>CM033683.1:88351998-90751998 GCA_019514585.1 Dendrobium officinale
TATCTGTAAGAAAACTAGAGTTTTAGTATTAGGATTAGAAAATTAAATAATTAAACAAGTTATTAAAAACTTACTCTTAGGACGTTTTCTTCTTCTCCCAATGGCTTTTCAGTCTTGCATTTGATATGCCTTTAGGTCTACACGCTTTAGAGGATCTTTCAAATTAGTTGCAGTTCCACCTTGGGAACTAGCAACATCCTTCTGATTTCTTTTCTTGCCACCAAGAATTAAGTATAATTTTTTATACATGTCTTGCAATGAGGAAAGAATAAACTCCTCTGCCTCCTCATTCCCTTGAGCTTCCGTGCTCATTTGATATGCAAACATGCTCACCTGATTTATGAATATGAATCCCGAACCACTTTGGAAATTATTACTTCTTTGAGAATTAAGCAAGTAACCTGAATAAAAAACTTGTCGAGCCCTTGCTGACCAACAAAGTAATAAGTACTTCTCAGGGAAATTTAGCCATATCCAACTTGTTTAAAAAACCCTCCAAACAATGAGAACACAGCAAACCCATGGTTTCATACTTCTTACAGCTGTATTGAAAGTTACCTTCTGTTGCATCAAAGTGAACAACCCAAGGATAGTTTTGATTCTTTTTCTCTATGTAGTTTGACTATAAACTTTGAAGAATCAGTCGAGACAAAAATCTATACTCATTTCTCCTCTCCCACAGCCTTTATAAATTCTTCCTCAAAAATTGAATATATTCTTCTTGAGTAAAATATCTAGCAGCTTGTTTTAATATTGAGCTGTTCTTTATCACGGGAACAATTTTAGATTGACTGCATTTGTAATCCTCATCTTTGCTCATTTCGCCGCCAATTCATCAGTACCTTTTTCCAAGCCAGAAGAAAACAATCAGTTAATGAACTTGTTGGCTTTGAAATGCCATGACACACATTATTAGTACACTCACTACGCTGCGTTGATAAAATGCCCATGCAAAAGGAAATCCTTGTTGAAAGCAGTTGACCACTTTTCTCCTTATCTTATAAAGATCCTGCAACCATTCATGGTTATGAAGATTCCCTTCCTTGATCATTTCATTCCACGCTTCCTCAAACACTTCCTCAGAATCACACCACCTCATACACTTATGGAAGAGTCCTCTAACTTTATTATTGCTATTGTAGATGGAAACTTTTGATGGAACCTTTTTTAATATGTGCCATTGGCATAATCTATGACGAGTGTGAGGTAATGCAACTTCTATGGCCCTGGCCATAGCTTGGTCCTGATCAGTGAATATTGTTGTTGGATATTTATTACCCATTATTTCGTACAAATACTTTAAACAACCATGTAAAACTTTCAATTGTTTTCTTCTGACAAAAAAGCAACCCAAACAAAATATTCTGCCAATGATTGTTAACACCAACAAATGGCGCACAAACAAAATTATACTTGTTCAGCCTGTAACTAGTATCAAAAATCAACACATCTCCAAAACATTCATAATCTATCCTGCTTCTGCCATCAACCCAGAAAAAATTTTAACAATCTATCCTGATCATCATATTGAACATCCCCATGCAAACATGTGGTCCTCAACTTGTCGATCTTTAAATAATTGAATCAAAGAATTAGTGTCACCAATTTCAATCCTTGCTCTTTTCTCCTTCTGAATCAAATTGTAGGCGTCCCTCTTAGAGAATCCGACATTCTCACATCCACCAACTTCCTCTGCAAGGTAGGCATATGCAATCAACGGTTCTAATCCCTGCATTTGTCATCGATTTTTAGGAACGGAAGCTTTTTTCCTCAATAACATTCCTACATGATCTTAAAAGGTGTCGGTCGCTGGGCTAGCTAATTCATGGTTTGTGGGATTCAATAAATCTTTTGGACATGCCAGTAACCGTCTTCATCAAGTGACAAACCTCACCATGGCTGGACAACCAGTTCTGACAACTGGTCTAGTGAATCTCTTTCTCTTTCCCTGAATTTATGATCATCACTTTTTCTTGAAAACCAGCTTTTTGAACAAACAAAGTCCTTCGATTTTATCTTTCTAGAATTTGGCCAAAAAACTGTGATGATCCTTTCGGACACTAAAGCCATTATCGTGAGCATAAGTGCAAAAACATTCATATGCTTCTGTCTCATCTTTGTATACAGCCTGAAAGCGCAAGTATAGCGCAAGTAAAGGGCAAGTATAGCGCAAGTATAGCGCAAGTAAAACTATAGCGCAATTAATAGCGCAACTATATACGCAACTAAAAGCAAAACTAACTAGCGCAACTAAAGCGTATAGCGCAACTATAGCGCAGCGCAACTATAGCGCAACTATAGCGCAACTAGCGCATATAGCGCAGCTATAGCGCAACTATAGGCAACTATAGCGCAGTTTTTTTCTTTTATTTATCATCTTCATCCTAGAAATCAATAATGAAAGCTAAGCAACAACAACAACATTAGATTTTTTTTTTTACTTTTTCGACAAAAGAAATTTATTCTGCTTAAAAAATCGCAAAATCAAAAATCTTAAGAATAATGAGCTGAAACCTACGTCAACTTTCTGCTTAAGAAAATTTATTCTGCTCACAAAACAACTTTCTAACTCGTTTTTCCAAGATACTTACCGAAATGTTGAAACCAGAGGAATTTTCCGGCTACGTTAGGTTCCGATTCCGATTCATGCACTACCCCTTGCGATTCATGCATCCTTTCCGATTCGTGCATCCTTTCCGATTCATGCACTCCCTCTTCCATTGCCTCTTCGACCTCCCTCTTCGCTGAGCAGTCCATTTCTTCTCTGCAATTTTCTGGCTCATTTTTTCTTCTACAGCAGTCTTTATTTGCGTCTTTCGCGGCTTCCAAAAATGAAAAAAATAGGGCGGCAAATGCTTAAAAGTTCAAATGAAAGGCGTTATCGGGTCGGGTCGCTAATCTGACAAGACATAAAGCGTTAATAATAAATTAAAAAAACGCCTAACAGATGTCGCATTTTTATTGGCGACCGAACGGAGAGATGGCTTCGGTCACCTGACCCAATTTTTTAAATAAATTTTAGATTACATCAAAAATATAATTATCATTATTTTAATTTAAATATAAATTTTATTTATACATGCTAATATAATTAATAAATTATGCAAATTCAAATTTGTAAAATTTAAAATTATTCAGTACCATAATTATTTATATATAAAAACTAATCAAATAAATCAAACCAATATAGGAAAATAGAAAGATTTTCAAGTGGCCACCAAACAACCACTTTATTTGCATGTAGTTAATATGAAAATTTTGGATTCTAAATAAAATTTAGATAACAGCCTCCACGATTTCATTTAAGTAAAATTTTGTAAATCCTCTAATCTGAATTATGAAATCCTAGAAAGTTAAATCCTGAAAACTATTTGATAACATTGATGATAAATCTTATATAACTGTTTGGTAATAGAGCGTTAAATTCTGACACGAGCGAACTCTTCTTCCTCTCTCGCCAATAGAGCATTAAATCCGCCAAATAAGAGGAAATCATTTCAGAAATCTAAGATTTGCCACGAAAAGGAGCAACTTTCCGTCCACCATGATTTTCATTTATCATGAGATTTGGTTTTGCATTTTAGGTCGTTTGGTGGATTTCGCTCAAATCCACCTCAAATCCGGCCTAAATCCTGCTACCAAACAGCACCTTTGCATAAGATCTGTAAAACTATGAGCTCAAAATCATCTAAAAAGACAAAATTTTCATGAAAATAACATCTACAAATATAAATAACAAATTTGCCCACAGCACATCACACTAAACCTTTTTCTCATAGTGATTCTCTTTTCTCTCTTCAACTCTCTTTGACCCTAAATAACAAACCTAGTAGTAATAACTAGTTGAATCCTGGGAGAAATTATTCTATGCAGAGTTTGGATGCAGAATGCCGATCAGAGATCAACTAGAATGCGCCACATCCAGAATGCGCCACATCTGTGATACCGAACCAGTACCGAACAAAGAGATGACATTGCGCATTCTGGCTGTTCTCCCGGGGACGGCGTTCGGTGTCCACACATAATAATTAATCGAATCCTGGAGGAAGATCAAAATCATCATCAGCTTCACCACCACCACCATCACCACTACCATGGCCCGAGCCTAATCCTGGTGGACGATCTTTTGCTTGTTTGAATAACTCCTCTATATTTTGAATTAAACCTGGACTGTGTTCATTCTCCTGTAGATCTGAACTTATACTTACATCAATTTTGTCAACACTGGAAGCAAAGGCCCCAGGTTCACTAGTTTCGTTTGAATTCAGAATATTTGCTTCTCTTGTAGGAGTTGTCATCGAGGTTTTAATAATACCATTAGCTTCCCTTCCAGCGATTTGACTTTCATGGGAGAAAGAGGAATTAGTAGAAACTTGAGTCCCCTGGGCTTCAGTGCCGACCATCTTGTTGAAAACATGTTCTACAGTGCTTCTGATATCATCCTTTATGCTATCATTTAACCGGATGGTCTTCCATATCTCATCAGAGATCTGGCCCATGATTTTTCTCCTGAAAATTTTCAAGTGGGGAGAATTGAAATTATTGAGACTTATAGGTAATAGAATAGCTGAAAGTAAAAGATAAGAAATATAAAAAATTTGATCAAATTATATGTATTTAAAGTAAAGATAATAAGACATTAATTGAAAACAAAGATATTAAAGAAGTATGGACATGTATTTAATGAAAGTTTTAAGAAAAAATAATTGTTTTTGAAAAATATGAATGAACAAAATAATGAAATTAACACTGCCGGTGCCAGGTCCCAAGTCCTGGATGAGAAAAGTGGAGGGTTGCGTTAGGTAGTCGACAGCCAGCGTAAAACTTGTCGAACAAAAATGACATGAATCCTTTAAGAAATTGTGTTAATGCTAGGGCGTCCCCTGGAAGCGACGCGCTGTATGGCCTGAATACAGTGACAAGTGTGCAAGGGCCGCTGCACCGGCGCCCGGGTGCAGTGTTAAATAGGCAAGGGTTCCCGCATCAAGGACGGATGTGGGCAAAGAAGCTAGTCCATGATACTAAAATTAGGATAGGAACTTGGAATATAGGTTCCCTTACAGGTAAATTAATGGAGTTAATAGATATTATGATTCATAGGAAATTAAATATTTTATGCATTCAGGAAACTAAGTGGGTTGGAGAGAAGGCCAAGGAAATCGATAGTTTTAGGATTTAAACTTTGGTATTCGGGTAGGAGTCGTACTAGAAATGGTGTAGGTGTCATTATAGATAAGAGTTTAAAGGATAATGTTATAAAAAATTAATAGGACTGGTGATAGAATTATAGCTTTAAAGATTGTTGTTGAGGATAAGATTGTTAATATTATAAGTGCTTATGCTCCTCAGGTAGGTTTGGATATAAGTTCTAAATTAAATTTTTTGGAATGACTTAGAAGAATTAATACAAAATATACCTCTTGAAGAAAGAGTTTTTATTGGAGGAGATTTAAATGGACATGTTGGTAAAGAGGTAGTTGATTTTTTAAAAGCATTCATGGTGGCCATGGATTTGGAACGACGAATGAAGGTGGCAAGACCATATTAGATTTTTGTTTAGCTTATGATTTTTCAATTGCTAATACCTTATTTAAGAAAAGGAATGAGCATCTCATCACTTATAAAAATGGATGTAGTACAACCCAGATTGACTATTTTCTTATTAGAAAATTAAACCGTTTAGATTGCAAAGATTGTAAAGTTATTCCGAGTGAAAGTTTATGTACCCAACATCGATTATTAGTTTTGGACTTTAAGATAAAGGGGCATAAAAATAAAAAATAAAGTAAAAACGTTTTTTCGAGGATTAGATGGGGGCATTTAAAGAATATTAACCAAAATATTTTTGTGAGTAAGATTTTAGATCTTAAGATTTTGTCTGTGCATGAGGATGCTAATGTTATGTGGGAAAAAGTGGCTAGTGATATTAAGAATATTGCAAAAGATGTGCTTGGAGTATCTAGGGGAAAAGCTCCTAATAGTAAAAATAGTTGGTGGTGGAATCCAATTGTGCAAGAAAAGATTAAAAATAAGAAGATTTGTTATAAAAATTGGTTTAATTTTAAAAATTCTGATAATTGGGAATTATATAAAGTGGCTCGTAAGGATTCTAAGAAAGCAATATGCGATGCAAAGACATTAGCTTTTAGCGATTTATATAATAGATTAAATACTAAGGAGGGAGAAAGATATATGTATAAGTTAGCCAAACAAAGAGATAGGAGTAGTAAAGGATTTAGTTCAAGTGAAGTGTATTAAGGATGAAGATCAAAAAATACTTTTCTTAGAAGATGATATTCAACAAAGGTGGATGAGATATTTTGCTAAACTTTTTTAATGAAGTGTGTGATAATAAGATTGACTATAGTGACCTTAGCACCCTAAATGAAAGTAAAGATTTCTGTTTTTATCGGCGTATTAGTAAAAACTGAAGTTAGAGAGGCTTTAAATAGAATGAAGGGTGGAAAAGCTGTTGGACCTGATGATATTCCAATAGAGGTGTGGAAATGCTTAGGAGATGAAGGGATTTCTTGGCTTACTAAACTTTTTAATACTATTTTGAAGACTAAAAAGATGCCAGATGAGTGGAGAATGAGTGTATTAATTCCTATTTTTAAGAATAAAGGCGATGCACAGGATTGCACGAATTATAGAGGTATTAAGTTAATGTGTCATACTTTAAAATTATGGGAGCGAGTTATAGAGCATAGGTTGCGGCGTGATACTAATGTTTCTCAAAATCAATTTGGATTTATGCCGGGTAGGTCGACTATGGAAGCCATACATTTATTCAGAGGTTTGATGGAAAAATATAGAGGAAATAAGGAGGATCTACATATGATATTTATTGATTTAGAAAAAGCATATGATAAAGTTCCAAGAGAAGTGCTATGGAGAGTTCTTGATAAGAAAGGAGTCAATAATGCTTATATTCAAATCATTAAAGATATGTATGCAGGAGCTATTACTTGTGTTCAAACACAAGGTGGTTTGACCAAGTATTTCCCTATTTCGGTTGGGTTACATCAAGGATCAGCCTTAAGCCCATATCTATTTGCTTTAGTCATGGATGTTCTCACTAGACATTTGCAAGATGATGTACCTTGGTGTATGCTTTTTGCTGATGATATTCTTCTTGTTGATAAGACTAGAGAGGGAGTTGAAGGTAAACTTGAATTATGGAGGTCAACCTTAGAGTCTAAAGGTTTTCGCTTGAGTAGATCTAAAACGGAATATATGGAGTGTAATTTTAGCAGTAATAGTCCTAGTGAGGGGATTGTGACTTTGGGCGATCAAGTCATTAATAAGAGTACACGTTTTAGGTATATTGGATCTATTGTTCAGCCGAATGTTGGCCATTAAAAAGAGAAGCATAATACTAAGTTAAGTGTGGCAGAGATGAGGATGCTTAGATGGATGAGTGGCTTTACCCTTAGAGATAGGATACGAAATGAACATATACGTGAAAAGGTTGGAGTAGCTCCAGTAGAAGATAAGATTAGAGAGAGTCGCCTTAGATGGTTTGGTCACATAAAAAGGCGGCCTTCCGACGACCCAGTTAGGAGAGTAGAGGTATTAGATTTGACTTGTGTTAAGAAAGGTAGGGGTAGACCTAAAAAGACTTGGTTAGAAAATATTAGGAATGACCTTTCTTTATTAGATTTAAACGAGAATTTGGCTTTTAATAGGACACAATGGAGAAAAAGGATTCATGTAGCCGACCCCACGTAGTGGGATAAAGGCTTGATGTTGTTGTTGTTGTTGTTGTAACAAAATAATGAAATATATCATAGATAAAAGAAGTAGAATGAAGCTAAATTTGAAGATGACAAATAAAGGCCTAGTGAGATTTTGAGTTATAAGAGATATTGCAATAATTTGATTAACAAATTTGTTCAATGGATATTTTGAAGCCACAAAAAAGACAAATAATCGGTAAAGGAGCATTTGGATACTGATATTTAGGGTTCGTTTGGAACAGCTTTCTCATTGTTTTCTAAAATAACTTCTTAGTATAAAAATTTCTAATCCAAGAAAATTTTTAACTAAAAATTTATTTTAGAAAGCGTTAAAAAAGTTGTTTCAAACAAAGCATTAAAATAAAGGAGATGTTTACGATTCTAATAAATTTAAAGGAATCAAACTTTTTTCATTATATACATCGAAGCAATTACTAATCAATATATTAAAAGATAAATGACAACTAGGTGTGATAAGTTTAAGTGCATGGGATCTATTATATTGAAGAATTAACTTAATGTTAAATGGTTAAAGAGATAAAGGCTTAAAAAAATAAATTTAATAAAATTATAATTAGATCTACAATGTTATATGAATTCAAGAGATGGGTAGTAAAAGTTCATTGATATTTAAATTGAGCGTGGAAGAGAAAGAGAATATTAAGATAATATGTGATGAAATTAGGAAATATAAATAAAAGAATGATTATATTAAAAAAAATGATTGAAGTTTTGTCCATTCAAGATAGAGGTAATTAAAAATAAATAAGATGATTTGAACATGGACAAGATAAAAAATCTTCACAAGAATTCATAATTAAAACTCCATGCGTACCCAAGCTCTTGGTAAATAGCATCTGAAAGCTGTCTTGGTTTCAAGTCCTCAGACCCCTCATGATTAAGAACATCAGACTGTTTAACCTGGTCTACGATGCTTTTGCGCAAATCTTCCTGCATTAAATAGGAGATTCTACTTAGAAATATTTATCTCTACATCATTACTACATATTACTTTCACAATAGTGACTTCCTAAGGTAGGATAATACTCACAAAACAATTTCAAAATGAGATGCATGTACATGAAGTCAAAACCTAATACCAGCAACATCAGAGAGCAAAATTACCTATAGATTTTGAAGAGCAAAAACGAACTTAAATGTTAGTGAAATTTTGACACATGCTAAATGGTAAATTAAGGCTTCGTTTGGGACAGCTTTCTTACCGCTTTTTAAAGCAGCTTTTTAGTACAAAAATTAAAAATTTACACTAAAAAGTTATTTTAAGAAACAGTAAGAAAGTCATCCCAAACAAAACCTAAATATCTAACATCAGAAACGGAAGAATGTGCTCTCATGCTTCATCGTCATTATCATCCATCATAATACAATAGAGTTTTAAATTGAATGGCTTCGTGCCTCATTGGAGCTCACCACTCCAATCCATGGATTGACCCTTTAGTTCACTTATTGCTAATATCAACTTGCCCTCCAACAATAGGAATCAGTGGACTCATTGATATGGCTGGGCTAGAGGCCATTTGTTGCCCTTGAGTTGCCTTGGGCTTTATTTCAATTGATTAATGAGTCCCTCTATATAACCAACGATCAATGTTACAATCACTTCATTTATTGTCAAATATTCTTATTGTGGTGGCCATCAAATTTTATTTCAAAAGAAAAATTTATTATTATTACTACTTCTAATGTCAAAAGTATGAAATGAATCGAGGTGTGTTCTCATGTTTTAGTCAAACCAAACATTTGTTCAAGCAATCATCCAAAGTTAACGGCTTTTTCTAGCTAGTTTAATCAAATTTATTGCATAGAAAAATTTGCTGATAATAACAATAGAGAATTTGTTAGAAGAATGAGCTTGAAAAAAATACAACGGCTAAATATGTGATATATAATTTTAAAGAGTGTGTGGTATTAACAATTATGAAATAATTTCATTAGAAGATAAAATAAAACCGAAGTGTGTTGAGTTTAAGTGCCTTTGATATATTATATAGAGAATGTGGATATAGAGGAAATTACTACCTGATTAAATATTAAGAGCTAAAAAAATGAGTGCCTTAAGAATATTATGCAATGAGAAGAAACCATGGAGACTTAAAAATCAATTTTACAAAATTGCACTTAGGCCATCGTCGCTATATGGATCTAAGTGTCTGGCAACATAAAAAATTATTGATAGCTAAGTTTAGTGTGGCAAAAAAAATGAGAGTATCAAGATAAATGTGTCACAAAACAAAGTATGAATTAAGGAATAATTATATAGATGAACAAAAAAAGGGGAATCGCTTAAAGATAAGGTAAATAAAATTATAGTTAGGTCATTTTGATATGTATAATGAGGGGTGAAAAATGTAACTACTAGATAAGTAGATAAATATAATATAACAATATTGGGAAACATAGGGACTAGATCAATAGAAGTAATTCAAATTGATTTCTTAATAATAGGTTTAACTCCATAATAAGCATTCAACATGAATGAATAAAAAATTAGGATTCAAGATGACAACACTAAATAGTTGAGATAAGGTTAATGATGATGACATGATATGTTAAAGGAATCATACATCTGTTTCAAACCTCCTCTTGCATTGCAAACCAATATATCAATGCTAGCTTGAATACATAAGAAGCACTGAACATTCTTTGAATTTCATGAGTTGGAAGTAAAGTTGTTGGCATTTGAGGTTTTGATGTTGAGATTGGTTTTACGTAAAACATGATTATGGAAATATAGATGAAGGAAAAAAATTTTATAAAAGCTGAGAAAGAGAGAGACAGAACAACCTACGGTGGAAAGCATTTGTTTCCACTTCTATTTACTCAATAAAGGTTGTTACAGTTGGAACTCTTGGCTAATGAGTATTAGTTTTCATACTCATTGCACTTTAAAGAGCAACTGGTGGCAAAAACGTTCTTATATCGATGTATTCAGTATCTATAGAGATGGTCAGGGCTTAAGGATACGAAGAGGTTGGCATGAAAGCTTTGGATACTTCTCCTAGTAAAAAAATGCTCTACATCCTTATAAATAGCAATTTGGCAGTAGTTGATGAGGCATGCGCATTTACAAGACAATATATAGAGGTACCAGACAAAGGAAACCATGCAATGATTGTTTATTAGTTGTCTGGGATAAGTGGACATCAATTAGCTACTATTGAGATGGACTAAGGACAATTCATTCATTGATATAATAATGTAAATAACTAAATATACATTTAGAATCTCTAACTACTCTAAAATGAGCTCCTTAAACTCCAAATAAGAGGGCTTGAAAGTCAACCTTAAAGTCTAAAAGTTCTCGTTTAAGTAGATCTAAAACCAAATACATTGAGTGTAATTTTAGTAGTAATAGATCTAGTGGGGAGAGTGTGACTTTGGGCGATCAAGTCATTCATAAGAGTACACGATTTTGATATCTTGAGTCTTTTATTCAAGTTCGATGATATTATTAGTAGTAGAATTCAAGTTCGATGATTGAAATGGAGGAATGCATCGAGCCTATTGTGTAATAGAAAAAACCCTCAAACTTAAGGGAAAATTCTATAAGATGGTGGTGAAACCTGCAATGTTTTATGGTGCAGAATGTTGGCCATTAAAAGAGAAGCATACAATTAAGTTAAGTATTGCAGAGATGAAGATGCTCAGGTGAATGAGTGGCTGCACTCTTAGAGACAAAATGTGAAATGAGTATCTACGTGAAAAGGTTGGAATACCTCCGAAGGCAAATAAAATTAGAGAGAGTCGCCACGCCATAAATGATTTGGACACATTAAACATTGGCCTTCTGATGACCCAGTTAGGAGAGTAGATGTATTGATATGGCCAATGTTAAAAAAGATAGAGATAGACCTAAAAAGACTTGGATAAAAAACATTAGAAATGACCTTTTTTCATTAAATTTAAATGAAAATTTGACTTTTAACATGACACAATGGAGAAAAAGGATTTATGTAGCTGACTCCACATAGAGGGATAAATGTTTGATATTGTTCTTGGGCTTTTATAGGAATCTTAACTGCTCCATCCCAATCAACCAAACTGAAGGGATTGCTTCTTATAATTCTCTATGAGCCTACTTCAGATCCTTAATAGTTACATTTTCGCACTTAATGCTCTAAATTTGATAGCCACCTAAACATTATATTGATTTTTCTGCAGTTAAGGGTCTGAGCTACTACTTCACATATGCTTTAAGCCCAGGTCTTTACATGGAAAAATTTATGTGTGAGAAAAAGGTATCTATTTCGACAAAATTGAAAATCTTCGCAAGTTCACATAAACAACTAATTATAAAAGAAGCAAAAGCGCATCCTAAACAACATTATAAGAGAAAGGATTAACATGAGTAGATACAGTAAACTAACATTCTCTTTGACTGCTCGAATGATCTTAAGCCTGAGGGCATCAAAGTCACCATCGTCTTTGATTTTCTTCATAACATCCTCTGCTGTTGGCAGTCTCCTCTCCCCCATATTGATATTGCCAAATTTGCTAAACCTAGCCAGAGAACCCAAGAACAATGAATAATTATCTTAAGAAGAGAAAAAAAAAACATGAAATTTCAAGCCCATTTTTCATACACCCAATGATGTCCAAACTTACAAATTGACATTTATTTTTACTAAAGTATTATGAAATTGGAATAATAAATCAGAAAAATAATATAAATAACACTAAAATGTAATCAAATTTTTAGATGTTAACCAAAGGAAAAACCCTATGTACTTCTTTAGGGATTTGGCTTGCTAGTTAGTGACAACCCATGCATCTTACCAAAAGATGGATTTTAGGGCATCATCACCTTTGTTTCTCGGTCGCTCCAGCGCCACCGGGGTTCAGCGCCACACCTTGCCTTCGTCGGCAACTCTCTCTCTCTCTCTCTCTCTCTCTGGCTCGCTCGCTCAGTTTCTCTACCGGGTAACGGACGGGTCGGGTTAACTTACATGGTGGGGGCACAAATATATCATAAAATTCTTATATATCTAAATATAAATTTTAATAACTTTTTATATATAACATTTTAATATCTTAATAACATTAGAAATAAATGTTAACAATTTTATGTGAATTAGGCTTCTAAATGCATAACATTTTATTTGACACTTATTTTAATAATATTGAAGTTGTGAAGATCCTTTTATTTTAAAAAATAGTAAAAAAATTACCACAAACAAAGTGTAAAAATATTTTTGAGATAACTTTATTATTATTTATTTTTTAAATTGCAACCACATTTGACTGCTATTTTTCCGCTGCTTTTAAGAATTTTATATACGATCTAAAAAGTTGCTTTTTTATAACAGTTTTAAAAAAAGTTGCATGCTACATGACAGTTTTACAATCACTTTTATAAAAGTTGCAGTCATTCCAAACATATCCTAAATTTTTTGTGCCTCTCCTTAAAAATGAGGGTATTGATGAAGCGATTTTAAGAAAATTCCTTATTTTACAAATTGATTTCATTTAGGCATTTTTTTTTTAACCCAAACATACCAGCAACAGCAGCAGGGACGGGAGCTATATGGAAAAAATCCTACATTGACCAGTTACTACCACCCCGCATATAGATAGCATGTATGTGACCTTAATGTAACGACCATAAGGTTTGTCTATAAATAAAAACATCACTAGATGCTAGATGCTACAATCGTCCATTTCAATCAACTAGCCATTAATAAAGATCCGCTTCACAATACTTAAATAAACAGCAGCAAACAAACCTATAGCAGGTCATTATCTTAAAAGTAACTCTAAATAAGGTTCTACAAATAAAATCCAAGTCTAGCAACAAAACGATAGCAAATGTCGCTACAAATAGATAACTAAGCCAATACAGAAGATGATTCTTCGGAACAATTGTTGAAAGACGAGCAAACAAGCCTATGGAACTTTCACGAACTACTTCTCTCGTTCATCATATAGTCTAGCAGGATATCTACTAGCAATCGTCTGACCCTTCTGATCTAAAGAGTTAGGGCTGGTGCCTGAAATAAGAGCCTCCACCATATCCACCAAGTCCATCACCATAAGAACGATCCCTAAATTCACTACCATAATGAGGAGGTGGTGCACTAGAGTTTTTCTTTGGTTCGGCTTTCTTGATCTCCACCTGACTACCATTTAGGTCTATCATGCATATTGCCATCAGACAGTAATTCATCAACAACTTTCTCAGAATCAAAGATTATGAAACCAAAGCCACGTGATCGCTTGGTGACATGATCACTAATGATTTCATGCTCCAAAACCTTGCCATACTTGGAGAAGAAACTCTTGAACTCATCTGATGTCACAGTTGATGGTATACCTCCAACAAAAATCTTCTTTGTTTTGAAATCCTTCAAGAAATAGATAATATTTTCTATGTGAAAGCACTCTATTTCATCCTTCACCCTCATTATCTCCATGTACTTTGATTGATAAATCATAAGTGGATTTGGTTTTCTCTAATCAAAGCAAATAAATTCATTTAATATTGTGCTCAATTAATAGTCACATTTTGATGATTGTAAAATGTAATTTATGCTCAAAATTTTGTTGTGGATAATCTGAGTGTTAGATTTTCTATTCATAAAATCTATTGATTTATATAACTTAGAACTTTGGGTTGGTACATATCATTCATTGATCGAGGTTTATGTTGATCGCAACCGTTGGTTGGTTCCTTGGCTTAGTTGTGATCTAAGGGGGTCGATCAAACCGGCTTAGGAGTGGCATTATCATATCACTTGTCGATTAGTGAGGGTGTCATCTAATGCTTCAATTATTGATAAGAACGAAGAATATTTTAGAATAATTCTATCTAAAAATTGAATTGTATTTTTCTAAAATTATTAATACATTTTATGGGTTACTTGATTAGATGTTTTAAAATAAATGTATTTTAGAAATATATAATAATTAGAATGCATGTACTTTAGAAATATACGCTTGTATTTTTTTATTAGATGCAAATTAATTGCAATGATATATTTTTTGGTGTTCAATGCAATGCATATCAAGTGCATTGAAATATGACAATGATGGCAGTCAATGATAGATGACAGGCAATGACTAATGACGACGAGAAAAGTGGTGGGAGAGGAGCAGTAGCGCGATGGCATGCGTGTGGTAATGACGTTGTGAGCAGGCTATGATGATTGTTGAGCAATAATACTCGGCGGTGTGCGGGTGGTATTTGAAAATGATGGTTGGAAGTGAACGACGATCGCATGTTGGGAAAGTGAAGTTGCGAGAGTCAAGACTTTCCTGAGTACTTAGAATTTTGCTTGATTTAAACTAATCTTGAACTCGTCAGAATTAAACATTCGAATATATTTCAAATCCCTATATAATATTTTGATTTTGATTCACTTCAAATTAAATATCAATCAAAATCCCCATATTCCCCTTAGTTTCTCCTGCTAATAATTATAACCTAACAACCTCTTAATATATTTTTTTAAAGATTCAGCCAACATCCATTGACTAAATCACTACATTTGCAGTCAAACTAAATCCACAAACCTCAATTTTCTCTTGGTCGGCTTTATAAAAAAAATAAAAATTATTTTCATAATAAATTAGTGATAGCCCGCTCTTATGTTGACCTTGTAAATGTCAAACATCAACAATTGCTGATCACATCATTGAGCAATTTTCAACGCCTAAAGTCAATGCTAATAACTCTTTTATTCAAATTTATGTAGATTTTTTAATTATTTCATTCATAATATTATTTATTTAATAATAAATATTGTATAGCTTAAATGAGGGTGATGTTTGACTTGAAATAAAGATTTTTAGTTAGTGTTGACTTTTAAATCACTACTAATAACGATGGGCTAAAATATCAAATTTTGATAATGTCAGTCACTTAATTATAAAATTAGAAAAAAAGATTTGTTCATTTGAACGATTAAAAACCCTCTAAATTTTGCATGTTATAG
Source organism: Dendrobium officinale (assembly GCA_019514585.1). Taxonomy (NCBI): domain Eukaryota; kingdom Viridiplantae; phylum Streptophyta; class Magnoliopsida; order Asparagales; family Orchidaceae; genus Dendrobium; species Dendrobium officinale. Next base: position 88,367,690 of record CM033683.1, read on the forward strand.
AGACGAAGAAGGGAGAGACATAAGTTCTTATGTGATTTTGTAATATGCGAGAATAGTACACATTCTATCGTATAGCGTGAAGGCTACTTCCTAAGGAAAATAAGTTTGTTATCCTCACCATAAGGTATCTACAATCGGTAAGCTCAACTAAGAACAAATTTCTTTTAGTAAGGATTGGTTGAGATACATTAATTAGAGTGTCATAACTTAGATAAAAATTGTTATATAATTTGCATATTTCTATTAGAAAAATGGATCATATTGACTTAGTGTTATGTTTATTAATCTTTGATGAATCTTAGTTGGTTGGCTAAATATTACACTGAGGTGTGAGTAGACCAGGACTTGAATGTGATGTTAAGTAATTTAGGATGAACTTTAATTGATTTGTCGTATTAGCTAGAGGTGTGTGCTAAATTAGGAATCTGATCTATTCTATGTTTGGTCATCCTTGAACTAAGTCAATGTGGAATGAACATGAATATGAGTTCCTCTTAGTTTAGTATCTATGATACCAAATTGATTCAGTTGATCTCAATACATATTTGTTCTTAATGAATTATGAATGTAAGGTTTGATAATAACTTATATGAGATGCCAACTTCAATGAAATTAAAGAGCTAGATGGTGTTTTTTTTTTTTTTTTTTTTTCTAATCTGGCTATGTGGATATGATACCCATTGTCAAGAAAGGCAAATAACTAAGTTGTATAGCGTCATGATTGGCATAGTCATAAATATATATGATGCATTGACTTAATTAATTAGCCAAAATGAATTTGGTGGATATAATATTGCATAAAAATTGAGGCCCATGGTAAGCCATGATGAACGGTGAACATCTCAATCAGTCATAGGGACTCGATTGGTTGAACGATGGGTCGGGTGACGAGGCAGATGGGGTTGGGTGATCATAGATACTAAACTAAGAGGGCTGGGGCACGAGTGAGTCAATTTATTAGAATTTTTCAATACATCTTAAGTATTGGTTGCAATTCTCTTCACAAATAAATAGTATTTTCACAACATAATAAAAATAAAATTGATTGAGCTTGAGCTCATTAGATTATTCTTATTGAGACACGATATTGAACTTAAAGTTTCAGAAAAGTTGAGCCACCAAACTCACCCAAGAGATTCATTGAGTCAGCTATTTCTCCTATTTTGCTAAAGAGCTTTGCCACTTGGCTTAACCATATATTGGGTCACTAGGATTCCAACTTACCCTCAATATAAAATTCATTTGAATTTTTTTGCATAGCACATAATTATACTAAGATGCCATTTGAGATCATATATATTATTATTATTATTGAATATCAAATAATTTATTTATGCCCATAAAATTCATCGTTGGAGTAGCAGAGGCAACCAATGAGAAAAGATAGCGACAACAATGATAATGATGAGTCATTGTCATAATTATTATTAAAAATAAAATATAAAAATACTTAAGAAAACACATTAAATAAAAAGATTCCAAATGCTTGCATCAAGACTAAGGCTCCGTTTGGGACAGCTTTCTTATTACTTTTTAAAGCAGCTTTCTAGTATAAAAATTTAAATTTTAATACCAAAAAACTGCTTTAAGAAGCAATAAGAAAACCATCCCAAACGAAACCTAACTAAATCAAACCAAAATTATATATTTTTTTTATGTAAATCATTGTTCAGCCAATATTTACAAATAATCATAGCCCAAAAATTAACTGAAAAAAGAATACAGTGTATTTATAATACATTGAAACTGTTTGATTGTCTACAAAGTAAATGCAGGAAAATTAATTTTTTTGTTTGGCGGGGTATATACAGATGAAAATAAAAGCAGTGTATTTTGAATGCTTTGATAGTATTCTATGAAGCATATTCAGATTACAATGCGCTTTAAATACCATAAACCAAACAGCTCCTTAATAAAACAAAGCTCATCCAACTAATTGTTATCTGTCATCTAAAACAAAATATGAATTTACACTGACAAAATAAAACATAAAATAAATTTTATCATAAGACAAATTAGAAATAAAATATTATAATTTTTTCTAAATGTTTCTTTTTTTTGGTGCAATTTCTCTCTTTTTTTTAACTTGCTTGGCGTCTGAGCTCCATTGTTTTTTTTTTTTTAATTCTTATTTATTTAATATTAAAAATATAAAATGTTAGAGAACGCTTTTATTTAAAAATATATAGGCCAATTGGAAGGAGCGTGAGTTTTCGCTTGGTCATGTTGTACTGACCAACGTTGAGTTTTAGCACTACAGATCACTGAAGTCGTCAATTATAGTTTTATTTTCTAATTGATTTGTCATCAAAAAATTATCTCGACCAGGTATGAATCTCTAGGCAAATTTGAGTCGGAAATTTTCAAAAATAAATTTGGGATCATATGAGCTCCAATTTCAGCAAATTTATAATAGAATTGAACAACTCGAAAAGACGAATCCAACAACACTAAATTCGACTCAATTCGAGCACAAATAAGTTCAAATCAGGACTGGAAGCACTTTTAGAATCTTAAAACCATAAATTGGATGACCAAATGATAACCAAATATGACATGCTTATATTTTTTCGGCGTCGAATCGTCAGCCTGCTTGATTCGACGAGAAAAATCCAATGAGTCCTAGATTGCAAAATTCTGACATCATTAAGACACTTAAATACTTGATAAATGGTCAATGATCAAGAGAGTTGATATTGATCATCTATTGGAAATACTCCAAACTTGCCCATTATATTTTTCATATTTACTAGTCATGTCATTCACAAAAAGCTATAAATAGTCACTCATTCTTCAGATGAAAGGGAACCAAAGAACGGGGGGAGGCAAGGAAGAGAGGAGAAGAAGATAAAATTGATATCACTCTTGCCACCAAGCTCATAATCGGCCACCACCTTGCCACCAGTTTGTCACGAGACTTCTGCCCAGCCATCGGCCGTGACTCGACCACCACCAGCCACCAATCGTCATTGGACTATCTCTGAATTTCAATCAGGCCAACAACTATCGTCAGACTTGCACTCGACCACCGTCTCCCGCCGACTATGGTCCATTCAGACCAGCGTCGCCCGCCTACTAAGGTCCACTCCAACCGTCGTCGACCGACTACAATCCTTCAGACCAATGTAACCGTACTACAATCTTTCTAACCTCCAACTATGGTCCTTTCGACAACCGTCACCTGACTATGGTCTTTCTGACATTCGTCGTCCGCTGACTATGGTTATTCCGATCTCCATCACCAGAATATGGTCTTTAGACTCTTTACGGCCTCCGTCGCCCGTTGACTACGGTCCCTACAACCGCATCACCCGATGACAATCTTTTCGACTTTCGTCGTCCACCAACTATGGTCATACTGACCAAACGAACATGTCAATTATGATTCTTCTAACTCCCACATTGTAAGGCACTCTATATAATGTATATTGGTTGCATGGGGCCAAGACATTCCTCAAGGAAGGACCTCATTTGTAATCAACTACAAACACTAGTGGATTCATTTAAATTGGGCAAGGCCCCATAATTTTTACGCATTTTGAAAAATTTTCACGTAAAAACTCAGGTGTCTCATATGAACGATGTATATCTCAAACTTTCATTTGTTTGTGTGTTGGATCTTCATATAAAATTAAGACATTAAACTTTATATTTCTCTATTGCCGCGTATATTCGAGGAAGCAACATATATATATATATATATATATATATATATATATATATATATATGTTGGTCGTCTAATATTATGTTTGATAAGTTAACTGAATTGAACATCTTGATGCGATGAATTCAACAATCTCAAAGTGATTTGATCCAACTTCAAATGAGTCGAAATGGTCTTCAAAACTTGTATGCTTATAATCAAAATGTAAATATTGGATAGATGAATCTAACAAGTTGAAAATTGCTTAATTATGATATCATCAAGGCACTCAAACATTTAAAGAAACACCTTATGATAAAGGGGATAGCTCCTATATAATCTAATAGGGCGTTTTGAATTTCAACTATATTTTATAGGAAATGTGTATGTAATAGACTATAAATAGACAACATTCTCTACATCAAACCACACCACTTACCTACGTCATCAAACCACTGATGCTGACCTTTATAATCAAACTAATGTCATATGAGATCTAACGTAGGACCGCCAACACCAAATCACCATCGTTAGATCGCCATGACGAGCACATTGTCATTTGAAATATAGTCATCCAACCATCCTCCTTAATCTGTCGCCACTCGAACACCGTTGTTAAACCACGATCATTGAACCTATGCAGCCGGACCACCGTTCCCTAACCACCATTATTAGACCACCATCGTCATCAGACCACCTCATCTCAAACCTCCTCTCTTAGACTTTCATTGTCCAATCACCATCATCAAACTGTTGTTATTTAACTTCCATCATTGGACTGTTGTTGCTCAACCAAGGATGATGGCCCGATTCCTACTGTTAGATTGCCTATATTTGATTAACTCAATTGAAATATCATCATCGGGTCATCATCAGACCAACGTCATTATACATAACCATCCAAACTCCTCTCCACTCTTCTCACCTCCACAATATATTTAATCTCCCCTCTAAAAGTTCAAACTAGTAAGTAGTAACCCATACTCTTATATTCTCACCTTCTCTAAATTAGAGCATAAGTAAATCTTTGTATCGATGCTTATCTAATGGAACAATTTTAGTTGAGCCAAGCCCCAACAAATAATTTTTGCTTATAGTGTTTCATGTGTTCTCTTATTTTTTTCCACGCTGGACTTTCAAATAAGACGAAGATATTGTATTATCTCTTTATTATTATAAATATTCTAGCATATAATAATTTTTTATTTTAAATTATAATTATAAAATATATGATTTTTCAGAAGGAGCATCGATATATCGAAACATCTCAAGACTTTGACTAATTTTAGAAGAAATTTTAATATCACTGAATAAGGTCATAAAAAATCATTTATAACTTAATCATTTAATTAGTTATCTTAGCTTCTCTCTCATATAGTACCAAAACTTCAAATCACTAAATAGTACCATTCACACTTACCTCAAAAAATGATTTGTGAGAGTAAGTTTTGTTCGGGATAATTTTTTTACTACTACATGAAATAGTTTTTTGGTATAATATTTTTTGAACTAGAAATAAAAAGTTACTTTAAAAACAGTAAGAAAATTGTTCCAAATTGAACTAAAATACAAAATATTATTGCCATATTTTATTATTTAGAAACAAGAAATTTTTGTACTAGAAAGTGGTTTTAGAAAGCAGCAAAGAAGCTATGGGACAGCTTCTATACTGTTTATTAACATAATTTTTTAGTATAAAAAATTGTACAAAAAAATTATATTAAATACAATAAGAAAGTTGTCCCAAACGAAACCGTAAGCCTTTGTACAATACCCTTTTTTTTTGTAGAAAAACATTTTTGAAATAAAATTTATGTACTAAAAAGCTATTTTATAAAGCAATCTCAATAAAACTTTAGATTTTGTTTGGTCGGTATAATTTTCTTACTGGTTAACAAAATAGTTTTTAAGTACAAAAATTTTTTGAAAGTTGTAAAAATTTAGTGGCAAAAAACCGTACCAAACGAAGCTTAAAAAAAGTTAATTTTTTTAATCAAAATATTTGAAATATATTATAAAATATAATTATAATTAATTTACTTTTTTAAAAAAATAAATCATACTGGATGCCCTTTAAGGCTCCAACCAACCAAACTTGACGAGCTCGACGGTTCCCAGTTCAGAGGTGGGCCCAACAAGAAGTAGATCAATAAATGGGCCAGCCGAAGTTTTTTTTAATAATTGACAGCTGGGATCTATCCCACCCGATCAGAAATCAAGGTGGGCCCAATCATCGCGTGGCCCAAATTGAACAGCTTCATTTATTTGGTCGTGGTTCACAAATCAGCCTATCACCGAACAAGCATAAACTTTTCGGGTGGTTTCAAACTTTTTCAAATATTTAATGGTGTTGATTGATATTTTTATGTGATTGTCCTTCGAAATTATAAATAAATATTGTACATTTGGAAGAGTTTTGATAATTTAGATAAAGTTTTGTTGTATTTTGCAAAATTTTCCACCGATGAAGAGTTTTGATAATTTAGATAAAGTTCATTGATAGAAGTTGCATTTGTTGCTCGTCTCTCATTATAAGAATAGATATATCATTGAAATCAAATGGAGAAATGATTTAAAATGAGATCAGTTCCATAATTTCTTTTTTTTTTTTAAATAAGATGTTTATATAAGAAATTGTGCATTTCCTATTACTACAATTATAAAACAAAAGAATTATCTTGCTCCCTCCATCTACTGTTGCCACCATCGGAGCTCTTGTCTACCACTGTCATCCGCTAACTACGATCCTTCCAACCACCGTTGCCCGCCGACTACATTCCATACGACCACAACCACCCATCAACTACAATCCTTCCGACCATCGTCATCCACCGACTACGGCCCCTCCGACCACTATCACCTGTTGAACATTGTCTTTTCGATCACTGTTATCGGCCGATTACAGTCTCTCCGACCGTCGTTTTACATCAACTGCGGCCACTACAACCACGCTCAGCTGCCGACTACGATCCCTCCGACCACCGTAACTTGCCAACTATGGTCTTACTGACTAAACAAACATACCAACACTCTCTTAATAACAACTTCAATGTTGTAGTGTACACTATATAATGTGTATTTACTACATTGAAACAACACCCTTCTGCGAGGAATGACATCATTTGTAATCAACTACAAATACTAGTTGATTCATTCAAATTTGATAAAACCTCATTGGTTTTTTTTTTCCCTTTTGAAGGTTTTCCACGAAAAAATATTAGACTCTCTAATGAATATTGCATCTCTATTTCTTGTCTATTTATGCGCTAGATTTTCATACAAAATCATAATGCTAAACTCTAAATCTCTCTATCGCCGCAAATTTTTCAAAATACCCCAAAAAAATTCCTAAAAATTAAAATATGAACTCTTTACATGTATTTTCACACATTTGAAGCAAGCAACAAATAGTAACCCACCATTTCTGATAGGATACTGATATTGCTTTGATACTTAGAAAATTGCATTTTGGGCTATATTCCAAAAAAGTCCACCACAAAATGACGTTTGCTTATCACCACACAGTTCCCTATCTGAAATGTCTCCTATTAATATTTACGTACGAAGGCTTCCTATGGAATAAATTTTTTATTATTTTTTAAAGTAATTTTTCATAAAAAAAATTATAATTTAAAAAATAATAAAAAAAGTTGTCCTAAACAAAATCATTTTTAGAATAACTTTCTTATTATTTTATACAATCATAAAAAAAAAAAACATTAAGGCATGTGATCGTAATTAATAATGAAAAGATTATAGAAAAAAAATTATTGCTGTGAAAATACTTAAAATAATTAATAATTAAGATGCAATGTATTTTTTAGATTTTTATATCACGTGTTGCAAATTGGCACGTTATTTGAGAATATTTGTCATGCCGCATATTAATTTTTGAAGTCAAATTTGATGAAAATTAGTTGACATTATCCTTACTCAAAATTTTCCCAACATTAATATGCATAATATTTAAAATATTATATTAACACATTTATGACGTAAATCGTCCAAATAAATTCGGCTAATTTGCATGGCATATCCATTAATTGATATCAAATGTATTTGGAGATAAAATTTGATTAAGTTGTTAGATTTGAAATAAAAGGGGTATAAATAATTTTAAGGTTGGCTAATTTGCTTGTCGCTCATCATCGTCTGCACAACCGCCCGCCGCTTACAGTAACCATTGTGATCAACCACTATCACCCACCACAACCCCCATCTGCCTCTATTGCCCACCACCACAGTCACCGTCGCCAACTGCCGGCGACCACCACTGCAGCCAACTGCCACAATCCACCACCGTCAGCCAACACAGTCCACCACCGCCATCAATGTTAGCCACCGACCCAGACCCTCTTTACACCTTACATTACATTCATATTATTTAAAATAAATAAATAAATATATATATATATATATATATATATATATATATAATATGATACATTATTTTATATTCATATAGCTTACACTATATTTAAATTTTTTTTATTCATTTAATAATTTTTTTATTAAAAAATTGCTTTAGAATTCATTAAGAAAATTAACCTAAAAGAAACCTTAATCTATGCCAAAGCCAACACAATTCCATCCATAGCCAATCTAATCCATTTATGTTCACAAAAAAATAATTATATTAATTATTCGTTTTCAATCTGCTCTGCTCCAATTTAGTTTAAGTCAGAATTAAAAAAAAAAAAAAAAAACATCAAGTACAAAATAATCCCTTCTATTTTACAGAAGATATTATCATATCATTTAAAATTTTCGAACTCACTAAAAAATTTATAATTGAATTAAAAAAATATTTATAATTATTAAAAAAAAAAACTTCATGACATTATGAAATTAAGCTAAAATTTAATTACAAATATTAAGCTATGATGATGGGTTGGCAAAAACTAAAGTAAGTGAGACGAGCCAGTTCGAACTCAACTGACTAATGAGCTCACACAGTGAGCCTCATATAATATAAAAACTCTACCTGGAGCTTAACTCGGCTCTATTTATCAGCTTGTCGAAAACTCAATTAATATCAATTAACATACAAATATTTATATTAGCATAATTAAGTATTTCTTATCCCTATTCAAAATAAGAAATTCAGCTAAAATTAATGAATTAAACTCGAGCATTCAAGTTCATGTTGAGTCCTCATATTTTTAGCTCAAGCAAAGCTCCTGGTCAACAATGCAGGTTTAATAAAGTAAGAACTCGATTAGATTCTACTCATTTACACCCATATCAGTGAGCCTCCTTTGCTATTTATTTAAAAAATATAATTAGAATATCTTGAATAGAGGTGCAACCAAGTCAAGCTAACTCATGAGCCGGCTCAGGCTCGACGAGTCAATTTATCTAGCTCGTGAGTGGAGCTCGAGCAAGATTTCGAGCTCGATAGCCTTATCGAGTTCGAGCAACCTTCCGCTAGACTTGTTTACTCGAGCGGCTCGATGAAAGCGAAACAACGGGGGACGACATATCACACGCGGAAGACAAATTGCATGTCGAAAGACGAGAACCACATGAACGTCGGTATCACAGTCAGAACTCGGACTCGAGAAAACAAAAGGTTGGATGCCAGATGAACGTCAAGATCGCAAGCAGCTGAGTTGGCGGGCGGGAAACGAAAGATTGGGCATCAGATGTGGGATTGAAACTCGGGAGCGGGATCGAAACTCAGGCACAAAATTGGAGCTCGAAACTTCAAATCGAGCAGGTTGACAAGCTCGTTTCAGTGGGACGAGCCGAGGTCGAGCTCGACTCGGGTTCAAACTCGGTATTTAATTCGCGAGTCAAGCTCGAACACCTCATAACTCGAGCTCGACTCGACTCATTTGCACCCCTAATCTTCATCCAACAATTCCCCAATATATCAAACTTGAAATCCACTACGAAAAATAAATGACAAAGTTTCACAAATCAGAAAAAACTATTACACCGAATGAAACTTACAAATTTATGGACCGCATTATTCAAATATTTATTTATTTATTTATTTATTTATCGTTCTTCTCTTCGTATGAAAAGGGAAGAAGAAATCAATTAATTTCACAAAACCCATTTATTTGGACCAATTCATCGCCTAACCCCAAAGTCCAAATGGCACGCCGACTTTTCATTCCAAGCTTAGAATTCTCGCCCCCATTCTTCATTAACAAAAAGCTGAAATTTCAATCACTATAAATTTCTTACCATAAAAGAAAGAAAATCAAATGCTTTGATCTCTAAAACTATTACCTCATCTTCTCTATTCTCCGACTTCCCCAATCCAATGATCGCCTCGTCGGCGGCGAACCTCCTTCGCGCGGTCGTCGCCGTTGTCTTCATCATTTCGATACTTCGGTTCGTGTTGTCTCTGAAATCCCTGTCATACCTCCTCGGTCGATTGTGGCGATGGGGAGAGGAAAGAACCCAAGCGTACCAGAGCTTCAATGTCCCGCGATACGGTGAAGGATTGCAGGAGAATCCGTTGTATAGAAAAGCGGCAGCCTATGTTGCCACGCTTCCTGCCGCCGAGGATTCCGATCACACCAATCTGTTTTCCTCCGGAGTCCGGCCTAACGAGTTCTCGGCTCAGCTCGCTGCTGGACAGATTATTAACGATTTTTTTCTCGGGGCTCGGGTTTCTTGGACTTTTCACCCAGGAGCCGGCGATGGGGGATGCCTTGTGCTCCGGCTTCGGCGGCAGGATCGGTACCGCGTGCTCCGGCCGTATCTTCAGTACGTGGAGAACGCTGCGGAGGAGATCGAGAATCGTCGGAAAGAGATTAGGATGTACACGATCGCCGCCGGGAAGTGGAGATCCGTTCAGATGACGCATCCAGCCACGATGGAGACCGTCGCAATGGAACAGGACATCAAGAATAGGGTGAAGTCCGATCTTGAATCGTTTTTAAAGGGGCGGGCCTATTACACTCGGCTTGGCCGCGTGTGGAAGCGAAGCTACCTCCTCCATGGCCCACCGGGAACAGGAAAATCAAGCTTCGTCGCCGCCATGGCGCGATTCCTCAGCTACGATCTCTACGACCTCGACCTCTCCGTCGTATCCGATTCCGCCGATCTCCGCTCCCTCCTCCTTGATACGACCCCGAGGTCAATAATCTTAATCGAGGATCTCGACCGATACCTCGCCGCCGGTGGCGATGTCAGCGGGATGCTAAACTTCATGGACGGCATCTTTTCCTGCTGTACCGAGGAGCGGGTGATGGTATTCACTGCAAGCGTCAGCAAGGACAAGCTCGATTCGGCGGTGACCCGACCAGGTCGTCTCGATGTCCATATCAATTTTCCCCTCTGCGATTTCACCGCCTTCAAAACTCTGGCAAGCAGTTACCTCGGGCTAAAAGACCACAAGCTCTACCCACAGGTGGAAGAAGGGTTTCAGACCGGAGCAAAACTAAGCCCCGCCGAGATCGGCGAGATCATGATCGCTAATCGAGGATCGCCGAGCCGAGCGCTCAAATCCGTTATCAACGCCCTGCAACGATCCGCCTCTTTTAACGACGCGGAGAAGACGCTCGTCACGAACTATTCATCCGGAAGCCGACGGTTGTCGGAGTCGGAATTAATCGATTGCACTTCAGGGCGAATGGGGTTAGGGTTCGGGAAGGATACGACGGTAAGGGAGATCAGGAAGCTTTACGGTCTTATAAAGTTGCGGAGCGGAAGCAGACGAGAGGGGACAACGCCGGCGGACGTCGCCGGCAATGCGGCGGATGCCGGCGGCGTAGTGGATGAGAGGAGATGATCTAATTGCATTGGGACACCGGACATGTCTGTGTCAGTAGGCGGTTCCGTGTCGTGGGTTTCTGACTGGAGTTGTGGCTCCGCCACGGCATTAGTTCGATTCCGTCGTCCCGGATTCTTGTGGCTGAGTGATAAAATTCAATTTCTTTAGGGTGTAAATTGTAAATTCAGGTACAAGTATCAATACTTGTGGTTAAGTTTGTCTTTTTTTTTTTGGGGAAATATGTCTTTTTTTTTTTTCATAGTAATAGTCTAATAGACAGTTTTAGAGAAAAATTTATCCTAATTTATATATGAAACTCATCTTGCAATGTTGATTGGGATTTTTTATTAGCAATTAAAATATTTTTAGTCATTTAGATTCGAGTTTAATGTTTGTGTTGTGTGTGTGAGTTTATTTTAATTGATTTAAATATTCAAAAAATATATATAACTTATATTATAATAGAAAAAATTATATAAAAAATATGATTAAGTTAAATATAGGGGTGTCATTATTTGATACGACCTAAAATCCGATTACAATTGGAATCGAGTAGGGTACGAGTTGACCCAGAAATTCGAAATCAATTTGACTTGACTCATTTTTAATTAATTTAAGAGAGTTTTAAAAGATTGCTATGAAATAAATAAATGTTATTTTCAAAAAAAATAATAAATTATGTTGCCCAAATTGAATTAAGCTTGATTTAGTTTAAATTGATTGAAATAAATATTACATTAATTTGATTTAGATTTAAATAAATTGAATTAAATAAAAAATTTTAGTAAAACATACCTGAAGCGGGTCGGGTTCGGGTCCAAAAAATCAACCCGTTTGCAAAAATAGATCGGGTCGTATAGTGTCGGGTCAGTTCCGACTTGGACCCAAAGCCGACCCATGACACGATTTTGACAGCCCTTGTTAAATACATTCATGTCATCTTCAAATTCTTTTAATTTATGTTGATATTTGTATTTAATATATCAATCTCAACTGACTCAACATACATTAAATTTTTTGAAACTCCTAATATATTTTATATCAAAATATTCAAATATAATTTATTTTATCATAATGGATTTGAAAATCATTAGATTTAACTTAAAATAATTGTATTATAAATTCTTCATATGTAGTATTAAACTCAAAATAAACTTAATGATTTTTATAAATTATATTAGAATATCCTTACATGAATTTTAATCAAAATTTTGAAATAATAAAAAATATTCTAATTAAAATTTTAATAAAATGTATTTTAAAACTCTGAAATTTATATCGAGATGAATTTAATATAAAATGTGATTGTTTTCACTCATCTTTTAATAAATTTATAAACGTTAAACTCATATAGATTTATTTTTCTTCGTAAAAAATTAATCTTATTTGATTCTCTCAAGTTACTATCAACAAATATGTGATGATATTTCGTTATAATTTTTTTTTTTTTTTTTTTTTGGAAAAGATGAGCTGTCATTTATAATTTCTTCATAACCAGCACATATGACACAATTAGTGTTAATTGATGATTGGTTCAATAAAACTTGTTTCGTGAGCTAATAAGCCGAGCTCAAACTAACCTCAAGCAATCATGATTTTAACTAGACCTGTCAATATTGGCCTGACCTAAAAACCCGAACCGAACCGCAAATTTTGGGTTGACCCCAACCTAATGCGGGTCGAATTCGGGTTTGAAGAATTGACCCGTTTGCAAAATCGGGTAGGGTTCGGGTTGACCTGAAAACCCGGGATCGACCCGAAATGACCCGAAAAAAATCGCTTGCCCGCCTGCCCCGTCTGCCCCCGCCTGCCCGCATAGGCGCGTAGCCTGCCCGTGTGCATCGAGCCTCGTCTGCCACGCCATCGCATTCATGTCGCATCGCCTCGTCTGTCGCACGGCCGTGCCATCTCGCCATCGCGTTCGCTGCGAACGCCGCTGCCCGGCTCCTGTTGTCGCTGTCGAAGCGGGTCGGGTCGGGGGTCGGGTTCGGGTCTAGAAAATCGACCCGTATGCAAAAAAATAGGTCGAGTTAGGGTTGACCTGAATAGTGCCGGGTCAGTTTCGAGTTTGAACCGAACCCGACCCGTAACTCGAAATTAATACCCCTAATTTTAACGAACCGAGCATAAGAATTATTAAGCTGGAACACCGCTCGAAGAGGATTTCAACAAACATGCTCTTACTTAACTTGGTAAATATGAATAAACTATTTAGAAATATGTTACTTTAGTAATTAAAAAGATGATAAAAGTCAAATTAAAGAAAATAACAAACTTTGATCATTCTTACCACCGGCCTTTTCGATCTCCGTTGCCCGACTACGGTCCTTCCAACCACTGCCAACCCGACTACGATCCTACCAACCTACATCGCTAGCTCGCCGACTATGTTCCTACCGTTCAAACGAACATAGCAACACTGATTGTCAACACTATACAACGCACTCTATATGATGTATATTTGCTACATCGACTCAAAACTTTCCTCCTAAGGAAGGACCTCATTTGTAATCAATTGTCAACACTAGTGGATTCATTCAAACTCAGTTAGGCCTCATGATTTTTCTCCTTTTCAGAGATTTTCATGTAAAAATTATGGTGTCTCTTATAAATACTATAACCATATTCTCGTACAAAGCTAAAACCTAAACTATATCACTCTCTACCACCACGAATATTCTGAGATGCAACAAAACTATTTAGAAAAATGTTACTTTAGTAATTAAAAAGATGATCAAAGTCAAATTTAAGAAAATTGCCAAATCATTTTATTGAATAACAGAAAACACTTAAAATGGTAATCTTATTCAACAAAATAACTAAAATAAATGACAATTTTTCACCTTTTCAGTACCAACTATGGTTTTCTAGTCGAATTAAATTAATAAGGTTATTTAATATTATTTCACTGGGTATTATAATTAAAAGAAAAAATAATAATTACATATGAAAAATATTTATATATAAAAAAAAGAGTGATAGAAACAATAAATGCTTTTCACAAATTCATAATCTTAGATCATCAAGAAATAGATGACCTATGAAATAATATGATAAAAATAAAAAGGGAGATTTACATACATACCATCTTATACTATTCTATTTACATATTTAACACTTAAAATTTTAATATTACATACATACCACCCATATTTCATTTTCATATCAAATATGAGTGGTAGGAAAGAAATATAAGTGGTATATTTGATATTAAAATAATATAGGATGGTATGCATGTAATATTAAAGTTCTGTGTGTTAGATATGTAAATAGAATGTTATAAAGTTGTATGTATGTAAATTTCCCAAATAAAAATGGCATTTGTAAGTGTAATGGTACATTGACATGCGGTGAAAGTGCGAGTTTAGCTTAAAATGGTCAAAAAGATATTGATTGAGATTTTTTTTTTACACATATGGAGACATTACAATAAATTTGACTTCTCATGAAGCTTAACAATTATCGCTTCTTAAATTTAATAAAACAATGCTAAAAACATCTAGAGTTTGTTTGGAATAGCTTTTGATCGCTGCTTTTCTAGTGCTGTCAAGAGTTTAATTGTCCCAAATAAAATAATAATTCATATGTAAAAACTAGCTATAAGCAATAATCCAAACACTTGATGAAAAATATGAGTTGGAATTATTAAGTCATATCTTATTTAAATACATGATTAAGGCTTTAAATTACATCATTAATTGTTGTTATTGTTTATGATTATAATTAAGATATTCTAATTCTCTTATCTTGATTAAAAGATTTAAGAGAGAAACTTATGGACATGTGAATTAGATGCTTACAGTCTATTTGGAATGACTGCAATATTATAAATAGATGGTTGTCAAGTTGTTGTAAGGAAAGTAATTTTTTTTAAGCTTTGTTTGAGATAGCTTTTTTGCTGCTTTCTAAAACAGCTTTTAAATACCAAAATTTTGTGAATTAGAAATTTTTGTACTACAAAGTCATTTTAGAAAGTTGCAGAAAAGTTGTCCCAAACGAAGCTTAAATTTGTTATAAATATTATAAGTACTTTTTTTAATCAAACATTGTTTTCTTAGAGCTAACATACATCAACAATTTTAACTGTAAAAAGCAACTTTTAATCACAATTTTTTAAAAATAGTAAGATATCAATAGTTAAATGGATTTGTAATTACGGATTAAAAATGAAACAGTAAGAAAATTGTAAATAACTAATATTTCAAGTTAACAATTTAAGATTTTTTCTTACAGTGATTTTTTTTTTTCAAATATAGAAAAAATACATTTAGGCTTCATTTGGGACGGCTTTTTTATTGCTTTCTAAAACGGAGTTTTAGTACAAAAATAAAAAATGTTGTACTAAAACTCCATTTTAGAAAGCAGTAAAAAAGCCGTCCCAAACGAAGCCTTATTTACTGCTTTCTAAAACGGAGTTTTAGTACAAAAATAAAAAATGTTGTACTAAAACTTCATTTTAGAAAGCAGTAAAAAAGCCGTCCCAAACGAAGCCTTAATTAGACCACTAATAAAATGGATATAAATAAATATTAGTGTGGATTTATTTATTTATTTTGTTAAAGAGATTTTGATAAGTGAACATGAAATACAGTGGTAATTAATAATTAAACCCAAACAAATAATAGTTTTTACAAAATTATGATTTTTTGAAATATGTGTATTATTTCATTTTACCTATAAAAATTTTCATGATTAAATTTTCATGGGAGACTATGATTAAAATATTTGTACCCTTAGTTCTCGCAAATTTGAAATTGTAAATTATTCAATCAATAATATTTTAGTTGCATAATTATAAAAAATAAATTAATAACTTCTCAAATTTAATCATAAATTATCATCACCTTAACATTGCTAACACAAACAATGACAACTCAGAGATTATTATAAATAATGATTAATACTCTGTTTGGGGATCATATATATTAATTGTTTTTGATATGTTATCAAAAAATTATCTTGATTGGGCACGAATCTTGAAGCAAAAATCAACCCAGAAATTGCAAAAATTAAATTCGAGATCACCTGAACTTCAATTTCGGCAAACTTATAGTCAAACTGGGCGTCTCGGAAATACAAACCTAACGACACCAAATTCAACTCAATCCGAGCCCAAATGGGTCCAAATCAAGGACCCGAAGCGCTGTTGGAAGTTTCAAACCACAATTTAGATTACCAAATGGTTTCCAAACATAACAAAAGTATAGTCGAATCGAGCGGCTCAACGAAAAGAATCCAACGAGCCCAAGATCGTTGAATTCCGACATTATTAAGACTTTCAAATGTCCGACGAACGGTCTATGATCAAGGGATTCAATATTGGCTGTCCATTGAACCACTCCCCATTTATCCTTGATCTCTCACCTATTTACGGGCCATGTCACTCCAAAAAATCTATAAATAGACCCATCATTTCTCTTGAAAGGGGATCCAAGCAAGAAGAGAAGAAAGAAACTCCTCCTCATCCATCGCCGGTCTATCGCCGAAGTTTCGCCGGACCACAATCGGAGCTTCGTCGGACCACCACATGAGGCCCTCACCTTCGTCGGACACCGTCGGAGGACCTCACCTTCGCAGGACCACCTCCTAACATGTTGCTCCGCCGGACCACCACTTGAGGCCCTCACCTCCACCGAACCACCGCCTGACGCCTTTCCTCCACCACCCCTGAGGCCCTCACCTCCGTCGGACCACTGCTTGACACCGTTGCTCCGCCGGACCATCACATGAGGCCCTAACCTCAGTCGGACCATCGCCTAACGTCGTTGTTCTGTTGGACCACCACTTGAGGCCCTCATCTCTATTAGACCACAGCCTGATGCCATTGCTCCGCCGGACCATCGCCTTAGGCCCGGACTTCTGCCGGACTACCACCTGACGCCCGAACTTCTACCAGACCACCACCTTAGGCCCGGACTTCCTCCATACCACCATATAACGCCCGAACTTTTTCCAGACAACCACCCGAGGCCCGAACTTCAGTCGGGACACCACCTGATGCCTAGAGTTCTACCATAATATCGCCCTACTATAACAGTCTTTCTAACTTCGCCCTCCTGCATATTATGATCCTTCTGACCTTCGTCGCCTACTATGGTCGTTTCAATCTCCATCACCAGACAATGATCTTTTAGACCCCGATCTCCTACCGACTACAGTCCTTCCGACCTCAGTCACCTACTATGGTCGTTTCGACCTCCATCACCAGAGAACAGTCTTTCAAACCCGGTCTCCTGCCGACTACGGTCCTTCCGACCTCAGTCACCTACTATGATCGTTTCGATCTCCATCACCAGACAACGGTCTTTCAGATCCCGGTCTCCTGCCGATTATGCTCATGCCGACCAAACAAATATATATATATATATATATATATATATATATATATATATATATATATATATATATATATATATATATATATATATATATATATATATATATATATATATATATATATATATATATATATATATATATATATATATATATATATATATATATATATATGTAACTCCCACCATGTAATGTGCTCTATATTATGTACATTTGTATCATCAAGCCAAGTCCTTCTCCCAAATAAGGGTCTCATTTGTAATCGACTACAAATACTAGTTGATTCATTCAAACTGGGCCAGACCCCGTGGTTTTTTCCTCTTTTCAGGGGTTTCAACTTAAAAACTCTGGTGTCTCTTATGAACGTTACACCATCTCTTTTTATCTGTATGTGTGCTGGATCTTCATACAATGCTAAGACGTTAAACTATATATTTCTCTACCGCCACGAATATTTCAGGACGCAAAAGTTTTTATTATATATTTTTTTGTAAATTTTAAAATTTCAAAATATATTCAATAAATTCTAAGAATATTTAAAGAACTATCCCTAAGTTATTTTGAATATCTTTAAAAAGTAACTATCACAATATAAGTTGGGATCACCGCCAATGTCAAAACCTATCAAAATACATTAAAATTTTTTACTAAAAAAACTAATTTAAGTAGTAGTAAAAAAATAGTCTCAAATGATGCCTAAGTTGAAAAGAATATTTAAGATAGTAAATAATTTAATAAATTTTATTTTTCATGGGTTTTATAAAAATTACCCTAGATTTATTGATAGTCAGCAAAAGGCAATCCCGTGGGGACAATATATTAAAACTCATACAGTGCATCCATGCAGAGATTATAAGGGGAAAATATATTCATCTGGGTCATAGTGATATAACAATATTAGGTATGAATTAGAAATTTATATTAAAATCAGGCAGCTAGTGATCATAGAAGTCGAAGGAACAAAAATCTTATCTTAATAAATAAAAGCCAGAATAAAGCCCCATCACAAGGAGATATATTCGGAGGCCGAATATAATACGCCTCATAATCAAATATACTGTGTATTGAATACCATGAAGTACTGTTTTTTAAAAGACAATTTTATCCATAATAAATAAAAAGGAGAGTACAACAACAACTAAAGATCAGTAGCCTGGGATAAAAACGGTAAGAATCCATAAAACTAAGCAGATCAAAATAATCAACGAGAGGGGACTCAGGAAGAAGGCCCCCAGCATCAGTCTCGCAATCAAGCACGGACCATTCGTATGTGACAGCCATAGGAACACAATTCAGGATACAGCAAGCCACAAACCGAGGCACTCGGATTGCCAACCAGCCATACGAACACATCCGAACTTTGCAAGTAATAAATTTTCCAACACAAGGCAAACCTGAGCCTCTAGAAATTTTAACAGGGAAATCCAATAGCTTCTCACAAGAGATTATTGTGTGCTGACGCCGGACGGGAGAATTGTCCGGTCCGCGCTTGGTACCGAGTAGGGGTGCAAACGAGTCGAGTCGAGCTCGAGCCAGGGGTGTTCGAGTCGAACTCGACAATCAAAACCCGAGCTCGAACTTGAGTCGAGTTAAAAATTCCATGTCCCGAGATCCGACGAGCTCTGGACGAGCTATGTCGTCGATATCCATTGTCCTGAGCTCGTAGTCACGTGATACCATCCACCCGTCATCCTGAGCTCGTCCGTCGTTGATTCGCGCGTGCTCCACCGTTGTTTAGATTTCCTGCTCGCAATATTTGGATTTCTCGTATCCCACCCGCGAGCTCGGCCATCGAGTTGCTTGTCGAGCCGACTAGTTCAGTCTATGTATGTTTGAGCTCGAGCTCGAACTCGTGTTCGAGCTCAACTCCCGAGCTCGATAAACTCGACTCATCGAGCCTATTATTGAATCGAGTCCGAGCCAGCTCGCGAGTCAACTTGACTCGGTTGCACCCCTAGTACCGAGCCTTGGTATCGTGCTCTAATCTTGAGCACGGAACATTTTTAAATGATATGACATATTTTTATTAGTCTCTAGGTCCTTTTTTTTTGTTTTTTTTTTTGGGACATTTAGGCCATTTTAAGGCAAATTCACACACACAACGCATACACATAGACTCGAACCCTGAACTTCTTAGTTGAAAGCCTAAGCTCTCAACCAATAGGCCAAGGAGAGTTGTGTTAGTCTCTAGGTCCTCACTCCTCGCAGAATAAAAAATCTCTTCTCACGGTATGAAACTTTTTAAATTAATTTTTACTTTTTTTTTTAAATTGCCCTTTTAAATTTGGTGGGGGTTGGGAGCATAAGTGATTCGTCAGCATTGGGAACCTCAAGGTTCGAGCCATACATTAATGAATCAATCATGTCACTCTTGGTATTTATTATGTATTGTCACATTAGATTAGATAGATGTTTGATTTCATTAATTTTTTATAAATAATTTAAGAGATTTTGTATAAAAATAATAATAGCTTAACTTTTTTTATTTATCTTTGTTGGATCTACTTTTTTTTTTTTTTTTTTAACATTTTGACCATTTAAGTCAAATTCACACACACAACGCATACACTTAGACTCGAACCTAAACCTCTTAGTTGGAAGCCTAAGCTCTCAACCAATAGGCCAAGGAGAGTTTGTGTTTGTTGGATCTACATCATAACCTCTAAAATTATTCTATTTATTTAACAAAGAATAAATTTTTTATTATTTACTAAATTTATCATATTATTATTATTTTTTCAATTTTATTTATTATTGGTAATAGAATCAGCCGTGTGTGAATCAAGAATGTGTATTTTGTGCGTATACAAGACTATTTGGACGTGTATCTGAACGCTCCACGTCAAGGGCGGAACCCCTAAAAAAATTAAAAAAATATTTATTACATGAATATTTAGATAATTTGTTCCCCTCCATCATTTTTTTACACTTTATTATAGGAGTTTTTAGGCAATTGCATCATCTAAAAAATTAAAATTCTATTATCTTTTGGTGTTTGCCCCCTAGCATAATTAAACACATTATGTATATGTATTCTTATAATATTTAATATAATTTTAATAGATTATTATTTCTCTTTTTTTTTTTAATTAGAAGCCACTTGTTATACTTTCAATCTTCAGCTATTTTATAGTTCTTATAATATTTAATATAATTTAAATTTTAAATATTAATTATTATGCTTATAAATATTTCTTCTT
The DNA here is from genome assembly GCA_019514585.1 of Dendrobium officinale. Classification (NCBI taxonomy): domain Eukaryota; kingdom Viridiplantae; phylum Streptophyta; class Magnoliopsida; order Asparagales; family Orchidaceae; genus Dendrobium; species Dendrobium officinale. The sequence goes on from CM033683.1 coordinate 88,388,602, forward strand.
TTTTTTTTTTTAATTCTGGAAGTGATGAACGCACGGTGTGATTCTATTTTGCTATAGCTTCTTGAATGTGTGACTACTATAAAGAATATTGTCATTAGTATTAAAAATAATAATAATGGGGCACATAAAATATAAGACTGTCAATTATTAATTATTTGGGATAATTTTTTTATTGTTTAAAAAATTTAATTTTTAACAAAAAAAATTTATTTCAAAAAAAATTTATACTTAAAATTTACTTTAAAAAATAGTAAGAAAATGGCTCAATGAAATCAAAATCTTCAGCCACTCGTTAATTGTGCCATTCATAAAAATTAAATTTTCAATATTTTTTTTAGAAAAATTTATGCCTTTTAGAAATTTTATCGTAATCTAGTGGCTTGGAAAAAACTCAAGATTCATTTGGGACAGTTTTATCATTGCATTTTAAAATCAACTTTTTAGAACAAAATTTTTATAAATTGAAATTTTTTGTACTAGAAATTAGTTCTAAAAAGTATAAGAAAGTTGTACTAAAGAAGCTTAGTGTCCCATGTGATTAAGGCTTAATTTGTTTGAGACATTTTTCTCACTATTTTTTAAATTAGCATTTTAATACAAAAATTTTCCATTTAAAAATTTTTTTCTACTAAAAAATTGCTATGAAAATAATAAGTAAGTTGTCCAAAAGAGTTTTCTCATTATTTTTTAAAGTAATTTTATAATATAAAAACTTTTTGTTCAACTAAATTTTGTATCAAAAAATTATTTTATAAAATAATAAAAAAGCTATCAAAAGCGAAACTTAAAGTTATGGTTGGGACAACTTTATAGATGTTTTATTTCTCTGACATATGTTACAATTTTATTTAGTTATTGCTTTCTTGCAGCATTCTCACAGCTTTTCAAAAAATTTTGTAGAACTATGATACGGGTAACCCAATTGTCGAATTAGGTTTTGTTTGAGACGGCTTTTTTACTGCTTCGTAAAACAGTTTTCGGTATAAAAATTTTAATTTTTATACTAAAAAGTTGCTTTAAGAAGCAGAAATAAAGTAGTCCTAAATGAAGCCTTAGTCTTGTACTAGGCTTAGGGGTAAACCCCACTAGAGTTGAGCCCGAGTCATTTTTCACTAGAGTTTGATTAATTAATTGGATTTAAATTAACTTCAAATATAATTTTTTTTGAATTTGAATTGTATCATAAATTAACTCATTTCAGTATAAAAAAGAAATGCAATATTATTAAAACTATTATTATAACTGATATATCATCAAAAAATTATCTTGATATGACACGAATCTCAAATCAAAATTTAAGTTGGAAACTTCAAAAATTAAATCCAGGATCATCTGAGCTCTATTTCGGTAAACTTATAATCGAATAAAACGTCTCGAAAATATGAACCCAACGACACCAAATTCGACCCAATCCAAGGTTAAATTGGTCCAAATCGAAGGCCCGAAGCACATTCGGAAGGTTCAAACCATAATTTGGATTATCAAACAATTTTCAAACGTGACATGCTTATAATCGATTCGAGCGGCCCGACGAGACGAATCCAACGAGCCCAAGATCGATGAATTCTGATATCATTGAGACATTCAAAATACCCAATAAATAATCTATGATCAAATGATTCAACATCGGTCGTCTATTCAAACCACTCACAATTTACCCTTGATATTCATGATATTTACTGGTCATGCCACTCTCAGAAAACTATAAGGGGGGGGGGGGGGGGGGAAGAAGGATGTCCAAGCTAGCAAGAAGAGAAGAGAAGGAAGCAAGGAAGAGAAGGAAGATACTCCTCCTCGGATTCCTACCCAACGTTGGACTTATACCCGTCACCGGATTCCTGTTGGACTTCTACCCGACATCGGACTTCTTCCAGACGTAGAACTTCTGACCGTCGTCTGATATTCGTCAGATTTCTATCCAATATTGGAATTCTACCAGACGCCATCCTTCCGACCTCAGTGGCCCGATAAAGGTCTTTATGGCCTCTGTTGCCCGCCAACTACGATCCTTTCGACTTACGTTGCCCTTCGACAATGGTCTTTATGACTATTGTCGTCCACTGACTACGGTCCTTTCGACTTCCATCGTCAGACAACAGTACTTCCGACCTCTATAGCCCCGACCTTCGTCGCCCACCAACTACGATCCCTCCTACCTCCGTCGCTAGACAACAGTCCTTCCGACCTCCATTGCTCATTGATTATGGTCATTCCGACCAAATGAACATGTTAATAGTAATTCTTTGTATTCCCACCATATAATGTACTCCATATGATATACATCAAGACGAGACCTTCCCCCAAGAGCCTCATTTTAATCGACTGCAAATAATAATAGATTCATTCAAATTGAATAATAATTCTCTTTTAGCTATCACGCTCCAAAAAATCTGATTGAAAGCTAGTTTTCAACTTTTCATCAAAAAAATTTAAAAAAAAGTCAGGATAAATTTTGTTGACAACTTTATAGAAAATTATACCATGAAAAATTATATTGCCTTAAATGGACTCTACCATGAAAATTTGTTCAACATTATTTCTTAAAATAAATATATTAATCTACCCCATTCATTAAAAAAAAATCAGAATTCTTAGATGAAATTCAGCCTTCATTTTAGGCAATTTTATTAATGTTTTCAAAAGTAATTTTTTAGTATAAAAATATCTTGAAAATAGTTTTCTTAATGCTTTATAAAATAGTTTTTGTATTAGAAAATAGTAAAAAATCGTACCAAACGAATCCTTAATCGAAGGCTTCATTTTAGATAGCTTACTCGTTATTTTCAAAAGCAGCTTTCTAGTATAAAAAATTCTTAAGCTAAAACTTTTTGTACTAAAAAATAACTTTAAAAAATAGTAATAAAATTATCCCGAACGAAATCTAAAATGTAAAAATGAACCATAGAGCATTTACCTCATAGAATTCCTCAAAACTTACTTCCAGGAAACTGCCATTAACAACCCATGTTTTGCATAAGCTGCTTGAAATCTGAGGCTAATTCCGTTTCTGTTTCTTTTTCTTTTTCAATGACTTAATACGAACGACTAAGCAAAAAAGAAATTCTTTAGCTGTTCATGTGAATATTTTTCTGCAGAAATCTGAAGTCAAAGATAAGAATCTTCAAGAATTGAAGAGAAGAGGTGAGAGGACACTGCGGTCTGCGGGCACGTTCAATTACCATGCAACGACGCTTGACTTCACAAATTGCAGCTTTCAACGTGAAAAAATATCAAATATTTTTTTATGCGGCTGAAGTTTGAATATTAGGGCACAAATTAATGCGATATGTCACAGATCTAAAGTGACATTTTTATTAAAAATGCATGAAATTAATATTAATGCTGGAAATTTTTTTGCAGCCTTTTTGGAAGTAGGAATGGGCGACTCTTCTTCTTTTTTTTTGGGCCGTTTAGTGATCGAACGGGAGCTACGGGACGCATTACGTGCGCGGAACCACTGAGCTGCCCCGCACGTCCCAATTCTACTTTTATCTACTTTGAATTTTTAGTTGTGATTTTGGATGATGATGAATGAATTTTTACAAGCAGTTTTCTTATTTCTTCCACTGTTGTTCCAGCAATCATGAGATGCCTCAATAAGACTTGTTCGTCTTGGATGGTTGGCCTGACAACCAGAGGATTCTTCGTATTATGACAGTCTTTTAATATCTCCTTATAATTTTGTTTTATTTTCTTTTTATGGTTGTGTGATTCCTTTTGCAATCATTGCTTCTTTTTAATGTTGCTCAATATTGTAAGTTTTCTTATCCTTTCGACAATCATTCCAACAATTAGGATATGCCTCAACAAGACTTGTTCCTCTTGGACGGTCGGCTCGACGATGAGGGGATTCTTTGTATTATGACGGTCTTTTGTTATCTCAACGTAATTGTGTTCATTTTGAGTTCCGATTTTTGATTACGTTCTACATTTGCATTTTTACGGTTGTATGTTTCTTTTTGGCGATTGTTACTTATTTTTTATGTTGCTCATTGTATAGGTTTGTAACTCCATATCAAGTTGAGTTGTTTTGTAGTTCTTCAGTATTATAATTATTTCTCACGCTATTATAAATTTAATTTTAATTTTATTTAAAATTTTTAAAAATAAAAGAATTATAAGAAATGATGAATTAAAAATATTTATTAATAGATTATTATTTATCCTCTTTTTTTAACGAGAAGCCACTTGTTATACTTTGAATCTTCAGCAATTTTATAGTTCTTATAATATTTATTTTATTTGATTATTCACGACATATGTGCTTGATATAAGCGTATTTTATTATTTTATTTATTTATTTTTTATTTGATATGGGACATAATGGCCGGTCTGAAATATATTCATTTGTGCTTGCTGTGCACGTGTTGAAAACTATACATTTTATAAAAATTATTATAATTATTTTGAGATTTTTTGTTTGATATTTTATATTATATATACTAATTTTAAAATAAATCTAATAATTTAATTTTATTCGGTTCTCCATATTCTATTTTTTTTCATTTTCCATCACTATTAGCTAATAATAATAAGCCACGTGAGTACACGTGGCTGTAATATAGCCCCTCTTAAAAAAAAGTCATTAAAAAAATCTCTTAATATAAAAAATTAGCATGTATGTTATTCAATTATGTTTATACTGTTTTTTTCACATTTTTTTTAAATATTTTATTATCAGGTCTCTATTATGGGTTCGTTTGGAACAGCTTTTTTAAAACTTTTTAAAACATTATTTTAGTTAAAAAATTTTAAATTAAAGTTTTTTGTACTAAAAAAATATTTTTGAATTAACGAAAAAATTGCTCCAAATAAAAAATTATAACTCTGTCCTGATCATGAACTTTTATTTGGTCCGATGACTTGACGTAGCTCTATATTCAAACGCGAGTAAAATAATACCACGAGTTTTTACTTTTTACATGTTAAGTTATATGTTATAAGTTGTAAGTTCCAGGTTTCCACCACAAATTGCAGCTTTCAACGTGATAAAAAATATCAAATATTTTTTATGCTGCTGAAATTTGAATACTAGGGCACAAATTAATGCGATATGTCACAGATCTAAAGTGACATGTTTATTAAAAATGCATGAAATTAATAGTAATGCTGGAAATTTTTGCAGTCTTTTTGGAAGAAGGAATGGACTATTCTTATTTTATCTACTTTGGATTTGTGGTGGTGATTTGGATGATGATTGTTGCGTCCTGGAATATTTGCGGGGGCAGAGAAATGTAAAGTTTAACATCTTAGCTTTGTACGAAGATCCAGCACGCAATAAGATAAGAGTGAGAGTGTAGCATTCATAAAAGACACCAAGATTTTTATATGTAAAACCCTAAAAAGAGGAAAAATCATAAGGCCTAGCCCAACTAGCCTGAATGAATCCACTAGTATTTGTAGTTGATTACAAATGAGGCCCTTCATTGGAGGGAGGGACTTGGCTTGATGTAACAAATATACATCATATAGAGTATGTTACATGGCGGAAATATGAAGAATCACTGTTGATGTCTTTGTTTGATCAGAAGGATCATAGTTAATGGGCGACGAAGGTCGGAAAGGACATTGTCAGGCGATGGAGGTCAAAAGGACCATATTCGGCGGGCAATGGAGGTCGAAAGGACCGTATTCGACGGGCAACGGAGGTCTAAAGGACCGTAGTCGACGGGCGATAGAGGTCATAAAGACTGTTATATGATGACGGGGGTCGAAAATACTATAATTTGCGGGCAATGGGGGTCGGAAGAACAATTATTTGACGACATATGTCAAAAGGACTATAGTCGGCGGGCGACAGAGGTTGGAGGGACCGTATTCGATAGGCGACAGAGGTAAAAAAGACTGTTGTTTAGCGACAAAGGTTAGAAGGATCGTTGACGTACACAAGTTTGGCGTCGGTTAGAAATCCGGAGAAAGTCCGACGATGGGCAGAAGCTCGACGACGCGCGAATGTTCGGCTTCGGGTAGAAGATCAACGAAAGTCCAACGATGAGCAAAAGGTTGGTGTTGGATTACTCTGGTAGAAGTCCGACGACCGGCAGAAACCCAAAGACGGGTGAAAATACGGAGATGGATAGAAGTCCGGTGTAAGGTAGGTAGAAATTTGGCGAAGGCGGAAGTATGTCGTTAGGTAGAAATTCAGTTATGGGAGGAAGTCTGGTGTTGGTCAGTGTCCGGGAAGTGTTTGAGGAGGAATCTGGTGGCAAGAGAAGTCTTTCTTCTCTTCTTGCTTGAGTCCCTTCTTCCCCCCTTCGGTCCCCCCTCAATGAAGAATGAGAGGTCTATGTATAATTTTATGAGAGTAGCATGTCCAATAAATAGGAGGGAGATCAAGGGTAATTTGGGAGTGGTTTGAATGGACGACCGATGTTGATTCCCTCGGTCATGGATCGTTTATTAGACATTTGAATTCCGTAGTAATGTTAGAGTTTGATGATATTTGGCTCGTTGGATTCGTCTCGTTGAGCCGCTCGATTCGACTATAAGCATGCCACATTTAGAAATTGTTATGTAATCCAAATTACAGTTTGACCCTTCCAAATATGCTTTGAGTCTTCGATTTTGACCCATTTGGGCTAAGATTGAGTTAGAATTTGGTGTCTTTGAGTTCGTTTTTTTGAGACTTTAAGGTTGACTGTAAGTTTGCTGAAACCGGAGCTCTGATGTTCTCTTATTTAATTTTTGAAGTTTCCAACTTGATTTTGAATAGAGATTCACGCCCAACCAAGATAATTTTTTTGATGATATATCACTGATGAATGAATTTTTACGAGCATTTTTCTTATCGCTTCGACAGTTGTTTTGCAATAAGGAGATGCCTCAACAAGACTTGTGTCTGTTGGACGGTTGGTTCGACGATCAGGGGAGGGGATTCTATATATTATGACAGTCAATTTGATACCCCTATGTAATTTTGTTCATTCTAAGTCCTGACTTTGAATTTCGTTCTATGCATGTTTGCACTTTTTATGGTTGTGTTTCTTTTTGGCGATCGTTGCTTCTTTTTTATATTGCTCATTGTAAATTTTTTTATCCCTTCGACGGTCATTCCAACAGTGAATTATTACGTCCGGTCCTTGGACGTCCGGACAATCAATCCAGACGTGCCACGTCACCCAAATACAACGGGACCCGAACGAATCCGAACACCAGACATAATAATTTTCCCTTTCCGACAACAAGGAGATGCCTCAACAAGTACAGCCGGCTTATGACAGTCTTTTGATATCCCCATATAATTTTGTTCATTCTGAATCCCGATTTTGAATTCCATTCTACATTTGTGTTTTTATGGTTGCGTGCTTCTTTTTTCGCAAACGTTATTTCTTTTTTATGGTGCTCATTGTAAGTTTGTAACTCCATATCATGCTGAGTTGTTTTGTAGTTCGTCAGTACTGTAATTATCTCTCATGTTATTATAAATTTAATTTAAAAAAAAAAAATTTAAGAATAAGGAATTATAATAAATGATAAATAAAAAATGTTTATTAATAGATTATTATTTCTCCTTTTTTTAAATTAGAATCCACTTGTTATATATACTTTCAATCTTCAGCAATTTTATAGTTCTTATAATATTTATTTTATTTTATATAATATTTCTTTATTTTATTGATATAAGCGTATTTAATTTAATTTTTTCTTGATTTGATATCGGACATAATGGCCGGTCTGAAATAAATTCATTTGTGCTTGCTGTGCACACGTGTTGAAAACTACAAATTTTATAAAAAATATTATAATTATTTTGAGATTTTTTATTATATATTTTATATTATACTAATTTTAAAATAAATCTTCTAATTTAATTGCATTCGTGTCTCCATATTATATATTTTTCCTTTTCCATCACTATTAGCTAATAATAATAAGCCACGTGAGTACACGTGGCAATAATCTATCCCCTCTTAAAAAAAAAGTCAATAAAAAATCTCTTAATATAAAAAATTAGCATGTATGTTATTCAATTGAGTTCATACTGATTTTTGCACAATTTTCTTTAATATTTTATTTTCAGGTCTCTTTTATGAGTTGTATGGAATAGCTTTCTTATTGATTTTTAAGAACGATTTTTTTATTGATTCTTAAAGCTAATTTCTAGTGCCTAAAAAATTGCTTTAAAAAATAATAAGAAAGCTGTCTCAAACGAAGTCTAAAACAATATTTTAGTTATAAATTTTTAATTAGAATTTTATGTGAAAAAATTATTTTATAAAATAATGAAAAATTGTTTCAAACAAAATCTATAATTCTATTCTGATCATGAGCAATCATGGCAATAGATAATAAGATTTTTTTTGGTTGTACTGTCGAATGGATTAGTTCCTAATTGCTTAATGCTAGCAGGACACAGACGAGCTCATTTTATATGTGAAAATAATTTTTTTCTTATTTAATCTTCTAGGATATTGAGCAATGATTACTTTTTCTATAGTTATGTTGTGCATGCATGCTGCTACATTTATTCACTATACAAAAATAATTTTGAAGTAACTCTGTTCATAGGGGTGGTTTGATTAGAATACTTTAAAGTATAGAGTATTCAACATGTAAGGGTTTTATTAATTTTGATGTTTGTTGGATGAAAAAGGAATTCAAGTAAAATAAAATAAATATAGTGTAAATATTTCTAATTAATTTTTGAGAAAAAGCAAACTCATCGAATTTTGTAAGCTTGCTTGACCGATGCCAACCACCTCCACTAGCCTCAGGCCACCACCGCGTGGCCATTGCACCCGCTGACCACCATTGATGCTGGCTGGCGGCGACGACCACCACCGCCACCCATCCGACAACCGCAACCCACCGGCCACCACTTTTGTCGCTACCCTCTGCCACCACCATCACCAATCGCTGGTGGTCATTTTTAAAATTTACACTATGTTTATTTTATTTCAAACCAAATAAAACAAAATTATTACCTGAATTTGTTTTACACTCATCCAAACAACTCTAAAATATTCATTTTACACTGCATTCATTTTTTAGTCAATCAAACAAACTATTATGCATTGAATATATGAAATCCCTTAAATACAATAAAGCTAAATTCTCAAGTATGAATATATTATCCACTTTAACCTAATCATCTAATGGTTTAGTTTTATAAGTGTTACTTCCCAAAAGATCATCCATTCCAAAGATGCTCCCCTATAAATATACTAAACTTTGAAATTTCGTTACATCAAAAGACAACTCAATATTTAAAAGTTTAGTATCATTCTACTTAATGGTTATTCAGATTTCCCCCACTTAGAAGGCTAACATATCTGTCTGTATCCCCAGCCTAAAATCATCAATCAAAAGATGAAAATAAGTATCATACATGACAACGTGTTAATGTCATGCGAGTCGCCTCTAGAATCCTATTTACTTTGCTCTTTATATTGGTTCTGATCTAAGGATCCTGATGAGAATATCAATTATTTAAGTAACACATATTGTAAATTTTCTTTATTAGAACAAAGTTGAACTCTCAAACATGAATGAGACCATTAAATCAAATATAATATGATGCTAACAATTTATAATATACTATGATGTCATTTTTGTTCTAATAATTATAATATAATATGATGTCAATTTTTACACTAAAATACCACTTAAAATAATAACAAAACTGGAAAAGTAAGATGCTTAGCTACACATCAAAAAAGCTATCACTTGTTGTGTTCAGCTCGTGCGCTTCTCCTCTGGCGGCTAGGGCTCCGGCTTTCGCCCCCGTCGGCGGGGGTTTCCGGTCCTTCTCTTCATAAAAGTTTTCGTCTCTCTTCTCTGTGTTATTGGGGGTTGTTTGTTTTTATTTTCTTCCGGTTTTACCGGTATGGCTCCGATTAAATTGAGAGATCCCGGTTTTTTTGGGGGATCTCTCATTCTAAATCTTTCCTTCAAGCGTTAGCTGGATCGTCTTCCTCTTTTCCTGATTTGAGGCCTTCTACCTTTCGTGGTCTACCCTCTCTTTGGGTTTCTGATGAGGAAATTAGGGATTTGGCAGTTCCTTTTCGGTTTTCGTTGGTTGGTTTCTTCCCGTCGAAACGTCCCCCTCTTGACGCGATTCACAAATTTTTCTTCAATTTGAAGTTGAATGGTGAAGTTTCTGTTACCGTTTTGGATTCTACTCACATTTTGATTAAGTTATCCAATGATTTAGACTATTGTAGAGTTTTTTGCCACCGATCATACATGGTTTTCAATTGTTTTATGAAATTAACGAAATTGTCTCCTACGTTAGATATCGGAGTTGAGTCGCCGATCATTCCGATTTAGATTTCATTTCCTCATCTTTGTCCTCATTTCTTTGCGCCAAGGATTCTGTTTGGGCTTGGTGAGTTATTTGGCAAACCTTTAAAAATAGATGAAGCGACATCGGTTGGTTCACGTCCGTCTAATGCTCGTGTTTTTGTTGAAATTGATATTACCAAAACTTATACGAAGCAAGTTTGGTTAGGATCTGAAGCTCAAGGATATGTTCAGGATGTGATTTTTGATGAATTTCCACATTTTTGTAGTGTTTGTAAATGTTTAGGGCATGTGTCTGGTAAGTGCAAATCCGATTCTAGCTTTGGTAAACCTGCTATTGTGATTGATCCTGTTGAGGTTTTACCAGCTGTTGGTGTGTTAAATGACGGCTTGGATATTTCCTCTGTTCCGGAAAATGTGGCTAATGTTTTGGTCAATTCTGAGATGGCTGGGGTGGATTTGCTCACTGTGGAGCCTGAGGGCGATTCGCCGGCTGATGGGCTTGTCCTGATTAATTTGGGTATATCGGTGGGTGTTAATAATTGCCAGTTGTTGGCTAGTGAAGAGGGTTTTTTGAAGGCTGATGCTGGTGATTGTGTTCTGTCGCATAAGGCTACCCCTTTTTTTCCTTCGGGCAATGGTTTGTTGAATGTTTCTGATCTTGCGGCTTGTAATTTGGAACATCTGGCGGCTGTTAGTGTCGCGATACCGCCTACGGTTTTTGAAATTTCTCCTGTTATGGGTGGTGTGGTTGAAAATGGTGGTTTGCAGGTGTTGAAGAATTTGGAATCTGGTACTGATGGTGGGGTACCTGTCGTTTGTGTCGGACTTGTGGATGAGTCTACGCATTTGGTGAGTGTGGAAAGGCTTTCTTCAAACAACAACTTGGTTGTGGTGCCAGTCAATGAGGTATATGTTAATGAGATGGCTACCTGTATGGGTAATTCATCTGTTTTGACGATTAGAAAACAGGGAGATTGGCTGGTTGATTCGTCGGATCCTGATTCGGAGTCTGATTTAAATATTTCTGACAATGATTTTGTGCTTGGTTGTAATAAAAATGTTGCCACTCGGGGAAAATTTTTGGGGAGGGGCCGTCGTAGGCGATGAGCTTCCGATAGCGGTGTTGTTCCATATTGCTGATGCTCGGTTTTTGTTGGTTTTATCGTTGGATTGGCAGGTTTTCGTGGCTATGGGCAATGATGTGGTCGGGGCTCGCGTCCCGGTCAGCCTTGCTGGTGGCAACTGTTGGTGAGGGACTGGGGTTGGTTATTTCGAGATTCACTGACTGGATGGTCTGTGCGGGTTGACGGGATGCTGGGAGCCTTGGCTGTTAGCTGAGCCGTCATATTAGCTTTTTTTTTTTTGTCATTTTGTTTTCTATGGTTTTTTCTTTTTTCTTTAATTTGTCTTGGTTGTATCCTTGGTTTTGAGACTATGAATATTATTATTTCGTTGTTAAAAAAAAAAAGAAGATGCTTAGCTACACAATGCTACAACCTCGCTCTGATAAAAATTATTATGTGCAGAGACCGGAAGTTGAACATTGTCCGGAACCAACCAGGATGTGTCACGTCAGCAGTACCGAGCCGCGGAACCAAGAGCTATGGTACCAAGCACAGGGGTGACATAACGCATTCTAATTAGTCTTCGAGAATGACATTCGGTGTCTGTACAAAATAATTAATCCAGACAATCAGATCATTGTTCTCTTTTTTTGAATTTTTTTTCTTATTTGGCCTTGTCGACCTTTCTCTTTAAGAACGTTTTTTCCACCTTTACCTAATTTATTTTATTTTTCACTGCGAATATTAATTTATCACAAATAGTTGGGCTACATCAGCTACATCAGGCCAGCTGATTATATTTTAACTTCATGGCAAATGAGATACTCTATAAACAAATATTGTGCTAAAGGTGACGCAAAAGCTTACTCCAATTAATATTTTTTATTTTGTATGATTCAAATTGGTAAATAAGCAAAAAAATTTGAGAAGTAATTTTAAGGAATTACAAAAATATGCAATTTACTATTATATGTCTGAGACAATAAAAAAAAAATAGATTAGGGTCTTTTTGAAATGATTTGGAAATTAATTGTATTATTATTATAGAAAAATAATAATTTTATAAAAGTATAAGTTAGTTTCTGATATAATTAAATAGGAATTTATTTACAACTGTAAAAGATTAGATTATAAAAAACTATTTTTTATCATAAAAATTTCTAAGAAATAAAAAATTTATAGTCGAATAGATTATAGATGCATGAGTTTTAAATATGCCCTAAGAATGCTTTGACTTTGTTTCAAGAAAATATTTGGAAAAAAAATTCTTAAGAAAAAAAGGATCGAATTGATCTCTTAATTTTTATTGAAGGATCAAAATAGTTTTATTGCGGGCTAGAATATACGCAGAGATAGAGTTATAATACTACATCTTAGCGTTGCACGAATATCCAGCTCACACACAGAAAACACAAGATTTTTACGTGGAAAGCTCTGAAAAATGGGAAAAACCACGGGGCCTTGCCCAGTTGAAAATGATTCCACTAGAACTTGAGTTGGTTACAATGGGCTGACTCGCCTCCAAGAGAGATCAGATTATAAGTAACAACTCTACGACAGAAGTTCGGGTGTCAGGTGATGGTATGACAAAACTTCGGGCTTCAGGTGGTGGTATGGCAGAACTCTGGGAGTCAGGTGGTGGCTTGGCAGAGCACAGGGCGTCAGGTGGTTGTCTGTCAGAGGCGAGGGCTTCAAGTGGTGGTCCGACGAAGGTGAGGGCTCAGGTGGTGGTTCGGCGAATGCGAGGGCCTCAAGTCGTGGTTCGGTGAAGTTGTGAGGGCCTCAAGTGGTGGTTCAGCGAAGGTGAGGGCCTTAGGTGGTGGTCCGACGAAACTCCGGCGGTGGTCCAACGAAACTTTAGTGGTGGTCCAGCGAAACTCGGGCGGTGGTCCGACGAAACTCCGGCGGTGGTCAAGGAGGATCTTCTTCCTTCTCTTCTTCCTTTTCTTCTCTTCTTCTCTTCTTGCTTGGATCCTTTTTCAAGAGAAATGAGGATCTATTTATAGATTTTTGGAGCGGCATGACCCGTAAATAGGTGAGAGATCAAGGGTAAATGGGGAGTGGTTGGATGGATGGCCGATGTTGAATCCCTTGATCATGGACTGTTTAATGGATATTTGAACATCTTATTGATGTCAGAATTTAGTGATCACTACAGGAAAATCACTTATTACCGGCGGAATTTTCCGGCGGCTTTCCGGCGGTCAATTTTCCGGCGGCTTTCCGGCGGCTTTCCGGCGGTTGATGACGTCTTATTTCCAACAAAAAATTCCGGCAGCTTTCCGACGGCTTTCCGGCGGCTTTCCGGCGGTTTTCCGACGGCTAATTTCCCCGCAAAATTTTGCGACGGCTAATTTCCCGCAAAATTTTCCCGCGGTATTTTCCGGCGGCTTTCCGGCGGCTTTCCGACGGCTTTCCGACGGCTTCTCGACTTAAAAATAGTTAAATCTTTTTTTAATAAAAATTTTAAATTAAAAATGTTTAATTATAATATTCAGACTTTTTTAATATAAATAAAAAAAATACTTAGAATTAACTATTTTGCAGAAACGGCGCAGTGGTTAGGGTCCGGGGCAGCGGGTGAGAGGTCCACGGTTCGAAACCCAGCGGAGGCAGCGCGGGAGCGGGCCCGTTGGCGCACTCGGGCTCGCCTGGCTCACGCGCGCGAGGCCGGTCCGACGCGACGCGGTCTGGTCCGCCCGCGGGAGCTGGTTCGACGCGGTCTGGTCCGCCCGCGGGAGCTGGTTCGACGCTCTGGTCCGCCCGCCGGAGCGGGTTGCTGGCGTGCCGCCGGAGCCGCCGCCGGGGAGCGGTTTCAGCGGGAGCGGGAAATTGTTTTTTTTTTTTTTTTTCAACCGGCGGTTTTTGACCGCCGGCAAACCGCCGGAAATATATTGCCGCCGGAAAAAACGCCGTCGGAAATTATTTTCCTACGCCGTTTTTTTCCGGCGGCACGAAAGCCGCCGGAAAACCGCCGGAAAAATTAAAAAACCGCCGGAAATAGGTCAAATTCCGCCGGAAAAAGCCGCCGGAAGTGGTGATTTTCCTGTAGTCTCGAGACGCTCAGTTTGACAATAAGTTTACTGAAATCATAGGTTAGATGGTTCCAATTTTAATTTCGAAAGTTTCCAACTTGACTTTGCATTGAGATTTGTGCCCGATCAAGATAATTTTTTGGATGACATATCAAGTTTATAATTATTTAAAAATATTAATTTGTTGGCTGCCTTTAAATAGAGAACTAAATAATCTTTTTGTGGATTTTTTAGGTCCTATTTAAAAAATTAAGGGATCATAATAGGGCTTTTAAATATCTAGAACCATTTTGATTCTTTGTAAAGGGTTGGAGGATTATTTTGATCATTATCTTAATTTTTAAGTAACATTATTAGAAAGTGATTCATTAACTATTTGTCTATTTCATTTTCTAATAAGTAATTTGAATCTTTCTAGCTTATGTGTTGATATCCGTGCATCGCTATGATGAAAAGTTCAGTCATTCTATCATACACTAGATAGTTGAAGAGAGAGCGATAAAATACCAGAAATTTTTTTAGGATATGGCGAGATTAGAAGATTTCACTAAATTTAAGTGAATTAAAAAGGATGATGCATTCCTTAATTCAGAGGCAGTGCAATTACAGTAGTTTGCAGAGTTGGACAAAAGTCGGACGACGGTCGGGCAGAAGTCTAACGACGATCAGATAGAAGTCTGACGACGATCAAACGGTAGTCCAGTGGTGGTCGGCTGCCGGGTGGAAGTCTGGCAGCAGTAGCCAGTATGCAATCAAGCAAAGGTCTGCCGGATGTCTGGCGGCGATCAGCAATTGGGTGGAGGTTCGGTGGTGGTTCGATGATAGCCACCAGCCGGGTAGTGTTCCAATAGCGATTGGCAGCATGGCAGTGGTCCGACGGAAGTCTGATCAAGATAATTTTTTGTGATCTATGAAATCTCTTCTTTGATCTTATACTTAATTCTTGTAACTGTTTTTTCTTTTAATTTTCTTAGTGATAAAAGATGGAAAGGTTGACCAAAGAAGTAGTTGGCAGCTCTGCTAGTGATTTATTAAAGCACGGTTTCCATGTTTTGTTTCAAATTTCATTTTTTTTAAACAAAACCATACATTAATATAAAAACGATTACAACAAAGGAAGCATGTGAGCTAAAATAAAATAAATGAAAATTACAGATAAAACAAACAAAACAGAAACAAAGGCTCAGTAATCGGCCGAGGCTCCCAGCGACCCTGAAGCCAAGTGTTGACCTCATTTTCGTATGAGGACTCTAATAAACTCTAAAATCAATTCAAATTCAAATCAATCCAAACTCAAGTCAATCCAAATCCCAGTCAATTTCACACCCAGATCTTAAGTCCTAAGGCACAGTCCTAAAGATCGACCTTTTTCTAGTGAATTTTCAAACATTTCAAAACCCTATCAAATGGACTCTGATTCAGGCTATGTCAGTTTCATACTGATGGGACATGTCTCTAGAGGCAACCCTCCAAATTGGAGTCCATTCTGAGGTCTCTAACTCTAGAAACTAAGTCCAAACCTAAAGGCTGTAAAACCTTCAAATATTTACAGCCTATGCCACTGGACCTATCATCCAGTGGATCCTGACCCTGAAGCCTTCACCAAAGCCTGCGATCTCTTCCAGACCACCAATCCTGATTTGTTGATCAATAAACTGCATTTTTCTGGACTCATTTCAGTCCCCAGTGGTCATGAGCCCAAAATGACCAAAATATCCCTATGGGGCTCAAATAGGGATTTTAACCAAATTGACCTCTCCAAACCCTGGTACCACATCCAATAGACTCATAATGATATTCTGAATCTGCTAAATCCATTTTCAGACCTTGAACCCAACTGGTTGACCAAGTCAACCAGTTTTGGCTTAAAGGGTCATTAAGGGCCCATTAAGCCCTTTTGACTCTAATAGCCCTTTAAAATCCCAAAATCACCTCTATCACATTCTAAATGATTGATCAAACCTGTCGAGCCTGATCCCAGACCCTGGGTCATCCTGGTTGACCCAATTACCCCTTAAGGCTCTTAATGGGTCATTTCAACCCATTTGATCTACCTGACTCATTCAAGCTCTCAAATCTATACCAAAACCTGTGTCCAATCTATGCAAATTATTTGGAGTCAAATCATATAAAGTTTGACTTGGTCAAACTTCAATACTTGGTCAAACTTCCCTATCCCATTTGAATCCCACTAAACTACCTCATGCATGTCAACCTAAATGACCCTACACCACACCAGGACTTCAAATCAGAAGTTCGCCCTGGACTTTGACTGGTCAACCAGTCAAACCGAGGATTGGAATGAGTCAAACCCAGTCAAGCATCTATATCCAACCTCTTTCTTCCAAATCAAACCCAACCAGGTCCATCCATCCATTGGAAGAGACTCCACAGCTCACTCCAACTCCAGCTCAGCAGCCCATGCCCCCATTGATTGGTCAGACAGTCAATGAGAGCTTGAATGGGTTCACCCGGTCAACACACTAACCCAGCCCAAATCAGGCCAATCCAGCCTTTCTAAACAACTCTAGAAGCTTCCCTGAAGCTGCCCTAACCTCCCCAGCTCCCAGCTTGTTCCCTAGACCCGAGCTACCCATCTAGTGGTCCCCTCCACTTGAGAATGACTTGGAGTCGTTTTCACCTGGCCAAGCACAATCCCCTGCTCCTCTAACGGCCAGGGCCAGGTGTCAGCCATCCCAGCATCCCCTCTGATGCATCCTAGCTGCTCGTTTTGGCTCCAAGCAGATGAGTAGGGAAAAGAGACGGGATCACCTCATTCGAAGCCAACTCTCATTCCAGTCACTCCTCAGACGCTCTAGCATTTCGTTTTGCTTCCTCGAGCTCCTCTCAACCTTCCTCGACCTCTTCCTTACGTTTGGACCTCACCGGACGTGAGATAGACGTAGGACCGAACCTAGTTCCGTCCAAGTTCCCTCAACTCGGCGTAGAAGCTCTCTCCAAGCTCGAAATCTCCTAGGAACTTGAGGAAAGACGGTTAACAAGATCAATAAGACCTACGTTGATCTCACGTCCGGTAAGGTCCAAACGTGAATCACTTCAATCGATACATTATATCAAGGTAAATCTCCAACCCTAGGATTTTTTCTAGGTTCCTAAATAACGTTCTATATGTTTCATCAAATGGCTCAAGATTAAACCCCCACTACTCCTTAGACTCTGCTAAGACTCTGTTTAAAATATTAAAGCACTTGGTTAAGTATTTTATGAAAACGAAATAAAAAATATTCCTAGGGTTTACGGTTTGGTAAGATGAAGAAGATGACCCTATAACCGTTGGATCTATCTATTTTAGATCAACAGTTAGGATTGAATCACGTATGCGATTCAGAACGGTCTCTCAAAATCGCGGGATGCATGTGGACCGTCGGATCTTCTCTTCTTTGATTCATCTCGGCTTTGATCTGAGCCATTAGATCTAGTCATTTTAGATCTACGGATGAGGTTAAGCCATCCCATGTTTAATTTCATCTCTTTAGAACTGGCGGGATGCTTGGATCTCCATTCGAATAGATCTAGGACGTCTGTTCAAACCACGGGAGTGATCAAGCTCGTCCGTCCCTTCTGGATTGAGGTGATCCCGCGGTCTTGATCTGAACCGTTAGATCAGCGTTTTGATGCATCTGACGGTTCAGAAGCCTTCTGAGCTGGTTAAGTGGCGGGTCCCCCCTGACCGAACCCGCTCCCGCCGCGTGTTCCGGTCAGCGCCGCCGGTTTGACTAAACCGTTAGAATTTAAAAATAAATTCAGAAAATCTCCTAAACTTCAAAAATTCACCAGAATTTCAATTTTGATCCAATTTTGGATTTTTTGGGTTCGTTCTGTTCGTATTTTTAAATTATATATTTTAAAAATAACTGAAAATTATTTTAAGTAGTATTTTATTAGTAATCTTAATTATACATAAAACCCCATTTTATTTTTAAATAAAAATATACATATTATATTGAGCTGAATTTTGGCAGAGATGTTTTAGGGTCTGGGATTGGTCTTCTATAATTTTCTTGAGCCTATTTAATGCAATGGTACTTAGTTTATGAATTTACAAAGACTTAGATCAAAATTTGATTTAAAATTTTGGAAGTTCATAAATAATTCAACTTAAATTCAATTCAAGCATGTTAGAATTCTATAGGACCAATGTAAATTCATCCTTTCATTGAAATTGAGTTTAGATGATAATCATATATAATTCAATTAAAATCTATTTCCAATGTCATATTAACCTAAGTTACTAATTGCCGACCTATACATGATTATCCTATCAAATTAAGTTGACTTTGATTTGGAATATGTTTATAGATGTTACCTAATCATTTCAATTTAATTTGATACATTTATACTATTATAATAAATTACTTAGGTTCATAGATTGTCATATGATCTATAACTAAATAATTTATTATAAAATACTTCCATAGAACATTAGGTGCACTTCTATTCTGTTCATGATTGTTATGTTGTGATTGTAATTTAGTGTTAAAGGGTTAGAAACATTGATTTGCTATCCTATAACCGAGTGACATTAAGGACAACAATTAAGGAATTGGTCTTAGTTAATTTAGATCAATCTAGGAAGAACTACACACCATCCCTTTTGGGATGAAACTTAAACATAGAAAACTAGTGTCATTACCCCTTTAATAAAATACATCCTGATTTGACATTAATTGATCTCAAAATAACTAGTAGATTAAGGACCTTTTATGTTTATTTCAATAAACCCAAATAAATCAAATAAAATTCCTAAAGATTCAAAATTGTTTTAAAACTTCAGAAATGTTTAACTAACTCTTAAAATCAGCAATCAAACTTCTTTTGAATAAAATTCATTAACCTTCAAACATTAATCATACTTAAGCTACTTAATTATACCGGGTACCACTGGGTAACCCAGGCCTACGAGGCTATTAGCTTAACCCCAAGGAAGGTGAAATAAACTTCACGGCCTCGGTGTGAAACAAAGGTGATATTCAACCAAAAATTAAAATCAATCTCTAAGTCCATTTCAAATCAATAATAAATCAATAAACCTCCAATTCTTAATAATTTCTCAATTTTATTAATTAAAATCTATTAATTATTCAATTAAATTTTATATTTTTTTAATTTAAATTAATTAGATAATTTGATTGATTAAGATTTATCTTAATCAATCAAATTTGATAATTGATTTAGATTAAATGAATTCGGGTCTTCTATGCCTAAAGTTTGATTCCTTTTGGAGGACTTTGGGCATTTTAACTTTTAAAGACCCTTAAAACACTTAAATAACCAAAAGATCTTCTATGGATTGTGCATGACTCCTTTTAAGAAGGCACTAATCCATTTGGATTTGAAGATCTTCAAAACTATAATAATACAGCGACCTTATACGACGTGCTAGATTCCTTCGGGAGGGCATGTGGTATTGCATTCATAAGGTCCCTTTCTCTCTCTCTAATAAAACTTTAGTGACTCTCAGATGAATACCTGTCTTCCATATAAGATGGGTGTTTATTTTGAAAGTCCTAGGATTTATAAATTGATAATTTCCTGCACTTAGGAAATTATAAATATATAAGTTCTTTATAATTAAATTAAATAACTTTAACATTTAAAAGTGGAATAATTCTTAATAATCCGAATACACTTTACTTAAACTTTAATCAAATTCCCTTGGCATGTAATAAATCAATCCTAATAATATATGTAATTCAAACAAATAAACCCATTAGGATCTATCCAAGCCACACGACCTCTTTCACACACTTAGATGCTTGCTAGGACTACCAACTTTAGCTTAGGCTAGGCCGGCGGTTTGTTGTGGTTTGTTTGCGGGTGTTTTGCCTAGAGGGCATCTATGTGTGATTGCTTACTTTTTTGTACTGCATAAGCATGCATATCTACTTTTCTGTCTGTACACCAGAGCGCGGAGTGAATAAAGTGAGGGCCGTGTACTTTACTTTTATGTCTTTACTTTCCTGCATTTATAACTGTACACAACGCACTCATAACATGCATCATTATATAACTGCTCTATTTTCTGTCCTTTTTATTACTGTAACAGTAGAATATTCTCAGGATTTGATGTACTGATATAAATGAAAATGTAAAGCTTTATTTTCCTAAAATTGTTGTATATAGATTGAGTCTGTACAGCATCTGAAGTCTGTAAAAGAATTAAAAATAACTGCTTCTATATATATATATATATATAAATGGGGCTCCAAAAAGTAATATCCTCACTCAGGAGGACGTTCCTTTTTGGAATCCCATAGAAGACTTGGAGCTTGAAGATCATAAGCAGTTGTATTTAATTCTATTTCTTTATAGGCTTAGAACCCATGTTTGTTGTCGGTGGAACCTGACCACCTTTACTTTATTGCAAATTCTGGGATGTAACCGATAAATTCAATATTAATAAAATCAGTCTTCTTATATATATCTGTTTCATACATCATTAGCATTCATGTAGATTTTTATTTTTCTTGTAAGCATATTCAATTGCATTTGATTTGGTTTCTTTAACCACTCCTTGATTCCTAGGATAGAGCCATCATAAAATCTTGCATCATCGACAAATTGTTGTGATTAAGATTGTTAGCTGGCAGCCCACTCTAGGCAGGTGGTAAGTCCAGATCGTATACACTTCTCTCTGCACATTCTTTCTAATCAATTCTAACTCTTATAAATTCCAAACTCTATAATCTAAAGCCTGATCATGGAAACTTAAATTAGCCCAAATATTTAATTAAATTTTTATATAATTTTGGAATCAATTAGTCTTCATTTAGATCGAGAGTATTCTCTTAGGAGATGTAATTAACTATAGGGGCTTGCCCCTATAGGGAGTCTAGATCCCAAAATAATCTAAACCCCATCTTAGTTTCCTTTCTGAGGTGGGGGGGAAGATCTGTGAAGGTAGATTAGTGTTTTATCCATATTTTAAAATTTATTTCTATAATCAAAAGATAGATAGATGGTTGATCTGCTCTTACAGGTAGGTCGAATATCTTCTATATTTGATTATGGAAATAAATCTATAATTCATTAGTCTAATTGGGTCGATAGGATAATATGTGAATCGTTCTTCGGGATCATTTGTATATTCCCCATGCTGCACTGGATTAGAAGAATGAATTATAGTTTCTTTCTCTAAAATCAATAGAAGGACATTAGGCTGATCCTCGGGGTGGTATAATGTCCAACTATGTAGATTTAACTGAAAGAAATATTTAAATATAAATAAAGCAAATCACGTGAGAAATAGAAAAAATATTTTTTAAATGTAAAGATATAAAGATTGATAGAAAATATTTCTCACACCAAGCACGGACCGTCCAATAAAAGGTTGCCACCAGCAAAGAGACATGGTCGCGAGCCCCGACCACTTCATTGCCCATAGCCAGCGCACCAACGAATCAGACCTCCAAAAAAGCATAAGAACCCCGAGTATAGCACAAAGGGGAAGAGAAACAACATCATCGTCTATGACGACCTCTCCCCCAAAATTTCCCCCGAGATACAACATTGACAGTAGGTTTAGCACAAACCACCGAGAAATCATTGCCAGGGTCAGAGCCCCCATAGAAATCCGGAGAATCCAATCCACCTTCAGAAAATTCAGATTCCGATTCACCATCGGACGAAACATTCAACCAATTAAGTTGATTACGTAAATCCAAACCAGACGAATCACCCAAACAGTTAGCCATATCTTGCGAATTGATCAAATTTACAGGAACCTCAATAAGCCTGTCGACACACGAGATACCCTCCTCTCTAAACTCAGACGAAGGAGGCTCGGCCACATTCAAAATAGGACCCAACACCACAGACGAATTAACAACATCAGAAATATTAATATTCTTCGTAGAGATAGGTGCCAAAATCACATCTCGAACAGAGCTAAAGCAGAAGGAAGAAAGGGAGTAGCATTAGGAGATAAAACAACCGTAACAACATCAGAAGGACTTCCGCCAGCACCTATCACCCCATCAGCTGCAGGTTCAGTAAAACATCATGAACTAAAGTAACTGAAATCGAATCTACAATTGTATTGGGAGTTTCTGCAATTATGGGAATAATAGCACAATCCATATCAGCATTAAAATTAATGCAATTAGGCACAGAATCACCAAGTTTAACCTCAGCATTCACATCCTTCAACGATACAGGAATCCCCTCCTCAACAGGGGATAAAGCCAGAGTGTCTTTAGCAGGAGAATTAATGGAAAACCAGAATCCTCCTGTTCACACTCCAAAGTCTTATTGGTAACCACATTATCGCCACTACCAACCTCTAAAACAGCAGAAGGAGGAGGGAGAAAATTTTGATTGCCGGGCACAGCGGGGCGGCAATTTTTGATTGAGTGACCAATACATTTACATCCGGAACAGAAGTGAAGGAAATCCTCAAAAATCACCTCTTGAGTATAGCCAAGCGATTCCAATCCTAACCAAACAAGCTTAGGATAGGATTTTGTAATATCTAATTCAACTAGCACACATGCAATAGAAGGACGGGACCCAACAGCCGTAACTTCGTCAATTTTCAGCGTTTCCCCAAACAATCCTCCAAGACCAGAAAGAATACGAGGCGAAAAGAAATGTGGGCGAAGACGAGAAAAAGAGACCCAGACAGGTATCACCGGCGATTCAACACCAATGTCCAATGTCGGAGACCACTTAGTCAGTTTCATAAAGCAATTAAAAAAAAGGTAAGAGCGGTGACAGAAAACTCTACAGTAATTTAGATCATTAGATAAGTTGATCAGAATATGAGAATGGTCTAAAATCGTGACAGAGACTTCACTTTTCAACTTCAAATTGAAGAAAAACTTACGAATAGATTCCAGAGTCAGCCTTTTAGACGGAAAAAAGCCAACAAGAGAGAACTGAAAAGGAGCAGCAAGCTCCTGAATTTCCATATCCGAAACCCATAACGACGGTAAGCCACGAAACGTGGAAACATGCAAATACAGAAAAGATGACTTAGGACCAGCAAGAGATTCAAGAAACGATCGGGAATGAGAACACCCCCCAAAAAAATCGGGGTCTTTCAGCTTAACAGCACCCATACCGGCACAGCCGGCAAAGACAAGAAAGAAACCAACAAAAAAATATACCAAACAAGTAGAGAAGAAGAGAACTCCCCAGAACGCGAGGTCGCTGGAAGAAAAGCCCCCACTGGGCGGGGAAACGCCCGAAGCCACCAAACCCTAGCAGAGCGGCTAGGGCAGAGCGAGGAGTATAATATGATCATCAAATTTTGATAAAAAAAATTAGTGTAAAAGTGGCTGATAATTCAAAGGATGGCAATAAAAATAAATTTAAATCAGAATATTTCCATCAAATAAAATTTATTATTTCAATAATGTATCATAATTAAAATTGGATTATAATATGATCATCAAATTTTGATAAAAAAAATTAGTTATTTATTCATCCAAAATTTAGCTTTTTTTAAAGTTTCAATTGAAACGGCTTTCTTATTCAATTTTAAAGTAATTTTTTAATATAAAAATTTATTTTTTTTCTTAAAAAACTGTTTTAAGAAGAAGTTAAAAAGTCGTCTCAAACGAAGCTAAAGTTCAACTTGATTTGTATGGGATGAAGATAGCCTATAATTAGGCTCTGACTATTTAGATCGTGCAAATTAATTTATCTGATTTCAAGTTGGCTATGAGTCTATTTGAGGAGAAATTATTATGTGCGGAGTCCAGACGGAAAGAACCGTCTGACTGTGAGTATACACATAGAAAAATTTGATACATACCGTGTGCAATATGTACAGTCACATATTTGAACAATTCTTTTCGTCTGAACTCCTCACAGAATAACTTCTCCTATTTGAGATGAGGTGGTACATAGCTCATCTTTTACTCTTCATTTATTCATTATTTAATTATGGAAAAAACCTACAGTTGGACAATTTTATTAATGTCTATATTTTGGTAAAATTATTATTCAAAATTCATTATTTCTGATTACTGTATTTTTTTTCTTCTTAAATTTAATCAAATAATTATTAAATTTTAAATTGAGAAATTATTAAAAATAATATTATTTGCAGATGCAAAGTTTATTTAATACAATTAAAAACTATTAGTCAAATACCCATACTGTTATAGTTTAAAAAAATAAAAATTGATAAGTTATGTGCCTATTAAGCACATTTTAAATTAAATACAATAAATTTAAATCATATTATGATCAAAATTTGATTAGGATATTTTGGTTAAAAAAATTCCTTCATTTATATGATGTTAGTTGTGATCATCTATGTTTAAATATGTCCATGTTATTAAATTATAAATAGAGAGAATTTTCTAGAAAATTCTAGATAAGTAATTGAGCTTTATTTAATTTCTTAAAATTATGCCTCAAATACAAAAGAAGCTGGACCTAGAGGCCAAGATTTCTTCCAATTAGCATAGAATCAGGCTCCAAAACCCAATCTTGACAAATCTGGCTACCAAATTATAAATTAACCATCTTGGGATGTACAAAAACATAGAGAGATAATGTTATGTGTTGCGTCCTGGAATATTCGCGGCGGTAGAGAAATATATAGTTTAACGTCTTAGCGTTGTACGAAGATCCAGCACACAATCAGATAAGTGAGAGGGTGTAGCGTTCATAAGAGACACCAAAGTTTTTACGTGGAAAACCCCTGAAAAGGGGGAAAAACCACGGGGCTTGGCCCGGTTTGAATGAATCCACTAGTATTTGTAGTCGATTACAAATGAGGCCCTTCCTTAGGAGAAGGCCTTGGATTGATGTAGCAAATGTACATCATATAGATTGCATTACATGGTAAGAGTTACATATACAGGTTTGTTTGGCCTGAAGGACCGTGGTCGGCAGGAGATCGGAGTCGGCAGGAGACCTGGGTCAGAAAGACCGTTGTCTGTTGATGGAGGTCGGAAGGACCATAGTAGGCGACAAAGGCCTGAAGAACTGTAGTCGGCAGGAGACCGTAGTCGGCAGGAGACCGTAGTCGGCCGGAGACCGTAGTTGGCAGGAGACCGTAGTCGGCCGGAGACCATAGTCGGTCGGAGACCGTAGTCGGCAGGAGACCGTAGTCGGCCGGAGACCGTAGTCGGCCGAAGACCGTAGTCGGCAGGAGACCGTAGTCGGCCGGAGACCGTTGTCTGGTGATGGAGGTCGGACGGACCGTATTAGGCGACAGTGGTTAGAAGGACCGTAGGCGGTAGGAGATAAGGAGTCAGGTGTTAGTCCCAGTGTCACTTGGAAGATCGGATGTTGATGGTCTGGCCTTGAGTAGGACGTCGGGTCTTAAGCAGGACGTCAGGTCTTCAGCAGGACGTCGGGTCTTCAGCAGGACGTCGGGACTTAACTTCGGGCCTTGAACAAGACGTCGGGTCTTTGGCAGGAAGTAAGGACTGAGTGTCAGGCCTTGAACAAGACGTCGGGTCTTTGGCAGGATGTAGGGACTGAGTGTCGGGCCTTGAACAAGACGTCGGGTCTTTGGCAGGACGTCGGGGATGAACTTCGGGCCTTAAGGTGGTGGTCCGGCGAGGTTTTGTGGTGGTCCGGCGAGGTTCCTGCGGTGGTCCGGCGGTGGTCCGACGAGATTCCTGCGGTGGTCCGGCGGTGGTCCGGCGAGGTTCTGCGGTGGTCCGGCGGTGGTCCGGCGGCTGTCGAGGAGGAACTCCTTCCTTCTCTTCTCTTCTTCTCTCTCTTGCTTTCTCTCTTCCCTTCGGTCCCTTTGGTGTAGAATGAGGGCTCTATTTATAGTTTTTCTGGAGTGGCATAGCCCGTAAATAGACGTGAGATCAAGGGCGAATTGGGAGTGGTTTGAATGGACGACCGATATCGAATCCTTTGATCATGCACCGTTCGTTGGACATTTGAAGGCCTTAATAATTTCGGAATTTGATGATCTTGGGCTCGTTGGATTTGTCTCGTCGAGCCGTTCGATTCGAGTATAAATTCGTCAAAATCGGAGACCGTTTGGTAACTCAAATTGTGGTTTGAACCTTCCAACAGCGCTTTGAACCCTTGATTCAGACTCATTTGGGCTCGGATTGGGTTGATTTTGGTGTCGTTGGGTTCGTATTTCCGAGACGCTCAGTTTGACTATAAGATCGCTGAAATCGGAGTTCATATGCTCCCGAAATTTAATTTTTGAAGTTTCCGAACTGATTTTGCCTCGAGATTCGTGCCAATCAAGATGATTTTGAGATGACGTATCATTATGAAATCTTGAAGGAATTCTTAAAAGCATGAGAGAGAGAGAGAGAGAGAGAGAAGACCTATAATGTGTATATATAGGCATTTGTATTTGGTGAGATGTATTGCGAATTAGCCTAATCTAAAATCAGACAAATTCACAATATTCTCCACCTTGGTCAAATTTTACGATCAAAGATTCTCCCGTGAGCTTGCTACTATCTAACCGACTCCCTGCACTAACTCCACAATTAAATTTGTTGAACCGAGCCAAAACGTTCACGTTCAACCTCCACAAGGTGTTCCAATCCATAATTCCAGCTCACGCTCCCACACGTTTTAAACCACGTGCGTCTGCGTCCATCACAGCTCCTTCCGCAATCTGCACACTCGTGCCTTATGCAACTTCAACTCTTGCGTGGCATATCCGCGCTCAAGGTTAT
Organism: Dendrobium officinale; assembly: GCA_019514585.1. Taxonomy (NCBI): domain Eukaryota; kingdom Viridiplantae; phylum Streptophyta; class Magnoliopsida; order Asparagales; family Orchidaceae; genus Dendrobium; species Dendrobium officinale. Next base: position 88,415,587 of record CM033683.1, read on the forward strand.
TTCTAAGTTGGATCTGAAAATGTCAAAGAAAATTTATAACTAAGATAAATTATTTGATTATAAATTTAATTTATTAAGAAAAAGTTTAAATTTTTTCTGTTTTTGTATTTTATAAATTTAGACTAACTTAATTATAGAATTGATTAAGTTATCTGTTAATTTATATTGTTTTGTTTTGCATAATGCTAGCAAAAGTTTAGAATATCTTAATTGTAGATATAATTACTTGAGTAAATTTTTAAAGTGAACATAGCCTACTTTTTTTTTGTCTCTGTAGATTTGTATTAGGATTGAAATTAGAAGTTAAATGGTGAGGGGAATAATGGTTATTGTTCATTACAATTGTCGTGGCAAAATTTAGTACGTCAGTAATGATTGGATTTTCTAAGCTTAAGCTTTTTAGCTTATTTATTGGTCATTTAGTAAATATACAAGTTTTTTTTTTTTTAAATGCAGAGATATGCATAACTAGTTTTGGTAGGATGTTCGAAGACGTATGCATACTACAAAAGATGGCTACATTTATACTCCTCATTTAACAATTTGCATATACGCGCTTGGAGTTGAGTTTGCGTTGGACAACAATCAAAGTAGAACTCGAACTCATATTGCATATCTTGCCAACCTGCGAAATTTAAAAACTTTTTCCTCTTACCTCCGGGCAATAAAATTTTCATCCGTTTCTTGTAGATATCTAGAATAAATGCATCCTTACCTGAATCCTAAGGACGATAAAGAATCAGATGTTCATCATCGATCAGTGGCCGTTCATCGAGGGACGACGCCCCACCTTTTATTACTCGTCGTACCTCATGATAACTCATTTTAAAAAATAGTAAAAAAACTGTATCAAATAAAACTTAAGTGCGACAACAATTTTTAATTCAAAACCTGAATGCATTAGCAGTTTTTAGAGAAAATGATTATAATTCCAACAATTTTTTTTAATAAAATGATAAAAAATTTGAGAAAATAGAGTAAACATATTAAAGAATTACTTAATATAATAAAATTGATACCAACCTTGCCTTGTTCCGGCATGAATCTCAAGGCATATTCAAGTTGGAAATTTCCGAAATTAAATGCAGGACCAATTCAGTAAACTTATAATCAAATTAAACATTTCGAGGAGATGAACCCAAGACACCAAAATTAGTGTAATCCGAATACATATTGGACCGAAGAATATTTGGAAGGTTCAAATCATTGATTGGATGGCTAAATGACCTCTAAATATGACATGCTCGTAGTCAAATCGAAAGGCTCGAAGAAACAAATCCAACGAGGCCAAGTTTGCTTAAGTCTGACATCATTTTAACATTTTTTTGAAGTATTAGAAAGCATTTTTAAGTATAATAATAAATAATTTTAAAATATTTTTAACTATTTGTATTTAAAATTTTGAATGTTCAAATATTTTAAGTGTATTTATATTCACAGGTTTTTAATTGAGCTGACACACGAGCTAAAGAGTGGAATAAAGGTTGGCTCAAGCTCGGCTTGTAAGATCATCGAGCCAACTAATAAGTTATCGGGTTGAGTCTGAGCTGACTCAGTGACACCTCTAGTTTAGCCGACTATAGCAAATTGGGCACCGGATCATATTGGCCCAAAACGATAAGTTTTGTTTAGGACTTTGTTACTGTTTCTTAAAACAATTTTTTAATAAAAAATAAAAAACAATGCTTTAAGAAACAATAAAAAAGTTGTCAAAAAAAAACAAAATGTCTTGGTAGTACCCAGGATTCCATTTAAATAGGATTTCGTAAATACTCTAAATCTGGATTTAAGAAATCCTAAGGGGGTTAAATCCTAAAAACTGTTTAGCAATATTTATGATAAATTATGTGGTTGTTTGAATGTTCAATTCAGGATTTAAGACGATTAAAAAATTTGATATGTATTTCTTGAATAGTTAAAATATTTAAGGTGGTTAAATGATTTAAGGCGGTTAATTATTATTTATACTATTTTATAATAATTATTTTCATTTAAAATTATATTTAACCTTATTAATTATTTTAAAATAACTAAGTATTTAACTAATAATTTTATTAATAATTTAATTATTATTAATTAATTTTTAATATTATATTAATTAAGTTTTCCAACAATAACGTAGACGAGCTAGGTTTTTGCCTTTCTCTTCTGCGTTTCTTTCGGCTTCTGCAGGAGTGTGAAGTTTTGCACGATTTCTTCTTTTTCGCTGTTCAACTTCGCTCCTTCTACGACGTTCCCTTCCTGTTGGAGCGACATTTTTTGATCGGAAGCAACAGCGGGAGCTCGCTTGCTGTGAAGGTAACTTTATCCCTTTCGCGCGCTTCTTCGGCCAAATCACGTAAATCCGCCGAACCAAAGGATTTCGTAAATCCGGGATTTACCACGAGAAGAGGAAAATTTCCGTCAACCGCGGCTTTGATTTACCGTGAGATTTGGTTTTGCATTTTGGCTGTTTTGCTGGATTTAGCTCAAATCCGCTTCAAATCCGGTCTAAATCCTGCCATCCAAACTGCCCCGTAACCTTATATAAGATGCCGAGATCCCTAAATCCCAGCTGGACCCTCGCTCTACACAGATAATGGAGAGAACTCAAGACGACGAGCCTAAAGAGGGGAGGAGAACGGAGAAGAAGGGATTGATACAGATCCCTTCCTACCAGGAAGTCTTCGGCATCAGTGGCGCCGATGGATCTTCCTCATCTCGGCCTTATAACCTTCAGCCTCCGGCTTCCTTCTCACAGGCCTTTTCCTTCATCAAGTCCTCCGAATTCTACACTCCTCCGCCTCCGATGGAGCAAGCGCCGAGGTGAGACAGTTCTTCGATCTTTCATTTGACTTCGCGATTCACTTTTTGATTCAATTTGGCGGGATTGTTTGTGGCAGGGAAGCTTCTGATTCAGCGGCGGCTTCCTGTTCTACTTCTTATACCTCGACTTCTGCTTCGAATTCTTACTCGTCAGTGAGTTCTTCGGCTCAGAATCGAAATGCTATCCTTGTTAGCCATAGGCAGGTGCGCAGTTTTTTCTTTGGTTTGGTTTGTTGACTGGTTTTGGGTCCTTAGATGCGAGTTTTTCTTTTTCTTGTACAGAAAGGAAATCCGCTGCTTAAGCATATAAGGAATGTTAAGTGGGCTTTTGCTGATATAGTCTGCGACTACTTGTTGGGACAGAGCTCCTGTGCTCTTTATATAAGGTAAGATTGTGATGGAGTTTAATCTGCTTGTTCCTAGTCTATTTCTCATTCCATTTTTTCATAAACATTTTGCTTGCTTGTATGCGATTCGTGATTTTTTTTTTCGTGAAACAATTTCCCCTAAAATTAATTTGATACGGCTATGAGCAATTTGATGGCTGTGTTTACTGCTATTGTCATCCATTAGTTTTATTATTTTCTAAAGAACATAAAGATAGAATTGACTATAGTACAGGATGCAACTTTAACTTTAAGTCAATAATGCCTTAGTGGAAGGATTCTTAACGTTTCTGCTATAAAAAATGGTTTCCACATCTAGTTAGGTAGTTGCTTGTCATTTATCGTGAAGTATTTTTTGAAGGAGAGATTGAGGCTAGACATAAGGCATGACAATGCAGATAATCCCGGGGGAAATTGTTTATTCTTGCATCATTATAATGGAATAAGCTAATAGTCAAATCCAAGCTGAATCCAAATCGTATATGCAAAGTTTTAATTAGGAGAATCATTTAAATATAATTAAGTAAAATGAGCTTAATTAGAATTTAATTTAAAAAGGAGCAAAAACTCAAATTAGATTTGTGTTTTCAATAAAAAAACTGAATTTTTTTTGGTAGTGTATGCTCCTTCAATCAGAATGTTAAAAAGTAAATGAAAATTAATAGCTTATTTAGAAAGTGAATATATCTAAAATTTCTGAAAGTGATATATCATTAATTAGATTTATTTAATAAAAAGAATTGTGTTATAGTACTCTGAAAATATTTTGTTAGTATATAATTTTAGTGCATTAAATTATCCTTGAGATGAATTTTTATATGAAAATTAAATTAAAATTAAACTCATGTAAAATAAATTAATCAAAATCATGGATTTTCTTTTCCCATTCAGCAAAGTTATGCATTTACTATTTTCAGGTATTTTTATATGATATTAAAAAAAAATGTTCGTGAAAACATATTTAAAATTCTGGTCTATGTATCATTTAAGAATGACTTTTGCTTCAATTTTAGCTTGCTACTGAAGGTCCATTTTGTAAAAAATAGCTTTAGAATTGTCTTGAGATAATTTAAAAAAAAAAGCTGTTATTAGTATGAATTTTGTTTTTCCTTATGAAAAAATCCAATAGCAGCTTTCTTATAACTACCACTATATAGTAGATTATGTTGTAAAAAGCTGCTTTTCATCATAAAAAGTTTTGAAAACATGAAGAAAATATTTGCTAAATAGCATGTAGTAGTGATTTGAAAAGCAATATAGTGAAAAAGCTACCGCAAATGGACTCTTAGATGTTTGAGTTCATGTTCTTTCTTACACAGCCATGATTTTTAGTTGCAATTCAAAATCTTAAATCATTCAGAGGAATATGCTCAGAATACATTGATGTCTTATGCAAGCGTAAAGGAAAAATAATTTTATGGTCGTTATTCTTTTTATAATTGTATTTGTTTTTTAGTATAACAGTGATGGGATAATATATCATCTTCCTTGATTAAGTTTTCCAATGTGCAGTTTACGTTATCATCTACTACATCCTGACTACTTGTATTATCGAATAAGGGAGTTGCAAAAGGTTTTCAAGCTTCGTGTCATTTTGTGTCATATTGATGTGGTAAGCCCTTAAGATTGTTTCATGATTATAACTTTACATACTTTGAAGTTTACCATTTGTTTTTGCTCAAGTTCATTATGAAGGCAGTGGTTATTAAGCATTAAGATGCATGTGAATTTTCAAGCATCTAATGAACGTTGAAAAGGAAGAAAAAAAGTCTATCTTGTGATTAAAACTTCGCTTGAAATTATTTTTTGGAGTGTATGAAAACTCTGCTCATACATAATACTTCTTTCAAAATGCTATTAGAGCGTTTGTTAGTGAAATCCTATGAAATTTATTTTATTGGGTGAATTTGGACAAAGTATTAGAACTTATAATTGCTATTATTTTACTTTTTATTTTGGGATTGGGATCACTTTGTTTACCCTTGTTTCAGGAAGATGTAACTAAGCCATTGTTGGAAATCACGAGGACTGCAATGTTTCATGATTGCACCCTTTTATGTGGTTGGAGGTAGAACGACTATCATTCTTCTGAATTATATCATTCCCTCTTGCTATGGTTACCGAAGAACCTAATGCATGAGCAGTATTATTAATAAACGTTTATTCTAGTTAGAAGTGGTGTTTACTTGTGCATGAAATGTTGAGGTATTTACTAAGATAATGGACTCTTCCTGTATCTAGGACTTCATATGCAGTTTTTTTTATACTTGACAAGTTTAATCCTAGATAATCCCGTCAGCAATTGGTTTCTAAATTAGCTCCCCAATTGTTTCCAAAGTGTATTAGACGTTCATCTGGTGCTTGAGGTGTTTGGTTCAATTTAAAAATGCCACATATCACAGTTTGTAACATGTCTGCCAGAACAGCAAGGCTTGGTAACGTGATTCAATTTTACTTGAATTGTTGTCCTTTTTATTTCCTAAGATCCTTTTTGTGCTTATATATTATGGCCATGGATTTCAAGCTATCATGATTACCTTAATTTGAAAGGCAGGGAGGTTCCTAGAGTTTAGCTAATACTAGCTAGAAAGTTGAACAATTTTACATCTCACAAATGTATGCAACTAGGTCCTTAAGGCTTGAATTTTTTAAGAAAAAAAGATGATTTTTTCTATTATGTACGTGTATTTCCTAAGAGGTTTTAGACTTAAATAAATAGACCCCTACTATTTATATGAAGATGGACATTGAATAGAGGTTCAAGAGAGCTTAAAAGCTTGAAGAATTCTGTAATTGTACTCGAGCACCACTGTCGTTTGACCTTCGCCCGACCGTTATTGTTAGACCATTACTTGAATGCCGGCATCGTCCATCGCCCGAACACCACCATTTGACCCTACCAGATCGTCCCCTTCAAACCGTTGCCATCGGACCTTTGGCCCCGATTTGAGCAGTCAGAGCTTTGCCTCCTGACTGTCATTGTGGGACCTTAGTTGACCTATTGTTGCCATCAGACCTTCACTGCTAGATCATCGTCATCGGATTGCCTTTGCCTGACATTAGTCGTCAGACCACTGCCATCATCAGATCACCAATGTCATATCACCATCACCCTACCATCGTTATCTGACCATCGCAGTCATCTGAGTACCATTTGATCGCTGCCATCCAATCATCATTATTGGGCTCTTGTTGTTCGACCAACATTGTCAGTTTGTTGTCACTCGACTACATTTGTTCGAATACCTTTCACTCTATACTAGTTCAATGATATTTTCTTCCACCTCCCCCATACTCTTGTAATATTGCCGTGTCCAAATTAAGGGACTGACAAACCTTTGTAATCAATGTTTACATGATGGAATCATTTCAGCTGGCAGGGCCCTATGACTTTTCCCCTTTTTTCAAAATTTTCACATAAAAACTCTTATGCCACTACTGGTCTTTTCATTTATATGTTTATGTTGGATCCTAGTGTAAAGTTAGGACACAATTTTCTCGTTGTACCTCCATGATTTTTTTAGCCCACAATAATAATATTACTGGAAATGGGAGAATATATATATATATATATATATATATATATATATATATATATATATATATATATATATAAACATATTGCCTCACTATTTTATACTAGATTACACAACTCTTGGAAGTTTATGTGCTTCATTGGTTCCATCTTTCGAAAAATTTGCATTTATTAATTATTTAGTGTGCAAATTCCTCATTTTTTAATATCTTCATGATTCTATCTCTTGATAGCTCTTTCTTTCTCCTGCAGCTTGGAAGAATGTGGTCGATACTTGGAGACTATAAAAGTATATGAAAACAAGCCTGCAGATAGTATTCGTGAACAAATCGATACAGACTATTTATCACGGGTATGTATCTTTCAACAAGGGGCAGAGCTAGGAATTTTTTAAATGTGGAGGCACAAATTATAAATACTAAAAATACAGTCAACCTTTTTCATCCAGGCTTAAGATTGGCATTGGCGCGTGGTTTATGCCAGAGCCTAAGAAACCTGAAGATATTAGTCGAGCAGGAAAGGTTGAAACTGACACTGGGAAGAACAAAAAAATGCATGCGCTTAGCCCTTTACTAGGTAATAGTCAGCGTGAGCAGAAGAGAAGAGCTAGAACTAGAATAGTTTTCCCGTCGAGAAGTTTCTACTAGACTAGGAATCGGGAATTAGAAGTCATAGTTGGATGGCCGCTGGTCCTCTTTTGAAATTAAAATTTTTTTATTAGACTTGTTATCAACAAAAGATAAATTATATAATAAATAAAATTATAATCAAAAGCATGTGCTATTCATATACGTGTGTCATGCTCAATCACTTTTGTCTTTCTTTTGAAGTATCTCTCAATGACTATAAAATAAATAAAAACATCACTTCAGTGTGCATTAAAAATAAAGGTTGTGTAAATTAGTTGTTCTTAAAAATATTTTTCCATATTATAATTCTTAGATAAGATGTATATTTTTATGTCTATAAATATATGTTTAAAATTATTTTCATCAAACATATTTTTTCCAACATGTTTTATTGCGTTAGTTTGTACTATCAATTGACTCCTATTACACATAAAATGTTTATAATAAACACAAATTTTAACAGCCATCAGCTCCTTCTTTTTCCCTGAAACTTCCATTTTGTGCCCATTTTTATATTGCTTACCAATTGACACTACACGTTAATGTTGCTTGCTAATACCGACAGAATTCTTGATTTCTGATTAGTTTCCAACACATCTTTTTGTTGATTGAAGCTTTGTCATTTTGCAGCTGACCCGTGCACTTACAGCAGTTCGACATGTTAACAAGACGGATGTAGTTACTCTTGGCTCCACTTTTACGGTATTACTTACATAAACTTCTGTCTTCTCATTTTTAGCTTTCTATGCCAATATAATGGCCTTACTAGATGATATATTTATGGTGCTGGTAAGCACCAAAGTAAATAATAATACTAAATATACAAAAGGAAAAGTCCTAAACAATTTATTTATAGATGAAAATTTCTAAACATTAGTTAGAATAATAATCTTAACATATATCATTATATCACTTTTACGTTATCAACTCATAAAATGTGGACATAAAACCCTTCCCAACTTTGATTTGTGAAATGCAGTCACTTGCAGGTATAATGGACGCGTCCATGGAAGATTTAGCTCGGTGCCCGGGTATCGGCGAGCGCAAGGTATTTTCTCCTGTTTAAACTATGGAACCACTAAAAAAGTTCGTTTTAATTCCAAAATACTCGTGCTTTTACGTTTTAAAATGTACTTTTTGAATGATCCAAGAACCGATTAACCGAATACTGGTTGAACTAGTTAGATTTAGACTACAAGACTGCTTCTTGGCTTTTGTTTGGGACAATTTTCTTATTGCTTTCTAAAACGGCTTTCTAGTATAAAAATTTCTAATTCAAGAGTTTTTTATACTAAAAAGCTGTTTTAGAAAGCTTCAAAAAGTTGTCTCAAACAAAGCCCTCGTTCATTTCCGGCTTGTGAAGTATACAAGCATATAAGAATTAATTATTACTTATTGTGCTAAATTGCTACATTTTGGTAGTTAAATTTATGCTTAAAAATTGATGTTATTAAAGGATAGATAAATATAAAATTTTAATGAATGGAGTTTTTTTTTATTGAATTATTTTAAAATTTGATTTATAACTGTGCACGTTTATTGCAGGTGAAGCGCCTTTATGATACATTTCATGAACCATTCCGAAGGGTTTCTAATCGACCGCCCACTGTTACGATAGCTGAAGCTTTTAGCAAAGGTCAAAATGAAGCGAAGGAGGCTCTGAAGGATGATGGGGAAAAGACAGAAATCGATGAAGGGAAGTCTGTGGCTTCTAAGGCTGAAAAAGAGAGTAGCAGCAATGTTCGTTCAGCTTTAGATGCTGCTTTTGCTAAATATGCAGAGAGAGCTGGGAAGCGTGATAGGAAAGGAAAACCAGTTAGAAAAGAAAATGGGTAATGGTGGTGATAGCAGCAAGTCTTTAACTGATGCAGCAAATTGAGGATAGTTTACTGAATATCTAGAGAGATTATTATGTGCGGTGTCTGGACCGTCTGGAGGCGAATTCAGACTTGCCACATGTGTGGCACATTCGGATTTACCTCTTGATGAATCCGGATGTAATAATCTACCAAAACTGTATTATATGTTAAAAATATTAATCCTTGATCACGGTTGTTGAAGGCCGGTGGAATGGATTTATTTTGTTCAACTTCACATGATTTAAGCTTTGTTTGTGATAATTTTTTTATTACTATTTAAAGCAATTTTTAGTACACAAATTTTAATTTTTTAACTAAAAAATTATTTTAAGAAATAGAAAGAAAGCCATCTCAAACAAAATCTTAGACTTTTTATTACTTTTTAAAGCAACTTCTTAAGTATAAAAATTATAATTTTTTGTCAAAAAAATTTTAAGAAACAATAAGAAAGCCGTCTCAAACAAAACCCATATCCGGTAACTAACTCTTGTCCAAACATCAAATGAAGAGAAGGTTCGGATCGATTGATCATCCATTATACATTTTTAAATATATATATTTTTGATTGAATTTAAGTCCACTATTAACAAACAAAACTAAAGTTTGGATTGGTTTTTAAAATAAAATCAAGAAATTTATAAAAAAATGAAGCTATTAAAATAATTGAAGAGTTTAATGCAATTAATAGTAATAGAATTATTTGCAACAATAATCTACAGGTCTTATAGCAGTACTTCAGTGACAATATTTTGTTAGTTAAAGTCTACAAATGCAAACAAAACTGAACTGAATGCATTACAAAGTAAATAACAAAGCAAGGTACATATTAAATCTAACTCACCCTGTCTAACATTTCACTGTAGACTATTGCCCGTTTATATGTTAAATAAACCTCTATTTTAAGAAGCTCAAATGCTCACATTGGGTTTGATTATTCTGATTTCTTCTCCATTGTTTCCTCAATGCCTTCAGCAGATGGTGGTAGACCACCATGCTTCTTACTTCTTCCCTGGCAATAACAAGAATGATGAAAATCCAACATTTGTGAACTTGTGATCAGCAGTGGAATTAGGTTTTAGAACTATATCAAAGCTATTATACTGTATGAGAATTTCTTCTAAATTTAAGCTGTGACTTGGGGTGTACACGAGTCGAGTAATGACGCTATCGAGCTCGACTCGTCAGTCAAAACACCAGCTCGAACTCGAGCTCATCCTATTATAAATGAGCTCGAACCAGCTCACAAGCCTTAGGCGTAGCTGGCATTAAATGCTGCAGGATACATTAAATGATATAGCATAACTTTAATATTTAATATGTTGTTATGCTTGGTTCATTCTCCAGCCCACCCGATTCCAGAAGTCTGACTTCAGCACATTTTAGGCGGGATTATAAAAAAATTATTTTCATTTTAAGAATGATTTAGGCGGGATTAAAAATATATATTGATTTTTAATAATATTTAATTTAATAAATAAAAAAAAAATATTCGGACTAGCTTGCGAGCCGAGTCTCATCAAGCTCGAACTCAAGCTCGTTTAATAAACGAGCTTGAGTTTGAGCTCAAGCTCATCTTGTGAGCCCATAAATGAGTAAAGATCGAGCTAGCTCACGAGCCGGCACCGTTTTCACTTACACCCTAGCTGTGACCCCTCTGCCACTTTTAACTCCACGACTAGTTGAGAAATAGTTCTAGTCATAGAAAAGATTACCTCAGATGATTTGTCATGACTGTTAACAGAATCATCCTTCTCAATGAAGGGGGATACTAACTTGGACGCCTTGTTAAAGAAAGCAAAACCCTCAAGATCTCCATTTCTGATGCTTGCTTCCAGCTACAAGAGATGGAAGGTTAGAATCATATGAAACAATAATCAGGTGCAGGCAAGAAAAAAAAAAGTAAATATTACCTGAATGTGAATAATGCAAACAAGGATACTAGTAATAGGCAGCCAGCTTTCATCCAGAGATAGTGATAGATTTGTCCTGAATAATTAGGAGATATGATGATCTTCATCACTAGTATTTAGTTTAACACATACTTTTGAAGAAGAATTTAATGAGAAGAATAGCAAGCATGCGTTGGACTAGCTATGTCTTGAAGCAACTGTAGAATTTATAAGATTTCTCAACTTTTTATTTATTTTTTAAAACAACTATCTAGTACAAAAAAATTTTGTCATAAATTTTTTTTAATAAAAAGTTGTTTTAGAAAGTAATGAGAAAACTGTCCAAATTAAAGCCTCAGTCATCACCGCTTCATATTATATGAAAAATAAGTAGAATAATTTGAATATTGTATAATTTTTCTTGGAAGACAAAATTTAACATGCTATTTTCTCAAAGATTAACATACATATCACAAAATTTTTATGTATTTATATTTTTAATATCTTGTAAAGTTTTTTGCAGTGATGTCTTGTGTTTGTTTCATAGTTCATACAACCCCAGGACGATTTTATCTCTGGGAATGCCGATTTGATTGCTAAAAGAGCTTTTCAAGCCACACAATTGTCAGGATATGTGTATAAGGTTTCAAAAAAAAAAAAAAAAAAAAAACAATTGAAGCATGTCCTATAGGTCATCAAAAGTAGATCAACCACTATTATGTTTCTATAATTGTAATTAACACAATCACAGATTGAACTTTTTTATGGAATCCTAGATTGCATTCAAATTAATATCAAAAGAGTACGAAATTAAATTCGTAAACTATATAATATCCACACAGTTTATAATACTCTCAAAATGGATCATAATAACAAACTTAAACAAAGGTCTGCAAACACTATAGTTAACTTAAGCATCTAGCAAGCAAATTAGCATACATGACAAATATATTCTGATTTATCAAAAATTCTTAAGAAGGTTTCTCTCAAGGGAATATAAGCAAAATTTTAATCAGGATATCCTAATACTTTTTTTTTTTTTTCCTTATGAAATTCTAATGTAAACCGTTCTCTTTAACCTAGAAAGGTGACACAAATTGATGAGGGTAATCACTGGGAGAAGCAGGGTAAGCCAAGAACACCACAAGAACAACACAAGAAACCTGAAACAGAGTAAACTATATTTTCGATATTCAAGTCTACCGTCAAAACTTCTCCTCAAGAAGGAGATATACCCAACGGGGCATGAGCTTTCTCTCATGCAGAAAATAGCTAAGCAACAAAAAAGGTTAGCCTGTACTATAATACCTAAGAAGGCAACTAAGGAAGTGGAGCAGCCACTTGTAACGGTAAACTAATAACTAGTAAGGAATAAAATAAGCTATAATTATAGAATACTATGAGGCACCGCATCATCCTCCCCCACTGTCTGAAGAGTTTGAATCTGTAGTAGAGGTGCTGGTAAGAGCTTCATCCGGAGGGTGGTAGGCAGAAATATCAGCAATATTGAAGGTAGATGAGGTGTTGAATTCAGCTGGCAAATCCAAGCATATGCATTAGCATTAATCCGTTTGAGAACAGATATGGGCCAGCTAGCGATAGCATCGATCTTCTTCTGATCCACTTGAATTCCCTCCGCAGATAACACAAATCCAAGGAAATATACTCTCGGCACAGCAAACTCACACTTGGAGGGATTGAGGTAAAGTTGATTTGTCCTCAGAACAGTCAATATACTCGATAGGTGTGTGACGTGGTCAGTCATTGATTCACTATATACAAGAATGTCGTCGAAGTAGGCGACACAAAACTTATTGAGGAATGGTTTGAGGACCTCCGTCATCAACCTCATGAACGTCGACGGAGCATTGCAAAGTCCGAAGGGCATCACCTTCCATTCATAGAGGCCTTGCAGAGTCTTGAAAGCGGTCTTCCACTCGTCGCCGGGACGAATTCTTATTTGGTGGTATCCGCTTCGGAGGTCAAGTTTTGAGAAGACGGTGGCGCTAGTCAGTTTCTCCAATAGTTCGTCGACCCTTGGGACAAGAAATTGAAACTTCACGGTAATTTTGTTGATTGCACGACTGTCGATACACATGCGCCAACTTCCGTCTTTCTTAGGTACGAGCAATGCCGGTACTGCACAGGGGCTAATGCTGGGTTGAATAAATTTCCTCTCAAGTAGTTCGTCCACCAATTGCTGCAAAGTTTGATGTTCCTTTGGGCTCATTCTGTAATGTGGCTGGTTTGGAAGAATTGCCCTGGCATGGAAGTCAATTTGATGCTGTAGAGCCCGCAAGGGTGGGAGAGTCGGCGGCAGAGCATCCACAAGAATGTCTTGAAATTGATCCAATAAGTCTCGGATTGCAGGGTCTTGGGAAGATTGCCTATTCCCTGAAGCTTGTTCCTGTATCACAAGTGCAAACATTAAGGAATGCTGTTTCCAAGAGGTTAAAAGGGTGGTACCCGGAACAATGTGCAAAGTTGTCTTGGCCTCCACATCCTTGGCTTGGTTTTCAGTTGCGTGTGAGATCAACCGCAGCCGCTTGCCCTTCCAGTTGAAGGAGTAGGTGTTGGCTCGCCCGTCGTAACAAGCACCAACGTCAAATTGCCACGGCCTCCCCAAAATCAAGTGGCACACATCCATGTCTAGCACGTCGCAGAGTACTTCACACGTGTAGTGCTTGCCAATGGAAAATACAATCTGGCACATCTCCGAGACTACTATATCCATCCCTTTCTTTACCCAGCTAATTTTGTATGGTTGGGGGTGCTTAGTCGTTTTGAGGTGCAGGGCTTGGACAACCGCACGAGATACGACATTTTTGGTACTTCCACTATCTACGAGTAGATCACAAACGTTGTCGTTGATGGTGCATCTTGTCCGAAAGATGGCATGACGCTGCGAATTACTGGCCTTCCGTGGTGCTAATAATAATTTCTCTAGGACACAGATAAGAGGCTCGCCACTGTCTCCTTCGACATCTTCCACATCGGTTTGCGGAGTTTCTTCCAGTTCACCGTTACTTTCTTCACCTTCGGCATCTAATAGTTGCAACTGTTGTCGGTTGGGGCACACATTGGACTTGTGTCCCACCTGAAAACATCTAAAGCATTTAATAACTTGAGGCCGAGGGTAAGGATTCTCTTTGCCTGGTACTGCAGACTTGGGCTGAAATCTGGACTCAGCCATTGGCCGGATAGGACTCAAAGGGGCATTTCCCTCTGACTGCACTGGCGCCTTCTTGAATGCTTGTGTGGATGGCCGCGTGGTATCCATACTTGATTCCTGTGCTTGACGTCTAGGCTGGTGACTACGAGTCTGTCTTTCCAATTGCAACTCCGCTTTGAGTGCGAAGTTCACCGCTTCCGCCAGCGACCAAACGACATTCAGTTCTAACTTGTCCCGAATAGCATCCCTCAAACCACCCACATAACGAGCCACTAACTGATTGGATGTCTCGTTGAGATCATTTCTGGCGCACAACCGATAGAATTCTTCTGTGTATTCGCTCACGGAGCGGCTGCCCTGAGTGCAATGTTGGTACTTCATGTAGAGCAATTGTTCATAGTCGGTTGGCAGGAATTGAGCTCGCAAGAGTTGCTTCATTCGGGTCCAGCTACGCACTCCTCCTCGACCTTCCCGTCTCCGAGATTGCATCAAGTGCGACCACCACGCACTTGCGCCGCCCTTTAGCCGACAAGCCACATACTTCACTTGTTTTTCTGGTTCAACTTCCATATACTCAAAGAAGTTCTCCACAGCCCTTTCCCAATCTAGGTAGTCCTCAATATGTAGTCGTCCTTCAAAGAAGGGAATATCAAGCTTTGCTCGGAAATCACCGCGGTGTCGCTCAGGGCGTCGTTGGTGCAGCGTCACGTTATCCCCATCCGAGTCAGGGAAGGTCTCTGTATGGAAATTCCCTACATCATCCTCTGATTCAGAAAACTCTTGAAGAAGAGGAGCACGCCTTCGGTCACGGAACCCACGACCTCCAAGCCTCGTGGGAGGAGTAACCAATCGAATAGGCCTGTGCGTGTTTTCCCCCATGGGAGCTCCCTGTATGAACTCTCGCCGCAGCTCTCTCGCCAGTCGGTTGAAGCTCGCGGATAGTTCATCCAGCCGTTTTTCCACTTCAGCGTGTGCTACCCAGAGTGCCTCCAGGCTGCGAGCATCGTCACCTGTCACACGCTTGCTACTCTCTGCCATCTTGCCCAAGCCGCTGGCTCTGATACCAACTCTGATGAGGGTAATCACTGGGAGAAGCAGGGTAAGCCAAGAACACCACAAGAACAACACAAGAAACCTGAAACAGAGTAAACTATATTTTCGATATTCAAGTCTACCGTCAAAACTTCTCCTCAAGAAGGAGATATACCCAACGGGGCATGAGCTTTCTCTCATGCAGAAAATAGCTAAGCAACAAAAAAGGTTAGCCTGTACTATAATACCTAAGAAGGCAACTAAGGAAGTGGAGCAGCCACTTGTAACGGTAAACTAATAACTAGTAAGGAATAAAATAAGCTATAATTATAGAATACTATGAGGCACCGCATCACAAATGATGTCCAAGCTCAAGAATCCTATAAGAGAATGCCTTCTAACTATCATTCCAGTTTTAAATTCCTTCATATGGAAATATTGGATATTCATAAATATGATTGTATTGGCAAGTGACGGTCCATCAAGATGATCATGATAAAGTGGCACAGAAGGAAAAATTAATGGTAGGCTTGCCTTCTTATAATGTAAATCTTTACCAAAGGAGGAGTTCAATTTCCGCATTTCATTGTAAGTGCCTACAACTGGATGACATTGAACACTTTTGGAATAGCCCCCGCCTATACTA
This sequence comes from Dendrobium officinale, assembly GCA_019514585.1. Classification (NCBI taxonomy): domain Eukaryota; kingdom Viridiplantae; phylum Streptophyta; class Magnoliopsida; order Asparagales; family Orchidaceae; genus Dendrobium; species Dendrobium officinale. The sequence goes on from CM033683.1 coordinate 88,431,540, forward strand.
TGAATATTGAACCTTCTAATACTAGCATGAAACGGGAATAATCCATTCCTGTATTATAGTGGATCTAATCTTTTGTTTCTAGTATAATTCAGCATTTCCTAGCTGATTACCTAAATTATCTGATCTTAAAAACACTTGACCGAGCACAGAATTTACACCTAATCTTTGCTGAGATTAAACATTAAGTTTACGAACTTCATTGAATTTCAGATAAAGAAAATGGGGATGGCTTGAGCGCTTAGGTTTTCCGAGTTTTTTTTTCACATTAGCTGTAGCACACCAACAGGCCTTACAAAAATATTGGCAGCAGAAATTCGACAACCAAAAGCCTAACGCGCAGTACATAAGCACAAATCATATGAAGAAAAAAACAAACAATTCAAAGAAAATCAAGTTCAAAGTTACAGAAGCAATCAAACCTCAAGTACGGAGCCAAATAAACAATGGAGTAAACAAGATAGCGCGGTCTGCTAGTATCAAGCCACGCAAACACCCAGCTCTGTTCCATGAGTAACAAAATTAAGCATAATCATTCATTCGAAAGTTTGAGATTGAGTTGAAGAGAGAATCGAAAGAGAAAATAGCATCAACTCACCAACCAATTGAAGTAAGGAATGAAACCGATGATCCCCATGACGGCGAATCTCGCATCAGTAGAATCAATGGCACCGCCCTCATCCTCATCTTCAGAGCCAGTGGAATGTATCGGAGCTACAAGCGAAGTGAGGACGCACGATCCGATCGCGGCGGCAAAAGGAGCGTCGTGTACGAGCTCCGCCCTGCACAAGTTTTTCCCTCTCCTGCCGCACTTGGAGAAAACTCTAGGGTTTCTTTTCCTTTTTCTTACAATCAGAAATTAAAAAAAGTGTCGAGAAGAAGATTTACTTGATTTCCGATTCGCTTCAACTTCCTCCGGTTTGAGAATCTAAGAGCGGCGGGTTGTGGGGCGCTGCAGCAAGGTTTGAAGGAGATAACGCAACTGGGTGGGTGAGAAGACGGTGGAGCTGCCGCGGTGATGGTGGCGGCGGATGAAATGATCATATTTGGAAGGATTCTTGTAGGCCAGAGCGTGAGTAGGGAAGGCGACCGGGAGATTTGCTCCTCCAGGCTGGCAAGCCGAACCAGGAACAATATATATATATATGGCTTCCTTTGTGTTAACTTTCTGTTTTTTTAAATAAATTTTTTTCTAAAAAAAAAAATTGAATTAAAATTTTTTATTAAAAAATAATAAAAAAAGCTGTCTTAAATAAGCCTTAAACTTTATTTAGGATTACTTTGAAACACTACTTTTCATTGTTATTAAAAAAAAAAAAGTCCCAAGGTCTAAGAATATATAGAAAACTATTTCCAATGAAATCTTAATACCATTTCCATCGACAAACTTACAATCAAACAATTTTTATAAACTTCACATACAGAAATTTTAAATGAACTAGTTCAAATAAAATTTTTGTTGATCTCATAACATACACCTCAGATATGATGATGAACACCATGCTAACTCAGGCTTCGTTTGAGACGGATTTTTATTCTTTCTTGAAACAGTTTTTTAGTACAAAAATTTTATTTTTTGTACTAAAAAACTGCTTTATAAAGCAGTAAAAAAATCGTCCCAAATAAAACCTCAACAACAAGAAATATGAATGATTCTGACTCAGCATTCATTTGGGACGATTTCTTTATTACTTTATAAAGCTAATTTTTAATAAAAAATATACTAAAAGCAGATAAAAATGTTGATCTAAAGCTGTCTCAAATAAAGCCTCAAACCAAAAATGATCATTAGGGAGAAAAATGATCAAGATCGAGTATGAATCCTGCTCGACTTTTTCTCTGTCTCTTATATTTGTTTGGAACGAACTTCTTATTACTTTTTGTTTTAAAAAATTATTTTAAGAAAGGTAAAAATTCGTACAAACGAAACCTTACCGTCCAGGCTGCTCCATAATCTACTCTAGACGCCGACGCCTCTGACTTCTTCATTATCCCTTCTCCTTGTTCTCGTCTTTCTCCTAATTTTTCTCTGTAATTACATATAACATGGGTTGAAACTGCATTCATCTTATCTTCACCATCTTCATCATCGGTAAAACTTGATTTATCGCTACACTCACCTCCGCCCACATCACTAGCAATCCACTGTCTGTTAAATCTATTTTACGGTTTTCTCTCCGCTAAAGCAGGCCTAAAAGGTCAGGCAATCGCCGGTTAAAACTCAATTCATGCTTGCGAATTACAGGAATTCCAATTCACCTGTGGTTTCCGCCGATTTGACAAGACACAGAACATAGGGTTCGCTTATCTGGAGGAATTTCGGCATCGTTGATTTGTAGAGGAGTTGCATTGATTCTTGGGAGGTAGATCTTCGGTGGAGGTGGAGTTTGAAAGATTGGAGTCTCAAAGAAATGTGATCATACCTTCTCCTTAAACGGTGCCAAAATCTCTCCCAAAAAGCTAGCCCTCGTGGTTCAGTAGCATGTCCGATCAGTCGAAAGTCATGTTCCCAAGCACGGATCAAGTTTTCGCCGGCGATAGCCTCCACTTTGAGGCCTACTTCGATGGAGAGAAAACCCTAAAAGGATTTCCCGATGAGGGGATTGGAGTGCAATGTGATTGGCCAGATGATGTGGGTGAAGATAAGTGTAGTGACAGATCAAGAGTATTTGATGACGGAGAGGATGAAGCTAAAGAGAAAATAGTTTTATCCCAAATTGTCGATACTGGAGGGAGATGAGACGGAGGATGATAAGAATGAGAAGAAGAAAGGATCAACATCCGAAACTTGTGGAGAAGGAGATGGGGGAGATAAGAGTTGTTATGAAAGGTGTCCGCTGGGTAATAAATGTGAGAATTTAAATAAATTTCTTAGGAGTTGTGTTGTCTATTTTTTTTATTATGTTGATTTTTTTTTTTTTTTGAGAAAGATTATCTTATATGTATATATATTTATGTAAATGATTCTAATAATTAATAATTTTGATCATTAAAATTTTTTGGTTATTATTTTAATGTCACATCATTTCCTTTTTATTTGCCATCCAATTTAATTCAATAATATTTCATTCAAAAATTTGATTATAGATTAAAGTTTTGTTTGGGACACTTTTATTTTTTAGTAAAAAATAAATAAAAATTTTTTGATCGATTTTTTTTATTAAAAAATATTTAAAAAAATAGTAAGAAAGCTATTAAACTGTTTTAAAAAATAGTAATAAAGCTTTAAAAAATTTGGCTTAGTTTATGGAACAATTATAGACATTTTTATTGGGTTGGTACACACATCACATATACAAGATTCAAATTCAAATACTTTGGTTGGTAGCATGAGCTCCCAAGCAACATATCAAGGTGAGCTGCCTAGCAATTCTGGACAATGTGCGGTGGTTACAAAATGGATGGCATGATGAGGAGAAAATTATTATGTGCAGAGGTTAGACGCAGCTCTACGTCCGGAGGCGAATCAGGTGAAGCCACGTGAATGGTACTGAGCCACAGTATCGAGCAGTACCGAGCCACAATATCGAGAAGTACCGAGCCACGGTACTGAGCCAAGGGGTGGCGTGGTACATTCTGATTGGTCTCCATATGGCATTGAGCATCCGCACATAATTATTTTTTCACGATGAGAGATGTCTAAGATCTTGCAGCTGGTGACTTCTAATAAACACGATGCAGAATGATAGGGTCAGGTTCAAGCTATAAGAGATAGAAATACCAGGGCAAGCGAATTAAATAATTAATCTCTCTCTATAACATTATAGTTTTTTAGAAGCTTCCCGGATAAATAGTAATAAATTATCAAAGTTTTATATAAAAATAATTTTAAAACTCAACTGGGAAGAATGGGTCTCACATTGAAGAGATTATTACTCCGAGTCGGAGCTGCGTCCAGATTTTTTGAGTGTGCACAGTAACTACAAGTCTACTTCCTCAATTTATCGGTGGACTGCAGTTTTTAATATTGATTACATGCTTTTGCTTATATGTGAATTTTAGCATTGGAGAGTTTTGTTGAATTTTCCTGCGGGTAATGTGCCATCAGCGGGCGTTCAAATGTTGTCCACTATTGCATGCAAGTGGGCTGCATTCAATGTGTATCTTGCTTGTAGGCAGGTTGTAGCGCTTCTTTACAGGTCGCCGTGGCTTCTTACATGCAAGTTGTCATGCACTACAAGTTTTATTAAATATGCTTGCAGGTTATCAGTGGGTATCCAGATGTCGCTAGCTGTTGTATACGGATTGTTGCACACACGACACAATTTTCTAGTGCTACTCATAAATATTTGCATTTGTTGTGTATTAACTAGCTTTACTTGCTGGAGGTTAGCGTATTTGCTAGATAGTTATTTGTTGTTTATTGTAAGGGTGAGATGCATTCACTGCACGTTGCTATGTGAACATTTACAAAAGAGTTGACGTGTTCGTATGCAGGCAGATGTTAATTGTAAGGAGATTGCATCATCCATTGCGTAACTTTCATGCCTCGCTCATGAGTATGTCATTGTATTCTTGCTTTCGTAGGGTATCTGTCAGTGTTATTATTTACAAGTGGACGTGTATTCATCTGCAAATTGACGCTGATCATCGAGTGAGCTGCTTTCATCGCCAATTCCTCCCTACCTATTGATTGATGAGTTGTTGCATTCGTCATTAATGTCCTTATACACGTTGATTGGTGAACTGTTGCATTTGCTAGCATGCATTTTAGCGTTCACTATAAGAATGTTGTTACATTGTTAATTCCCCCATGCATGTTGGCTGGCAAGCTGCTATTTTCATCGTGTATTAACATTCAACATTCATAAGGATCACATCATATATATGCAAACTGGCTAAAATCAGTCGTAGAGAGATTGTTGAATTCATTGGAGTTTTACTCATGAGCGTGCTATTACATTGAGCATATCATCACATTTCTTGCAATCCTCTTATGTACGCTTGAAGGAAACGTTGTTGCATTCATTGTTGATTTCCTTCGCATGCGTTCATTGGCAACTTATTATGCTCGTTGTACATTGACTTTCAGGGTTTGCAGGGTTCTACTGCATTTATCTGCAAGCTGGTTATCGCTGATTGAAGGTACATTATAGTGTTTTGTCTCATGTTGCTTGTATATGTTTGTAGGGAACCCATAACATTTATAGCTCATCCACTGTCATTGCTTGTAAGTGGATTAGCATGCTCATTTGAAAGCTAGTTGATTATTAGGCGTAGGGAGACTACTACACTCATTGTATGTTACTCCTAGCATCTCCTTTGTTTAAGGGGAATTTCGGGAGCTGGAACTTTCCTATCACGTTATGAGAGCGTGCAGGATACGTGTAGAATAACACCGTGGCCATAATCTTCAACCCTACCACTCTACGAGAGAGCGTAGGAGTCTTCGATGTACCTTTTTGAAAGAAGACACAAGTTTTCCCCACAGGCACTATAGCTCGTGCATGAGTACTTAACTTTGTCCTCGTCACACTACGAGAGCGCTTAGAGGCCTACTCGCCTCGTCGCAAGCATTGCACTATGTTCCCTCCCACCACGCTCAAGAGTGTGTAGGGGAGTCCCCCGGTATGCCACAAGCACCGAAAAATAGGACTTGAGAGTTTTGAGTTCGAGGAGTCATTATACCCGAGCAAAAAGGGTGTGATTACGGCACGAGGATCAAGGCAATGCACAAAAATATATTTTTTCACTTTTTTTTTATCTTCTATTTTTTTACTAATAATAATATTATTATTATTATTAATAGTTTTGATGACTGCACGAGGCTGTGGAAGGGCGTTCACACAGTCGGGTGTTGATTTCTGGAGTTTATCGGTGCACTTTTTATTTTTGTTTTATTTTTTATGATTATCATAAATTGATTTCTAGAGTTGACAGGTGGACTTCAACGATCGAGAGGTTCCGACCACGGTTGGTGCCGGCTAGGAGATCGGGACAGTGTTGTCGTTGGACGAATGGGCCACTCAGCAGGTTAAGGGATCGTCCTGGAGGTTGTGGTTGGATTGGAGCTCGGTCGGCAGAGGGAAAATTATTAGGTCCGGTAACCTGACAGAGAGATACATCCGGATTTCTCTCTGTCTATAGTAAAAGCGCACTCAAAGCACAGCTGCTGCAGTAACTGTGCTTTACTGTAGATAGAGAGAAATCCGGATGAATTTCTATGTCAGGTGATTGGACCTGGAATGAGGATCTGTGGCTAGGAGGAGTGGTTTGCTCGCAGGTTGAAGTGCAAGGAAGAGAAAATAGAAATAGAAATGATGCAGTTTCATGAAACTCATAAGCATTTTCTTTGTACCATAATTTCTGTTCAGCAGCTCTAGATTGTTTATACGCTAAAAACCCCACAAATTTAAAACCAAAATGTTACTGGATTGCGTTACAGATCCAAAGACAGAGAATAACAATCAGTTTTCAAATAAAATCTTCCATGCCGAGGAGCTTGAATTGAGAAAATATGAACTAAGAATATAATTGAATGAGAATAGCTGGCTTGGGCAGGGGCGGAATAGCTTTCATTATGAAATCCAGCATCCATTAGTTCCTATACAGTATACACTAACTTACTTTTTCTTCTTTCTTAAGCTTGAAGAAAAACAAAACCTTTCATTAAATCAAAATATTTTAAATGTATTTTGAAGAGAAAAACAAAAAAGCTTGAAGAAAGAAGAAAATTTTGAGGAAATAGTAGAACTTAGATCATGTTGTGATAGGAAACACTTGTAGATCTCAATTATTTCCTATCAATCTTCAGAAAACAGCGAGCTTTCTCCGCAATAGTCCGCACAAAACCACAAAAAACAGTAGATAATTTGTATCATTTGATGAAAGGAAAACAAAAAATAGCAAGTACAATTGATCCTCAATTCGAGAGGAGGGTCGATCTCTCCCAAATCTCTAGACGCCGCTAGAGCCCAAACAAAACCTAAATCTAAGAGATCTCAAATTTCAGCCAAATTCAAGATGCCCTAACCCTAAGAAAACAAAGTATTTAATGCATACAAATCAAAAGAAAATCCCTAAACAGTCTGATAGGAAATACTTGAGTTCGCAAGTAACCCTAAGGTAATACTTGAGTTCGCAAGCAAACCTAACCAAAATCAGCACAAACGAAGAGGAAACTGCTGTTTTGTAGCAGAAAACAGCAGTTTTTCAGTAGAAAACAGCAACTTACCGCAAATCAGTGGAAGAAATCTCAAGCAAAACAAGATCTTTCATTAAAGGATTCAAGAAAACAATAAAAGATACATGTTCCTTCGATTCGAGAGGAAGAAACAACTCTCCAAAAACTCTAGCAAACCCTAGAGCCCAAGAAAAAGAAACCCTAGATCTCCAATCTCATTCAAATTCAAGATGGTCCAAATCCCTCCAAAACTCCTCCATAAAAAGAAAGGACTCAAGCAAATTTCCTAAACAGCCCTTCCCTCAAATAATTTCCCCCCAAACAGTGCATTTAACCCACGGTGGGCTCCCCATGGCTTCCGCCCTCCCTGCTAGCTCCGCCTGGAGCTCCCCGCTTCCTCACGTAGAACCGGACCGGTCTGGTCTGGACCGGTCCAGCCAAGCCCGGCGTAACATTACCGCCCTCCCAAAGAATCACCTTGTCCTCAAGGTGAAATTCGGGAAACTGTTGTATCATCCTCTCGTGTGGTTCCCATGTGGCATCGAATTCAGGAAGCCCTTTCCATGCGATCAACACCTCTTTGTTTCCTTCATGGTCCAGTCTCACACCTTTCAGCTCCAAAGGTTCTAGGATCACTTCCATCTCCTCAGTTAATGTTGTTGGCAGTTCAGCACTGGTTGCATACTCCCCAATGGCTTTTCTCAGCTGTGATACATGAAATACTGGATGTATAGTGGCCGAAGGGGGTAATTTCAAACGGTATGCCACTGCCCCAATTTTATCTAATATCTCATAGGGGCCAAAATACCTTGGGGATAACTTCTCATTTCTTCTGTTGGCCAAGGTTCTCTGTCTGTAGGGCCGTAGTTTTAGAAATACCTTCTCACCTACTTCAAATTGGATATCCCTTCTGTGTGCATCCGCCTGTTTCTTCATGATCTGTTGTGCCCTCGTCAGATGTTTCTTCAACTCCTCCAACATCCGATCCCTTTCTTCCAAATGCTGCTCTACTGAAGATACGGGTGTGCTTCCCCTTCCATAATGCACCAAATGTGGCGGATCTCTTCGATATAGCACTCTAAAAGGGGTCATCCGGGAAGCTGAGTGATACGAGGTATTGTACCAATACTCTGCCCAGGCCAACCATTTGGCCCATATCCTTGGTGTTTCCGAAGCAAAACACCTTAAGTAAGTTTCCAAGCTCCGACTTACAACCACTGTTTGCCCGTCTGTTTGCGGATGGTAGGCTGTGCTCCTTTTGAGAATAGTCCCATGTAACCTGAACAGCTCCCTCCAAAATTGGCTGAGGAACACCTTGTCACGATCAGACACTATCGACTCTGGAATTCCATGTAATCTAACCACTTCCCTGATGAAAGAAGCCGCCACCGTCACTGCAGTGTAGGGGTGTCGAAGGGGTGTGAAATGTGCGTACTTGCTCAGTCTATCAACCACCACCATAATAACAGTGAATCCCTCCGATCGTGGTAGGCCATCCACGAAATCCATGGACACTTCCTCCCATACTCTATTTGGAAGCGACAAGGGTTGTAGTAACCCACCTGGAGCCATCGCCATATACTTGTTTCTCTGACACACTTCGCACCTCGCCACTGTCTCCTGCACTTGCTTATGCATTCCTTTCCAGTATAATTTTGCGGTCAGCCTCCGGTATGTCTTTTCTACTCCGGAATGACCACCAATGACGCTCCCATGAAACTCCTGTAATAGCTGGGGAATATGGATGGAATTTTGTGGGATCACAAACCTTCCTTGGTGCAACAATCTCTCCCCCTCAAGGGTGTAGCCTGGGTGGCTGCTCTTATCCTTCAATAGATCCACTCGAATCTTCTTCAATTCTTCATCATGTTCACTCTCTCTCTGGGTTTCCCCCCAATCCACCATTAGGGGCACCGACATGGTTATCGCCTGGAGCTCTCCCCCACACCTGGATAAGGCGTCAGCCGCTTTATTCTCCAACCCTGGTTGGTATTGGATCTCAAAATCGTATCCCAACAGTTTAGACAGCCACCTCTGATGTTCCTCTGTCACCATCCGTTGTTCCAACAAGTATTTCAGACTCCTCTGATCCGTCCTAACGATGAAATGCCGTCCTAGCAGGTAAGGCCTCCACTTCTGAATTGCCAATACTATGGCCATCAATTCCCGTTCATATACAGACTTCAGTCTTGCTCTTGTTGCCAACACCTAACTGAAGTAGGCAATGGGTCGATGCTGCTGCATCAGCACCGCCCCCAACCCATACCCGGATGCGTCTGTCTCCACCACGAACGTCTGGCTGAAGTCTGGTAGGGCCAAAACTGGTACCGTGGTCATTGCCTTCTTAAGCTTCTCAAAAGCCTGAGTAGCCGCTTCTCCCCACAAGAAACTATCCTTCTTTAACTGCTCTGTCAGGGGCAAGGCTATGTTGCTGTACCCTTTCACAAACCTCCGATAGTAGCCCGTCAGTCCCAGGAATCCCCTCAGCTCTCTCAAGTTCCTAGGTAGAGGCCACCGCTGAATGGCTTCGATCTTGGCTGAATCAGCTGCCACCCCTTCCTTAGATACCAAGTGTCCCAGATACTCCACACTCTTTTGGGCGAAGCTACATTTCTTCAAATTGGCTTTAAACTCGTGCTCCCGTAGCACTCCAAAGACCACCTTCAAATGCTCATGGTGTTCCTCCTCGGATCGACTGTACACCAATATGTCATCAAAGAAAACTAGTACAAACCTCCGCAGGTACGGCCGAAACACCCTGTTCATCAAGGATTGGAAAGTGGCTGGAGCATTGGTGAGCCCAAATGGCATCACCAAGAACTCATAGTGGCCCTCGTGTGTCCTGAATGCCGTCTTCGGAATATCCTCCCCTTTCATCCTGATTTGGTGGTAGCCCGACTTCAAATCCATCTTAGAGAACACTACTGCTCCATACAACTCATCCAGTAGCTCATCGATCACCGGAATGGGAAACTTATCCGGTACAGTTTCCTTATTCAATGCCCTGTAATCCACGCAGAATCTCCAGCTACCATCCTTCTTTTTGACCAATAGTACAGGACTAGAGAAAGGACTCACACTTGGTCTGATGATCCCCGCGTCCAACATCTCCTTAATCAGATTCTCGATCTCGTCCTTCTGAATTTGGGGGTAGCGGTAGGGCCGCACACTAACTGGTGGCACCCCCTCCTTCAGAATGATTGCATGCTCTTGCTCCCTGAGTGGTGGTAAGCCTTGAGGCGGTTGGAACACCTCACTGAACTGTTGTATGAGTGGTTGTACTGCCAGAGGAAGGCTTCCTTCATCCCCTACACTGACCCTCTCCAAGCGCTGCAGTTCCACCAAATATCCACCTCCCACCTCCTGTATGGTTCTGATCATGGATTTGAGAGACACGCCGGTCCTGGATAGCCCTGCGTCACCTTGGATCACCATCTTCTTCCCTTCCACCATTAGCTCCATCCTCAAAGCACCCCAATTTACTTTGGTCTCCCCTAAGGTCTGCAGCCATTTCATCCCCAAGATGACATCCGTGCTCCCCAACTCTAAGGGAAGAAATTCTTCCCTCACCTGGATCCCCTGAATCATCAACACTACTCCTCTACAAACTCCCCTTCCCATTTCTACTTTTCCTGTGCCCAACATCACTCCATAGCCGCCTGTATCCTCCAGCTTCACCCCCAGCAAGTCAACCATCTGAGTGGAGATGAAATTGTGGGTTGCCCCACTATCGATCAACACTATCACCTTTCTATCAGCCATCTCTCCCCTTATTTTCATAGTGTGATTTGGAGTGAATCCCACCACAGAATTTAGGGATACTTCTGCTACATCCAAATGTAGTTTCTCCTCATCCTCCATCTCTAACCCACTTCCACCTCCCTCCTCAGCTTCCTCGTCATCACAGACGGTGAGAACCTGAAGAGTTCGGTCCTTACACCTATGCCCTGGCATGTATTTCTCATCGCATCTAAAACACAACCCCTTTGCCCTCTTCTCCTGTATCTCCTTCTCAGTTAGCCTTTTGAAATTTCCCCCATTTCCTCCTCCAGTTCGCTCTTTGGGTAATTCCCTCAACCCCCCTGATGCCGGTGCCTTTTGAGCTAAGAAAGTAGTGGTCATCCTATAAGATCCCCCAGAATTGCTTCCCCTAATCCCCTTCTCCAGATGCTTCTGGTCCTCCACGAGCTGAGCTAGCTCCATGGCCTCTCCAAGGTCTCGTGGTCTCATCACCCGAACTGCTGCCCGGATCTCCGCTTTCAGCCCCTTCATAAAGTTTCCTTCTAACACTGTCTCTGAGAGTCGATCCAGTCTGCTGGCCAGATACTCAAACCGGTCACGATACTCTGCCACTGTCCCTTCCTGTGTCAAGGCAAAAAACTGCTCATAGAAGTCTCCTCCCTTGCTGGTTCGGAAGCGTTCTAATAAACAGTCCTTAAACTCCCTCCAGGTGCGAATGGGTCGCCTCATGTTCCGCCATTGATACCATGCCAGAGCCTTCCCTTCTAAGCACAAGCATGCAGCTGTCAACTTCTCCTCCTCAGTCAACCCATTGACTGTAAAGTATCTCTCCACCTTGTAGATCCAGCCATGCGCGTCTTCGCCCTCAAATATGGGCATCTTCAATTTCCTTACTCTCGGGTCACTACCGTGTCCCCTAACTCCTCCATAACCTCCTATTCCTCTAGGAGGAGGTGCTCCCCAGTAGTCACGATCTTCCCTCCGACGATCATACCCGACCCCTTCATCACATTCCTCTCTTCTTCTTTCCAAATCGACACCACGGCGGTAAGCTTCGTCCCTTCTCCCAAAAAATTCTGCACCCCTCCTTTCATAGCCCATACTAATCTCCTCTCTAGAAAGCGGTTCTAGAGGAGGTATTCCATCATCTCCCTCGAGGATCTCCACTTCCGGGTTCTCCCTCCCCCTTAATGGGTTCGAAATTCCTCCTCTTGAATGGCCGCCTGTGGCCTCCCTTGTTTCCGATGTCGCCGGATTTTGTTTGTCTTCAAACATCTTCTTCATCATATTCTCCAAAGCAGTGAACCTCCCATCCATCTTTTCATGAATGGAAGCGAATTGGTTGTGAAAATCAATGGTTCTTTCCTCCAAATCAGCCTTCAGTTGGCCTATTTCTCCCTCCAGTGCATCAACCTTCTTTCCGGCCATCTTCCCTCCAAGGTTTTACAAGTAGAACTTCTTGAGGAGGAAAGAAAAATTGCTGAAATTTTCAGATTTCAGCCTCCAAAAGTCCCAAAACAACGCTCTGATACCAATTTGATAGGAAATACTTGAGTTCGCAAGTAACCCTAAGGTAATACTTGAGTTCGCAAGCAAACCTAACCAAAATCAGCACAAACGAAGAGGAAACTGCTGTTTTGTAGCAGAAAACAGCAGTTTTTCAGTAGAAAACAGCAACTTACCGCAAATCAGTGGAAGAAATCTCAAGCAAAACAAGATCTTTCATTAAAGGATTCAACAAAACAATAAAAGATACACGTTCCTTCGATTCGAGAGGAAGAAACAACTCTCCAAAAACTCTAGCAAACCCTAGAGCCCAAGAAAAAGAAACCCTAGATCTCCAATCTCATTCAAATTCAAGATGGTCCAAATCCCTCCAAAACTCCTCCATAAAAAGAAAGGACTCAAGCAAATTTCCTAAACAGCCCTTCCCTCAAATAATTTCCCCCCAAACAGTGCATTTAACCCACGGTGGGCTCCCCATGGCTTCCGCCCTCCCTGCTAGCTCCGCCTGGAGCTCCCCGCTTCCTCACGTAGAACCGGACCGGTCCAGCCAAGCCCGGCGTAACACAGTCCCTACATTCAAATTCCCCTCCCAAATCCCTCAAAAATCCTTCCTAAAACGGTCTGTGGACGTTGGCGGTGCGCTCGATCGTGGAAACGGGGCCTCCGCCTCGTCGTGCTCGGGCCGGTCCCGCGTGGACTGACTGGACCGGTCTAACATGTTGTTCTCTTGATCCACATGGGACCTGCAGTAGTAAGGTTCTTCTGTTTGTCCAAAATGTCCATAATGCTTCACAAAAGTAGAAACTGACAGAGGTCTTTTGTCTTGAACCTCACAACATTATGTTTGCAATAAATACCATTCAAAAGTTTGATAGCAATTTGATTCCTGATGGCCATGAATGCTTATCACTTTCACATACTATATTTATTCCAAATATATAAGGCAAGGCCATAGTTTTGGCTGATGGTTTTCGGGAAGAATGCAAAACTTTGTCCATTAATTGTTATAAAAAAGCTTTTCTGGGCTTTGGATGATCTTTGTACTGAAAGCTCACTTTAATCTAATACAGAATAATTATATTTGAAACTCTGATACTAAGAGCTAAAGGGGAAGAATATATACCTCAATTTGTCATTTTTCCTGGGTTGGACTTCAATGATCCATTTGAATTGAAAGGAATCTCATGTTTGGTTGAGTTATCTGAGCTGGAATTGATTGGAATGTAGCATTAAGGACCATCCGCAGATCCACTTGATGAACATTTGAAGAATTTTATATAGTTTAGTAGCTTTCATAAGCACAACATGAGAAGAGAGAGAGACAGAACCACATAGCTCACCTGGAACATGTGGACGCCACACTCTTTCTTCTCCCTTCATATCCCTTAGTTAGTACTTTGTCATTATATTATGTTGCATCAAAGGAGGGCTTAATCGGAAATCCTGAGGGACCTAAATCCTGAAAACTGTTTGGTAACATTCATAATAAATCTTATTAAATCATGTGTGACTGTTTGGCTATAGAGCGGATTTAACAAGCGGACTCTTCCTCTCGAGCCAATAAATTTCATAAATCCGGCAAAAAACGGGATTTCAGAAATCCAGGATTTAGTATGAAAATGTTGAATTTTCCGTCTGCGGCAGCTTTCATTTGCCGTGAGATTTGGTTTTGCATATTAGGCCGTTTGGCTGGATTTCTCTCAAATCCGGCCTAAATCCTGCTACCAAACAGCCCCTAAAGATGCAATGAGACATACTGGCAGTAGAAGTTATAAATGGCATATGACTCAGAAAATGATAAGGGGATCTCTACTTACTAAGGGTTTTCTAAGGAAATTTCTCAAGTTTTCCACCACTAAATAAGCATCATAATTTCTATCAAACAATCCTTCTCCCCTGATGGTGCCTAATAAGAAAAAAAAAAAATGTTAGAACTGGGAGGCATAGTCTCTAAAACTCTGGAAACAAGTTCCTTACCCCTCAGTTAACTGGACAGTAAATATTGTGTTACACATCATATCTTTTTGTGTAATGAAAAACTATAGGATTGGAAAAGAGAGTATGGAAACTTCCACTCTTTCTCTCACTACAACTTTCTCTTTCGTTCATTTGTCAATCTCTCTCATGTTAATGACTAAAACCTAAATTATATTTTTTTCTCCACCAGCTAGTTGCCCTGTTATCTAATATGAACAAAGATGTGTAGGTAGACGACAGCTGGCAATGTCCACCGCTTCGCATGTGATAGTACATCAGATTCATGATAATATATAACTGTCAGTGCTAACTTCAATGAAATCCTGAACAAGATCCTAATCACAATTCCACCATTAAAAATATATTTTTTTCATACAGAAAGGCAAAAATAGCTTCTACGAGAAACTCTATTAGCTTGTTTTCTGAATTCCCTAACGAAATTCTGCTTTTCAAATTCAGGGTTTTCAAGCATGGGGAAGGAGAATATGGTTTTAAGAGTTTTATAACTTCTAGGCTTTATCATTGATCCTTCTTGAAAGCAAGATTGGTGCCATAAACTATAAGCTCTTTAAGAAATTTTCTTTAGATTGTTTTGAATCTTCAATATTATGTGCTCTAACTGAATTTCTCACAATAGAATCAAGGGAAACCAGCTTCTTAAAAATCAGACTCTCAACATGAACCAGAAAAAGTATTTCAAGATTGGTTGTTTGAAAAGAAGTTCAATTCAGCATGTTACCAGACATGCTGACTATGATTTAGTTTGGGATAACTTTCTAACTGCTTTCTACAACAGCTTTTTAGCACCAAAATGTCATGAAAGTAACAAAAAAATAGTGACAAAAAATAGTCCCAAATAATCCTAAATGAAAACTTTAAGATCATCACGTATGCCAAGAGAGTAAGAATGACAAGGAGAAATTAATACGCACTCTTAATTCAAAACTATTAGTTGATTCAAAATTCGACCCACACAAAAAATTTATGGCTTAAAGACATCTTTGTGGGCCATAATGCACTCATTTCATTATTATCCCAATATCCCAGTTGTGAACACATACATCTCATTCAAAGATGCATTTCAATTTTCAATAAAGCATTTCCAAGAGTCCCACCACCATAAAAACATGTCCCAAGCTAAAGAAACATGAACTACACTTTGCTAAAGAAAAAGATAAATCACACTAAAAAGCAAAAAGCGAAACCTAAAGAAGACTATGACAATAAAATACGCCATCTCAGTGATACCTGCAACAGTTTTCAAGTTCTGCATCAGAAGTCAGTCCCAGTCAGGTCAAACTAAATAACAAAACAAGTATTATTATTTGGTTTGCAAAGTTTGTAATCTTCTAAAATAACTTTTCAATGAAGAATTTAAGTTTGTAATATCTCAAATCTGTTAGGCCGGTTCACCCTGAACCGGCCAAGCTGGCCCAAGGACCGGCTTAGTTTTTTTATAGAAGGCGGAAACAGTCCGCCTCCCTTGGGTTTGCCCGCCCATAGTGAGGGCCCCACTTGTCCAATTGAATTCAAATTGAAAAGGAGGGGGCGGCTAGGGCTTGGGAGGGAAATTAGATTAGGAAAGTTTTTGTATTAAAGAGCATGAGAGGATTAGGAAGGTATTATGTTTTGATTTGTTCTCAATTAGGGCTTTCTTGGTGGCTTGGGCTCTAGCTCTCTTGTCTAAAGATTTGGGAGAAACGATCCTCCTCTCGAATTGAGGATCTCTTGTATCTTTGCTTTGTTCTTGTTTCGCTTTGCTTTCTATAAGATTATTTATCGTTTGATTGTTTTTCCACCATATTTTCTTCGTTTTTCTTGCTGTTTTACCGATTATTGTTAGGTTTGCTTGCGAACTCAAGTATTTCCCATTAGGGTTACTTGCGAACTCAAATATTTACTATCAAAATCAAGTAAGAATCCTTAGTTTTATCTCCTTAGTAGGATGAACACAGGTCGTAAACATGACAACGGACTGCTTCAGATTATTCAAACCTTTCCTACTTTTTTTCAAAATAAATGTGTTAGGGTGATTTGCAACATGAAAGTGGTATATCCTTTTTTCAATAAGTTTGGTTCACGGTTTTCATCCTACTTTCTAGAAATTCTGTGATGTAGAGGTGCTGGTAAACTGCTTTCCGCTTGACATGTGTTAACATATATGCCTGAATTACTAAAGTTGTAAAACTTTGCAACCATTTTTCAATTTTAGATGCTCATATTTCCTGCGCCTTCTCTCACTCTAGGCAAACATATCCCCAGCAAAACACCAGTAATCCCCCTAACGAACTGAAGCTCCAACGGAGAAGCTCTGGTGATCCCCTGCACCTCGCAAATCAAAGCTCCAAGGCCGGACTACTTTTCTCAAATCAAAACTCCTACGAGCTGCTCCCTCTCACAATTCTAATATATAGACGGATTTATCTCAACAGCCATTATTTTTTTCATGAAATCTTTCTGGATGCACAAATGTTTAGTTTCCATAATGCACTATTTTTGTTTCTTTTAAATCTACTTATCATGTACAAAATAATTTTTTGTAATTTACCATATGATAAGTTTAAAATTATTAAAATACTGTAGTAGACTTGGATCTAATAATCAAGTATTCGATGCTGTATCGCTTTTATAAAATTTTATGGCATTTAAATAAAAAAATAGCGGCTTTTCAATCATTTAGGGCATCTCCAACCGAAAAACCCATTTTCCACTCCAAAATGCAGTCATTCTTCTCCAATCGACGTCATTTCTTCTTCTTTCATGCGCTTCTTGCGAAGGTAACCAATTTTTTTTTAACCATCTTTGGTGCGTTTTTCTCCTCTTTCGCACGCCTCTTTGGCAAATGCCACAACAATTTTTTTTTGACGTAGGCGAACAGTTTGACGCAGATATTAGCATTGCACTGTTCACCTATCATAATTTGGCGTGCATTTTGGAGTTCGAATGGAGCAAATGGCGGACGGTGGTATGGAGTTCGGTTGGACATGATCTTAGCTAACAAAAACAATAACACAGGAGTGATCCAAGCAACAATATTTTTTTTTTCTATATAAACAACACCAAAACAACTAGATTTATAAACATCTGGAACAATTTCACTAGCAGCTGCTTCCAAACTCAGCTTTCCTCACAGCTGGCATTATAGACAGCAGCAATCACCAAAATAAAATCCTTAGCTTAAAATTAAGAAGAGAAATGACAATGCAAAGGTAATATGATTAAAATTTGTATATAAAAAAAAAACTTATGCTGATTAAATCTAAACTATTGTGTAAAGCTCAGCATGAATAATTAGAGGAGGATTCATAAGGAGATCCTAAATAGTTGGCTTAAGATTAATAACAATGATCATGACAACAATTTACCTCTTAAAAATTTAAACTATACATAACTATATATCATGCTACTCAGCTCATTTTGTCAGTTGCAGAATTTTATAGGAGCAAAGAAAAATTTCAGCACAATTACTTTTCTTTAACCAGACATAATAGGAACCAAATCACCATTCTGCACAGGATAACAAATAAACAAAGCTCCAACAACACATCTTAAATAAATAAGATCTTTAAAACTTTATAGACAGCAGTAGTAACCAGGAACATAAAAAATCCAATTCCAGCATCATAGCTCCCAAATCATCAATCCCTCCAAACAACATATACATAAATATACTTCCAGGATTGACAACATATCCATCCACCAAATATTCAAACTTCTAAGAACGTCCAGAGAAATAAAAAGGAGAAATAAATGGATCGTGGGGGAAAATCCTACATACCAGAGCCGCGGCTTCCTTATTTCCTCCCCCACGTCTAAAAATAATATCCATATTCACGAAAATAACAGCAATCCATCAAGAGACATAGCTTACAGCTTGAGGGATTCAGATTCATCGAGAAAGCCCGTCTTCCGAAATACGGCGTTCCGCACCCGTCGGAGATCCCTTCCCTTCAGGGTTCTCCCCACTCCCTCGAACACAGAGAACGACGTCGCGTGCGATCTCTTCACAATCAAGTGCGGCGGTAGCATCTCATCATCCGCCTCGCCTTCCTCGTCATCGTCATCCACCTCAATCAACGCTCCAACAGGTTTCCTCATCCCACTCGGCCACGTCGGCACATTCACCGGCGCCGACTGATGGAATATCGTACTTGTCTCCTCCGCCTCCGGTCTCCCCGCTGGCACTTTGATTGCCGGTCGCCGTTTGTACACCGGTTGCTCACCTTCCTCCGCTAGGGCAGCCGAGAGCCCAAATCTCCCCGGCTGGAAAGAGCGGCGCCGGATGCTGGAGTCGCTGTCGCCGGAACCTGGCCGGTTGGAGATTGGCCAGTTTCCACCGCCGGATGAAGGATCAGATTTAACGTCCGGTGCCCAAACGACGTCGCATTCATCGAGATCGAAGTGGTTGTCAGGAGTCGGAGAAGAATTTGAGTGGTCGGCGAAGCGGAGAAAGCGGAACGAAGAGGAGAAGGGAGAGGTGTTTTTGTGGATGGAGGAGGAAGGTGATCTTATCGTTGTGGTACCGTCCTCCGCCATGGCCAGTCGCTTCTTGCCTTCTTTCCCCCCATTTTCTGCCCGCGGCTTCATAATATAACCAGTTGACGGTGTAGTTTAGCTTATGTCATTCCTTGGGCTCAGTATAACGCCTTAAGAATCTACGGGCTACTGCATCTGAGCCGATCTCGTCGGGCGGCCAAGGATTCCTCGGACGGTCAGAGCCGTTGGTGTCAACGATGCAACTCCAAACAGCGCAAACAGCGTGCGGTTAAAAGAAGATAAATCATAAGCTTCCCACAAAAAAAAAAAAAAAATTATATATTTAAAAAATATATATATATATATATATATATATATATATATATATATATATATATATATATATATATATATCCATTCAAATTAGAGTGAGCAAAATTTTGATATATAAAAGAGATAATTTTGTAATTTTGCCCCCACAAAAATAAAATTTTGCTCAAATATGACAGATCTCGTGACGTTTGTCCATTCATCTAAAGTTCCAGACATTTCCTCTTCGCGAATAAATGATAAGAATTTCCTCTTATAAATTTGATTGCATTATGTTGGTTACATTTTTTTAAAAATTATTATTATTATTATTATTATTATTATTATTATTATTATTATTATTATTATTATTATTGTCATCGTCTAATTAATTAAAATTTTGTCTACCCTAAAAAAAGAAACTAGTTTCGCCCTTTTTTTATTTATTTAGCTATATGAAAAAAGAAAACTAGTTCCACCCCTTTCTAGCACAAAACTAGTTCCGCCTCTTATTTAGCTATATGAAAAAAGAAAATCAAATAAAATAGAACATAGTCACATAGAGTAACAAATATATAGATGATTTTTCATTTGGCTGATTTTTTAACACCTTAAAATTTTCTATATTGCCAAGAAAGTCTTTATATGCCGCCACCAGCTGCAGTCACTGCAAACCGCCACCATTGGCTACTGTCAGTCTGTCACCTTTGTTGTCAGCAAACATCATCATTGAGCTTTGCATCATATTCATTTTATTTCAAAACAAAAAATGTCTGTATTTATGTTATGATTATCAAAATAAAGTCAAATATTTTAAATGCTTTCTATATTTGAGGTGGCAATGTAGAAAATTTATAAGGAGTTAAAAATCCATCAAATTTAATGATTTTCAAATACTCCAATGGAAGACTAAGCACCAATATTATCAAAACACTTGCATTTAAAATATTTTACTCTTTTACTTCATACCAAATAAAACCATAGTCACTAAACATATATATAAAGATTTATAACTACCACAAAATAATATAAGAGTTAGTTTTATAAATAGATAATTTTTAATGTTATCTATGTAATTTTTTAAAAAAATATGAATATTCTTAGATAAAAAAAATATGTGAAAAAAAAAATTAATGCCCTCAGATAATTATGTATTACATTTACATTTTTTATGCTAAATAAGAATGTTATTGCATCATTATTATTTTTGGATTACTCTCAAAATAAATAAATAAAAAAATTATTTTGTAAAATTGCACTATATGGTTTCATTTGTGACCGCTTTTGAAGACCGTTTTTTCATAGCTTTTAAAAAAATTTTGTGCTAGAAAGCTCTCGCAAAGAAAATTTAAATCTCTAGAATAGAAGAGTTGAGTCTATAAATGGTTGGGCAATAGCCCAACTAGTCATACCTTGAATTCAAAAAGTCTCCACTTTAATGAAATTTTGGCTCATTACATCAATTTGGAAGATACCCAAAGTGTTTCAACATGATAAAACTAAGTGGTTTATCAAAGGGGAAGGTGATTTGAAATTTTTATGTGTCATGATTAAAAGCATGGAGAGTCTTAGGCTTCGTTTGAGACGGTTGTTTTATTACTTCTTAAAGCAATTTTTTTGTACAAAATTTGCTTTAAGAAGCAGGAAAAAAGCCATCTCAAACGTTGGGATGGCTTTCATACTACTTCTTAAAGTAATTTCTATTAAAAAAATTAAAAATGTTGTACTAGAAAGCTATTTTAAGAAGCAGAACGGTTTTCTTACTGCTTCTTTAAATGACTTTTTAGTACAATAATTAAAATTTTTGTACTAAAAAATCGCATTAAGAAGCTGAATGAACGCGGGACGAAACCTAATCAAATTAGAGAAATTCACACAGCCAATTGAACCAAAACTTCTACTTCTATGCTTTGAATATTTTAGTTATTACAATCAATTATTTATATGTTTATAGTGTTTCAATCACTTACAAACTTAACTCTTTATGTTATATTGGTCTGATCCTACCCCTAAATCTTTATGACTTATCACTTGGTTCAAGAATACTTTTCTCCTTTGGGAGATTTAAAATAAATAAAATTCTTATCTTTTTAATTTGCAGATTTTTTTGTCGGAAAATATGAATAAATGAAATTCCAACCCTAAAGTCATCGAATTTTGCGAACGAAAATTTTATAGATATATTCTTGCAATTGAAAATTATATATATATATATATATATATATATATATATATATATATATATATATATATATATATATATATATATAGAAAATAATATCATTTTTGTGACAAAAATTCGTATCTGTTATGGGCTATTTTCTTATAGTGAATATTTTCAATTGGAGAGCATCACCGCCATTTAATTGACAATATTATAAAAGATGGTTTTTTGATAGAAGTAGAAAGAAACTTGAGGCAAAGTCATTATCATCAGTTGGAGATAGATGATTTACTCGGCAGTTCTCTGCATAGATTGGGAGTTTAGTGATCAAGGGAGTTTGGTATTAATCTTATTTGTTATAACGAGTGTCGAGATTGTTCATAATATGAGTGTCAAACTTGGTGGTAGTGGAGCTATAAAAGTTGATCACGACTATATATGTATGTGACAATCTTATCGGCAACGAAGAGAATTATAATTGGTGTCAACGATGGCAATCAACCTTGTTGGAGATAGCAAGCATTAACATTAGTATCAAATGAGAGTGTGGAATGTGAAAACCCTTTTTTTTCATGTTCCGCTTTGTTTTGAACATTTTTTCTTCCAGGTTCATTCCGGACGAACAGTTGAAAGTTTTTGATAGAGAGCATCGTCCTGGGATGAAATTAATTATCGTCCGTACGATGGCAACCCGAGGAGATCATCCCTGTACGAAAATTAATTTTCGTTCATACGAATGTCGTTTGTGGAACCTGGAAGAAAAATGTTCAAAATAAAGCAGAACATCAAAGAAAAGGGTTTTCACATGGACGGTGTTAGCACCTTCATGTGTTGATGCTGGTGTCTATAGCAGATATCGACCTTATTGTAGATAAGTATAATGACATTATGGAAGAAGACATACATCAACATTTTGCAATGACGACAGTGTGTCAATATTAGTGGTCGTAGCAGTTGCCTATCTTGATGGCGATAATATGAACTGAAGTTATGTCCACTAAAGCTTTAGGATAGAGATTATTCTGTGCAGTGTCTGAACGCGTCCGGAGTCCAATTTGGACGCGCCACGTAATCCAATGCATTATGCATTGGGTCACGGGTCACATCTGAATTGGCCTTCAAACGTGTTCTAACACCGCAATTAATAATTTTTCTTAGGATAGAGTCTTCAACACTATATCAATAAGAATTAAATCTCATCCATTTCAATCATTCAAAATTTTCTTGAATTAGCTTTTAAGGAAATCGAATCATTTTCAAATAAATGGAATATAAGTGAAATAATGTGAAGCGGATGGGAAGCAAGCTGTCACGTGACTGAAAGATACTCAACATATATATCCGCCCAGTTTTTTATGTGGGGCCCGCCAACTCAGCTTCCCTTTTGCTATTCCGAGCATTGAAATGAAATTATTGGCGCGTTTCCGCTTCCTATGGATTCCACCATTTCCTCCTATTGCTGAACCAAATTAATTGCATCTCATTTTGCCTGCTCACAATGGTGTTTTATACTAAAATGATTAGCGAGCTTTTGATATATATATATATAAATTATTTTGTATAGAGTCTAGATAGATCTTTCATGTCTGCACTCCGCACGGAACAATTTCTCTTATTAATGGGATTATAAGTAGAGTTTATTGAACTCGGAGTTTATGTTCGAGCATGTAATCCAGCTCATATATTATACGAACTCGAGCTTAGCTCAACCTCGCTCACCTTGTAAGCACGTTGAACCGCTCAATTAACCTAAAATATAATTAAAAATTAATTTAAATTAATATTTTTTTGCGTCCTGGAGTATTTGCGGCGGTAGAGAAATATATAGTTTAACATCTTAGCATTGTACGAAGATCCAACACACAAGCATATTAGATAGAGTGTGTAGCATTCATAAGAGACACCATAGTTTTTACGTGGAAACCCCTGAAAAAGGAGAAAAACCACGGGTCCTGGCCCAGTTTGAATGAATCCACTAGTATTTGCAGTTGATTACAAATGAGGCCCTTCCTAGGGAGAAGGCCTTAGCTTGATGTTATAAATATACGTCATATAGAGCGCATTACATTGTGGGAGTTACAATAATCAATATAGACATGTTTATTTGGTTGAAAGTGCCATAGTCAGCATGAGACAGGGGTCCAAAAGATCGTTGTTGGTAGGAGACCAGGGTTAGAAAGACCGTTGTCAGGTGATAGAGGTCGAAAGGACCATAATCGGTAGGAGATAGGGGTCCGAAAGATCGTAGTATGCAAGAGATCGAGGTTAGAAAAATCGTTGTCTGGTGATGGAGGTCGGAAAGACCATAGTCGGCAGGAGACATGAGTCTGAAAGACCATAGTAGAAGGGTAGTACTCTGGGAGAAATCTTGGCATCAAATGGTGGCCTAGCAGAAGTCCGAGTATCAAGTTGTGATATGGTAGAATTTCAGGCCTTAGGTGGTGGTCCGGCAAAAGTCCGAAACTCAGGTGGTGGTCCGGCAGAACTCTCGGGCGTTAGGTGGTGTCCTGGTGGAGCTCGGGGCCTCAAGTGGTGGTCTGGTGGAAGTCCGAGCCTCAGGTTGTTGCCTGGTGGAGCACAGGGTGTCAAGTGGTGGTCCGGCGGAAGTCCGGACCTCAAGTGGTGGTCTGGCAGAATTTCGAGCCTCAGGTGGTGGTCTGGCAGAAGTTTGAACCTCAGGTAGTGGTCCGGCATAAGTTCGAGCCTTAGGTGGTGGCCTTGTGGAGCATAGAGCCTCAAGTGGTGGTCCAGTGGAGCAACGACGTCAGGCGGTGGTCCGGATGAGGTGAGGGCCTCAAGTAGTGGTCCAGCGGAGCAACAACGTCAAGCGGTGGTCTGGCGGAGCAACGACGTCAAGCGGTGGTCCAGCGGAGGTGAGGGATTCAAGCGGTGGTTCGGCGGAGGTGAGGGATTCAAGTGGTGGTCCGACGAAGCAACGACGTCAGGCGGTGATCCGACGGAGGTCTGGCGGAGCAACGACTTCAGACGGTGGTCTGACAAAGGTAAGGGCCTCAAGTGGTGGTCTGGCAGAGCAATGACGTTAGACGGTGGTCCGACGGAGGTGATGGCCTCAAGTGGTGGTTCGACGGAGCAACGACGTCATGTGGTGGTCTGGCGGAAGTCCGTTGATGGTCGAGGAGCGAGGAGGCAAGAACTATATCTGGTTTCTCTCTTGCTCTCTTACTTGGAGCCTCCCAGGGGTCTATTTATATATTTTCGGAGTGGCATGGCCCATAAATATGTGAGAGATCAAGAGCAAATGGTGAGTGGTTGGATGGACGGCTGGTGATGAATCCCTTGATCAAGGACCGTTTGATGTACATTTGAATGCATTAGTAATGTTGGAATTTGGTGATCTTGGGTTCATTGGATTTGTCTCGTCGATCCTCTCAATTATATTATAAGAATGTCATATTTGGAAACCGTATGGCAATCCGAATTTTGGTTCGAACCCCCAAACAATGCTTTGGACCATTGATTTGGGCTCAAATTGAGTCGAATTTTTGGGTTCGTATTTCTGAGATGTTTAGTTCGACTATAAGTTTGATGAAATCAGAGTTCGGATGGTCCCAATTTTAATTTTGGAAGTTTCCAACTTGATTTTGCCTCGAGATTCGTGCCCGATCAAGATAATTTTTTGATGACATATCAGTATTACTTAATGAATTTTGGTCTTTTAAAATTATTGTTATATACTCTTATTATTTTAATTGGTATATTAAAAATAAATTTTTTAAAAAATTTTAAGTTAAAAACCAAAATTTTAAGGTTAAAAGTATATAGATACTCTACTCGAATCAATACATTTACCCCTACTTAATATATTTTATATTTAAACAATAAATTTAAAAACATATTTAAGTTTTATAAAATAATTAAGAACTAATCAAGAATATTCTAAATTAATTTTGCACTCCTAAAAATTGTTATATAATTTTTTTTTTTATATTTTCTTTAAATAATAATTATTATGTAAAAATAATAAAGGCATTTAATTGAGCATATATATATTATTATAGAAAAATAAATTACTTTAATAAAATAATAATTATATAGATAATTAAACACCTTAAAAATTAATTTATTATAAATTTATAATAAAATAATTAAATATTAAGTTAATTTAATATCACGTGCTAATTATGTAAGCCAATTTTAGAATTGAATCGGAATATTCATGCCCAATTATTTGTTTAAAAGTAGGTAGCAGTAATATGGTGGGCCCCATAAGCACTTCGGTGTAAAACCTGTCGTCATCCGATTGGGTCATGTCTATGGTGGGACCCATTTCGAGATGATGACGAGGCAGAGGCTCTATTATGGCGACAAGCTTGGGAAGTTGGGAAGTGGACAACGGAAAATGACTTGATGAGCTCTCATGTTGACACGTGGCAAAAAATATAGCTTACTTATACGTCGGAGACAATTGTATTAATCTTAATTACATAATTAAGATTAATTAATTGTAATGTAATTAGGATAATACCTTTATTAATTGATTGGAGTACGGCTTAAGCTTTCCTAATAATGATCAGCAATTGCACCTTAGCTTGCCCTCAAATAGTTAAAAGGGACTTTATGATTGAATTTCACACATTAATTTATTTATAGGGCTTTATAAAAAATGATGATGTAATAAGTGACATTTCTGATACTAAATTAAAAAAAAAAAAGTTAAGTTCATAGGAGAAAAGATTCATTTGTGAAGACTTTCTTTCTGCTTGTTAAAGCGATTTCTTAGTAAAAAATTCTGCTTTAAGAAGCGGGAAGAAAGCTGTCACAAATGAAGCCAAAGATGACTATGGGCTTCTAATAAGGACTGATAGTGTGTGATTTGGTTCAAGGATAGTGCGAGGGAGGTTCGATGACAGTGTATAATTGAGTTCAAGGATAGTGCGAGTGAGATTTAACGTCCATAACGATGGACTTGGGATGAAATGAGAAAGATATGTGGCAAAAGAACTCGAGTTATTGGTGTTGAGACTAGTGTTTGAGACTTCGGAGAGACGCAGTTGTGCCAGGATGTTCAAGAACAAGAGTGGCATGACAATGTGATTCACAAGAAAGAAGTTTCATCCTAAACAGAATTGTAATTCTTTTTCTTTTATCTTTTTAATGCTAAGAAATTATATTCCTAAAAGACTGAAATGAGAGCTTCGCGACGGTCCAATTATGGTGATAGCCAATTGATGTGATTTGTCTCTCTTCCACTTGGCCTTTTTCGAAGCAGAAATCATAGTTCTTCATGGAAACTTTTTGAGCGAGGCTTCAGAAAGCATCATAAAAAATTGACTAATCTTCTTTATTTTGTTGACTTTCGTGCATTACAGCAACAAAAAATAACTCCAAAGATTCAATAATTAACTTTTTTATTCAAAAAATTAAAACAACAAACTTAATTTGTTCTAGCAAGATTTATTTAGGGGCTCTTTGGTTGGGTAAAAGTTAATGCAATGCATTTTACATATTTTACTTTTGAACTTTTTGGTGTTTGGTTGGACATAGAAGTAAAGTAAACTAAATTTGCAGTGTATTTAGAACTCCCACCTTAGTTCATGTTCCACGGAAAGTAAACATGCTCGAATCGAGCGAGAAGGGAATTCACGTGGAAGTAGCTTCTTTGGCTCTTTTGTTTTCACTCGACATCCCTGCTTCAAAGGTGTTTGTTTGCGTAAAATGGCTTCCCGTTCATCTCTCTCGTGCATCCCATGCCTCCCACTCAACCAGCAGGAATGCACGCCCAACCACCTGCCCCATTACGCTCTTCTGAGACTCTTGGGAGACCTACTCACTTGCAAGTGTGACATTGGACACTCGACAACATGTTCTCATCAATCTTCCATTCGGCGTCCCATGTTCGAATGAGAGTTTGAAAACTAAATTTGATCCCGCATTGCCTAACTCTGACTCCCAAGCCCGCACTGTCGGGCTCAACCCCGTGCAAACAGCTTTCTCTCGACCCTCGCGCACGATTGGATCTGCCGAGACACAAAGACCATGCCTCAGTCCGATCTCTCACATTAGCCTTCTAATCTTCTGACCATGGCCAAAACCTATAGCGAGATTTACTGTTGTCTTAAAAATTTTTTAGGCTTCGTTCGAGATGATTTTCTTACTGCTTCCTAAAGCAATTTTTTAGTATAATCAGCACTTGTCATAATCTCATTTTCCAAGCTCCCAACAATACAAAATAAAAAAAGGAGAAAGCGATCAATTGTCACTGCGGTTGCCCACCACAAACTAACTCCTGAAATAATTTTTCTCCCCTCTTTTAAAAAAAAAAAACTAAGATGGGTAGAATCTGGACGGTGAAAGGCATCGCAAGGAACAGAAGAAAAGCAGCAACAATGGAGTTTTATTTTGTCTTTGTCGTCCATAGATACAGTGGTCCTTTTCAACTATTGAGGGGCGCACAATGGACGGTGAAGGCATTGAAGCTTCCTCTTTACATGGATGGAGGAGCTAACACCATTCCTTTGAAGTTTCAAAAGCTTTTTTAAAATGGTTATTAAATTATTTATTTGAGTGATTATGATCTCCCACTTATCTTTTAGGATCTGTTTGAGGGCGGCTGCTGTTGCTTTTAGAGTAGTTTGTAGAACTATTATGATAAAGTGTACGTAGTTTAAAGGTTGTTATATATATATATTATAACTATTTTTAGGGTTAAATAATACTTATTTCACTGTAAATGTCTTTTATCATAAAACTTCTCATTTTTTTTTAATAAAGGCCAAATAAATTTGTACGTAAAACTGTGGAAACAATTAGAAATAAGAGAGAGAGAGAGAGAGAGAGATATTAGGGTTGCTCTCATCCCTTTTAAATTTGAAATATATATATATATATATATATATATATATATATATATATCATATCAAACATATAAATTTTACTTTTGATGCAATCATGTCATGTAAATAAATATAAATAAATAAAATTTAGCTTCTAGGAGAAGCTCTTTAGCTTCTAGAAGTTTTAATTGAGACAGCTCACATGCAAGCCAAGACAAGCAAAAGCGAAATAAAATTTGCTTGAGGATTGTTTGATTGAGATTACTTTTCGGATATAGTTTTCTTTTTCTTATTATTTTAAGATGCAGTTTTTTAATACAAAATTTTTTAAATTTGAAATTTTTATACTTGAAAGCTTCATAAAAGAGTACGAAAGCTACTTTCTAATAATTTTACTAAAAAGCTAATTTAGAAAAAATTAAGAAAGCCGCCTCAAACGAAGTCTAAAGCTACTGTATTATCCTTTGCTGCATGTATATGATAAAAAGGAAAAAAAAATAATTTTTTTTATAAATATGACAATACTCCTAAAATCCGAAGAAAATTGATGATTTTACATTCACTCACATTACATGCCAAGAAAAAAAAATCATGGCTTATAAAAAAAATCTTGAAAGTTTGTTCTAAAGTTTCAAAATCACAACTAATTACATCCAACCAAACAATAAAATCACGAAATAAAATAATTTTCAATGCATTTTCTACTTTCAGCAAGCAAAGGAGCCCTAAGACTCCTTAACTTTCAGAAGTTCGTTTTAGAGTGTTAGAAGCTGATTTTATATAAAATAAAATATTAAATCACGAACATATAAATAAATAAAACAGAGTTGTGTAGAAGGGAACCTCAGAATGAATCAATCAGCAATTATGCCAGCAAGAACATCGCTCCTTCCTCTCGCATATATGGTGTAGACAAGGCGAATTGCATCTAGCCATCCGTCCAGAGAGTCCCACGTGTCCGCCGCCTAATTCCAGAAAGAGACAAAATTATCGTACAGTAAGAACCAGAGGTAGAAAACAATATCAAAGATAGCCCACTTTTGAAAAATTATTGGGTTCGGACACCGGACATATCTTACCGTTCGGACACCAATCAAGGGCCGACAGTACCGAGCAGTACCAAGCTCGTACTGCTCAGTGCCAAGCTCGATACTGCTCAGTACCGAGTAGGAGATGATGTGATGCATTTTCATTACGCTCTGGACGGTGTCCGGTGTCTGAACGACTGAACCCAATAATTTCCCCCCAAATAGCGCCATGAAAGTGCTACTTCGACTGATGAATTTGAGAATAACAAGGCAAGAGGATATGAGATTCCTAATTTTTTTTCATTTGCTCAGAGCAGAATACAAAATAAACAATGGAATGTCTAATCAGAA
Source organism: Dendrobium officinale (assembly GCA_019514585.1). Taxonomy (NCBI): domain Eukaryota; kingdom Viridiplantae; phylum Streptophyta; class Magnoliopsida; order Asparagales; family Orchidaceae; genus Dendrobium; species Dendrobium officinale. Next base: position 88,461,006 of record CM033683.1, read on the forward strand.
GCGTCGTTCTCGAGATAGAGATCGAATGCAGACAAGTGAGCTTGGTACACTGCACCGATGATAATTAATAAGACAAATACCATCCATCACTGTAACAAAAGAAAAATAGCATTAGAACTGCTAATGTTATTTTTTGGCTTTCGTGATCTTGACACCTCTTATCATGCTTAGACGAAATTCAAAAAGCAGGTTATTTTCCTAGCAGCATCACATGGTTGAGAGGGCTTTTGATATATACATACCATTAGATGGTGTTGAAAAGTTTTCAATTAAGAGATCTTTATGTGAAAGGAATTGATGATTGATATGGAGAATTCCCATATGGGAGAAAGATTATTAACTCTTTAGGCACATGTGAGTATTGATTAATTGATAATACATACTTGAGTTTGCAGGTAAACCTAAGGGTAATACTTGAGTTCACAATCAAAACTTATCACCAATTGGTGAAAAACAGCGAGAATAATGCGAACACGCGGTGAAAAACAGCCCCAAAATAATAAATTGTGGTAGGAAAATCAAAGCCAAATAATGAAAACAAGATACAAGAGATCCTCAATTCGAGAGGAGGATCGTCTCCCCCAAATCTCTAGACAAGAGAGTCTAGAGACCAAATCGCCAAAGAATCCTAATTGAGAACAAATCAAAACATAATCCCTCCCTAAAAATCTCATTCTCTTTAATACAAAAAATTTCGTAATCTAATTTCCCTCCAAAGCCCTAGCCGCCCCCTCCTTTTCAATTTGAATTCAATTGGACTAATGGGGCCTACCATGTGGGCGGGAAGGAGAAAGGGAGGCAGAAAACTTCTTGCTGGGCCGGTTCAACCAGGCCGGCTGGGCCATTTAGGGCCGACTGGGCTAGTTCAGGGTGAACCGGCCTAACATTAATCTCAAATTGAATAGTTAAAATATATATTATTCTTGAAATACCAAGCAAGTAATCTTCACGTAAAAGTTCAAAATTTTTGAGATAAAAATAAGTTTAAAACTTATGTATTTGTTCAAATTTTAATTCCCTATTGGTAAGGAAATAACAAGCCCATTAAAACTTTGTGTGGGATATTTACTTTATATATCAGCAAACTGGAATAAATGCATTCCACATTTAAGAGTTCTTACCAAGTAAACAGGCCCTTGAACGGTGTCTATACAAAGTCCTGCGCCAGGGGGTAGCGTCAGGTCCGCACAAGCTGACACACACAGAATGTCTGGGATATCAACTTTAATTAGCGATTTATCACCATGCCCGGATCCTTGAAAACTGCCATAAGAACTTTGTTCAGATTCCTGGCCATATTTACTGACCTGAAAACCATTTGTCTAAAAGTTATATTCATGAAAAGGATAACACGAAATAGTACTTGAAAGTAGTTATCCAATAAGAATTTAAAAACGTTCGCAAAAAGAGCAATTAGAGAATCCATGGAACATTAATATGATCAGAAAGATTCATAGTCTATCCTTAGTGGAAAATAAACTTTATGACCAAGTATTGATTTGACTAAGGCTTCATTTGGGACAACTTTCCTACTGCTTTTTAAAATAACTTTTTAGTACAAAAATTTTTATTTTGCACTTAAAAGCTGTTTTAAAGAAGCAAGAAGAAAGCCGTCCCAAACGAAGCCTAAGTCAGGTTCATGACACATTACTATTAAGAACCAAGAAACTAAGAGAAACACAAACAAGGGGTATCCGGAATCTTCTTCAATTAGCTTGGTATGACATGTTGAAATTACCCATTATCCTTATATAGGAAGTCCTGGAGTATAGGTTTCTAATGAAGATCTATTATGAAATAGACAAAATCATATGGGTCACGAAATCTTAATTTTAACAACTAATTGTTACTTTCAAGGAAATGGAAAATATGACGAAAATCATTGCAAATGATAATTCAGTCGTTTCCTATCAGAAACAAAAATATAAATTTGGGACAAAGAAAGAAATGCAGTGAGTTGAAATTAATTTACTGATTCAAATTTAGGATTGTACCAAGTTTATACAAAATTAATCACGCAAACAAATCTAACAAAATTTAGATCAATGAATAATAATAAAAGGAAACAAGTCACTAAAAAATAATATTCTCAAGCCTCATGCTAGTAAGGAAAAGAAATGTCTCCCAAAAACATTAAAATATCCCATGTGATGACAGAGTTAGCACCCTAAAGTAGAAGGAAAGGAGCATCCAACTATAATTTCATTCAGAACAAAATGCATTCTCTGGAAAAAAGCCAGAAACCCTTATACATAAAATAAATTGTAACCTAAAAATTTCTCATTAAAAACAAAAAAATAGGCTATCAATAAATAATAATAATAAAAAAGAGCAAATCTCATGCACAAAAATCCTACAAAAAGATATTGATCCAACAATACTTGCCAAAATCTCACAATTAAAAGAGACAAATTTTAAAAACTGTTATCATACCTAATTAAATTAGCTTAAACATGCTTTACGTTTATTAAGTAGGACAAGTCAAGATGTGAAGTGAACATGGTTTGTCATATGCCTATTGGGAATGATTTTGTCGCAATTTACGTTGATGATAATGAAGTAGTGAAGTTGTGTAGAAATTCTTATTTGTACGTTGAAGTTGACACATGAACGTCGAAATGAGCAATGTCGATAATCTAAACGTTCATATTATGAACACCTATAACTTAGATCATGTGCAAATGCAAATGACAGATGCCGTTGAATCTACACAGTAAGTTTTTTAATAACTTTAATTCTAGTCGTCCTACCATTGATATGTAGCATGTCATAATTATTTTGTTGAATTATCGTTTGATCGATAGGTTCATCAAAAATCAAGTGGATCAAAATATGGTAGCACTACCAATGCAATTATCTCGTCAAAACATGCATGATACAGAAAGGTTATGGGGGTGTCATGCATACGCTTGATGAAGGATATGAGATAATGAACAATGATTATGGTGAGCAATCTAATGACAATATAGATGACTCAGAATCCAATTTAGGTGACCATGATTCAGTAGAGCATGGGGACGTGCAAAATCTTCTCACAGATGAAATGAGGAATGGGTGAGGGAAATGCCAGCTAGGAATATCATCATGATGACTCAGAGGAAGGATGCACTTCATTCACCACTCTAGTTGCTAATGCAGGCCCATCAGATATGAGTTCTAGTCCATCATCTCATGTTGATCTGGGACCTTCACAGGAGTTCTCAAGTCAACCTGCGCAGCATCCACGTATCATGAGCCAATACCACCAATGGCCTACGTATGAGTTACATTGGGGTTCAAGTGATATTGGTACAACTTCCCATTACTATATCCTGTCGCCCGCATGGATGACTCCATCTTCTATTCCATCCACTGAACACCTAACACCTCAAGGCCACCAGGAGATGCACAAGTCAAGTCCGAAGAGCATCATGCACAACGAGATAGGCCTGTTCAATCTCCCCACCAATACACACCAAGCACAAATGCCATACCACGCAGGCCATGATGCAGACGCTAGGTTGTACTTTTTATAATTTTATTTCTCCTATGAATAGTTCTATGTAATTCAGTTTTTGATGCAATGGAAAACATAAAACCTCTAATTTACATTGTAATAATATTTATATTTTTTCATGTGTTAGTAAATCTCGTTTATTATTGCATATGTAATTCAGTCTTTGATGCAATAGAAAACTTAAAACCTCTAATTTACAACTTAATAATATTTATTTTATCTTAACAAACATAATTATTCATAAATTATTTTAAATATAATATTTTACTTAGGTTATTCCAAGGCCAAAATTTATGGTTAACTTAAGTTAAATATTTTTTATCTATAAATTAATTTCTAAATAATATAAATATCAATATATTATTCTAGCAAATTTAATTACTAATAAGTTTATAAGCTTTATATATATATCACAACTATGTAAAGTTAGGGGTGTAAAATGGGTTTTTAAGTCGATCAACCCAACCCAATACAATGATCCGATTGGGCGAGGCTAGCGCTACAAGAGGCAATCCGCAAGAATGAGGCGAGCAGACGTGGCCGGAATAGCGCGAGCTGTTGCATCTGTGCAGGCGAGTGCGACAGTGCGAGCGCAAATGCAAGGGGCTGTGAGCGTGACGGAGCAGGCGAAGGGCGATCACGAGGCTAGCTGAGCACGATCCAGATCCAGGCTAGTTCCGTGTTAATTTTGGATTTTTGGGTTGAATGAGAATTTGACTTCTAACATGATACAATGGCGAAAAAGGATTTGTGTAGCCGACCCCACGTAATGGGACAAGGGCTTGATGTTGTTGTTGTTGGGTTGACCAATACCCATCCCGAAATTGAAAACGGGTCAGAATACAAAACCTAAACCCGACCCATTTTTCAAATGGGTTAACCCGAACTCGAAATTTTTGGATCAGGTTTCAGGTCATGTCAAATGTTGACATGGGCAGCGACTGCCTTTTTTTTACATATAACAATAAGTGCATATGTTAATAAGTGCATGCATATAACAATATATATATATATATATAGTCGCTGAAATCGAAAGCGACTGATTTTGGCATAAGCAAGTCGTTGAGGTCGGTAGCGACTGCTTTTTCCTTTGTCAGGTGGATGTCACATCAGAAATCAGTCACTAGCTTGGCATGTTTTAATTTTTTTTCATATTTGATTTAATAATAAAACTTTTAAACGTCATTAGTTATAAAATTTGTTCCTTCAACTCACCATCTACGAGTTCTTGATTGATATAGTAAATGACATTTTCTTTTCCATTATTATTTTAAGCTCCATAAGCTCCTCTAAGAAAATTGCATATAAGATTAGCGACTTTCGAAGAACTAGTTCCATAAAGTTAAGGAGTATAATAAATATTGTCAATATTTATGTTGATAGCGGCTTCTTAACAAGCATTGTCCTTTATAAAAATGGTGTCCTTAACATATACCTAACCGAGAGTTGACACCTATATGAGAACTTAAAAATGAGTTTTCTTGTATATGTCAACCTACCTTGGAGAGAAAAAGAATTGCTTTATTTTTAAAAGGATCAATTTAGATGCATTTATGTCATACAATAAAGATAATTTTTCAGATGAAACACCAAAAGTATATTTCAAATGCTTCATTTTAAGATTAATTTTTCGAATCTTCCAAATGCAATCCTAAGATCATTTGTAAACTTATGGCATTTATACTTTACAACCAAAAATTGGCATAACGCTCTAAAAAAAAAACATTCTACATTTGAATATGGGGTTGTCAAAGATGTCGATAATAGCCCTTAAATAGGTGGTTGTAGTATTTTTCAAGCCAAAAGGCGTCATCTTGTAGCAGTTAAAATAAATGCGAGTATGAAAGGATGTATATTTCTCGCATTTCGCACAATATTGATTTGGTCGTGGCCTGACGACTTGCCTATGAATGAAAACACATCATGGTTTGAGGTATTGTCAAGTATGAAATGGGTCTAACCATTCTTCTTCTTATTTGGGACAATATTTGTAATCCAATCAATAACTTTTTCCTCCGAAATGAGACCATTTAGCGATCACTTATCCATCAATCTCAACTCATTCGCTAAGTAGCCTACTTCTGGTACTCTGGGATTGATAGAAAGCTTGCGAACTACTACATCATAAGACGTGACATGCATTTCAATGTAGTTCCAAGCAAAGCAATCTTTACACTTGAGTAATATTTCTAATTATTATCTATTCTTATGAGAAATAAGAGCCTTCTATGCCTATATTGATTTCTAGAACCTTGCTCGCTATCTTCAAGCTTTTTAAAAGCCTCTTTTAGATCAATGATCAAATCTTCATGTTGATCCTTAGATTTAGGCGTGCCAACTAAATAGGCTTTATGGCATGGCATGTGCCTCCCAACAGACTAGAAGATTGAGCATATTCAAGATCCAAGAAGTGAATTTCCAATGCTCTACAAGCGTGCGAGATGTGCTCTCTCATTTCCAAAGCTTTTTGAAACGAGCTTGTTCATCCATTTGCTCAAGAGCTCTTTTTAATAAGACTAATTAAAGAAGGTAAAAGAATAGATGGATCATTATTGGTGTCATTTCTATTGGGTTTTCATGACCACATATTGTTCAAAATTACGCAATCATAGAAGTGACTTAAGGCCCATCTTACTGCCATTTTGCCAAAAAGAAAAAAAAAAACACCATGATGCATACTTCGCCTTGGTTTAATGAGATGTATGCTTCAGTGAGGTTGAAGCATGCCACTATGCAATTTGTAAGAGGAGTAAGGCTAAAAAACTATGATTTTGGTGATTTAAGATTTAAAATTAAAAATTTACAAATTTAATATAATAAATAGATTCTATTTTGCTATTTTTTTACACCTAAACCGAAAACAAACAAAGCCTAGGACCAAAATTGCACACACCCCCTCGACTCCTAACCACATGATGCAACCTGATGCCAAAGGCACTTGTTGCCACAACTAGGAGAGAAAGCAACTCACTACAATAATGGTTCTACTAAAAGACCTACTAAATGATGATAGTGTGGGAGATCTTTTAATTCATATATTATAATCTTAGTGATGCAGGACTACATATGAATGCAAGCAATTTATTAGAATTTTGCACAACTCTTGATTAGAGATAAAATGAAGAAATTATTAGCAATTCAAAACGACGTAATAAAAAAACGAATAAGGGGTCACACCCGCTTAGGCTAAATCATATAACCAGAGTTTGATACTTTCAAAACGAAATAGAAAACAACATGATGCCCAAGTAGTAGCTTCAAATAAAATCCCTAATCTAACGACGAGAGTTAAGAAGCACAGAAGCACACTCAAAACCCTACGTTAACTAAGCTTAGCATGAGCAGAGAGAATTGTCCTTCGTGACTAAAATCAAACGCAAGAGAAAGTTAGATTTAAGAAATATAATGAAAAGGGGAAAAGAAAACCTCTCGTCAAGGAGCGGTGGAGATCCTCCACTCAACGCCTTCAAAATGCTCATTGATTGCTTCCAGAATACGCTCCCTGTTATCTTCGACAGTGTGGTCGATCCTCGTATTAACGTCGAAGAAGGTTGATTAAAGAATATCAGTGAAGCCATCCTCGTCGAAGGTTAAGCCGTATTCAGTTTCTGGATCCGCCATTCATAGGGATTAATGGTTGAAGTCTTCCCACGGTAGCACGCACTCTTGACGGTTATCGAAGGGAGAAGAGGCAAGAAGTTCTCTTCAATTTGAGGTGAAGAAACAACCCGAAATCTCCTCCAAAATCTGAAAACAATTTCATATTTTAACCCAAAATCTGAGATAAAATTTCAGGTTTCTCTATTTAGAAGATACAGATTTTGGAGGGAGAATTAAGGTTTAGAATTCAAGTGGAGGAATTAAAGATGGGGAGGGAGTTTGAGAGAGAGGGGGAGTTCGGGTATGGAGAGGGGGGCCGGCGGCACTAAAGGGATGGGAAGGGATTTCTTTCCAAATCCTTGAATCAAGATTTGGAAAGTAATTATGAGATGAAGTTTTGAAATTTTCGGCCAAGGGGGGAGAGGAGGATTTATGGGTTTGAAATTATTTTCTTTGTGGGGAGTTGGGATTAGGAAATAATTTGAAAGGGATTTAATGAGGGAGGGCAAGGGGGCCGGCGGCATGCATGGCCAAGGGTGGGCATTTAATGAGAGCAATTAAGGTTTCTTAATTTAGGTTTTGGATTTAGGAAAGATTTATTTTAAATCCAATTGAATTTAATTTTCAAATTAGATCTAAAATAAACACTTTCCTAAAATAGATGAGTTATATTAAGAAATATTTTGAATTCAAAATTCAAAGGAATTGAAATTCAAAATTATCCTAAATTAACTCACAACCCAACTAGGAAACTCAAGAGTGCAAGGGGGCATGGGTGAGGCGGGCGGCTAGGGACCTAGGGCCGGCGGTATGGGAGGGGAAATTGTGGGTAGGGGGCGGCGGCTTATGGGAGGGGAAAATTCGTGGAGCTAGGCTAGGGGGAGATGATGGCTTGGAGGTGGAGAGTTTTGGATGCAAGGCTGATCGATAGTGGAGGTGGAGGAAAAACGACAAAAAGATAAATATGAAAACCACGAACCCGGCTGTCTCCAAGGTTGGTGGGTGATCCGCTCTCCCTCTCCTAGGGATCTCTCCAAAGTTCTCTTCAAGAACCCTCAAACGCTCCCAAAACACAAGTGCAAGAAAATCTCTTAATAATCATTCATTACTTTGAAAATAACACATGAGGCTATAAATAGCCAAGTACATGGAACTCATGAATAATAAAAGATACAATTGCCCTGCGAGTTTACATACGACATCTCCCACTAAAAGGGTACAACTGGAAAACAAATACATGACACTGAAAATAGAAAAATACATAAATAATAAAATAACATAAATAACTCAAAAGTACAAAGACTCGATCGTGGCCGTAGATCGGCAACCACGCCTCTGATAAACCTTCCACGAACTGATGTCCCCATCACTTGGTGACTTAGATTACTTATTTATGTTGAATTGGAAGCAAGAGAAACTTATAATTCTGCTCTTGCTTTGATATTTTATTATTTTGTTACTATTTTGCTTATTATTTTATATATTTTTATTATTAATTTAATAGTTTATGTTTTGAGTAGGCTTACGCCTCACAATGTCTGCTTATGCCTTGCCTATAACAACATCAAGCTTTTATCCCACAATGTGGGGTTGGCTACATAAATATTTTTTCTCCCTTGTGTCTTATTAAGAGTCAAATTTTCATTTAAATCTAATAAAAAAATGTCATTGCTAATATTTTCTAACCAATTTTTTTTAGGTCTACCTTTACGTTTCTTAACATTGGCCAAATCTAATACATCTACTCTCCTAATCAAGTCTTTAGAAGGTCAATGTTTTATGTGACCAAACCATCTAAGACGGCTCTCTCTAATCTTATCTGCTATTGGAGCTACTCCAACCTTTTCATGTATATACTTGTTTTGCATTTTGTCTCTCTAATCTTATATGCCTTGCCTCATGAACAAAAAATGTCTCAATACCAAATTGCTCACCTTCTCTATTTTAACTAGTGAATGGCATGAACTAGCTTTCCTTCTCATTTGTTCTCTCTAAAAGAGATTCTACGGCCACGAGCCATGATCCATGGGAAGCCTGCATGAATCCCGACATAATCACTCCTAAATCCCGGTGATTTCTTTCCATAATAAGGTAGCTGATTTAGGAAGGAATATATGAGGGCAATTATGCCTGATTTTTGTAATTTAATTATTTCTTTAATTATCACTCTGTATAGATCTATAAATAGGGATAAAATTGTGTAATAAAGTATGGTCTTCCCTCTCAAATCTTTGATTTCAACATGGTATTAGAGCGCTGGAGGAATTAAAGAGGAAATGATGTAGAAACAAAGGTAAGAAGATGTGAAGCTATGGAAAATAAGTGCAACTAGATTCTGGCAACCGAAAATCCATCTTGATTGAATGTCGAGTAATCTTTGAAGTGCACTCTCTATTAAATGAATATTGCTTATTAAACTTCTCCTTAAGGGAAGGAGCTCTCAAACTTTTTTCTTGGGTTGTTCTTTTTTTTTATTATTATTATTATTTTTTTTATGCTTACCTATTACAAAGAAGTTTGTTGGTGCTAAATACCTGAGGTTTAAGTAACCTTTCAAAAGCTTCCAAAAGTATTTATTCAAATCTGAAGACATACAGAGGTATGGAGCTATTTGGATGGTAATGTTCCCCATGAGGAGCTCAACAACACGTTTCCCAGCGAGATTTATCACAGCACATGCTTAGCTTCATCCACCATGCTATATATTTAATGACGATCTCATTCCCTCTCTTCTCAAGGGATTGATATGCAATAGCTAATTTTTTGGAGGCACTAGTAAATCTTTTAACGAAAATCATCTCGAGATCTTCGAATTTTTCACGGAGTTATTAGGTAACTCAACATACAACTCAAAAGTAGAGTTTGTAAGGTTGTTGACAAACTGACATGGCAATAAAGAGACATTTCTATCAATAGTGTCACGAGTAGCTTTGATTGGACCACATGCTACTTGGAATTTGTACCCAAAAAGGAGTTGAATTTTGGTAGAACATACCCCTTAAAATATTGCCAAAAGTAGCTTTGAATTCATTCAGGTATGGTTGACTTTTGCCTGCGAGAACTTTGATAATTATATAAGCAATGATTATTTTAATCTTTTAGCTCATCAAGTCTTCAAATTGAGCTATAGTGAAGTCCCCTACTTCTATGATGAGGATCTTTGTTGCCCCTTGAGAGGACATAGGTCCACTTCCTGGAGTTGTCTGGATACTCAAATTAGTAGATTGAGAGCTACTTGCTTTGACTACACTATTAATGGATCCCAAAGAATTTCCCCGATGAAATAGCTACAACTATCAGTCTAAGTAGACCAAAGATCCCTTTCATCATGCTCATCATGTTGATCATTTCATCATGTTCGTCTTTTAAATGCACAGAAAAGCTTTTCTGCCAATCAAACACCTCCTAAATGCAAGCCATTGATTTAAACAGTTAACTTACTACATTAAGGCAAAAAACAAACTTTCAACATATATCTAGGATATGAAAAAGTTAAGCAGATTCTTAAGTGTGTATAACTCCTTGCGTATGTGTACAAATAGTATAGTTTGATTTGAATTTAATAAAGAAATACTGTGCTTCAAGGAAGAGTTTTCTACACAGATTTAAGCTAGCAGCCTGACCTGTTGGAGTCCCTCATGATTTAAAACAAACTGAGATCTTTCCCAATCTGCATGTGGTGCCATTGGATTTCTGGCAGGTGGTGCTGTCAAATGTCCCACTTTAAGGAAGGGTATCGGTATCTGCAAATATATTACTTCAGAATTCAAAGAAATAGCTATCCTTATCATTTCAAAAAGTCAGAAATATTTTTAGACCATATTACATGAATTGGTTTGATGGATTAATCAGGAACAAGCTACCTTTCATGGAAAAATGAATGGTAGGAAAATACAACTAATAAGAATATAAAGGACTGGTTAATGTAGGAAATTAAAGTTGCAATAGAAAATAAAAATGAATAGAGCTGGACTACAGGTCTCCAGTCATACATGAAAATAAGAAAGAATTGTAACAAGCACTTAATTAATGAACTCTACATTATAGGTTCTGGCATAAGTTCAAAGCTTGAAAATATCATGTATTGAAAGTTCTCACTTCAAAAATAATGTTTTCGTTTTTTTTTTTTTTTTTCAGTAAGTTTTGATTGTAAAGTTCCAAAAATATACAAATCAAAGGCAATCATTAGCTACAACTTTGAAACCCAACTGGATGTGCTAAATGTTTGAATGCTACAATCACTTGATTGCCGAGTGATGTGCTCAAAGTTTAGTTACTAAATGACACAGCATTCTTATTTTCTATAAGCTGTCATTCAAACAGAATGAAATTTTGTTTGTATGTACAACTTCATAATTCAAATAAGAGAGATGATTTGAATATCAAAATACACATACTATTTTCTTGGGATTTCATTACTCTTAAGACTTTCAACTTTCTGCGGTGTTGTGTGTTTGATAGATAGATTGATGTGCAGATGCGCAGATACTTTTGAGCAAATTGACTTCACAGCGATAGCTTTTATTTATGAAATTTGTATGCCAAATACTTGCTCAGAGTGCTATGGGCCCTTCGCAAACATTCTATCAAATAGGGGACGTTAGTTAAGCAGGGTAAGCCATTCTCGCCATTAGTTTTCTCTCAACAAACATGAGTTAAAGAATACATCACATCCTACGGATTCATCAGTTCGCATTGTCATCATTTCCAAGACATTCAGAATCGTAATTACAATCCACTACTGAAGGTCCAAAAACTATCAATTCATTTTGATGTTTTTTCTTTGCAGGTGGAGTAAGATAAAATCAAAGCCATCCAATAATTGGCAGGTAAACTAAATAAAGTTAGTGATGAGGACATCAAGACATGGAAAAATCTACTAGAGGCGTGGTCGTCGATCAACGACCACTATTACGTCACGCTACTTATGATTTTCATATTTATGATTGATGTTTTTTTTTATGAAGTTTATTATGCTTTTCCTTTTTTGCCCTTACTTAAGGGCTTAAGTATGTGTAAGCCCTAGTGGCATTATAGTACTTTTTATTTTCCAATTGTATGGGCTATTTAAAGCCCCCCTCTTCTTCTTTGAGGATCAATGAATGAATTATGAAAATTTTTCTGCACATGTGTTCTTTGAGTTGTGAGAGTTCTAGGAGAGAGCTTTGGAGGAATCCCTAGGGAGGGAAAACGGATCACCCACCAACCTTGGAGACGGCCGGGTTCGTGGTTTGTTTTATCGTTTTCTTTTGTTTCTTTCTTTCCATCTCCTTTTCCTCCTAGCCGCCGGATTCCCTCGCCAAACCCCCATCTTAAGCTGCCGGCCATTATAAACCCACCCTCACTGTCTACTAAACCCCGCTCCACTCTCCATCCGCACCTCCCTTCTTTTCCCCTCCCCCATCCATGGCCCATCCCTAAACCTCTTCTCAATTCCCTAGCAAGCAAGCCATAGACCCTTGCCTTAAATCCCTATCCCTTCCATCAAGCCGCCGGCCCCCCATAACCCTTTCTTCAAAATATTTCCTAAAGCTCCACTTTCCATATTTAACTTCACCTATCTTTGGAAGGAGTTTGAATTTTGAAATAGTTCAAATTTAAATCTCAACTCCTTCCTATTTCATTAATCATATTTTTGGAGAGGCCCTTAATTAAATCAATTAATCCAAATCTGAATTAATTGAGTAATTAATGCCTTATCTCCAAATACATTGAACCTAGACCTTTTTTTTCATCCCACCTGGTCAAATTGACTCAGCCCCACCTATTTGCTTTCCTTCCAAAAGAAGGCTTCTTCTTTTGGAATCCTTTCAAACCTCCTTCCAAGTTCTCATTCACGCCTCCCTCCTCTTCCCGTGAAACTCTTGTTTGCTGCCCACATTCCAGCAAAGTATTTTCTTTGCTACCTTGCACATTTTGAAGACTGCAGCTTGCTGTCCAGAATACTCCCAGCACCTTATAGCTGCTGTTCAAGGTTTTCCCAAGCATCCGAGGTAGCTGTCAAGAAATTCCCAAGTGTCAACGCTACTGTCCAGCCATCGTAGCAATCTCCTATTGCTGTTTTGCTGCCCTTAAAGTTCAGATTGCTGTCCAACAATATCGAGAAGGCAAAATAATAGCAAACAGGTGAACTCTTACCTTCTCTCTTACCTTCCTTGTCGACCCTTTACTTGTGGTTTTGATTGATTCATGAAAATCTTGCAAACGCTCCGCTAAAGCCTAGTGTTTAATAGAATTGTGTGAGGGATCTTTCATAGCACTACTCTTATTGTTAAACTAGGGATTTCTTGTTGAAGCTTATCTCGTATGCAACGTCACGAGTAATTGGTTGTTTTGTGGTTTTTTATTTTTCGCAAGTAACTTGGCCTAAGCTTGTGTTTACCACTCTTTATGTTTTATTTTATTGTTTGAATCATCATAAAACTTTAATTAATTAGCTCTTACTCAATAAGCGTGCAAAATCCTAATCTAAATCAAATTTTCATATATGTCCTACACCATCTGGTATCAGAGCATGGCTAGCATGTGTTACATGTGCTAGAAGTCATCCTAGGAGCATTCGTAACCCTTCTTATGTTTTGTTGCATGCATATCATCTTTTAAACTAGTTTAAGTTAATGTTATGTTTGTTGTCCACATCATTCATGCACACATCTAGTGAATGTTAGGCTAATTTCTTAATGTCTAAGTGTTGTCCCTTGCACCTAATCTTCATTAGGTTTCACTTCGCGCTTCTCATGGACCCAATAGGATTTCAAAAGAAGTTAGATAACCTAGTTAACCTAGTGGGCTCTATAACTAAAACCATGAAGGAGAAACATGTTGACTCTCCCCACTCTAGGTATGTGCCCCATTCGTTCAATCATGTTAGTCAGAAGATTACTCACTCAGCTTATCATCCTAGTCCTAAGCCCAAGCCACAACAACCTCACTTAGAGTCACATAACCGTCTGCCCACTTTTGATGGTTCCTCGGATTCTTACTACTTTAAGAAATGGGTTAGACAGTTAGAAGACTATTTTGAAACACATGATATTCCTGAGTCCCATCGGGTGAGTATTGCTAAGGCTCGCCTAAACGGTCATGCTTGTCAATTTTGGATGAGGGTAGAAGATCATAGAGAGTCTCGTGGTGAATGTCCTACTTCTGATTGGAAAAACATGAGATGAGAACTTGAATTAAAATATCTCCCTCTCCCACCTCCCACCTCCCCTTACCCTAACACCCAGTAATCTTCATCTAGAACACCATCCTGTCTCTTTTGTTGGCACAAACCATAGACATTACTGTGGTCAAGACCACTCATTCCTTAGTAACATCAGGGTTGTTGTCCCACCCTGCAGGTCTTCACCTAGCCTTGATGGCCGACCATCTATTGGGTCTTCTATTGGATCGGTCCCATATGACTCCCCACTTGGGTCGACTCCTAGCCATCCCAGCCCCCCTTGTTTGAGCACGCATCCTCTCTACGTGGTGGAACCCGATTTACCTCACCTCGTGAGTGACTTGACCACCTTTCAATTTAATGAGAATTCTGAGACTACCCGACCTTTGGCCTCCCCAGTCTTTGACCCTGCTAGTGTAATTTCAACCAAAAAATGCATTGCAAAGAAAAAGTCCCTTGAACCTGAAACTAAGTGCATCCATTTCGTAGATACTAATGATATCATTGATGACAAGGACTTCTTTGAGGATGAAACTGAAGTGACTAAATTAGACTCCCTGCATAACTTCTTTAATGTTAGAGAGAGTATTAGCCCTTACTTTCATGTCACCTCTCTATCTGTTATGCCCACTTCTGTTCTGGACACTCTACCCTATCTTTTGAGTCCCATACCTGCTAGTGACTCCTTGGGCTATCCCATTATGATTGTGAGTCAGAACCCATCGTCTGATCATGTTTATGATTCCTCCGTTATGTCCTCCATATTCTTGTCCTTCCTTGTTAAGAACCATCTCTTTCCTATTTGGATAATTTTGCTAGATTACCCTGCTGCCCCTATGAGACTATCCATGACCCTACCTGAAACTACCTATGGGAATACCCTTTTTGCTAAGGATGACTTCATTGCTCCTCCTACACCCGTTCTCTTAAAAATGAAAAATGAAAATCTTATGTCCTCACATTTTGTGACTGATCCATCTTTATCTATATCTATGTGTGTTTGTGAGTCAGTATGTGTGTGTCTGTTTTCGTCCAAAATTTCCCTCCGTTTAAAACTTTGTGGGAGTCCACAATCCATGTCAATCATCATGCACACCGAGTCTCTTGCATTCTCATTTGCATTGCATCTGCATGACTTACATAAGAAAATTGCACGCAAAATGGAGCAGAGCAACATTAATTATAAGCTTCTTGTTGATTTTAAACAAAGATTTAAAACTTTAGAGGTTGGTGACTTAGTGATGGTGTGGATTCGTCCGGAACGGTTCCCACAAGGAACTGTTAAGAAGTAAAATGCCAAAAGTGTGGGGCCATTCAAAATAATCAAGAGAATCAGTGACAATACTTACGGGGTGGATCTGCCTACAGAATTCGACATTAATCTCTCCTTTAACATAGAAGATCTGATTGCTTATGAGGATCTAGAGTGTAACCCGCCAAATCGACTTCAATTTGAGCCTTGTGTGACCCCACCTTGTGAGAACCCAAGCTTACCTCCACTCTCAAATGTTTCTAAAATACCTATAGCAGAGAAGATTGACGTGATTTTAAGTGATGATATTATTTATGCAAAAGAGAATGGTCGAAGAAGGTATTTGATTAGGTGGAGAGGCAAGCCCGAGTTCGAGGACACCTGGTTAGAGTGCGAGGAGCTTCAACAGATCGACCCAGACGCACTAGAGTTCTACGAGAGCACCCGGGATGCATACTCGACGGAGTCAAGCTCTTTCTCACGCCGGGAGAATGATGAGGACATCAAAACATGGAAAAATCTACTAGAGGCGTGGTCGTCGATCAACGACCACTATTACATCACGCTACTTATGATTTTCATATTTATGATTGATGTATTTTTTGTTTATTTTATGAAATTTATTATGTTTTTTTCCATTTTTGCCCTTACTTAAGGGCTTAAGTATATGTAAGCCCTAGGGGCATTGTAGTACTTTTTATTTTCTCATTATATGAGCTATTTAAAGCCCCCCTCTTCTTCTTTGAGAATCAATGAATGAATTATGAAAATTTTCCTGCACATGTGTTCTTTGAGTTGTGAGAGTTCTAGAAAAGAGCTTTGGAGAAATCACTAGGGAGGGAAAACGGATCACCCACCAACCTTGGAGACGGCCGGGTTCGTGGTTTATTTTATCGTTCGTTTATTTCTTTCCATCTCCTTTTCCTCCTAGCCACCGGATTCCCTTGCCAAACCCCCATCTTAAGCTGCCGGCCACCATAAACCCACCCTCATTGTAGACTAAACCCCGCTCCACTCCCCATCCGCACCTCCCTTCTTTTTCCCTCCCCCATCCACGGCCCATCCCCAAACCGCTGGCCCCCTCTTTGGCCTTTTCCCTTATTTCCTAATATAGATTGCCTATAATTAGGATTAATTTTGAATTCAAATCCAAGTGATTTGAAATTCAAAATCTTTCCTAAAATACGAAATCTATTTTAGGAAAGTATTTAAATCTCTTCTCAATTCAATCTTTAATTGAATGAGATTTAATCTCACTTACCTAATTGAAGATTCCCTAGTAAGCAGCCATAGACCCTTGCCTTAAATCCCTATCCCTTCCATCAAGCTGCCGCCCCCCCCCATAACCCCTTCTTCAAAATATTTCCTAAAGCTCCACTTTCCATATTTAACTCCACCTATCTTTGGAAGGAGTTTGAATTTTGAAATAGTTCAAATTTAAATCTCAACTCATTTCTATTTCATTAATCCTATTTTTGGAAAGGCCCTTAATTAAATCAATTAATCCAAATCTGAATTAATTGAGTAATTAATGCCTTATCTCCAAATACATTGAACCTGGACCTTTTTTTTTCATCCCACCTGGTCAAATTGCCTCAGCCCCACCTATTTGCTTTCCTTCCAAAAGAAGGCTTCTTCTTTTGGAATCCTTTCAAACCTCCTTCCAAGTTCTCATTCACGCCTCCCTCCTCTTCCCGTGAAACTCTTGTTTGCTGCCCACATTCCAGCAAAGTGTTTTCTTTGCTGCCTTGCACATTTTGAAGACTGCAGCTTGCTGTCCAGAATACTCCCAGCACCTTATAGCTGCTGTCCAAGGTTTTCCCAAGCATCCGAGGTAGCTGTCAAGAAATTCCCAAGTGTCAACGCTACTGTCCAGCCATCGTAGCAATCTCCTAATGCTGTTTTGCTGGCCTTAAAGTTCAGATTGTTGTCCAATAATATCGAGAAGGCTGAATCATATCAAACGGGTGAACTCTTACCTTCTCTCTTACCTTCCTTGTTGACCCTTTACTTGTGGTTTTGATTGATTCATGAAAATCTTGCAAACGTTCCGCTAAAGCCTAGTGTTTAGTAGAATTGTGTGAGGGATCTTTATTAGCACTACTCTTATTGTTAGACTAGGAATTTCTTGTTGAATCCTATCCCGTATGCAACGTCACGAATAATTGGTTGTTTTGTGGTTTTTACTTTTTGCAAGTAACTTGACCTAAGCTTGTGTTTACCACTCTTTATGTTTTATTTCATTGTTTGAATCATCATAAAGCTTTAATTAATTAGCTCTTACTCAATAAGCATGCAAAATCCTGATCTAAATCAAATTTTCATATATGTCCTACATCAGTTAGTATGATATGTCACTTAGGTCAAATGTGAAGAGTTAAAGCTTCAAGGCACAAAAAAACATGAATAAAGAGACTAGATCAAAGATATTTCCCTTAGCCCCAAGGTCTGTGGATCTAACCAAAAAATGATATCACTACACTTGCCAAGTGAAAATAGGATCGTGTGCCTGTGGATGGCTCATTATTGAAATGCTTGAACACAAAGGGACTAAGTGGAAAGTTTTCTACTAGCAAGATTATTTTAATCAATAGACATAACATCAAAGTTTCATTGTTCAAGAAATTAACTATGACAAAGATTCAATATCTTTTTATTATTGCTTTTATAAGAAATAAAAAGCACTCACCTTTGGGTGAACTAACTTCAAGGCACTACGATAGACCTGCAAGTTTGAGAACAAGTTATGAGGCCAACCCAATGCACATGCGATTTTAATTAATATAATCTTACGACTCTTCAGTCCAAAACATTATTTACTTTTAATATGTGTTTTGCTCAGGAAAATCATCAACCCTCTCTGTGAGATTAACAGTTTATTCTTTCACGAGGTAGATTATTTTCAGTTTTATCAGATTTGGCTTGATATTTGGACTAGTGTTTGATTAAATCTAGGATCTAAAGTTCCTATGGACACAAATCCATGTAGTTAATTATCCCTCCTGCTCACGGGAAAGCACTCTCAACTAAGTATATTTATATAGGCTTAAATTTTTATGCTTAGACTCAAGATTAGGATTTCAATTAATTGATGACGGTTAGGGGGATTGAGGTAAATTCTCAACCCAAATCTTATAATTCATCATCCCAAGAATACCAATAGTTTCAGTCTACCAACTTTAGAATATGTATATCGTAACATCTAGAAAACTTGATTAGGAATCATGATTTGCCTACCTCATGTATCCCAAGCAGACTGAGGTTAATGGATGTGGCTTTAATTGATTTCATGATCCTATAAATGTTCAAAATAAACTATACAAAGAAAATCAATTTAAACATTCCAATGGGTCCAACCCCATTTAATCCAATTTATCAGCTCGACACAAAGCCATCAAGCCTATTAAAACCTTGTGTCGCCTCGTTTATAGGGCAAGGTCATAAGGCTCATCTTTCAAGTTACTCGCAAATAGATCAATAAGTCATATCTCAATTAAATTTGAGCCCTTCAATGGATATAAGCCCCAAACCAACTTATATTCGGACAAGTACCTATGCTAGAAAGCCATTAAATCAATTATAACATACATTCATCACACCAATCCGCTAAAGATATCTGAAAGGAGGAAGCCATAGTTATTAATCAAATTCCAAGCCCCATTTTAATCCAATTCATTGAGCCAACACAAAGACATCAAACCTATTAAAACCTTTGGGTCGCCTTGCTTATAGGGCAAAGCCATAAGGAGCATCTTTCAAGTTACGCACAAATAGATCAAAATGCCATGTCTCAATTAAATTTGAGCCCTCCAATGGATATAAACACAACTTATATTCGAACCAACTCCTATGCTAGCAAGCCATCAAATCAATTATAACTTCCATTCATCACACCAATATGTTCAAGATATCTCAGAAAATGAAGCCCATATTTGATAATCAGATTCTCTATAGGCTATAGTATACAGCACTCTAACGTTGGTAGACTGGGACCGTTAGTACTCGGGATCATGGAATCTTAATCGGATGTACCTCTATCTCCCACTAATTGAAATCCAAATGTTGAGCCTAAGCCTAAAATTGAGACTACGTAACCATTCATAATCAAGAGTAATCTCCATGAGTGAGAAGGAAAATTAATAGTGGCTATAGCCCATAACAAAGTTTACATTCTAGATCTAAATGAACCCTGGTCCAAATTTTGAAAGAAATTTGATTAAATTGAAACTAATTTACCACATGAAAAATGAACACATTCTCAAAGATGGGGTTGTCATTTTTCCTGAGCAAAAAATTATAGAAGAATCCAGTGTTTATTAATTATTTTTAATACAAAAGACTAGAAACCTTAAAATAGCATAGGTATCTAATGGCACCAATATCATAGAAGGAAGAACAAAGATATCATCTGTATACAGGAGCATGTGTATAATTTACAAAAACACATTAAAATAGAAGACCATCATGATGATGAATTCCACAGCACATTTATTAACATCCTGCATAATAAACAACAAGAGTAACAAAGGAATGCAAATTTACCGAATAATTAGGCTTTAAAGCATAAGCAGCTGCAATATAAATAGCAGATTGACTGTAAAGTTCCTTAGGAGAGACTTCTTTATGGTTAACTAGCCTTCCGGGTCTTACTGTGTCCTCTGCTAAGCCATACTGCAAGGTTTTAATAAACATATAATCAGATTATCACACTTAACGGAATAATAGCATCAATGGTAAATGTTGATAAGGAAAAATATTATAATAGTCACCAGGACCGTCCCGAGATTATAAATTGCCCTATGAAAATCAAACTGAAGACGGATGGAGGCGCGAAACTGCAACAGAGAGCCATATCATACACATATGATAACAACTTTATGGGACATGTTCCATGCAAATTCATGTGATCATGACACAAAAGAAGGTGACCTCATGCCTCGATTTGACAATTGTACCTTGCTTATAGCCATCCGCACAATGTTCTGCTTCTCCCGAATAGGAACTATAGCACTAAGTTCCTGCAATTAAAGATTAATAACTAAATGTTCCAATACCTGCAACAGGAAGCAATTAAAGAAACAAAAGTACCAACCTGTAGGGCAAGACCCCAATTGTTAAGGGCCTACAAAGTGAAATAAGACAAATTAAATTCTAATGTAAGTTACAAATACTACACTAATTAAATATCTTGACAAAAAGCATACCTGAGGACTGTTCCAGTTAAGCTGAACAGCCTTTTCATAATTTTTTGTAGCCTGGGAAACAAAATGTCATTGAAGTAAATTTAAAAAACACAAAGAAAATGCAGGCTAGTGCACATGGAAACAGAGATCAAGTGTGCGTAAACACATTCTCAAAGAAGGCAAGTCTAAGGCAAGAGAATACAATCATATAGCAAGTAAGAATGGGTGAGGATATGAAAGGAAATATGTGATGCCATCTCTTGGCAGTAAAAAAGGTATGTTAAACATATCTAATACATCTTAGACAACAAGTTATTAGACAATGCGTGATACGGTGTCCAATAGACTATTTCACCTACCTGATTTTAAATTTCAAAAATAATAGCTGGTCACCATATTACATCCACATCCTATAATACAAAAAACTAGTAAATTGTCTAAAATGTTGGTGATAAAAACTTCTTGATATTTTATTAATGATAAAGTGGACATAACACCAATAATAGATTGATTTAGCACAAGGAGACAATTTTATTTAGACCCTTGCAAGGGAACATGAGAGATCCTTCATACCCGAGCTGTACGATCTTGACTTAAGACCTATGCTCAAGAAACTAGGGAGTATATCTGATGTAGAACGAGAAGGGAAAAAAGGGGACATTTGAAATTTGAATTTCTTGCTTTAATTGAGATCAAAATATTAGGAATAATTAAATCAAATCAAATCCAATTAGAAATCTAATAAAATTTAATTTAAGTAACTTTCCTAGGCTATCTTAAATTAGCAAAGTATTTCAAATTCAAAATTACTTAGAATTTGAAATCAAATATTTTCCTAACTTAAATCGTTTGATAAAAAGAAAGTAATCAAAGGAGAATTCAAATTTTGGAGGCAAAGAGGAAGAAGGGAGGGAAGGGACCGGCGGCACTAAAAGGGGGAGGAGAGGTCATGGAAAGAGAATTAAAAATGACTTTAATTGGAACCTTAAATTAGGGAGTAATATTTAAATCACATCCAATTAAATAATTAACTGGACCTAATTCAAATACTTTTCTAAAATAAGAATCCTAATTTTAGAAACAAAATTCAAATTCAAATTAATTTGAATTTGAATTTTCAATTTGTTACTAAATTAGAATGGTTAAATTAGGAAAGGGCTTTAAATGTGAAGGGAGATTTGTGGAACCAAGGGGAATTAAAGAAGGTGGCCGGCAGCTTGGTGAAACCGACGGCTAAGGAGGTTGGCGGGGGGGGGGGTGGAAGTGGAGCTAAGGACGTGGGGAGGGAGAAGGGGAGGCCGATTTTGTGAAAGTGGAAGGGTTTTTGGGAGAATCGGCCGGTGGAAAGTGGGGGGTTTTGGCTGGAGGTCAAGGGAGGAGGAGAAAAGGATTTAGGGAAAGAAAGATACAACTGCGAGCCTGGACACATCCTGCAGCTGACGGGTACTACGTTGCCCTTCACCATGGGACTTCAGGCCACGAGCCCGGACGCATCCTGCGGCTGGTGGAAGCTATGGATTCCTCCCATAGGAATCTCACCCATCCCAAAGAACACAAGTGCAAACACAAAATTTTATTAATCATCCAACATTACATTACACAAGCAAGGCCCTCTATATATAGGCCTAAGAAACTAAAACAAGACACATATGCCCCTAGGGCTTACATAGGATGACCGTCTTAAGTAAGGGTAAAAACGAAAATTCATAATAAAAATAAAAATAACAAATAACAAATTAAGATAAGGTGGAATGATCTCAGCCGTCGATCGTCGTCTCCTCCTTTGAAAATCTTCATGATCAGATGTCTGCATCATTCTCCCGGGGTGGAAAAGAGCTCGACTCCATCAAGTCCGCACCCCGGGTAACCTGGCTCTGATACCAAATTGATCTAGAATAAGAAGGGAAAAAAGGGAACATTTGAGATTTGAATTTCTTGCTTTAATTGAGATCAAAATATTATGAATAATTAAATCAAATCAAATCCAATTAGAAACCTAATTAGATTTAATTTAAGTAACTTTCCTAAAATAGGCTATCTTAAATTAGAAAAGTATTTCAAATTCAAAATTACTTAGAATTTGAAATCAAATATTTTCCTAACTTAAATCGTTTGATAAAAGGAAAGTAATCAAAGGGAAATTCAAATTTTGTAGGCAAAAAGGAAGAAGGGGGAGAAGGGGCCGACGACATTAAAAGGGGGAGGAGAGGTTATGAAAAGAGAATTAAAAAAGACTTTGATTGGAACCTTAAATTAGGGAGTAATATTTAAATCACATCCAATTAAATAATTAACTGAACCTAATTCAAATACTTTTCTAAAATAAGAATCCTAATTTCAGAAACAAAATTCAAATTCAAATTAATTTGAATTTTAAATTTCAATTTGTTACTAAGTTAGAAGGGCTAAAATAGGAAAGGGCTTTGAATGTGAAGGGTGTTTTGTGGAGCCAAGGGGAAAGAAGGTGGCCGGCAGTTTGGTGAGACCAGCGGCTAGGGAGGTTGGGGGGGTGGTGGAGGTGGAGCTAAGGCCGTGGGGAGGGAGAAGAAGAGGTCAGTTTTGTGGAAATGGAAGGGTTATGGGAGAATCGGCCGGTGGAAAGTGGGGGATTTTGGCACAATATATATCTGAATAATTGAAAAGTATGGATTAAATAATCTCCTTATGCTTTGTTTGAAAAGTTTACAATTCACTAAAGAGAAAAGGGTATTGACAAGAAATTCAGATTACATCTTGCTCTTTAAACACACGGATAACGAAATAGCCTAATGCTGACATCAATGATATTTTCATGACTAGAGAATACGAGTTTGAGTTTGACAATGAATAAAATCTTCCCCACAGACCAATGACAGTGATATAAAGCAAAACCACTGGTCATTAACCAATAGGTTATTTATGCTTGACATTATCCACATCATCCTCACGCAGACCAGACCAAAATGAGAAAGCACTAACAAAGGACTGAAGGGAGATGTTCCCTTTAACCATTAAGTCTCCCAACATAACAAACTTCATATAGTATGTTATAGCCTCTAATCACTTTAGCCTCTAAATAAGCTTCAACATGCACAAAACAAGGGATATAAGTCAGAGGACCCTAATTCCAAATCTTGGCTCAAGATGCAAGCCCAAACATAACTCCTAAGATCTAGAGAACTAAGCTCCCACCATCTCTTTTTTTTTTCAAATGTCAGATCCAAATCTCTGCGTTTCTTAGGGTCTCTGAAAAAAATTTGTTGTCAGTTTCTTCCCTAAATAGACTAAGCATTAAGTACCCTGCTAAGACCTCCTTCAGTTGGCTTTCTAGCAGAATCCAGATTGAAACCATCATAATCCAAGCAAGACCACAAAATGCAGCGTTCCCTATGCTTACAGTGTCCTTAACTACGTGTTTGCAGCACCAAAGCTTCATTTGGCAGGATGGCACTGTGGAGTTTTCTAGTTTCACATCAGCGATCAAAAATCTCTTGTTAAAAATGATCACATGCCAGCACATTTGCATCCTATCATTTTCACAATTTGTATTTTTGTATACCTTCCATATCCTGCAATATGAACAGCAAGGTATCAAAGGACATTATTTGACCAGGAAGAATGCCGCAATAATGGTGACATCTTCAGTGGAGACATTGACGACGAATGCCAATAAATCATTGGAATGCATGCAAGATGGAACACCAAAATGGCACCATTTCTATAACAAAATGCAGAAGGTAAAACATTCATGAAAATCTAGAGACAGTATACTGTGTGACCACGTTAATGTATAAAGTACAACTAACTAGACTCAACTGGTTATGATTATTTTGATCAGCACATGTTTAATAACATACTTGGACTCAATTCTTACAACTTCATATGTTCTAGATTGTGAACTCACAATAATTCAATAAAGCCTTAAAGAATAGCTTTCAGAAGAGACTTAAGCTAGTCCTATATGCCACATAGACAATTCGAATTGCTCTACTATATGTATGATTCTTTCTACGTTAGACAAGATATATATATATATATATATATATATATATATACTTTGATATGTGACATCTACAGCGCGGAATGACATGTCTGATCACATCCAAAGAAATGGACATTTAAAGAGCAACACCAATAGTGAAAATAATAAACTTTGATTCATACAGCAATTAATATCATTAAAAGGTGGATGAACATTAACATGATTTAAAAAAAAATTAAGCGCATCAAGTATTGGCAACGTACTGTGGAAAACTACAATATTATTTAGATTAAACTGCAGAAAGTATTTCAATGGCCAAAAATACTCTTGTAGATTTAACATGAGAAGAGAACATTGAGCAACGAAATACATTAATTTCTTCAGATCATAATTAATAGAAGTATAAAACAGCATTTACCTGTTTCCATAGCTCTTCAGCCTCTAAAGTTCGACCTCGTATTTTCGCTCGGTCAGAGATAGCAATAGCCCAATTGTAAAATGCCTAATAGAAAAGATAGAACCTTATGGAAATTTTATGGAACTACCCATGGCAAAGAATTAATTAAAAAATATGGTAACTTCAAGAAAAAGAACAAACAAAGCTAGACTTGTTGACCAAGCATTTAATGACAACATTGGATTTATACCAGCTAGTTAGAAGCGTAGAGAAAAATTAATACGCTTGAGTTAAATAAAGACACCAAGAAAGCTTTCCTGGATGATAAGATATAAGATACAAATTACACTCTGAGAAGGAATTACCAATCACTTATTCATACGGTAAATAAGAATTCTTTCTAGTGTCACAATATTGTTCTGGATCATTATCAACGGAAGTTTTGACACAGCTTCAGGAAATGGTCATAATTCTTCAATAAGAACCACTTATCACAATTTACTTTAAAAGCTATTTGGAAGCGGACAAGTATCTCTATTTACTCTTGTTGTTCTAAATTTACATTCTTAGAAGGGTTTAAAAAACTTAAGAAACTATTTAAGCAAAAATGGGCATTTGTAATTTAACTGTGGGATATTTTTTGGATCTCCTCACTCGAACCACTCTCATATTTAAGGATATGTTAGAATACTTCTTTTATTATCTGAATATTTATATCCTTTGATACCAGCATAAGGAGTGGTTAAGCAGACTTTAGAATAGTTTTTTCCCAGGTTAAAGCATACATACAAGCAAATCTAGTTATTATTCTGCATTATCACTTATATTTCTTTCTTCATGCGTCTTCATCACATAAAAACCCTTAAATGCATGGTTCACCGACCTCAACCCCTTCAAAAAAAGGAATATTTGGTAAGAGGGAAGCTTATGTACCAAAACTTTAACAACTCATTCTTGATCACGTAACAGGAAAAAAAAATTTGTCTAACTAAGTTTTTGAACATAATCAATAGCTTTTAATGTACAACGTTGAAAGAAATTTTTGTAGCAAGAAATTTATGTGAGGTGCATAAACTTTCTCAACATGTCAAGAGTTCTTGAAAGTAAGAAGTCAATCATCCCAACAGCTTAAAACGATACAACAACATGAATAATCACACAATACTAATAGCTCTTTTTATTAGAAGAATGTTAGGCCTATAGCTAACATTTGAAGCAAAAACATATTCCAGACACATCAGCAAGAAAATTATTTATATCCCATAAAAGAAGTCAAGCTATGGATTAGAGGAGCAAGTGAAATGGGATCAAGTGGAGACAGGAAATGATGCATACATCATGAAGGGTAGGACATAGTTGTGTAGCCTGTTCATATTTTTTACAGGCTTCCTCAAGTAATGAATCTTTTGAAGGATCTGTCGATTCTGGAGCAACAATGTCTGCACTCTCCTGCAAACAATTCAATGCATTTAGGAGAATAAAATCTGTTAGCACAATATATATCTGAATAATTGAATGATTGTAAGAAAAAACTGTCATCTGAATAAAAAAAGCTAATTATAGCAATCAAGCTTCTCCTTGTAATGGCTACTCATAGCAAAAATTGGAGGGTAAACGACCTAGCACTTTAAAAATAGTATAGGTAGGTGCTAAAGATCCATTATGATATGCACACTTTATACGCGCTCTGTTAGTATGAAATATGACATTTGGAACAAACTGAAAAAAAAATGATATACAAGTTTGGCATGAATACCGCATGAAGTATCATTCATTATTGAAAAGTATTGGTGAAATAGAAATAACCTGAAGAACAAGAGCCCAGTTGTAATAAGCATCATGATCATTAGGATTTTTTTCTATTGCTTCAGCATACCTAAAATATGTTGTACAAAAAAGGATGAAAATATGAGAAACCAGAATATTAATCATATAATCAGGACGTTGTAACCAAAATGACGCATGCATACCTATGGAAGTTTTCAAACTTGGATAATCAAGTGCGAAAATAGAATAATATCCAACTATTATTAATTTACTCATACAATAGCATTATGTGGCCATTCTCCATAATGAATGCCATATAGAAATTGCAATTTGCAATGCATGTGAAAAACCACAAGCTCTTAGCATCTTAGAATGACTTTATCCCTTTGACAATTACAAACACAAAGCAAGGGACTTCGATGTAACCCATGCTGAGCAGTTGGCTTCATGAGGATAAGAGGTTCATTAATAAAGCATACACTTGTGTAAGTATAAATTGATCAACAAATCATGTTCTTTTAATTCTATGTTGAACACCTTTGGATTTCAGGACATTGAAAAGCAGGACAAAAAGAACTATTGGCAGATCCTGGTCCTGGTTTGGTGAGTTTAAGGGTGAAAGGATGAGAGAGGGAAAGCAGGAGCAACTCCTAGAATATTAGGATTTTCTTAATAAACCAATAATTATTGCAGCTGCCTTCACCATCAATATATAATAGACCATTGCTGCTCCTAAAATAGGCGCTTTGTACACCCCTTAGCTCAGTGATTTTTTTTTGTGGGGCAACAAGCACATGCGAGAACCATCACGTCAAAAGGAAAACCTCAAGCTCAGGTTAAAAGAAGATAGAAGAATTAGGATATAATATTGTGTAGATGACCTCTGCAACTTTTGTACAAAGAGTTTTCTTCTTTCCCCTCTCTATTATACCCACCTTATTGGTGAATCTTTTGACCTCCATCTTAGCTTTCAAACGCCTAAGGCTATTTACAACACCCTTTTTTTCTTGACGGGAGCTAATCTCATCAAACTATCTAATTAAATCATTGAATTCTCTGCTCAGCTAAATTATCATGCATCCATATTACATTCATGTGACAAATATATATCAAGAAAATAAGTTCTTTTTTAATTTAGTTGGATTTCATGCTATGTGCACCGACACTTTTCCTCAAAGAGGCGTGCAGTGTCCGACACCGTTTCCGACACGACACTCATCCGACACTCCTCCGACATGTGTCGGACACACCGAAAACATGTCCGATTAAAAAATATTAAATACAAATTGGGCATGCGTGTTCGACACGAGTATCTTAAATATTTTATGAATTTTTTAAATATAATTTCTTGTATTTGACGAGATTTAAACTAAATTTCTTATTTCATATCCAAAACATCAAATCAACGTCCGCACTTAATACCCAATCATCGAATATTCTCGTTTTCATTTCTTTTTGGCAGTGAAGCTATTTTCATCTCCTCTCTCAGTGACTGATAAACGGCATTGACGTCTGACTCTCGACATCCTAATGCTAATCATTTTAAGCACAAATTCTAGTTAAATGACTTATTATTTTCAAATTATTTTTAATATTATACTTATTTAATTTTTATACACTATTTTTTAAATATAAAAACTATAATACCGTGTCTGTGTCCTATATTTTCAATAACTAACGTGTCTGTATCGTGTCGTATCCGTGTCGCCGTGTCCATGTCTGTGCATCATAGATCTCATGTAGCTTAAATTTGCATTCAAATATGAAGTGGATGCAATTTCAGCAAAACCAGAGAATGGAACAAGAAATTCAGGAAGAAAATCACACAAGAACACTTTTTTATTGAAAGAACTAAAAAAAAACACAAGATACAGTTGGATCTTCAATTAGAGAGGAAGATCCGACTCTCCCAAATCCCTAGTCGTCGGCTAATACCTAAACAAAACTAATTTCAGCAAACACCAGCATAAAGAAAAAAATTGAACCCTAGGGTAAAATCTACTAAAAAGCTTACAATCTCATATTAAAATCCCAAAACAACCCCTTCATTTTCCATCCTAGCCATCCCCCTTCCCTATTGCCCACCCCAAAGGGGCAGGGACTCAATCCAAGCGGAATATCTTCCTACTGTAAACCAGGATGGACCGGTCCATCAATACCCCCCTCTTAAAGACCCATATTGCCCTCAAGGTGGAAAGATGGAAACTGCTATTTCACCCTCTCGTATGGCTCCCATGTGGCGTCATGGTCGGGTAGGTTCTTCCATTTTATCAACACTTCCTTGATCCCTCTCTCTCCCTGTCATACCCCTTTCAGCTCCAATGGTTCCAACACCACCTCAAAATCCTTTGTCAGTGTCACATGTAACTATGTACTGAATGCATGATCCCCAATAGCTCTACTCAACTGTGACATGGGGAATACCGGATGCATAGTAGCGGTTGGGGGTAAACTCAACCAATAAGCCACTACTCCAATCCTCTCCAATATCTCATAAGGGCCAAAATACCTCATGACCAATTTCTCGTCCCTCCTGTTAGCTACCATTCTTTGTCTGTAGTGACGAAGCTTCAAGTATACCCTATCCCCTATGTTCATATCTCTTAAATTGGTACATTGATTTCCCATCGCATTTTTGCAACAACCTACTCTTCGTTGGCAAAAGTGAATGAGTCTACCATCAATGCTATGCTCAACACCTCAAACTTATTAAAATATAGAATGAGATTACAAATAAATCTAGACAAATCAAATATTGTTTTTGCCAAGGCAATTAATAATTGAATTTCTCCTTTGAATCTCTAGATTCAAAATTGTTAAAATACATTGCTCCTACATTGACTTGCCTAAGTAAAATGATAAGTTGAAAATTGCAGAATGGCAATGCCTTTTTGATAAATTTAACAACTAGATTGCATATTTGAAACATAAATTCTTGTCTTTCTAGGGTCGTTTACAAATGAACAAATTCTCTATAAACAGCTCTCTCTCCTATTGATTTAGAGTTTTTTTTTTTTTTCTTTGAATAACTTTATAATATTTATCTATTGATTTAGAGTTACTTATATACCTAAAGTTGTCATTAAGAGCATTCATAGTTTCATTTTCATGTTGCTCTTCCACAACAGAGGCAAAGAAAACTCAAACCTGGAACAGTATTGCACAACCTTTAGTGAATGGGGCATCGGTTTTCTTAATCATGTCTGGTTTAACTATGCATGCAAAATTAAATAAATTTAGAAGTTTATTACTGGTGATTCTCTTTTGCCTATCATTCTCTTGGTGAAAATATGGTGCCCCCCTCTAATTCCGAAAATTAGAAAAAGCAAATGGCACTTGGTCTCCCGCCAAGTATGTTTCAGCGGACCCTAATATTTATTTTCTCTTAATTGTTCATGTTTAGCCTGCTACGCTTGACCGCACTCTGACTTATGTGAGGAAGATTCGTTTGCCTGCTCTGCTCGACCGATCCAGCACTCCAACTTCTTCTATGAGGAAAACTGGGTTGCACATGTTGTTGAAGCCTGGAGCAGTGGAGCTTGACATTGCCATCATTGGAAACAACATAAGGTATAAGTCTATCTTATATATTGGTATATTTAAATTTAAGTTTATGTACTTATTTTTGTTACGTATTAAATTATCTATATTGTGCTTAATATTGATCAATCTTTTTGTTGTATTACACATATTGACGATCGTGACCATAAAATTTTGTGCTTGACAGTTCATGGCATTATGTTTTTTTATCAAATGTATATGGCGCATTTTAAACAAGCCAAATTCCGCAAAACATATGGTGTTATACTTGACAATCATGTTGAATTCCAAAAAGCATCAGATCAACAATATGTAGCTTCTGATGCATGTAAGAAAATAACTGGGATAAAAAACTTGATGAGAGTTCTCATCCTCCTTCAAAAGTTCCTGAAAGTTTAATTGTCTTAGAAGAGAAATCCAATAGGTATAGCATGTCAACCTAAAAACTATTCTAGATATTTACACATTAGGATAATTCATGTCAATCAATTTCGACTTCATGACCTATCAGTTCTTGATCAATAAAATCATTATTTTTTATGGTTAATTTAAGGAAGGCTTTGTTGTTTAAGAGGTTAAGCATCCTAGAGTTGATGAAGAGTTGGAATCATGTATTTTTTTTTAATGTTTGGATTAGTTGGTTGAAGTTGGAAACTCTTTTCTAAAAAAATTGAAACAATTGGTAGATCATCATTTTGAATGTTAATAGCAATTTGCTTTAATTGGAAGCATAGATGTACTTCTTTTGAATAAGTCTTCTCAAATTATCTCTCAATTGAATTATGTAATCAGAAATTGGGGCCCCTGATGTAGGACTTAAATGCCCAAGCGATGTTAAAAAAGAATCTTGCACAATTTAATTTAGAGAACTTTATTAACTAAAATACTTGTAGTGATTAAATGATAAAATAAAACAAAAAAGAGATGAGACTAGCTTAGGCCAAGTCGCACAACTAGAAGTTAAGATCACAAAATAATCACTAATTCAAAACATAGCATACATGGAGGTTTCCAACAAGAAATCCCTACGTTAACAATGAGATTATTCGCTGTAAGGAATCCGTCCCTCACTTTTTAAATTACTAGGTTTAGCAGAGAGACTTAACACGATTTTAATGAATCAATTAAAACCACAAATTAGGGTAAGAGTTAGATATGAAAAGATTTAGGGGAAAGATTCACCTTGCTTAGGATTTGGAGACAATTTGTCATTGGACGGAAGAAAGTTGCTCGTCGATAGCTTCAGTGATGGTGAAGACGATCATTTGCACGTAATCCTCTATTGTTTGGTCAATCTCGAGGTTGAGATCAAAGAAAGGGGAGTTGAGGATGTCGACGTGGCCTTGATCAACGTAAACGAAACCGTGATCAAGTTTTGGATTCGCCTTGCATGAGGGGACAATAGATTTTGGTGTGCTGGAACTTCCAAGCCGCAAACGACGATCTCCTGGTCGGCTGTACAACAAGGAGGCATGCAAAAACTTTTTGGACAGCCACCCAACAATGTCCTGAAAATCTAGACAACAACTTGGGAACCTAGAATTAGGGTTTAGAAGTTGTCTTGGGAGAGAGGAAGGAAAGAGGGAGCAGCAGCCTTTAGTTGGGTTTAATTGGGGGAATTAATGAGGGATTTAATGTAAGTTAATTGGATTGGAGAGCGAAAGAAAGAGAGAGATAGGGAGAGGGGGTCGGCGGCTTTGTGAAGTGTGGTAGGGTTTAGGAAAGATGATTTAATGCTTGGCCACATAAAGACCCCAAATTGAGGGAAAGGATTTAAATCCAATCCAATTCAAAATTAATTTGGGCTTGATTTGAGGACTTTCCAAAAATAGAGTTCTTGATGAGGACATCAAGACATGGAAAGTTTATTAGAGGCGTGGTCGGCGATCTACGGACACGATTACACCGCTCTACTTTGATTTTCATATTTGTTATTGATGTATTAGTTTTATTTATGAAGTTATTATGCTTTTTTTCATTTGTTGCCCTTACTTAAGGGCTTAGGTATGTGTAAGCCCTACGGGCATAGTAGTACTTTGTATTTTCTCATTGTATGGGCTATTTAAAGCATCTCTCTTCTTCTTTGAGGGTTAATGATGATGATGAAAAGAAAATTTCCTGCGTATTGTTCTCTTGATGTGAGAGTCTGTGAGTCTTGGAAAGATCCCTAGAAGAGGGATATCGGATCACCCACCATCCTTGGAGACGGCCGAGTTCGTGATTCTTCTTCCTTACCTTTCTTATTTATCTCTTTTTCCCTTGTCTTCATCCCCTAGTCGTCGGCCTAAGGTCCTTCCAACTGCTAAGCTGCCGGCCACCTAATTCCCACACACCACCCGTCGCCTAGATCCACTACCCACCACCATCCATGGCCACCCTCACACCGCCGGCCCATCCCCTTGGCTTCCCCCCTCATCTCCACTTGCCATCAAGTCTTTCCTAAATTAAATTTCATATTTTTGGTAACTCTATTAATGATCAAATTCAAATATATTTGAATTTGAAATAGTTACCTAATTTATAAATCCTATTTTAGGAAACTTACTAAAAATATAGTCTATCTAAATTTGAATTAAATTGGGATGATATCTTTCATTCCAAATTTAATTTGTTAATTTAGGCAAGCATTGATTGCTTCATTCATCCCTTCCTCCTCCTTATTTCTTTCCATTATTAATTCCCAATCAAGCCCTTAAATCAAATCCAATTAAATTCTCATTGGGTTTGATTTAATCTAATCACTCCTAATTGAAAAAATTGTTGATTAGATTGTAAAGAGCACCCCATTGGCAGCCCTAGCCGTCTCTTCCCAAGGCCCCTCACTCCAAAATTTCCCCTCTTTGGGAAATCTCTAACTATTGTCCAAGAAATACAGCAAGTCTCCTCTGTTATCCTATACTCCCGAGAGGCTTATTTTGCTATCCAAGACCCCTCCGACTTGGGGAACTACTGTCAGATTTTTTGGATGTTGTTATGGCTGCTATCTGAAGCATTTCAAGTGCCAAGCAGCTGTCCCGATCTTCATGTGCTGCTACTTACACATTTCCACTTGCTATCCAGAAATTCCTGGATGCTAACAGGGGTTGTCCTCCCTTCCAAACTGATGTAGGCAAGGAGGGGGGTCAAAACATCTTGGGTTGTAACTTTCGTGAGCTTCAATTTCCTCTACTAAAAGTCAGCTCATTAATATCTAGTAGAGTGCCTTAAGCTCATAAATTGAAAGAATTAATTAGATTCATTCCCCCCCTCCTTTTCGCCCCCCTCTATTGGCCCTTTGATTTCCTCCCCTTGGCTGCCTTCCCGTGACTGGTTCCTTCCCCTTGTGCTGCCTGTTCCAGTCCCCAAACTGCCTGTTCTGGATCCCCCTTGTGACCCCTCGATTTTCCCTGCCTGGCTGTCTGTTCCGGTTCTAGTTCCCTGGATGCTGTCCTAGTTCCCCTGTGCTGCCCCTTCGATTCCTCGCCTTGCTGCCTGTCCTGTGGTTGCGTTACCCGATTTTCTGTGTGATTTTTTTTTTCGGGTGCTTTTCTGGAATAAATTATGGCCTTTTTGTGGCTCTTTGGGTGTTGTTTGTGGACAGCCCCTTGACCTTCCATATTCTCTTGTTTTATGGTTTATTTTGGAGGTAGCTTTGGGTTATTTAGCTACCTCTTATCTCCTATATATATTTGATGTTTAGAATGTTTAAAAAGTTTATGTAATGTGGCTGATTTTTGGAAATAAAAACCTAAGTCTGAGGGCTTGTTCCACTTCTTCTTCTTCTACTTCTTGGGAAGGCTTGCGAGCTTGTCCTCTCTTCGTCTTGGACTTCTTACCTCTTTCTTCTCGCCGCAAGTGACCACCACATCTGTATCTTTCGTCTCAAACAAAGAAGAGCTCCTTTATGTGTTGTTTATGTTTATGTTTGTGTTTGTAAATGACAAAAGTTGTGTAAGTGTCTTTCTATTATAAAAGTAAAGTTGTATTTTGTTTTAAATGTCATATTTTGTCTAATTTTGAGAACTTTATGTATTCTTATCTTAGGAAGTTTGTGTAACTTGTATGCTTGCAAAAATTGGGGTCTCCTTATATTTTTGCTTGCATCACAACCCTAGAGAACTGCTATCCAAGGCCTCCTGGCCTACTGTCCAACAGGAATTCACTGCTGTCTAGCCCCTTTGGAAGCCACCATTACTGCCTGAAACTGTCAGAAATCACTGTCTCAGGTTGGTTGCTTGCAGTCCAAAGGTTCGAGCTTGGGTTGTTGCTGTCCGAGCCATCCAAGAAGCCACCAATTGCTGCCCAAGCTTGCGAGGAGGTTGAATCTTAGCAAAGGGGTGAACTCTTTCCTTATCTCATACCTTCCTCGTTGATCCTTACTTGTGGTTTGATTGATTCATGCAAAATCTTGCAACGCTCCGCTAAATCTTAGTGTTTAGTAGGAATTGTGTGATAGATCTTTCATAGCACTACTCTTATTGTTAGATTAGGGATTTCTTGTTTAAACCTCTATCGCATGCAACGTCAAGAGTAATTGATTGTTATGCGGTTTTTACTTTTCGTAAGTAACTTGGACTAAGCTTGTGTTTACCGCTCTTTATGTTTTATTTCATTGTTTAACTCACCATAAAGCTTTAATTAACTTGCTTTATCAAAACTATTAGTACGGCATTGAGGAACTCTCCACATTATAAAGTTGGAAATCGGGAAGGATTATCCCTTTATTTTGATCATTGGCTCAAAGGATCTTCTTTATGGGATGTTCATCTCTCTACTTGTTTAAACTTTCCCTCATGTCCCCCTTATGTTATATTATCTCTAATGGCATTTGGAACTTCCCACAAGACTTATCCAACTTCTAGAATGCTTTTCAGCCACTTCTAAACTTAGTATCTCTATAGAGAATGAATTTTTTTTTTTTTTTTTTGAGAGATAAAGAGAACATGAATTTGACTGATGCAAAAAATTTCTTTTCTCTTGTCTTCCTAAGGCTGCATGGTATAACTATGATTGGTTAAAAAAGAGCTCAATTCAAAATTCAGTGCATATACGGAAAGCTTGCTTGAATGTGTTTAAAATGGCAATCAATCTCAAGTAAGGGGGCTTCACATTCCTACTACTTGCATTCTTTGTTCTATTCTTGAGGAATGTAATGAACATTTATTCTTCAGATAAAGATCTTCCTTATGGCTTACCAAAAAAAAACTCTCTAATTTGGCAACTTCTTTCTTTTGGATGCACTCAAATGCAAGTTCTTCAACATAGTGACTCTTGTAATAATTAAATTATGATAAAAAATTTTATTTGATAACTATGGGGGTGATTATCTCCTGCATTTAGAGTCACAATTTTATATTTCTTTATCCTGGTTCTCTAAAACCTCATATAATTTGTTAGTGAAGCAAAAATTTTACAGATGGAGAACAGGAGAAGGTTTAAAAAAAAAAGGAAGAAGATTGCGAGCATGTCTTCCAAAGTTGTATGGGTTCTTAATATGGCTATATATTTTTTATGCCAATCTTTGTTCCTTCAGGCAAGGCTACAATCTGAGCACTTTCACTAACATGGAAACATTACACTCCTCTTCTCTTTCTGATGTGTTTTGTGTTTCCCTGAGCTATTTTATACTGAATTATTTTGCTGGGATGCAACCATTTTAACAATCTTGGGAATAGTCTCTCAATTTTTGAGATTCAGTCATAACAGGTTTTGTGCTATGATGTTAACAATGTGCTTTTGGCATTTGAAGCTCAATCCCGCCTCTTGCTAGACATAATCCTCCTTGCCTTCAAGAGGTCGTCGGACAGAGCTAATGCAGTCTTCCTACATCAAATAAGCCCAACCTTTTTTTCTTTTGAGGGCGGCTTTTCCTACCCTTCTTTCTTGCATGTGTATTTGGGTCTTTTGACTGCTATTTCAATCAAATTTTTGGAAATAGTTTTGTTTTTTTTTTACACTTGTAATTTCTTCTTTTTAAAAAAAAAACATAGATTGGGCCTTCTTGCCGTCAACTTCCTCAAAATAATAATAATAATAATAATAGTATTTCTATATCCTTTTCCATGAAATATAATAGCCATAACTATTCTAAGACCTAAGTTAACATCCTAACAACCACAAGAAAAAAAATTATGGTTTAAAAATAATGAAAAGAACCTTTTAGCCGAGAAAACCAGGATTTTCTGCCGAGATCGGCCTTCATCATCTGTTCCAGAAACCTTGTGGATCAGCTCCATGGAAACATCATTCTCGGTAACCGAGTGCTGTGGAAAGCTTTCCTGACTGAAATAAACAAAAAAAATTTGAAATTTTAAGGACCAGAAATGTATTAGTTTCCTAAATAAATACAAAATAATTTGTGCTGCCTAAATGAAAAGCATTGCAAGCTGACTAATATAACAATCAATTCACAGGAAGAAAGCAAAAAATCAACCATTAGAGGGTCGACTGCAAAAGAGATGTTCTGCCATCATGCTTCGTACTCAAGGGCGGAACTGTTGGCTGTTGCCCCCCCTTAAAAAAAAATTTATTAGAGAGGGGAATAATTAGGTAACTTGACATTAAAAAATTTTTATTTTGCCCCCCTTTTGACCTAACCCGCCGAAATCAACAAAAAACAGCGGAAGAAGCAAGTTCGCATTCGGGAAGAAGTTCGTGTTCGGGAACGACGGGAAGAAGTTCGCTTCGTCGGCTTCGAGTTTGGTGATTCGCGCAACTGTGCAAGAGGAGGGTTTCCGGCTTCAAGATTGGATCCGGCGTCCGTAGTCCGTTCGTGAATCCCAACTTGCAAGGGTCTCCGGCTTCAGGATTCAGGACATCTAGGTAAGTTTTGATTTATGAATACATTATTTGATTGTTTTGTTTGTTATTTTTTGGTTCATTTGCTATTTTGCTGTTATTTTTTGATTGATTTGCTGTGTTGAAAATTATGTTGAAATCCCAACAAAACAATCAAACAATGCTGATTTTTTGCTTGATTTGGAACACTCGTTCGTGAATCCCAACAAACAAGTTCCTTTAGAGCATCACTTATGTTGAAATCCTTGAGAAAATTTTGATTTGCTTTTCTGTTATCAACTTGAAATCCTTGAGAAAATTATAGAGCATCACTTATGTTGAAAATTGAAATCCTTGAGAAAATTTTGGATTAGAAAATTCTGCTTACTGTTAATTACCGCCCCTAAGCAACCAACGCTCCATTTTCCTAATAGATTCAATTTAGGAAGTATTGTTTTGCTATTTCTAAAATCTAAATGCAACTTGAATTGTTGTCCGCTTACGTCTAAATCAACCTAGTCTAAATGCAACTTGAATCATTTAGATAAAATTCTAAAATTCTTGTTTTGTGTTAGAAATGCTAAAAGAGATTGTTATGATAATAATTTTGAAATTGTTATTTTGCTATTTCATTGTTTGTTATGATGTAAATATTTTGATTGACGGTCGCTCTTCTTTGGTAAAAAATTTTATTTTAGGGTTTAGGAAAATGGAGCGTTATTTAAAGAGGAAAGAGCGAATAGAAATTGACATTAACAATCTCCCAGCAGATCCAGGACTCCGACCTCCTATTTGGAGTTATGATGTAAATGATAGAGATAAGATTCGGAGATCATATCTATTGAAGGGTCCCCATCAACCGAGAAGTCATCAATTTTCCCAAACTTTATATGGAAATATTGCACGTAGGTTCAATCCGAATTGATTTGATGAATACTCTGATTGGTTAGAGTACAGTGTGCAGAAAGACGATGTTTACTGTTTTTATTGCTATCTATTTAAACCTCAAGAGCAGATTATTAAAGGTAAAGGTGGTGGGGATTCATTTATTGGAGAAGGTTTCAAAAATTGGAAGAAGAAAGAAAAATTATTATGTCACGTTGGAGATCACAATAGTGTACATAATAAATCTAGACAAAAATGTGAAGATTTGATGAAGAACCAATAACAGAGTGCTCCAGCTTTATGGTTAAGCAAAGATGACAAGAACAAAAAACAATATAGGATCATGTTGACTGCAGCCATTGATTGTGTTAGATTTTTGTTACGTCAGGGATTATCATTTCGAGGGCATGATGAGTATTCCAATTCAGATAATCGAGGAAATTATTTAAAGGCCCTTATTCTAAATGATAACCCTCAAACATTTTATGTTTATTGTTTCGCTCATAAACTCCAATTATGTTTGGTAGCAGTGGCAAAAAATCATTGGCAAGTAAAACATCTCTTTGAGTTCACTTCTAGAATAATTAATACTATTGGGGCTTCTTGTAAGAGAACAGAAGCTCTTAAAAGTATTCAGCATGAGAAAATACTTCTTCATCTTAA
This sequence comes from Dendrobium officinale, assembly GCA_019514585.1. Lineage (NCBI taxonomy): Eukaryota > Viridiplantae > Streptophyta > Magnoliopsida > Asparagales > Orchidaceae > Dendrobium > Dendrobium officinale. Next base: position 88,499,671 of record CM033683.1, read on the forward strand.
AAATGGAAATCTCATAAGTGGCAAAGGTTTGAATCAGGAGACAAATTTACAAAAAATCTAGTGATACTCGTTGGAGTTCACATTTTCATTCTATGATTAGTCTTATGCATATGCATGCTTCTGTGATCGAGGTACTAAAGATTGTTAAGGAAGAAGGGGTTCATGATCAGCAATCAGTTGAAGCGGGTGTTCTGATTGATATAATGGAGTCTTTTGATTTTATCTTTACAATGCATTTGATGATTGATATATTGGGCATTACGAATGAGTTATCACAATCATTGCAAAGAAAAGATCAAGACATTGAAAATGCTATGAAATTGGTTCAAATTTCCAAACAACGACTGCAACTTCTACGGGAGAATGGATGGAATGGTTTACTAGATGAAGTGTCACGTTTTTGTGGTGTTTTTGAAGTTGTTGTTCCAAACATGAATGAAACATATAAAACTCGTCGTCGATCAGTAAGAGGAGGTAAAGATAAAAAAAATTTACATCATTATCGTGTTAATTTATTTTATACAGTAGTTGACATGCAACTTCAAGAGCTAAATAATCGCTTTTCTGAATCAAGTGCTGAGTTACTTCTATGTATGTCATGCTTAAACCCAAGTGATTCTTTTCGTGTTTATGATGAGAGGAAATTGATATGTCTATCAGAGTTATATCCAAGTGATTTTTCTACAATTGAGGTTATTGCTCTTAAAAATCAATTAGCAACGTACATTATCGATATGCGGACTAGTGAAGAGTTCTCCTCACTAAGAAGTATTGCTGATCTTACAAAGGAGATTGTTAAGTTCAAGAAGAATGATGTGTATCCTTTGGTTTACAAACTTATTACTTTATCATTAACCTTATCAGTTGCTACTGCTATGGTGGAGAGAGCATTTTCAGCCATGAAAATTATCAAACATCGATTGCGTAGTAGGATGGGTGATGATTGGCTCAACGATTGTCTTGTGTCTTACATTGAAAAAGATGTATTTGATTTGATTCTCAATGAAGATGTTATCCAATATTATCAAAAAATGCAAAATAGATTGATAAAATTGTAATGATTTTCAATTTTCCTATCATAATGGAAATACAATATTTCACTTTGAATTATGTCATCTTTTTTTTATATTAGTCTATTATACTAAGAAAATTTTGCCCCCCTAAGATGAAAGGCTGGTTCCGCCCCTGTTCGTACTTACAACATTCAAACATGAGGCCGGTGGGCTCAATGTTATTAACGAGACAAAAGAAGTTGCATATTCAATATATCGAATCAAAAGCAACAATGCAACATTATATGTAACGTGAATTCGCCAATTGGAAATCTGAATCAACTCAATGAACGTAATCTGAATTCAAACATACTCCTGAAAACCACCGTGCTGTTACCCAAGTCCGTCAAGATCTGACCAATGGACATATAAACGGGAAAGATATCCCACCCAGCAAGAAGAAAGAAGACCAACCTGAAAGAAGATCCAACATCCCTACGGCTCCCATCGGAGGCTGCGGTGCTAACCCTCCGAACTTCTTCCCCGCCGCTGGCGCTTTCCGCTATCACCTCTTTCCCAGCTCCCGCCTCCTCAGTCTTCAACTCGTTCAACAGCTCCCTCATTGTAAAAGTTCGGCTTCCCGCTCCGTCAATATTCTGCTCGGACTTACCGGACGGGACCGAACTCTCCGCCTTCGTCCCGACACCGGCTTCCTCCACCGGCTTCCCGTCGGGGATCTCCGGCGCCTCGCCGTTCTTTGATTCCTGCTCCTCCATGGCCAGATCGATCTAAGGTTTTAGGGTCTCTTTCCGTCGAAAAGGCAAGGAAAAGTATCAGATGTGCCACACCAAATGGAGAGACGCCGAGGATCCCAAGTTTTTATTCGTGGTGGACTGGCGCAAGAAAAAGGCCAGAGTGAGCGAAACTTGAACCCTTTAGTGAAATCAATTTTAAAAAATAATAAAATATAATTATTTTATTTTTATAAATTTTCACAAATCTTCTAAGATGAAGAAATTTTGTTGTTTGTTTCAAAATTCAAATGAGATTTTAAATATATTACGTGCACTTTGCTTCAAATAGTTTTTAAATCATTTTATGATTAGGGAGTTATATGTTTCAAAAGAGACTTTGAATATTTTATTACAATCATAGTCCCGACCAATTATGTTTTTATTATATTTTCATTCATTTTTAAAATTTTAATAACGTGCACTTTGTGCATGTGCATTTAAATTAGATAAAAGAAAAAATTTTAAAATTTACCTCATATAAAGAGAATAATTTTACATATTGATTACAATTATGATAAAAAAAATCACAAATGAAGTTTAATCTTATTAAATATATTATATTACTAATTTTCTCATTAGTAATTTGATTTTAAAATTATTTGTAGCAATAATTTTATAAAATGAAATATAATGAATAAAAAAGTAATTTTCTCTCAAACTTATTCTGTTAAGTTTATTTATTTATTATTACTACTTAAAATTTTATTAACATGCAATTAAAAAAAGAACTTATAACTTTTAAAAAAATTCAACTTAAAAAATAAATAATATGTTTATTAACTAATAAATAGAATTTAATACCAAAATAATTCATAGATGATAGAAAATTCATATCATATAAAACTATTCACCCAATTACATAAAACTTATCATAATGATTTTAATTATTTATAATAATATTTTTTTCATCTAAATAATGATAAAATAATTAAAATATTTATAATATGAACTTTTATTTTTAAAATTTTAGTCATGTGCATTTAATGCACGAGCATTTTTACTAGTTTACTATAAAATAATTATCATTATTACGTGATAAAATATATCTCTAGATTTGTGTCTGATCAAAATGCTTTTTATTTTATTTTTTTTAATTATTTTAATTTTAACTTATATCGTGAATCAAAATGATAGGATGATAGCTTGATTTATAACAATCAATATTTAGATTATTATATTTATAATTACTAGAACAAATTTAATTATAATTATTAAAAGTTAGTAATTAATGCATTTGAGCTCTGATCTTTATGATGGGAGTTATAGTGCCTATCCTTCATATCACAGATTTTCATGTTGTTATATATATTTGATTACTCTCGGCGTGATTATAATAGAACAAGTATACAAGTGGTTCTCCATCTTGAACATCGTTTTATTTGTGTGTGCTAAGACAACAATCAATTAGACATAATGGAGGTTGTATAAAGTCAGGCAATTTGATTCAATATTTCTCCTTGTAGTAAGGGAAATTTATAACATTAAAAAGATGCTTTAGAAAGGAACAACAAAAGCCTTAGTTAGCTTTTTATGGTTTAGGGTGTTAGCTCATACATTATATAGCTTATCCGGTACCAACATTATTTACAACTGTACTCATCTTTGCCTATATTAAAGCTGCTGTAATCTACTTTCAGATTAATGAAAACTTATTTTCTATTTTCTTCTCTCTGCTTCGGCTTATACGCTTTCTCTGGCTTCTTCTTTTTCCCTGCTTCTTGGATGTTCTTACATGGTATCAAGAGCCATTAATGGGGGATCAAGAATCATCTTCTTCTCTCCCGCCCTCCTCCACCAATCTCGCCGGCACAAATGCCGCCAAACCCATCATCCCTGCACCCCTCAAATTTCTTATTTCTAATATCAAGACACTTCTTCCCCACCTGCTTACCCCAGACAATTATGCAATTTGGAGGATTGAAATACTCCAACAATTTACAGCCACCGGCTACGTTGGACACCTCAACGGCACTATCCAGCCACCGCAAGACCCAACCTCTCCGACTCATGGCACTTGGATGCTCATCGACAGCACACTGATCTCCGTGTTGTTCTCAACAATCTCTCCTACCATACTATCGTATGTCATAACGGCATCCACCGCGAAGGATGGACGACTCTTGAACGCAGCCTACAACCCGCAAGCCGTTCGCGAGTTATTCAACTCAAGAACGAGCTCCACCACATACAAATGAAGAATTTATCAATGCAGCAATATCTTACCCAAGTCAAGACCATAGTCGATAACATCGTCGCCTCCGGATCTCAGATTGACCCCGAGGACATCATTCTTTACATACTCAACGGTCTTCCGGCGTCTTACAATTCTTTCAAGACTTCAATTCGCACTTCCCCACTACTGGCCGACCTCGACTCTCTCTACTCGCTCCTCTGCAGCGAAGAAATACATGTGAACCAAGATCCATCAAAGAAACTGCTACAGACCAATCGGCCCTATATGCAACTTCCTACAATCAGAACAGAGGAAAGGCACAACGTCGCCCTCCCAAGATCACCAAGAACCACAGCTCAACTCAGAACTATCAGGTCCCAAATCCCAATCCCGCAAGCAACACAGGAAACCAACGCCCAACCTACCAAATCTGCCGAAAGATCGGTCATCTAGCCATCAACTGCTGGCATCGATGCAATTTCAAGTACGCGCCAACAACCTCGCCCTCTCTGTGAGCCATGCTTGCTCAAACTGCCGGGCAACCAACACAGGATTGGGTTCTTGATACCGGAGCCTCTGTACATCTTACTCCGGACACCAACAACATTCAACATCCGCACATCTACCACGATACAGACACTGTCTCGGTAGCGAACGGATCCTCCATGACCATTCAAAACTCCGGGCAAGGACTCCTCCCGCTACCAGACACACATCGTAAGCTGCGCTTATGTAATCTCCTTCATGTTCCATCGCTTACCCATAACTTAATTTCTGTCTCTAAATTAACGGCTGATAATTCAATCTCAATCACGTTTGACGCTAATGGTTTTGAAATGAAGGATTCTCATGATCATCGCCCACTTCTACGTGGTCGTCTTTATAAAGGACTGTACTACATAAGCACGACACCAGACGGTCACTATGTAGCTCTCAACACCACCGTGTCTACCTCAAATCTGTGGCATGGACGGCTTGGTCACCCCAACAGTCGGATTCTTACCACTCTAGCTAAAAATATTCCCATTTCTCATATATCTCATAAGAATTTTTCATGTAATTCTTGCAATGTAGCAAAGAGCCATAAGCTCAATTTTAATAAAAGAACATCAGTTTCTTCTTCCCCGTTTGAATTACTTCACTCGGACATATGGGGTCCGGCTCCGACTAATTCAACCATAGGGTTCCGTTACTACATTATCTTTATAGATGATTTCACAAGATTTACGAGGATTTATTTTATGCAAACAAAGCAAAAAACAATTTCTAAATTTAAAATACTTTGCAGTCACATTAAAACTCAATTCGGTCAAGTTCCCAAACAGCTCCAATCTGACGGCGGAGGCGAATACATCAGTTCCTCCTTAAAAATGTATCTCCAAGAACATGGCATTCGACACCGTCTCTCCTGTCCGCATACACTGGAACAGAACAGAATAGCAGAACGCAAGCATCGCCATGTACTGGAGCTAACCCGAACATTGTTCCATTCGTCCAACGTGCCACCCAGTTCTGGCCCGAGGTCGTCTCCACTGCAACATACCTCATTAACCGTCTTCCGTCAACATCCATGAGCTTACAATCTCCCTACAAATGTCTACACCGCAAGGAACCCAGCTATGATCACCTTCGAGTCTTCGGATGCCTATGCTATCCGTGGACTCAACCTTGCAGTCAGGAGAAATTTTTACCCCGCTCCCATGACAATGTCTTTCTCGGATATTCTCCCACGCACAAAGGATACAAGTGTTACAACCTCGACACACAAAAGATTCAAATTTCCCGCCATGTGGTATTCCAAGAAACCATATTTCCCTATCAACAAAAGAACTCTAGCAGCCAGCCAAGCCTCCCTACCACACCAAACCAAACACCACCACTACTTCTAGTACCTACATCCACTATACCACAGCCAACCCAACCCGTTCACCAACTACCCAGACCTCAACCACCGCCCACAAATTTCAGCCACCCCGAGTCCCTAACCAACACAGAAACCATTTCCCATAATTCGCCTACTGCTCCGATTACGGACAACCAAATCATCCGTCCCACTCATCACATGCAAACACGCTCTAAGTCCGGGATCACCAAACCAAATCCCTACTACTCTCTTCTCAGCAAGGCTAACTCTACACACACCCCTACCTCTTACAAACAGGCAAGCACACAGAAGCACTGGCAATCGGCTATGGAAGCCGAATTCAATGCTCTTCAGCAACAAAAGACCTGGACTCTTGTATCTGCTCCAGCAAACAAACGTATACTAGGATGCAAATGGACCTTTAAAACCAAGACTCTACCAAACGGTCAGGTGGAACGCTACAAGGCCCGGCTAGTAGCCTTAGAATACGAGCAACGTTATGGAGAAATCTACAGTGAAACATTCAGTTCGGTAGCAAAGATGCCGACCATCCGCATGCTAATTACTCTGGCTATCAATCGGAAATGGCCGGTCCTACAACTCGACGTCTCCAATGCCTTCCTATACGGTGATCTACCTGATGACATATACATGCGCCAACCACAGGGATTCGTCGACAAAAACTCACCCAACGCTATCTGTAAACTGCACAAATCTCTCTATGGTCTCAAACAAGCTCACAGACAGTGGTTTCAAAAACTTACAAATTTTCTACAAGAATGCGGATTTCATTTCAGCCGATTTGACCCCTCCTTACTTATCTTTACCAAATCTCAAATTCAACTCTATTTACTCATTTATGTCGATGATATTCTCGTGACAGGAAATGACCAAACAACCATACAAGATTTGCTCCGTGATCTACACTCCCACTTCGCTCTTAAACAACTCGGGGAGATTTCTCTATTCCTCGGCATACAAGTTCAGAAGACCAAACACGGCCTACTCCTTACGCAGGAACATTACGCCCGCAAAATACTAAAAGATGCTGGATTTGTGGACTGCAAGGCTGCCCCAACACCCATCATGCCAACACCTAAACAAATTATACCAGACATTACACCTTTCCCTGATCATTCTCTTTATCGTCGTATTGCAGGTTCTCTCCAATATATCTCAATCACACGGCCAGACATAGCATACGCGCCGAATCGAACGTGTCAGCACATGTCCAACCCAACTACTCAAGACTACAAGAACCTCACAAGATTGCTCCGCTACATTAAAGGAACTATCACTTTCGGCCTACCACTCACATCTGGAAATCTTCAGCTTCACACCTATACAGACGCAGATTGGGCCTCTGATAGTACCGACCAGAAGTCCATATCCGATTTCTGCACCTTCTTGGGTCCCAATCTTGTCTCATGGTTCGTCAAGAAACAGGCCACTGTGGCCAAATCATCCACGGAAGCCGAGTACCGTGCCCTCTCCGCGGCATCTTCGGACGTCATCTGGCTACGACGTCTAGCAGCAGAGCTTCAGCCTGAACAAACTGCTCCGACTCCAATTCATTGCGACAACATTTCGGCAATCGCAATAGCCAAGAATCCGATATTTCACGTCCTGACGAAGCACATACAGATTGACTATCAATTTATAAGACAGCACATTACTTCCAGAAACATTGTAATTCATCACATACCATCCGCCGAACAAGTAGCAGATATCTTCACTAAGGCTTTCACGCCTTCACGCTTTAACATTCTTCGCTCCAAACTAACCATTCATGGCACGAATGCTTAGTTTGTGGGAGAATGTTAGCGCACACATTATATAGCTTATCTGGTACCAACGTTATTTACAACTGTATTCATCTTTGCCTATATTAAGGCTGCTGTAATCTACTTTCAGATTAATGAAAACATATTTTCTATTTCCTTCTCTCTGCTTCGGCTTATACGCTTTCTCTGGCTTCTTCTCTTTCCCTGCTTCTTGGCTGTTCTTACATAGGGTGCCTCGATTGATTTCCGAGTAGAATTATTTGAACAAAATTCCTTCAAAACGCACAGAATTGAAATATCGGAGGGATGTCTGCAACGACCTTTATCTCATGTGATTAGAAAATAAGGTATCAATCATCTAAAAGAGAGATCTATAGCAAAGGTGAACTTGTTTTTTTTTTTGGCAAGTTGAGCCCAACCCCAACAGAACTCAGTGGTAGTACATGTGATGTTGATTATTAATATTTATCTTAACTTAATTAAATTCTCATGCTTTGGCGCAACAGGTACACTGTTAAAAATTATTTTGATTTAGATTTCATTTGGGACAACTTTTTTGTTGCTTTTTAAAACTATTTTCTAACACAGAAAATTTAGTTCAAATAATTTATATACTAAAAAATTATTTTAAAAATAAAAAGAAAGCTATTCCAAACGAAAATTTAGACTTTATTTGGGACAGCTTTCTGTTTCTTAAAGCAATTTTTTAGTAAATATTAAAACTTACATACTAAAAAATTACTTTAAGAAACAATAAGAATGTCGTCTCAAATGAAATCTTAATCACCCCTCTCACAAAGCAAATGTGCACAATTTATTTAATACAAACAGTCATTCAGTACATTAACGTTGGATATAGAAGGTAACATTCATCATTGGGGGCAGCAGGACCTTATTCAAGAGTAAGAACACTTGACAGTTAATGCCAGAATCCCTGAGAAAGAAACAAAAAATATCAGTTAAATAACTTGAATGAAAATGAAATTGAAATTGAAGAGCGAGAATTCGCCAATACCGTAAATTCACCCAAGCATACAACATGTACTCGCTTACCGATTTATCTGGATCAATGTAAAAAAGGTATTTGCTAGAAGGAACATACAAAACCGAGGAACAAATATAAGCTCAAATCTCAAAAGATATAATATTTTTATTTATCTCTTTACACCTAACCTTAGCTATTTATAAAGAAAATAGAACATTCTAGAAATTTAAGGTATATAAAATCCAAGCTCTATTATAACTAAGATGTTTTACATTATACTCCCTTTACGTCAGAAGAGTTCTGATCCGTCGAGACACGTCATCATGAGGGAGATAGATGTAGACATCAAAATCAGTTCACTTGGGTCGAAGATTTTGAATGCAGACAAAAGGTTTTTTCATCTATCTTCATTTGCTTCAACAGTCGTGAATTTGATTAGGTATTCAGCATCAAAAAGATGACCAATACAAATGTAGTGCTTCAATGATTTCTTCAATAACTTCATTGCTTCTTCAACCATACCAAATTTAGCAAATCCACCAATAAGGAAAGTCCACGAAACAGTATTATGGCCAGATAGGAAGACAAAAGTTCTCTTGCAAGATGAGATATCCAAGTGAACATGACGGAGCAAAGCTAAACCTTCTGCAAGACTAATGGCAATTGAAAGTCTTCGAGGCCAGTCTGGCTCATATTCATCTTTAGGAGATTCATAAAGAAGCTGTGCCAATGTCCCATTAACTATGTGAGGGTGAAGGAGAAGAGCTACATCCTCATAGATTACATAACCAATAGGTATCATTAGATTAGGATGAATGAGATTCCCAAATCTCTCCAACTCTCTTATCATCTTGTTCTGGGAAAATTATTAGGTCCGGTCACCGCACGTAAAGATACGTCTGGACATCAATAAAAAATTGGCATGTGGAATGTACACGTGTCCGCGGAATTTTAAGTCAAGCGTGTCAAAAAGCGCAGGTAAAGTGCAGTTAAAGCGCAGTCAAAGTGCAGTCAAAGCGCAGTCAAAGCGTAGTCCACGTGGCAAGTTTTAATTAGATGTCCGGACATATTTTTAGGTCCGGTGACTGGACCTAATAATTTCCCTCAAGGTGATGCAAAACTATTCTATCAACGAATTTGAGTTTTTTTACTGAAAGAACAAGCCCTGAAGGCATGTTTTCCTAATAAGCAGTACTGAAAGTTCCATTGCTTAGCTTATTTGTATCTTTCATAATTGCTTTTACAACACTCTCAAAATCCACAGCTTGTTTGAGGCTATCAACAAAAAACATTTCCTGTTATCACTAGTGGAGAATCAACGGGTATTTCTTCAGCACCAATATCACTTGATTTGCTTTCATTTGCTTTCTTTCTCTAATTGTGAACAATATCACAACTACTGAGACTGAAAAAAACAGCTAGACCAGATCCAATTACAGCAAGAACCATTTTGTACGAAGATTTGTGGTGATTATTCTCATACGCAGTATCAGAAATGTAAGGGAAATAAGTACTCAAAGGATCACCACAAAGATTTTTGTTTCCTAAAAAGCTTGAAGGAGGGCTCTTCTGAAATGGAGCGAAAATTGGCACTGGACCAATTAACTGATTATTAGAGAAGTTAACATCTATTAGACTCAGCATACCCTTGAATTCAGAAGGAATAATTCCAGATAGCTGATTGTTAGATACATCCAATGAAACCAGCTTGTCGAGCTTCCCAGCTCATGCGGTAAATTGCCAAGGAGGTGATTGAAGATAAGATATAGAGCGATCTGTAAGTTCTTAATCCTTTTGATCTCAGTCAGAATTCCAACGATTACCGCCCAACTGCAACTCGAGTAGTCTCACACAGTCTCCAATCACCAGAGATATCTCCCCGCCAATAGAATTCTAACCTAGAAGAAGCACTGCAACCTCGGCGTGCTGCAAATATTCTCCTGTAAGCTCCCATAGAATCTGTTATTGCTTAGATCAAGCTTACTAAGGCTCCTACACTTCGCCAGTGAGACTGTTATCTGAAAGTGCCAGGCGTGGGACTAGGATGGGAGGCAAGTTGCACGAGGGCGTTGGGAACGTGTCGGAGATGGGTGTTGGGCCAAGGCTGGTGACGCGCAAGATTGCCGCAGGGAGAAAACGCTGGCAAAAGGGGGAAACTGGGAGCCTTGTGGGAGAGACGAAGGTTGCATGACTATAGGCCATTGGAGCCAGCACTGGTTAGACGTGCTGGAGGGGTTGTGTGTTTGATTCGTGCGTGCGGGAAGCGGGCTAAGGATGGACCGCAAGGATTGTTGATATGGTGAATCTTTCTTCTCTCCCTTAGCTTCTTCCTCACAGTGGCAGAATGTAGGCGCAAATCGCGCGTTAGATTGAGGTCGGGCGTGGGAATGCGGACGCATGGGGGGGGCGGACGATCAACGCTGGAGCAGGACCGGACGCGCTTGCGCGCTGGAGGAGCGAAGGCGCCGGTTTGGTTGTAGACGTGTGTATTCTCTCTACGAAATAAATGAAATTAGAACATAAAATATCTAATCGATCAAGTGATACATTCACTTGAGCTGCTCAAAAAACTTCTTGACTTCGATCGTCGTATGCAACCTATCTTCTTCAAACTCCATTCTTTGCGAGGTTCAAGTTCTAATACCAACTGCTATAGTGGATCGATGGAAGGAACGATCTGCTAGAAGGAACAGACAAAAGCCGGGAACAAACACAAGCACAAGGCTCAAAATGTTACTGATTTTTTATTGATGTGGCTATTATTATTGATATATGATTGATGATGTAATAGACTGAGATGTGATGTATTATAACTGAACACTTGAGGATTCACCAGATCAACAATTCGTGAGATTCGTCCTCAGCCCGCCTCCTACATCACCTCTTCTCTCCGCCATCCATGGCATCAGGTTCTCCCCATTGACACTTCCAAGACCGCTATGTTAAATTAAAGCTCACCTCTAAAACCTTTGAGCTCCTCTAGTTCGTCGTTTGCCCCTCGCAATTCAAAAAGTAGAAGTCAAGGATAGAGAGAGCAAGTCTGGATCATGGATGCATACAATTACTTCAAAAAATCCATCGGTAGTTTATTCAATTTTCAAGGAAACTCAAAGATATGAAAATGAGTTGAAAGTGATATACTGTGATTTGATATGATAATACTAAAAAGTAATATATTTTGAAATGCTTTAAAGGACTAATATATATATTAAATTATGATATTGATCTGAATGAAAGGATATACTAGTTGATATCAGATATATGATATGATAATTTCATATGATATCCTCAAGATCCATGTGGTCCACTGACGGGAGTCAATGGATGGGAGTCATAAGGAGTTCGAGATTGATTGGTAGTTATAATGATTTGGGGCAATTGTCACATGATTTAGGTGGAGTTATAATTCATTGATTGAGAGTTATAAGGGGTGATTGATTGGGAGTCATAAGTATATGAGCATGATATAAGATACCCTCAATTGAATATCTGATAGAATATTGATTATCGATGTTGATACGAATTACTAACACTGGTCACTATTACTTATAGCTATTGATATGATTATTGTTAACACTTATACTGACACTATATTGATATTGTACTAACACCGTAAGAATATTGATTGTGAACCTCCTTAAGTAAAGGAAGTTAAACTATTAAACATCAAGACATCTTTTGGTGTAATAGTTGAAATTTTATTTAAGAAACTCCGCAATTAAGTGTGGTCATCTAGGAGAAATCCTAGGATGGGTGACCATTTGAAAAGTTACACCAACAAGACAAAACCGTGAGGCCCTTAGGACAAGGCGAACAATATCTCGATAGTAAAATAAGTTTGGATTGTTACACTACTACTGATTACAGCTACTATTACAGACTAATATTATTGAGACTAATACGAATGATCATATGGAATACATATCGCTTAAAGTTCCTAATTTATATTATTAATGTGGCTACTGTTACTGATCTGTGATTGATGATGTAATAGACTGAGATGTGATGTGTCACAACTAAGCACTTGGTACTGATAATCGATATAGATATTGATGCATAGATTTTTTAATATGATTTATAGCATATTTTCTCATTTCATTACATTGATTTTAGTTGTAAGATTTTAGTTATTGATGGGCTTTTATGCTCGTTACGTGGTTTTATATGATTTCATATAAAGGTAAGGAGTCTGCAGCTTGAGGCTACATCATGCATAATTTTTTTTCCGCTCTGCTAGTTCAACTTCCTTCAATTTTTCAAGTTTATGGATATTCGTTTATAGCCAACGAAGGCTCTTGTACATATGATTTTGGGACTAGATATAGCATGTAAATATTGATTATAGTAAATGTGAATTATGTTTTCTGTTGTTTATATTTCTTTAATGCAATTAATCAACTCTAGATGTTTATCGATTTGGTTGATAAATGAATATAATGAGACTGAAAAGATAATAATATGAAAAGGAAAAAAGAATAAAAAATTTTCTTTCACTTTAGATTTTGAGACTTAACAAGAATCAAGTCAAGGGTTACCCACTAGAGGAAAGCATGTAAAGGTACTACCCAAGCAGAATATGGGCCTCTTGTCCAATCTCTAAGGAAACTCGTATTAGGTAGGGAAGCTTATGGTTCAAGGCCAGGCATGAGTTTAGAAATCTGCAATGAAAATCATGCTTAGTTAGTTTTTGAGATTGTGTAACAGATCTCTGATGACCTAGTACCTATACTTATCCCTGATAATGGAGGACAGACAAAGGCAGTGCATGTTGTGTTAACAAGCTCAGAAGAGGATACCAAGATTCTCTTGATATAACTTCAAAATCTTGAAGATGAACAGAATCTCACTCCGGGGATTCCATTAAGTCATTGATTTCATCTCAAGTTCTCACAATACAATTGTTTCCCACAACTGCCTCCGTGATTTTACCTTCATTCATGAGAAGTTTCTCGGTCCGTTACCTGAAACGATGTCAGAATTCTTGTGCTGGTTGAAATTGTTATTCTCCGATGTAATTGATCTTAATTATTTGTTGAAGGAGTTTGGACCTTTAAAGAAAGAAAAAAATATCCCTAGTGCCCTGAGTTATTTAAAAAGGCAGTATTTTGTACCAATAGAACTTGAAGTTCCTAAGCAAGCTGAAGATGGGAACAAGAGCCATGGAAACAATATTCTTTAAGTTAGTAATTTTATTTGTTAAGCTGAATATGTTGTTAAGAACGCTCCTTCAAGCCGATCTGCACTCGAGCGCACCAGATCAATTGAAGATCATACAAACATTTTCAATCCAGCAACCCTAACACTTCATGAACCTGGTGATCATGGTAAGACTGGTTGGCGAATTGGTACTAACAGGAGAGTAAGCACAGATAACATACTCTTCCTATGGGGCTTTGGTGGTGCAACTTCTGCTGTGGAGCTAAAACATCTTCTCTTGCAAATTCATCCAATTTTTGCAGAAGATTTTGATGTTCACTTTGTCGATAAGACCTGCGCTGTTGTTGTTTTTGAGAAGTTAGGTTCTGCTGAGACATTACTTAAAGACATGGGTTTAGTTGACAATGTTTTTGGTGTTTTAAGAGACGTTGTTGTGGAAGGGTTGAGGGGCTGCAGGATATGATGGCTACAAGAAAGTTTGCAGGTTGGGCCTTTAGGGAGATTTAGTTGATTCATTGGAAATTGCATTAGTTGAGGCATCAGAAACATGTACACATCTAAATAAGCTTATGGACATTCCTAGAGGATTGCTCATGATTTTTACACCAACCTCACTCCCGATAGCACTAACGACTACCATCTCGATAGAGTTGAGCTCTTCTGATGCAAGGAGAGTATGATATGGAACATCTTAGTTATAATAGAGCTTAGGTCTAGTATATCTTTAATTTCTAGAATATTCTATTTGCTTTATAAATAGCTAAGCTTAGATGTAAGGGAAGGAAAAAATATTATATCCTTTTAAACCTTGAGCTTTTTTTTTGTTCTCCGATTTTGTGTGTTCCTTCTAGCATATCATTTCTTCCATCGATCCTACTATATCAATTTCATTGGGCAAACATTAAGCTTCACAACTTTAAAATGAGTACATTTACATGCTTTTGCATAGAAAAACTAAACTAGACACACGAAAATTGTTGCAATGCTATTATTGTTCATATTGCCATAAATAAGAGATTTGAGGATGCCAGAAAGTGGGTTGGGGAGATAAAAGAGACCGAACAGAGAAGTATAGGCTTACCTCATTTCTTCATTCATGCTCCTATAGAGACCATTTATAGAAAATACAAAATTCCTAAACACTCCAACTACCCATTAAACCCCAAATGCCAATTACTCACAAATGAACTACAATGACTGCAAAGAACAACTAATTTATTCATAATCTACTCATGACATTTATCAACACTAACAAAAAATCACCATTTAGCATGCATAACATGCAGAAATTCAATCAAAGCATTTAGAAGAACACTTTCCAACTACAGGAACTTGTTACCTGATTATTAAAAGCATCTCCTCGATAATTAAAGCTTCAAAGCTGCCAATTTATCAAGAAACCAAATGAACTCCCCGTTCTCAAGCTTAACCATTTGTACAGGCAGCAAATCATTTGATGAATTGTTGTCTAAAGCTTTCTTCACTGCATCAACTTCAGCAGATCCAGCAACCACCATGAAAATGTAAGCCGAAGCATCAATTACAGGAAAAGTGAAGGTTATTCGAACAGGTGGAGGCTTTGGAGAATTCTTGATAAATGTAACCCATCTATTCTTCTCACTGAGGAGCGGGTGATGAGGAAAAAAAGAGAAGCAAGGTGACCATCATGCCCCATTCCCAGAAGCATAAGATCAAACCTTGGAAATTTAGTCTGAGGAGAAATCTCCACCACCCCTCGCTCCACTAACTCCTTCAGCCTGGACTCATAGTCTTCAGCTGCGTGCTCAGCGTCTAGAGAATCATTAATAGCATAAATTTGGTCTTCTGGAATAGGAACCTGCATATTTTTCAGAAAACAGAAAAAAATCAATACTTTCCTCCCCTTTTTTCTTCTTTTTCTTTGCTTTGTTGAATATTTCATAGTTCAGAATGTATTTAGGATAGACAATCGACTGTTTGGGGTTGTTTGATAGAAAGTATAATTTGAGTAAAGCTGGATTCCTTAAATTCTATAAATTTATATTTAGTGAATCTTTATAATTTTGACCCCTGAAAATTATTTGATTCTAGATATCTTCTAGTCTGAATTAAATCCAGAAACACTGCTTGAACGCAAAGCAAATAATTTCAGTTGTATGGCCGTGGGATTTACGGTAGATTTAGTAGAATAAATTTAATCTATACTCAACTATAAAGTTTTTAGAGCTTTCATAATGGATTTCACAAATCCATAGTTTGCCTGGTTTTGGTAAAATCCTGGACTTAATACAGGCAACGAAAGAATTTAAAAATTTTGAAGGTTTAGATTTAAGGATTTAGCATATATTCTTACTTATATTCAAAAATATTTTAGGATTTGATTCGGTGTTAGGGTTAAGAAATTATTATTTACGTCATAATTACGTCTTCATGGCTTGATTTCGGTGTGATTCTCGATATTTTTTTTTTCTTTTAAATAAGGCAGCGTCCAAACACACAACACATATTCGCGAGACTCGTACCCAGGACCCCAAACCAACAAACCAAGGAGAGCTGGGTGATTCTTAGGAAATTGATTTCGCCCAATAAATGGCTGAGTATTAATTTCAATTTCATTAACCAATTTAATATCTATTTATTTTTCATTTCCTCTCTCTCAAATCCTTCAAAAAGAACAAAGCCCAAGAAATTTTCCGAGTGGCGGTTCTCACTCGGTTGACCATTAAAAAAACTTGAGCATGAAAGCATGGCGTACATTTGTGCCCTGTTCAATGCAAGCTTGCAAGAGAACTGAATGAAAAGAAAGGCAATCAACGTGGGTTCTTCGGTTCATTCCAGTTTATTCCATACCTTGGAAAGGAAACCGTTTTTGGCGAGCATATAGTTGCTTTCGGGATCGTCCTTCTTCACAACCCTCTCATCGACCCAGAAGATATGCCACTTAGCCCAATCGACTTCACCGACATACGGCGGCTCCACCAACTTCCTGCGATCAGTTAGAAGCAAAAGGGAAAATGAAATTGGAAGACGGCCAGACGAGGGTTGAAGAGGAAAACTGATTATATGATTTAGTCTCACCTGAGCTTTTCGATGAGGTAACCACCGGAGAGAACAACGGTGAAGGCGCCCCTTTGAATAGAGAACTTGCGGGAGAGATCCGCCGTGTGCTTGGCGATGCCCTCAACTAGATCGTCGTCGCTGTCGAAGATCTTAACTTCCTTCTTCTCGCCGGCCATTTTTGATGAACGACAGTGACGATAATTCTTGAATGATAGGAAGAAAGAAGTGGGAGAATAATCTGAAGGTTGTGGGAAAGGGGAAAAGGGGTTTTATAGTGGATAGTGACGAAGGATAAGTGCTAAGGTAGGAAGAGTGAGGAGGATTCTAATCCGGGCTCCTTATTTATTACACGACACTAAAGAGAGAGAGGGAATAATGAGAAACAGAGAATTTTTTTTTCTTTTTTTATAAAATAAAAATAAAAAATAAAATAGTTAAATTTTATAAATACATAATAAATATCAAAATTAAATTTATTTAAGTTTATTTTAGGATTAAAATTAAATTAAATTTTAAATTTAAAGAAAAAATATTAAAAGTAAATTTTGATATTTATTATATATATTTTCATGCATTTTTAATTTATACAAAACTTATTTTTATGTATATTTTTAATTATTATTATGTATGTTTCAAAAATTATATAAATAAATCTGCTTTTTTTCATATTTAATATTTTTATGTTTTTTAAATTGTATAGTTTTATGTATTTTAGTGGGCAATTATCAATATATAACAAAAATCAAAATTAAATTTTATCTAAGTTTCTTCATAGAATTATAAAAATAAAAAGCCGTCAAAGAAATATCTATAAAAAAATCCAATCTACCACTAAAAATGCATAAAAGTATACATAATAAATATCAAAATTATAAATTTTAATATTTTTAGTTTAAATTTAAAATTAAATTAAATTTAAATCCTAAGGAAAAGCTTAAATAAATTTAATATTGATATTTATTATATATTTACAAGTATTTTCTTTTTTATTTTATAAAATTTTATTTATTTATTTTTCTTAGAATTATAAAAAAACAAATATATATATATATATATATATATATATATATATATATATATTTATATTTATATTTATTTATTTATTTATTTTCTCTCTCTCCTTTCCCGCACTATTTCCCTTTCCATGTCTATTTCCCAGAACAATTATTACGTCCTCTGACCAGACGTAGAGCTACGTTCGGCCACCAATAACATGTCGCCACGTGCTCTTACTCTTTACCGCGCGGCCCGACGACTTGACTCGGAGCAGAACCCGGGAATGTTATGTTCGCCATTTTCTCGGTATTGATCGGTATTTGCTCGGTATTTGCTAGGTATTGCTTTGCAAAAATGAGAAATACCACTCTGTGAAGACCAATACCATGCAAATACCGAGTTGTACCGAGTTTTTTTACAACTCGGTACAACTCAGTATTTGCTCATGATTTGCTCGGTATTGCTAGGGATTTGCTCTGTATTGCTAGGGATTTGCTCGGTTTTGCTAGAAAAAACTCGGTACAACTCGGTATTTGCTCGATATTGATAGGTATTTGCTCGGTATTGGTTATTGCCGAGCAAAATCGACCAATACCTAGCAATACCGAGCAATATTGGGTCCGTTCCGGGTCGGGTTGTCGGGGCATGCGGTAAATAATGAAAATGCGTGGCGCGATTCTACTAGCGGCCGAACGTAGAGTTGCGTACGTTCACCGGACCAAATAAAAGTTCCTATTTCCCATCGTTTCTCTCTCCCACGGTCCCACCATCATTCTCTCTCCCCCCTCTCTCTCTCTAACTATTTTCTCTTTCTTGGTTTTAGTTGAATACAACAATTAAAATAAGGTATTCATAATGACCTATTTCTTTTAACACATTCTAAATTTGCTATTTTATTTGGCAATTTTCTCCATTTTATATTTTATATTTTTTGTGGGCTAGAACATACATGGTGATAGAGTTAGAGTCCTACAATATCTTAGTGTTGCATGGATATGCAACTCACACGCAGAGAACACAATATTTTTTACGTGGAAAACCCTCAAAAGGGAAAAAACCACGGGAGCTGGCCTAGTTGAAAATGATTCCACTAGAATTTGAGTAGATTACAACGGGTTGACTCATCCTTGAAAGCGATCATATTACAAATGTCAATAGCAAAATTGAAATATAGTGACAAACATGGACGATAGTCCAGCGTCACTTGATGGTTTTGCAGAACTCCGAGCGTTAGGTGGCGGTCCAGCGGAACTCAGGGGTGACATGTGGTGGTCAAACATAACTCAGGGCCTCAAGTGGTGGTTCGGCGGAACTCAGTGCCTCAAGTGGTGGTCCGGTGTAACTTAGGGTCTCAAGTGGTGGTCCCACGGAACTCAGGACCTCAAGTGGTGATACGGCGGAGCTCAGGGCCTCATGTGGTGATTCGACATAGCTCAGGTCCTCAAGTGGTGGTTCGGCATAGCTCAGAGCCTCATGTGGTGGTCCAGCACAACTCAGGGCCTCAAGTGGTGGTTCGACGAAGCTCAGGGCATCAAGTGGGGATCCGACAGAATTCAGGGCCTCGAGTGGTGGTCCGGCGGAGCTCAAGTGGTGGCCGAGGAGGCAAGGAGGCAAGAGCGATCTCCGATCTCTCTCTTTTCTCCTTAGGCTCAGGGGTCCCCTTTTTAAGATGAAAGTGTATCTATTTATAGATTTCTTGGAGTGGCATGACATGTAAATAGGTGAAAGATCAAGGACAAATGAGGAGTGATTTGGATGGATGATCGATATTGAATCCCTTGATTATAGACCGTTTGATAGACATTTGAATGTCTTAGTGATGTCACAATTTAGTAATCTTAGGCTCGTTGGATTTGTCTTGTTGAGCTGCTCGATTCGACTATAAGCACATCATGTTTGGAAATAATTTGGTAATCTAAATTGTAGTTTAAACCATCCAACAGCGCTTCTAACCCTTGATTTGGACCATTTGGGCTCGTATTGGGTTGAATTTGGTGTCCGGTTAAGATAATTATTTGAGAATACATCAGTTTCCCCTCTGTTTTCGGATGTTGAAGCTCCATGAGTCAAAAAATAAGTGCGATTTGAAATTCAAAAGCACTTTGATCTTGGACGTAGATGTCCCGAATTGCTCTAAAAACATCAAAATTGAATCTAGAACGTAAAAAAAAAATAAAAATTGTGTTGATGACCAAAATGCTTAATTTAGCTTTTTCAGACCTAAATTTGGGCACAATGATATGACACTGATATGACACTAGATCATGACTAACATGGTGTTGATGTGGTCATAACACACTGGATTATGGCTAATGCGGCCCGAATGTGATCATAACATGCAGGATGGTGGCTAATGTGGCACCTATGAGCCTAAAAGTTGTAATTTAAATTAAAAATATAGACAATTACATCGCTTCATTCTTGACGGGTGAGTGGATAAGTTTTTTGATTTCTTGCCCAAGGTCTAGGGTTCAAATCACACTAAAGTTGTGGCTTCTTTAAGCAAACAAAAAAATAATAAACATAAAAACTTAAGTATCACCTTTAGGTTCTATATAAAGTCATTTGTCATCTTATGGTGGTACCTCCCCCTTATGCTCTATCAGTGTTGATGGTCCAACTTGATGTGGTTGTGCTAGAGGTTGGTAATAACATGGTTGATGGTAAGGAGAGTGCAAATATGTTAATGAAACTATATGTGAAGGTGGTGGCTGGTAATATGGGTAAAAGGGTGTGGACTTCGTGGGATCTGGTGATGGGAATTAGGGGCTACTATCAGCAGGAGAAAGAAAAGTGAGTGCCCTGCCTTGTAGTTTCTACGAGTGGTGGTATAGCTTGGCCCTGCACTGTCGGTCTTACCCCTGTTGGGCCAATAGTAAACTTCTTCCGGCGACCAAACATAGAAGTAATCGACTTGCAATGAGGTTCTTCACCTGAAGCCATCTAAGATGAAGATAGAGATTAAATTTTTGATTGCATGAAAGATAAATAAGTTGTAAAAATATAATGGAGTTGCTAAAGTTACAATATGAAAAAAGGTAAATGAAGTAAATGAAATTGTATTTTCATTACCTGAAAAATATAAAATTGCTAAATTTGAAATTGCATCAATGAGCTTACAATAATACAAATAAATAAAATTGCTAATCTTTCAATTAATTATTCTTCACTAGAGGAGGTTTCATTAGTTTTCATTATCTCTTCACATGTTGTCTTATTTTCGCTAGATTCATTGCTAGAACTCTCAACTTCTTCCAACTATGTCTCACTCACCAGGATTGTATCCTCACGTATATTAATTACAGGTTCTCTAAAATCCAACTTTTATTCCTCTTGAAGTACAATTTGTTTTATATAATATTGTTACTCTAAAGTCTCTCATGGTTTGGTCTTTATTACTATTAGTCAATCATGTTTATCTCTAAGTATCGTCAGATAAAAGACAAAATAAACTTGACTTGCTTGTGAACTAGGACAAAAGGATCAAACTTAGCATCTCCAATTGCACTTCACTTCTATTATACCATACAACGGATGCACAATTGTGCCTCTAGTTGGAATAGGATCATACCATTCGTAGTCGAAAAAAATTTATGACTCTCATCTTCTCTTATATATTAGAGTTGAATATTCTCTTCCAAAATACCATAATAATCACATTTTCTTTCTTCATGAGTGTTTCCTCTTACACAAACATCATAATTTTTATTTTTTTTCTCTCACTCCATGACTTAACGTGAAATATAAACCGATTAACAAGAAAAATTGATCATGCTTTAACTATTATGATATACAATTGTATTGATGTTTATTGATAATATGTTAATACTTTTTTTAATTAATTGTTAATATTTGTCACTTATATATTCATACTATTAGTGATTGAATATTACATGCATATTATTCATATTGTATTACATTGATTTCAGTTGTATGTTCTGATAATCTACTAAGCTATTAGTTCACTTTGTGATTTTACATGTTTTCAGGAAGGGGTCATGATCTAGTGGAGTGAGGACAGTTATGAGATTCATAATTTCATATTTTTTTTTTTTTTGCATTTTCTCTAATTTTATTCACTTGCAATTAGTAGCTTAGAAAGTTGAAATAAATGTAATGATTGATCTTTTTGGCTTTTGCACATGAATTTTGAGATATAAATATAGTTTTATATTTTGATGTATATGATTTTTAATCACTTATATTGAATTGATTTATATTGATGAATTTATAGAATCTTTATTTGGTTAATTAATAGATAAATAGACAATTCTTTTAAAATTAGACCCTGTGATGTTATACTTGAATTATGTAAATATGTATGCATGCAAGCATTCGTGCATGTATATATGAATTTATGTGTGTTTGTAAAAAGTATATACAAGTGCACACGTGTGTGTACGGGCTTATTTGTATGCTTGTATATCTCATAATCATCCACCACAAAAAATGATTGATTTTCTTGTAGTAAATGGACCTCGTTAGGGAAGGCATCAACAGGACCGACAACATGTCTGTAATGAATACTTCGGTATATTTCCCTAAAAAATAAATAGTAGGCATATTTCTCCAATTTAGACGTCATGAAGAATATAAATTCCACATTCTTTTTGTGGATTTATTCATATTATTTATAATTAATGTGTATTTCTACAATATATTAATTATACAACTATTTTAAAGTACAATATTTTATATATCATTGCCTAAATTATTAATTTTTTACATATATGATTAATGTAATTATGTGTGCGCTTGTAAAATGTATGTAGGTATGTATACATCTATCTATAGATATATGTATTTGTAAAATGTATGTACATGAGTATGTTTGTGTGTGCACAATTTAAATGTATATATGTATGAGTATATTGAAACATATGTATGTATGCATGCACGGTCATGGATGCATTTATTTCAGTCATTAGCATATGCTGCATATAAATGCACATATAATAATTAATTGGTGATATATGCTTTATGCTATACAAGGATTAGCACATCATTTAAATAATCGCATCACATGTATATTAGAAGTAAATGATACTGATGTATCATGTATGATAGACTATTATCTAGGTGACAAAGATTAACTGAGTGGATTTTTTAAATGTAATTGAATTATTTGTGTTAGTAGCTTCTTAAATAAAAAAAATATCAATGCTTAAAAAAATCAAATGCAACATACATCTGATATATTACATTTGATTTATAACATAGATGATTCATAGATCATAAATATATATTTCACTTTCGATTACAATATGTTTTTAGAAAATATCTATATAGAATTTTAAGATATTTTGCATTGATGTAAAATTATTTTCATATGTTGGATCTAAATAGAATTTTAGTTAAAAACATATGTTCAATATCTTTATTTTCTTATTAGATTTTAATATTACAATGAGTTCATAAATTTTAGGCTAGAATTAAATGATTTTTTAAATTCTATATTAGATTTAAGTTATATTTAAAATTCTAGAATATATATATAATATATATATATATATATATATATATATATATATATATATATATATATATATATATATATAATTATATTATATATATATATATATATATATATATATATATATATATATATATATATATATATATATATAATTCTACTTAGCAATAGAGGATTTAAAGCTTGAAACCTTTCCGCTGCACGGTTAAAAATCAAGCAGTGATGGCAGCTCCTCTGTCGCCCCTCGCACGTTCTTCTCCCCTTCGCCCGCCGCTGTCCTCAACCTCACGCTCCCACTCACCAGTCATGGCAGTCGGCGGCGCCGCCTCCTCCTCAGCCTCCGCCGAGGCTGAACAGGACATCAGCCGTGGCAGAGGCGTTAATAAGGAAGCCCCAATCCCACAGCTCGAGGTCATCGGATCGAAGCGCGAGCTGCTATCTCAGTTCGCCAGCTTGAAGATGTCCTACCGGCCATTCCCGTTCATCGGATGGAACCGCCATGTGGAGACTATCTTCGCCGCCTTCTTCCGGTCTCTTCCTCGTGTTCAGTTTCGCCGGGAGTGCTTGCGGACGAGGGACGACGGAGCCGTCGCCCTTGACTGGGTATCCGGAGATGAACGCCGTCTCTCCCCCGATACACCGGTGCTCGTCCTTCTGGTGCGATTTTAATTTTGTGTCCTATACATTAGTTTTCGTCTGTTTGGATGGCAATCGTAACCAGTTAGATTTTCTTGAACGGGGCTTACTTGGAGCTATTTCTCTCCGATTTAGTGATTTAGGAAGTGTTTGGATGCTGGGAATTTGAGAGAAAAGAAATGTAGGAAAAAGAAAGAATGAAAGAAAGAGAACTCAAATCAATAGCCGCATATTTATAATTAACGAACAAATTGCTGGGATTTCATTTCCTTTCCTTAATTTTTTTTTTCCAATCTTAAGAAAAACTCGAGAAGGCTGAGAAATTCTGAGTATTGGTGCCTTTTGTTATGGAGGAGGCGATAAGTCGAGCAAAAAGTGTGAAGATTTGGAGGCACTGAATACTCATTTGGGGAGCGGCCTTAAGGTGAAGAAAACTTGGCTGATGATAGTTGTTCAATCAGAAGTATTCTGGTAACAGGCTGAAGATTGTTGAGATTTAGTTATACTTTGAAGCGGTTAAACACTATTTGAGGTTTTTCATTTTTTTCTGTCTCTAGCCGCTCTGAAACCTTAAGTGAGCTGTCCTCTTTCCTGTTTATGTACTTTGCTTTTGTTTAAAGCATTTTTCTTTAAAAGGGTCACCAACCCGGGAAGAGATACCTCTTTGTCATTGGTGAAGCTTGCTTTTTATGTGCAAATTGTAGTCATTTGCACCTATGTCTCTTTGCTTGGCGTTAATCATCATTATTATTTTGCCAACTATTTGAGGCATGCTTTATGAATCCTATTCTCCATTCATTTTTTTTCTGAGCGCAATAGTTGGTTTGAACTTATTCTTTGCAAATTTTTTGTATAAATCCCATTCATGTTGCTCTCAATCTACTTATATTCTTTCCTAACACTTTGACATTAATTGCCCATAATTAATGCATTTTTTACCATTTGGTATGCATGTTAAAACGACCTAAACTTTAGGATATTGATTCAGTGCTATTGTTAGGATAGCATATAATTAAAAATAGATGATTATAGGATAAATATTAATTATCATTTGTTCTTATTAGATAAGAAAAAGCTCAAAAAATGTTATCATGGATAAACTCAAATTTAAAATTAGAAGTAGATTTTGGATTTGCACCTTCTTATACTTAGTTTCTTGTTTTCGAGCAAAATCCAAGCTAAGGAAGAAAATTGGTTTATTATTGAAGAAGAGAACAAAGAAAAGAATCCCTCTCTTCATTTCCTACGAGAAATAATGGAAAGAGGGAGAGGATGTGAGAAAAAGATTAGAAGAAAGAAGAATTAGTTTTTTGTATTCATGTTTAATTGTCTTGAAGCTGTGCATGATTGTGCTATAGGTAGCATGTGCATTAGTTTGTTTGAAAAAAAAAAAAAAAAAAAAAGAATGGAATCAAGCATATTTGGTTAGTTTGGTTCAATTTATTTAATGGTGGTTTGGTTTTTGGTTTCAAAATAAATCTTATTTGGATTTTGGTTATTAGGTCGGGTCAGAAAAAAATATTCTATTAAATCAACAACAACAACATCAACATCAAGCCTTTATCCCACAACGTGGGGTCAGCTACATGAATTCTTTTTCTCCATTGTGTCTTGTTAAATGTCAAAATTCTCATTTAAATCTAATAAAGAAAGGTCATTTCTAATATTAAATATAAAAACCAAAATGTTCTATAACTTAATGAAAAAAATAATTATTACTCTAAAGTTTGACTATACATTTAATTTGTTTCGGTTAAATTGGTTTAACAAATTCATTAATCAATCCATCAAACTAACCAATTACACACATCTTTATTATGATTTTAAAATTTGATTGGACTAAAATTGAACCGAATAAATTGTACAATATTGCGGTTATGTTTGATTTGTCTACCTATTGTTTGGTTGACTCAATTGAGTTTATAATTTGTTTGGGTTTAGTTGGTTTAAGAAATATGTTAAGAAATCTATCTAAATCAACCGAATGCACATCCCTAGATACAGGTAAGAGCGACGTGCTATAAGCAAGCGTGATTGCATCTTTTTTGAGGAGCAATTAGGTGAAACTCTTTGGTATGATATAAATCTTATGTGTTTATTATCTCTCATCTCTCTTATGTAATCCTTGTATTTCTACCGGATGTTAAGAGTTTTTGTTTTGTTTTGTTTGAAAGATATGGGGGTTCTCTTTGTGGTGATATTGAGTGTGTATTTATGTATAGGGAAGAGTGGTTTTCTTGTGCCTCATAAATTGTACACATTATGCAATACAAGGCATGCATCAAGGTTATTCTAATGAGTTTTAGAGTATTAAGGTATTTTAAATTATTTCTAGGATTCATTTTAGTTTTAGTGTTTTAATCATATGCAAGTGAAAGGCTTTAGTAACGATTGTTAGCTTTAGCATAATATTAAAATTAAAATTTCATTTATCATTTTAAATTCAAGGGTATACAATTCTTAAAAACTAATTTTTAAACCACATGAATTAATTTTCTTTAAAAAGTTAATTGTCTCTATAACAATCACATTTTATTAAAATTTAAAAAATTTGTGTGGTTTGAGGGAACATTTTGGAGCTTAATAAATCTAAATTTTAAGAAATATTTCTAATGTATTAATTATAAACCATAACTATAGTAGTATTACTGTTACGTGTGTTATATCATATCACATCATCCTGTACTATTATGCATCATTTGCACGAGGATATTCACATGAAATTTAATGCTAACTATGACACTATTGTGCTTATTGTTTAAAGATGCATGGAATTCTAATATGATGTCTAGATAATAGTTTGTCTAAACATAAAAATTTTTCAAGTATGAATATTTAAAAAAAAAATTACTGTTAAAAAAGTGACCTTGTAAAGCTATACAAAAAATTGGGATGAATGTTTACACATTAGAAATTCGAAAAAACTTATTATTAGCCCTTTTTTCATGTTTATGATTTAATTTTACATCCAAGACATTAACCAATGACTTGAACTATTCTCTTTTTTAACTTTTTTCCGCTGTTATTCATATCCAAAATGTCATTTCATATATCCCAAACAGTCACATCGAGCATATTCTTGAAGCTATTAGCCCTTTTTTAACTTTAATCATGTGCACAAATTATGGTTGATATCAAAAGTGTCTTAAGCAGTGGAGAGACAAACTTAAATGTGATAATTCTTGAAAATTTGATAGGAAATTGTAGAGCTATATGGAGATCTTTTGAAAGAAGATTGCCTAAGAAATTTGATGGAGCTAATTTTTTTTTCAAGTCTGGCATAATTGACACAAAGCCTTCCTCTACTTTGTAATGCTTCCTCCCCGTGATTTATGAAATTCTTTGTTTTTCTAGACTCCTCATTTAATGGCTTTCTCTTCATTTTTTTAAAAGTTAGGTAAAATTGATACAAAGCCTTCCTCTGCCATGGAATCTTTTCTCCCTTTTGTTTTTTATGGCTATCAGTTTTCCTTGACTCCTCATTCAGCGACTTCCTCTGACTCTTTGTGATTTATGATGTTTTCAATTTGACTTTTTTTGCCAACTTTCTTTTCAATGGTTTTTTATGAGCTTCTTTGCTTTCTTCTGTGATTTTATATTATTGGTTTCCTCCTTTTGTAATTGGATCTTGCACTTGGGAGCAGGATCAATGATCTTATGTGATATTCCTATTCTCTAGGTTTCCTCTCAATATTTGGGTTAGCCTTTTTGCGTTTGCCATTTTTGGGCTTGGTGGTCTTTTTATTATTGACTTTTGCTACTTTAAAGTTGAATCTTCTGTGATTTTTTTTTTTACCATAATTAGTGATAAAGAATTCCATTTTTTTTATAATTATAAATAGGTGTTTTAGGTTTATACAATATATGTTCGGTTATATTGTATATTATTCTAGCTGGATGATGTGTTATTCCTTCCACTTTTGGTAGTCAGATTCTTGATACAGTGAAACTTAGAGGTTTTCAACAGAGTTTATCTTTTTGTATGATTTTGTGATTTGATTCTTTTGATTTTGATGATTTTTTTCCTTGCTCTAAATCTTGTTGTTGGAGAGTTTGATATAATCTGGATTTCAACATGTGTGTGGTTTTCAACTAGTTGCATGTTTTTTGTGGTTATGAAATTATAGGCATTGGTTTAGCAGAGAACAACTAAGTTATATTCTACATTGATTCTTATTGTATTTATCATTTTCATGAAAATTAATGAATAATTATTAAAATTAAATGTTTGTTCGACAAAATTTTGTCTATTAGTTTAGTAATTTTTGCATCTCATCTTATATCCGTATTAAAAAATTTGGACTAAAAAAAAATCCTATGATGATATCAGTGGCAGAGCCAAAATTTTTTAGTGAGAGCACAAATTTATTATTTTAAAATACTATAAATATTTTTAATCGTTTTTTATAACTCTAAAATTTTGAAGGGGGCACAAATTGAATATTTTTATAAAAATTATATTTACACGAATAAAATAATATTATATAGAAAGCCATTTTAAAGCCCCTTCCTCTAAATTCACTTTTGGATGATTTATTCCTCTGGTCATAGTTTAGACCTTTTCTTGAAGCTTTGGTTTTCACATTTTTTAAGGTTGGGATTGCACAATATAATGTTCTTTATGTTTTGTAGCCTGGACTTACTGGAGGTAGTCAAGACACATATGTGAGACATATGCTTGTTCGAGCTAGGAAGAAGGGGTGGCGTGTTGTTGTCTTTAATAGTCGTGGTTGTGCAAATAGCCCAGTCACAACTCCACAGGTATTTGAGCAATTATTTTTCAAATGTTTTACATTTGTTCGATGTGTTATTCATATATTTTCTTTTATTTTCTAAGCACATAAGCTAATAGGATAAAAGTGAGTTTCTGATAGGAATTCAATCTCCTCACAACAAAAGCAACAATATCGAGATTATGGGCTAATTCTCTTTGAAAAAGGCAGAACAAACTAATATACAGGTTGAACTACTATTTGAGAGATAGATTGGCTCTTCACAAACCTTAGGCGCTGCTAGGAACAACTCCAAAGAAAAAAATAGCGAACACAATCACATATTGAAAATTAAATAATCTAATTAGCCCTATATAAGCCTCCATAATTCCCTCCCAAATCTCAATTCAAAACAGCTCCATTTCCTTAAATAAATCTTTTTTAATTCCCTCCCAAATCTCAATTAAAATCAAACACCCTTCCTTAAATAAATCTTTCCTTGTTCCCTCCTAAATCTGAATTCAAATCAGCCCCCCTTTCCCTAAATAAATTTTTCTACCCCCCCCCCCCCCCCCCAAAAAAAAAAAAAAAAGGTTTCCTATGGTAAGTAATTAAAGGCAGATTTATTCCCCTTTAGATCCCCCTCTTTCTTTGCCCGTCGTCCCTTGGCTATAGGCTCCGCCTGTTTATCAATACTTCCCTTCCAAAGAGACATCTCGTCCTCATGGTAAAACGAAAGAAATGACTGTTGAATCATGCGGTATGGTTCCCATGTTGTTTTATAGTCGGGCATATTCTTCCACTCAATCAACACTTCTCTAGCTCTTCATACTGTTGAACTGACTCCTTTCACTTCCCTTGGTTCTAAGATTACCTCCATTCCTTTTGTCTAGGTCATTGACAGCGTCACTGATGGACTGTGGTCGCCAATAACTTTTCTCAGCTGGGACACATGGAACATCATGTGTATGGTGTAAGTAGGGGATAGCTGCAAATGATTCCATGGCACCAATCCTCTCCACCACCTCGTAAGGCCCATAATATTATGGAAATAACTTTTCATTTCTTTTTTGAGCTAAGGTCTTTTTCCTGTAGGGTCGAATATTCAAATACACTTTATCACCCATCTTGAACTGCATGTTGAAAGACTTTACCTCTCCTTTATAGTTGCCCTTGAAACTCCACTACTATTGCGCCCATCACTTCCCCTAAGAACAACACAGCTAAAAGAACTTTGGCCTTGAACATAAAGAGACTACAAAATCTTTGCCAAAGCTACTCGTTTTTATTGATTTACGTTTTGCTGCACAATTCTTCTATGCCTTTGAACCCAATTATCACCCAATAAATTCTTTGCCTCTGATCTTTGAACAGATCTAACCATGTATTGGATATTATTCATAATGAATAGATAAGTCATCACAAGATCCTTATATTGCTTAGAGTTACTGTCCATGTTACATTGAAGAGCTTTGCATAATTTGCATTATAATAGTTGTCAATTGGGAAGTAGAATCTTCTCCCACCTTCTCAAACTCCTGAAAAAAATGCTTCTTGCTAGTCAAATAAAAACTTCATATAGTTAATCACATAGCTAGTTAGAGAGTGCACAATTCCATCCATCATACAATTTTTGTTGCATCTTCTTCCATTGCTTCCTTAAAATGATCAAAAGTTTCTTGAGCAATCTGGGCTAAGCGCCTTGAAAGATTATGAGCAACACCCCTAGTCTTAGAATAAGTTTTCCTTTAAATATCATTTCAATCTCATAATGATGCTTGCACATTATTTCATACATGTCTAGAAGTACAAACAACTTCTCTGGCGACCCCTTGCTTTTAGTTATAACATCCCCAAAACTAAAAGCATCAACACATTATTTGTTGTCACTTCAACAAAGCAACGATCCTTAAGAACATTGATTCCATTAAAAATTTGATAACAGATTTTTCTTTCTGCATCAAGCAGGAGTTTCACAACAATCCTCATATAGTGAATCCAATTTTCAATTTTGGACTCTAGAACCTCCCATGGCATCTTCTATACATCCTCTTTACTGAGCTTTTCCACTCCTTCACCTTGAATTGCCCTCACTATGATTTTAAGAGAACCCTTGGGTTTGGACAAACTAGGATCCCCTTGATCTTCACCTTCCTCCCTCCCACCATGAATTCCATAGTCAATGCCTTCTAGTTCATCTTGGTCCCCCAGAGTCTACAATTACTTTATGCCCAAAATTACATCTATGCTCCCTAACTTCAAGAGAAGGAATCCTCCCTCACTTGGATCTCCTGTAGTGTCACCATCACCCCTGGGCAAATGCCTCTACTCTTCTCCACCTTCCTCGTTTCCATCATCACCCCAAAACATCCCATGTCGACCAACTTCAGCCCCAACCAGTCCACCACCTTGTTGAAGATGAAATTATGGGTCGCCCCATTGTCCACCAGAACTGTCACTGATTCTCCTCCTATATGTCCGCTCAACTTCATGTTGTGATTTGAGGTAAAATCACCACTAAGTTTAGAGAGACATCTGCCACATTTAGGTGCAAATGCTCCTCCTCCTCCTCCTCAACCACTTCCTCCTCTAGAGTCTCCTCCTCCTCATTATAGATTGTAAGTACCTACAGCGAATAGTCCTTGTAGTGGTGGCTCGGTGCAAACTTCTTATCACAACGGAAGCACAATCAGCTCGCTTATCCTGAATCTCTACCTCAGTCAACTGCTTGAAATTTTCCCCGGGTCATGCAATACCCTATCCTTGGGTACTTCTCTCTGAATGGGCACAGGCTGTACCTTGGGTGCCAAAAAAGTAGTCGTCATCCAGTATGAAGCTCCCGAACTGCTACCCTTGTTGCTTATCTCAAGTGAGTTTTTGTCCTCCACCATCTGGGCTAGCTCTATAGCCTCCCCCAACCCTTGTGACCTCAATAATCAGATAATGCCGCCCATGATATATGGTTTAAACTCCATCATGAAATTTTCTTGCAACACTGTCTTAGATAGCCTCCTCAATCGGCTATAAGGTACTCAAACCTCTCCCGATAATCCATCACTATCCCTTCCTGAACCAGAACAAAAAACTGCTCGTAAAAGTCTCCTTCCCGACTGGTTCGAAAACATTCTAATAAACTATATTTGAACTCCCTCCATAATTAGATTGATCTCTCATGTCTCTCCACTGATATCAAGACAAGACCTTCCCCTCCAAGCATAAAGCCACTATCATGAGTCTCTCCTCCTCCACCAGCCCATTCACTGTAAAGTAGCTCTCCACCCTATAGATCCACCCTTGATCATCTTTCTCCTAAAAAACAGTCATGTTCAACACTGGGATCCCCTCCGCCCCAACTTCCTCTTCCTCCTCTAGCTCCTCTCATTTGGTGATTATTGTGATCTCTTAATTGTTCTCTCCCACCACTCCTTTCATAGATATTGTCTTCCTCAAAATCAACCATTCTCATTTCTTCCCTATAATTTCTCCTCGTGTCATATCCTTTCAAAATGAAAGAAAATATGAGCAATTATTCTTTTTAGTGTTATCGTCATAATAAATGAAATATTCTTGTGACAAGTTTCATTTCCTGTAAAAAATATAGTGAAATCATCTTTCCTATTCCTTCCCCCAACCCTGCTACGAAAAAAGACATTCACTTATTAAACTATCCCATATATGTAGGTGAGAACAGGGGAAGGGGTCATATTTACTCTGATGGTAGCAAGAGTAATAATACAATTTATAATGCTCACCCATTTCTCTCCTGGTTATCAATTCAAGAAGTGGCATATTTTCCTTGTTGCCTAAGATTTATGTCTCTCGATCATCCCCCATTGTGCCAATATTAGGGTTTCCCCCACTTCCTTGGCCACCCACCGGTGCCCTCGCCTTTGATATTGCCAGTTGGGTAAGAAGCTCCAATATTTTCTTCATCATCCTCTGGTTAGAAAACCTTCCTTCCATAGATGAAAATCGTTCTTCAAGTTCACATTTGCGTTAACCAACTTCTCATTCTAGTTTCTCTTCCAAAGTATCTACTTTCTTTGACGCCATAGGTCCCGAATCATGCTCTGATACCAATTTGGTAGGAATCCGATCTCCTCACAGCAAAAACAACAACACCGAAGAAAAAACACAGCAGAAATCAACTAGAAAGGAAGATATTATGGGCTTATTTTCTTTGATGAAGGCACAACCAAATAAGATACAAGTTGATCTACTATTCGAGAGGTAGATCGGCTCTACACAAACCCTTGACGCTGCTAGGAACAACTCCAAAAAAAAAAAAGCAAACACAATCACATAATGACATTTAAACAACCTAATTAGCCCTATATAAGACTCTCTATTCTCTAACAAATCTCAATTCAAAACAACCCCTTTTTTAAATAAATCTTCATAATTCCCTTCCAAATCTCAATTCAAATCAGCCACGTTTCCATAAATAAATCTTTTCTAATTCCCACCCAAATATGAATTCAAATCAATCCACCCTTTCCCTAAATAAACTTTTTTAATTTCCTCCCAATTTTTGTTTCCTATGGCAAGTAATTAAAGGTGAATTTATTCCCATTTGGATCCCCCTCTTTCCTTGATCGCCGTCCCTGCTAGTGGGGCTCACAAGCTATGCTGGTTGATCAATTTCTTCTTAATTTATTGAGTTTTCAAGTTTTTATTAGGTGAAATATTTTTGAATGTATTAAATTATTTGTTCTAATGACATGGTAGAGATGGCCAACCTTTGGTGATCATTGGCGGAAGTTGATGGAAAATTGTGTTAACATGAGCACGCACAAAATGTTATAAAACAGAAGATTCCTTTCATTCTTTTGAGTTATGAAAAGTTAACTGTTTTCTACAACATGGAGCATTCAAAGAGTTTGAATCAACAATATGTTTTTACTAGTCCAATATTTTTACAATATAGTTAATGGTCATTTAACCACACCAGCGAAAATTCTTTTGGCACTCTATCTATACAGCGGTGGGTATCATACTTTTATATTTTATAATAGCACATTTACGTCACTCTTTTTGAGCCAATTATCTGTCACGCCCATTTAAACTCCCACAAATCAATCATGAGGCATAATAAAGTGGACAATCTAACATATCTATCACAAAAACCCATCTTGATTTTGTTAATGAGGATCAAATAAGTGAAAATTAGTCTAACTCGATCATCATAAAAATATATATTACACTTAACAATCATCTAATAGACCCAACATAAATATTGATATGCAAGCATGCATAAATAAAATCTTCAAATTGATTATTGAACTTCTAAATAATTTTAAATATGCATTTATGCGTGCCGCAAGTCTTTAATCCATCATGCAGTCTTTATAATCCATCCCAAAATTATACACCCAAAAAGTTATGGCATTGCAATAATACCTACATCGACAAAATCTTCTCCCACCCAAAAAATCTGTTATGGCATATAAACAATTCAAAATTAACAAACTACATACGACTCCAACCACTCTTCTCCCTTGCCTGAAAGTCACATTTATAACATCTGATGAGTTAGACACTTAATGACATAAACAATTCTAATCTAAATTTCAAACAAACAAGAACAGAGTATAAATTGCTATAATGATCATACGAACTAATATGAACATGTATCTTCTTAATAATTAGCTTAGAGCAAAATTTTTAAAGATTGATTTGGAACAGCTTTTTATGTAACACCCCACAGTACCCCTTAAAAGTACCATTGAGTGTAACATGCATCACATAAATATTTATCCTTTCATATACATTTAATACAACTTTCCTTTTTAGAAGTTCATATAAAATATCCAATCATAAGTTTATTTATACATTAACGGAAGCATCTTTCAAATTAAAACCTCAATAAACACATTTACAGAGCCACTAAGAAAGTCCAAACAAACTCAAAGTAGTACAATATGTAAACTGCTTATTAACCTCAAAAGTAGACTTCAAACATAGAATAAACATTAATATAAAATGTAAATATTTGTAGATTAGTCTTCTTCCATCTTTCCCTTTCCCTTTCCTGTAACAACAGCCATTAATAAACTACTGGTGAGCTATGAGACTCCATAAGTGATGCAACTTGAAATAACATTTAAATTGTAGGATTATAAAATTCAGAATATTGAAAAACATAAATAAAAGTTCAACTACTAGAGCAAACTTCATAAATTCAAAGTATATGCAGGTGATCTTTCCAAAGTTCAAGACACTATCTTCTCCACCAAACTAAGACTCAAAAGTCAAGAAAGAGGCTTTTATAACTACACACTCCTACAAATTGAGCCGAAAAAGCTTGAAGTCTTCCAACAGCCTGAAGCTTAAGGTTCGAATGGGTGTAAAAGGTCGGATCCAACACGCCCAAATATGACCGGATCGCTGGCAGCTCCGTCTACTCAACAAGTCATAAGAAAGGCCGTAGTAGCAGAACCTCCACTTCGTCAACCCGTCATTAGGGACTGTAGAAAGTTCAAAAGCTAATTTGACTCGACAAGTTCAAGTGATTGTAGTCTACAAAATTCTTCCAAATGACTGGACAATCAAAGTTCCAAGAAGAAGATGAGTCTCGAGCAACAACCAAATGTTCGTAGGCTCCAAAATCTAAAATCATGAAGGATGACTCAAAATCTGTCAACTTCAGCAAAATCAGCATTGGGGCGCGCAATTCCCATAGCTCAAGTATGAAGCCTGAATGGGTGTAAGAGGTCGGATCCAACAAGCCCAAATATGACCGGATCGCTAGCAGCTCCATCTACTCAACAAGCCATAAGAAAGGCCGCAGTAGAGGAACCCCCATCTCAGCAACCAGAGGACAAGAGCTGTCAAATTCTAGCTCTCCCGATCTGATGAACTCAAGTGACTCAGATAAAAGTCTTCTCGAGTGGTTAAGGATCAAGATACTACCTACGTTCGGTACTATTAACTAAATCCAGAACATGCAAATCCTTCAACAAATCCGTAAAGCACAAAGCGAGGATCGAAGGAATTTTTCTTCAACAAGTCCGCCAAAGCACAGGACCGAAGAAAACTATCCCAAAGTTCACACAAAGCCTAAGGCTGAACTAAGAGGATTCTGTCATCAACAAGTCCGCTATGCACA
Source organism: Dendrobium officinale (assembly GCA_019514585.1). NCBI lineage: Eukaryota > Viridiplantae > Streptophyta > Magnoliopsida > Asparagales > Orchidaceae > Dendrobium > Dendrobium officinale. The sequence continues at coordinate 88,535,384 of CM033683.1, forward strand.
AAGCTCTGGACTAATGACTTTTCGCCATCGACCTAATACAAACCTAGGGGTTTAGGTCATTGACATCTACTCCTTCATCAAGCCCGCCAAAGCTAGAAGCATAGGGCCGAAGGTACAAAAACCACCTGACAAGTCAGCAAAGACAAATAAGGTAATCCTTCATCAATGTCCGCAGCACAAAGCACATGACAAAAGAAATCAGTATCTCAGCCATTTATTGATAAATCCAAGAGATCTATGAAGAAAGAAAATCTTAGTGTGACATCCAAGCAAATTTTTGGAGATCCACTAAATGAGAATCTTAGTGTGACATCCAAGCAAAATTTTGGAGATTTACTAAATGAAATCCCTTGTGTGACATCTAGGATGAATATCTAGAGATCCACAAGGCCAAACAACTTACAACAAACGTGATTCGCTCTAGACGCGAACAACATTTGTTGGGGGGCATTTGTTGACCAATGTATAATACCCAAAGGAAATAAAAATGAAATCATACCTCTGCTCTGTTAAGTCCTGAAATCCCGCAAGAAATCCCGCTCCGTACCTCGTATCCGTCGAAGACATCTGCGAATCCCGCTGAATCGGCGTCGCTCCAGTCGCTTCTCCGTGTTTCCTGCCCAAATACCGTTCCAGCTAGGCGTTCCTCTCGTCTTTAAAAGCCGAATGAGATGCTGCTTCCGGCTCCTGCTGAACACCCGACCAAGTCCTCTCTCTCCCACAGCTCCCCGATCCCATCTCCATACGAAACCCCTCAGCCATCCGAACTCCTCCCTCTGCCGAACTCCAAATCCGGCGAACCCCATAGGATGACGCTTCTTCCTCCATCCCGACATCTTCCCCTGTGCCGACCTCACGGCCTACAGCCAAGAGCCGAAGCCGGTCCCCCCCAGGCTGCTTCCGATCTTGAGAGAGAGAGAGAGAGAGAGAGAGAGAGAGAGAGAGAGAGAGAGAGAGAGAGAGAGAGAGAGAGAGAGAGAGAGAGAGAGAGAGAGAGAGAGTTGAATCTCCCTTACCTCACATCGACGCCTCCTCTGCTCTACCCGAAGCCTGCCCGATCTCCCCTCTGCCGTGTCTTCTTCCCAAGCTGAGAGAGTGAGAGGGAGATAGGTATAGGTTATATATATATAATTATTTCATTTTTATTAATAATTATTAATTATGACTAGAAATACTAATTATAATTAAGTATTATTATTATTATTTATGTATTTATAAGTAATTATTAACTATAATTATTTAATTAATTATGAATAATTATTTATAATTAATTAATCTAGATTATAATTAATTTTTATTAATTAATTATAATTAGTTAATTACTTATTTATAATTAATTACAATTAAAATAAATAATTATGATTATATGCTCTCCCTTCCCTCGATCTACACCGACGACCTCGCGCAGGTATAATTTCTAATCCCTAAAACTTTGAAAACCTATTCCCGGTGCTTGCAACGCGGCGAACGACCAACTCATGCACGCTTTTCTCTAGCGTGGTGAGAAGGGAATTCGTTGCGATGCTTGCGACGGGGCGAGTAATCAAAACCCCATTTTCGGCGTTAGTGTCGGACCAAAAAACTAACTCATGCACGCTTTTCTTTAGCGTGGTGGGAAGGGAACCCGGTGCGACGCCTACGGCGTGGCGGGGTAAATTATAAAACTGCTTATTTTAAACTGGTGCCCGCAACCCATGCACGCCTTTCTCTGGCGTGGTGGGTAACAAATTATTACGGCCGCGGTGTCCTCTTCCGAGTGCACCTACCGTGCACGCTTTTCTCTAGCGTGGCGGGAGGCCCAGTTTTCCGTAGTTTTCCCCTAAACGGGGGAGACGTCGGAAGGCTGCCGAAATTTCGGGTAAATGCAATTCGTACTTGGAACAATTTGGAGCTTTACTTGGACAATTGATTGGAGCATATGGACTTATTTCAAACTAAAACAATCTAATAACTTCAAGTGCAATCGAAACAAAGGAATGGCTCGAACTCAAATGAGCTACAGGGGACTTTTTGAACTTGAACTTGTGCATTCGGACTTGAACTTAACGAAACTACAAGAGCAAGAACTTGAGCAATGACTTGAATTTGTTCGGACCACAAAGAACTATGATTGAAACTTGAACTCAAAACAGAAAAACAGCAAAGGATTTGAGTTGAACTCAAACTTGATTTGAGCATTGAAAGAATATGGACTTGCAACAAATGACTAAAACATAAAGATTGCTAGAATTTGAAACTTGTACTTTGGACAATTAAATTGACTAAGTGCAAAGAGCTTTGACATTGAGCTTGAACAAACGAAAATAAACTTAAATGTGGACCGAAGCTGACAAAGAACTCAAACAGAGTACTGGTAGACATGCACTTGAACCTGGAACTTGAACTTAAGTCAAACAAGGGATCTACTCAAATCAGATTTGGAACTTGAAATGAACTTGGATTCGAAGTCAGATTCAAACCAAGACTCAATTTTGAACATTAAATAACTTGAATATGATTTGAAAGATTTAGACTCAAGTGAAGATTTTATTTGAGTCTACATTGAACTCAAGCTTGAACAGATGATGTGAACTAGACTTTTGATTAAGAGATACATTATCAAGATGCAAACATCAAATGAGAGCTTTAATTTCTCAAATACATTCAAGTAAACATTGAGTTGTAAACATATATTCATGATAGACAAGGAAGCTACTACATCCTTATCACCAACAAGTCATCATATCCAAGAAGAAACATCAAAAGGAAAAAGATCAAATGCAAGTAAGCAGTAATTTGTAGTGGATAATAATGTTGCTAATATAGCTTGCTCACAAGCACTGATAAAGGATGTAGTTCAACATATGACACACTAATATGTGGGATGTCTAAATTCTACAAATCTTGGCAAACAGTGATAGTGAAAGATGAACTGCAAATGCAATACCCTACAAGCGAATGCCAGTTATCTTAAGGATGCATGTGATGGTTCCCACGAGTACTGAAAGATGTACATAGTGAATGTAGCAACATATCTACTATCTACAATAGTGCAATGTCTAGTAAACAAAATATTACGATCTCTTTCAAGTTTTGGAGATTGAGGTGCTATAAGTATAGTAAATTTCTAGCTCATATGCACGAAGAAGTAATTAGTGGATATAACTCAGTCAGCTATCAACATCAAAATTCAAACACACAAATTGACTTTCATGCAATCAAGAACAAAGATCCGCAATACATACAAGTCCTCTACGAATACAAATGTATGTACAACATCCACCCATAGGTAGATGCATAAAGACTACAGTAAATGCAGTATCCTGTTGTCAACTTCGGTCTAAGGATGAATACATCTACCTCCAATAATAGAAGTTGTATTGTAAAGATCAAAATCACAGCAAAATGCACAAAGACTACAAGTTCCTATGAGCTTCTGTAACCTAAGGCAGGAGATTAGTTAGTGCACTATGACCCGCCTACGAAAATCAATGAGTAGTGCACAACAGTATTCCTGTACGAAGCAGCGAACAATTATATTCAGAAGCTGCTACGCCACACCACCGGATCTGCAACATTCTTACGAGAAGACAGAAGGTGTCCACAAGACTATAATGCCACGCCACCGGATCCGCAACTTCTATGCAAGCAGACAGAAGGCGTCTACAAATGATTTTTAAATACCCCATGCACGTGCACTATAGTTTGTATGCACATAGGTACACTAAAAGGGGTAAAAACAATCACAATCCGCATGGGCCCCGGCGAGCGTGTTATTGATACACACGTGACGTCTAGGGATGCTACGCGGGTTGGCAAGTGAATTCAAGTTCGAAACCGATCATTCTATACGGGTCAATAGAAGTCGACAGGGTTCGAACCATTAAGCAAATATAAAGTTGTGACGACCGGTATATTTGCTTTAAAACATTGATATTAGGCCTTCAAGGCCTACAACAATGAGAATTCACTATTAAGGGCATAAAGCCTACGAAACTCGATCCTCTGTGACAGCCCGACAGAGTGACAAGGTTCAATCCATAAAGAGAAATGACCCCAAACACCCCGATGATGGCCGTGTTGAATGTTTATCTCAACCGGAGGGATTCACAAACATTTCAAATGATTCCCAAATATTTTTCAAATGCCGTTCCTAATATCCAAAAACTCAAAAATCCAGAAGATTCTAAAAAATCCCAAAAATATTTAAATTTGAAATTCAACCCATTAATCACTTAAAGCAAAATACATCCACCCACCGCAACAGTTTGCCGGGGCGGACAAATTAAAGTTTGCTTCAGCTCACAAAGAGCTAAATGCATCGTCGAAAATATCACTAGGATCCATTCTCAAAACAATCTATTGCTAGTAAGGACATGGTACGTGTCCTCTAACTGGCAGTTTCGCCGCCAAATGGCACTGCAGGTAAACGGTTATGACCCGGGGCCCTCTGAACCGAGTGGTTTTGCCGTCAAATGGAACCACAGATAGCGGTTATGGCCAGAGCCAATACGTTCCTTAATGGCGTTAAATCCTTGAGATATGAATCAATAGGATATGATTGATAGGGCACAAAGCCCTTTGTTAGCTAAGGTGGATTCAAATTTGTCCCTTTAGACAAACATCCAACCCAGGTCTACAAGGTCCCCTTAGACGAAGCAACCCATGGCTGCCGACAAGGACCCTTCTATCAGGTTGGGGCGACTACCTCCTCTGATTAAGTAGACCAGGGACTATGATGGCCCGGGATGACGGAACCATGAGATCTTGATCGGTTCCATCATCCATTCCCTAACCATCCACTTTAAGTGCAAGATGGTAAAATTTCCTATTTTAAATATCAAACTTTTCAAACCTTTCCAAATACCCAAATTCTCCAACTCAAATTCCAAATCCAAACCCAATTCTCAAATCCAAACATATGCTGCTACTATATGCCAGATACACGTATTCTCTACGTGTCTGATTGACGACTAGTCTTAATCGAAAGTTCTCTCTCGTGATCGGGAGGGGTAATTAACTATAGGGGCTTGCGCCTATAGGAAACCAGAACTCAGATCATAAAGTCCTGGCAAAATGAGGGCGAAATTTCTGGGTAGTGTCTTATCTACAAACCCATCTGCCTTCCAAAATTTACCCCGGAACTTATCAGTTAAAACTCCCTCGCTCAAATAAAAAGAAGAGCGGGCGGAGGCCTGGGCCGAATTTTCGGAGCCCACAATCTGTCTCCACAATGAAGGTCTGAGCGAAATCTGGCAAAGCTAGGACCGACATTGTAGTCATCGCCTTCTTCAAGCTCTCAAATGCTGATGTAGCTGCTTCCCCCCATAGGAACCCGTCCTTTTTCAATTGCTCAGTGAGTGGCCATGTTATGGAACTGTACCCCTTAACGAACCTCCTGTAGTAACCTGTCAGTCCTACAAATCCCCTCTGCTCCTTCAGATTTTTTGGCACTGGCCACTTTAACATTGCCTCAATTTTAGACTGATTTGCTGCCACTCCTTTTTTTGATACCACACGGCCCATGTACTTTACACTAGCTTGTGCAAAGCAACATTTCTTTGAATTAGCCCCTAGCTAGTGCTCCTGCAGTACCTCTAACACCCTTTTCAAATGCTCCTAGTGCTCCTCCTCTATCCTACTGTAGACCAGGATGTCGTCAAAGAATACCAAAACAAATCGTCTGAGATAAGGTTTGAAAACCTTATTCATAAGGGTCTGAAAAGTAGCGAGAGCATTGGTGAGGTCAAATGACATCACCAAGAACTCATAATGTCCTTCATGAGTTCTAAAGGCCATCTTGGCCCTTGGGTACATCCTCCTTCTTTATCCAGATCTGATGGTAACCTGATTTCAAATCTATCTTGCTGAAGATCACGATCTCACTCAATTCATCTAACAGCTCGTTAATGAATGGTATAGAAAACTTGTAAGGTACAATTTCCTTGTTGAACGCTCTGTAGTCCACACAAAAACGCCAGCTGCCATCCTTCTTTTTCACCAACAGAACGGGGCTAGAGAAAGGGCTGATGATGGGTCTGATGATCTCTGCCTCCGGCATCTCTCTAATCAAAGTTTCAATTTCATCCTTCTAGAATTGAGGGTAGCGATAAGGTTGTACACTGATGGGCGACACTCCCTCCTTCAACATGATGGCATGCTCCTGCTCTCTCTGCGGTGGTAATCCTTGAGGTGATTGAAAAACCTCTCGGAACTGCTGAATCAACGTCTGAATGGAGAGGGGTATGTCTCCTCCCTCTTCCAATCTCGCTCCCTCCAAACTGTGCAACTCCACCAAATACCCTCCGTCCTCCAACTGAATGTCACTCACCATCGTTTTAAGAGAAATCAAAGATTTTGAAAGCCTCGCATCTCTCTTAATCACCACTTTCCTTCCATCCACCATCAACTCCATCGTGAGTGCCAGGATGACGTCGGTACTCCTAAGCTCTAGTGGAAGAAAATCTTCCCTCACCTGTATCCCCTAGATTATCAGTCGCACTCCTCTACAAATTCCCTGACCTTTTTCCACCTTCCCCGTACACTTCATCACCCCGTAACAGCTGGTATCCATCAATCTCACTCCTAATTGGTCGACGACCTGGGTGTAAATGAAATTGTGAGTAGCCCCACTATCAATTAGCACCACCACCTCCCTGTCCTCTATCTATCCCATCACCTTCATGGTGTGATTCGTAGTGAATCCAACCACTGAGTTCAGTGAAACCTCAGCCAATCCAAGTGTAGCTTCTCCTCCATCTCCTCCTCTGCCTCCTCCTCGCCTCCCTCCTCAGTTTCCTCGTCATCAAAGACGGTGAGAACCTGAAGAGTTTGGTACTTGCATCGATGCCCCGGCGTGTACTTTTCATCGCACCTGAAGCACAACCCCTTAGCCCTCTTATCCTGCATCTCTTTCTCCGTCAGCCGCTTGAAATTTCCCCCGCTTCCTCCTCCTGTCTTCTCCTTGGTGGCCTCTCGACTTCGTCCTGTTGCAGGACCTTTAGGTTCTAGATGAGTGGTCATCATCCTGTAAGTGCACCTGGTGCTGCTACTCCTGGCTCCCCTCTTCATATTCCTCTGATTTTCCACCAGTTGGGCAAACTTCATGGCCTCCCTCAAGTCATTGTTGGAGAATTTTTGTATCCTCGAACGGATTGCATACTTTATAATCGAGTGCGGCATAAGAATGATGATATATTATCCTGAAGGATAAAAATATCATTTCCTTATGGACTCAATGATAAAATTTATAATTATTAACAGAGATTCCCCCACTCGATGTTTGGTCGAGTGGGGTTTATTTATTTCTGGGGTACAGACGTCCCATAGGGGCAAGCCCCTATGGTTAATTACATCCAAAATTTTGATTTGGGAAAACTTTTGATTAAACTAGTAGTTTTGTTTTCTTTTTGAAGTCATTTAAATATTGGCTAAAGTTTAATTTTTTTTTATTTTAAAATCCATGAAAGTCTTAGCAAAAGGATTTGGCCCTTTAGGAATTTCAAGGAAAAGTTGATCAACTAAGGATTAGATTTTGGGAATAAAAGCCAAAGGAGATGAAGTAGGGGCACTTGATTATGAGAGGAAACTCAGAGGTTCCCAAACTATCCTATGTTGGGCTTTACATTTTTTGAATCTAATTTTGGTTTAAGTTGACATTTTTATTAGAATGTTGGGGGTTACATTCCAACAACGCTTGTTGGAGGAATTGCCTGAAGGATGAGGGCTTATAGGGTGATTTGGAATCAACCCGTGCCTCAGACCCTAAGACTAAGGTGAGGACTACCGACAGGTAGTGCCTCGAACCTAGATCTAACGAGTGCAAAGAGGGACTTACAAGCTACACCTCACAAGAGGCATAACCCGCCCGACCTCTAGATTTATTGTCCCGCCTTGAAGGGACTACCAGCTAAACTCCCCCTAATCGCTTTTAAAATCATGTTATTTGGTCTCAATGCAAATGTAGAGTGGTAGGGTTGTTTTTATTTAGAAGATAGGGCTTATAGCTTGGCTTTGAGGCCAAGATGCCTATTTATGTGGGTATGCATATGCTGACTCACAAAAAGAAAGATTTTTGTTATCTAATCCTTATGTGGAGGCATTCTATATGCAACATGCTTGGGCTATGCATGAGTATTTTAAGGGATAGAAAACTTAGTTTTTTTATCCTAAGAGCCTAACATAATAGAGTTCAGGCCACGCCCACAGAAACAAAAGAAAAAACCTAGGAAGAACATGCTTTTCTAATGCGCACCCAGTAAACACTTCAACACATGCTTATATATAAATTAAGACAAAATTGTAAATAATGTCCCAGTTATTACAAACATGTCTGGCAGCTGAGTTGTCTGCCATTATACAACCCAGTCAAATTTACAGACTCTACTTGTGGGGGTCTTCAAGCTTCAACCTTCTGAGGGATACTTTCTCCCTTGATCCTTTTTGCTTGCTAATCCAAACCCCATAAGTTTCACACCCTAGATCTAATCAAATACATGATGTAAAAAGAAAAAGACTCAAATCTGCAAAACAGAGTCAGGCGGCAGTTTATATAACAGAAATATGATCATCCCAAAATTGGCCTAACACTTAGAGTGCTAAGTGCTAGGCCCCCTGCTTCTATCCTATTGGCCACATCTTTGAGGGGTTTTAAGCAGTATCTGTCATGCAAGCAGTTTATTATTATTTATGAGCGCCCCCCTTTTAGATATGGCCACCTGCATAGAAAAACATTTATATCTTTCTACACTAACCACTTAAGGGCAAGTGCCCACAACGCAGACAATCCAAAAGTCAATCACTCCACAACATCAATCACATGCGCACAAAAAGAAAAATCCTAATCCTAGCATGCCTAAGGGGTTGTGCATCTAAGTGTGTGAGGCTTGTGTGGTATGTCACACTAAAAGTCCTTCTAGAGTTTGGGTCTAAGAAAGGAGTGTCCAACATATAGCTTTTGAGCTTAATGTTGGAGGAATCCTCTTCCTAACTTTTGGAGCTAGAAAAAGAATGAATTCTTTTAGCTTTGAGGCCAAAGAATAGGAAGAAAGGGAATCCAACACATAGCTTTTAGGCTAAGTGTTGGAAGAATTCTTCTTAGCTTTTTTATTTGCTAAGAAAAGAAAGGAGGAATCTAGCATTTAACTTTTGAGCCAAATGCTGAAGATCTCTCTTTAGCCTTTAGAGCTAAAGAGAAGGGAAATCCTCTTCAACTTTGGAGTTGGGAACAAATTAAGAGTTTGACTCCTTTGCTTAACATAGAATTATTTGTTGAGTTTAGTTCAACAAATAAATGATTTTAGATTAGACTACTTGTTGGTTTGTCTCAACAAATAGATGATTTTTAAGCGCCTAATTCACTCAACGTGGGTTGAATGAATGAGATTTTTAACAACTGTTGAGTTGTAGAAAGAAAGGGAATTTCTCTACAAATTTGATTTGTAGAGAAGAAAGCGGGAAATGCAACTTGAAGGTTGCAAAGTGGAAGATCTTCCTTGAACATCTGGTGTTCAAAGAAGGGGATTCATCCTTCCAATTTGAATTTGGGAGCATGAAGACAAATTTAAATACTCTCCTACAATCTTGATTTGTAGGAAAGAGGGAGGAAGATGCAACTTATGGGTTGCAAATTCTTTGATGCCCTTTGAGCATTTGGTGTTCAAAAAGGGAAAGAAATCATTCTCCTAAATTTAAACTTAGGAGAGCGAAAGGGAAATCCCTTGAACACTTGATATTCAAAGGGTTATAACTTCTCCTAAATTTGGGTTCAAGAGAATGTAAAGGGTATTTGAATATTCTCCCACGACTTTTGTTTGTAGGGAAAATAGGGAATTATGCAATCTACATGTTGCAAATTTGGAAGGATCTCTTTGAACTTTTGGTGTTCAAAGAGAAAGGTCATCTACTTAATTTTGATTAAGTGGATGAAATAGATTAGAATTTGGGTTCTATGTCTAGGGGGAATTTTACTTGTTAGTTTTGTGCTCCAACAAGTGAAATTAAATGAACTTAAAATTGGATTCTAGGTTCAAAAATTATTCATTGATGTTTGTGTTACAATGAATAAATAACTGATAAACTCCCTACAATTTTGAGGTTGAAGGGGGAAGACATTTGAAAGTTGTAAAATCCCATGATTGTTCTTTGAACACTTTATATTCAAAGAGAAGTAACCATTCACTTATTTTTATATTAAGTGAATGGGGAAGTTTCTTTGAATATCTGATGTCCAAAGAAAGAGATAAACATTCACTTAATTCAAATTAAGCGAATGGTGGAGTATTCCTAGGAGTCAAATCCTAAAGGCTTTGTTTATATTCTTTTGAGCCCTTCTAGAAGTCATTTGAGAACTTCTACATGGGTTTAAAAGGCCATTAACAAAGAATACATTTATTATCTTATGCTCCAACAAAGAAAATGAAGGAACTCAGACTTCGACTCTGAATTTGTTTGTATCCTTTTAGGTCCCTCTAGAGGTCATTTGGGCACCTCTATATGGGCTTTGAAGGCTACTAGCAAAGAAAACATTGTTGGTTTTGTGTTTCCAACAAATGTAGAGAGATGAATTACTTGGAGTTTGGTTCCAAGCTTCTAATGGTTCTTGCAACATCTTCGGAGCTTTAGGGAAGCTCCAAGTGTTATGCAAAAAGAGATGATTTATAGTTTTGGAACTACAAATCAAGAGACAAATCATCGAGTTTTTATAGTCAATGATGTAAGGCCTTCTTCCTATGCTAGGTTAGGCAAATGAGATAGGCTAGATTTAGAATTCTAAGCCTAAAAGGGAATTCTTTCATTGACTCTTGTGTCTCAAATTGAAAGAAAGAGGTAGCTTAGATTTTTGGTTCTAAGCTACAAGACTTTCATATAACGATAGTTTGGAATTTTGAGAGTTCCAAATCATCACATATGAGAGGAGTGTGATAGGAAGCGCTTGTATTCACAAGCAACCTATCCAAAATCGGCGAACCAACAGCAGCCCAATGGCTGTCCACAGCAGGAAAATAGCAGATTTCTGCTGTTTACAGCAGGAAAACAGCACTTGTTCGGGAAAATACGAGAGAAAACTCAAGAAAAGACTTGTATTCCACTTAGATGATGAATAAAAGAGCAAGATACAATTGATCCTCAATTCGAGAGGAGGATCGATCTCTCCCAAATCTCTAGACGCCGCTAGAGCCCAAAGAAACCTAAATCTACGAGATCTCAAATTTCAGCCAAATTCAAGATGCCCAAACCCTAGGAAAATCTACTATTTAATGCATACAAATCAAAAGGAAATCCCTAAACAGTCCCTACATTCAAATTTCCCTCTCAAAACGCTAAAAAACGCTTCCTAAAATGATCTCTTCGGCTGGTCGGGCCGCTCGATCTCCGCAGGAGGCGGAGATCACGTGACATTTCGCGTCTAAGCCGGTCCCGTGCGGACCGGCTGGACCGGTCCAGTGGACCGGTCTAACAATACTCCCCTCCCAAAAATCCACCTTGTCCTCAAGGTGGAGATATGCTCGTGTTCCGGTGGAGGGGGCCATCCTTGAGGTGACTGAAAATCCTTACTGTATTGCGGAACCAAGGGCTGCACAGAACGAGAAACATCCGCTTCCTTCTCCATCCTGATCACATCTAGCTTGTGTAGTCCCACCAAATAATCTTCCCCCACCTCTTGTATATCCCTAACCATGGTCTTCAATGATTTCGTGGCTTTGGATAGCCCTGCATCTCCCCTTATAACCATATTTCTCCCATCCACCATTAATTCCATCTTGAGTGCTCCCCAATTGTCCTTGGTTTCCCCAAGGTCTGCAACCATTTCATCCCTAGGATGACATCCGTACTCCCCAATTCCAAGGGAAGGAAGTCTTCCTTTACATGGATCCCTTGAATCTTCAGTACTACTCCTCGACAGACTCCTCTACCCATCTCCACCTTCCCCGTGCCCATCATCACTCCATAGCCTCCGGTATCCACTAACTCCATCCCCAATGACTCCACTATCTGTTTGGAAATAAAATTATGGGTTGCCCCACTGTCAATTAACACAACCACCTCGCGGTCAGCTATCTCTCCTCTCACTTTCATAGTGCGACTCGGGGTGAATCCCACTACAGAGTTGAGGGAGACTTCTGCCACATCCAGGTGCAGCTTCTCCTCCTCCTCAACAGATCTGCTGCCTCCTCCCTCCTCGTCTTCCTCATCTTCCCAGACGAGGAGAACCTGAAGAGTTTGGTCCTTGCACCTGTGCCCCGGCATGTACTTCTCATCGCATCTGAAGCACAACCCCTTTGCTCTCTTATCCTGCATTTCTTTTTCGGTCAGCCTTTTGAAATTTTCCCCACTCCCTCCTACTGGCTTCTCCCGGGTGGTCTCATTACTGTTGCCTGATGCAGGCCCCTTGGGTGCTAGAAGAGTGGTCGTCGTCCTGTAAGAGCCTCCTGAGCAGTTTCCTCGAGCCCCCCTTTCTGCTTTCTTTTGATCTTCTACCAACTGCGCCAGCTCCATAGCCTTTCCCAGGTTCCTCGGCTCCAGTACCCTGACTGCTGTTCGGATCTCTGGTTTCAACCCCTTCATGAAGTTCCCTTCTAAGGCTGACTCCGAAATGTGATCCAATCTGCTAGCTAAGTACTCAAATCTGTCCCGGTAATCGACCACAGTCCCCTCCTGCGTCAGAGCAAAGAATTGTTCATAGAAGTCTCCTACTCCGTCGGCCCGGAAACGCTCTAATAAACAATCCTTGAACTCTCGCCAGGTTCTGATAGGCTCTCTTCTGTCTCTCCACTGATACCATGCCAGCGCCTTCCCTTCCAGACACAAACCTGCTGCCGTTAGTTTTTCGTCATCCGTCAACCCGTTGATAGCGAAGTAACGCTCCACCTTGTATATCCAGCCATGGCCATCTTCACCCTCAAAGATGGGCATCTTCAACTTCCTCACCTTCGGATCCCTCCCGTTACCTCGAAAATCTCCGTAACCTCCAGTTCCTCGAAGAGGAGGTGCTCCCCAAGTGTCCCGATCCTCCCTCCGACGTTGGTAACCGAATTCTTCGTCATAATCTCCTCTTCCCCTTTCAAAATCAGCACCTCGACGCTGAAATTCAGCACCTCGACGCTGATATTCTTCTCTCCTCTCTCCAAAATCTGCACTACCTTCGTATTCCCCTCGCCTGCCTCCAAAATCCACACCTCGATGCTGAAAATCAGCACCTCGACGCTGAAAATCAGCACCTCGACGCTGAAAATCAGCACATCGGCGGTCATTCCCCATGCTCATCTCCTCTCTAGAGAGTGGCTCTAGAGGTGGCATGTCGTCATCCCCTTCAAGAATCTCCACCTCCGGATTCCTCCTCCCCCGGATTGGGTTTAGATTTCCTCCTACGCCATGGCCGTCAGTAGTCTCTCTCACTTCCGATGTACCCTGATTGGTCTTCATCTCCAATAGTTTCTTCATCATTTCTTCCATAGCCGCGAACCTCCCTTCCAACCTATCATTGTTGGTAGAGATTTCCAGGAACTTTCCCTCCAGATCTTTCTTCAGTTGACCGAACTCGCCTTCTAATACTTCCACCTTCTTTCCGGCCATTTTTCTTCTATCGGATCCACAAAAAATCTTCTTCCGGAGACGAAGATCTTGCTGAAATTTCAGAATTTCAGCCGCCGGTGGTCCCGAATCGACGCTCTGATACCAATTTGATAGGAAGCGCTTGTATTCACAAGCAACCTATCCAAAATCGGCGAACCAACAGCAGCCCAATGGCTGTCCACAGCAGGAAAACAGCAGATTTCTGCTGTTTACAGCAGGAAAACAGCACTTGTTCGGGAAAATACGAGAGAAAACTCAAGAAAAGACTTGTATTCCACTTAGATGATGAATAAAAGAGCAAGATACAATTGATCCTCAATTCAAGAGGAGGATCGATCTCTCCCAAATCTCTAGACGCCACTAGAGCCCAAAGAAACCTAAATCTACGAGATCTCAAATTTCAGCCAAATTCAAGATGCCCAAACCCTAGGAAAATCTACTATTTAATGCATACAAAACAAAAGGAAATCCCTAAACAGTCCCTACATTCAAATTTCCCTCTCAAAACGCTAAAAAACGCTTCCTAAAATGATCTCTTCGGCTGGTCGGGCCGCTCGATCTCCGCAGGAGGCGGAGATCACGCGACATTTCGCGTCTGAGCCGGTCCCGTGCGGACCGGCTGGACCGGTCCAGTGGACCGGTCTAACAGAGTGCTTGTATGCTAATTTTGTATTATTAGCAAACGGAGCGGAGACTTTAGGATTTGTTTCCTAAAACTTTGATTCATGGACTAAAATAATTGGGACTTAGAGGACACCCCAACTATTAAGCATGAAGGACATGTACATAAGGAAGGGAACCTCCTACTCTCCTACAAATATTTTGGATTTGCTTGAAAGGGGGAAGGTCGACTCCCTAATGCGTTGGAGGGTTTTCCCAAATCAAATTTAATATGATTTTGGGGATTTGAAAGTTTCTAGGAGAAACCTAAAGTTCCATTTTGGCAAGATCTAAGAGAGACCTAAGAATAGACATGTAGTGGAACCTAGACTTTTGGAATCCTAGGTTGAGAACATTCATACAATGGAAAAATGGAGCTTTGTGGTGCTCAAAATTACCATGCATGAGGGAGGGGTATTCATTTGTCAACTTTATGACTTGGCAAACGAAGGGAAAGAAAATACCGGTTGGTTCTATGTTCCAACACAATGGTTGATAGTTTAGAGTTTGGTTCCAAACTACAAAGATTCATATGTAGGAGAATCATTTAGAGGCTTGGATAGTCTCTAAATATAACACATGAGTGAATTATTTGTTGATTAGGTGCTTCAACAAACTAAGTATGAGAACTTGAGAGTTTGGTCTCAAGTGCAAGTGGTCCATATGATGGACATTTGGAGCTTAGAGAGGCTCCAAAATAACACCTATGGAAATGCAAGCATTTGTTGATTTTTTTTGTCTCAACAAAAGAGAGATGACCTAGGATTTGTTCCTAAAGTCATTATGGTTGAAGTTGATGGGATATCTTGGGGCCTTGAGGAAGCTCCAAAAATATCCAAAATCAAGGGTGATGCTTGTTGGCATTCATGCAACATAGAACTTGGAACTTCGAAGAAGTTCTAAGTGTCAAACTTGAAAGGTTTTCTAAGTCAATTTTGGTATAACCTAGAGGACTTGAAAGATCTTATAGATGCCTTAAAGATCGATTTGATAAGCTCTATCAAGAAACTAAGAATATGCATGCAAGATTCACCATTTTTTTTGTTTGAGATGTTTGATCATTTCAATTGCTAAACACTAATTAACTTGCAAATTTCATTGAACATGTTTATCAACTCCACCTCATACTCGTTTCGTAAGTATTTGAATATTTGATAAGCATGTTAGTAAGTTTGCAAATCTTTAAATGCATAGCAATATAAAACATTTGCTTCTATTCTTACTTTGCAAGACATTGTATACAAACTTAATCAATTATGCTCTCTTTGTGAGATTTCAACATAAACCTTGGAAGGTTAATGTGCAAACTCACAACATGAGAGGCTCATCGAATTGATTAAATTTGCCTCCAAGCATTTGCAACATGTCACAAAAATTTACAAGCTTCATCACATAAAGGAACATTGCATTTACAAATTATTTTTGCAATCTAAGCTTTAAAATAAAGATGCATATAACCAAATAAAATTGAAGCTTGCAAACCCTTTTTTACTTTAATGTGTTAGAAGCATGGGCAAACATCTCTAATCCTAGAGATTTCATAAGTTGAAGTGCTCATTTGCTATCACCTCCATGAGTTTCACAAAACACCCAAAAATGGATTTCTAAAGCTTTACTAATCCTAGGATTTGCAACATGAATCTTTGGAGATTCGTGTGAAATCCTACAAGAAGTGTGCCATGGATTTAAAATCCGTCTAGAAATGCATTTTTGCGCATTCATGAAAGCTATGGATAATATACAAGTTAGCAAATATGAAATCCCAAATTTTGTGTCATTTAATGAAATGGGAAAACATGCCTCATGATGCAAAGAAATCTACCCCGCAACATTCATTTTGGGACAAGGAAAGATTGCCTAGCCTAGGGTCATTGGTGGACGAAGGTTTGGGAAACAACATGGATGCTAAAACATACACTTGAGGAGCATTAGACACAAATCCGATACTCCTATACGCATTAACATCCTCTACGGATTCTCACATGAGAACCAACAACGGAAAACAACCAAATTTTCACTGTTTTGCAAAGAGGACAGCCGTCAAAGGGTTTTGGGGGACCAAAAAATCAAAGTTTCTAAGGACCTAAGGCTTTGGATCGTCAACAACATGCCATTGGCTAGGGAGCCTTAAGGTTTCGCCTAAGTTTCAAAGGTATACCTTCCCCGGTTTGTCCTAGCGCTCCGATTTTCTGTCCAAGCTGCTGTCCAAGCTCTGCTCCAAGTTCTAGCTGCTGTCCAAGCTCCGCTCCAAGCTCCAAGTCGCTGTCCAAGGAGTTCCAGAGGTCGCCGCTGCTGTCCAAGGCGCTTTGAAGGCCCCAAATCGCTGTTTGGGAGGTTTAGGAACCTTCTCTTGCTGCCTCGAGGTCACTGGAGTCGAAGGGAGGAGGGGAAGAAGTCTCTGCAGCAAATGCAAAGCCTTTGAGAGGGAGCCGGAGTAGTCGGGTCGGACAGATTCGGCAAAAGAAAGGAGCCGGAACTCCTGGAAGGTCTGGCCGAGACACTGGGAGGGCTCGGACGGAGCTGTCGCATGCGGGAGGAGGGCCGGACGGGACTTCCGAACACGGGAGAGGGTACCGCTTCTCCCACTCTCTCTCGCTCGCTCCCTCTGGATCGGGACGGGCGAACGAAGCAACCAGGGGAGCTGAACGCCCTCTGGAGGTTCGGTAGAAAGCCTCGTCGGGGTCGGACGAGAGCTCTGCACGCGAGAGGGAGCGCGAACAGGGGTTTCGGCGCGCGAACGGGGCTTCGGCGGGACTCTTCCTCTCGTTCTCTGCTCTCTGGGTCAGGACGGGCACGAAAGGAAAACAACCAAGGGGGAGCCGAATGCCCTTCTCCTCTCAATCTTCCGCTGTATACCTGATCGACATGCCCATGCCTACTCGAGCATTTCTGCCGTGGAATGAGACTTTTGCCGCAGGAGATAAGAGATCTGCGATCCCTCTCTGCTGTAGCCCGCCCGCGGGAAACGAAGTTTGACGAGTAACTAACGGCCGCAAAATTTGAAAATCAAACAAATCTTAGCCGTTGATTTCGATTTCAGATTTGGCTATTTGATTTAGCCCAAATCAAACAATTGGGGCTGAAATTGAGCCCGAATTGCACTCGACTCAAACCGATTTGGGTCGATTTGAATCCGAGCGGGTCCGATCAAGTTAAATTTTATGAAATTAAACTTGAATCGACGCCGAATTGTGTCAAAATGCGTCGAATTGAGCTCGACGATGCTTGTTGACGAATATTTTCGCACCGACTCGACCCCGATCGAGCCCGACTAGGCTCGATCGATTCGAGACAAAATCGATTCAAATTAGACTCCAATTTAATTAAATTAAAATTAAATCAAATCAATTCAAACGCCGTCGAGCCCAATTCGACGCAGTTCGACACATTTCGGCGTCGATCCGAGTTCAATTTCGCAAAATTGACTCAATCGAACAAAATCGGACCCAAATCGACTCAAATCGATTCGGGTCGAGCCCAATTCGGAGCCAATTTCAGCCCCAATTGATTGATTTGGGCTCAATCAACTTCCCAAATCAGAAAATTGAAACCTAGGGCTGAGATTTTATCTCATTTCTCACCCAAAATTTGGGTTCAATGTACTCAAGTACATTTCACCTCGTTTCAAGCAACGAGGAGGCCGGATTGGGTATTATAGGCGGTGGACCTGCTCCCTCGTGCTGTCCGTCCGAACCCGTCCCGAAACAAGAGCGGGAGAAGCAGTGGGGAGCCGCATTCGGCTCCCCTGTTGTGTTTCTTTCGTGTCCGTCCCGACCCCAGAGCGAGAGAACGAGAAAGGGAGGCGGGAGTCGCTCCCCTTGCGTGCGTCCGACCCCATCCAGGTCAGTTCCGGTGCTCTTCTCCGCTTGCGTTCGTCCTTCCGTCCCGAGAAGAGGAAGCAGAGCCGACTGGCTCTGCGTGTTCGTCCAGCCCGAGCGCAAGGAGGAGGCCGCCCGATTCTCCAAGCCTTCGGCCCCCCTATGATTTCTTGAAGGAAGGAATTTGGACTTGTTTTTTCCTACCTCTCAAGCAAAGGAAGAGGAGTAGGAAGACAGTGAAGGCTTGTGGAGGCTTCTCAATCACCATAGAAGTCTACTCTTCCTTCGCTATCATCTCCGACGACTTCGAGGTGATAAAAACAGCAAGTAGGAAGCTGTTGGAGACTTCCAAACAGCAAAGGAAGGTTTCTAGCTCTTCCTCCTTCAACTCCGGCGACCTCGAGACGAGTTGGGAGCTGTTTGAAGCCTCCAAACAGCAAAAGGAGGCTCCTAAACCTCCCAAACAGCAGTTTGGAACCTTCAAATCGTTGCGGACAGCGGTGGTGACGTCCGGAACGGCTTGGACAGCGGATTGGAGCTTGGAGCGGAGCTTGGACAGCAATCGGAGCTTGGAGCGGAGCTTGGACAGCAGCTTGGACATTGGTTTGGAGCGCTTGGACAAACCGGGTGTGGTAAAATCCTTAAAACTTAGGCAAAACCTTAAGGCTCCAAAGCCAATGGCATGCGATTGACGCTCCAAAGCCTTAGGTCCTTAGAAGCTTTAATTTTCGTTCCCCTAAAATCCTATATCCGCTATTCACTAGTTTCAATCGTGAAAATCAAGTGAATTTACATGATTCGCTCTCATGTGAGAGCTAAAAAGATAGCGGCGTGGCGATGGGGCGTTGGACTTGTGTTCAACGTCCCTATTTTTGCATGAAAATAATATCCATGTCATACTTAGTACTCCTACCTTTGACCAAATCTTAGGTTTAGTAGCTCGCCCAATGTTTAACGAAATGTAGAAGTGCGAGGTCTCTTGTCTAAGTGTGGCACGCGTTAACATACCCTAAAACTTGTATGTTTCAACTAGATTAGCACATGCATGTGTTAGTTTCACACCGCCATGACATCCACTATCTCCTCTAAATTTGTTAGACGTTCAAGTATGTGTTTCAATCATTTTTTTTTTTATGAGGTTAGGGTTTGTTCATGAGCACTTTTAACTCATGCTACAAACTCTACAATTAATGAATTGATTGGAAAATATTATTGAACTCCAAATTTAGGAAGGCAAAGCGAAAAAGAAAAAGTTTTTTTTTACATGCTCTCATTTCTTAACGCTAAACTAAGCTTGCATGAGTTATTGCATATTTGAATATTCGCTATATGTCTATGGCTACGATCCTTGTACCTACAATTTGCAAAACCCTGAATATGTCCACCAAACTTGTGGATGCTTGTAAAGCAAAGATGGGGTGGTCTATGGCTTCAAGGAGCTTATAGATTGCACCCCATCATATATTGGAAGTTTGTTGGACATGTTTAGTATAGTTTGTAAGTTGATGGGTTAAGGGTTTTAACACAAAACTTAGGCACTTGGTGAAGCTTTCGAAAAGACAATCGAAAGCCTTCACCCTTAGGCTCCCCTTAGACTCTAGAAAACTATTTCATAGAGCCTATCCATAGGATTTCTAATGACATTCCATCCTGTGCCTCTAGGTCCCTTAGATGACACACCATATATTGTCTTTCTAGGAGAGTCGTAGGAGCATGTCCACCCTATCGGACCTCTCAAAATCATGTCAAAAATTGATTTGGAGATCGTTTCATGAATCGGGAATTCTCCAATCAAGTTTTCCCTTCCCATGCATAATGGTTTGGAGCACCTCAAGGCTCCAAACACTCCGATGCATGAAACCTTTTGACTTAGGACCAAAATCCTAGGTTTGTGACACTTTGTTTATTAATACAAGAGCAATAAGCATTTGTCCATTACCCTTCATCTTGGATATCTTGGAGCCCTCTCAAGGCCTCAAAATAATCCACCAACTTTAACCATCATGACTTTAGGAACAAGTCCTAAGTCATCTCCCTTTTGTTGAGACAAAAATCAACAAATGCATGCATTTCCGTAAGTGAAATTTTGGAGCTTCTCTAAGCTCCAAATGTCCATCGTGTGTATCACTTGAATTTGAGACCAAACTCTCAAGTTCTCTTAGTTTGTTGAACCATCTAATCAACAAACACTTTACTCATGTGTTGTATTTAGAGATTGTCTAATACTCCAAGTGCTCCTCCTGCACATGAATCATTGTAGTTTGGAGTCAAACTCTAGGCTATCAACCCTTGTGTTGGAACATAAAACCAACCCATCTTTTCCTTCCCTTCGTTTGTTAAGACATACAATTGACAAATGAATGTTCCACTCTCCCATGTATGATAATTTGAAGTCTCCAAAGGCTTCGATCAATTATCATTACATGATAGTCAAACTTTAAAAACAAATTCTAAGTAATCCTCCACTTGAATGTTGAAACAAAATCAACAATCCTTCTCTCTCATACATGATTATTTGAGACATCTCAAGTCTCCAAATGTATCATTGTATGAATCATCTAGACTTAGGACCAAATCCTAAGGTGTTTCTTCATTTGTTGAATCATAAAATTAACAAATGAGTATCTATCCCTATTCACTTGGCTCCAACAAAGTGAATGACCTTCCCCTTGAGTATCAAGTACTCAAAGAGCATTCATGAGATTTTGTAACTTCAAAGTCACATCTCTCTCCTTTAACCCCAAAGTTACAAGGAGCCTAGCAAATCACTCATGCATTGGAGCGCGAAACCAACAAACCATTTTCTTCCTTCAACCTCAAAGTTGTAGGAAGCTTCTCATATAGTTTATTTGTTAGAACGTAAACAAGTGAATAATCCTTTGGATATATGATTCAAATCCTAATCTTCCTCATTTGCTTAGTCACTAAATAAGCAAATGAAGGCTCCTCCTTGGACACCCAATGTCCAAGGAATCTCTTCAATATGCAAATTCAAAATTTGCTTGTTGTTTCTCTTTTCTACAACTTAAGAATTGTAGAAAATCCTCTCATTCTCCTAAGCCCAAATCTAGAAGAATGGTCATTCCCCTTTGAACACCAAATGTTCAAGGGCACCTATGAATGTGGAACCTCCAAGTTACACATTATTTCCTCCCTCTTCCAAACAAAAAAAAGTGTAGAAAATCAACCCATTCACTTAGCCTAAATTAAGTGAATGTGTGTCATTTTCTTTGAACACCAAGTGCTCAAGGAAATTCCTCTAACTTGCAACTTCCAAGTTGCACATGATTTCCCCTTTTCTACAACCCAAAAGTTGTAGGAAGGCCATCTTTCTCCTTCAACTTCAAAGTTGTAGGAAGCTTCTCAAGTAATCTATTTGTTGGAGCACAAACCAACGAATAATCCTTTGAATATAGGATTCAAATCCTAATCTTCCTCATTTGCTTAGTCACTAATTAAGCAAATGAAAGCTCCTCCTTGGACACCCAATGTCCAAGAAATCCCCTCAACATGCAAATCCAAAATTTGCTTGTTGTTTTTCTTATTCCTACAACCCAAAAGTTGTAGGAAATCCCTCATTCTCGTAAGCCCAAGTTAGGAGAGTGCATTTCCTTCTTTGGACAACAAATGTTCAAAGAACTTTCATTGATTTGCAACCTCTAAGTTGCATTTCCCTCCCTCTTTCCTACAAGTCAAGATTGTAGGAGAGTATTTGAATCCATCTTCATGCTCTCAAACCCAAGTTGTGAGAATGAATTCCTCTCTTTGAACACCAAATGTTCAAAGAGGTTTTAAAAGCTTGCAACCCAAAGTTGCATCTTCTCTTCTTCTTTCTACAACTCAAAAGTTATATGAAAGTCTCACCCAAACCTCCTATTTGTTGAATCAAAATCAACAAGTAATTCAATCCAAAATCATTTGTTTGTTGAACCAAATTCAACAAATAATTCCATATCAAGCAAATGAATCAAATCCTAGTTTTCTTTCATTCTCCTAATCCAAATTAGGTGAATGAGTTCCTCTCTTTGGACACCCAAAAGTTCAAAGAATCCTTGATGTGTAGGCCCAAATCTACACATCATCTTCTTATGTTTGCTTAACCCAAACTTAGCAAACTAAATACCCATCATTGAACATAAGAGTTCAATGATAGTCTCTCTTGATTCGTAACCCCAAAGTTACAAATCTTTCTCACTTATTGAACCAAACTCAATAAGTGATTCAACTTTATTTGCTTAATCCAAATTAAGCAAATGAAACCCAACTCCTTGAATACAACGATTCAAGGAGACATCTTTTTGATTTGTAGCCTCAAAGCTACTAATCTCCATTCACTTTTATAGTTTCCAAAAGCCTTAAAAGATGTAATACCTTAGCCCAAAAGCTATAGGTTCTCTCTCCTTCAACTCCAAAGTTGTAGGAGACTTCCCCTCCCTTTAGCTCCAAAAAAACTAGAGGGAGTTTCCCTACATTTAGCCCAAAAGCTAAATGTTGGATTTCTTTCTCCTTTTAGCTCCAAAAGCTAAGGAGATTTCTCCAACATGTAGCTCAAAAGTCACATGTTGGACACTCCTTTCTTTAGACCCAAACTCTAGAAGGACCCTTAGTGTGACATACCACACAGACCTCACACACTTAGGTGCATAGCCCCTTAGGCATGCTAGGATTAGGATTTTTCTTTGTGTGCGCATGTGATTGATGTTGTGGATTGATTCTTGGATTGTCTGCGTGTGGGCACTTGCCCTTAAGTGGTTAGTATAGAAATATAAATGCTTTTCTGTGCAGGTGGCCATATCTAAAAAAGGGGGCGCTCATAAATGATAATAAACTGCTTGCATGACAGGTACTGCTTAAAACCCCCCAAAGATGTGGCCAATAGGGTAGAAGCAGGGGTCTAGTGCTTAGCACTCTAAGTGCTAGGCCAATTTTGAGATGATCATATTCTTGCTATATAAACTGCCTCCTAACTCTGTTTTGCAGATTTGAGTCTTTTTTTTTTATCATGTATTTGGTAGAAATAGGATGTAAAACTTGTGGGGGTTTGGAGCAAAGGAAGGGAGCAAAGAAGATGAAGTCCAAAGAACTTTTGTAAAGCTTGAAGACCCCACAAGTAGAGTCTGTAAATGTTAACTGGGTTGTATAATGGCAGGCAACTCAGCTGCCAAACACGTTTGTAATAACTGGAACATTATTTACATTTCTGTCTTTATTTATATACAAAAGCATGTGTTGAAGTGTTTACTGAGTGCGCAATAGAAAAAGCATGTTTTTCTTAGGTTTCTTCTCTTGTTTTTGTGGGTGTGGCCTGGACTTGATTACGTTAGGCTCTTAGGATAAAAACTAAATTTTCTACCCCTTAACATGTAAGCAACTTAATAATAAAATCAAATTAGGCTCCATGCTTTTAAAAAAAAAAATAAATTGCATGGCTCCCTTCAAGGAGCCAAGTTTTCAAAACAAAAACAAACATGCATAGCCAAAAATGTGTCACATGTAGAATGCCTCCACTTAAGGACTAGATAACAAAAGTCTTTTTCTTTATGAGTCAGCATTTGCATACCACACATACTAAGGCATCTTGGCCTCAAAGCCAAGTTGTAAGACCTATCTTCTAAATAAAAAAAAAAACAACCATACCACTCTACATTTGCATTGAGACCGAATAGCATGGTTTTAAAAGCGATTAGGAGGGTTAGCTGGTAGTCCCTTCCAGGCGGGACAATAAATCCAGAGGTCGGGCGGGTTATGTCTCTTGTGAGGTGTAGCTTGTAAGTCCCTCTTTGCACTCGTTAGATCTAGGTTCGAGGCACTACCTATCGGTAGTCCTCACCTTAGTCTTAGGGTCCGAGGCAAGGGTTGATTTCAAATCACCCTATAAGCCGTCACCTTTTTGGGCAATTCCTCCAACAAGTGTTGTTGGGATGTAAGCCCCAATCTTCTAATAAAATATCAACTTAAACCAAAATTAGGTTGCTAAAATGTAAAGCCCAACATAGGATAGTCCGAGCACCTCTGAGTTTCCCTCAGAATCAAGTGCTCCTACTTCACCTTTTCTTGGACTTCACTCCAAAAAAATTTGATTCTAAGTTGATCAAATCTCTTCCTTGAAATTCCTAAAGGCCCAAATCCTTTTAGCAAGACTTTCATGGATTTTAAAACAAAAGAAATCAACTTTAGCCAACATTTAAATGGCTTCCAAAGAAAGAAAACCGCTAGTTTAATCAAAAGTTTTCTCAAATCAAACTTGGGATGTAATTAACCATAGGGGCTTGCCCCTATGGGATGTCTGTACCCCAGAAATAAATAAACCCCACTCAACCAAACATTGAGTGGGGGAATCTCTGTTAAATAATTGTAAATTTTATTATTGAGCCCATAAGAAAATGGTATTTTTACCCTCCGGGGTAATATATCGTATTCTTATGCCGTGCCCGATTATAAAATATGCAATCCGTTCGAGGATACAAAAAATTCTCCAACAATGCTCGACAGGGTTTGATTTAACTTGATTTGATTTTAAATAAATTAAAATTGATTTAATTTAATTAAATTAAGGCTCGATTTAAAGTAATTTTGCCTCGACGATGATCAATTGAATTGATCGGGCGCGATCGAGCTCTGTCGGGCTCGATCGGGGTCGAGTCGACGCGAAAATATTCGTCAACAGTCATGGGGCATCAAAACCTTCACTGTTGCTCGGATCCCTGCCTTCAGTCCTTTCATGAAATTTCCTCAAATACTATATATGAGAGTCGCTCTACCTTGTTAGCTAGGTGCTCAAACTGCTCCCGGTAATCTGCTAGTCTGCTACCGATCCCTCCCATGTCAGATCAAAAATTGCTCATAGAAATTTCCTCCCCGGTAGGTTTGAAAACGTTATATTATGCAGTTTTTGAATTCCCTCATGTTCTTGATAGGCCTCCTCTGATCTCTCCAATGATACCACGACAGGGCTTTTCCTTCCAAGCAAAATCCGGCTGCAATCATCTTCGCCTCCATCAACCCATTGACGGCGAAGTATATTTCCACCTTCTAAATCCACCCATACGCATCTTCTCCTTCGAATATGGGCATCTTCAACTTCCTCACCTTCTGGTCGCCCCCATTTCCCCAGATTCTTCCATAGTTTCCCCTCTCCCAATTGCTAGGTGCACCCCATATTTCCCGGTCTTCCCTTGCCCTGCCATAGCCCAAACCCGCTTCAAAATCTCTCATTTTTTAAAAATCAGCACCTCAGCAGCCATAGTATCCCTCATGGTGTTCCCCGTATCCACCTCCTCTTTCTTTCCTCTGGACAGGCTCCATATGGGGTCTTCTTTCCTCTCCTTCCATGATTTTCACCTCGTCTTTCTCCCTACGAATTTCAGAATTTGTACTTTTTCCTTCCATTCTTTCCGCCACAGAAGTCGTCGTTTGCTTTTTAATTTCTAACATTTTTTTCATCATGTCTCGTAGATTGGCAACTTGCCCTTCCATGGAGGAAATCGTTTCCTCCATTGTCATTTTGATTTGATTCATCTCTCCTTCAAGCCTTTCCTCCAGAGCATCCACTTTTTTGGCTGCCATCACAATCCAGAGTTTGTAGAAACAAAAAATCTCGATTTGGACTCCAAAAACAGCGATCTCCCTTCCTTTCGGGCAAAAAAATCACCGCTGAAATTAGCCAAAAACAGCCCTCCACCGGTCCCACGACTTGCTTTGATACCAATTTGATAGGAAATACTTAAGTTCACAAGTAACCCTAAGGGAATACTTGAGTTTGCAAGCAAACATATCACTAATTGGAGAAAAAAACAGCGAGAATAGAGCAAAATCTGAGCGAAATTAGCCCCAAAGCGATAGATTGCAATAAACGAAACAAAGCAAAACCAATACGAAAGCAAGATACAAGTGATCTTCAATTCGAGAGGAGGATCGTCTCTCCCAAATCTCTAGACAAGAGAGTCTAGAGCCCAAACACCAAGAAACCCTAATTCTAAATCAATCAAAACATGAAACTCCCTAATTCCCTCATCCCCTTTAATACAAGATCTTTCCTAATTTAATTTCCCTCCCAAACCCTTGCCTCCCCACTTCGTTTGAATTTTTCAATCAATTGGATCTCTGCCTCCTATAGACCGGCGGCCCTCTTTGGGCCGGCTGGTTCTGGACTGGTTCATTGTGAACCGGTCTAACAGATTTTCATAAAATTCTGTGATGGAAAGCTATTTTTTGTAACAAGAGTAGCTAAGTTACTTTCCCTATAGTAACTTCAAAACCAATTTTATAAAGTTTGCAGCTATCTCAGATAGATCCTAAGTCTAAACTTGCTTTGAAGATTTGATAAGAAAAATATTTGATCATGAGCAATTAATATGAATATTTATAAAATAATGATGTACATATGTAAAGTATCAAATTGTTTAATGAACTGTACTAGTCACTTGCTGATATGAAATTACTTGGTACACTTCCGTTTCTTCTTAATTTATAGTTATTTTTTTATTAGAAATGTCATGTGATGCTTGTATAGGCTTTTAATTCATTTCTATCTTATGGATATCATGCTTTCTGCCAGCTATAATAACCATTGATCAAGTTTGGTCAACCCAACGTTACAATTATCAATGGTAATTTGCTTCAAAGTTGCCCATTCACATTCTAATTTTTAGAAACGAGTCGGGGATACTTTATAATTCTCCATTGAGGTTTATCTTGTTAGAACATTTCTCTCTTTGCTAGGTCATGATAGTATACCAACCTATTCTCCATTACATGACCCTTCATAGGCTTTCTTTATTTTTAATATCATTACATAAATATTTATAATTAACATTTTTTTGCATATGATAAAATTAACTTACAATATTATATTGCACTCAAGATATAACATAACATATAAGAGTTTACATTTAAATAGTTAAATATGCACAATAATTTAACAGGGAATCAAAAGCCTTGTTAAATGAATGTAATATGAATTTAGATTGAATGATCATAAATGAGACGACGGAGAATTATAAAGTATCCCCTACATTTATCATTACATGCTCAATATGATCTACAAACACACATAACAAGTCAATATACTCATGTAAATTTGTAAACATTAGACCTATGAGTATCTTATTGAAATTATTGGGTTCTCCTCGGGACTGATCACCTTATACCTTGACATCCCTAAACTTTGGTCTTTTGTAAACAAGCTAAAAATAATAAATTCCTCAATGTTACTATTAAATCATAGCAGTCCATTGTCATTTTGATCCACAGCTAGGATGGGAATTCATGAGAGCCTCACCTATAAAATCCCAGCCGTCCCTTGGCATTTTGATCCCACGGCTAGGATGGAAATCCGTAAGAGGCTCACCTGGATCACACCGATCTCCTTCGATATTTAGTTGGCTGATTTAGGAAGGATTAGATTAGAGCAATTATGCATGATTTTGTAATTATTTGTTTCTTTATTAAAATATCTTGTATAAATTTATAAATATGAATAGTTTTGTGCAATAAAATTAAGCATTTTCTCTCTCTAATTCACTGAATTTAATGGTTACAATAATTTATTAAATAATAATATAAATCTATAACAATATTCTCAAAATAATATTTTTACCTCAAAAAGATTTTTTTTTCTCAAAATAATATTTTTTATCTCAAAAAGGTTTTTCCTTATTCAAGCTTTAAAGCCTACAAATTTGGATTGCAGACTAATACGGTTTCTTTACCTAAAATCTTCCTTCCTCTTTTTCTCCTCCTATCCTTCTCCTTTTTTTTTCTCTGTTTTTCCTTCTTTTTTTTTTCTTTGTTTTTTTCCTTTACCTGAAGCCCTACCCGATTTTTTTTCGCAAAACCTGGAGTGGATGACCATGGGATTTACAGAAAATAGAAAAGGGGGAATGGAAATGAGTGTAGTGCTTTGGTTTAATAGATTATTACTTATTTTAAGCAATCACAATAAATTGCTACAGTGCATTACTTCATGCACTAGAGTTAATGAAAAAAACTTGGGAAAATGATTCGAGTAAGGATTTAATTGATAATTGCTAATATATTTATAAATTTTTATATACTTATATATACTAAAATGATCGAAATGAAATATTTATAAAAAATTAAAAATAGTTTTGATGATTTCAGGATCTGCAAAAATTAGGAATAATTTTATGAAAAATTTTAATATTGCATTTTTTTTGGAAATTTTCAAGTATTACGCTACTGTTGATTTAGTTTATATTTAGCTCAAACTGACTTCTTGCTTTCCATAAGGTTTGATACTGCTTTGTCTGAGTTTTAAAAAACTTTTGAAATCAGCTTATGATGCCTGCTCTGTGTTTTTTTAATATGAGTCCTCCCTTAGCAGCAACTCCTGTTAAATCTTAACATCTGATGCACGTGCAGTTTTAGTATTATGTCGCTCAAACTTTGACCATGTGTTATTTTGTATATTTCTGAAAAGCCTACAAAATTTTCATCCTTATTTAAACTGATGGATGACTTTTTTTAATGAGTCCCAGTATAATTCTGATATGTTATATAGTTCTATTCAGCATCGTTCACGGAAGATCTTTGTGAAGTGGTTAAACATGTATCAAAATGTTATCCCAAGTGTAAGATATATGCTGTTGGCTGGTCTCTTGGAGCAAACATTCTTGTTCGGTACTTGGGTCAGGTACAAATATTCTACTTATTCTACTTCATCATAGTTTTGTATGTGAGCTTATACATTCAGATAAATTTTGTTTCCAATACTGCCAAAACTGAAGTTTGCATTTGAATCAAAATTATAGCTTATGCATATTATCTGAAATTGTGCATTAATTGAGTAAGACTATTTTTACAAAAAGTTATATTTTCAGCATATGAAATAGGTAGTAGAAAATTTTCAAAATCTAATGAAAGTTAGAAAGCAAACTCATGTGAGGGAATGTGATATGATCTCATTTCTTTCTTAATGTTGAAGTTATACTCTAGGTTAAATCTAGTTGTCTTAAGATCTTTAATTATTTAAGAACGTTGTAGTAGTTGATAAATTTATTGATATATTCAATGAAATTTTTGTACCTTTTTTGATGCAATCATTTTATTAAGCAACCAATCATGATATAATAATTGCAGATATTTTTCAAGTTATTCTTTTATCACCTTGATTTGTCACGACCCGGCCCGGTTAGCTCGCAAGTGCGAGGCGGGAACAGAGATCGGACATAAAGAAGATAAAAGAAACATTACAAGACAATTAATATAACTCCAAAATGAAACATCAATATAAAGAAAGAGCCACTACAATCTCCTAACATAAAATTTTCTCTTTTCTTTCATTCAAAAATCACCAATCAAGGGATTTAACATTAAATGTACAAAAGTATACAAAAAGAGGATCTACAAGTATAATCTTTCCTTTGCATTCTAGTTCTAATCCTCCTATACAAAACATCAAAATACAAAAGAACCTGCCGCCCGTCGTCTCCCTACGACGGTAAGTGAGCGGAGGTTGGTCAGTCATCTAACCCCCTCTTTTGGATCCTCCTGAAAAATATTCCCACAACGAGGGTGAGTTTTTTTTAAGCTCAATAGGTGAGGATAAAAATTCATTTAAACATAGGGAGAAAAAAAAAAGAAACTACAACATGCTTGGCGTAGGGAAAATTAACAGAAAATTATCAATTCTAAAGTAAGTTATGCTCAAGTGACAACATGTTTTTCTTTACATCAATTTCTTTCAAATGCTCAAACCTTTCATTACATTTCCTTTCTTCCTTTCCTTTCTTTCTTTCATTTCTTTCTTTCCTTTCTTCCTTTCCTTTCTTTCTTTCCTTTCATTTTTAAAACATTGAGGCTCATTTAATCTCAATCACATATGACAATGCATGAAAAACATTCATATAATTTAGTACGTATATATATATATATATATATCACCCGTCTCAGGAGTATCACTTGTACTGATCAGGTACAATAAATTGGCCATTTCCTTTTCCATAGGTTCAAAAGAACCAACCTTTTCCACAGCTCATAAGAGCCTTCCTTTTCCATAGCTCGTAAGAGCCAACCTTTTCCATAGCTCATAAGAGCCAACCTTTTCCTTGTGATACTCCCGCATCAACATACTCATGCATTTATTACTTAAAATAATCTTAAATGAAATGCTCCATGTACTTTCCATAATGTATTCTTGCATGTAAGATAAGGAAATCATGTGAAGCAAGTGTATATCAAGAGTGTGTAAACCAAACATGAGTTAAGCATTGCATAGGAGAAACATTTGAAATCACTTCATGTATCCATAAACTTACAAAGGAAAATTGAGCCATAAAAGTTCATAATTAACATAAACAAATTGAACATTTCTATGTAATTGAATAAAGTACAAGTTACCTAACATTTAAAAGAATGTTCATCCCACCTACCTCAAACCGTCCACCACAAGGCGATCCTTCAAAAGTCCTCACACCCCCTTTTCCTCTTACGAAATTCAATCCTACAAGTGGCAAACATAAGGTATAGATATAAGTTTTCTCCCTCATACCCAAAAAAAAAAACCTAGGTTTCAAAGAGAACTATTTTTTTTTATAAAAGTAACTCACATTAGGATTTTAAAACACCACCTTACATTTCTCTAAGCTTAACCCAAAGGAAACTCTCATCTTCACAAAACCCTAATTTTACCAAATATAATTTATTCTTATAAAACTTAAATCAAATTCCATAATTATCTTCTAAGAATCATTAGGAAACATCTTTGTGAATGGTATTTGAAAGAAAATCATTTTTTTGAGTGAAACCCTATCTTCCATAAACTCAAAACTTTGCTTATACCTTAAAATGTCTTCACATAAAAGCTTCCCCATACCCTTAGAAATACCTTTTGTGAAGGCTTTTCCAAAGAGGGTCAATTTTAAGTGAAACCCTAATTTACCAAAACTCATATTTTCAAGAAATCAACTAGCATTAAGGTTTAGAAACATCCTTTCAACCTTCCCTAAACTTCTCTCAAAAGAATTTCAAAGAAAACTCAAGTTTTCTCTAAACCCTAGTTTCCATTCCTTAGAGAAAACTCAAGGGAAGAAGAAGAAAACTCAAGCAAAACACATACCTTAGTCTTCCCTACGATTTTCCCCAAGATTGGTCGCCGGAAACCGCCGCCGGAGCAACCCGTCCACCTCTCCCGTCGCCTCTACCCGAGCGTCTCCCCCTCTTCGTGATTTCGGGCGGAAGAAACGAAATGGGGACCGAATAGAATTCGGTCCCCTTAAGAGAAAGGGATTTGCAAAAGGTCAATCTTACCCTCACTTAAATAGACTTGGCTTAAGAAAGACTTAGGGGTAGAATTGGCATTTAGAAACTTCCAAATTTTATAATCCTCTAAATACACATAATTAATTATAAGTTCTATACATCAAATTTCTTAAAATTTTGCGCTCTAATTTATAAAATTATTTTCGTCGAAATCCGACAACTTCGAAATTTTCACTTAAACCTCGTCGCGGCGCTTTGAAAAGCGTGCGAGGTCTTAGACGGCATTTTCGGGTTTTACAATTCTCCCTCCCTTATAAAAATTTCGTCCTCGAAATTTAAGACAAGCTTAAGAAATCATACCTTAGTCAAATAGGTGAGGATAGCTTTCCCTCTTCTCTGATTCCTTCTCCCAAGTAGCATCTTTCTCCGTTCCATGCTTCCACATAACTTTGATATAAGGAATCTCTCTACTCCGAAGCTGCTTAACATCGTAATCTATGATCCTTTCAGGCTCCTCTACAAAAGTCAGATCTGGTTGGATATCTATAGCTTCAGTACTGATCTTCTGAGTTTCATCTGCAATGTATTTCCTCAAAGAAGATATGTGGAATACATTATGTACTCCACTCAAGTAAGATGGCAAAATCAATCTGTAAGCCACACTGCCAACTTTCTCTGAAATTTCAAATGGGCCAACATACCTTGGACTCAGTTTTCCAACTTTGCCAAATCTCTTTACACCCTTCATAGGACTAACCTTGAGAAATACAAACTCTCCAACATCAAATTCAATAAATCTATGCTTGGCATCGTAGTACTTCTTCTGTCTATCTTGCACAGCCTTCAATCTATCACGAATCAGTCTTATCTTTTCAGTAGCATCATCTACTAAATCAGCTCCAACTATCTTTCTTTCTCCTGTCTCCGCCCAACATAAAGGAGTTCTACACCTCCTTCCATACAAAGCTTCATAGGGTGCCATACCTATACTTGCTTGGAAGCTATTGTTATAGGCAAATTCAATCAATGGAATGTGTGTCTCCCATTTGCCACCAAAGTCCAGTACACATAATCTGAGTAAATCCTCCAATGTCTGAATAGTCCTCTCTGATTGACCATCTGTTTGTGGGTGAAAGGCTGTACTGAAAGTGAGTCTGGTGCCCATTGCCTCCTGAACTTTCCTCCACAATCTAGAGGTGAATCTCCCATCTCTATCTGAAACTATTGATCTTGGTACACCATGAAGCCTAACAATCTCATTAACATAAACACTTGCCAACTTCTCCACAGCATCAGATTGCTTGATAGGCAAGAAGTGTGCTGATTTGGTCAATCTATCAATGATCACCCATAGAGCATCATGACCAGTTCTGGACCTAGGCAATCCAATCACAAAATCCATAGCTATATCTTCCCATTTCCACTCTGGTATGGGTAAAGGCTGCAATAAACCTCCTGGCTTTTGATGTTCCACTTTAACCATCTGGCAAACTGTACACTTAGCCACAAATTCTGCTACACTTCTCTTCATCCCTGGCCACCAAAAGTATTCCTTCAAATCTTGATACATCTTGTTACTTCCTGGGTGAATTGTATAACCTGAATAGTGTGCTTCCTGAAGAATGTCCTTCCTCAAATCTCCAACATCTGGGATACAAATCTTGCCTCTATACCGTAGTAGTTCATCCTCATCAAGTTCAAACTCCTCTACATGACCAACCTTCACCAAATTTAAGACTTTCTCAAATTCTGCATCTTGAGGCAATGATTCCCTTATCCTATCCTTCAAGGTGGACTGAACAGTCATCTGATTCAAGGCCATAAACTCTGCATCATTGGACTGAACTACAGAAATCTCCAACTTCTCTAGATCTCTTACCAACTCTTGCTGTTGTGTAATCATCCAACTGGCACTACTAGAAGTCTTCCTGCTTAAGGCATCTGCTACAACATTTGCCTTGCCTGGATGGTATTGGATATCCAAATCATAGTCCTTGATAAGCTCCAACCACCTCCTCTGCCTCAAATTCAATTCTTTCTGTGTGAAGATATATTTTAAACTTTGATGATCAGTAAATACTTCACACTTCACCCCATACAAATAATGTCTCCAAATCTTCAGGGCAAAAACCACTGCCGCTAACTCCAAATCATGGGTTGGGTAGTTTCTTTCGTGGTTCTTCAGTTGCCTTGAAGCATAGGCAATGACCCTTCCGTTCTGCATCAAAACACAACCCAGCCCTTTGTGAGAGGCATCACTATAAATCTGAAATCCATCCGTCCCCGAAGGAATAGTAAGCACTGGAGCAGTCACTAAACATTGCTTCAATCTTTGAAAAGCCTCTTCACATTGATCTGACCATACAAACTTCACTGCCTTCTGGGTCAATCTAGACAAGGGCATAGCTATACGAGAAAACCCCTCAACAAACCTCCTATAATAACCAGCTAAACCCAAAAAGCTCCTGATCTCCGTCACAGTAGTGGGTCGTGGCCAATCTGCTATAGCTTGCACCTTGTGCTGATCCACAGAGATCTCTCCATTGCTAATCACATGACCCAAAAAGTGTACACTCTTCAACCAAAATTCACATTTGGAGAACTTAGCATACAAGTCATTATCCTTCAAAGTATACAACACTGACCTTAAATGGTTTGCATGCATCCTTTCATCTGGGGAGTAAACGAGTATGTCATCTATGAATACAATCACAAATAGATCCAAAGAATCCTTAAAGATTCTATTCATGAGATCCATAAACACTGCAGGGGCATTTGTTAGGCCAAAAGGCATCACTGTAAACTCAAAATGCCCGTATCTAGTGTTGAATGCTGTCTTTGCTATGTCCTCTTCTCTAACCTTGAGCTGATAGTATCCTGATCTCAAGTCTATCTTGGAAAACACAGAGGCACCCTCCAACTGATCAAACAAATCATCAATTCTTGGAAGAGGATATTTATTCTTTATAGTCAGCTTGTTCAATTCTCTGTAGTCTATGCAAAGCCTTAAACTTCCATCCTTCTTCTTCACAAAGAGCACAGGAGCACCCCAAGGCGAAGTGCTAGGCCTGATAAATCCTTTACTAAGCAATTCCTCCAGTTGATCTTTCAGTTCCTTCAGTTCTTTTATGGCCATCCTATAAGGGGCTTTAGCAACAGGATCTGCTCCACTAACCAGTTCAATGGTAAAATCAATCTCCCTGCTTGGAGGCATTCCAGGTAGGTCATCAGCAAACACTTCTGGATACTCTTGCACAACAGGTATCTCCTCTAACCTCCTCTCTTCTTTCTTTTCCTCCTTAACATAAGCTAGAAAGCCTTCATTACCCTTCCTCAATAATTTGTAAGCCACCAACGAAGAGACTATCATGGAAGTTAGGCCTCTTTCTCCTACAAATTTGAATTCTTTCTCCCCTGGCATACAGAATTTAAGTTCTTTCTTATTACAGTCTATGGTCACAAAGTGACAAGACAACCAATCCATGCCTAGGATCATAACAAATTCGGTCAAGGGCAATAACATAGGATCTGCACCAAGACTTCTATCACACACAATCAACTCCACATGACACCCTTTGTTGGTTTCCAACTGACTCCCATTGGGCATCATAACAGATAAGGGTTTGAGCATAAATGAGGAAGATAAACCAACAGACTTAACAAATTCCTCCGAAATGAAAGAATGAGAGGCTCCCGTATCAAACAATACCTTAACAGGCTTGTTACAGACAAGGATCGTTCCTAAAAATCATGCATGTAACATAACATAAAGCTTATTTCACATAACAACATAAAGGAATTCATTGCCATTAACAAAATTCATACCTGTGATAACATCAGGAGAGTCTTTTGCTTCTTGAGGGGATAGACCATAGACTCTTGGCTGAACAGGTTGTCTAGCTTGGCCTTGACTTGGAGTTGATGCAGTAGACTCCACCACCCTAGGCCTTCCAACTGTTCTCTGAGGAGCACTACCTGTTTTGGCCTCTGGAGTAGACCTCTGTCCCAAGGTAGGGCAAAACTTGGCCATGTGCCCTGGCTGATGGCACCAAAAAACAGGTATTGGTGCCAGAAAGGCACTCTCCCCTATGAGCCCTTCCACATTTATTGCACATAGCAGATGGAGTACTGCTCTCTGAAGTGTTGGGCTTGGGCTTCTTCCAATTTGGCCTTCCAGAATGAAAAGATTGTGCAGGCCTTGATCTATCTTCATACTTCCTCTTCTGGAAGTCTCTCCTCTTTTGAGTACTCTGAATATCCAGCTCAACCTTCCGTGCTTTATCAACTAATTTAGAGTAATCTTCAATCTCAAAAGCAACCAATGGCTGTCTAATGCTATCTCTCAAGCCACAGAGGAAACGGTGGCATTTCTCTTCTGCATTAGGAATCAGATGAGAGGCATACCTAGATAGCATCGTGAATTCAGCCTCATACTCTGCAACAGTCCTGTCACCCTGCACCAGCCTATTGAATTTATCTTGCATTGCTCTCCTAGCAGTCATTGGCACATACCAGTCTCTAAACACTTTGACAAATTCCACCCATGAGATTTGACTGCTAGATCTCCCAGTAAAAGTTTCTTCCAATTGTCTTCTCCACCATCTGTTTGCCTCCCCCCTGAAGGCATAAGTAGCTAAGGCTACCCTCCTATCCTGAGGGCATAGCATCCCCTCCAAAATCTTCTCAACTTCCATTAACCAGTCCTCTGCTTCAATAGCTCCACCTCCCACGAATGATGGTGGCTTCATGTCCTGGAATAACTTTAAATACTTGTCAATTGGAGCACTTCCACTACTTCCAGCTTGAGTCTGTGTATTCTTTATCATCCCCGTCATAGCCGCCATCATTTGGGTAAAAGAGTCCAAAGTAGCATTAATGCTACTGCCTTGAGGCTCTACTACAGATGGTAATTCCCTCCTGACCTCCCCTGTGTTGCCATCAGTGGCATCTAGTTCTGATTCCTCAGCCCTGAGACATAAAGCAACATAGCAATCTAAGTAAATAAATACACAAGCACCTTACACTTATTCTAACCTATAAGATCTTCCTATCGGCTCTTTCATGAAAATCAGTATCCTCAAATCCTTGCTCTGATACCACTCTTGTCACGACCCGGCCCGGTTAGCTCGCAAGTGCGAGGCGGGAACAGAGATCGGACATAAAGAAGATAAAAGAAACATTACAAGACAATTAATATAACTCCAAAATGAAACATCAATATAAAGGAAGAGCCACTACAATCTCCTAACATAAAATTTTCTCTTTTCTTTCATTCAAAAATCACCAATCAAGGGATTTAACATTAAATGTACAAAAGTATACAAAAAGAGGATCTACAAGTATAATCTTTCCTTTGCATTCTAGTTCTAATCCTCCTATACAAAACATCAAAATACAAAAGAACCTGCCGCCCGTCGTCTCCCTACGACGGTAAGTGAGCGGAGGTTGGTCAGTCATCTAACCCCCTCTTTTGGATCCTCCTGAAAAATATTCCCACAACACGAGGGTGAGTTTTTTTTTAAGCTCAATAGGTGAGGATAAAAAATTCATTTAAACATAGGGAGAAAAAAAAAAAGAAACTACAACATGCTTGGCGTAGGGAAAATTAACAGAAAATTATCAATTCTAAAGTAAGTTATGCTCAAGTGACAACATGTTTTTCTTTACATCAATTTCTTTCAAATGCTCAAACCTTTCATTACATTTCCTTTCTTCCTTTCCTTTCTTTCTTTCATTTCTTTCTTTCCTTTCTTCCTTTCCTTTCTTTCTTTCCTTTCATTTTTAAAACATTGAGGCTCATTTAATCTCAATCACATATGACAATGCATGAAAAACATTCATATAATTTAGTACGTATATATATATATATATATCACCCGTCTCAGGAGTATCACTTGTACTGATCAGGTACAATAAATTGGCCATTTCCTTTTCCATAGGTTCAAAAGAACCAACCTTTTCCACAGCTCATAAGAGCCTTCCTTTTCCATAGCTCGTAAGAGCCAACCTTTTCCATAGCTCATAAGAGCCAACCTTTTCCTTGTGATACTCCCGCATCAACATACTCATGCATTTATTACTTAAAATAATCTTAAATGAAATGCTCCATGTACTTTCCATAATGTATTCTTGCATGTAAGATAAGGAAATCATGTGAAGCAAGTGTATATCAAGAGTGTGTAAACCAAACATGAGTTAAGCATTGCATAGGAGAAACATTTGAAATCACTTCATGTATCCATAAACTTACAAAGGAAAATTGAGCCATAAAAGTTCATAATTAACATAAACAAATTGAACATTTCTATGTAATTGAATAAAGTACAAGTTACCTAACATTTAAAAGAATGTTCATCCCCACCTACCTCAAACCGTCCACCACAAGGCGATCCTTCAAAAGTCCTCACACCCCCTTTTCCTCTTACGAAATTCAATCCTACAAGTGGCAAACATAAGGTATAGATATAAGTTTTTCTCTCCTCATACCCAAAAAAAAAAAACCTAGGTTTCAAAGAGAACTATTTTTTTTTATAAAAGTAACTCACATTAGGATTTTAAAACACCACCTTACATTTCTCTAAGCTTAACCCAAAGGAAACTCTCATCTTCACAAAACCCTAATTTTACCAAATATAATTTATTCTTATAAAACTTAAATCAAATTCCATAATTATCTTCTAAGAATCATTAGGAAACATCTTTGTGAATGGTATTTGAAAGAAAATCATTTTTTTTGAGTGAAACCCTATCTTCCATAAACTCAAAACTTTGCTTATACCTTAAAATGTCTTCACATAAAAGCTTCCCCATACCCTTAGAAATACCTTTTGTGAAGGCTTTTCCAAAGAGGGTCAATTTTAAGTGAAACCCTAATTTACCAAAACTCATATTTTCAAGAAATCAACTAGCATTAAGGTTTAGAAACATCCTTTCAACCTTCCCTAAACTTCTCTCAAAAGAATTTCAAAGAAAACTCAAGTTTTCTCTAAACCCTAGTTTCCATTCCTTAGAGAAAACTCAAGGGAAGAAGAAGAAAACTCAAGCAAAACACATACCTTAGTCTTCCCTACGATTTTCCCCAAGATTGGTCGCCGGAAACCGCCGCCGGAGCAACCCGTCCACCTCTCCCGTCGCCTCTACCCGAGCGTCTCCCCCTCTTCGTGATTTCGGGCGGAAGAAACGAAATGGGGACCGAATAGAATTCGGTCCCCTTAAGAGAAAGGGATTTGCAAAAGGTCAATCTTACCCTCACTTAAATAGACTTGGCTTAAGAAAGACTTAGGGGTAGAATTGGCATTTAGAAACTTCCAAATTTTATAATCCTCTAAATACACATAATTAATTATAAGTTCTATACATCAAATTTCTTAAAATTTTGCGCTCTAATTTATAAAATTATTTTCGTCGAAATCCGACAACTTCGAAATTTTCACTTAAACCTCGTCGCGGCGCTTTGAAAAGCGTGCGAGGTCTTAGACGGCATTTTCGGGTTTTACATGATTTATATCCAACATCTTTTGATTTGTTTATTTAGTAATTCAACTGATTGGTTTTGCATGTCTCTAGAATCTCATCCTTTTTTAAAATACGTTAAATGAACTTGATATTCAAACTTCCAATTGAACTGTTGACATAACCTTGAGCTCTGAGATCAAATATGATGTATGTGTTAGTGTTTTCTAATGCACATTTCTGATCAAATGCACAAAATCACATACACATTCAAATTCCTGATTCACAAACTTTTAATTTTGGTAGCTATTCATTTCCTTAAATTAAAACTAAAAATTTGAAAAATATCATATATATGATATTTAATAAATTTATATTATAAATATCACGTAATAATTTGGAAAGATAAAAATCATGCACAATCGATTACTATATTGTTCCAAATTTTGCTAAAACTCAATCATACATGTAAACCAAATATTATAAATAGAATATAAAAATAATAAAAGTAAGAGATTACAAATTAGTGGAGCCATATGTCATACCAATGCAAGTACATGATTTCTTCCAAATTTTCAATCTCCATCTGCACTAGGAGAAATGCCAAATAAATTAAACCTAATAAAAAAATTATTCTGAATCAAAGTAAATATCTGTTAGAATGTTCTTTTAGTTGTCTGAGAGCTCTATATTTATAATCATAAAATCTCACTGACTCTATAATAGAAAAATAAGAAAATAATCCGGCATTCTTATCTAGATTCAAGAGAAAGGAAAACTCATAGGATCCGATGCTTAAGCTATTCTCATCCATATGGAATCTGCGACTGGTTCACCCAGGAATCTCAAGCAGCTAAAGCTAAACGGACAAAATAGATAGGACCAATCTAGTCCACTAATCTCATGCTTCACAGGCTTAGACCACCCTAATATATGGAGCTTCAAAGGCCATTGCCAAGTCAATAAACTGGAACAGGATAAACCTCAAGATAAGTTATCACTTTGACCACCTAAAAAACATTTACAGCCAAAACATCGTTGTAACTAGCATCCTTCACGCTAAACCAACAAACATTAAACATGTTTTCAAGGCAATAACCACCTCAACTCCGAACCATCAAACATTAAACTTGCTTCTAAGTTGAGAATAATAATGACTGCATATTCTATTGTTATATCTTCAAAATAAAAGTTATATTATTCAAAATTCATTTCAATCGAAGGAATATATAAAAGTTTGAATATTATTTTGATATCACTATTCTGAATGTTTGCCAAACAAAATCTTCAAGACGGGTGAAAAGAGATTACAATAATCTTAATGAGTTTTCATATTTTGGAGCTTGTCAAATTAACAAATGCATACCGGCTTCTTTGTTTTCTATCATATCTGAATGAATTAGATTTACTGAAATTTGTCCAAAATTTATCATAAAAAAGATGAATAAATATTATAACTATAAGTTTAAATATTCACGATAGTGAGAACCGCAAGTCATTTACATATATAATCCAATGTTTAAAATTGCGTATTCGGGTATTGAGGCGTTTTTCATTCGTGAGGCGAGGTGTAAGCCTCAAGGCGTTTTGAGGCGTAAGCCTCAAAATCAAAAGATTGCGTAAACATAAAATGATAAATTTTTTATATACTAATGAGTGAATAATATAAAACATAAAAAAGCATAAAATATGAAGTGAAATAAAAATATCCCAATAATAAGACAACATGAAATATAGTTCAACTCAAAATTCCATCTTTCCCAAATCACAGTATTCTTTTCATTAACATATAATTCCAATTTCCAAAAACAAATAACAATGACATATCACATAAGAATTCATAAGTCATCAACACTGTCATCACTAAGGGGTTCTTCATTTCAATCATCATTTTGATGAACTGCTCTCTCCCCTTCCTCCTCTCCTATAGAGTCCAATGTCCGGCATTTACTTCAAGATTTATGTAAGTTTTAATATATATAGCGTGAGGCGAGGCGGGCCTCAACCAAGTTGAAGCGCAAGCCTCATAAAAAAAACTCAAGGCGTAAGCATCGAGGCGTTTTTTACTGAAATTGCGCAAAGGCGGGCCTCAAGGCGAGCCTCATATTGCGCAATTTTAAACCATGATATAATCATGCAACCTTACATTAGTCTTGTACAAGAGA
Source organism: Dendrobium officinale (assembly GCA_019514585.1). Lineage (NCBI taxonomy): Eukaryota > Viridiplantae > Streptophyta > Magnoliopsida > Asparagales > Orchidaceae > Dendrobium > Dendrobium officinale. The sequence goes on from CM033683.1 coordinate 88,576,254, forward strand.
TCCTAAAATCATAATGTTAAATAAAAAAACTAATCTAGATACTTTTAACCATTAGTTAACTACGAGACCTTACATGTATAATGTTCTTGACTATTTTTAATAAAATCTTTAGTTTACTAAAGGGATAACACTATTAAAAAGGAATTAAACCAATGGGTAAAATTCTATGTGATTCTAAATTTAATTAATATCATAAAAACTAATTAAACTAGTTTAAAAATAAAATGTACTTGGCTGAAAGCATTAATAATCATGCACTTGCATAGAACCAATCTACTAAAGCATTAATTATCTATACCATACGCCAAAATAGTTTAGTACACTCTGGCCTTTACTTTCTATGCAAATAAAACTCAAAACCAAATTGAATGGCCTAATTATACCAGCTTCTTTGATGCTTTCAGAAGCTAACTCGAAGAATGTGGTTGGGGATAATGTTAGCCTCTCTGTGGAGATGGGGTCAGAGTTAACTGCGGATAGGTTTTTAGGCAGAGAGATAGAGCGGGGAGAGAGATTTGTAGGCTAATTATTGAAAACTAGGGGTGCTGTTACTGAAACGTAGAATTAATTTGAATTTTGAAAGCATCTATAAAAAGAATCCATGGGGTTTTAATTCTACATATATCTGGTCCTGGTAATGATGAATTCTTAGTAGCAGGTGTCTAGTAAAGTAAGTTGAATTCATATAACCTATGAAGACGTCATTGATGTCTGCCGGTATCAATTCCATTTAATGAATTGTGGTAATGAAGTTTTTATATCAGGACAACTTTTTAAAAAGATTTAAACACCCAATTTGCAGATATAAAGCCCAAACCATGCTCATAAACCCTTAAGTAGACATGAAAACTGTCATAAGATACTTCAAAGAACAGAAAACTGAAAACAATTAGGATATCATTAGCTTAAGCTATTTTCAATTAAAAGTCAGTATGGAGGACGCTGCACTTGAGGAGTAATGCTTGTTCCACTTTCAAATACTTGCAACTATGAAAGAAAAAAAGAAAGAAAAGGTTGTGAGATTCATGTGTCAGTGTCATTGCCCCAGTTGAAAGTTGAAAGACCTAATTTGAGCCGTTGCACTTTTGAGATAAGAGCAATATTTTGAAGCTGATGCGTGTTGCAGCTGCTCCTGCTAATAGTCTATTGCATTTAATTAAATTTTCTCTGTTGCAGGAATCATATGGTTGTCCACTTGCTGGAGCTGTTTCTTTGTGTAATCCTTTCAATTTGCCAATTGCAGATGAGGATTTCCGCAAGGGCTTCAACAAGATTTACGATAATGCTCTTGCTAGATCTCTAAAAAAAATCTTCAAGAGGTAAAGTTTGATTTGCTTCTTTAGGCTGTAACTTGGATTATTTTCTGGAAAAATGCCAACACCTTTTCTGGTATCGTTTCATCAGGCATGAACTTCTGTTTGTGGGTCTCCATGATGAATATAATATTCCAATGGCAGCTAATGCCAGAACCGTTAGGGAATTTGATGAAGGGTTGACACGAGGTAAGCAACATCTAATGTTGGGTTACATTACTTGAGGTTGTCATTCTAGTTTTTTTCAAATTAAAACTGTAATGCCTGGCAGTTTCATTTGGCTTCAAGTCGGTGGATGATTATTATTTCAACTCCAGCAGTTCTAATTCCATTGTGCATGTTCAAACGCCATTGTTATGTATACAGGTAGTTTTCTAATTTTTCATATATTTATTGCAATCATCTATAATTTCTGACTGAAGATTCTTTCTGAAACATGCTTTGCAGTATTTAATAATATTTCATCATAATATTGCCGCTCTTTATGTATATTTGCTTCTAACCCTGTTTATTAAATTGCAGGCTGCTAATGATCCGATTGCTCCTTCCAGGGGTATTCCTCGTGAAAAAATCAAGGTGAATTTACAATCCATTTTGTTAATTTCAAGTTCCCTGTGGCAGCATTCATGCTAATCTACAGATTTTCAATTTTATTTTTGCTATACCGTGATGTCCAACTGGTATCCTCAATCTTAAATGGCTATTGAAATTCTTAGTTAATGATGAGAATGCATTATAACAAGCTAGATTTGCCTTTGGAAAAAGCCCAGCTGTGACATAAAGGTGCAAGAGGATATTATGCAGCATAAGATTTTGTTTAGATTATGCTGGAGCTTAACATCGCCGTGCATCATGTGTAAGCTTATGCTGTTTGGTGTCTATTTTATAGGCTTCACATGTGCGTTCTAGATTATTGTCTTAAGAATTTTCTTGGATATGTACAAACTTACAAATGGATGATTAGAAACCACAAGTGATAGAAAAGTCCCCCTCAAATTTAAAGGAAAATTCTATAAGATGGTGGTGAGACGTGCAATACTTTATAGTGCAGAATGTTGGCCATTAAAAGAGAAGCATAATATTAAGTTAAGTGTTGCAGAGATTAGGATGCTTAGGTGGATGAATGACTTGATCAAGCTGAATTTGCATACAATTCTATAACCAACCGTTCTACCGGCCACTCTTTTCAGTATTATTTACACCAAAGAGCCCAATCACATTCTTCATTTTGTTATTCTACCTAAATGTCAAAATGTTGTAGCTAATGAAGTGACTATTTACTACGAATCCATATTAAAAGACAAAGTTACTTGCATCCAATGAACAATACAAACAAGCTGCTGATATCCATAGATGGAGGAAAGTATTTGAACCGGGTGACCTTGTCATGGTTCGTCTTCGCAAAGAATGGTTATCATCCGGCATTTACTCCAAATTAAGCCCACGAAAATTGGTTCCAATGCCCATTCTCAAACGCATTAACAATAATGCTTATATTCTTGAACTACCTCCTCACATTCATACATCTGCCATTTTCAATGTTTCCGACATCCATGCATGCATGTTTTCCTCCAGATGAACTCACGAGTGCTAACATCATTGCGTGCATGAATTCCGTTGAAGATGGGGATATATGATGTGGTGCATCTTAAAGAGATGGAACTAACTTACCATCTCTAGTTGCTTTCTGTTTTATTTCCACTACTACTTAGTAACAACTTGTCCTTTTTCAGCTAAGATAGTAACATAGAACCTTTGGATGTATTAGGCAAATACTAATAAATAAATAAAAAGATAGCTGCAGCTCATATATGGGATTAATTATTATGTGTGGATATTGGATGTCATCCGGAGGTAAATTAAAGCACACCACATCACCTTATTGCTGTGTACCGCGGTTGTGTACCCGCTATGTACCGGGTGATGTGGCATGCTCTGATTTGCTTCCATACACAAAGCTACGTCCAGTATCCGCACAGAATAATTTCTCTGAATGGAGGGAAGAAAACATAGAAGAAGATATAGAATATGATACAATTTCCTTAGCATTGCTATATGTTTTATCTCTTCCCTGTTTTTGTTTCCCATGTTGTTCTCTTAAGCGCAGGTTTTACACCAATAATATTACGGTAAATTTACCCAACTGCATTTTCATGGATGGTAATGACAAATTGATTCAATAAATCATATTGATCCCAACGTTTTAAGCATTATTTCAAAAAAAAAAAAAAATCTCCTGTAAATTCCATTGACTTTGAGCTACCATGAAGTGACTGCATATGCTGCAAGACTTAGATCTACTTTGCTTTGTAAATCTGCATTGATCAATTTAATGCTTTGTGTTACTGAATTCTGAGTAAAAACATCTGCAGGAAAACCCTAATTGCCTGCTAATAGTTACACCAAAAGGTGGACATCTTGGATGGGTTGCTGGTGAAGAAGCACCCTTTGGAGCTCCATGGACAGATTCAGTTGTTATGGAATTCTTAGAGCATCTCCACCATGAAAGACCTGCAACCAGCTCAAATTCTTCTTCTGAAATAGATGGTGTTCAACAGCCTTTATCATCCATTTCTGTCCAAACATAATTTCAAATTTAAGACGTTGCAGAATACAACAAGAAGAGCTTGAACTTATTTACAGGGCTGAACTGAAGCATTCTGTCCATTTTCTGTAGACCAGAATCTTCTTCGTTTTGTTCATTCCCTTCAATTTATATTGATAGCGATAAAGCCCCTAAATGAATGTGTTGTTATTGCAAAGGGGATGTAAATGATGATAAACTATATATATTTTGTATTTATGATAGGAATCTACAGTAATTATTGTTGTAAGACATTCATATTATTGGAATACTTTTTTTTTTCTGTTTTTATTCATATTTTTTGTTCATAGCAGTAGTACCAATAATTGCTTAGTAGTATAATAATGAGTAATTTTATAAAAAAAAAAAACAATTTGAATTGGATTATATATTAGTATTGCTCATATTCAATTAATATATTTATATCTTTATATTATTATTTTTCATGATTTTATTTTTGACATATTAGGAGCAGGGCTAGATCCAACCTTATTTTTGAGGTTGGATAGATTTATTATATAAAAATTTAAATACTAAAAATTATATATATATAAGTTAAACTTTTAAGCAAAATTTTTATTTCATTATAATTTATAAATTTAAAAAATAATTAAAAAAATTATATGTATAATTGTATCATATGCATTCATTATATAATTTATATTATTTGAAAATGTGTCTACCAAAAATTGCTATCTTTTTTTCTATTAACCGGCCTAAATTGATGGGCAAACAACATGAGATAGGTAATATAAGGATAAAAATTTATTTTTTTGGGGAGAATTTCAATCATCCCTATTATTATTTTTTAGGGTGCGTAGGCATTTGCCCATCCTGAATATAATGGAGATTCACCTTTATGATTAGGAGATTCGAGAGCAGATGAGATCGAGAAGATTTTATTTTTTTTCATCCATCAACTGGCCTGCAACGTGTTCTCAAAATTTTTTTAATGAATTTTGATATATAAATTTTCATTATCCACTTAAATATTCTAAATTTTTAAATAATAAAAAAGTTACAACAATTAAAAAAACATGAAAAGCTGCACATGCAAATAATTGGCCTTCAGAATTTGGAGGAAAAGTTCTCATACATTATTGGCATAATAATTTTTTTTTCTATATGGGGCAAATGTCAATAAATTTTTTAAAGGGGGAACATGCAAATAATTTTTTATACATTATTACATTTGATAAGGAATAATAATAATTTCAATAGAGTAGAAATTCTTCCTTTCATAAATAGTTTGCCTTAAAATATTATGATATTATTATTATTATTTTTTAAAGGCAACAAATCATCTCAATTTTAATATAAGAGAACTCTCCAAATATTATTCTTCCTTTCATTAATCTTTGCATTGGTAATTAACACTTATTATAATAAACTGTTTAGTATTATAATAAATACTGAGTGTCGATATATATAAAAAAATTCACTTGATGATACATATTAGAATTTGAATCTTTCAAGATTAAATTTAGTATTATCCGAACTTTAATGCCAGTAAATTTATAGCCGAATTGAACAATCAGATGAGATGAATCCAATGACAGTAGATGTGGTTCAATCTAGTCCAAATAAGCATAGATCAACACTTGAAGTATAATGGAAAATTTCATGATATTAATTGAAGGACTAAATGATCTCCAAATCTTACATATTTATAGTCAAAATGTACGTCTTTACAAGATGAATATAACAAGCCCAAGATTACTTAATTCCGACATTGCCTACATATTGAAATATTCAAAAGATACATTACGATCAAAGGGATCTCTTAGGACCATTAGATGTAATGTTTTGAATTTTAGTTATAGACCTCCTGTTCTTTACATGAAGAGGTTCTTGACTAGAGATGAGAGAGAGCTTGAAAGCATGAAAAATCTTGAAGCCCTACTTGGCTAATGTCAATTTGATCCTCATCCTTTGTTGTTGGTCCATCGTCACTTGACTCATGCAAGTGGGTCAACACCACATGAGTATTGCAAACAAACCATCATTGAGCCATCTAAGCCGAAGCACCATTGTTGAACCATAATTGTCTATCCCTTATCACCCAACAACCACCAATGGCTTGTCGCTACAAGATCTCCATTGTTGGACCATTCATCGCTAGACCTCTATTACAAGGTCACCGCCACTACACCACCACTATCGAGCCATAATTGTCTGACCACTATAGTTAGAACTTCACCATTGGACTTTTGTACTTGAACTATGTCGTTGAACAATTATCATCGTACCTTCATTATCAAACTACTACTATCAAACCACTGCTACCTACCTAACTACCATTATCAGGCCTCCGTTATCAAACCACCACCGCTTAACTTTCATCATCGGACCACTAACGTTGGCAAGCCATTGTCATCAAGCCATCACAACTCAAACACTATCGTCGGACTGCTACTATTGTTAGATCACTACCGCCAAACCATTGTAATCAAACTATCATCACGCCACCATCATCTAATAGCAATCATCCAAATGCCTCTCAAATCTCACAACCTCAGCAATAATTTTCAAGGCATAAAAAGTCAACCCAACAACTCATACAATTATTATCCCTCCAATTTGGCAAACAAGAACTTTTTTTAAACCAAATGCTTTCCAAGTGGAATCATTTCAACTTGGCCAAATTTTGTGCATCTTTTCTTTTTTGTATTTTTCATGTCAAACCCTAAATATTTTTTTTTTTTATGAATATTCTAATAAGTAATAAATGTTAGTAATTTCCTCTAACATTAGAGAGAGATTATTTTGTGCGGACATTGGACGGTTCGGAGACCAAACAGAATGCACCATGTCACTCAGTACAGAACGATACCGAGCATCCGTACCGAGCAAAAAAAATGACATGACACATTTTGATTAATTGATCTCCGGACGCCAACCGATATCCGCACAGAATAATTTTTCCTAACACTAATGACAAACTTCCGACAATGGAGATTTATGACGAGGAACATGTTGTATGGTTTCAAGCAATACCTTTATTAATTAATCAGAGTAACATCAATAATCAAAATGCAAGTTTTTTAAAATAGTAATGTACCATTAATGATTTATAAATAATGTAACTAAGAAGATTCCATTCATAGAGTTATAGTGCTACATTTAGTTTATTAATTAGCAAATTGAAACTTCAGAATTTTCTTAAAAGTTGCTTTAACACCTTCATTAAATAATTAAGATGACCCTTAGCCTACAAACTACATATATCTTGAGAAGAATCACATGCACCAACTTTTGTTTATCAATAGTTAATCAAATCTCACCTGTTTTAATTAATTAAACAACAAATTCTAATTAGGAAAACTAAATCGAGATACACCAAGGGAGAACTTGTTACGATTTTCTCTTGGGCGTCAAGGCAAGGAGAAGTTATTCTGTGGGAGTCCGGACGGGAAGAACCAACCGTACATGTGAGTGTACACTTGTACACAGTATGCATCAAATTTTTGTACACACCATTTATACATAATGTGTACACTCACAGTCTGGACGGTTTTCCTGTCTGGACTTCGCATGAAATAATTTATTATTTTGAGGGCAGACAAAATAGGATTGTGAAGTGCATAATTTTATAAATGAAATAGATAAAATGAATTTTTTTCTTAGAATTTGGGCAATTGTATTTATTGAAGATGGGTAAAATAGTTAAAATGCTCATTATTCTAAGAAAAAAAAATTTTAAGTGGGCAATTACCCATCATTTGCTCTTTCTAATTCTACCCCTAACTTACCGTTGCTTGTCCGGGTGGTGAAGAGCTGATGCGCAAAACCTAGGTCCCTAATTCGAATCCCTTGGCAAGCAGTGGAAGCCTTAAGTGTTGGCCCGTATAAATTGGTGTGAGTTGCATGCTAGGTCGACCGAAATTTTCACTGGCCTAAAAACAGTACTTCCTCGTAAAAAAAAAAAAAAAAAAAAAAAAATCTCCCTGCCAGCAAATTACAAGAAGCTATAACACGTGAAGAAAAGAGAAAATTTCTCAAAACGAAAGGCCCCTAAAGACAATGAGGGGATGGGCTCAGAAATATAGAGTGCACATTCTCATAGGAGTAGAAATGAAGATTGAGCGACCCAAATTTAATAATTGTTTTTCATTTTTCTTTTGCTATTATTTATTATTTATTAAAATGGAAGCATAGCTAATAACTTTTTATTTTTTCATTCATTTCATTATGACTTGAACTTTTATATGAAAATAAAATAAATTGTGTTCCAATATTATACTCAAAATTTAAAAATTTAATTTAAGATAAATATAATATAAATTTAAAAAGCTTTTCTATTGATACGACTATTATTAAAAATTGATTAAAAAATAGAATCAGAGATCAATGGATAAATGATTTTTATAAAAATATTTGATGGTATTAATTAAGTAATCATTTAACTCTTTTAGAATATAAAAATTAGACGTTATAATTTATAAGTTTTTTATTATTTTACATTTTATTCTTATAAAATAATAAATTCTAACAAAAAATATTTTAAAACTTTCATTATTAATCTCAAGCTCCTATAAAAAAAACTGAAAGTTTATTTAAAAAATTAATTTATGTCTTCATTAGAAAAAAAATTTGACTACATCCAAAAGTCTACAAAATCCTCCAATATAAAAAAGAAAGAAAAAAAAAAAAAAACATAGTACTAATTACTAAATACTTGATAGACATTTCTCATAATCCACAATACTGAATTCAATTTAGGTTTAGCTTGTGATGACTTTATTCTTACTATCTAAAATAATTTTTTACTATAAAAAAATTTTGAATTTGAAAATTTTTTTTACTAGAAAGCAGGGGTGGATCCAGCTTCTTTTTTTAGGATGGGCAAAATTTTTTTTTTTTGTCGGGGATGGGCGAAGACGCTTAGGATTGATAAAATTAGGGCAAATTTTTTTTTTTGAGAGGGGACAAAATACCCAAAATATCCAAAATATTCCAAAATATCCTCTCTAAAATTAAAAAAAAATTTTTTTTTTTGAGGGTGGGCATTTGTCGCCCATACTAGAAAGCAGTATGAAAGTTGTCCTCACCTTGGCCTGTTAGTTGAGAGCTTATGCTTCCAACTAAGAGGACTTGGGTTCGAGTCTTTGTGTATGCGTTGTGTGTGTGAGTTTGCCTTAAATGACCTAAATGTCCCCAAAAAAAGAAAAAAGTTGTCCTAGGACGACTTTCTTATTGCTTTTTAAATTAGCTTTTTAGTTTTTAATATAAAAATTTCTTGTTCAAAAAACTTTTATCCTAAAAGATGCTTTAAAAATCAATAAGAAAATCGTCCCAAAAAAAGCCTTACTCATAGAACGACCATGACAATAACTATGCAGTCAGTACAGTAACTACATAGAATTCACCCTTTTTGTTTCCTTTAGAAAACATAGTGCCGAAGCAACATCAACAGAGACATCAGATAAGTGATAGAGAAAGCAGATAGACTAAGCGATGGAGAGAGAAAGCTACTATAAAGTGAACAGTAACGAGAACCAATAATTCCTTATATATAAAATAGGACAAAATAAAGCTAAGAGATGTAACAATCGTCGGCAAGCATGTGATAACTTTCAACACAAATGGGGTCTCAATCTCCTTCACATGTTCATCTTCTCCCTTCCCTTTTACTCAAAAGTTTATTTGTAGAAAGGAAGGTTTACAGATATACCAGTACTTTATATCATACTATTTACGTATCTAGCACTCAAAATTTTAAAATTTCAGATCTATCATTCATATATCAAATATGAGTGCAAGAAATGAAATATTAAAATTTATAGGATGGTAGTATATGTGGTAGGAATGAAATATATATAGGAGTAACATATTTGATATTAAAGTTGTCTATGATGATAGACATGAAATATTAAAAATTTTAGGGTGCCATGCGCTCTAATGGGGTCAGTTTTGTAGAATTTGTAAGCCAAATTTCATTAAGCTTGGGTCGTGATCACTTTGATGCATATCCCAACAAGTTCACAAGCGCAACCCATTACATGATGTCCACTATCATTGGATTTTCATTATCACGAAGCTTGTTATATATATATATATATATTTTAATTTATATTGCATTTAGATGATCGTTGATTTCTTAAAACAGGCTTTGTTTTGGGCAACTTTATTTTTGTGTTTTTATTACAACTTTTTAGCACAAAAATTTTTTCAACTTGAAAATTTTGTATTAAAAAACTACTTTAAAAAAAAGTAAGAAAGATGTCTCAATCGAGAGTAATTATTACGTGTGGTCACCGGACCGTCTGAAGGTGAATCACAATGCTTCACGTCATCCGGTACATAGCGGTACAAAGCAAAATGGTAACATGGTGCATCCCGATTCTCTTCTAAACGTTGTCCTGGTACATAGTGTCCTTGGTACATAGTTGTGAAATACCGTACGTAATAATTTCTCAAGTCCAAGCCTTAAAATAACAAAACTCTTTAAGATAAAATTATATATATTCCCTTAAAAAATAAAGAGAGAGAGAGAGAGTGAACAAAAAGGAGCACAGGGCTCGAGACGGCAAAGACAAAGAACTGCAAATGGAATCTCATACATTATTCATCCAAAATTTCAGCTCCTCCATTCATTCTGTTCTTAATTCTCCACCACTTAAATGATAAAATTGTTGGCACTTTGGCACTGTGGCTCAGTGGCGACCTTTGATTTGTTCATTGTGTTTTTATAGTAGATTTTACCTTAAGCCATAAACTAAAATGTAAAGAGAAAAGCTAAATACGTACTATTTGATATTTATTCATTCTTTCAATAATTAAACTATCTCTTACTAACTTTTTTGACAAATTTTATGATTAGCCTTCGAAAGATGCTCATCCTTTTTATTAGGAAAACAAATGAATTGTCACCGATGGTCTCTTGATGACATTCTAACCCCTCAAGCTCTTCTACTTCTATCATGCAAGTTAACTTCGAAAGATCATATTTACTATATTATATTAATATATATTTTCATCAATTATATGAAATACAATATTTTGAGCCTACGATTTATGTTAGTATGATCATTTCAATTCAGGTTTCGTTTAAGATAACTTTCTTATTACTTTCTAAAACAAATTTTTAGTACAAAAATTTCTTGGGTATTAGAAAGTTGCTTTATAAAATAATAAAAAGTCGAACCAAACAAAGCTTTTGGTAATTGATGTTGGGGAGATGAGGAGTATACACATGCACAATGATGAAACCAGCAAGAAAATGATAGTGGAAAGTAAAGGACACCCGGATTTAACGTGGAAAAACCCGATATAAGAAAAAAACACGAAGCCACACCACATCAAGAAATTCACTATGAAAATTGGGAGAAATAAGTAAATATTTATCCTCTCTCACTCTCTCATTGCTTCTTTTCTCATATGCACTATTCTCACTCTTGTCATAATAAATACAAAAGAAAACAAGTTATATCCACCAAGGGACTTAACCCTTGAGAAAAACATAAAAAATAAATGATAAGTCTATATCGCAGCGTTGCGGTGCCGGTTTGGGATGCTACGACGTTCAAGCCTATCTTACAGCGCTGCGGGGCCATATCTAGATTGTTGTGATACTTTGCTATATGTTGTTTAGCATTGAGGAGCTCAAAAACATAACGTTAGGGCACTCGACTACACAGTGTTAGGGTATTGTATAGGAAAATAAATTTTGAGTACAAAACACCCGAGCCCAAGCAGGGGGTAAACATCTCGCACCTCCTAGCGAGCATGAGAAATTTGAGGTTCGAGACAACAATACAATCTGATTAATTAACACAATCAGATTCCACACATAAAAAATAAATCCTGTGATTTTTCCATTCTTAAATTTTTTAGTGAAAAACCTTTAATCTTTTATAAGCTACTCTTAAATTATATTACAATTTGTCCATGTGTAGAATTTTATGCAATGCAAAAATATAATCATTTTCTCCCATTAGACATTAAAGCAGGTAATAATTTAACCATCAAAAAAAAAAATCTGAAAATAGAAAAATTACAGTATTTATTTTCAATTCTTATTTTTCTTTTGTGAAAAAGTTTGCTGGTATTTTTTTTTTTTTATCTTCAGATAAAATATCAAAATTATTATTGTTGACCACTTGTACTAATGTTTTACCCAAATTTTCAATATTTCATTAATATTTAATTAATAAAACCATTACTTACTAGTTACGTAGAAAATTGATATTAAAATTTTTTCTACATAAAATTTGGCAGAATAAAATATTTACAAAAAAGAAATAGAAGAAAACGAATTCTTCACTAAAAATTCCATATAAAATATATTTTTAATTACTTAATATGATCATAGATGAGCTGAAATGCTTTGAATAAAATACTAAAAAAAATTAAATAAAATTCATTTTGTAGCAGCGATAGTTGCAGGCTCCATTGCTGTATCCAAGGCTTTTAAAACTGGACCGGTCAATGAACTGGAAGAAGGAGGGGTTAGAGGTTTGATGGTTCGACCGGGGTCGAACCGGATGACGTAATAAATATTTATTATATTTAAATATTATAATAATGACACAATTATTTATAAATATATAACAAAAATTAAAAAAAATTATAATACTTTTACTTATATGGAGGTCAAACATGTTACAATTAACAAAACAAGCTGCAGAGAGTTACTTTTAGATCTAACAATCAACTAGATGAAAGATATGATCAAAAGAATCCAAATTCTTAATCTTAGGAAGTCAATAAAAAGAACAGTAATGAACAAGTCTTAAGGTTTGAAAGAAGTTTAACAAGTAAAGCAATGAATTAAAAAGAGTGAGAAAGCATTTAGATCGTGTGGTCAATAAATTACCTGCGATTGATGCAACCCAATGACAACACTATAGAACCAATATAGTTTGAATCAGTTGGTGATACTAGTTCCCCAAGCAAATATCAGTACACAAGCTTTATGTATTCTGCAAATTTGGTACCAAATCAAAATTTGTGTAAGTTATTAGAAATTCATCAGCATATATCAATACACAAGCTTTATGTATTATGTAATAATCAAACTCAATCACACAATTTCCAGCTGAAGTTTATATATAAGTATTTTACAGGAATGCATAACAACAATAATGGCTTTCTAGTTTGTCAAAAAAAAACTTTGCTTTATTATTTTCACTTACAACTTGACATTGATAAACATAAAATAAATGAGTTAGAAACAAACAAAAAAACTAAAAGAATGCATAACAAGATAAAGTGTAATATATAAATAACAAGATTCCATTGCTACTCCATAAACAACAGTTCAGGTTGTTTAATAACAAAAACAAAACATATTTATAATTAAAATCAAAGTTTCACTTTCTCAGTTCAATAGTTTCAAAGATCTCTTAAATTAGCATCATCAAATCTATCTATATAAGTTGAGTCTCCAGGTCTCGCTTCACCAAAATGTTCAAACTCAAATGCATCCGATTGATTGAGCCCGATTATGTCGCCTACATCTTCTTCATTCTCTAAATCACCTTCACGAACAAATAAGAAATATAAAATAAGATATTATTTTTGCTTTCAATTAAATAATATATTCAAATTTTATTGTCAACTTACAATGTCCTTGTTGATTAAATGATATACTTTGTTCTTCAACAACTGGTATTGTATCCTCTTTGTATATCTCATTTTTCAAATCCTGCAAGTCAAGTTCTGGAGTTGTTTCATCTTCAAGTATCCAAAAATCAACCATTTCAACACAAGTGTAGTCCAGAGGGTCATAATGTCTTTTTTTAAGATGAAACCTAATATATGAATAAATAATTTTATGTTAAGATTCTACATACTACTTAAATTGACACTTGTACATAAATTTAATGTTAGATCATACATATTCTTTAAATTCAAATTATATCGAACATATACAAGATCGTTGAGTCGTTGATGCTCCAAATAATTCCGTCTTTTTGAGTGGATCTGTTCAAAAACACTCCAATTTCTTTCGCATCCTGATGAAGATGATGTTTGGCTGAGAATTCTTATAGCAACTTTTTGCAAGTTTGGAGCACTTGATCCAAACATCTTCCACCACTCATCTACATATTATCAAGTTTGAGAGTTTAGTGAATAAGCATATTTATATAAGTATACACATGTTAAAAGTAAAAAAGAGAATTACTAGGTTGCATTTCTTTCGCCATTGTCAGTGCAATTGGTTTTCCAAAGCTTTTTAAGCCATCACGAAATAATCTGACTTCATTCATTGCAATGGTGGGCTTAAAGCAAATGTCTTTATTTCCAATTAATTCAACTAAACCTTGTAAAATTCCTGTCTTTTGACAATAGTTCTCTCTATCATATTAAAAATGAGGATTGAGAAAATATGCTGCTGCATGAATGCCTTGTCTTAATTGAGTATCCCATCTTCTTTTTATTATAGTAGTAAAATGCTTATATGATCTCTTTACATTTCTGAACATAGCTTTAATTGCCTTTCTTGCTCTATACATGTCATCATATAGATATCCAAGAGACGGTTTTTCATCAGAGTCAACAATACGCAACAATTTAATCAAAGGGCCTGCTATCTTTGAAATAATAAGACAGTTATCCCAAAACTTCAAGTCTAAAATAATTGAAACTACCTCCTTTCCCTTGGAAGTTTTGGATATCTTTGAATCCACAAAGAACTTGCTTGTGATTAGTGCTTGTAAGTCATGATGATGCTCATGCACACTTTTTAAAAGTTATAAATGTTGTTGCAAAACAGGTTGCTCAAGGACGTACGATCTCCTTCCAACCTGGCCTTTTCCTAAGCCATGCAAGTATGAATATGTGATTATAACAAAAAATTGTCAACTTTGATGCTTTTTTTGCTAGGTCCTCTATGAGAGGCATACTGCCAATATCTTTTAAAATTAAATTCATACAATGGGCGGCACAAGGAGACCAGTAAATATTATTGAATCTGTCATGTAATAGTTGACCTGCCTTTTTGTAATTAGTTGCATTATCAGTAACTATTTGAACAACACTCTCTGGACCAACACACTCAACAACCTCAACAAATAAAGAGCACAAAGTGGTAGCATCCTTTGTGATGTCTTAAGCATCAACTGATTTTAGAAAAGCTACACCACGTGGACAATATATCAAAAAATTGATTAAAGTTCTGCTTCTACTATCAGTCCATCCATCTGCCATAAGTGTACAACCTGTTTCCTTCCAAGTTTGCCTATAACTATCAATGAGTAGTCTGCATTCTTCCTTGTAATCCCTAAGTAAGTTGACTCTCATGTTATGATAACTGGGGAGCCTATAACCAGGACCTATTGTAGCAATAGCATCAACAGCTTTCTGTGCATATACTGAATTAAGAGCATTAAAAGGAATACAACAATCAAAAAATCACCTTGCTAATGCCATATCTGCACGGTGTACTACTTCTTTAGATGCTAAAGCACTCTTGATTGAAGGTTGTGAACCTCCTGTAGTTCTAGGAGCAAAGAAGGTATCTATATCAGAAGCTTTTCTTTTTCCTTTACTAAGTTTTGAAACATATGCTTGCGAAGATTGTGTTTTTGGTACTGAGCAAGAATCTCTCTCTTCATCAATAGCATCATCCACAGGAAATGGTGTACTGTCCAACGCTTCCTGTGCTTGTTGTTTTTTTCTTAAAATTTCCTTCAAGTTTTCATTCATTTGATATCTAACATCATGTGGAACCTTCTTGCAAGCAGCAATATTCCTCTTTTCACCTGCTAAATGTTGTTTCATTCTATTAATTCCTCCTCCCTTGTATGAAATGCCACAATATAGACATTTAAATTGTTTCTTCCCATCAGATCCTTTAACTTCAGCAAAATGGTTCCAAGCAATATCTATTTTCTCACGCACAGTATAACTTGATCCTGAAGTCTGATTACTAGGTGCTTCCATTCTAATTTGATTAACTAAATAAAATAACATACAATTAAATGAAAACCATGCAACATAGAAAACTATAAAGTTGAAAACTATGCAAGGTAGAAAACAAGGCATACCTCAATTCGTTGTAGAAAACAAGGCATACAATTTGATTGTAACTTGTAAGTGTGTTGGCTTATAATATCTGGATTGAAAGGAATAGCAAAATTCATAAGACCAAAGCTAACAATTTTGCTAGCTTGCTACATAGAATTAAATTTAACACTGTTGAAAAGATCAAAAGTCTTAACTCACTAACATAAGAAGGTATTAGGTTCGTCCAAAGTATTAATTCATTCTAATAATTATTATCATAGTAGCCATTGGCATATAATTCATTCTAATATATTTGTGCTACAGCATATATAATTATATAGTTTGAATCAGTTAGCATTAGGAAAATCCGAAAATGTGCACAGTTAGAGTCTGCCTCACTCTCCTTCCTCACAGTCAGATTTGTGCAAATTCAGATTAAATGAGATTCGGATACATTAGCATTAACTGGAAGCCTTGTTTCATACCAAAAAATCATTCACAAACCAAGGAGAAGGAGAAGCTAACTGGAACAATGTTTCATACCAAAAAATCATGCGGCAATCACCAATATTTCATACAAAAAATGCAAAAACACTCACAAACCAAGAAATCTGGACAATAAGCAGTAATTTACAAATCTTAGAATAGATGGAAAACCGAAAATGCGAAAACAGGTTGGCGGTCAGCGGTCGGCATACTACAAAATGCAAGGAGAAGGAGAAGCGTGTGAAAAACTCACAATGAGTCTCTTATTATCCGTAGGATCAGATCCAACGGCTCAGAAATCAGCTCACCCGAACCGCCCGGTTATCCGAAACCGGAGCCGGTTTTCCGGTTCGGCGGTCGGACCGGCGGTCCGAACGGTTTAATGGCGGTTCGACGCGAAAGCGGTTCTGAAGAGAACCGTAACCGGCCGGCCGGCCGGTTCGCGGTTCAACCGGTTGAACCGGCCGGTCCGGTCCGGTTTTAAAAGCCATGGCTGTATCTTAAATAATCTCCGCAGCAAAGTCACAGAGCAAAAGGTTCGAACCCTGAAGTCTGAAAAACCTAAAAAAAATATATATATATATATCTGAAAGACAAAGCTACAGAGCTTCTGCTCCGGCTTTCCATGTTGCTGCTTCCTCGCAGAAGAGATAAAAAACACAAAAGAGGCTAAGGAAGGAAGATTATTACTCAGATCAAATAGATTATGGAGAAGAAGAACATATCCCGTGGCAGCACAATGATAAAGGGCTGTTCATAAAACAGACTAAAAGGTTTTTTTTTTTTAATTTATTTTCTTATTTTTTAAGGCCTTAGATCTCTAATTTACGAAAAATTATTCTGTGCGAACACTGAGCGACGTCCAGAGACCAATTAAAATGCACCACATCACACTTTTACTGTACCGTAGCTCGGTATTGCTCGGTACTCAATACCGGTACCTACTACCGATGCTCGGTATAGCTCGATACTATAGTATCCGGACGTAGAGTTACGTTGGAGTCAGCACAAAATAATTTCTCCTACTTTACAGGTTAAAAGCAATTGCTTGTTAAAAAAGTTTGTTATCAGAAAGTTTCTGTAATAATTAGGCTGTTGTTAGTAAAATAGTTTGAGTAATTGTTCAATCGCTTTTCATAAATAAAAAAGTTTTGGCAAAAGTGGTTGATTTAAGTATTCTTTATTGAATGTGCCATATGCTTAATTTCTTGCTCCCTTATGATGACGTGAAAGAAATTCATGGGAGGAGAGTTTTCTTCCTCAAATATAAACCCCCCCTTCATTTTAGATCACATATTAAAAAATAAAAAATTGAAAAATCTCAACTTACATATGTTAATTAACAACAGAAGAAAAATCGTTTCTCCTCCACAAATTCTTCTTTTTTTTATGCCACCTTTGCCAACAACAAAACAAAACAACGAAAAGCTTAATCAAAAGGGAGAGAAGCCTTTAACTTCTTCCTCTTCCTCTTCCATTCACTTCCTCTCTTCTCCTTCCCCATGATTTGTCCAAGAAGCAAGCGAAGGTTTATGCCATCCACTTTCAAGTAAAGCAGAGGCCATGGAAACGGAGGAGGAAGCAAACACGAAAGAACAATGGCAGGCTTCTCTCTAGGTGGCGGAGGTGACGACGGCGGTTTCGGCCACGGAAACCAACTAGGAGGCGAAGAAGAAAGACACTTCCTTTACAACAGAACCGGCCGCGGCGGCCAAAACGTATGGAAACAGCAAGAGCAACTTTTCTCAGTGCCGACGGGCTCTCTGCTCGCCTTCGGCGGCGGTGATGAGCCCGCCAGCGATAACAGAGAAGGAATAAGCTGCCAAGACTGCGGAAACCAAGCGAGAAAAGATTGTTCTCACATGCGATGCCGCACTTGCTGTAAAAACCGCGGCTTTCATTGCCAAACACACGTCAAAAGCACATGGGTTCCAGCCGCCAAACGCCGAGACAGAAATCAGAGGTTCGCTGCCGGAGAGAGCTCCAGAAGAGCGGTGATGGACCAAGATGAGATTTTTCCGGCGGAAGTGTGCTTACCGGCAGTATTTCGATGCGTGAGGGTGAAACAAGTGGATGAGGCGGAGGAGCAGCTTGCGTATCAGACGGCGGTTAGTATAAGAGGACGCGTATTCAAGGGTTTATTATATGATCAAGGCCCTCAGTTTTCCTCAGCGGAGCGCCAAATGCTCCACTCCGGCGAGTCTTCGTCAAGCGCCGCCGGTGGGTTTGGGACGGGAGTTATTATGGGGAGTACGACGGCGGCTGCCGGCGATTTGGTTACGGATACTTCATCAATATATCCGAATCCTGTTGGGGCTTTCATGTCAGGAACACTGTTCTTTCCTCAACAGCAGCCGAAGCCTTAATTGAAAGCTGAGCGGATCCGATTTATTCAGCACTGCAAGGGAATCTCTCACTGATTTGAGATTTTTAGGTGAGGGAAGATCAATTTCTTTTTCTTTTTTATTTTATATGATTTTATATTGATAGTAATGTAATTAATTTTGATGTAAGTTTAAATTGATCGAGTAATCACTTTTGATTACTAAAGAGAAAATATTATTACTTAAAATGGAATTATAAGGTAAGGCATTGTGTTAGTGCCAAAGAAAATAAGATCTAGTTGGCTAAAAAGATTAATTGAAAGTACTAAGAAACAACAAAGAAGTTATTTGGATCTAATCTGTCTCCCATTCGGATGGATCATAGTTGATAATTTCTTAGTAGAAGATCTTACTTCTTTCATGCCAAATTAATTGTGGGAAGAATTTGAAAAAAATTCTCAGAGTTAGTCTACATTTAAGTTTCATTTGGAACTATTTTCTTACTGTTTTTAAAACATCTTTCTTATTAAAAAAATATTTTAAAAAACAATAACGAAATTTTAGTGTCAGACATACACAAGTATGACTAGAGGATTGCTTCCCATTGTTGTCTGTCATCTAATGGTGAAAATACTAACAATGAAAGTTGAATGGAAGCCTCCACATTAACATTAAAAGAAGGAAGAGAGTCCAAAAGAGATTAATCCAGATGAGCCTCTATGTTAAGAGTTACTAGCGACAATGAAGTATTACTTAAGAGGATAAGGGACAAGGTTGTCCTGATGAAGACTAAGATTAACATTTAATAGAAATTCTAAAGATACCAATACACCTAGAACTAAGCAACTTTTCCACACTACGTAATGTTATGGCTTAGGATATGCCAATAATTGCAATAACTAACACCCTCTCAGGCAATTCATTATTTTATGCCGATACCGGACGTCGTCCGGAGGTAAATCAGAGCACGTCATGTCACCTCTTTGTTGTGTACTGCAGTTATATACCCGTTGTGTACCGAGTGACGTGATGTGCTCTGATTCTCCTCCAGACACAGAGCTACATCCGTTATTTGCACAAAATAATTTATATGTAAAGACTAAAGAAAAATCAACTTCCACCAATGTCTGTACCAAAAAAAAAAAACATGAAAGGATGCTTTTAGAACATCCAGACGCAATGATCTGCCAAATATCAAGAACTGAAAATGGATAAATGCCATCATGATTAATTAGCTCAGTATGAGATTCATTAGTTAGGTTAAACTCCCTTGACCATCTTAACATCCTAAAAAGAAATTAAACCGCCAGAGGATGGATCTGCAAGCGAAACAAGTAATGAAATCTTTGATGAGATGATCAGATTTTCACTCAGATTGCTATATTCTTATTAATTTCTGAAAGAAGTAAGATTGGGATGACCATGCAAAACCTTGTAAACCAAAGAAAATCTTCGTAGTTCAACAAGCTTAGTGCTTGTGCCCTCGGGAACGATAAAAACTGTTTTATTACCTTTGAAGGAAAGCATTGGAATTCTTTTAATGATGTTCAACTGTATGTCCACGGAGAGGATCGAGAGTGGAGGCTATTAAAGAGCAGTAGGAGAGAGGGAGGAGGGGGGCAGTGTTCGCCGGAGTGGACCAGCTACAGCCGGAAGGTTGCAAGAGGAGAAGTTGGTAGCTAGAGAGATGCATGGAAGAAGGCTCTACGGCTAGTTGGGTTTTTTTTTTAATTAATCACTGGACAGTAATCATGAACTGAGACAAGAACTTTCATTAAATTCCCTTTGGTTGTAGAAAATATGTGTATAAAACTAACTCATTTGATTTTGTTATTTAGTTGAAAGCAGTAACAAATAAATACAAGATTTAATCACTAAAAATATCTTTGAAATTCTTACTAATAATATTTTAGTACTGTCTGAAATTGCTAAGTTAAGATTTTATGTTACCATATCCTCAAAGATTATGCATTGCTATTGTAAAGAGAAAGCACTTTTAATTTTATTTTAATAAATATTTTTAGTGATCAGATTTTTTTTTAAATATTGAATAATTAAGACTAGCTAACACTATTTGTAAGCTTATTCATACACAACATTTAAAAACTTAATACATATAGATATATATAAACTATTGTTTGTGTACCAATTTAAGTTTAAGAGGGTGACATAGGTTTTGTTTATGATGGTTTTCTAACTATTTTGGATCAGCTTTTTAGTATAAAAATTTTATTTTATGAATTTTAGATATGTAAATAGCTTAAAATAAAATGTATGTAAAAATGGGGGATTTACCTAAATATCACTTTATTTAATGTTATTTACATATCGAATACCCAAAATTTGAATATTACATACATACCACTCATTTAAAATTTTAATATCAAATATATCACTCATATATTTTATTCTTATCACCATACCACCTTATAAACTTTAATATTTAGTTTTTATACTAAGAATTTGCTTTAAGAAGTACTAAAAAAGTCGTCCCAAACGAAGTCCTAGCATGAAAGATTAAAATTAAAATTATAAATAGAAGATTGCGTTCTATCTTCTCTTGTGTTCTATCTTCTTCTACTAACTGTAAATTTTTTTTGAAGTTCAGAAAGCAACTGCAGCAAAGGGAAGAGCGCAGATTGCAGGAATATGATGAATCAAAGGAACATAGTTCTTATTTTTGTTAGTTTGGCAGAACATTTTCTTCAATTTCAGTAGTGATCTGCTTCAAATATCATCAGTTGCTATCTATTCAATATTATCTGCTGAAATTATCTGTATCAATATTTATTTACAGTTGATAATAATGCATATAATTACCCCTCGAATCGTTTGGAGCATATTAATTATTTAAACAGCGAAAAATAGTCTTCAGTCATGGGCTTCCTCAGTCATGCATGGCAGGTGCGTAATTGGCAGTTTAGATTACAAATCCCGAGAAGTTGCAGAAGCAGCTGAAGGAGAAAGTCCTTCCTTTTACATAATCACTTATTTTTCCGGCATTCATGGCTTTCCTGCTTGTATTTATTTATTATTTATTATTTAGGACATTTATTTTCTATTTATTTATTAGTTATGAAATGATTGATTGATTTGACTTTTTATCTATTTTTTTGGAGATTCATTAGATTATTAATTTTAAAAATTATGAAAGACTTTATATGTTAACGTTTCTCTCCGCAAGAGAAATTTATATTTAAATTTTTTTATTTATCACATTGCAGGTGATTTAATTTTAAAAATTTGTGTAACATAAACATTATGTCAAATACAATATGATAAAATTCTGTAAAATAAACATGAAAAAATAGTCTAAATTCACATATTAATAATTTATGACACTATTTGAAGGGTTCAAAATTTTTTTTAACTTTAAGTGTTTATAATCAAAATGAGCATCTTAGTATAAAAAAATTATTGAGTTTTAGATAACTCAATATGAGGTCATTAAAGCACATAAATATGAAAAAAAAAATGATATATGACAATGGGTATTGATTAACATGGGACATCTAGGTGTTTGGATATTTTGGGTAAAATTATAAAAATGTCACTTAACAATAAATAAATTATCATTCTTCATATGAAAAGGTCCTGAAGTTAAAGAGCTTAAGATTTTTAAGAACTATATAGAGTGAACAAATTTTTAGTGCCAATGATCATTGCAAGTCCATACCTAACCACTGTTGCATAACCATCATCATCCCATTGTTGTAGCATGATCATATCGCCTACTCAACATCACGTACACAACAAAGATTATTTAATAGTTAGAACCACCCATTATTGCATCTTAAACAACTTTGACATAATAACAAGAATAGGGGGTGTCAATATATGACACAAATCGGACCCAACAAAAAAATTTTGGAATTGGCTCAACCCGTCTAGCAAATAGGTCATGTTTGAATTCAATTTTTCAACCCAATTTCAATATTGGGTTTGAATTAGGTTGACTAAAAAACTTGAGAATGACCCGAAAGCAACTAGTTAGATTTATATTGGAGTTAGGGCTAGTCGGCTAGATCTATGATGATTTTTACTTCATGTGTTCGTCGTTCTTTTCTTCCTTCACTCAGTCACTTCCATCACCTCAATCTGTTCCCTCGAACTTGTCGACGTCACCATCTCGTCGTCCCAACCTCTAGAGGAGTACATCACACATTGTGAAAGCCACCCCCATCGCCTCTCATCATTCCACCAAACTATTATTTCTCTATCTATTTTATTGTTTAGAGTTTTTTCCTTTCATGTTTTCGAGACTTGGAACTTGAAAACGATTTAAGAAAATCCTTTTAATTATCATTCAGTCATTCCCTTCAGTCAATTTACTTAAGCTTGCATGTCGCTCAAGACAAAGATGGCTTTGTGGATTTATATATATTTTAGTTATTTCTCTTCTAGTTCTTGATGGATTTCTTGATTAATAAGATTTAGTGAGTTAAAATGACACAAAATTTTGTAGAATGTAGCTAAAACTCATTAATATTGAATATTGCTTGTTTGTATTCCATTCAAGCCACATCACCATAAAATTTTTTTAATATAAGTTTGGGTTGGCGAGTCCAAAAAAATATCAAATTTAGGTTGAACCAAACCCAATGTACAATGTATTTTTTCTTAAATCCTTAATAATATGTGTAACACCTCTAAATTTATCCTTTGGTTTGAACTGTTATGACCCGACTAAGAAAATATAATTTTTTAGTTTTAAACCCATATACATGTTTCTGGAAATGTTTTAGTGCATAAAAATGGTTGCATATATATTATAGCATGAGTCTCAACTCTCAAGGACCCTGAGCAAATTTCAATAAAATTTGAGAAATGTCGCTATTGAAGCACCCCAATATTGGGTGTCTGAGGGCCTCAGATCTGCTATAGTACCAAACACCAAATAGTGACATTGCAATGTTTATGGCTCTAAAATTTGAGATTATGAAATTGCGCTACAATCACTACAAGAAAACGTACACGCCGTTACCGGCGGATCCGCCGGTAACATGTGAAATCCGACGGAAATCCTCAGCTTCCGACGCTTTTCCGTCGGATTTGCCTCCGCCGGTTTGGCTCGCGTTGCTAAATATTTACTGACGTTTATATGCCGCCGGTAACAATTCTGGCACACGTTCCGGTGCTTTACCGGCGCAAAATACGACATGGAAGACGTCGATTTTCATTCCATAATTCCGGCGACTAATGCGTCGGTAGTTTATGTCGTATGGATCCGACGGAAACTACCGGCGCATAAGTCTCCGGAATGTCGCCGTAAATAAGATACAGTTCATTTCCGGCGCAAAAGTGGCGTCAAAATTTGCCGGAATTGGCGCAGGTAATTTCCGGCGCACCCAAAGACACCGGCATGCTCGATCTAGTTCGTTGTATCGTCGTTTCCGTCGACTTTCAGACGCATAATCCGCCGGAAACCTGTAGCATTGACAAAAAAAAATTTGTCTTCCCAGCCAACAATCAAATTTCTACACCTGCAAACTTATACGAAACCACTTCCAGATGACAGCTATACACATAACAGATATAAACAACTTCAATATATACTCAAAAAATATAAATATCCATGTTCACATAAATAAACAAGTTCACATAAATAACTAAAAACATCACATATTGTTCAATAACACATGTTCACAGAAATAAACAAGTTTATGTAAATTAAATTAAACTACTCTGACTCCGTGGACTCCTCCTCAGCTAGAGCTGCCTCTTTTCCACTCATCTGCTCTCTCATTCTACGCATTTCATCCAATAACTAATTCTGTTGCTCATGCATCTGCATCTACATTTGAACCTATGCTTGCAATTGAGGTTGCCAATCAGCTTGTGATTTCCTTACTTGTTCTAGCTCAGCTTGAATGGCACTTATTTGTTGAGCTTGTAAGGAGTCATGAGAACTGGATATGAAGCTGGATGCAGTAGAGGAGGTCATCCCCTCATATGTCTGAGCTTGCGCACCTAAACCATAAACTTTACCATGTTGCATTCCTCCGACGGCTTGAGACCATATGCGATACTCAGAAAACTCCACAGAACCGCCAGAAGAGCCCTCACCTGATGCGGCATGAGCCTCTCGAAGCCGTGTATATTCCTCCTGTGAAAGTAGAATATAAATATATATAATTAAACTAAAAATAAAAAATATTAAGCACAAATAAATATATACTTACATGGGCTTTTCTTGCTCTCTCATCAATCCATTGTTGATCCTCCTATCGCTTATGAGTGCGACTATGCAATTCCACAGGAGTTGGTTCTCTATCAAGTATCTCTTTCTATTAGAATTAAGAGAATTTTACTAATATTTGAGTTAAAGAACAACTTTAAAAAAAAATTAAAATTCATTACCAAACAACACCTGTGCTCAGTATGTCGAACCGAGCCGCCAGTATGAAGTGAACTACCCAATCCCCCAACATCAGAAGCTTTATTCTGTCAATTTTAATCCCTCTTCCTAGTATACTCTTCGCTGCCCCAAGCAGTGCTCAACTCAGCCCATATACCCTCTCCAATCCACAATAGTCGCTTCCCAGACTTTCTAATATCTGTGAACATGTCGCACATCCGAGTAGACCAACAACAACAACAACAACATTAAGCCTTTATCCCACTACGTGGGGTCGGCTACATGAATCCTTTTTCTCCATTGTGTCATATTAAAAGTCAAATTCTTATTTAAATCTAATAAAGAAAGGTTATTCTTAATATTTTCTAACAAAGTCTTTTTTGGTCTACCCCTACCTTTCTTAACATAAGTCAAATCTAATACCTCTACTCTCCTAACCGGGTCATCGCAAGGCCACCGTTTTATGTGACCAAACCATCTAAGGCGACTTTCTCTAATCTTATCTTCTACTGGAGCTACTCCAACCTTTTCACGTATATGCTCATTTCGTATCCTATCTCTAAGGGTAAAGCCACTCATCCACCTGAGCATCCTCATCTCTGCCACACTTAACTTAGTATTATGCTTCTCTTTTAAAGGCCAACATTCGGCACCATAAAGCATTGCAGGCCTCACTACCATCTTATAGAATTTTTCCTTAAGTTTGAGGGGTACATTTCTATCACATAACAAGCCCGATGTATTCCTCCACTTCAACCATCCAACTTGAATTCTGCTGATAATATCCCCATCTATTTCACCATCACTCTGAATAATAGATCCAAGATATCTAAAACGTGTACTCTTATTAATGACTTGATTGCCCAAAGTCACAATCCCCTCACTAGGTCTATTACTACTAAAATTACACTCCATATATTCCATTTTAGATCTATTCAAGCGAAAACCTTTAGACTTTAAGGTTGACCTCCATAATTCAAGTTTACCTTCAACTCCCTCTCTAGTCTTATCAACAAGAAGAATATCATCAGCAAAAAGCATACACCAAGGTACATCCTCTTGCAAATGTATAATGAGAACATCCATGACTAAAGCAAAAAGATATGGGCTTAAGGCTTATCCTTGATGTAACCCAACCGAAATAGGGAAATACTTAGTCAATCCACCTTGTGTTTGAACACAAGTAATAGCTCCTGCATACGTATCTTTAATGATTTGAATATAAGCATTATTGACTCCTTTCTTTTCAAGAACTCTCCAAACCACTTCTCTTGGAACTTTATCATATGCTTTTTCTAAATCAATAAATATCATATGTAGATCCTCCTTATTTTCTCTATATTTCACCATCAAACCTCTTAATAAATGTATGACTTCCATAGTCGACCTACCCGGCATGAATCCAAATTGATTTTGAGAAACATTAGTATCACGTCGCAACATATGCTTCATAACTCGCTCCTACGCTTCTCAAAATTCTTTCTAATCCTGTCATTGTGTTGGGGCAGCCAACAAAATTCTTTCTGCATTCAAATACATATGATATATAATATATAAGATTTTTAGCTTAAGTAAAAAAGAATTAATCATTTTACATAAAAATTAAAACTCAAAAATACCTCAAACTCTCTAAACCACATCTCCCGGACTTCTTTCGGGACTTTCTTCCAAGAAACATAAGGAGCGTCAAACCTACTCCATATGATATACCGTATTTTATGTGTCGGTTGTTTTGATGGGTAGAACCTATAAAAAAAAATTTATGTGAAACAAATATATAATATAAATATTCATTAGCTTAAATAAAAGATGAAGTACGTACGTGTCACCCTCAGGTGCTATCAATATTCTACCATCTGTCGCCTGCTCTGGTCCAGCTGGTGTCGAAGGTCCAGCTGCTGTCGAAGGTCCAGTTGAAGAAGGCTGATGGGGTGGTGGGGGATAGTATGGTGGAGCATATGGTGGAAATGGATAAGTAGGAGGGGCATCAGCATAAGGTGGGGGTACGTAGTATGGGTAGAAAGGAGTACTCTGCCCAGGATCTGGTGAAGGAAATCGGGGGTCTGTTGAGTAGAACTGCGGGCTATTGGCTCCAGAAGTGGATAAAGACTTTGTAGCAGGCTGAGGCTGTGTAGCAGGCTGAGACTGTGTAGCACCCTCAGTATGTACTGTCCTAGCTGGTCCAACTGTAGTGATCTTCTTGGCGCGCCTGTTAAAAATATTTTTTTATCAATCCTCTACTAGGCTCTTCACCTGAAGCCATCTGCACATAAATAAATAAGAAATATTAATTGCAGGGAAGTAACAATAAAATAAATGCAGTGAAGTAAAATACAGGAGAGTAAAAAAAATGCAGTGCAGTAACAATAAAATAAATGCAGTGAGTAAAATTTTTTTTAATTTACCTTATATTAACTAATCATTTGTTGATTCACTTTCATAAGATGATACACTTCTAGCCAAAATAGATTCATCATTACTTTCCTCTATGATTAGATCTACCTCCTCTAACTGCAACCCGCTCTCATTAATTCTGATTTGGTCATCTATATTAATTGAGAGATTTTTTAAATTTGACATAAACTCTTCTTGATGTGCTGATGATATTGAAGTGGTTTTCTCAATTACTCCCCTTGGTTTTGTCTTCATAACTATCAGCCAATCCTATTTGCCTCATATTCTACTTGAATAGTTAGCATAATAGACTTGAGTTGTCTGACTAGCAATGATGAATGGATCAAACTTTACATATTTTCTACCCCGCTTTACTTCTGTTATACCGTAAATTGGATGTACTCTTGTGCCTCTATTTTGTACTGGATCAAACCCACAATTGAAGAGATACATAATATTCCTGTGACTGGGATATTCCACCTCTAATATTTCTTGTAAAACCCCGTAGTATTCAGAATCATCCCCTGTATGGGTGTTCCCTCTTACACATATGCCAGAATTTTCTGTATTCCTATCTTCACACCAATTTTTTGTTTGGAATTTATAACCATTGACCAGAAATATTTGATAACATTTGACTAAGCTATTTGGTCCCCAAGCATATCCCTGAATTCTGTGAATCAATTTCTTCAGAGTGTACCTTTAAATGAATAAGATATTATTATTAATAATATTAAGTAATTGCATAAATAACTAATTAAGACTAATTATTCAAAATATATCGTATTTTTAAACCAAACAATGAATTCTTTCTCCACTATCTTCTGAACTTCTCCTTCCTCTGATGTACTTAAACCATCAATGAACCTCATACAAACTATTTTGAGTTTAGAATAAAGTTTATAAGAATTATAAAAATATGAATAAATTAACTCATACTTACTCGAGATACGGCTCAACTTCTTCACAGTTCAGCAACATATACAATATGATAACTATCATCTCCTTATCGGTGAAATAGCGCATGGTGCTAGCGCCTACAGGTTCACGACTTCCATAAAATACAGATATATTAGAGGATTTACCAATATTTTGAGGTGTTGTACTTTCACCTGATTGACACATTATTTCAAAATAATATGAGCAAAACTGAGTTGTCTTGTATGTTAAATATGCTTCACAGATAGAGCATTCGGGTCGTGCTTTATTCTTAGCTGTCTTCTTAAGTTTATTTAAATATCTCTCAAAAGGATACATCCACATATACTGAACAGGTCCACCAACCATAGCCTCATATGGTAAATGAACTAGCAGATGCTTCATAGAGTCAAAGAAGCCTGGAGGAAATATCTTCTCAAGTTGACACAGAATGAAATGAATTGTTGCTCCATAGAAATCAAGTTCTCCACATTTAATTTAGAAGAGCATAAATCTTTGAAGAATATACTTAGCTAGATCAGGGGCTTTAAAATTTGATCTGGCAGATAACTAAAAGCAGTTGGTAGTAGACATTACATGAAAATGTGATAATCATGACTTTTCAATCCGATAATCTCCCTGATCTTATGTCAACACACTTGCTTAGATTGGAAGAATATCCATCAGGTACTCGTAGGGTCTTCACCCATTCACAAATTGCACATTTTTTCTCTAAAGTTAATGTGAATCGAGCTTTTGGTTCAAGTAATTTTTCACCTCCATTATTCTTCAATTCCAAAGCTTTCCTCCTATAAATCTCTTTTAAGTTCATCATTGCTTTTATATTATCTTTGGATTTATCTTTGATGTCCATAACTGTATTGAAAATGTTATCAAAAATATTTCTCTATATGCATAATATCTAAATTATGTCTAATCA
The DNA here is from genome assembly GCA_019514585.1 of Dendrobium officinale. Taxonomy (NCBI): domain Eukaryota; kingdom Viridiplantae; phylum Streptophyta; class Magnoliopsida; order Asparagales; family Orchidaceae; genus Dendrobium; species Dendrobium officinale. The sequence goes on from CM033683.1 coordinate 88,605,523, forward strand.
GATTTGTTCTCCAATATGATAACGACCAAAAAATACTTTTCTTGATCCAATTATGGTTGACACCATATTCTGGCAATCTTAACTCAGCTAATGTTGGAGAATCCATTATAGTGGGCATGAACCTGACTCTTTCAAAAAAAATTTCACTACTTAACCTTGGAGGAGGTTGAAACATCACCATTTTATTTTTAGTAAATGCTTTTTTATTTCGCCTAAAAGGATGACTTGGAGGTAAAAATATTCGATGACAATTGAACCAAGTGTTCTTCCTACCATACTTTAAAGTGAATGATTTTGTATGTTCCATATAATATGAACAAGCTAACTTGCCTGAAGTGTTCCTACCTGAGAGCATACCATATACAGAAAAGTCCCGAATTCTCCAAAGTAATGCTGCTCTTAGTGTAAAGTTCTGTTTGGTGGAGATATCATATGTATTTACTTCCTCTTCCCATTATGAATTTAAATCATCAATTAACGGTTGTAAGAATACATCAATCTTCACTTTTGAATTATGTGGCCCTAGAATGATAAGTGACAGAAACATATATGGAGTAGTCATACACAACTCTAGAGGTAGATTGTAAGGAGTGAGTATCACGGGCCAACATGAGTACGGTGTAGCAGACTGACTGAATGGAGTAAAACTATATGCGCATAAATCTAATCTGACATTTCTTGGTTCTGCCACAAATGTGGGATGTGTACGATCAAAGTGTCTCCAAGCCTCTACTTCTGATAGATGTGTGATAACACCTTCTTATGGAATGTGTTCATTATGACATCTCATATGTGCAGCAGATCTCATGGATACATATAACCGTTGTAGTCTCGGAATTATTTGAAAGTAGAACATCCTACTGACAGGCACATCCTTCAACTTCCTTCTACTATCAGATTTTGGTTTTAAACCTTGGTGCATTGCAATGACGGCATGCAATCTCTGACAAATCTTCTTTAAAGTATAACATGCATCTATTGACACAACAATCTATCTTTGTGTATGTCAAACTAAGTTTGGAAAACTAACTTTTTTGTCCGATATAAATCTGTAGGAATTAAATTATATGTTGGATTGATTTCCTTAAGCAGGCCAATAAATTGATTAAAACATTCACGTGCAACATTATATTCTTCCTTGATGCTTAACATCTTCACAATATCAGATAACTCTGAGTGAGTGGTGCACCCTCTCCAGATTGGTTGCTGGGTAGCATGCAACAAATCATAAAAATTCTGTGTCTCCTTATTCGGTAACTCTTTTACATTTTGTTCAAATTATAATCCAGTTACATCATGAACTAATTCCTCAATATTTGATTGGATATTTTCAGTCTCAGCTATATTAGTGCTTGTAGAAGGATCGCATTGATAATCAAATTGTGGTTCGTACTCATCATGAGAAGTCCAATACCAATACCGTGGCATGAATCCTCTGCGATACAGACCAACAGTTACATCATCTGGTTCTAGGTGCATTAGATTTTTATGTTTAGAACATGGACATCAAAACTTTCCTTCTGATATGAAGCTTGGTAGTTGTTTCGCTTGCTGAATGAAAATGTTCACCCCATTAATGAATTCCTCTGTTAATGTCTTTCGTCCTTGAGATAATCGGTTATACATCCAACTTTTTTGATTTCTCTAATATCCAGAACCTATATATAAGAGCAAATAAGTAATGGATTTTCGCTCAAGTAGATGTAAAACTGAATATATAGAGATGTAAAAAGATAGGGTACTTGTAGAAAATTATGATCATTTAGTATTGTCTCTAAGAGTAAAGACACTCATCCATTTACATGAGCATCCTCATCTCTGCAATACTTTTCTATCAATCACATAATAGGCCTGAAGCATTCCTCCACTATCACACAATAGACCTGAAGCATTGTCTCTAAGAGTAAAGACACTCAGCCACTTGAGTATCCTCATCTCTGCAATACTCAACTTAATTTTTTACTTCTCTTTTTACATCTCCACTTGAAATATGATCAATTTGTATCCTAACTAAAAGGGTCAAACCACTTATCCACCGAAGCATCTCATCTCTGCAACACTTAACTTAGTATTATGCTTCTATTTTTATGGCCAACATTTGGCAACATAAAGCATTGCAAGTCTCAACACCATCTTATAGAATTTTCACTTATGTTTGAGGGGGACTTTTCTATAACATAATAATCCTGATGCATTCCTCCACTTTTAACCATCAAACTTGAATTCTGCTGATAATATCCCCTTCAATTTCACCGTCACTCTAAACAATAGATCCAAGATATCTAAAATGTCTACTCTTATTATTGACTTGATCGTTAAAAGTCACAATCTTATCTTTAGGTCTAGCGCTACTAAAATTATACTCCATATATTTAATTTTAAATCTATTAAAGCGAAAACCTTTAGACTCTAAAGTTGACCTCCATAATTCAAGTTCACCTTAAACTCCCTCTCTAATCTTATCAACAAGAAGAATATCAACAACAAAAATAATACATAAAGGTCCATCCTCTTGCGAATGCCTATTGAGAATGTCTTAAACCCTAAAGCAAAAGATATGGACTTGAGGCAGATCCTTGATGTAATCCACACAAAATAGGAAAATACTAGGTCAAACCACCTTGTGATTGAACACAAGTAATAGCTCATGCATATACCTTAAATGAACAAAAAAAACCTATCCTATATCAAATTACATAAACCACAAAAAAAAAAACCAGGAGGGAGGCGACGGGAAGGAGGCGATGGGGAGGAGGAAACTCACGGTGAAAAAGGGCTTTCCCCAGTGACGAATGCGATGATCGTCGGTGACATCCGGTGATCGGCAACACAAGTCGGCGACGTCGATCTACGGCGGCGAGCGGACGGAGGGCGATGAGGGAGAGAAAAAGTTTTGAGAGAAACGAACGAAAGAAATGAGCAGCCGTCGGGTTCGTGTTCGGAAGTAAGGGTTTACACCGGCGGATTTTCCGGCGTCTAGGATGCCGGAAACATTTCCGGCTTAATATGCGTCGGTTTAAAGTCGTTGAGTTTAAATACGCTGGCGTTTTTTCCGCCGGTACCGCGCCGGTAAGATTCAGCCGGTAATTTTTCGGAACAATAAATTACTGTTATTTACCGGCGTCTTTTGCGGCGCAAAAGCCATCGGTATTGTACCGGCGACATTTGCTCCGAAAATAACGCCGTAGATATTCCTTCGCATTATGCGCCGCTGCAGGCGCCGTATTTTCCGTCGCAGCTTTGTCCGCCTGTAATATCCGCTGGTAAACACGTGTTTTCCTGTAGTGAATGCTAGGATGAAAGCATTGTAGCGCTAGGCAAATAATTATAGCACTTTAAATATAAAATGTTTTACTATTTAATTCATTTGAGCGCCACATGTAGCCGAAGCATGAGAGGGAAGGAGATGGATTGGAAGAGAAAAGAGGCATTTTGAGATGCTTCAACCCATTTTTAGCCGTCGGCTTAGTTTGAAAAGTTGTCTGAATCGAGATAGGTCACACTATGCCTATCTTATTTAAAAAAAAAAAATCAAATTTTTTTATTAAATTTATAATTTTGTTACTGAAAAATGAGAATAACTTTATCCTTGAAAATTTTTTATAACATAACTTTTTATATATTTTAAAGACTGAGATTATGAACATTCTCAATATTTTTTTGGAAAATTTTATCTAGCATTTTGGAAATTGTGCAATTTTCATCAAATAGAAAAAATTTAAACATCTAAAAATAATGTTATAATACAATTAATTATATCTTAAAATAATATTTTACAAATCAATAAAAATTTAATTATATTTTAAAACTATAAAATTTTACTCAGTATGAATTTTTGTTGCCTACTATTATAGAAAGTTATGCAATTATGATACATACTCAACAACACAACAACAACAACAACAACAACAAGCATTTGTCTCACTGCGTGGGGTCGGCTATCTGAATCCTTTTCGCCATTGTGTCCGGATAAAAGCCAAATTCTCATTTAATCTAATAAAAAAAGATCATTTCTAATATTTTTTAATCATGTCTTTTTAGGTCTACCTCTACCTTTCTTAACATAAGTCAAATCTAATACCTCAACTTTTCTAATCGGGTAATCGGAAGGCCTCCATTTAATGTGACCAAACCAGCTAAGGCGACTCTCTCTAATCTTATCTTCCACTGAAGGTACTCCAACCTTTTCACGTAGATGCTCATTTCGTATCCTATCTCTAAGGGTCAAGCCACTCATCCACCTAGGGCTGCAAGCGAACCAAACGTTCGACGAACTACTCGTTGTTCGGTTCGATTAAAGCTCGTTCGTGATCGTTTAATTAACTAACAAACAAACTTGAACAATATTTTAAATACTCGATTCTTAAATAAACAAGCTTGAACACTAATGCGTTCAGCTCGTTTATGTTCGTGAACAACATCAGTTGATGTTCATGAACAAGCTCGATACTCGATTCGAGTTCGATTAAATATAAAAACTTTAATTATACCATAATATAATATAATTATTTTTTATTAATAAATTTTAAAGTAATAAAATATTATAACATATGTTCATATAAATTAATCACATTTTCATTTTAAATATACAACTGCTTTTATTTTAGAAATTTCATTTCATGAACAAGAAATATTTCATATTTGTCCATATTTGTTAGATTGTTTGTTTAGAATGTTCATGAACAAATTTAATGTTTGCTTGTTCAATAGATTGTTTGCGAGATATGTTCACGAACATAGCTCGTTTAAAGCTCGATAAGCACTAAACAAACGAACATGAACCAAACATGAACACCCTTAAATTAAATGAACCAAACATGAACACAAATAATAAAGCTCGAATCAAACACGAACCAAACATGAACAAGCTAATGTTAAACAAACACAAACATGAACACTCACATACTCGGCTCGGCTCGGTTCGTTTGCAGCCCTACATCCACCTAAGCATCCTCATCTCTGCAACACTTAACTTATTATTATGCTTCTCTTTTAATGGCTAACATTCAGCACCATAAAACATTGCAGGTCTCACCACCATCTTATGGAATTTTCTCTTAAGTTTGAGAGGGGCTTTTTTATCGCATAATAAGCCCGATGCATTCCTCCACTTCAACCATCCAACTTGAATTCTGCTGATAATATACCCATCAGTTTCACCACCACTCTGAACAATAGATCCAAGATATCTAAAATGTATACTCTTATTAATGAATTTATGATACATACTCAATTATGCTTTAATTACTATAATGTAATAAAATATGTGCATATATGACTGAATTATGACTATTAAGATATATAAAAAGTCAGAATCTCTTGAGATTCTATCTATGTCTTAGAATCTGGTGCCTATAAGGCATATTCTAGTGGTTATAAATCATATTATAGTGCTTACATGCATGTTCTGTTATTATAATCACAAAAGATTATCATAAAATGTCAAATTCCTTTGAGGTTTTATCTGAATCCGAAGAAAACTATTATGTATTACTTTATATATGAATTTCAACTATTTAATTACTTAGGATTATTATGTGAATATTTGGATAACTAGTATGCTCTTATCTCTTTGCTTAATACGATAATTTATTAACCTACACTTAACTTCTTTTAATTTTTCTGAAAATGCTTAACAAAAAGAAATGTTTGCACTACATAAAAATCGACTATTACCAGCGATTTTATCTGGAAGAAGTTGTTCTTTTTTAGTAGATTGAAAAGTTTCCAATTGATTTTCGGTGAAATTTTTTTTGCATGTAAAACCCGCACTGGAAAAGTTTTTCGGTGAAAATCGCTATTTTTTGGCGGTTGTTCGGCAAAAAAAGGCCATCAAAATAATAAAAGAATACCATAAGCCACCTACCAGCCTAGCCTGAGCGCTGCCCGCCCAGCCGCGTTGCTTGCTATGTGACACCCGTGGGATTCAACTCATAACTTGAAAAAATTCAAACGCTCAACCACTTTGCTGAAAAAGGAAATGTGTTATAAAGATTTCTCTTTTATATTTAAATGATTATTATATGAAAATTAAAAATCAAAACTAATTAAAATAAGTTATTGAATTAATGATTAATTAAAATAATTTATTAAATTAATAATTAATTAAAATAGTTTATTAATTAATTAAAAATAAGTATTTATTTTATTGATTTTATATAGTCATGATTATTTTATTATACATTTTTATAACTTCTATTTATGGTGATGTATTGTAGTTTATACATTTTGATGAAATAAAAGAAATCTTATGAATGAGCTTATTTTCAGTACTTGATGTTTTAATAGCTCTATAGTATGTTATTTAGTTAAAATGAATATTAGAAGAGAACTTTAAATATTTAAGAAATAGATTTTTAGGTTTGTGTGTCATAGCTCGACACAATAGAACATGTCCTAATTGGGTTGGGTTGTGACAATTTTTTTTTTAATGAAAATAGGGTTGGGTTGTGACAATGTGTCCATAGATCAATATCTATAGGGTTCTCAATAAATAATAGAATTTATTATTTTTATAAGTATATTCTATATTATATAGTCATTTCATAACTCAACTAATTCTTATCATACAAATAGTGCGATTACCAAAGCATATCCTAATATGTCTTATGGTAACTACACCTTGAGTGAGTCTACTCTCATCTTGGACAATTAAATTGGCAATACCATCAATTATGCCTAAGATATCTTAGGCAGGTCGAGCCTAATGTGTTCTATATATCTTTGGTTGTCATATCCTTGAACTTTTGAGTCACCATCAGTCATATTGACCCCCTCCAACTTTTTTTAATGCGAACAAAAATGGGGCATCACTTTAAAGGGATATATGATGCCACCACAAGTATAATCAAAATATTTAATAGGAGATAACTTGTGCTTGCTAATCAGACTCTATGGACAATTTGACCCGTTGGTCATCTATTATTGATAAATTCTATACATCAAATTTGCTTGCGATGATAGAATCATGTGATCTGAATTCGGTTTAACATAATCCTCGTCTAAAATCCTAATTACAAATTCAACATCCAATCATCAATCCAACACATAGCGAGAACCTTAATCAACATTATTATTGGGGTTTAAGGCTTAAAATGCAACCATGGTAGACAATTAAAATAAAATTTAATTGGCTTATATACTAAAAAAAATTCTATATTCTTACCTAAGGCTTCGTTTGGGACGGCTTTTTTACTGCTTTCTAAAATGGAGTTTAAGTACAAATTTTTTTATTTTTGTACAAAAACTCCGTTTTAGAAAATAATAAAAAAACCGTCCCAAACGAAGCCTAAATCTACCTTTGAAACTCCATGCTGCTCAAAATTCTTTTCCGTTATGCTAATAAAGTCTCATGTGCTCCTCAAAGTCCTTAACCATCTTCCGACTTGGATGTATGACATTAGGAAGTTTTGATTAAAAAAACTGATAAAAACCCATTTGTCTGTTCACAATGAAGCAGGTGGGCTGAACAGATCTTAACAGCCCATTTATTAAGCCCGTTTATTTTTTAATGCGAAGTTCTTTGCTTTGGGCCGTAGCTACAAGAATGAGCACAAGAAGCCCAAAGACAATGGAATGCATAGAAGAAGAAAAGCACCGCAACTGTTGGCAACCAAAACAAAATGGGAAGCCAATTGCTGATCTAATTTATATCAAAATGAATTTATGCTAAGATTAAAATATTTTATGATATCATATAATTCGTGTGCTCATTTTTATGTAATATTATATAATCGGTGATAGCTTATGCGCTAATTTTGATGCATATAAAAATAATTAGATTTGATCGAGTTTACATTTTAAAATACATTATTATTTTTACAATTGCTAATTCGGCCATCGCCACCTCTTGCCCTCCGTCTATTGCCCGCCTTCTCCCATTCCCGTTGGCAACCAATCAACGTGGCTAGATAAGTTACTACTGCCAATCATCTTCACCACCAATTGTTGCCCGTGGTAACGAGTCATAAATATTGTTAGACTTTATGCTACATTTAATTTAAATCAAATTAAATGAAAATAATAATTATTTATATATTTTTAACACTGATCCAAATAATTAAAAAATGTTATAATTATATTCCTTTGCCCGTTATTCCACTTTCAGCAAATCGAAAGACCTGTAAAGGAACTTTTATTTCGTTCGGTGTAAGGATGTAGAGGAGCGTTCGGTTTTAGGCAAACATGCGACTATACCGAGGTGTACCGAATTTTTTGAAAAAACTCGGTACACCTCGGTATAGGCACATTTTTACCTAAAACCGAACGCTCTTCTACATTCGGTAGGAGGATGTAATAATTTTTTCCTGTAAAGGGATCAAAATTAGTCCAACTGACTCGACCCAAAGAAAAAACAAATCTATAAAGCGACTGATTTGTTTTTTCTCCTTACTATTTTGCACTAAGAAAAAGTATTTGATTTATTCACTTTTCGTTGCCCGTGCTTCACCTTCTCAAGATGAAGAGAGTAATTTAATTTTTTCAAAGATATTTTTCCTCATTTGATCAAAAATTAATACATAAAATAAGGATTTATTTAATATATTGAGCTTAATCAATCATTAATATAAATAAACGAATTCTAAACACATGGAAGAAAATAATAAGAACAAGAAGAAGAAATTTGTTTTTTATCTTAAAAAAGTAGTCTTTGGAAAGCATCTAAAGGCAAAGCGCAGAGTCGCCTTCTCGCAGTGAAGGCGATGGCTTCGATGGCCGCAGGATAAGAAAAAGCACTCGCCTGTACCAAATAGGCCTCAGTTCCTCTGCTGCTTCTGTATTCCCATTCAGGCAAAAAAATCAGCCACAATGAATGCCCTTTCTTCGCAATTGCCACAGTTCTCTTCCTTTCTAATCTAATTCTCTTTCCTTCAAGCTTTCTCATGCACGATCATTTCCTCGTTAATGCCCGCCGCTTTCTTCTTCCAATGCCTCTCCACAGAAATATAACCAGATATATGTCAATATGATATGTAAACCAGTTGCAGAATATATTTCTTTGTACCTGTTTCATGGAAATGGAAGGAAGAGCTGAGTATCTCTAGTCAACTTACATGAAAATCTCTCTCTCCCTTGTGATAAAGTTCTGAAAATATCGATAAAATAGTTTGTAAAGTTCTGAAGAGATTTTCGGGTGGGTTTTTGATGGGTTACGATGAAAATTTTAAGATATATAAATTTTTTGACGGATTTTAATAACTTATAAGAAAATATTTTTTTTGTAATTTAAATAATTAATAATTGTATAGCTCATTTTAATTAATTACTAATTTATTTTAATTAATTATTAAGTTAATAAATATTATAATTAATTATTAATTTAATAACTTATCTTAATTATAATAACTTTAATATTTTATTTTAATATAATCTTAATTAAATAATTAAAATAAGTTATTAAATTACTAATTAATTAAATATTAATTTAATAACTTATTTTAACTATTTAATAATTTAATGGTTTATTTATTATTTTGATATTTTTAGGAGAATATGTTTTGTTTTTATCGGCGTATTAGTAAATCTGAAGTTAGAGAGGCTTTAAAGAAAATGAAGGGTGGAAAAGCTGTTGGACCTGATGATATTTCAATAGAGGTATGGGAATGCTTAGGAGATGAAGGAATTTCATGGCTTACTAAACTTTTTAATACTATTTTGAAGACTAAGAAGATGCCAGATGAGTGGAGAATGAGTGTGTTAATTCCTATTTTTAAGAATAAAGGTGATGTACAAGATTGTGCGAATTATAGAGGTATTAAGTTAATGTGTCATACTTTAAAACTATGGGAGCGAGTTTTGGAGCATAGGTTGCGGCGTGATACTAATGTTTCTCAAAATCAATTTGGATTCATGCCGGGTAGGTCGACTATGGAAGCCATACATTTATTAAGAGGTTTGATGGAGAAATATAGAGAAAAAATAAGGATGATCTACATATGATATTTATTGATTTAGAAAAAGCATATGATAAAGTTCCAAGAGAAGTGCTATGGAGAGTTCTTGAAAAGAAAGGAGTCAATAATGCTTATATTCAAATCATTAAAGATATGTATGCAGGAGCTATTACTTGTGTTCAAACACAAAGGTGGATTGACCAAGTATTTCCCTATTTCGGTTGGGTTACATCAAGGATCAGCCTTAAGCCCATATCTTTTTGCTTTAGTCATGGATGTTCTCACTAGACATTTGCAAGAGGATGTACCTTGGTGTATGCTTTTTGCTGATGATATTCTTCTTGTTGATAAGACTAGAGAGGGAGTTGAAGGTAAACTTGAATTATGGAGGTCAACTTTAGAGTCTAAAGGTTTTCGCTTGAGTAGATCTAAAACGGAATATATTGAGTGCAATTTTAGTAGTAATAGACCTAGTGAGGGGATTGTGACTTTGGGCGATCTAGTCATTAATAAGAGTACACGTTTTAGATATCTTGGATCTATTGTTCAGAGTGATGGTGAAATAGATGGGGATATTATCAGCAGAATTCAAGTTGGATGGTTGAAGTGGAGGAAATGCATCGGCTTGTTATGTGATAGAAATGTACCCCTCAAACTTAAGGGAAAATTCTATAAGATGGTAGTGAGGCCTGCAATGCTTTATGGTGCCGAATGTTGGCCTTTAAAAAGAAAGCATAATACTAAGTTAAGTGTGGCAGAGATGAGGATGCTCAGGTGGATGAGTGGCTTTACCCTTAGAGATAGGATACGAAATGAGCATATACGTGAAAAGGTTGGAGTAGCTCCAGTAGAAGATAAGAGATTAGAGAAAGTCGCCTTAGATGGTTTGGTCACATAAAAACGGCGGCCTTGCGATGACCCGGTTTAGGAGAGTAGAGGTATTAGATTTGACTTATGTTAAGAAAGGTAGGGGTAGACCTAAAAAGACTTGGTTAGAAAATATTAGGAATGACCTTTCTTTATTAGATTTAAACGAGAATTTGACTTTTAATAGGACACAATGGAGAAAAAGGATTCATGTAGCCGACCCCACGTAGTGGGATAAAGGCTTGATGTTGTTGTTGTTGTTGTTGTTGTATTTATTATTATTTTGATATTTTTGTTTTAATTAAAATTTTAATACTGCTAATATTATTTTAAATAAAAAATATATATAATACCAAAACACTTTTGTGGAAGACTCTTTGAAATTCTTTCAAGAGGTTAGGACTTTGAAGCCAGGCGAGGACGTGCGAGCGAGTTCGAGTTGGCAGGCGCGGGTCGCCATCGAGCTGACTGGCAGCTCACACATGCAGGTGTTTGGGAGCGAGCTAGCGGGTAGCTTGTGCTGGTAGGCGGGGGCAGATGCCACGAGTAGGCCAGGCAGGTTGCCACCTTGTTAATTTTTTTTTTATTCCGACAAAATTTCACCGCCAGACAACAATCGAAAAATTTTCGCCAGAATTTTTTTCGATGCTCGTTTTACCGGCGAAAAACATTTCCGCTAGAAATCTACCGAAAAACTTTTAAATCCACTAGAAAATGAATGTTTTTTTGCCAGAAAATCTATCGGTAATACGTGATTTTCTTGTAGTGTGAACTCCCCCAATACTGTAGAATTTTGTTTGAAGAAATGGAAGAGAGCAGAGCGCGGCAACGCTCTTAATTTGACGCAAGCAGAGCTGTGTAGTGTCGCAACACTGTAGGTAGAGCATTGCAGCATCGATAAACAAATTGGGATCAGAGGTTTTAGCATCGCAAGTCTTCAAAAAGACACGACGGTGCTTCGAAACGGATTGGACAGTTTTCTTCTTGTTTTTCTTAAAGGTTTTGTCCCTTGGTGTATAGTTATTCGTTCCTCTTTTGTTTCAAGTGTAATAATAGGCATTTTAAATTTGCTAATTTTTTTTGGAGTCATTATAACTTCAAATCATAAATCGTCTTCGTCATGATATTTTGACAGAAGTATTTTAATTACATGAATTTTTTCATAATTTCTGAGGCATCACATGAAGCGAGAAAAGAGCAAAAGAAAGGAGATTTGTACTTTTTTTTTTTGGCTTTTATTTTCAAGATTTTAGGTTTTTTAAACGATAAATCTTCATGTCCTTTTACCTTTCACTCTTTTTTTTTTTTTTTTTTTTAATTTGTTCCTTACATCTTCTCATCTCCAACACTATAGTCTTGTTTATCAAATCTTCTCTTCTTCTTACTGTAAAGAATAGAATACAATATTTAATATGAGAACGGCCAATAAAAGAATTACGTCCCAGCGATACTTTCTACAGTGAATGGGATAGGGAGCGGAAATCTTCTATTGAGGATTTGATGTGTATTAATAAAAAATAATGAATCCTAAAAAAATAATAATAATTTTTTTGAAATATTATATTTGCTTTATATTTAATTAAAGTGTTATTTGATTTGAAGCAGAGAGAACATAAAATATTTCTAATATATAATTTTTTAAAGAAAAATAATATTTGATTTTAAGTAAAGTATTTTGCTATTTAGCTCAATTTTCATATATTTAAAATTTTTAATTTTTAATATTTAAACTATTTCTAAATACATTATAAATCCATTATAATTATAACTAGTTGTCACCAATTGCTAATAATCATCACCCAACAATCATCTGTCAAAGTCTAGCCACCAACAACTAATCATCACTCTTTTTGAAGTTTATATTAATTAAAATAGTAATTATAGGAATTTATTTTGTCATTATTTAAATTAATTAAAATTATTTTAAATACATTTAATTTTTATAGCCTAAATAGTAAATATATATAATAATAAATTTTCTTAATAATGCGATGGCAAGTGCAGTGGATCAATTATAGGCATGGAAGCTGCTGATTGCTCGTGCCTTATATAGGGTGTTGGTACATAATCGATAAGACAGATTGAGATTGACAGGGAGAAAGAACTTGTAGATGAGAATTTTCCCAAAAAAAAAAAAAAACTTGTAGATGAGAGAGAGAGAGAGAGAGAGAGGCGAAGAGATACCATAGAATGGCTGAAGAAACTGTGCTGGCTATCATTAGATTTTCCTCATTTAATGCAAGGATTTTCTTTGAGTTGTTTAGAGGGAAATAATTAACTTGGTTAATATTTTTAGAGTTGATGGACATACACATATCCATTCATACCCATTAGATATGGATGGATGTGGGTATGGATACCCAATGTAAGACTATGCTGGAAATTAGATTGCATTGCCTTTGGTGAAATTTTTGCATAAGTGTGGGTGAGATTTTTGCATGCAAAGGTCAATTTGTGTTAGAGAAAAGATGACCCATCTATTTAAAAAAATGTAATTATGGTGTGAGATTTTTTTTTAAAAAAATACTAATTTCTTTTTATTGTTGCCTTTCATTGGAGAGGTTATATTGTGGGGTGTTTGAACGCGTTCAGAGGTTAATCCGAACGTATCATGCCTTATGCACTATACATTGGATGGCATGATGGCTCGCATCCGGTATACTTGAGCCAATAACAAGTCTTTATATATAAGTTTATTATTTCTATCATCCCACGTACAGCCAGGGATACAAGTCTTTTTATAGAAATAGGTAGAAGGAGTACAGGTATACCTAAGCCAATAACAAGTTTCTATCTAATCCTACATTACAATTATAATAGGTCATAGATCTACGATTGTGATTTATTCATCTGCTCTGATACGCCCCAACAAATTGATGGGTCATGAATGACCATCTATTTAAGTCTTAGTTAATGGAAGCGAGGTGTAGACAAAGATTTAGTAAAGATACCTGCTAGTTGGTCTATAGTACTGATTGGATGAAGTCTAATGTTGTTTTGCTAGATGTGATCTCTAAGGAACTTTTGATCAATCTCAATGTATTTCGTGTGAGAGTGAAACATTATATTATTAGCCAATACAATTACAGACATGTTGTCACAATAAAGATCGGTCGGATAGTCTTGTGAGATACCAAAATCCGTGAGAAGTCGGCGTAGCCATATAATGTATGATGTAAGTGTTGTGAGTGCTCGATATTCGGATTCCGTAGACGATCTTGCCACTGTGCATTATTTCTTGACTGTCCATGATATTAATGTATCGCTCATAAATGAGCAGTAGCCCAATGTTGATCTTCATGTGAGAGGATCTCTAGCCCAGTCCGCATCTGAAAAAGATTTGAGAGGCAGATTAGTTTTGGTAATAGGTAACCCAAAGTTTAGCGTACCTTTCATATAGCGGATGAGTCATTTGAGCAGATATATATGCTGAGGAAGGGGATTGTGCATGTGTTGTGATAAAAGAAAGATATTGTATGATACATCAAGATGAGTTAGCGTTAGATACTGAAGTGATCCAGTTATTTGATGGTAAAGCATTGGATCAATTAACAAGGAATGGTTCGTCATTAAAAACTGAAGGATGTTTTGTACACATCAGATTGGCTAGAGAATTGCACTGCGTGAGCTCCACTTACTGTAGAAAGTTATACGCATATTTTGTTTGAGATAAAAAGTAATTATTATTGAGTCGTGCTATCTTTATGTTAAGAAATTCATTTGCTTCCCCTAGGTGTTTCATAGAAAATTCAGAGTTAAGTTTGTCCAGAATGATATGAAAGTTGTCTTGGTCGTTGTTAGTGATAAGGATGTTGTCGACGTATATTAGCAAGTAGATCTAAACTTGTGATTTGCAGTAGAGCAGTAAAGATGGATCGTCTTGACTGTTCGAGAAACCAAGAGACATAAGGAATGATGTGAACGTGTTGTACCACTGACGTGGAGCTTGTTTCAATCCATATATTCCTTTGTGAAGGCGACAAACATAGTCCGAACGAGTACTATCTTTGAACCCCTTTGGTTGAGTCATGTACACAGTCTCTGATAAAGTTCCATGCAAGAATGCGTTTGCGACGTCTAACTGTTGGACTTGTCAGCCATGGTATAGAGCAATGGTCAAAAGAATACGTATTGTTGGTAGTTTCACCATCGAACTGAAAGTTTATGTGTAGTCTATTCCGAATTCTTGATTATTTCCTTAGGCAACCAATCTTGTCGTATGTTTTACCATCGAACCATTTGTGTGAAACTTTGTTTGATAAGTCCATTTGCAACCAAGGACGGACGCACTTATTGGTGGCCGAATTAGACTCGAGGTGGCCTGCTTTTGAAGTGCGAGGAATTCTGTAGCCATTGCTTGACGCCATTGAAATTTCTTTGACTACCTCAGTGTATGTAGTCGGATCCATAAGATAGTTGGTAAGTGTTTAAAAGTGAAGAAGATTCAAACACTTTGTTTGTTTGAGCGAACCAATGTTGCTTCTAGTTACCATTTGATGAGTAGGCAACGTAGACATAGCAGCTGGCTGAGATGAGGGTAGTTGAGTTGGCTGAATGTTATGAGAAGAGTTAGTAGTACTGTTAGAGTTTGGAATATGAACATTACCGATATTCATGTTGGTTTGATTCAGTTGATCTGCAGTACGATTAGACCTAAAAGAAGTTGGAGTTAAGAGAAGAGGACATGATTCGTTTGGAATAGTAGGCGAGGTAGATGGGAGATTGGCGAAATGGAAATACATGTTCATTGAACGTGATCTGCCGATACATAATGATTTTGTTAGTAGATATATCAAAATATTTATAGCCCTTGTAGCTGTTCGAGTAGTCCAAGTATGTGGTATTCACTGTTCTTGGCGACGGAACACACTGAGCATTTAATCTGTTCCAACAAGATTGAGCATAATGGCCTTTCTTGTAGCAAATTTGACAGGTGACGGAAGCAGTAGCTATGTTACGAGTGTGGCCCGCTAAATTTGAGGAGTTCCATCCTCTGGACTTATGACCGCGTCCTCTGTATGTGAAAAGAGCGGTAGTAGGATCGCTTGCGGGTTGAGCACGAGCTGCATCAGACGCGAGGTTGATTTTCTCTCTTAAAAGAAGAGGGTAAAGTTGATCAAGGCTAAGGGGTGTGAGAATGATCCTAATAGTAGTTTTGAATGATTGGTAGGATTGAGGAAGACCATTTAGAATGTAATGAATTATGTCTTCAGTGTCGACCAAAGAGCACGCCTCTGTAATTTGATCTACGATAGTTTTGATTTCCGAAAGGTATTATGTCATGGATTGGTTCTTGAGAGAGAAGTGATGAAGTGCATTCTTGAGTTAAATGACTTTTGATCTGTTGGTTGATTGAAAACGGGCTTCCATCGTTGTCCAAATTTCAGCAGTGGAATCAAGAGAAACAACGTAAGGTAAGACCGATGGGGGATATAATAGAATAAATAAATGCGAAGAGATTTTGGTCGGTGAGCAACAATTGGGAGTAGAGAGGATTTGCGGATGTTGGTCCATCTTGATACGTCAAGAACTGAGAGGGGGAAGACGAGCGAGGACCTAGAAAGTTCAAGAAACCATTCGCCCAAAAGATTTTGATAATTTGCGACTTCCAGATGACATAATTATCGAGAGCGAGCTGATTGGTGACAAAATTGTGGAGATTAGAGACAACGAATTTTAGTGTTGCAGGAATGAGAGGATCGTCGATGGACTGCTGATCGCGGTGATAATTAAGCTTAGAGGAGGAAGAGTCGGCCATGAGTCAGGATCAAGGAGCCTTTCCTGATATCATGTTGAAACAGATGGGAAGAAGATGGATCTTGAACAGAGAAGAGATAAAGAATATCTCAGAAGTTTATTATTATTATCGTCCCACATACAACAAGGGATATAAGTCTTTATATATAAATAGGTAGAAGGAGTACATGTATACTTGAACCAATAATAAGTTTCCATCTAATCCGACTGTACAATTATAATAGGTGATAGATCTACAGCTGTGATTTATTCATATGCTCTGATAGTTTTGAGGTCAACCTAACCCAATATTTTCCTCATAGTACGATCGAAATTCTCCATTAGGTATATAATTATTCATTAATATTCTCATGTCACTATATTTTGAAGTGATCCTCCTCGGTGAAATATAATGTTTATCGTAGTTAATTGATATATATTTTTCCCTCATGTATGCTTCCAGCTATGGGATGTTTATGTTTGTCAGTTATGTGACTTTGATTGTTGCTTCTCATGATTCATTTGATTCAAAAATTTTTTGGAGGTTTTGTAAAAGATATTTTGAACCGCAACCAAAAAACTATGATGAACTATTTACATCTTCATTCATCTTCTTGTTGTTAGTGAAATTAGAAATTTAGAACTATTTGTTTCGGGTATGAAGAATTTCTCTAAGGAAAAATTAGTAATAACTATGTTGTGTTTTCTCTTGGACACATTGAACATAAGATTTGTATGTCGTTAATATTTACTCAATTTATATTTTTATAATAATTTATTGATTTTTGTAGTTTCATTATAAATTCATTTTTTGTCATTATATTTCGTTCACCTGTTACACCCTTTAGCTGCATTTTAAACTGCTGTAATTTTATAATATAACATTGATAAAAATCACTGCTACACCTACTGCTACTAAAAACTGGATATAACATAACGATTCAAAGAGAGTTGGGAAAGATGTTTGCAGCTCTTTTTAAATCGCTATAAGAAACTTTGTATTTTAACAACTACAGTAGGTCAAAAAAAGTGTTGCAAAAGCTAAATTTATTAATAGTGCTTGGATGCTAAACCATACTCTTTATGACATCTATCAATTTTGAATTTCATAATTATATTCATTGTCATTTGATGAGGGAAAACCCCATAGTGTCCAATCAAAAAATTAACTTGCAAAACATTAGTGATATTATCATGTATATTTCAGACATACCTCAAGTTTTACCATACACATTGATATGTCACCAAAAATCATCTTGATCGTGCACAAATCTCGAGGTGTATTTAAGTTGGACACTTCCAAAATTAATTGGGTCCATTCGAACTCAGATTTCAATAAACTCATAGTCAAAATAGACGTCTCAAAGAAACGAACTCAACAACACAAAAATTGGTCTAAACCAAGCCCAAATGGGTCCAAATAAGGGGCCCAAAGCTTATTTGGAATGTCTAAAGACTAAATTGGATGACCAAATGATATATGAATATGACATGCTCATAATCGAATCAAGTGGCTCGGCAAGACGAATCCAACGAGTCCAAGATTATTGAATTCTGACATCATTAAGGCACTTAATTATTTGAAAAATGCTCTATGATCGAGGGAATAAATAGAGGACATCCGATGGAGCACTCTAAAGCTACCCTATATCATCTCCATATTTTATGGGGCATGTCACTTTCAAAAAATTATAAATAGACCCCCCCTCCCACTCTCTACATGAAGGGGGACCTTTGGCTATATATTAGATAGAGAGCTCTGAGGCTTCAAGAGCTCCTACACCACCGCCAGTGAACCTCCATCGACCATTATCAGGCCATTGCCAGGCTATCGACAAGCATTGGACTTCCACCTGATCATCGTTAGACCACCACCCATCTGCTAGCCATCGTCAGACTTCTATTCAACCATCATCAAACCACTGTTCGGTCGCAAACCACTTTTGGACTACCACCAGTAATTGATCGCCACTTAGCATCTGCCAGACTGTCTCTGGAATTCCACTCGATTGCTGACTGTCGCATGACTTCCACTCGACCATCGACCTCCTCATAATTCTACTTGACCATCATCAGACCACTACCTAGCCACCGCTGGACCTCCTGCACGGTCAAACATTGTTGGTCCTCTACTAGGCTGATAAGTACTATCCCCCCCCCCCCCCCCCCCCCGACCAATATTGCATGTCGACTACGGTCCCTTCAATCACTGTAGCTTGTCAAATACAATCCTTCAGACCACCATATATCACCCACCGACTACGGTCCACCAGCACTACCGACTATGGTCCCTCTAACCACCGTAACCCACCGACTATGATCTTTCCGACCTTCGTCACCTGCAGACTATGGTCCATTCGACCACCATCACCCACTGACTACGATCCCTTTGACCTCCATTGCCCTCATATTTTTGTCCATTCAACCACCTTCACCTGCCGATTGCGATCCCTCTGACCATTGTCGCCCATGAGGCCGCAACTACAGTCCCTCTGATCTCCATTGTCCAAATACAGCCCTGCCAACCAAATGAACAAGTCAATTCCTTTATCATTTGATTCTTCCTACCCAACTATGTAATGTGTTATATATGATACATTGAGTCAATGCCTTCCCCTCACGGAAGGGCACCATCTATAATTGACTACAAACATTATTGAAATCATTTTAACTAGGTCATCCACCATAATTTTTTTTCCTTTTAGTATTTTTCAAATAAAAATCTTGATGTCTCTTATGACTCTCGAACCCCTTCTCTTTCATATGTTTATGTACTGGATCTTTGTACAAAACAAGAACGCTAAACTCCATATCTCTCTACTGCGATGAATTTTTTGCTCTGTAATAATTTGACACGTTTGTGAGAAATGTTTCCTTATTATGGGGAAACTTTTTCTCCAACCTCAAAAATCATTCATGTTAACTTCATAGGCATGATTGAAGCAAGATAGCCCCTTTACCATGCCCTATTATTTGGCATAAGGGAAGTCCTTCAATGTTAAGGTTAACTTCATCGCAACATCGAGCATACATTGTTCTATCACATTTCAACCATTAGTCATCGTTACAAAAATTTTATTAATTAGAAGTAGATTTGGACTGGGGGGCAACATTGGTTGAGATTTCTAATATGATCAAAATTAAGTAAGTTCTTCCAAAATTTTACTTGTTAAAAATATTCTTATTATCAACTATCAATCATAAAGCTTCTTAAGTTTCAAATGAATCCTAAACTCTATACAGTCTTTAGCTGGACTTCTACTCCTTGAACAATGTCATAATCTCAGTTTCAAAAGATAGTAACGGTATAAAGTTAGACAATTCTTCACATTTGATTTGGGACCTGCGTGACATTCGTTTCCTCTCAATTAAGGTATAATCGATCATATGGAGATTTGATTTAACATCTTTCATACATGTTAATGTCATTGAACAACGCTCTGATAAAAAACCTCAATTAAGTAAAAACATCTCTTGTGTATCTCTCTTGATCTTTTCTAAACAGGCTAACTTTATTGAATAACCTTCTAACAAATAATCTTAAAAGAACTAGAGCCCTATCAGGCCTTCACTTATTTGGCACTATTAATATGCTGCTAGATTAATTCCATCGATGCACCACCTGACCACATCCATCAATATGTTCATAGTCCTTTTCATCTCTCTTTATCACAGCTCTTTCCCTCTCACCTCTCTCTCTCTCTCTCATCAGCTTGGGAGGAATACACCAAAAAATTTTGCAAATTGTTTGATTTTGTATGGACATAAAATATTATTGTGTTTTTCTCACAAATACGCCAATCAATTTAGTAATTTCGCTCATTTTAATTTTTTTTAACAATATTCTTCTTGTAATTTTAATTTGTAGTATGTTTTTTTTATAAAATTTTTTAATTTACAAAATCTTTATTATTATATATATATACTAAAAAAAATTAAAAAATTAAAATGATTTTATCATTAAAATATTAAAACTAATAATTCGTACTGTCTAAGCTTAATAAATGCATATGGACATGAATGATTATCTAGACAGTTTCAGCCTATGCCCCTCCGCCCCCTCCCCCTCCCCCTCCCTCTCTCTCTCTCTCTCTCTCTCTCTCTCTCTCTCCTGTCATTCTATCAATCTTGTCCATTTTGTCTCATTTCACTTGGAGTAACTCTCACACGCACGAGCTGATCAGTTCCTCTTATATGCACGAGCAAGTGTACCCCGCCTGATCACTTCCGGCAGTTCCCTCCTAACCTTGTTGCACTCCATTTTGGCCAGCTATGGCAACAGTATTGAACCCCCACGCACCACTCTTCTTCCCCAACGCCACCGCCGCCGACGACGAGCTTTCCATTATCTATCCTCCATGTCGTCCCCTTCCGCCCCAAATTTTCCCTGCTTTCATCCCACAACGATACGACCATAGTTGCATTAGCAAAGGCACTATCTTTTTCCACCCTTCCTTGATCTACTACCATTACTCTTCTCCCTCTTGCTTCCCAAATTTCTCATACTATATTCCGCCGCCCAAGTACTCCGTTACCACCCTTATCGAACCCGAAATGGCCGAAATGAGCGGCGCATTACCTCGATTAGTCGACGAGCTCGGCGGAGTAGAAGAACGGAGGTTTCCTATCGAAGCAAAGGCAATGGATGAACCCAGCATGCGAACTGTGTCTTCTTCTCGCTTTTCTATAAGAGGGTTTAGAGGCCGGTATGGATGCCGTCAACTGATCAAACGGAACTCTCAACTATGGGTTCCTAAATCATCTTCTTCTTTTGACTCGCCGCAAGAAGCCGCTTTTCCTCCGCCTGATGACTCGCAATTCTGCGAAGGCGCGAAAAGCACTGTTATGATTAAGAACATCCCCAACAAGATCAGGTTTTTCTTACGCTTTGCTTTTTAACCTTTTTAATCCCTGTAACGTAATCTGATAGAGCTGTTATTGCTGAAGCAGTAGAAAGCAGTTGTTAGACTTGCTTGATCGACATTGTCGTGTTCAGAACCAGAAGATTAAGGACGAAGGCTCTGTTACTGCATCTTCTGAGTTTGACTTCCTTTACCTCCCAATGGATTTCATGTAAGTGGAGATCTTATATATGTTACTGTTGACTACATAATCTATCTCTGTGATTTATTTTATGGTTTTGTGAAAACAGAAGCGGTAATAATCTTGGCTATGCGTTCGTCAACTTCACAAGTTCTGTGGCTGCTAAGAGGCTCTATCAAGACATGCACATGATGCCTTGGAATACATTCGGCTCTCGCAAGATTTGCGAGATTACCCACGCGAAGATTCAGGCAAGTTTCAATATTTATACTAATCTGTTCCTACAACGCAGAACTATAGCGAGATTATTGACTTGGGATTGAACAGGGCTTGGAAGAACTTGTGAAGCATTTCAGGCGATCTCTGTTCACCTGCTCGTCAACCGAGTATCTTCCAGTCCAGTTCCAGCCAAGTCGTGATGGTTCTTGTGACCCTGCTGAACAATTAGTTGGGAAACTCGCTCAACTTTCTCTTTCTTGACGACATGATTAGTGAAGATCAAAGCTGCAGTGTGCCTTCTCTCTCACTTTCTATCTATGCCTTTTACAATCTCCCAACGGGTGGATAGACCGAGAGAAAGTTGGACAGTATTAATGACGATGTTATCTTCTTATTTCCTTATGAATTATGTACTTGTAATGGTTTTTAAACGTTCAAATCTATAAGAGAAATATGTTCAGTTTTACTGTAACGTTTTTTTTAGATAGGCATCGGGGAGATGAAGCGGCGAGCATTAATGAGGTAATGATGCAGGCAAAAGGGTGAAGAGATGGGCAGAAGAGAGGGATTGAGGTGGGCGATATCTATTCTTTAATGAGATTGAAAGGAAATGGGGAGCAGTCGATTGTACGATTCTGTGTGGGCATATTTATAGTTTGTAGAGTATAGTAATAGGAAATCACGGGGGCTTTGAGAATAGGGATTTTGCGAGAAAAGAGAGAAGCGGGATGTTTTTGTGTTTGGGTTGAAGGAGACCGCGTTAGCGTTTTCGGGGATACTGGTCTTTGGTGTGGGCCGTTGCTGTTAATTATGTATGGTAGTAGACTGAATCTTTATGGGCTTTTTGTTTGCTTGGGTTTCTTGTACCCTAGCATCCCTCCCCTTATGTTGCTCTCACTTGCTTGTCTTCTCCGGTTGGGTTGGAGGGGAATCTATCATAGCTTGCTGTTAGATTGGAAAAAATATTTTTAACCCCTCAAGCTTTCCTTTTTTTCTTGTCCACACGCAAGAGGATGTCATCGTTTTTCCTAAAATTAAGATGGATGTTGTTGCCTTGGAGGAATGGAATATATCTCTGGTTGGTTATTTGGTTGGGAGGAGGTCTTATTATGGAGCTTTTATTCTGTACAGACATCGAACAGGAGAATCATTTGGTAGCGGTATTGAGTGTTGGTAACGAGATGAGTATCCACCAATGAGGTGACATGAAGCATTTTTATTAGGCTCCGGGTGCGCTCTGCACTTCGCACAGAATAATTCTACCTTATTATGAGGCCCTTCTATCATTCATTTGTAAAACTTAGAAGCTCTAAGGTACTATCCAATTATTTAACTTGAGAGAAATTTTTTTTACTCATTAAATTTTTATTATCTTTGAACTTTGAGATGATTTGGTCTAACGGGGTATGAGTCTTTTTAGGAAAGACTTATCTTTTAGAAATGATATTTTAGATTTTGGCCTCAAAGAGAAAACTTCACATTGATCTCAATCTAGTTTAAAATTCTCGACCTTTCGCTTCATTGTTGGAAATTTAAAGGTTTTTTTTTTTTGGATCGCTAGTAAAATTGGCATCAACTTGACAGTTGATACACTCATTATTGAAAAATCATTGCTTGCTTATGCTCGGATGTGTTTCTAGGTTAACAACAAAATCACATATCTGGCTTATATTCCTATTTCCATCGAGGATGAAATAGTTAATATGCAAATCCAGTATGAGTGGAGGTTAATGCCATGTGAAACATAATCTGGGTATACTTTGTTTATTGGAGAATCGAATTCATGTTGCCTCCTTCTCCGATCCATGGTTCCATGCTACTCATTATATTTTCAAAATTGAAGCTAATTTTAACAACTTTAATCTTTTTGTCTTATAGAATTTGGACTAAATAGTCATCCTCGAAGTTGCAATTCACACCTTTTACTTCATCCCAAATGATAAGATGCAATATGGGTATACTCTGATTATCTATAATTTATGCTTTTAATTCTACGGAGGAACACTCTACTCTCTAGCAGCAAATTCGAGTCATAACCCTATCCTCTCTCATGCCATGTATTGTTATAGGAGACTAAATTGTAGATATCAAAATGAAAAAGTTTGAGGCTCAATTTTTCATTACAGTAGGTTAGGGTATCTCAACTGTCTTATTTTTGACATTCAATTAAAAGGGCAAGCCTCAGTTGGCCACTTTTACACCTGGTTTAATCAGTAAGCTAAAAATCTTATACACAAGAAAGTTGACAGGACTTTAGTCAATGATGCTTGGTTATATGTGTGAGACCTCGTTCCCTTACTGTTCCTCTATGATTTGGATTTTCCTCTCTGGATCGTCCGGGACGATAGTGGGATCGTCCAGGCCGATCTGCACTGTAGAAAATATCGGCCGAAGAATAGTTCTGGGGACCGTCCAGGACGATATTTGTTGGTCTGATCGTCCCGGGACGATCTGGCGATCGGCCGGGCCGATCTGGCGATCGGCCGGGCCGATCTGGCGATCGGCCGGGCCGATCTGGCGATCGGCCGGGCCGATCTGGCGATCGGCCGGGCCGATCTGCTTTATGATATAAGAAAATCTGGTCGTTTTGATGAGAGAGGAAATCATTTTAAAATCAAAATATCTGTTTTAGAGAGAGAAAGAGAAAGGGAAAAAGAGGAATCTTGGGTTTTGGAGGCCGCGGAGCGCTTTTCGTCTGACGCTGCTGTTGGAGAAAGTGTAGATATCGTGGTAAGGACTCCGAATCCTATTTTTGTTTTCAAAGATATTGAGTTTTGACCGAGTTGTGATCTGTTTTGTATTTTCGTAGTCGACTTTTCGACATGATTTGATATTGACACAACTTTCACCGCACAACTTTTAGTATGTTATAGATATGATTATTGTACACGATTTGAGTGTTTTCTGCGACGATTTTACCGGTCGGAATTGATTCTATGCGGTTTTAATCGAATAGAAAAATATCAGGACTTGATTTGATTTGGATTCTATAGAATAATAGTCTTGTATTGATGTCGTGAATCTTCTTCTGTAATTTGAAGAAATTTGGAATTTGTGCCTTTTTGCAGAATTTTTGTGTAAATTTGATAGACTGCCGTTACTATGCCCGATTTTCGTATGATTTCTGATTTGTTTGAAATTGATAGATTGAATTGATATGTGCATGACTATTTATATGATCGTTTTAGATTTCTTTAATATTGCTTATTGCATCGATTATTGCATTGACTATTGATTGAATTGATTGATACTGAAAGACAAGTGAGAACCTGGTTGAACGTTGGTTGGAGATAGATATTGACCTGTACAGGATGGTGGGCCGACGGGCTTTCCTTTAAACATCGATTATGGATTTCTACAACAGCACTATAGATGGGAGTCATAAGGAGTTTTATATGCCGACGGGCAAAAAGAGTGACGACTCTTATTGATTGAAACCAACATACGGATATCTACAACAGCAATATGGATTCTACAACAGCACTATGGATTTCTACAACAGCACTATTGATCATAGCTAGTGTTTGTGCTTGTCGAGTAAGACCATTGTATGGAATTGCATGTGCATCATATGGATTTCCTGATACGCATTGATTTATTGATTTATGATTGATTGATTTATTGATTTCTGATTGAATTATTGATATTGATGGATTTATTGAATTGATTTATTATTGAACGGATTTATTGATTTTATTGATTGATCATTGATTATTGATACTATTGATTTTGCATTGTATTGACTTGCTACAATTGATTTATCGTATTGCTTTTCTGATTGATCTTATCGATTTGATTTATGGATTATGTACTATTGATATGGGTTATGGTTTATGGATATGGATTGTATTGATTCATAGATACCGGCACCGATATTGATATGGATTCTGTGTATTGATTCATAGATATTGACACCGATATTGATATAGATTGTATCGATTGATAGATATCGACATTGACATGGATTATGATATTGACATACGGATACTATTGATACGACAGATCCTGACATGCCATTGATTCGTCGTACCGATTATCGATTGATTGATTGGATGGATTGTTGCCGTATGGATTTGATTTATCGTAGAATAAATTTCTTTATAGAGCTGATTGTATTGATTTCAATTGACCTGATTTTCGTTGTTTGGATTTGTTTTCAATTGCTGGGCTTGATTTGTTTTGATTCGATTGTTCTATGGATTTCCCTACTGATGGATATAATTGACTGGAGAGTGCTCTATGATATAGGGAAATCATCTCCTATTGTAGCATTGTACGTCGTCATTATTGAACCGTTCTCGCTGCTGTAGTAATCATATTGAATAATTGGATTGACTGATTTGCAAGAATGATATAGATACAACGAATTGATTAGACAACACGATTGATTGAACTGATAATATTGATTGATAGACATTGCTACGATGGATATAATTGACTGGAAGCACTTACTGATTTGATTGTTGGGGAGTATTGATTTATCGATGTTTTTACCGCTGTATTGATTATTGACTATTGATGGATTCGATTCGATTCGATTTGATTTCCGTATCTGCATAGATTTATTGATCATAGCCTATTGATTTGATTTGATTTGATTGACCTGCATATTGTTTTCAGTGTCGTGCTTTGATTTCAGTTTTAGGCTTTGGTGACCTGCTGGGCTAGTTAAGCTCATTATATGTGGTTAATATTTCAGGTGCAGAGCCTCCCGCGTGATGCTTCTTCAATTGATAGCGTAGCTTTGTTTTGTAGCTTTGGTAGATTTCTGTTTTGTAGCCGTCTGGGCTATTGTATATGACTATATGTTTATATGTGGTTTATTGTAATTGTTGTATTTCTTTCCTGTAATGCAATTATCTCTGGATGACTGTATTGAACTGAACGAAGCAAGATGAAAAGACCGACTGATCGATAGAAAAAAAAAAAAGAGAAAAAAAAAGAGATGAAAAGAAA
This sequence comes from Dendrobium officinale, assembly GCA_019514585.1. NCBI lineage: Eukaryota > Viridiplantae > Streptophyta > Magnoliopsida > Asparagales > Orchidaceae > Dendrobium > Dendrobium officinale. Next base: position 88,632,237 of record CM033683.1, read on the forward strand.
TGATAGATGAATCCTTTCACTATTGATATCTGGGGCATCACAGTTGGTATCAGAGCGAGTGTAGTGAAAGGATTTGCTATTATCCAGAGTGATAGTGATAATTACATTATTTGATTTGTTTTGTTTTCCGTGTTTGATTTCCGCGATTTCATTTGATTTGGATGATTTGAATTGATCAGGCAAATGGATCCGAAAGGCAAAAAGATGGATCCGAAAGGCAAAACCCATCGCAAAGTCCATCGTTACCTCCTCCCACTTCCACTCAGGGTTAGGCAACGACTGCAACAGTCCACCTGGTCGCTGATGCTCTGCCTTCACTAACTGACAGGCCTCGCATCTCGACGCAAACTCCGCCACATCCTTCTTCATCCCAGGCCACCAGAACAAAAGCTTCATATCCGCATACATCTTACCACTGCTTGGATGAATAGTATAGCCAGAATGATGAGATTCATACAGAATCTCCTGTCTCAAATCCCCAAACACAGGTACCCACAACCTGTTCTTGCAGAAAATAGCACCAGAATCAGAAATTCGAAGTTCAGGAGTCTTACCAGATCCAATCTGAGCAATCAACTTCGAATAATCATAATCTGATTTCTGGGCTTCTCGAATCCTTGTTTCCAAAGAAGACTGAATACTCAGATGAGCCAAATCCAAACCATTGGAGGAAATCACCTCTAACTGCAAGCGCTCCATGTCTCGAATCAGAAATTCATCAGAAGTAAGCTGAATACCTGATAATCCAGAAGACTTCCTGCTCAGAGCATCCGCTACCACATTAGCCTTCCCAGGCTGGTACTGAATAGTCAGATCGTAATCCTTGATCAACTCGAGCCATCTTCTCTGTCTCAAATTCAAATCTATCTGAGTGAAAATATACTTCATGCTCTTATGATCAGTAAAAATCTCACATCTGACACCATACAGGTAATGACGCCAAATCTTCAAAGCACATACCACTGCAGCTAATTTCAGATCATGCGTCGGGTAATTCTTCTCATGTGGCTTTAACTATCTAGAAGCATAAGCAATTACCTGACCATGCTGCATCAGTACACATCCCAGTCCTTTCAGTGAAGCATCACTGAACACCTGAAAACCTTCCGTACCTGACGGAAGTGCTAACACTGGAGCTGAAGTCAAACAGTCCTTCAATCTCTGAAAACTAGCTTCACACTCCGGTGTCCAAACTAAAGCTACTGACTTTTGCGTCTGTCTCGTCAGAGGCGTCGAAATCTGTGAAAATCCTTTCACAAATTTCCTGTAATATCCGGCCATGCCCAAGAAACTACGTACCTCAAATACCGTAGTCGGGCTCGGCCAATCAGCAACTGCCTGAATCTTCTAGGGATCAACAGAAATGCCTTCTCCGCTAATCACATGCCCTAGAAAAGAAATGCTCCTCAGCCAGAACTCACACTTGGAGAACTTGGCATACAACTGATGCCGCCTCAAAGTCTCCAACACCATGCTCAAGTATCTGGCATGCTCATCCTCAGAAGCAGAATATACCAAAATATCGTCGATGAAGACGATCACAAACTGATCCAAATACTCCCTGAATACTCGGTTCATCAGATCCATGAAAATAGCAGGCGCGTTGGTTACCCCAAAAGGCATAACCAAGAACTCATAATGCCCGTATCGAGTACTGAAAGCTGTCTTCACCTTCACCTGATAATATCCGGATCTCAAATCAATCTTCGAAAACACAGAAGATCCAGAAAGCTGATCGAACAAGTCATCGATCCGAGGTAAAGGATACTTGTTCTTGATCGTGACCTTGTTCAATTCTCTGTAATCAATACACATACGAAGTGTACCGTCCTTCTTCTTCACAAACAGAACAGATGCTCCCCAGGGTGAAACACTAGGACGGACAAAATCTCTGTCAACCAACTTCTGAAGCTGAACTTTCAACTCAAAAAGTTCTTTCGGTGCCATCCTGTACGGAGCTTTTGATATAGGAGCGGTACCTGGAAAAATATCAATAGAGAACTCCACATCTCTATCCGGAGGTAAACCAACAAACTACTCAGGAAAAACATCAGCAAACTCCCGTACTACTGAGATATCAGAAACAGAACCAACCTCTAGGTTCAGATCCCGCACCGAAGCCAAAAACACTGGACATCCTTTCTTCCACATCTTGCTTACCTCCAACACAGAAAGCAGACTGGAGAGAACACCCCGTAAGCACTGAAATACACATCGCTCTCCAGCCATAATCAAACTCACTTGCTTCTTCAGACAATCAATCTGAGCTTCATACTGACTCAGCCAATCCATACCAAAAATCACATCATAAGACGAAATCGGTACCAAAATCAGACTCGATTTCCACTTCTTGCCAGAAATGTTAATCTCACACAAGCAAAACTTCCGAGCAATCAAAGGATTTCCAGCCGGTAAAATCACAGATAGAGAAACCGGTAAAACCATCGAATCCAAATATAAAGTCTCAAAACACCGCTCGGACAGAAAAGAGTGACTGGCTCCAGAATCAAACAAAACACGACAGGGCTGATCAGAAATGTAAATCGTACATGTCACAACATCGGGGGCATCTCGAGCCTCCTGCTGACTCAAGCTATAAACTCGGGGCTGCACTGGAGCTGGAGCTGAAGCAACAGAACTACTCTGCTCAGAGGGAGCCGTAGGTGGTCTCCGTGGTCCAGAACTAGTACCACCACCTCTACCAGAAAATCCCTCAGGACGAGGAGGAACAGTCCTCGGTCTTCCTGCTGCTGAACCGGCAGGTCTAACAGAACCCTCAGATCGGAACTCAGAACGCCGATCAAATCCAGTCTGTGGACACTCTGCAATTCGATGTCCTGGCTGACCACACCTATAGCACTGACCAGTCATCCTGTAGCACTGGCCAAAATGTCTGCGTCCACAACTCTGGCACACAGGTGCCATGCTAACAGAACCAGAACTCGTCATACTGGTAGCAGTACCAGAAGACTCTTCACTCCTCCTGGAGTCAACAGATCCAGAACCAGCTACAAATCTCCTCTTCCCAGAGGAACCACTGCCAGAAGTCTCGCCTCCAAATCTCTTCCTACTCGCAGTCCACCGCTGCTGAGTAGCTATCATGTCATTCTCTATCAAATGAGCTCGCTCCACAAGCTCAGAAAAATCAGTGATCCGGAACGGTATCAGGGGCTGCCTCAAAGTATCTCGTAGTCCCCTCAAAAATCTGTAGCACCTCTCAGCAGATGAGCTAACCAGCTGCGGAGCATACCTGGCTAATGCAGTAAACTCAGCCTCGTACTACATCACCGTCTTACTCCCCTGAACAAGCCTCAGAAAAGTCTCCTGCATCTGCTGTCGTGCAGAAGGGGGAACGAACCAATCTCGAAAAACCTCAGTGAACTCTTCCCAAGTGATCAAAGAGTTCAATCTGCCCTGAAATCTGGCTGCCTGCTGGTCTTCCCACCAGTGCTCAGCCTCTCCATCCAACAGAAACACTGCCAATGGAACCTTCCTATCTGACGGACACTGCATTCCGTCAAAGGTCTTTTCCAATCTCCTCAGCCACTCCTCGGCTGCTCTGGGCTCAACAGCGCCCTCAAATCTCGGAGGTTTCAACCTCCAAAACAACTGCAGATGTCTATCAATATCCTCAGATCGGACAGTAGAAGTTCTGCTCTGAGTCTCGCTCATCATCTGAGCAACAAGCGTAGCAAACTGAGACAATGTATCAGCACTGGCCACTGGGGCTGTACTCCCCACTGGAGCTGCCTTACTGGCACTCTGCCCGTCTATCATGTCTGGGTCTGGCTGATCCATACAGAAAAATCCAGAAAATCCGGAAAACTATCACAAAAACAACACAATAAAAAGCCGAACAAACCAAAACTACCCCATACAAACTCACTACAGATCACTTCCTATAGCTCTGTCTTACAATCCAACCAAATTCCAAAACCAAGGCTCTGATACCACCAAAGCTTGTCACGACCCGACCCGACGGGGACGGATCCCGCCCGAGCCGGATCCCGACCAGCTTAACAAACTAACCAGGATCTGGCTTTGGAATTTGCTTACTGAACTGAATCTTCCAAATATTATACAAAACAGACCAGAGCTACTAAAATATCAAATGCAGCGGAACAAATCATCTATATTATTCTTTTTTTTCCTCAAAACAATCATCTACAAATACAGTACATGGCTGACAGAAAAATAAAGCAGAAAGAGCCATGACTGTACAAAAATTAAAAAGTACAAAAGATACCTATAACAGATCAGACTCTGAACTCTAGTCCTGGACTTCCTTTCCTTTCCCAAAACCTGAAAACCACCAGAAAGCAAGGGTGAGCTCAACAGCTCTGCAAGACAACAAACCTCCAATCAAAACTCTCAGAATCCAAAACCAACATAACAGACAAATCCGTACAGAAATCAGAACAGAATCGGACAGATGAGAACTGAACTAAACAAATATCAAAGCTAACAGAACTGTACGGAAATAGAAGTCATATCCAATCAGAAACAGAACAGATCAGACATATCAAATCAATAGAATCAGAATCGTACAGAATTCAGAATTCAAATCCTATCGGAACAGAACAGAATCGTGTCAGAATAGTATCAGAAATCATATCAGAATTAGAAATAAAACAGAAATTATTATAATATCACATCATAGCTGATAGAACTTATAGAAATCAGAAAATCAGATCAGTCACATCAAGAGTACAAAAAAATCAGATAATATTTAGTTCAGAACAAATCTTCCTTCCAGATATCATAACTTCCCCTTATATCTCCCTTGTGCATATAGCACCCCTCTTCCCCTTATAGCTCCCTTTTTGTGCATACAGCACCAGAACTTCCGCTTATACCTCCCATTTGTGCTCACGGCACCAGAACAGATGTGCTTATACCAGAATACATATATAGTGCTTATAGCACCTAAACAGATATACATAATTTCAGAACTTCACAGAACTTCCCCTTATAGCTCAGCTCCCTTAACTTCCCCTTATAGCTCCCTAAATAGCATATACAGAATCAAATCATTGCAGAGCAAATCCGGACAAATCAGAAATCAGACAAAAATCGGGCAGCACAACGGCAGTATATATAATTTACACAATTTTTCCTGAAAATCACAATTCACCAAATTTGCACGTAATATAGATAACAACATTTCAGAACATTTATTCTATTGCCACAGCATTTAATATTCACACAGAAAAATACAGACGGAATAAAATATCATCAAATCAAAATGATCCGGACAAAAATCCCCAAAATATATTCAAAATGTGCACACCCGGCACGTTAACAACATACAGAAAGTTACGCGGTAAAAACTAAACCAGTCGGAAAATACGGACGAAAATCGCTAACAAAAACGAACTTCGGACAGAAAATACCGCCAACAGCGACGGTTCTGAAAATTGAGAAAGTCGGATTGTGCCTTACCTTGCGTACAGCAAAATCCTCAACAGTCTCTTTGGACGAAAACAGCTCGGCGTCGCCCAAAAATCCACTTTTTTTTTTCTTTCGTTTTTCTCTCTCCTCAGCTTTTTCTCTCTCTTCAAAATATTTCATTTCTATATATATCCAGACTGATCGTCCTGCACGATCGAGATTCGTCCTGGACGATCTCAGCTTTAAATGAACTTCGTCAAGATGAAATTAATTATCATCTCAGAACGACTTGGGCTCTGGAAAATTTTCGTCCAGACGATCCCACATTTCGTCCCGGACGAACTGCCCAATTTTCACCATTCTGAACAAACCTGTACCGATCGTCCCGGACGATCCAACTTCGTCCCGGACGAACCTGGAACAGAACTGATATTACACTTTACATACAACAAAATGCTTGTCTTTCACTTTTGGACTCTGTTCCTAATAATATAGACCTAAATACTTCTCTAAAACTCTTAATGATAAGATTGCTAATATTTCATCTTCTTGGTCATCATGGATTATTCAAAGAGCTAAAGCTAAATGGTTGAAGAATGGAGATGATGATCTCAATTTTCTTTACTCCTAAAATTTGTTTGAGAAAGAACTATAATGGAACATCTATCATGGCTTCCTTGGAAGGGAAATATGGAAATGCCGCAAATTACTCGACATTTTCAAAATTTGTATAATCCCCCAATCCCTTTATGACCTGATATCTCCTACTTTCCTTCTGGTTCTATTATCCCTTCTTAATTTATCTTTACTCTTTTTAATTTGTTTTTAGTGGAATGCATGCTAATCGAACATTAATGCATAAATAAGAATGAAGTAGTTTTCAAAAAAGACTTAAAAATATATTTTATCCTAGAGATTCCACAACATATCCCCTTGCTAGAACTGCACCTTAATAAATCAGGTGGCCATTGTTGACCTCTCTTTTGCTTAAACCCTTAGGTCAAAGGGTAGACTTAGTCAAATTGACCAAGCTAAGCCCTAAGATCACATCTCTTAAGTTTAGTGGGTCAATCCAAACCTGTTGAGCGCAAACCTAGGCTTTTGGTTAATCTAGTTGACCAAGTCAACCTAGTTGATGCATACCCTCTCACTTTTAATTTTAAATCCATTCCAAGCTTTCTTGAGCTCAAATCTCACCTCCCGTGGACCTAGTGGGTTAGACCCAATCCATTAAGCCCAGACCCTTGCCTTGGGTCAACTTGGTTGACCAGGTCAACCCAGGTTGACCAATTAAGCCATATTGGGTCAACTCAAGCTCTTTTTAAATTCAAACCTACCCTTGACTCAATTCGCTCATCCCTTGCACTCATGTGACCAAATTAACCAGTTCAACTCATGGCTTGGTCAACCCAAGTCTTGGTTGGTCAAACCTAACCTATTTGGGTCAAATTAAGCCACTTAATGCATTCAAATCCTTCCCTATTCATCTCTTGAGCCTAATCTCATCCTAATACACCCTCTTCCCTCCTAATTTACTGGAGATCCAATCCTAACCGTTCATCTATAGCCTAGGGTTATAAATAAGGAGTTTAAGGTTTGTGTTGGGCATCGTTTTACAATTCCTCTCTTACTAAGCCTCCAAGAGAGGTGAAACTTTGTGTGAGAGCCCCTTACATCTTCTTCCACCCTTCCCGACCTAAACTCGTCGCTAAAACCCTCGCTAGCGGAGAAATCTCCAGCCAACCAAAGCTAAAACCTTTCCAAAGCCAATTCTTGATGATCAAGAGCTCGTTTGGTTGCGGATTCAACTAGGAACTTGTACGATGACAGTCTAAAAGCTTAACTGTATAAAGATCTCTTGAATCTATTCATTGGATTGAGATAAAACACCTGGATTGAGCTTCATATTAAGCGTGTTTTAGATCGTGATTTTAGTCCCCCATGAATACTCTTCACTTCTATAACTTACCTTAATTTTGTTTGATTTGATCCACCGCTCCGTGGTTCTTTTCGACCGCGCGAATCAATCAGCGGTTAATATCCTTCGTTTGACCAAATCAAGACCGTCCGTATCAAAACCACGGAGATCCGACAGTACCCGCAGCTCGCTAACGTGGTTAAGTTAACTACGTTAGCCGCATGTAATGAGTGCCCAATGATTGCGCTGTGGCACAATCATTGGTCATTGATGCGCCGTCGTGCAATCATCTTTAACGATTGCCACGGAGAAGGACCAATCCCGAGCCAAGACGTAGCCCGCTACCGCCGCTGTCGTTTTTATTTTAAAATAAGTAATTTAATTATTTAAAATCCTTTTTTAATCAAAATTTTTAAAAAAATTATTACAAATTATATTTTAATCCAAAAAAAACGTATAATATATCAAATCGATCATATTTTTATCATCTTTATTTTAAAATTAAAATTATCTTTAAATATCATGTGTATTTTAAATTATTTAATTAGTTCTATTTTAAATATTTAATTAGTATTTAAGTTAATATTATATTAAATTTCTTTATAAAAATTAAGTATTTTAAATTAATTTGTTTTAAATAATTAAGTATTTTTTTTAAACATACTAATTTGAAATTAAACTTATTTATGATATATTTTATATTATTTAAAAATAATTTTAATTACTTAACCCTTAATTAATTAATTATCTATTTAAAATTGCTTAATTAATTAATTTTAGAGAAATTTAATATTTAATATAATTTAATAAGTATTTTCAATTATTCATTATTTGAAATTATTTAAAAGTACACTTTAAATATTTTAAATTTCAATATTTCATTATAAATTTATTTTAAATGAGATTTTATGTATAATATTTTAAATTTTTTTTTAAAAAGTGTATTTTTATTTTAAAATAGTTATATATATATATTTTTAAAAAAAATTATGATTTATTTTTGTATTATTTGATTATCTTCATTACTTAAATATTATTTAAATAATTAATATGTTAATTATTTTTAAATTAAAAATAATTTTGAATCTATTTTATATCCTCGTTCGGCTAATCAGTGGCTCACCCCTATAGTTATGTATTCTTATCAATTGAATTATATTAATTATATTATTTTTCAAAATTTACATACTTATGGGTATTTTAAATATTTAAAAATTACATATATAAATAAATCCCTTAATTTCGAGTGATCCACTTCATAAAATTTTAAATATAGCTCATACATATAAAAAACATTCATGGGGAGACTGATTAGTGGATGATTGAGTCTCAATTATTCACTAATCATACCATTAAACACACTTAGTCGCCTTTTTATTATATTTTACATGTGTATGATGCACGAGCATCTAGTTTAGGCCCTCATAGATCTAACGACCTTGTGTGGTGTGTTTGCTACATTTTATTTTCATTTTACCCCAAGGGTCAGTCCAAAATTCAATTCAAATCCTGCTTAATGTAGCGGCACCCTAAGGATAATAATTAAGGACACGTCTAGTGAACTTAAAAAAAACTCTAAGAGCTAAGGTAGAGCCCCAATTGATATGAAACTTTAAACGCTTGAATCTAGTGACATCATATATATCTTTGAATTTTTTAGGAATTTTTAGGAGCCCTTAAATCCTTTTAATTAATAAACCCTAATTCCTTTGTTAATTAGTCCCTGTTAACTTTAGAAAATTCTAATAAATACATTATAACTCAAAAAAATACTTATAATACCTCAAACTCTTTAGAATTTAATCTTTAATCTTAGATAATTAAAAACCTATTAATTGGTCTTCAATATGAACCCTAATTTAATTTTAATTAAAAATCATCTTTTTTCCTTAATTAAATTTTATTAAATAAATAAAAATTCTAAAAATTTTTCAAACACTTGGGAACACTTTTTTAGGTTACTTCTGACCTTTGGGGATGATTACAATTAGTTTGGAATTGATTTGGATCAAACCCCCCTAAATACTCATAATTAAACAATTTTTAATAATTCATTAATTGCCCGATCTTTAAAAATTCATAATTAATTCTAAAAATTTTCAAATTGTGAAAATTAAAGGCATTAAAATCCAATTAAATTCTAGTATTTATTAAAAATATTAGATTTTTAAAAAACAAAAATTAAATAAAAAAAAGTCATCTCTTTAGTGAACTATAGTTCATTAACTAGAGCCTGAAGCTTTTAAAATTCAAAACTTGGCCTAGAGAATACTAAATCTAACAAACTCAAAGTTTAAGTATTCTCCTTAAGGCCTAATATTTAATTAAAATGCTAAAACTATAAAACCTAGCCTATTTTCTATATTGACCGTTTGGACCCCCCTTAGCCTTTCATATAAGAGGACCCTAGACCTTCTAAAAAATTGTTAATGCAATTAAAACTTCAATTATTATTAACCTTAGTGTAAAAATTGATCCACAAACTAAATTAACTAAAATGGATTCTAATCCATTAATATTTAAACTTTAATTAAAGTTTTCTTTTTAGATCTTCAACAAATCTGAACTCGAAACAATTTGAACTAAGTACCCCATATAAGAACTATCCAAAGCCATACAAGCCTACTATACACACATAGATTTTCTAGAACATCATTTATAGCTTTAGGATTAGGGCTAGTGATTTTCCTTTTCTGCTTTCTACATTGTAATGCTCTGTGTGTGGCTCGAGTGTTAGTTAACTTAGTTTGTTATGATGTGTTGTGATTGATATGATGCTTATTTTATTATTATGCTTTCTATACTTTGCTTGTGATGCGATTTGTGTGTTAGATTGTCCATGGGTTAGGGGCGCTTTGATACTAACGATGTCTTATACAGGTGGTCATGCTCGTGTAGGGCTTATAGAGGGGTAAGTAATTATTAAGCTTTAAAACTAATGACATTTTCTGTAGGTGCTCCAAAAATTTCTAAATTCTCCTCCCTAAAAGAGCATGACCAAGTGTGATTGACAATATATTTTATTTCCTTATATAAACTACTTGGGTTGTGCTATATAAAATATTTGGGATATTTTCCTTAGGATAACATTGCAGGTTAAGTCCGTATTTAGATTTTTTCTAAATATAATATAATTTGTAATGTTATTTCGAGTTGTGAAAGTCTTCAAAAGTGAGACATTTCAAACACTCGATACTCAAAGAGAAAGAAAAAAGCCCTTTATAGGGAGTTTCTTAATCATTTGGGTACTCTTCTAGGGGATGAACTTTACGGTGCCCGAAGGAGACAATTAGAAGGAAGACCATCCAGAGTAGAACAATCCACTTGAAGACTAAGACTTGAAGATGAAATGTCTTGCTTTTAAGACTTGCATCATTTAGTAGGATTAGAATCCATGTTGTTGTCTGTGGGACATAGCCACCATTACTTTTATGTTGACCCTGGGTTATACTTATACAACACTTGTTATGAACTTTAGACTTTTCTGTATTTTGTGAATTTATATTGATGTATTTATTTTAATTGTGCAGTAGAAATTATATACTTTTTTATGATTCTTTATTATATGTGCTTGGCTTGATTTGTGCTAGGCTCTCTAGGATAAAAAGCTTTTTATACTCATAATTAATATTCAAAATTTTAAGATTTAAATAACTTAGAAACTTAACGACCTAAGAAATAGCCGGTGTCGTCCAAGGTCTCATGCATATTATTGCATTCTTCTCTCTCCTTCTAATAAGACGCTTCCATGCCTACGGAAATAGTCAATATAATCTGGCCTATGAGGATGAGGTGCCGAACCTGGGAAAGCCTAGTCTTTTTTAAAAATTATTTTTATAAGCTTATTTTTAAAATTCTAAGCATTCATGATTTGAATGCCTTTTCAACTAACATGTATTACATTAGAAACTAATTTAATTAAATTTTAATTTCATTAGCTCTAGGAGCATTCACCCTACAAAAGTCCAAGGCCAATTAGGAAACTCTCTAGATGTCAGCCTTACTTTCAAAACACTCAGCATACCTATATAACTTTCATAAATACTGGATATCATGGATTTTAAGCACTTAGGTGGTTAGCTGACATTCCTTTTCAGACATAATATAAGCCCAGGTGCATTTGCTAGGACACGAGTGTTAGTGTTGGATAGAACATTAATCCCACCTTTGATTTATGGTTCAAGGCTACTATATTTGTTGTCTCGCAGTATGCCTCATCGGTGGGTAAGTTTCCTTTTCTTCAGGAACTATAAATCCTGCTTATCCGCGTCATGTAGATGATGCCACCACTATTTTTTCCCTATGCATGTTTTGAGTGCAATATTTTCTTCTCTTCCAATCTCTTCGGTGATTTAGGACATCCAGATGCTGAGATGAATCATTATATGTTGACTAAGCCGAGTTGAGCCATTTCTTTCTCTTTGTATAGGATTTTATAATCTCTCTTTTGTGCCAATCCTCTTTTAAAAAAAAATAATATTGGATCCTTAATTGAGAGTATTCTCAAGCTCCGGCTTGTGATATAATTAATCACGGGAGCTTACGTCCGTGGGAAACAGAATTCCACAATAAATAAATCCCACTCGAGTTAATGTATTGGGTGGGGAAATCCTGTGATACTGATCATGTTATGCATATTATTAATGTTACAAGGGAACCACTCGTTCGACGAGCTACTCGTTGTTCGGTTCGATTAAAGCTCATTTATAATCGTTTAACTAACTAAACAAACAAACTTGAACAATATTTTAAATACTCGATCCTTAAATAAACAAGCTTAAATATTAATATGTTAAGTTCATTTATTTTTAAGAACAACATCATTTGATGTTCATGAACAAGCTAGACATTAAGCTCGATAAAAATTAAGCATGATTCGTTTTCGATTCAGAACTCATGAATAAGCTCAATAAAAACTCGAATAATATTTAATTATAAAATTGATAAATATACATAATATAAATATTTTAAATTTATTATAATATAATGATATAATTATTTTAATTAATAAAAGTTAAAGTAATGAAATATTATAATATATGTTCAATAAAAAAATTATATATATATATATATATATATATATATATATATATATATATATATATATATATATATATATATATATATATATATATATATATATATAATCGATATTACATATTATTTAATTATTTAAGAGAAATTAAGAGAATGGAATCGTGAAAAGAGCATTGGTGGCAAATCGGAATACTACAAATGCAATTGATATGATTTATTTTCTTATAATGTATTTTTGTAGTTTTGACAAAACCATTGAAAGTCTTGCTACGAATGCAGAAGATAATCTTTTAGTTGTCATTGAACAACAGCTTTTATTATAAATTTAATTTCATAAACAAATGACATTTTACGTTTGTCTATATTTGTTAGGTTGTTTGTTTAAGATGTTCATGAATAAATTTAGGGTTTATTTGTTCAATAAATTATTTGTTAAATATATTCACGAACATAGCTCATTAAGGCTTATTTGTTTAAAGCTCGATAAACACTAAACAAGCTGAACATGAACCGAACATGAACCAAATATGAACACCCTTAAATTAAATGAGTCAAACATGAACACAAATAATAAAGCTCAAATCAAACATGAATTGAACTTGAACAAGCTAATGATAAACAAACTCAAACATGAACACTCATATACTCGGTTCATTTGCAGCCCTACATATTATCATCCATCGAGGTGCGTGGGCGAAAGTCGCTTTCATCAATGGTTGATCATATCTATGATCTAATATGCCCTTCCATTGTCCCGCTTGTGAAGAGCGCGGAGGCCTACGATCTTCTCTATCCCTCGAGGTGGTGCGGTCGTATGTCCTCTACACTATGTAGCAGTGGTGTCCTTTCGGAGGTCCACAGTCACCCAGAACCTATAGACGAGGAGGCGCTTAACAAGGAAGAGAATCATTAATATGATGAATGAAACTCTCGGTGATCCCGAGTTTACTTCCTAAATTGTTAGAATTTCTATGTGAGCCTAAAATATTTAATTAATTAAAGTAGAAAAAATTTAATCATACCCTAATTAGCTTCCAAACGTATCAAGGCGAAAACAAAGTATGACATGTAAGAAAGAAAGCAATTCTAATCGTGATGTTTAAGAGGAACATTGGGTTGGTCCATTTTGCTGCCTTTACAATTTGAAATTCGAACGCGTGACACACCTCTTCTTTGAGTGCGACTTTACTTATTTTATCGTCGTTGACCTTCCTCGCTTTAAGACTTTTCTTCTTCGTCCAAATTTTAGTCAAATTGAGGATTTTTTTACTGAATGGAATTATTCTGTTTCTGGAAAGACTAGTTTTGATCTGCTTTTGCTTTGGTGCTCTATTTATACTATATGGAGGGAGAGAAATGCTAGAAAATTTGGGAATAATTTTAATAGCTCCACCACTGTCTGATCATCATTAAAAAAGTTGTTTCTATTAAAATTACAGGATAGAAAATTGGGAGAAATTTAGGTATTTGCTTTATGCTTTTGGTATATTTTGTTGCTTCTTTTCACTGCCTTCCTTATCACGTGGCATTTAATGTTGTTGGATTGCTACCTTCAAGTGCCCTTTTTTCTGGATGGTTCTTTTTGGATGCCACAGACGATGATGATTACTCGTCCTAGTTTCCCTTGGGTGGTTCTCGGGCAACCAAGAGTGCCTCACAATATCTTAATCGTAACTATCTAATTATGCCTTTCTTATCTTAGTCCTAGCATGGGAATGATTTTCTCATTCCTTTTCCCCTTCATGTATCTACATTGCACTTTTCTAATCCCTTACATTATATTTTTATGTCTCAACTTTAGGGCCTCTGCAATCAGGGGCCGACTTCTCATAGCAATTTTATTTACTCAGTTCACTTCAAATTAATTTCGATACTCTTCACTGTTGTTAGTTTCTTGCTTAACTATTTCTTTTGCTTTTTGCTGTGCAGTTTTTGGTTGCACTTGTAATTTTTTTATTTGTATGGTGTTACACATTCCTTCTTAGACTTCTTTTTTTCTTAGTGTCTTTTGTATTCTCTCATAATTTGCTTTTGTTCTCTTCTACACATTTAACTAGCTTTTTTTTTTAATGGAATGAATTGGCAGGACCCTTAATTAGTCCAAAAAAAAAAAGTTTTCTAACTAATTTTTACCTATTTTTATTGTTAATGATCTTATCAATCCTTAAAAACTGAATAAAAAATCTTATTAATATAAAAAATAATAATATATGAATATATTTTATTGTAAATAATCTTTTAAAAAACGTACTAAAATATAATCTTTTAAGCCTTACTCACTTTTTAGGCGATTCAAATCTTTTGCTCAATTGGCTATTGAAAATCTCACGTAAAAATCAAAATATTATCATGGTGTGAAAATAAATATGGATAACGCTCTCGACAATAGAATAATGCATCGTGATTCGTGCCAGATCCTTTTGACATGACCATGTGATGATTACTTCTGCAGACTGTCTCACTAAAGTAATTTTTTATTCAGTTTACTCAAAGAAAAACTTGGACTTTGGTTACAGCCCAGCCCATCTTAGTAAAGCATGGTCCAAATATGTTAAATGGTTCTTTTGGCCCATTTCACATCTTTCCTCCTTTTGGGCCTTCAAAATTACACAATACAAAATAATTTTTTTCTTATTAACTTTGTTCAAATCAAAATAATATTTGGCATAGAAATACGATAAGGGAGGAGTAGGGTTAGATACTTAAATTGGTTTAATTTTTTTTCTTCAAACTAAAAATGTTATCAAATTGAATTTTAGTTTAGTTAAATTATATTAAATATAGCCTACTTGTGCACTATTTTAAAATAAGATTATTTAATTTATTCTATTTTTTAATCACTTATTTTCTACGTATGCTATATTATTAACGTATATAATTGTAATTTTTATAAGTTAAGAGAAAATTATATATGAGAGCAATACAATATTTATAAATGATTAATGTAGATTCACAAAATTCATATAATATGACACAAAATAGAGCATGCATAAGAGTATTGAATATTCTAACTACATAGAAATATCTAATACTTTTTTTAATAGAAATATATAATACTATAAAGGCCAAAAAAGAAAGAATTAGAGAATGAAATTGTGCATTCATAACAATAACAAAAATAAAATTCATAGCAAGAGCAACACTTATTGCCTATGGAGTAGAGGTATCTTAAGAAATCCGAGAAAGAATTTGATGATCTAATAACGAGACAAAAATCGGTGTCATTGCATTAAGAGGCATATACTCTGTCATAGATAAATCTTTCTCACGTTGAGGTATTGAAGCATCTTTGGATCAAGTTAGTAAAAAAATACTTCCTTATAATGATAGATTGAATAAGATCTCAATGAATTTGTGATTGAGATGAAAAATCATAATATTGGTCTAAATGGAATAGATATGAATATTATAACTATTTTGGACAACAAGATTATTAGTTTGAAAAGGGTAAATTGGAGTAGTTTTCCAACAATAGGTAATATTAAACTCATTAATGCGACAATGATTATATTTTGTTGTAATTTCTCAGAAGCAGTGTTGTGCCAATGTTTATTACTATATGTCCCAATTAGACTTTTGTGTACTCGAAATTCATAATGGCGCTAATTCCTACAAAAATCTCAAAAACAAAAGGTCTGGTAACCAAAGAAGTTGGGCTATCAATAGATATGTTATTACCAAATTTGTATCCAATAGTATATGCTAAAGTCTTTAGCAAGGAAAAAAATAATCCAAATTAGTGTAAGTTAACTTCCTCCATTCAACTTAATGGACTTATAAATATGCTTAATATCAATAATTCTAACAATTTGAGAAGGGTTATTTTTATTATTAAGGTTAATTTAAATGTTATTATTTACATAACTCAATAGAATATTCCTTTTAAGTTGAGGACAACTAAGATGGCGACATCTCATTATTTTGATATTATTATCTAAATAATGGAATGGTATATTCTCTTTGAGTGAATGACAACTAATATTGTTGGCATTTTAGATCATTATTTTGGATAAGCAAAAAAGTTTATTGATCGAGAAAGTAGAATAATTTAGGGCTATATGAAAAATTTTATAGTTTATTTATTAGAGGATAAAGTATTTTCTTAACATTAGAAATTCGAGGCACATACTATGATTCTCCATAACTTAAAAAATAAAAATAAAAAAATTAAAAAAAAAAACTGATGCAGGAAATCTTGTTCAACATGACTATAGTACTTATAAAAATTTGATATAATAATTACATATATACCCTTATCATTTGCTGGCATTATCGTGATCCTAACAGCATGATTACTAAATTGATGATTAGACATGATACACCTTTTTAATGATCATATCAAACTAATCTCATATGACACATTGAAAATTAAATTATATAAAGTTTAGTATTACAAAAACATATTGAACTAAAGCTCTAATCAAAGCCTATAAATGGACACTCCTTGTTCTATGGGAAAAGAGGATAATAATAATTTGCTCAACCTTCACATTTAATGAAGAAAAAAAAATTTCTTTCATTGGCCATCAATAATTTTATACTCTTAAAGGAGAGAAGAGTGGATACTATATAAGTAGAGTGGCCAATTGTCATCCATGATTGAGGAAGAAGCAAAATTGTAAAAAGCTTTTAATGATTGCCGACTGAACCAATCGATAGCAACAATTGAACTGTCCACTTTTTTTCTTTGGTGGGGATACCACACAATTATCATTATTGTTGTTGTATTGTCATTCATAAATTTTATTGTATGAAGTTATAAATATAAAATTGACATTAGCTTTTGTGTAAATTTGTAATTTTACATAGAAATTGATAGTCCTGTAAATGTTAATATCAAGGGCTTTTTGATGAAAGTAAAATGAGTGTAAAATAAAATAAATGCAGGGATTTTTGATAAAGTAACGTGAATGCAGTGTATTATATTCTAGTTCATTTTTTAGGTGAATCATTCTCACCCGATTTTGACATAATAATTTACACCCGGTTCAAAGCTTGTTTGACCGCCTCCAATGGACACCGTCTCCACCGCCACCCCCGCTGACCACCCCGTGCACAACCATTTTATATTTTATATTACATTCACATTACTTCAAACTAAAAAAAAAAAAAGTAAAGTCATGAATTACTTTTACACTAATCCAAACAACTATGAGGTATTCCTTTTACATCCCATTCCTTTTAAAGTTGTACACTACATTCTTTTTTTAAGCAACCAAATACATCACATAATTCTTGTACATTTACATATTTAACATCTTAAATTTCATATTTATTTATATAACATCTAAAAACCATAAATCATACATAAAAAATTATTATTGTTTTTTAAAATGAATGGCCTTAGATATTAAAATGTTATATAAATAAATATCAAAGTCGAATTACTAGATATATAAATATCACCAAAAAATTAGAGATATCTAGCAAAATAAAAAATATTTTAGTTCGTGAAGTGAGTATAAATAAAATTAATGGGTGATATATATATATATATATATATATATATATATATATATATATATATATATATATATATATATATATATATATATATATATATATATATATATATATATATATGAAAAATTTTAGTAATTTTTATAATATTATGACATATCAATGAAATTTTAATAATTTTTATATTCAAATTTAAGTTGACAACCCTTAAAGCCCACCATAGCTTTCAACTAATAAATCTTTAATTATAATTTTATTATTTTATTGGCCCCAAAATAAAACCTGAGAAGTTTTTTTTTTTTTTTTAACAATTATGATTTCTTGAAATGGAAAAGAAAAAACATCGCATGTTATTTCTGCTCCACTTAGCTTTCACAATAAAGGAAGTGATTTCCATTCTAGGATAGCTTTGGCTTTTCCTCCCTCCCCCAAGTGGAATTTCTTCTCCTCTTTGTCTTCTTGTTCCAACACTCACCACCACTTCTCTGTGATTTCCACTTCCTGTCTGCCCGCTCCAGTCTCCACTAACCACCTCATTACCACTCTAAAAATCCCTCCTTCTTTCAGTTTCTATTAATGCCGGCTTTCTCTCCACCGAATTGTAGAACAACACTTGCCTGCGTCTGCGAGAGGGAGAGAGAGAGAAGAAAAGAGGTGAATTGCTGCTGAAGGGGGCGAAGGGAATGGGGAGAGGGAAGATTGAGATAAAGAAGATAGAGAATCCGACAAGCCGGCAAGTAACGTACTCAAAGAGGCGAGTTGGGATCATGAAGAAGGCCGAGGAACTGACAGTGCTCTGCGACGCTCAGGTCTCATTATTCATGTTCTCAAGCTCCGGCAAGTTATCTGGTTACTGCAGCCCTTCCACAGAGTAAAAACTCCTCTCATTACCTTTCCTTTTCTGCTCAAGCACGAATTACTTTAAACAATCTTTGGGCAGAATCAAGGATATATTTGAGAGGTATCAGCAAGTTACTGGCATCGATATATGGGAGGCCGAATACCAGGTATATATATATATATATATATATATTTATCACGTTAATTCTCTTTGTTCTCTTGCTCTGTTTCTATGTGAAAAAAATGTGATTTTTTTTATGCAGAGGATGCAGAATACTCTGAGGAATCTCAAAGAGATTAATGATAACCTTCAGAAGGAGATAAGGTGAGTTTTAGTTTTGGGAATCAGTTTTGATTGCTTAAAGAGGTTAAGAGAATGGGCTTATGCAGGCAGAGGAAGGGGGAGAATCTGGAAGGGTTGGACGTTAATGAGCTGCGCGGTCTTGAGCAAAATTTGGAAGAGTCGATTAAGATTGTTCGAGAGAGAAAGGTCTCAATCTTTTTGTTGCTCATTATTTCTAATATGCAACAAACTTGTGTTCAGTTTGCTATGAAGCTTGTGTTTGAGTCAATTGTTAAGCTAATCCAGCTTGAGCACATATTTTGGAGAGACTATTACGTGCTGAGTCTGGACCAAAGAACCATCTGGTTTTGTGAGTGTGCGTAGAAAAATCATAGTTACTATTCACCACTGTGTTTTTACTACGCACTCTCACAAAAATTGGACGTAGCTCTGGTCCGGACTCCGTGCGTAATAATCTCTCCATAAATTGTGCTTTTTCCAAACAAGCCAGACATAAATATAGATATGTTCGACCATTTTTTGCTCATTTGACTGCCTTGTAAAATATTAAGTGTTATCTTACATATGTGTAAATTTTTTTCTTCAGATGTCCAAAGAGAATTTTTTTACATATAACTGAAGTTACTTCTATATACAACAACTTCAACACTTTATCTCATTACGTGGGATCCGCTAAATGAATACTTTTTATCTATTCTATCATATTAAAAATCAAATTCTCATTTAAATCAAATAAAAAAGTATCATTTCTAATAATTTCTAGCCAAATCCTTTTAGATCTACCTTACTTCCATATATGCAAGTTTATAATTACAAATGTTGTAAATGATGCATGCACTTGGATGCATATGCATTAGGATCTTGCTTTGTTTTGCTTATATTTATGAATAAAAACACTTCTAAGAAAATCTAGTCGAAAGTTCCTGTTCTTCATAATATATGAATTGCTTCTTGAAAGTTGCATCAAAGGAATATACTTTTCATTTTAATTTATGGGTTGAAATCCCCCATAAAATATAGGGAAAACTATCCAATAAGAGCTTAAAGTTTAAAGATTCAAGAGATTTATCTGACTCATCTAGCTGATTTTTTATAATTTATCAGTTCTAATATATAGTTTGCTTAACATAAAGCTATTTTCTCCTTTATCCATCTTGATTAGAACTGTGTATCTTTTTCAAATAAATATATAATAGGATTGTGTCCATCAAAATGGTAAATTCGTATAAAATGCTTACATCTACTTGCTGCATCTTTGCCTCTTTGCCATGGTTAGTTGCTAACACCTTTTTTTCAATAATTTGTGTTGTTGCAGTATCATGTGATCGCTACGCAAACGGACACTTACAAGAAAAAGGTATCAATAAGTAGTGGATTTCTTCTCTACAAATCATCTTATCTCTTTTGAAATTATAAAGCTGTTTGGTTTTCATAATTGTCTATGTTGTTAGAGGCTAGATTCTGCTCTGTAAACATAATTCCACTTAATTATCAAAGAATAAATCAATGAAAATAGAGCATATTTCGTCGTGATTTAGGCTTTGTTTGGAACAGCTTTCATACTATTTTCTAAAACAATTTTTGTACTAAAAAGCTATCTTAGAAAGCAGTACGAAAGTTATCCCAAATGAAGCCTTAATTTATCTTCTTGAATTAAAGATGTGCAATATAACAGACTACCTTTTGTTGTTGTCCTGCTTTAGGGATTTATATGTGCATATTTGTAAGGCGATTTAGTTTTTCTTGAAGAGGATAATAAGGTTTTGAGGATTTTCTCCATGTGGTGGTTGATTGGTCATCTATTTGGCATTGTATGAGTAGTTGATAACCTCTTAGGATGTTTTTGGATACACCAATGCAATTATACAGTTATCATTTGGAATATAATTCTTCTATTTGCTCTCTTGGTTTGCTTCTGTTATGGTGCCTTTATTGTAGTCCAAATAAACAGGAGCGGATCCAGACCACTTTTTTAGGGTGGACAAACTCTTGCGATTTGTTCAGGTCGATGACCTCTTGCGATTGTAAAAGCAACCTGGGCTTGCGAGTTGCGAATGATGGAACGAGAGGGCTTCGAGCCTTCTACTGTGCTTCTGCGAATGATGGAAGGCAGGATGGGCAAAACTAACGCTTGATTAATAAATTTAGGGCAAAAAGCCCTCTCTAATGAACTTTTTTTTTTTTTTTCAGGGCGAGCATTTGCCCACCTAAATGCTCACCCCCTCACTTGACCGTGGATCCGCCTATGCAAATAAGATCAATATTAGTTGAATAAAACAATGGAGAGCTTTGGTGACCTTCATGCCTAATAGTATTTTTAGACTTCTGTTCCTTCTAAATATTTCTATATGTTTAATTGAATTGAAATCATGACTTATTTCTATATGAGCTTGCTAGTCATCAATTCCTATTACATGTTCACCAAATCAATCATGTTCTTTACAGCTCAGAAACACCAGGGAAATATATACAGCCCTACTGCATGAACTGGTTAGTTAAATGCTCTTCTTGCAGTTATCAATTAACATGACATAACAAGAGAATGAATTTTTCTGCTGAATGACATTATCACAGCACGAATTCGAGGATGAGAATCAACGGTGCAGTTTTGTTGCAGAAGATCTTAGCGGCGTCTACGACAGCACCATCTCAATGGCAAATCAGCAGCACAGTCAGCCAAATAAGCAGAAAATAGTTTATGAGTCTCATGATCTTAGCTTTGCATGAACTGCATTTTCTTCTACTTATGATATACTGTGGATTTGATTAATCGTGCATTCATGTTTCAATATCATAGCCTTGTTTAACTGTTTGGTAGATCTCCATTGCCCTATTTTGGTAGTTTCTAGTAAAATATTTTGTTTAGGATAACTTTCTTATTATTTTTTAAAAAATCGTTTAAGTATAAAAATTAAATTTTTTGATACTATAAACTACAAAACAACTTTAAGTAGTAAGAAAGCTGTCCCAAACAAAATTAAGTTTTGATCTTCGTAATCTTAATTTCTTTTTTATTTCATATTAGAAAAACAATTTTGTAATAAGTTAGGTTGTTCTAATCATAATGCACATTTCTTTTAATATTTATCAAAATGTCACTCTTCAAATGTATGGGACCGCGGTAACTCATCTAAGTAAGATAAAATAAAAGTTACATGATCATAAAAGTTATAGCATAAAATAAGACTATATTAAGACATCCAATCAATTATGTGAGTTCAAAAATATAAATATACTGTGTAGACTCATTGAGATTGCATATATTTACATCAACTAGAGGCATTTGTGGAGCTCTACATTATGCATCTGCACAAATTAACATATTATACTTATTTTTATTGAACCAATTTTAGATGCAATAATTCAATGTCATGCTCAGAAAACATGAATAATGTTGTTGACAGCACAAGACGATCGTAATACAAATATGAAGATCAACTTGCTACTGGCACTAATCTATGGCTAAACAGTTGCTCGGGTGACAAGCTGGTCGAATGTTTTTGTTAAATTAGACCCCACGTGTCCTTCATAACAACCTTAAGAAAAATGAATTGACAACTTATTAATATTTTAGAAGTCTTTAAAAATATCTCTATAATATTAACTACAATCCATTTAAAAAGTGGCTTCAACAGTGAAAGCCTAAGATTATGAATTCCACCATATAAAAAAAAATCAATATAAAAAAAAAAAAGTTTATGAATATTTCTATATAATTTTAACAATATCATCATACTCAAACCCATAAAGATGACAACATAATATATTTTTTTAATTTTGTTTGCAACATATATGAACTAAGGCTTCATTAAGGGCAGCTTTTGTACTGTTTTTTAAAGAAATTTTTTAGTTCAAAAATTAAAAATTTTCCACTAAAAAAATTATTTTATGAAACAATAAGAAAATAATCCCAAATGAAGCCTAAATTAAATCTCATCAAATCCCTAAAATTTACTGATACAAGCTAAAAAAAAAACAAATAAAAAATAGACATGACAACTCAACTTTTGAGCACTTAAAAATTTGCCGAAAGTAGCCCATCCAAGAATATCCTTTTTTTTTTTTTTTTTGGGTTGAAGATGGGAAGCGGCCTATCCGAGAATGTGAATTACAATGGCCCATAAACAGGTCATACTTCTATGGAATTATATACAGGAACTATAAATCTTTGGTGAATGCATTATGTGCATGAACTACCATCTAATAAACCTGGAAATAAATAGCAAAATGATCTCAAATTTTTTATATTATACAATACAGTATGACCAGTACGAAATGCACAGCAATTTTTGAATGAATCATATCATCACGCCTGCAAGGCATCACACAATGCAATAAGTCAGTACCTAAATGACAGAAAAAAGAACTAGCCTTGGTTCTACAAGACTAAGGTTCCATTCAAGATAACTTGTTCTGAGTTCTGCTTTACGAAAAAAACTATATTAGTTCTATTTGTCAGCAATTTTTTGCAGTTTTATAGAAATTAATATAATGAGAGGAAATTTTAATAAATAAATAATAATAAATTGTAGTAAGGAAATTATGACATTTTTTTTTTTTCAAACAAAGCTGTGAAAAAACTATCACAAATAAAACCTTTCTGGCCTGCTAATATTCTCATAATGAAAATGCTTCTGCAAGGATTGGGCATCAAAAAATGGAGGACTCAACTTACCGGTGGAAAGAGATAGCGGTGGTGCAGTGGAATCAAGATCCGCGAATCACAAAGAAGGCAAAAATGAGATGTTATTTCCGGCGCATCTGACTGATAGCCTAACAAATCAGAAATATTTTAGGAAGAATTAACCTTTCCAGTTTCTATTGAAGAATCAGGAGAGTACTGTATGAAAGGATGCACTGCGTTAAATGCACCTCACCAGTTCATGTCGTACTACTATATACCTCCACTCAAAGTTGCAATATGAAGAATTATTGCTCGGAAGACTAAATCATGGCATCATCAAAATCTCATTTGACAGAACTATTTGCTTTTTCTTTCATGACAGAAATCTCTAGTTTTTTCTTCTCGGCCTCAGCATTCCGAATGTTGTCTTCATGAGATTTATTGAACATATTGACAAAGATTACCAAAATTGAAGTAACTGTCACATAAAAAGCCAACACTGAGGAATAATCATTTGTAAAACAAGTAGTTGTATCCAAACTTCATAACACTTATATACTTTAACGAGAATATTGCAGCTCCATTCAGTTTGGGAGAGGTTAATGGCCAGTGCTCTTAATGCATAACAGATTATTTTTGTGATCCGAGCAAGTGAACTCAAGTCATTGGAGGCAAACTCAGAATAACTTAAAATAAACAGATCAAATCCTTCGAAGATCTCACTTACTAATAAGGAAATAAAATAAAAATAAAGCATCTTCGAAACAGAAAATACAGATTTGACTCTTAATGTAGCACTAGAAAAAAAATGATTTAAGTAGCTGACCCCACATAATGAGATGAAAATATATTATCTTGGATATACATTCATATCAAAAATATTGATAACAGAACCGACTCAACACTAGGTAATATGTTTCTCCCGGACAACTACAGTCGTGTGTCACATACAAATGTTTGATCAAAGTTTAACAAGATTTGAAAAAAAAAACAGTAATATTAAGTGCAAGGCCACATCAATCAAGGTGGCTAACAGAAACAATTTTCCCAACATAGGTAGTACTCAGGTAAGCTACAAGAGAAACTGTGATAGAACAAATGCACCACCAAGTTGGAGAAACAAGAAGCAAAATGGATAGGGGAATCCATTAAACTCGATGTTTATAAACAGCTCATGTCTGAACTTCTTAAAAAGCTCTTGCTTGACATTCGTTAATTAACATTATATTTTTTAGTTCAATTCCTTATGAATGTGGGCTTCAAAAGAAGCACATGTTGTGTATAAGGGGGCAATTTTAGATCGTACTATACCAAAGGATGGAAATAGCTGTAAACATTCGCCCTCTACGTGAGAGTCGATGGAAAACGGAGAGCTAAGAGCAGGTCACTCCACAAATTTGAAAGACAAAAATATGCATAATCAAATGCCAGAAATTTCCCCTACCAAGCACAAGATACCGGACAAGGTTTACTGGTCCAATTTTCAATGGGTGAAAGCCCCAATGATAAACATCTTGAAGGCTATACTCAAGTAAAACTTAATGGTAAAAATATTCGTTCATGTTCATGGATTCAGTAAAAAGGGATCTAGATGTTTTATAGTAATCAATGGAAGATATGCTTAAGGGATTTTTACACACCGAACATAATAACAGAGTCAAAGCAGGCCAAAAAGATTACCTAGATGACATCAACCGATGACATAGACTTGAGAGTCTTATGGTTCATGAAGCAAGGATTGCGCAATGATAGATGAAACAACTGAACATCAAATCCGAGGAATATAAACAGAGACAACCAAAGAGATTGGGGTTACATTTACTCGAAAAATCAAGAAGCCAACTCCCTAAACTAGCACAGAGACCTCAAGAAGTGAAGCCCTCCTAAAATATATAATCATCGAAAGGTCACCCGAAGGCTGATGACACAATTATTGTTAAATTCAGAGAATTGGAGAGGGAAAAGACTTGATTTTATTGCATAAAGCTCTCCCTATTTATAGATCAATACAAAATATCTTGATAAAGAAACAAATAATTATAGAGTAATGCATAATTATACTAATATAATCTTTCCTAAATCAGCCACAAAAATATGAAAGGAGATAGGCATGATCCAGGTGAGCCTCCCACGGATTCCCATGCTAGCCATGGGTTCAAGAGGAAAGGGACGACTAGGATGTTATTTGACTCTCCCCCTCAAGTTGGGGAATACGAATCTATCATTCTCAGCTTGGTAATCAGTCCCAAAAAGATAGAGTTATCAAGCCCCTTGGTGAGAATGTCTGCAAGCTGATCTTTTGATTAGACATGGCAAATACAAATAAGTCTGCTATCTAATTTCTCCTTTATGAAATGTTTGTCCACTTTTATGTGCTTGGTCCAATCAAGCAAAATTGGATTGTGAGCTATATTGACTGCTAATTTGTTGTCACATTATAGTTTCACGAGTCCTTCCAACATGATCTTTAGGTCTTCCTAAAATCATTTTGATCCAAAGTAGCTCGCATATACCTAAGGCCATAACTCTGAACTCTGCCTCTACACTAAACATTGCCACCACATTTTGTTTCTTACTCCTCCATGTAACTAAATTTCCTTCCAAGGAATGTGCAATATCCTGAGGTGATCTTGTGTAATATGTATTAGTATAGGCTTCCGGGGTTATTCCACATTCTCTTTTAAAGAGAATTCCCTTTCATGGATTACCTCTGAGGTTGTGCAACATTCTCTCTACTGCTTGTATGTGTCTGCTTTGAATTTTGCATAAAATAGTTGACCGTGCTTACAACAACATCTATGTCTGGTCTAGTGAGGGAAAGGTAGATCAATTTCCCCACAAGTCTCTGGAAAGCTCTCTTATCTATGTCTGAATCTTTCTTAGCTTCCCCTAATTTGAGATTTGGTTCTACTAGAGTTGGTGCTGGTTTACAAGCTAATTTACATATGTATTTAAGAATATCATGAATGTATTTATGTTGTGAAATGAAGATTCATTTGCTGAAGTGGGTCACTTCAATTCTTAGGAAATATTTCAATATTTCAAGTTTTTTTATCTCAAATTTTTTGGCAAGACATTTCCTTAGAATCACTTTTTCCTTTTCATCATTCCCATCAAGATGATATCAACCACACAAACTAACAAAATTGTGACTCCCCCTGAGTCTGAGTGCATGAAGAATAGAGTATAGTCCCCTTGGCTCTACTAATATCCATTGAGTATCATGACTTTTGAAAATCTTTCAAACCAAGCCCTAGGTGACAACTTTAGCCCATATAGAGCCTTTTTTAACATACACACTTTGTCACCCTCTTAATTCTCCTTGAATTATGATGGAATCTCCATGTAAGAATGCATTTTTGGCATCCAACTGTTCCAAATGCTAGTTATAATTAGCTACTAGGGAGAGCGAGATCCTAACGGTGTTCATCTTGGCAATAGGTGAAAAATTTTCATGGTAATCAATGTCGTATATCTGAGTGTAGCCTTTCTCTATCAGTCTTGCCTTGCATATTTCCATCGTACCATCGATTTTGTATTTCACAGAGAATATCCATTTGCAACCAACTAGTCTTTTTCCTACTTGTAGGTCAATGATCTCCTTGGTAATGTTCTTTCTCCAGGTTGCATTTATCTTTCATGACACTTTCTCAATTATCATCAAATAAGGTTTCAAAAATATTGCTAGGAATAAGAATATCATTTAGTAGAACAAGAAAATTTTTTTATGAAAGTGAAAATTTGGAAGGATACAAAGTTGGTTACCGGTTACACGGAAAGTTTTTTAGGTGAACTCGTCTTTACCTCAATTTTAGGAGATAGTTCAAATCCTTGGATCTACTCTAGAGCATAGTTTGGATTTGTATGCCTGGAATATATCTTTCCAAACCTCATGCTATCCATAATAGTTTTGCTCACTTTTCTCATCTTCCTCAGTTTCGGTCTCCTCCTAAATATGAGATTTGGTGAAATAGAATTTTTGTTCGTCAAAAGTGATATCAACCGATACAAATGGTTTTCTTGGTGGAGGGGTGATAACAATTATGACCTCTCTGGGTGGATGAATATCCAACAAAGATACACTTAAGTGCCATTGGATCTATTTTTTCTCTATTTTTGTTGGAATGCGAACATAGACAGTGCACCCAAAGATTCTAGGTGTGATGTTGTTATGGGTTCGGGCTTCAAGGGAAAAAAAAAGGATATTCATTAGTATTTTTAGTCCCAAGATTTTTTAAGGCAGTCAATTTATGAGATATGTGACAGCTAGAAGGGCTTCCCCCAGTATGATTAGGGTACATTATGCTGGAATAGAAGTGCACAAGTGGAGGAAATAAGGTTGTCATTTTTTTCTTTCTGTAACTCCGTTTTATTGTGGGGTGTGAATGCAGGAAGATTAATGAATGATGTTTTCCTTTTAAAAGTAGAAGGATAGGTTTTGGTTAAAGTAATCTTTGACATTGTCGGAATAAAATTTTCTTATTTTTGCTCTGAATTAGTTATGAATCATGGTGTGAAAAATGGGGAGGTTAGTGTTAACATCGGATTTATTTTTGTGGAGAAAGATCCAAGTGACTCAAGTGCAATTGTCAATGAATGATACAAACCATCGGGCCCCTGAGATATTAGGAATTTTTTAGGGTCCCCGGATATCACTATGAATAAGGTAGAAATGAGCATAATGTCTCTCATTTTTTGTTTGGGAAAGAAACTCATTTATGCTTGGCTAACTCACATGTTTCATAATGAAAGAATTCATTTTTCAATTCATAAAACAATTTTGGATACATATTTTTAGATATCAAAAGATGAATGTTTTAATCTAAAATGATGAAGCCAAATAGTAGATTTTTTATTTGATAGGGGTAATATAAAATAGTTATTATTGATAATAGTGAATTTGTTAGCTCTTCTAGGTACTACAGTTCATCTTTCTCCTTAGCAAGTCTTGAAATAAACAAATAGGGTTATATATGACTTAGCACTTATGGTCATTGGTAAATTTTTGTATGAATATTATGTTTGTGAAGCACATTTTTTAGAGTGAGAGGGGGAGATAAGAATATGTCTCCTTAGCCTGCTATTGTGGTAAGAGAACCATCAACAATGATGATTTTCTTATCACTCAAGCAAGGAATGTAATTAATGAAGTGGATAATGGAATGTGTCATGTGATCTGTGGCTCCTGAGTCAATGATCCATAAGCCTTTCAAATACTTTCTGATACACTATGTGCAAGTTTATACACGCTATGTACAAGCATTATACATACTATGCACAAGTATTATACACACAATGTATAAGTTTATACAAACATTGTACATGTTATGTACAAGTTTATACATGTTATGTATAAGCGTTATACATATTATGTATAAGTTTATACACGTTATATACAAGCATTATACACACTATGTACTTACTATATATGAGCATTATACACACTGTATACATGAATTATACATATTATATATAAGTTTATACAAGCATTCTACACTACGTTCAATGCTATATATAAGTATTATACACATTATGTACATATTTATACACGCTATGTACAAGCATTATACACACTATTCATAAGTATTATACACTTTGAATAAGTTTATATACACTATGTACAAGTTTATACAAGTTATATATAAGCATTGTACATGCTATATACAAGCATTATACATGTTATATAAAAGTATTATATACACTACGTATAAGTTTATACAAGCATTATGTATACCATATAGAACTTTATACACGCTCTCTATAAATAATATACACACTATGAATAGGTAGGGAAATAGAATAAATCTCAAGTGAGCCACTGTAGATTCTTCATCTTACATGAATTATGAATATGATTCATGAGCAAGATCTCATATGCATTTTGTTTAAATATCTATTTGAAAGTACAAGAAAAGATGCAAGTGATTTTTTATGCGATATCAGGAGTTGTTTTAGGCTAAATGTCTTCTTTGTTGAGCTCTCTGAAAATGGCCTCTATTTATGGGTTGGGCTGACTTGTAGTGTTAGCTTGTGATGTCCTCTGTTTTGTCCACTTTTTTTATTTGACTCCTTGGGGGCTTTTCATATAACTTCCAGAAAGTCTCTATTGCGCCTCATAATTTCTTATAATAGCTGCACCAAAAGGAGTCTTTATTGTATTTAGGTTTTGAGGAGTCCTTATCTCTTTCCTTCCACAGTACCTCTTTGTTTGTCACAATTGATGAACCTTCAACAGCCTTTGGTTACAACATTACCCCCTCATCAGCTTTCCTCATCACGAATGAGAGTGGTCTCATTTAGTGATGGTGTCTCCACTTTGCCAAGGATCTGAACTCTAACATGGTCAAATTCTATATTTAATCCTGCAAGAAAGTCGTACATTCTATCTTTCTCAATAAATATTTTCAGAATAGTAGCATGTTCTGGACACAATGTCTCCATAAATCTGTAGTGATCAAGTTACTGCTACAAGCTTTGAAGGAGAGTGGCATATTCAGTCATGGTCTTGCTTCCATATTTTGTGCATCCCACCTTGACCTTAATTTCAAAGACTTGAGCAACATCTCAAGCTTTAAGAAGATTTGTTTGGCGGCATCCCATATGTCATTTGCAGTAGATAGGAACATGAAAGTATTACTAATTTATAGAGTAATAAAATTCCAACACCATGACATAATCATGGAGTCCGCTTCATCCCATGCCCAAAAATTAGGATTTTTTTTTTTTGTGGTCCTACTCCACGAAGGTGATTCATCTTTTCTTTACCTTTCAAGTAGGTCTTAACAAATTAAGACCACTTCAAGCAATCTTCCCCCTTTAATCGATAGGAATTTTGCATATTTTGGAGGTCTCATCTTCCTTGTTTCACTATAGAGTCATCCATTTGGTCAAAAGGTACCGATGAAGGCTATATCAATCAAGACTGCAAGGTGTAGTGCAATAATGAATGTTGTGTTGGTTATAGATATGATAACAATGGAGTAGATGCATGATCGTCTCTGTCATGCACACGAGAGTAAAGGCTACTTGGTTCAGCTCGACTCACATCCAGAAGCCGCAGGAGTAGGTCCCTCAATCATTCTGCTCAATTGACTCCCAGGCCACACGAACTACTCGGTTCACTTGGATTCACGTAGTGAGCCACTCGATCCTCCTTGCTCCCTTGCTTAGCCAGGTACACGTAGGGATCTAGATGCTCAGTCTCTCCCTCGTCTCCCTATAGGTCTCTCTCTCTCTTGACTAGACGGACACAAAAGACATAACCAAGCAGGAACCCGCTCCCTGTCATTTCTCAAGAGAAGGCCGCCAATGAAGGCAATTAGAAGTCAGCTCCTAGGGACGACATGCTAAGATGCCAGCGAATTGAAGTCCTTGAGGAGCTATCTTCATTTTTTTAGTGGTCCTTGGAAAGTTCATCATTGTTAAAATATTAAAATTTTGGGGTAGAATCAGATCAATAATTTATCTCTTGCTTGTCAATTTAGTGATCATTTCCCATTTGCTACATATAGTAATATTCGCGTGCACCTCTTCTTTCTTCGACTAAAGGTGTACATAGGTTCGAGAAAAAAGTAATTCATTTCTCCTTCGGGATGGGAAAGGGTTATTATTATCCATCATCAATCAACTTAAATTTGACACTGATCGGGACATCATGCATTGGCTTCTCTCTCATTAAGGGTTTTTCTATGAGTTCCTTCTATTCCTTTTAAATGGATGGTAATGTTCGTACTCAAGCTAGCTCTGAGATTCAGAATCACATCATTCCTCTTAAATGTTTGTACCAAGACTAATTGTAATTGACAGTTTTTAAGGAAGCTTGGCTTCTTTTTTTTTTCATTAAAGCACACAAGATATTATAGCAGGCGGTACTAAAATTTTTAAATTAGCGACTCCAACATTTACCAGAGTTGCCAATATTTAGCATAAATTTAAAAGAGGATAAAAAATGCATAGCTACAGCATCTGAAAGCTAGGCTTATTTTTCTATTCAAGCACAAGACATTATAGCAGGCCGTGTTAGAATTTTTAAATTAGCAACTCCACCATTTATCACACTTGCCAGTATTATATTGCCGGTATGTTACCTTAAATGTGGCAAGTAGCAAATTAAGCATAAATTTAAAAGAGGATAAAACATGTATAGGTACAACATCTGAAAGCTTACCTTGCTCAAAAGGACAACGTGCAGGATCCTCTCCGAAATATTGTGCCAATGAATCTGCACTTCTCCCCTGCAGCATTATGGTTTTATAAGACTACACAAAGTTATTCTAGAAATAACTTTCAAATAGTCATCATAAAAATAGAGCTCACCACTTCACTATACAATGATATAAGCGACCTAACATCCGCTTCTGCAGTATCAAGAAAACTCTTTAAGGCCTGATAATGGAAAAAGGGAAAAATTCAAAAAAAAAAGGTCAATAAGCTCACATATATGAAGTGTATGTGAAGTGGTAAACCATATAAATCTTGTATCTAATTTAATAAAGCTTTACAGCATCACTGAATACAAATAAAAACAAACTTCATGCATCAGAGTAAACTTGCTTACCTTGATGACTTCAAGGTATCCGGCATTGACATGCAATATAAGTAACATTTTCTTTCGATACATTAAACAGTATTGCTGGGTCAACACTTGTTTAGCCAGGTGAAATAAGTAATAGCAAATCGGCAGTGCAAAATATCATCACACTCTAACATATGATGATTCCAGCGAAGCAGGACAATGATAGACGGGTCATTGGACTGATCCAGCCTGGACTAGCCTTGGTCTACCAGTGGCGGAACTTCCGATGGAATAGAAGTTCCGCCTAGCCAAGGCCGCCCCCTTTGGGGGTGGGGTCCAACAGACAAATTAATGATGATATAATGAGAGATTATGTGGGAAATTTTAAATTGAGGGGCTGTTTTGATATTAACTATATTTTGTATGCTTTAAATATATTGTTTAACCTAGGGTTAGATTTTTATCTTGTGTTTTCTGAAATTTAGAGAGTTCTTTCGATTTGTGTGGGCTCTAGCAGCATTTAGAGATTTGGGAGAGCTGGATCCTCCTCTCCAATTGAGGATCAATTGTATCTTGATATTTTCTTTCAGCTATTATCAGTAAAATCTTTTCTCATTAGTATTTCCACCAAATTCTTTTTTTAATTTCTGGGTTGAACCTAGCTGAAATTCAAATTTAGCCAAGAGTCACTTGCTCTTGGAGTATTTCCTATCAAATTGGTATTAGATCGCATCGATCCATGGAATCTATGGCCGAGAGGAAAATGGAAGTTTTGGAATGTGAGATGAGACAATTAAAATCAGAATTTATGGAGAATATTTCTAAGTACGAAAATATGTTTTCTATTGTTCATGAAAAGATGGATGGGAAGTTTGCTGTCATGGAAGAAATGTTGAAGAAGTTGCTTAAGGCCTAACACAAGACGACGACATCGACTGCGAGGGGAACCATTGATGGTCAAGAAAGTGGTGGGAACCCGAACCTGGTAAGGAGCATACTTGTCAACAGCAAATGGTGCAGCACGGCGATAAGTTCCCTGTGGAGCCATGGCGCATAGCGCACGGCGCAGCGTGCGCCATTTTGAACAAGACACAATAAATAATAATTATAAAAATCATTATATGAATCTTATTTTAGAGTATCAATCAAGTTTGGCAAGGCTTTGTTGAATATATTTGTGGTCCAAAGTCCAAATCATTAAAGTGAACTTCAAGTTCGTCCAAAATCTCTACTAAAATAAAGTCTACTAAAACCTAATTAAACTATTGTAATCATATCAAAATTTTTTAGATTAATTATTAGATTATTTTAGAAATTAAAATATATAAATATTATTTATAATTATATTACAAAATCCCTAAAATTCAAATTAAATGCACCGTGCATCATTTCGCACACATGGCACAAATGGTACGTACCAACTTGAACATGTGTGCCGCGCCATGCGCTATTGCAACTATGATAAGGAGAGTTGAAGATGACATGCCTCCCCAACAACCTACTTCTAGGGAGAAGATGAGCAATGGATATGAGTGGAGGGGGGGCCGATCTTTTTTCAAGAAAAGAGGGCGGGTAATGAGAGCAAAGAAGTGCTAAATTTGAGAGGGGAAGGGAGGATTTTGAATAAGGGTGGCATGAGCGCAGAAGGGAGGATCAGAACACTGGGGGGGGGGGGGGGGGGGGGTCCACCCCCTCGGGGAATGGGTGGATATGAAGGATTCAAGAGAAATGGAGGGGATTTGAGGGTGAGAAAGTTGAAAATGTCTATCTTTAAGGGTGATGATGCACAAGGGTGGGATCTACAAGATGGATAGGTATTTTGCCGTCAATAGATTGACAGAGAATGAGAGATTGACAGCAATTGGCATGTGTTTAGAGAGAAAGGTTTTGGCCTAGTACCAGTGGAGAGACATGAGGCGGCCCATTCAGAGTTAGAGAGAGTTCAAGGACAGCTTGTTGGAACTTTCTGAACCAGCAGGGGAAGGGACTTCTATGAGCAATTTTTTGCTCTGACACGGGAGGATTCTATGTAGAGTATCGTGACAAGTTTGAGTACCTAGCTAGCCGACTGGACCGGCTTTCTGAGACTATACTGGAATGGAACTTTTTGAAGAGGTTCAAACCACAGAGATCCAGACGGTAGTGAGAGTGTGAGGCTTTGTAACTTGGGAGATACAAATGGGAGAGGATATGGAATTAGCATAATTGGTGGAGGATCAGAAATACCTAGAGAGGAGGGTCAGAGGCAGTAGCTCCATAAGCTTGCAGGATAACCACCACGTTCTTAGCACCAAAGGGGTTGATGTCGGATAGTCTTCGAGAGGCCCCAAAGGAGAAGCCCATAGGAAGGGAAAATTCCAAAAAGCTCACTGAGAAAGAGCTGCATGAAAAGAGAGCAAAGGGATTGTGTTTCAGGTGTTATGAGAGGTACACCTTGGGCATTGGTGTAAGGATCGAATTCTTTAGGCTCTCACCGTCGGTGATGACGAGGAAGATGATGAGGGAGAGGACAGGGAGAATTTGGTGGAGGAAAAAGGGTTGCATCTAGATATGGTAGAGGTCACCTTAAACTCAGTGGTGGGATTAACTCCAAATCACACTAAGAAAGTAGAGGGATAAATAGTAGAAAGAGAGATGATGGTGTTGATAAATAGTGGGGATACCCAAAATTTCATCTCCAACTATGTCATATATCAATGGGGGTGAAATTGGTGGACATAAGGTGTTATGGGGTGATGATAAGCATTGGGAAGGTAGAAACAGGTAGCAATGTTTAAAATTGCGTATTCGGGGATTGAGGCGTTTTTCATTCGTGAGGCGAAGCGTAAGCCTCAATGCGTTTTGAGGCGTAAGCCTCAAAATCAAAAGATTATGTAAACATAAAATGATAAATTTTTTATCTATGTTAGACCGGTCCAGCCGGTCCGCACGGGACCGGCTCAGACGCAAAATGTCGCGTGATCTCCGCCTCCTGCGGAGATCGAGCGGCCCGACCAGCCGAAGAGATCATTTTAGGAAGCGTTTTTTAGCGTTTTGAGAGGGAAATTTGAATGTAGGGACTGTTTAGGGATTTCCTTTTGATTTGTATGCATTAAATAGTAGATTTTCCTAGGGTTTGGGCATCTTGAATTTGGCTGAAATTTGAGATCTCGTAGATTTAGGTTTTCTTTGGGCTCTAGCGGCGTCTAGAGATTTGGGAGAGATCGATCCTCCTCTCGAATTGAGGATCAATTGTATCTTGCTCTTTTATTCATCGTCTAAGTGGAATACAAGTCTTTTCTTGAGTTTTCTCTCGTATTTTCCCGAACAAGTGCTGTTTTCCTGCTGTAAACAGCAGAAATCTGCTGTTTTCCTGCTGTGGACAGCCATTTGGCTGCTGTTGGTTCGCCGATTTTGGATAGGTTGCTTGTGAATACAAGCGCTTCCTATCAAATTGGTATCAGAGCGTCGATTCGGGACCACCGGCGGCTGAAATTCTGAAATTTCAGCAAGATCTTCGTCTCCGGAAGAAGATTTTTGTGGATCCGATAGAAGAAAAATGGCCGGAAAGAAGGTGGAAGTATTAGAAGGCGAGTTCGGTCAACTGAAGACAGATCTGGAGGGGAAGTTCCTGGAAATCTCTACCAACAATGATAGGTTGGAAGGAAGGTTCGCGGCTATGGAAGAAATGATGAAGAAACTATTGGAGATGAAGACCAATCAGGGTACATCGGAAGTGAGAGAGACTACTACTGACGGCCATGGCGTAGGAGGAAATCCAAACCCAATCCGGGGGAGGAGGAATCGGAATCCGGAGGTGGAGATTCTTGAAGGGGATGACGACATGCCACCTCTAGAGCCACTCTCTAGAGAGGAGATGAGCATGGGGAATGACCGCCGATGTGCTGATTTTCAACGTCGAGGTGCTGATTTTCAGCGTCGAGGTGCTAATTTTCAGCGTCGAGGTGTGGATTTTGGAGGCAGGCGGGGGGGAATATGAAGGTAGTGCAGATTTTGGAGAGAGGAGAGAAGAATATCAGCGTCGAGGTGCTGAATTTCAGCGTCGAGGTGCTGATTTTTGAAAGGGGAAGAGGAGATTATGACAAAGAATTCGGTTACCAACGTCGGAGGGAGGATCGGGACACTTGGGGAGCACCTCCTCTTCGAGGAACGGGAGGTTACGGAGATTTTCGGGGTAACGGGAGGGATCCGAAGGTGAGGAAGTTGAAGATGCCCATCTTTGAGGGTGAAGATGGCCATGGCTGGATATACAAGGTGGAGCGTTACTTCGCTGTCGACGGGTTGACGGATGACGAAAAAAACTAACGGCAGCAGGTTTGTGTCTCTGGAAGGGAAGGCGCTGGGCATGGTATCAGTGGAGAGACAGAAGAGAGCCTATCAGAACCTGGCGAGAGTTCAAGGATTGTTTATTAGAGCGTTTTCCGAGCCGACGGAGTAGGAGACTTCTATGAACAATTCTTTGCTCTGACGCAGGAGGGGACTGTGGCCGATTACCGGGACAGATTTGAGTACTTAGCTAGCAGATTGGATCACATTTCGGAGTCAGCCTTAGAAGGGAACTTCATGAAGGGGGTTGAAACCAGAGATCCGAACAGCAGTCAGGGTACTGGAGCCGAGGAACCTGGGAAAGGCTATGGAGCTGGCGCAGTTGGTAGAAGATCAAAAGAAAGCAGAAAGGGGGGCTCGAGGAAACTGCTCAGGAGGCTCTTACAGGACGACGACCACTCTTCTAGCACCCAAGGGGCCTGCATCAGGCAACAGTAATGAGACCACCCCGGGAGAAGCCAGTAGGAGGGAGTGGGGAAAATTTCAAAAGGCTGACCGAAAAAGAAATGCAGGATAAGAGAGCAAAGGGGTTGTGCTTCAGATGCGATGAGAAGTACATGCGCGGGGCACAGGTGCAAAGGACCGAACTCTTCAGGTTCTCCTCGTCTGTGAAGATGAGGAAGACGAGGAGGGAGGAGGCAGCAGATCTGTTGAGGAGGAGGAGGAGAAGCTGCACCTGGATGTGGCAGAAGTCTCCCTCAACTCTGTAGTGGGATTCACCCCGAGTCGCACTATGAAATTGAGAGGAGAGATAGCTGACCGCGAGGTGGTTGTGTTAATTGACAGTGGGGGCAACCCATAATTTTATTTCCCAAACAGATAGTGGAGTCATTGGGGATGGAGTTAGTGGATACCGGAGGCTATGGAGTGATGATGGGCACGGGGAAGGTGGAGATGGATAGAGGGAGTCTGTCGAGGAGTAGTACTGAAGATTCAAGGGATCCATGTAAAGGAAGACTTCCTTCCCTTGGAATTGGGGAGTACGGATGTCATCCTAGGGATGAAATGGTTGCAGACCTTGGGGGAAAACCAAGGACAATTGGGGAGCACTCACGATGGAATTAATGGTGGATGGGAGAAAGATGGTTATAAGGGGAGATGCAGGGCTATCCAAAGCCACGAAATCACTGAAGACCATGGTTAGGGATATACAAGAGGTGGGGGGGAAGATTATTTGGTGGGACTACACAAGCTGGATGTGATCAGGATGGAGAAGGGAAGCGGATGTTTCTCGTTCTGTGAAGCCCTTGGTTCCGCAATACAGTAAGGATTTTCAGTCACCTCAAGGATGGCCCCCTCCACCGGAACACGAGCATATCTCCACCTTGAGGACAAGGTGGATTTTTGGGAGGGGAGTATTATTTAGTTAGACCGGTCCACTGGACCGGTCCAGCCGGTCCGCACGGGGACCGGCTCAGACGCAAAATGTCGCGTGATCTCCGCCTCCTGCGGAGATCGAGCGGCACCCCGACCAGCCGAAGAGATCATTTTAGGAAGCGTTTTTTAGCGTTTTGAGAGGGAAATTTGAATGTAGGGACTGTTTAGGGATTTCCTTTTGATTTGTATGCATTAAATAGTAGATTTTCCTAGGGTTTGGGCATCTTGAATTTGGCTGAAATTTGAGATCTCGTAGATTTAGGTTTTCTTTGGGCTCTAGCGGCGTCTAGAGATTTGGGAGAGATCGATCCTCCTCTCGAATTGAGGATCAATTGTATCTTGCTCTTTTATTTCATCGTCTAAGTGGAATACAAGTCTTTTCTTGAGTTTTCTCCCGTATTTTCCCGAACAAGTGCTGTTTTCCTGCTGTAAACAGCAGAAATCTGCTGTTTTCCTGCTGTGGACAGCCATTTGGCTGCTGTTGGTTCGCCGATTTTGGATAGGTTGCTTGTGAATACAAGCGCTTCCTATCAATCTACTAATGAGTGAATAATATAAAACATAAAAAAACATAAGATATGAAGTGAAATAAAAATATCCCAATAATAAGACAACATGAAATATAGTTTAACGCAAAATTCTATCTTTTTCAAATCTCAATATTCTTTTCATTAACATATAATTCTAATTTCAAAAAATAAATAGCAATGACATATCACATAAGAACTCATAAGTCATCAGCACTGTCATCACTAAGGAGTTCTTCATTTTAATCATCATCATTATGATGAACTGCTCACTCCCCTTCCTCCTCTCCTATAAAGTTTCAATGTCGGACATTTACATCAAGATTTATGTAAGTTTTAATATATATAGCGTGAGGCATAAGCCTCATGCCAGTGAGGCGAGGCGGGCCTCAACCAAGTTGAGGCGCAAGCCTCATAAAAAAACTCGAGGCGTAAGCATCGAGGCTTTTTTTACTGGAATTGCGCAAAGGCGGGCCTCAAGGCGAGCCTCATATTGCGCAATTTTAAACCATGACAGGCAGAGGAGTGTGTAAATGAGTGGTAATGACCATGCAAAGGATACAAGTGAGAGAGAACTTCCTTCCCTTAGAGTTGGGAAGTAGTTATGTTATCAAGGGGATGAAATGACTATAAACCTTGGGTAATACTAAAGTTACTTGGGGAGCTTTGATAAAGGAACTGGTGGTAGAGGGATGGAGAATGATGATCAGGGGTGATGCAGGCCCTACAGAGTTATCCAAAGCAATTGTGTCACTCAAAATCATGGGAAGGACTTTACATGAGGTGGGAGGAGGATTTTTAGTGGAGTTATAGAACTTAAAGGGGGTCAAATTGGAGGAAGAGGAAGACATACCTCCGTCAATGCACCCGCTTATACAGAAATTTAGTGAGATTTTTTTAGCCACCTCAAGGATTGCCACCTCTGAAGGGGCACGAGCATGTCATCGCCTTGAAAGAGGGGGTGTCACCGATCAGTGTTAGGTCATATCGTTACCCTCAAATTAAGAAGGATGAGATTGAAAAGCTTAATCGAAAGATGTTGGAGGCAATGATCATCCGACCGAGTAAGTCCTTTTTCTAGCCCAATTTTACTGATCAAGAAGAAGGATGGGAGCTGAAAATTTTGTGTGGACTATCGGGCCCTGAACAAGGAGATGACTCCAGACAGGTTTACCATTCAGTGATAGATGAGTTGTTGGATGAGCTGTGGTGTTCTCAAAGATGGATCTAAAGTCGAGGTTTCATTAAATCTGGATCAAAGAAGATATCTCGAAGATTGCGTTCAAGACATGTTGATGTAGGCAGAGGGGGTCAAATCAAACCCAAAAATTTTGATTTTTGACTTCTCTAGCTCATTAATGTTTTGAGCAAAAATTTAGCTCATTATGAGCTGGTTTTTAGTTCATTTATTGAACTAAAAGTTAGTTCATTATGAGCTATGTTTTTAGTTCATTTATTAAACTAAATAGATAGCTCATTATTTGTGGTCTTGTTCCTTCTTCTCCACTTTTCTTCTTAAAAATATGAGCTTGTCCCTTGGGTTCCTATGCCGGCTGGCTGTTTTCCATGCCTTGTCCCTTGGATTTCTGAAATTGGCTGCTGGTTTCCTGTGCTGGGAAGACTTCCTGTGCCTTGGCCCCTTGGTTCCCACGGCTGCCTCTTCGGGTTCCGCCTGGACTGCTTTCCCGTTGCTATTTGGGGGCTTCTCCATGGCTTGTGGTGCTTTTTTTCATGTGTAGTATTAGGGAATATTATGAGTTGGCTGTTGGATTTTCATTTCCCTCATTTAATTAGCTTTTAATTAATGTTTTGGGGCTGTATGTATTCTCTCTTTTGGTCTATAAATAGGAGATATTTGTGGCTATTTTAGAATGGTTATATGAGTTATTTTTGGAGATGTAAACCTGCGCGTTTTGTTGGAAAAGCTTGCGAGCTTGTTCTATCACTTCTTCTTCTCTTCTTCTAGGAAGGTTTGCGAGCTTCTCCACCCTTCATCTTGGCTTCTAATCTCTTTCGTCTCGCCGCAAGTGACACCTCACCTGTATCCTTCTTCTAATGGATGAAAGCTTCTTTAGGTGTCTTGTTTGAGTCATTTTGTAAGTGGCCAAGTTGTAATAGTCTTATATATATTAAAGTGAAGTTATTTGTGGTTTATTTGTATCCTTTTGAGCATTTTGTGTCTTTATTTTATCTAGGAAGTCATTTACTTTTTGTGATAAAAAATTTGGGTCTCTCCCAAATTTTTTGATTACATCATTTTGGTATCAGAGCAAGTTAAGAAATCCTAGGTTTATGAGTCGGTTTGCCAAATAAATCTTGTGAGTCTTGTGAGTCTAGTGAGTTTTGTTGAGTCTTTAAAAAAAATGTAAAAAGACAAAAAGATGGATCAAGGAAGAAAATAAGCAAGAAGATTCTGAAGTTCAAAGTCCAATAAATAGATGGATTCTAGATTCAACAAATCCCCTGCAATATGAGCTATATAAACTACAATCATGGATGCATTTGTGTACGGAGCGGTATATGAAGAAGAAGCGACTCTTACAAGATCAATTTATGCAAGAACGAGAGGAAATTCTAGAAAGGTATGAAGAGAAAATTCAAGAACTTGATGCACCTTCTTCGCCTCCTCAGAAGAAAGCTAAAGGCGACTCATCGGGAGATAAATTTTTCAAGTAGGGGAGTCTGATGTAGGCAAGTGTTGACCTCCATGCTATACTCAAAGGAACCAAAGGGAAAAGAAAAAAAAATAGAAATCCCGCATACATACCTTGTATCCGTTGAATCCCGAAATCCTTCCCGATTTTTCTCCCAAAATCAGCGAAAATCCTGCTGAATCCGACGCCGTTCCAGGATTTCTGCGCGAATCCTGCGATGACAACCTCGATTCCACTCCTCTCAGCGTCCATAAATAGAGGCTGAAGGGGGCTTTCAGCTTCGACTCCACACTCTTCTCCTTCCACGAACACCTCCCGACCGAGCTCCTCAACCCATGACAGAGCCGAAGCTGATTGTAGCCTTACCCGACCCAGTCCTGATCTCCACTGAAGCCGGCGACTTCTTCTAACATTTTCCTTCTTCCTCCCGTAGCCTCTGCCCTAGCTTTGTCGGTTCTCACCCAAGCCGAGAGAGAGAGAGAGAGAGAGAGAGAGAGAGAGAGAGGAAGAAGGAAGTTCTCCCTACCTTGCCCGATCTCCAGGCCGATCTCCTGCTCCACACCTCAAGTCCCAATCCCTCTCTCTATTTGCTCTCTGTTAGGAAACTAGGGCCAAACCATTTAAAACCCAACTCACTCACTCCACCCACTCCAATTCTGCCCCGACTCAGCAGCCTAACTCAACCTAACTCCTCCAACACAGTACTTGGCTCAAGGTTATCCCTACCACTAATTACTATTAATTATAATTAGGTTGTTATAATTATTCATAATTATAATCATTATTAATTATGATAATTATGCTATCATAATTAATTAGTAATTATAATTAGTGTTAATTATAATAATTATTTTACTATTATCATTAATTATAATTAATTTATATTAATTATAGCTTTTTTAATTATAATTAATATAGATTAATCATAATTAATTATTTATTAATTACACCTAATTACCACTAATTATAATTAATTGTTGTTAATTGTAATTAATCTTAAATTAATGATAATTAATTTTCATCGATTATAATTAAGTTTAAGTAATTATAATTAATTTTTCATTAATTATAAATGATTTTAATTAATTATAATTAATTATAATTAATTACTCTTAATTATAATTGGTTGCCAACATATAAACACTTCTCTCCCTTTCCTCGTGCCGACATCTATAACCCCGCGCAGGTATAATCAGTCTGAACCCTAAAACTCCGAGAGCCCGATTTCAACGCATGCGTCGAGACAAAACGACCACCTATACACACTTTTCTTAGCGTAGTGGGAGGACGTGTGTCCCGACGCTTGCGACGTGCGTCCCGACGCTTGCTACACTTGGACTTGATTGAACTCAACTTGAACCAAATGGATCTAAATGAACTTAAAACTCAAGTGAATTTGAATAATGCAAGAAGACTTGATGCAAAGAACTTGTACTTGAGATTGTAATTTGGGACAACTACAAGGATCACTTGAACTTGGAACTTGAACTCAAATCAGAAAACAACAGAGGACTTGTGGACATGCACTTGAACAAAGAACTTGTACTTGGGCTCATCTTGGACTTGAATAGAACCGGCATATTGAACTTAAGACAAAACTTGAACCTAAATAGACTTGGTACAAGAAGTCTTAACTTAGACTTGAACTTGCACTCTAGACCTGAGCTAGACACTTGTGGTTTGAACTTGCACATT
Organism: Dendrobium officinale; assembly: GCA_019514585.1. Lineage (NCBI taxonomy): Eukaryota > Viridiplantae > Streptophyta > Magnoliopsida > Asparagales > Orchidaceae > Dendrobium > Dendrobium officinale. Next base: position 88,674,905 of record CM033683.1, read on the forward strand.
GAACAAATGATAATGAGCTTAAGGTGAATAAATTTGAACTCAGATGAATAATGAGGCAAGGCATTCAAATGAATATCAATGAATTGAACAACATAAGAATCATGAGAATTAAGTCTTAAGTGCATATGAATGAAGGGTAGATGCACATGATGCAACATATGATGTCCCTTCCAATGATGATGATCAATCAACATTCGAAGAATATGATTTTCCATAAATATTCAAGGTCTTCAAGAATGCAAATACCAACATACAATGTGTTGTTTATCAATAGGCATGACAAATCAATAACTCATGCAAGCAAAAATCAAATAAAATGTAATCAAACAACAAAAGTCATTTGTGATATACAAACTTTTTTTTTATATTCATGGGTTCTCAATCAAAATCAAATGAAGAACTCACGTAGAGAAGCATGACACAAATCACTAAGCAATGGATTGGACCTCCGAATAATAGATGCACAATCATAGAGGAACGATCATATTCACCCAAATGAAAATTACCACACGAACAAGGAGTGGTGAAATTGATGTGCCTCAAGTCATTCAATCAAAGTGATATGCTTACAATGATTAAACGAGGGACGTGGAAATATGCCTGCAACTAGTAGGGTAGGGTTTTCCTACAAATATTTCAAAGCCTTCTTGCCAAGTAAGATTTAAATATCAATGGATAATGATTGTTGAGAAGCCATTTTCAAGGATAATAGATTCATAACGCATGTAATAAGTCATGCATGAATGAAGACTCAAAGTTGATTTGAGAAACATAAGATAATCATAAGTTTCATACAAACGATGTCACATGGCTCTAAGTAAACACACTACAATTCTTTGCAAATATCAAGAGCTAGTGTACAAGAGATATATCAACCCCTGCAATCACTGATAATAAACAGGTTGCATAAGTAATGGGTCATTTATGAACATAGATATACCCACAATAGGTTATCTATGAAAAGATGCATAAGTTCCCACAAGCAAAAGAGATCGATATGTGGCAAATACAAATATCTACAAATTGCTGTGGAGAACCTATCATATCCACAAAATACTATCCTCAAGCAAATACATAAGAGCTTCAATGAGTGCAATTTCTTATGATCTAAAGCAAGAGATTCGTTACTGCACTACGATCCACCTGCAAAAAGCAACGAGTAGTGCACGACAGTCTACCTATACGAAGCAGCAAACAACTCTATTCAGAAGCTGCTACGCCACGCCACCGGATCCGCGACGTTCTTGGAAGCGAACAGAAGACGTTTCACAAATATTCCAAAATACCCTCGCACATGCACTGTAGTTTGTACACACTTAGGTACACTAAAAGAGGGTATACAATCAACACCCGCATGGGCCTCGACGAGCGTGTTATTGGTACACACGTGATGTCAAGGGATGCTGCGCAGGTTATTAAATTTGAACCCAATCCTCCTAAGAAAGTAAAAAGGAGTAGACAGGGTTCAATTATAAAATGCCCCCAAACACCCTTATGGGCCCCGGCAAGCATGTTGTAGGGACACACATGACGTCTAGGGATGCTGCGCGGGTCAATAAGTGAATTTAGGTTCAAACCCGATCCTTCTATACGGATCAATATGAGTCGACAGGGTTCGAACAATCAAACAAATACACAGTTGTGGCGGCCGATGTATTTGTTTAATGCATTCATATTAGGCCTTTAAAGCCTAAAATCAATAGAATTCACTAACAAAGACATAAAGCCTATGAAACCCGATCCTCTGTTGACAGCCAGACAGAGTCGACAAGATTCAATCAATAAAAGAAAAATGACCCCGAACACCCCGATGATGGCCGTATTGAACGAAGATCTCAACTGGAGGGGTTCACAAATACTTTCAAATGCCTCCCAAAAATTCATTCCAAAAATCCAAAATATCAAATCTCCGAAAATTCCAAAATATGTAAAATGAAAAATCAATCATCAAATCACTTAAGCAAAAATTCATCCTCCATCCGCAATAATTTGCCGAGGTGGACAAAATTCAAATACTACTTTAGCTCACAAAGAGCCAAATGCCTAGTCGAAAAAAAACACTATATATGATCCATTCTAAAAACAATCTCCTGCCAGTAAGGATGTGGTATGTGTCCTTTAACCGGCAGTTTTGCCGCCAAATGACACTGGAGGTAAACGGTTATGACCCAGGGCCCTCTGAACCGAGTGATTTTGCCGCCAAATGGCACCACGAAATACCAGTTATGGCCAGCGTCAATACGTTTCTTAATGACATTAAATCCTTGAAATATGAATCAATAGGATATGATCGATAGGGCACAAAGCCCTCTGTTAGCTAAGGTGGATTCAAATTTATTCCCTTAGACAAACATTCATCCCAGGTCTACAAGGTCCCCTTGGACGAAGCAACCCATGGCTGCCGACAAGGATCCTTATGTCAGGTTGGGTCGACTACCTCCTCTAACTAAGTAGACCAGGGACCACGATGGCCCGGAACGACGAAACCATGGGATCCTGATCGGGTCTATCATCCATTCCCCCACCATCCGCTTTAAGAGCAAGATAGTGCAATTTTTGTTTTAAATATCAATTCCATCCGAATATCCAAACTTTCCAAATCCCAAATCCATTACTGCTACTATATGCCAGATACACATATCTCTACATATCTAATTGACGACTAGCCTTAATCGAAAGTTCTCTCTCTTGACCGGGAGGGGTAATTAACTATAGGGGCTTGCGCCTATAGCAAACCAGAACTCAGATCATAAAGTCCTCACAAAATGAGGGCGAAATCTCTGAGTAATGTCTTATCTACAAACTCATCTGCCTTCCAAAATTTATCCCGAAACTTAATTCCGTTAAAACTCCCTCGCCAAAAATAAAAGCAAATCATGTGCGAGAAGAGGCCGGGGTCGAATTTTCGGTGCCCAAAGCAAGGGGGGTCAAATCAAACCCAAAAATTTGATTTTTGACTTCTCTAGCTCATTAATGTTTTGAGCAAAAATTTAGATCATTATGAGCTAGTTTTTAGTTCATTTATTGAACTAAAAGTTAGTTCATTATGAGCTATATTTTTAGTTCATTTATTAAACTAAATAGTAGCTCATTATTTGTGGTCTTGTCCCTTCTTCTCCCCTTTTCTTCTTAAAAATCTGAGCTTGTCCCTTGGGTTCCTATGTCGGCTGGCTGTTTTCCATGCCTTGTCCCTTGGATTTCCGAAATTGGCTGCTGGTTTCCTGTGCTGGGAAGACTTCCTGTGCCTTGGCCCCTTGGTTCCCACGGCTGCCCTCTTCGGGTTCCGCCTGGGCTGCTTTCCCGTGGTTGTTTGGGGGCTTTTCTGAGGCTTGTGGTGCTTTGTTTCCTACGTAGAATTAGGGAATATTATGAGTTGGTTGTTGCTTTTCATTTCCCTCATTTAATTAGCTTTTAATTAATGTTTTGGGGTTGTTTGTATTCTCTCTTTTGGTCTATAAATAAGAGATGTTTGTGGCTATTTTAGAATGGTTATGTGAGTTATTTTTGGAGATGTAAACCTGCGGGTTTTGTTGGAAAAGCTTGCGAGCTTGTTCCATCACTTCTTCTTCTCTTCTTCTAGGAAGACTTGCGAGCTTCTCCACCCTTCGTCTTGGCTTCTAACCTCTTTCGTCTCACCGCAAGAGCCACCTCACCTGTATCTTCTTCTAATGGATGAAAGCTTCTTTAGGTGCTTGTTTGAGTCATTTGTAAGTGTCCAAGTTGTAATAGTCTTTTATATTAAAGTGAAGTTATTTGTGGTTTATTTGTATCCTTTTGATCATTTTGTGTCTTTATTTTATCTAGGAAGTCATTTTTTTTATCAAAAATTAGGGTCCCTCTCCCAAATTTTTTGACAACATCACATGTGAGGGGCACTACGAGTTTTTAGTGATGCCATTTGACATCACCAATGTCCCTACTACGTTCCAGTCCCTCATGAACAGGGTAATCTGGCCTTATCTCCGAAACTTTGTACTGATTTTCTTTTATGACATACTGGTGCACAACAAATCGGTGGAGCAATTGGAACACTTGAGAGTGGTCCTAAAAGTATTACAGGAACATCAACTACGAGCCAATCTAAAGAAGTGTTGCTTTGCACAAGCCAGTATGGAATACTTGGTCACATGGTATCTCAGGAGGGGTGGATGCAGAGCATGCAAGATTGAGAAAATGCATAAATGGCCACTACCTAAGACTCTGAGAGAGATTAGGGGCTTCCTAGGGTAAATTGGGTACTACAGAAGATTCGTCAGGGGATACAGCACCATAGCTTGGCCAATAGCTTCCTGTGGGGAGAAGCAGCTACTCAGGTCTTTGAGAGATTAAAGAAGGCCATGACTACAATATCGATCTTGGCCCTACCGAATTTCAATCAGATTTTTGTGATATAGACAGGTCATCAAAGTATGACTTAGGGGCAGTGCTTATGCAGAATCACAAACCCATCGCTTTAGCCAGGTGTTGACAGCCAGAGTTAGGTCAAAGTCAGACTATGAGAGGGAGCTGATGACCATTGTGTTAGCTATTCAGAAGTGACAACCTTGCTTATTGGGCTGTCAGGAAGGACCAGAGGAACTTGAAGTACCTATTGGAGCATAGGATGGTAATCAAAGAGCATTAGAGGTGGTTATCAAAGATGCTAGACTATGACGTTAAGATCCATTATAGGCCCGAATTAGAGAACAAAGCTGTTGATGCCTTGTCCAAATGCATGGACGAGCTCCAAGAGTTATGTCAATATCTTTGATGTTGGGTTATTAAAGAGAATAGTGTGTAGGATGAGGAGTTGGGACTGATTAGAGCAGATCTACTTAGGGATGGGAATAGTCACCCTCGCTATTCTCTAGAGGTGAAGAGATTGTTGTACCAAGGGAGGTTTGTAATGCCTCGAACCTCTGTTCATATCATAAAGCTGCTACAGGAGTTCCTTGGGAGCGCAATGGGGTTCATTCTAGTATGCAGAAGACATACAAGAGATTGACAACTAAGCTGTATTGGAAGGGGATGCACAAGAATGTGGAAGAAATGGTGGCTAGATTAGAATTGTCGGGGAGAGCTATTGGGGATCATGTGCTAGTTTAGAATTGACGAGGACAATAACAAATGATCTAAAAGTAATGCCAAAACCACTAGAGCTAAAAGGGGTACGAATAGGGACAAGGTGGATTTAAGGAAGTGTTGATAAAGTTAAAGAATCTACCTGACGACGACGCCACCTGGGAGCCATATGAGAGTGCAGCATCAATTTTCGTCTTTCCACCTTGAGGACAAGGTGGATCTTTGGGAGAAGATTATTGATAGACCGATCTAGCCCGGACCGGCCTTGGTCTGTGATGCTGTCAAATATTTCTGTAATTTTATTTGACAATAGTATGTTTTATGTTCTTTTCTTTTTTTTAGCTATCTAATGATGGGAAAGCATCCAATGAACATGGCAGGTTGTGCATGGGGCTCGGTAGACTTTTGGTTTGCTGGCTCAATTGGTCCTTGGCTGCTACTGGTTCACGGGTTGGCTGTTTTAGGGCATATGGTGATGGTTGGAATTGAACTCATTCTCTAAGTTGCTTGAGCTGAAGTTTTGTAGCTCATTAATGCTCTAAAGGTAAGCTCATTAAGTTGGATTCAATTTTGGAGTGGACTTGTCCCTTCTCCTTCCCCTTTCTTCTTGTCTCATGGAAAATTGTGGCTTATTATTTTGTGCTGGCTGAATTCCGTGCCTTGGCTACTGATTCCGAGCATTATTTCCTTAGCTCCCACTTGGTTGTTGGTGTTCCGAGCTGGGGGTTTTCCCGTGGCTTTTGATGCCTCGGTTCCTTGTGGTTCCTTTGGTTCCCGTGGTTCCTCCTTCGGTTCCTGAGCTGGGCTGTTTTCCGTGAAAAGCTAATGGGGAAATTCCATAATTTGATGCTTGGGTTCTTGTGGAAATTAATTAAAGTGGCTATTGATATTCTTCTATCTTGCCTATAAATATAATAAGTTTTTGTGAAGAAGGGAGTTGATTATTGTGAGCAAATTTGCTATTAACCTGCGGGTTATTGGAAAAGCTTGCGAGCTTGCTCCATTCTTCTTCTCATCCCCTCTGGAAATCTTGCGAGCTCTTTCCACCCTTCGTCTTGGCTTCTAACCTCTTTCGTCTCTCCGCAAGTTCCACTCCATCTGTATCCTTCTTCTTGAGCTTTGGTGGTGATTATTGGTTGATTTGGAAGCATCTATTAGAAGAATTGGACGATCTTGCAGTGGTGGTCCATTGGTTTGCTAGCCCTATGCACTTATCTTATTTAACCTACAATTCGATGCATGTGAGGAACCCGCTCTGACAGTTGTCTGAATATAGCATTATTTTTTTTTTCTTTGCTTTTTAAAAAGTCTCTTCGTGTTTTCTTATTGGATTTTGAGTGTTTTAGTTGACTACTTCTATTTTAATAGAATCTGGTTTGAGTTCTATCCATTGTTCTCTTTGTTTCAGTTTTCTTACTTTCGTGCTTACATCAGTCTGCTAGCGGTGGAACAAAAATTCTGCACCAGTGAAGGCCGCCCCCCTTTTGGGGGTGGGGTCCAGCAGCCAAATTAATGAGGAATTAATGTGATATTAGGAGGAAATTTTCAAATTGATGGGTTGTTTTGACATTAACTATATTTTGAATGATTTAAATATATTATTTAACATTGGATCGGTTTTTTATCTTGTGTTTTCTGAAATTTGGAGTGTTTTTTAGATTTGTTTGGGCTCTAGCGGTGTCTAAAGATTTGGGAGAACCGGATCCACCTCTCCAATTGAGGATCTATTGTATCTTGTTTTCTTTCATCTACTATCAGTAAAAAAAAATTCTCGTTAGTATTTCCACAAAATTCTTCTTCATTTCTGGATTGAACCTTGCTGAAATTCAAATTCAACCAAGAGAAGTCACTTTCTCTTGGAGTATTTCCTATCAAAACACTATAAAGAGAGAACAGTAATGACATTAAGGTCACCGTAACAATGTACGTATTGGAGAATAGTGGACCCCACACAAACAATATATATATATATATAAAAGGTTTCACTATATAAATATAAATTATGATTAATTTCACTCAGTTAAAGTGATACTAATCTAACCAATTGCATCAACAAAAAACATTACAGGAAACATTAACTATTTTAAAATAAATACTGATTAACTATGTTAATACGTAGAAAACCACTGATTTCATGAGACCTTCCATGATTTAAAATATATGTCGGAGGAACTAATGATTTATTTAAGTGCTACAAGATTGGGAAGTATCACTATCTTAACACAGGCTTCAACATGTATTTCAATGCATGATCCGGTGATCAGAAAGCATAACAAAGTCAACTTCTAGATTTCAAGGCCTACTTAAGACATTCGGGAGTGTGATATGTCACTTGATGTGCTCGTATGTGATGGTTGTTTTACTCAAATTTAATTTACACTAAACTTTAAGGCTTTCTTAAACTAACACTAAGATAGCTTTCAAAATTAGTTTTAAATAAAAAAATTATTTAAATTAGTAAATATTATTTTAGCAAAAATTTGAAACAAACTCATGTTTTCTTATTTTTTGATAAATATGCTTAATCATGCCTAGGCCTTGATTAAATATACAACTAAGCTAAAATGATATAAAAAAACTCTAAACTATCATTTTATTAGACTCATTAACTTCTTAAATCTTGTCATACTTTGTTTTATAAATGGATTAAATTTTGATTATAATTAAAACCTCAGCAAAATTACATCATCTACCATCGCTTACCAAGCGGGATAGAGCAGATCGGAGTAGCCCCAGTGTGTTCATAATAGGGTCCTGACATTCATAATACTTGTGACTCCTACAATAATGACTAGTTTTTTATGGACAAGAATTTTTCTCATGATTTCCATAGTTTCTAGTTGTTGAAAAGAAAAGTTTAAGGAGATCTATTATGGATATTTTAACGCGTGTGTATTTATACAATTACTTAAAAGGATAAAAATGTACTATTGATTCTACTTAATCTCTAAGCCCTAAAGTCTTCCAATCTTTCCAAAAACATTCAAATAGTTGATTCTTTGAGTTTTTTGGGGCTAATTCTTCATTTTTTGCAAAGCTTGTTAGCCAAATTTTTACATCTTCATGCAACAGGCGGAGAAGAAATCTACAGCCAAAAAGTATTGTGAGATTTTTTTTTTAAGCATATTCATTCTTGTATGGCTCTTGTAAAATTATTTTAACTTGCCTTGGAAAACTTGAGTTGGTTCTTGTAGTCTGGAAGAGTTGTGTTCGCCAGTGTAGGAGAGTTGTTGTGTAACAATTTCTCTATTGGCTCGTTGAACGAAGGAGTGATTGTAGTTGAATCCTAAGTTGGTGGAGCCTTAAGCATGGATGTAGGTTGGTTGGGGCAAAACCACACAAAAATCACTAGTGAGGTTGTGAGCTTATAGTTTCATTTTATTTATAGTGCCACAAATCATTTAAAACAACCAATGTCAGATTGAAGAAACTAACATTTATAAGATCAATTAAAAATGACAAAAGTCAATATGATTCCAGAAAAAATGTTTACTGGCAGTTTGAAAAACAGCAAGGAAAAAGTGGTACATAGGATTTCAAGGATTTAATTTTGATAGAAATATTTTGATAATTTCCAACTAAACTTTCAGGAGAATAAAAACACATTCCCGCACACCTTGTATTTTGGTTTACATGTCAATGCGATACGGCATCCATATGAAAATTCAAGGTTGTTCATAACACAAATCATCAGTAAGATATCAAAATTTGGAAATTTTGACAATACTTTTTCCATTCATGAAGCATACAAATCTAGCAAAACGTTGTAAATTCCCATTGTAAACACATTATTCATGATTTCATTAATATAGTAATAAAATAAATATTAACCTTTATGAGCTTGTATGCTCCAGTTTATAGAAGAATGCTAATGGCATTGATTTCAAAGAAGTCTAATAAAAGTAGTTGGGGAGAATCACACGTGATTCATTTATAATCATGATTGCTAAATAGCTAGTCTTTCTGATAGGAAACACTTGTAGATCTCAAGTATTTCCTATCAATCTTCGAAAAACAGGAGAATTCTCCACAAAAATCCACACAAAATCACGAAAACAGTAGATAATTCGTATTATTTGATGAAACAGAAACGAAAGTTAGCAAGATACAGTTGATCCTCAATTCGAGAGGAGGATCGTTCTCTCCCAAATTCTCAAGACGTCGCTAGAGCTCAAAGGAAACCTAAACCAAAGAGAACTCAAATTTCAGCCAAATTCAAGATGCCCTAACCCTAGGAAACAAACTATTTAATGCATACAAATCAAAAGGAAATCCCTAAACAGTCCCTGCATTCAAATTTCCCTCCTAACTCTCTCAAAAATCCTTCCTAAATAGCTCATGCAAGCCCGGACGTGCGTGAAGGCACGTACAGGAGGCGGACATTTCCTCCTCTGTTTGGCATGCCTAACTTTGCATTTGGAATAAAACATGTCATTTGACTTTCAAAATCACCCTAAAATAATCTTCAGCGTCATTGAGTCAATATTTTTCTTCCTGGCTATTTCTCAGGAGCTTGATAATAATCAACCGAGTTTATTTTAAAAAATCATGATAAAAATAAATTTAAAAAATGACATGACATTTTTGCTCTAACAAAATTGGAGACTGCATTATCCATATTATGTAAAACCCGAAATTTTGATGATCATAGGCGTCACACGCATTTCCATGCGTCGCAATGAAATTTATGTGAAAATTTAAAGTTAACGGATTTCGACGGAAATAATTTTATAAAATTCTACGCAAAATTCTAAATGATTTATTATATAGAACTTATAGACAATTTCGCTTAAATTAGGTGATAAAAATTATAGAAACCTCTAAATACACAAACTACCCCTATTCGTTATTAAAGTCGAAATTGTTTAAGTGAGGGTATAATAGTCTTTTGGAAATCCCTATTTCTCTAAATAAGCAAAAACCGAACCCCTCCCTCATTTCATTCGCACGAATCGGCCGAAGCCGGGAGGGGAGCGGGCGGACGGACGGGGCTTCGGTGGGGTGGGTCCGGCGAGGAAATTAGTGGAAATCAAAGAGGAAGTCGAGGGGAATATTAAGGTATGTTTTATTTGAAGCGAATCACTCTCATTCTCAAAATATTTGGAAAGAAAATTTTTTTAGGGTTTTCTCCAAATTTGTTTTTCTTTCAAAATTCCTTCACAAAGATGTTTATTAATTGTTTTTGGAAGATAATTGTGGAATTTAAAGTAAGTTTTATAAGAATTTTTAAGAATTGAAAATTAGGGTTTTTACCTAATATTGAAATCCCTTAAGGCGCTTTTACAAAAATAATTTATATGGGTCCTAGGAATATTTCTAAAGCAAAAATTTTGAATTTTTGTAAGAATTTACATTTTTCATAATTTTCTTATTTAATAAATCAGAAAATGATTAAGGTAATTATTAAAATATGTTTAGAAAAAAATTTGGTGTATTAATTTGATGAAATTGATGATTTAGGATTTCCAAAAATTAGGAATTTTAAAAAATCCGAAAATTAAGATTAAATTATGTAAATTTATTAAGTGTCGTAAGAGTCGAATTAATAAGAAGCGAAGAGTTTAGACAATTTGGATTTTTATTAAAGATTTAAGAAAGAATTTTAGCTGACACTTATTTTATGTACTTATTAGGTTATGATCTTCAAGGGGGGCAAAGCGTGTCAAAGCGACACTTTGAGGAAATATTGTGCTTGTGTTAAAATAGGTACTCATATTTATCATAAAAATCCATGTATTGTTTTGCTTTTCTTTTTATTCAATTGCAAATGTTTAAGGTTTTAATGTTCAGATGATATGAATTCTATCTTTCAAATGGCTTGTTAGTATAATGTTTTTATATTGCAAAAGATTAATAAACTACAAGTTATTCGTGGTTTTCATATTTTGAGCAAATGACTTATGAAATATGATTATTTTTCATTAAGCATATGATTGACTGAAAAATAAATATGAAATTGTGCATGTTGATGCAAAGTGCCCAAAATGGTAAAGGTCAACAGAGACAAATGGCAAAGGAGGCTCTTCAGAGCCAATGGTAAATGAATGGCCAAATGATATGAAAATGTGTACCTGATCAGTACAAACTAAATGGACACCTCCGAGACGAGTGATATAGTAAAAATTATAGATATTATGTTTTATGTATATTTTCTAAGATTATTTGAAAGTTTATATTTGAGGAAATATTATATGAAAGGTTTATGATTGAGGAAAATTTATGAAAAGGTTTATTATACATAAATGTTATGAACTTATGCAATTATTGACCGTCATTTAAAATATTGACCGTCATTTAAAATTTCTTATGAAAAAGATATTTTATTTTAGTTTTATGTAAATTTTTATGAGAAATATTAATTACCTGCTGAGCAAGTAAGCTCACTCATGCTTGTGGAAATCTTTTACAAGAAAACCATCTAAGAAGTGATGACAACGAGACGACAGTACACCTACCGTCATAGAGGACCACATGAAGAAAGATTTTATAATTTTTATATGATATGAAATGTTTTATGTGTTTTTCGTACGACTGTCTGTTCCCGCGCTGTTATTTCGAGCTAGCCTGGCCGGGTCGTGACATATTATATATTTAAGAATGCGTGTGTTTACATGCACACACTTGGACACATACAAGCACATGTGTGCCCACATGTTTGCCTGCACACGCATCGCAAAAGTTACTAATATGCCGAGTGATATTAGCAATATGTCAAGTGATAACTATAATAAGAAAATTGATAATCTAAAATAATATTAAGTTGGTATATACCCACCTTAAAGTGGAATAAGATTGGTCAATTTATGCCATTTTAGTCCAAAAAATATCAACGTCATCTCCAAAACTTGTTGGTAAATATTTGAGAGAGAATAAAAGAGGTCAAATGGTCTGTCCAACGCATTGTAAAGTGTTTTGGGCATCAGTGTCCAACACAAGACAATAGCATCTAGAGATGTCCAGCTTCATAGCCACCCTCCATGTCTGAGTATAATTTCATGTCAATTTGTTGTATGAAACACAACTCTTTCCATGAATTTTAATAATTGGAAAATTACTTGAACGGAAAATTTGTAAGAAAGCAAATTTAAAAGGTGAATAAAAAATAGCAAAATTATACATAAATTATTAGAAAATTCATATTTGGTCACATGATTATTCATTTTAAAAATTAGAAATTTATGGATAAGCCTAATTAAGCAACATTAGACATTCACCTTGCGGAAACCAATGGAGATTTCCCCATCATTTTCTGAAGCGGAGAGTTCTAGCTCAACCTTTTCAAGACCTTTACTCACAGCCTGCATTTCTTCAGCTACCATCTTTAATTGAATCTGTTATTCTTCATAGAACTCTTAATCAGAAAAAATAGCAAATAAACAAAGTATTGGAAAGGATTTGAAATTTTCAATTCTATTTAATTCGGGATATATTCACACAATCCTGCATATATACCACGCACAAGCAGAGGTAGATTAGAATCGGCCAAGCCACTTATATATTGGGAGAAGATGGCACACACATACCTTAGATGCCGCTTCCAAATGAATCAAGTCTTTATAGAAGTCTAGCAACTCGGGCATTTTTTCAGCAAGAAGCTACAAGCATATTTGATCGATCAAGAAAATGGAAACATGTAAGAGCGACAAATTATACATGGGATGATATAGAAGAAGACAGTTATCTTTTGATACCAAATTGATTTAGATAGAATTGCAGCAATAAGTGTTGTGTAAACTTTCGAAGAGGAAGAGGAGAAAAAGATGAAGAAAAACTCCACGTACACAACAGAAAGCTCTGTAAATACAATTTGGATTAAATGAGGAAGAGAATAGCACTCATAAACGGCCTCATTAATAATTCATTCATCAATAAAATAATGAAATGTTTGTACAAAGTACAAACAATCTTATTTAAAACCAAAAATAAAATTTAGGGAGAGATTATTGTTAGTCATATCACTTAATAGAAATTTTCACCTTATTTGGAGAGCAAGTCTAAAAAACTTAACTAATTTGTAGTCAAGTTTGATTTATTATAATTGGCCTGCGAGAAATTGATCTTGTGTAGGTTTATGTAACATTCCAAAATTTTGAGAGAAAAGAAAAAATATCCTCAAAATTTACCGTCTCAGAATTTAAAAATTTTAAATTTATAAAATCTTACTATTTGTAATAATAATTTTAAAGTATATACACCTATAGGAAATACTAACTCTATAAGCTTGTCTAAATTAAATTTAGTTTTATGAAAATAGTGTTGCAGTTTAAAATTGGTGCATCTAATTTTTCTTTGGTGGCTCTTTAAAATTTTGAATTTCTTCTTGAAATTCTTCAAATAGTGTTGCAGTTTTAAGAGGCATGATGCAAAATCACACAAATCCAGTGAATACTTCTAAAAAAATAGAAATATGCAAAAGAGTAAAATGATATTTAAGACAAACAAAAATACTTGAAGACTAGAAGAAAGCTTGACTATAAGGCTTCTAAATGAGGAGAGAGTCACAATCCTACAAAGGAAGAAAGAGGACGAAATAAAATACCATGTCAGCCGACTGGGTAATAGAAAATAATTATATTTGAGATCCTAATCAGTCAAAAGATAAAAATCTACCTCAAAGCAAACACTTGCATCAAAGTATTAAATATAAAACAAAATACCAAAATAGATGCTTTCAATGAATGTAAACTGTCTTAATAAAAATATAAATGAACTTATGCTTCAAACTTTGTTCAAGAGGAATGGAATCGCCATGAGCATAAAATATAGCCAAGCAACAACAATTTAGAAAATATTCAAATAGTAAAATTGAAAATGGTATTAATTCTGAACCAAAAAAAACGTAAGTATGATGCAGATAATGCTGATTTAGCTCACCTTGCATAAATAATGCATTAAAGTCGATTTGTTATTCCTTGCACGAGTATCGGACAATTTCAGAAGGCTGTCCAGCCTAAAACCCACAGCAGAACCTAGAAAATAAAAAAGAAAAGAAAAGTCCCTTTCAAACTTCTAGTGTTTAGAAAATATGCCAAGAAAGCCATAAACTATAGATGTACCTCTTGCTGTGCCTTGATTCAAAGCATTTCCTAACGTAAGAATAGTCTGCATAATTTGTCGTAATTTGGCAGAACTTTTTACCTAAAATGAAAGACAACTTTGTAATACACAGAGTGAAGTCAAACAAAATTTATGGCGGGTTAAGATTACCTCGGTGGAGGCATCATTAATGATATTCAGATTAGACCGCAGCTCATTCACCTAATGAAATTCAGTAATAATTGAAATACAGGTATACACAAGCATGCTCAAGATACTAATCTCTATAAAATGATTAACATACCTGTGTGGAAAAGGCAATTCTAAAGGAAAATACCCTCAACTTGGATTCTACTCGGGGAACCTTCATGAGCTCAAGAAAGAACTGGCAGGATTGTCAAAATGTTTTTCAGTCAGACTAAAAATGGAAAATGAAGAGAGCTATCAATATTATAAACTACCTGCTCACACTTTCCCAGCATTTCTTTGTTTCCAGAGTAGTTCTGCAAAATTACAGAAGCGAGTAATACAAAAAGTAAATTGAATTTCGCTAGCATGGAAAATTAAATGACATCGGATCTGACTAACAATATTTAGTTTTTGGCAATGTAAAGCAATTGATTAAAGCATGATTGAGCAATCTTTAAAATAATGTCAGATCGACATACCCATCAACATAAACATTAGAGACATTCAGCTTAAAGTTGAATGGGGAAAATGAGATCACAATTTACAAACCTCAACATTTTCTTCATGCTCTAAATGGCATTGTCATGGTAGGCATGTTGACCAATTATTATTTAAGATAATTAAATAACTCACCGGCCCATGTCATCCCACCCATTTCCCTCGACTCTCTCGCACTCACATTTGCACCAACCCAAAGTTTTGAATCAATTGACAAAAAATAAGTGATAAGTCGAGCAGGAGCTGGTTTGGAGAAGGCATCGGCTAGTTCATGAGCAAGCAAAGTTGAGGAAGCCATGATTTGAAGCTCATTGGAAAAAGTATTTGACAGGTCCAATCATGTGTTATGAAGAAGAGAAGATCATGGTATAGCTACCCGGCAAAGGCTAGAAGTGTTCAGCCGCACGTGGAGTAGAAGAAAAAGCATGTGCTCGCACATGAAGGATTGATGGGATTCACGACATGCAAAGGAAGAGGCATTCATGAGACTTATGGGCTTATGCTAAATATACCCAAAACCCAGATTTAATAAATCCAAATTTAAGGTAAAATGATGGAGAAATGGGATTTAAAACTTCATAAGATTTAAAATTTTATTGTCCCACATTAAAAAAAATAAGGAAAGCAAAAAGAAATAAGAAGAGAAAGAAAAAAAGTGAGAAGAAGACAAAAAAGAGAAGGAAAAAAGAGAATTAAAAAAAATGAAGAAAGAGGGTTTGTATTTTGAGCTCTCCATAACATCGCCACTGCCTTGTTATTTACAAAGTTGCTTTGCACGAAAATACAAAATGAAAAGCAAGCTCAGGCCTCCATGTAAGTACCCATACACAACTTCTTGACGTGGCGGGAAATATTTTATACTTATGTATTTCGTGCAAGCCATCCAAAGTAATCCATATACGAATTCTATGAAATGGTGAGAAGGCTTATTCACGGCTTTCTTGGTGCGGAGGAAGTAGCAGACCTAGACTGCCAAAAAATTAAGTAAATGCACACTTATTTCTTGATGCAGTGAAATTTTATTTTATAAAATTTGTGAGGTAAAGATAAATAAACGTCTTTCTTAGCATGATCAGGGTAGAGGACAGGATCGTAATGTTTACACCACCCATACACACCTTTCATGGTATGATAGGCAAGCCTAATGACAAGTCCTGAAATAACGAACTTAAATGAATTTATGAACCCAAAACCACGAAGTAAGGAAAAATAAAAACTTCAAAATGGCATAAAAGTGGTGCTTAAAAAACTAGAAATGAATAAAAATTGAACACGGGACCAGATTTGTAGGGGACTTATGATGAACTTGAAATAGAGCTTACGAGCACAAAACCTCCCCACTACTCCTAAGAGCTCTTTTGAACACTCAGAAATCTCACTAACACACTTGCTAAATTGAGCTTGTAATGACAATGAAATATGATGGATTTCTATTTATAGACAGAAAAATGATTCCCTGCAATGCCCACCCAAGTAAAATATAAGTCACATACAAACAAATTGGCTCTTTCAAAACTCGTAATGAATTCCAACTCCTATAATTCGCAATTGGATCAACAATACACACCCAAGCAAATAAAAAGCGATCAATAATGAACTCAAAAATGCAAAGTCAAGTGTGTTTCAAGGATAATGAATTCACATGAATAATTGACACATCAGGTCCATGCACACCTCAAACAATTGTGACTTCAATAGAATAGCTTTAAGACGTTAAATTGGTCTAGCCGACTACGCATCACTGGTTATATAAGTGTTTTAATCAGCATATGCATCAATCATTAAAAGGAGGTGATATATGTCTCAAAATGCATCATGCTCCCGCAAGCATTTTTTCCTAAATAAGATGAACGGTTCATTTTTGTGTGTCATGGGTTGTAGGGTCATTTTGTAAAGACTGCACGTCAAAACATTAAAAGAAAATTTTTCTGCATGTACTCTAATAAGTGTGGCCAAATCCAAAGAATGCTACAAGAACTAAAAACAAAATGAATTGTCATGCTATGAGAACCGTACAATCATTTTAAAACACATGCAATTACTTTAAAATATTTACAAACCCACATTTAAAGATCAAAATTATTAGTATGTTGCATGATGTTCTCAAGCGAGCCATCTTGCCTATATGGCAGGGTCGTAAGTCCCACATTTTAAATCTGATCCTAATAAGGACTAGAGTCAACAAGACTTGAACCTCATGACCAGAATCCATTGATGAGCCAAAAATAACACAACTTTTCATTTTATGTTTGCATAATGTTCTCAAAGCCCCTTTAACAAAATAAATATACTTTCAAAAGAAAAGCAAACTCCTGATCGCATACCTACAAGACAAAATCATAAGTGCTAATGTAGAGACAAACCAACATATAAAAGGTAGAGTTGACAAGATCTGTAACATAAATATGCCCATAAACCTTGAGTAAATAAACATGTAATCCAAATCCTTAAAAAATCAAGTACAACCATTCAGATAGCACCATGATTAACCTTTTTTGTCATAAATAATAACCAAAGATAGTTTATTTTAAAAATAAAGTTCTCTACATGTAAAAACAAGTTTTTTAAAATATCAAACCCCATGATGGGCATGCTCAACTTAAATCATAATCAGAGGTGGTTTATTCTAGAAATCAAGTTATCTACTTGACATGACAAGTGTTTTCAAATATCAAACCCCAATAAAGACCGCATTGACAAGAAATATCAACAGGAAAGAATCCTATTTTATAAATGTCCATAAATCCCATAACAAATTATTTGCAGCTTAAATCATGCTAAAAGTATAAAAATCTTATATTCATAAAATTTTAGAAATATTTCAAGCAAAATTAATCGTCACAAGCTTAAAGCAACAATCGTTCACCCTTCGCAATGTTGATACAATTTTCGTATCAACTCGACTCTGATTGAGTCGAATCGGATATGTCGGTTTTGATTGAACCTAATCAACTCAAGTGAGCCCTGTTGAACCCAAATCAACTCCAATTAAGTTCAATTGAATTCAAAATCAAATCGGTTTTGATTCGAGCCCAATTGCATAAAATTGACTCGATCAAATTAAATTAAATAGATCCAAATTGGGCTCAAATCTACTTCCAATCAGCTGTTTAAAATCAACGGCTCCAATTCTTTTGAAATTTTCTCCTTGTGTGTGCAGCTTTTCGCGTCAAATCCCATAGGACCAATTAATCAAGAAGAAGATCCTTCCAAATTCAAGAAAATGAGCGTCATAGGATTTATCTGCTTTTTGCGTGCATCCCAGAGAAGTCGAGAGAGGGAGAGAGGCCTTCTTTCATTCCTACGTGTGTCCAAAGGAAAGAAATTGAGAGCCTTCTACGTGCTCTCTGCATGTACGCATTCAACCCGAGTGGACAGGATCAGATCAAGAGGGAGCAGACACGGGAGTCTGTTCGAGATATCAAGAGCGAAGCCGAGCGAATAGCCCTTCTAGCATGCATGCGACCTAGAGAAACACAGGAGCTTCTTCTTTTGCCCTTAGATTGAGAGAGGGAAATTCCTCTTTATTGTTGTCATTTTTCCAAGCAAAAGAGCACAAACTTGCTATTTGCTCTCTTTAAACAAAAAGAGGGAGGGCATGAGGACAGAGGAGGCATTTTGAGGTCGTTTGCTTGTTGCAGGAGATTTTTCTTCCTCACATGCCAACTTTGGCAAGCTCGTGGCAGCGGAAGGCAGCACCTAAAGACGTTTGGACAACAAACTCGTTCCTTCATCTCCTGCATTCTCTCTTTTTCAAGGCGAGAGCATACCGGCTTGCACTATAACGTGCTCCGGTGAGATATATACCTCAAAACATAAAAAACTTAGGTCTATCGGCCTCTTGAATGTGTGATTGACGCTCCCAACAATGATAGGACCTTGTAGTAGCTTAATTTGTGCTCTCCAAAAACTCAAATATTTGTTGTCCTCTTAAAAAAATTATGAAAATATGATAATTTCGCACAATTTTTTCTCATTTAAGAGTCAAAAGAGGAAGGCGGCAAAGCGTCGGTTGTTAAACTTGTCTCTAATATCCCTAGCATGAATGAAATAGCATTCATTTTGCATTCCAACACTGTCTACGATAAAACACTAGGTTAAACGTTTTTTAATTTAAAATCAAATGTTAGATTGTATGTTTTCCAAATATTGCAAGTTACATATATTCCTACCCAATATTTGTGTTGTGCCAAAAATGACAGCTTATAGAACTTCACATTTGATAAAGCTTGTGGATATTTCTAGAGTTTTGTTGGAGGCTCAAAGTTATATTTGATTGATTGACGAGACGATTAAATTATTGTAAGATTTCTTGTATGGTTCAATGGCTTGTGTTGCAAAACCTACAAAAAAATAAAATTAATCAAATGTAAATTTATTGTTTTACAAAATTTGAAATAATCATGCATAGTCAATGTGTCTCATATAGAAATCCTTCATTTAAGCATAAAATAAGAAAACAATTTATATTCAGTAAGTCAGCATATGAATGCCTATATGATCAGGCATCTTGGTCTTAAAAATAAATTGCAAGTTATATCCTTTAAATCAAAACAGCATCCCTATCTTCATATGCATTAAGACCAGACCTCATGATTTTAAAAGCGTTTAGGTGGGTTTAGCTGGTGGTCTTTTCCAAGCAAAGTTGTAAATCTAAAGGTCAGACTAACTTATGCTACATGTGAGGTATAAATTCATAACTCCCCTACACTCTGTTAGACTTAAATTTGAGTTACTACCCTTCAGCAGTCATCACCTTAGATCTAGGATCAACATATGAGGGCTTATGAGATTAGAGTCAACCTTAGCCTCGAATCTTAGATCTAAGCTAAAGAGTATTGAGGGAAAGTGCCTCGAACCTAGTCTAACATAGTGTAACGGATTTATAAACCTACACCTCACATAAGGAATAAATCAGTCCAACCTTTAGTTTTACAAACCAGCCTAGAAAGAGTCGCCAATTAAACCCATATAAATGTGTTAAAAAACATGAGGTCCGATCTTAATGCATATGAAAATCATGAAAGTTGTGTTGATTAAGAGGATATAACTTACAATTTTCTTTTAATCCAAGATGCCTAATCAAGTGGGTAAGCATATGTTAACTCAATGCAGATTTTTTTATTATTTGGTCCTTAAAAGAAGACTTTCTACATGAGACACACAAGCCATGCATGATTATTTTAAATTTTATAAAATACCAAATTTGCATTTGATTAATCCTACTTATTGTAGTTTTGCAACACAAGACATTGAAACATACAAGCAACCCCACAATAATTTAATCGTCTTTTGAATCAATCAAATATAATTTTGAGCACCCAACAAAGCTCTAGAAATATCCATAAGTTCTACCAAATGTAAATTCCTACAACCTATGTCATTTTTTGCACAATACAATAATTGTGTAGGAATAAAAGTAACTTCCAATATTTGAAAAACATATAATATAATATTTGATTTTAAATAAAACAACCTGGAGTTTGATCATATGCGACGATGTTGGAATGCAATATAAATGCTATTTCATTCAGGATAAGGATTAGTGGGCATAAGTCCAACAACTCGGTGCCTCATTGTCTTTCTCTTTTGACAATTACATGAGAGTAAATTCTGAAAAATCACTGGATTTCCATAACTTTTTCAAGAGGACAACATACATTTGGGTTTTCGAAGAGCACGAAAGAAACTATATCAGAAGCATGAATCACACATTCAAGAGGCTGATAGACATAGGTTTTCTAAGTTTTGAGGGATATATCTCACTAGAGCAAGTCACTGTACAAGTCGGTATGCTCTCGCCTTAAAAAGGTGCGAAAGCAGCAGTTGAAGGGACAGGTTTGTTATCCAAGTTACTTTAGGAGCTATCTTCCGCTACCCAGAAAAATCCCAAGAAGCTCAATTTCATTGATTTGGAAGGATATTGATGCAAGCAAAAATTAGGACAACCCCCTAATTTTGTAAGCAAAATAAGACTCTTCCTAGGACAATAAGAAGGATACAAAGACACAAAAATAACAACTTTATAACATATAAAAAGTGCACTTACAACTTCCTAAAATTACTTTTAACTCTTGACACTTACAAACTTAAGAAATAAAAAACAAACACATAAAGCTTCAATTCCATCGTTTGAGAAGAAGGATACAAGTGGAGTCGAACTTGCGGATAGAAGAAGATAAGAAGCTGAGACGATGAAAGCATAACTCGCAAGTTATCCCAGAAGAAGGAGAAGGGGATGCATAGCTCGCAAGCTATCAAAACCCACAGGTTTTCTTCCAAAAATTATCACCATAAACTCTCTTTTTTTCTTTACCCAAACACCTTATATTTATAAGCCAGACAACCCAAAACAGCACTTGAAAACCCACCAAAAAGGGGCAGCATTCACTCCAAAAACAGCAACCTAACAGCCACAGAAATTCTAGGTAAAAGCAGCCATGGGAAAGGAGCAGGCACCCAGGAAATCGGGACGGATCAGGGGGAGCAGAATAGCCCACGGGAAGGAGCAGGGAACAACCACGGGAAAAAGTAACCAGGGAGGAAACCAAAGGGGTTGCATAGGAACCGGACCAACAGCCAAGCAGGGAACTGGAAGAGCAGTTAGGGGACCAGAACAGACAATAAAATGGGGAGGAATCATCCATGGGAAAGAGAGCTAGGTGGGGGAACCAAAGGGGCAGCAAATGGGGGGAATGAACCTCAATTTATGGAGTGTCTTGGTGTCATATGAGTTCTGTTTTGAGTTATATTTTTTTGGAGTCATAGTCCATGCAATCA
Organism: Dendrobium officinale; assembly: GCA_019514585.1. Lineage (NCBI taxonomy): Eukaryota > Viridiplantae > Streptophyta > Magnoliopsida > Asparagales > Orchidaceae > Dendrobium > Dendrobium officinale. The sequence continues at coordinate 88,696,469 of CM033683.1, forward strand.
GCCTTCAGAAGCCTCAGGACAAGATTCAAAGCAAACTCAAGCTTCATCGGGAGATGAACAATTTCAATTGGAGGAGAATTGATGTAGGCAAGCTTTGGGTTGCTTGTTGTCTCTCGATTTGGGTCTTGGCTGCTCTCGGGTTGGGCTTTGGCTGCACTGATTTTGAGCTGAAATCTTGGGGTCTTCATGGTGCTAACTCGTTAATATGAAAAGGTTCCTTCCTTGGCTGTTTCCCGTGGCTGCCTCTTCCCCTTCTTGTGTCTCCTCGATTTTCTTTACCCTGAATACTGCATTTCTTTCAAAAATTGTGTCAATTTACTAATTTTTAATATGATGCATGGTTACTTGCATGCATACATAAATACATAAATACACAAATATTGGGTCACCGAATGGCGGTGAGATGGAGTTTTGATGCAAGCAAAAATTTGGGAGAAAGCCCCAAATTTTTGCAAGCAAAAAGCTTCCTAGATAAAAAGAAAATTATATAAAATACTCAAAACTAAACAAAATGCGACAAATTTCAACTTTTATAAGATAAAAGGCTGAGAGCTAGGTAGGGGAACCAAAGGGGCAGCAAATGGGGGAATGAACCTCAATTTATGGAGTGTATTTGGTGTCAGATGAGTTCTGTTTTGAGTCATGTTTTTTTTTAGTCACAGTCCATGCAATCAGCTTTCAAAAGCCTCAGGACAAGATTCAAAGCAAACTCAAGCTTCATCATGAGATGAACATTTTCAACCGGAGGAGAATTGATGTAGGCAAGCTTTGGGTTGCTTGTTGTCTCTTGATTTGGGCCTTGGCTGCTCTCAGGTTGGGCTTTGGCTGCACTGGTTTTGAGCTGAAATCTAGGGGTCTTCATGGTGCTAGCTCATTAATATGAAAAGATTCCTTCCCTGGCTGTTTCCCGTGGCTGCCTCTTCCCCTTCTTGTGTCTCCTCGATTTTCTTTACCCTGAATATTGCATTTTTTTTCAAAAATTGTGTCAATTTACTAATTTTTAATATGATGCATGATTACTTGCATGTATACATGAATGCATAAATACACAAATATTGGGTCACCGACTAGCGGTGAGGTGGAGTTTTGATGCAAGTAAAAATTTGGGAGAAAGCCCCAAATTTTTGCAAGCAAAAACAAAAGCTTCCTAGATAAATAGAAAATTATATAAAATACTCAAAACTAGACAAAATACGATAAATTTTAACTTTTATAAGATAAAAGACTGAGAGCTAGGTGGGGGAACCAAAGGGGAAGCAAATGGAGGAATGAATCTCAATTTAAGGAGGGACTAAAAAGGCTCTCTACAAGACATTAATGAGCTGATTCTAGTAGAGGACCTAGAATCTCTCAAAATTTATAATTCAAAATATTTTGACCCCCCATTTGCCTACGTCAATTCTCTTCCGGTTGAAATTACTCATCTCCCGATGAGATGTCTTCAAAATTTTGGATATCCGATATTTCAGAACCTCTCGATTCCACAAACTCACCTGACACTCACATACATGACACCAAGACCTATGATATACTAACTTGCTCTAATACCAAATTGATGCAAGCAAAAATTAGGACAACCCCCTAATTTTTGCAAGCAAAATAAGACTCTTCTTAGGACAATAAGAAGAATACAAAGACACAAAAACAACAACTTTATAACATATAAAAAAAGCACTTACAACTTCCTAAAATTACTTTCATCAACTCTTGACGTTTACAAGCCTAAGAAATAAAAACAAACACCTAAAGTTGCAATTCCATCGTTTGAGAAGAATGATACAAGTGGAGTCGAACTTGCGGATAGAATAAGGAAATAAGAAGCTGAGACGAAGAAGGCATAACTCGCAAGTTATCCTAGAAGAAGGAGAAGGGGATACATAGCTCACAAGCTATCAAAACCCACATGTTTTCTTCCAAAAATTATCACCATAAACTCTCTTTTCTTTACCCAAACACCTTATATTTAGCGGAGAAATGGGGCAGCCAAATAGCCCAAAACAGCACTTGAAAAATCACCAAAAAGGGGCAGCATTCACTCCAAAAACAGCAACCTAACAGCCACAGAAATTATGGGTAAAAGCAGCCACGGGAAAGGAGCAGGCACCCAGGAAATCGGGACAGATCAGAGGAAACAGAACAGCCCACGGGAAGGAGCAGGGAACAGCAACGGGAAACAGCAACCAGGGAGGAAACCGAAGGCGCTGCATTGGAACCGGACCAGAAGCCAAACATGGAACTGGAACAGCAGCTAGGGGATCGGAACAGACAATAAAAGGAGGAGGAATCAGCCATGGGAAGGAGAGCTAGGTGGGGAAACCAAAGGGGCAGCAAATGGGGGGAATGAACCTCAATTTATGAGCTAAAAAGGCTCTCTACTAGAAATTAATGAGCTGATTCTATTAGAAGACCTATAAGCTCTCCAAATTTATAATTCAAAATGTTTTGACCCCCCCATTTACCTACATCAGATATTCTGCTCAACAACCTGGTGTTGTGGGATTTGGCAAAAAAGCAGCGCACATAGGGATCAAATTTCAAAGGGATCATAGTTGTTGATCATAAACATCCGATTGGAAGAAGATTTGAGCCCAAATTAAGCCAGATTTGAATCAATTTGGGCCTGATTTAATTTGATCAACTCAATATTATGAAATTGGACTCGAATTGAAGCATATATGATTTAATTTGAATTCAATTGAGCTTAATTGGCCTCAATTTGGGTCCAAGTTGAGTTGATTTGAGTTTGACGGAGCTCAAATAAGTTAATCGGATTCAATCAAAACCCAATGGGTCTGATTAAACTCAATCGGAGTCATCGACACGAGAATTATGTCAAAACGTGACAATTTGTCGAGGGTGACAAATTTAAGATAACCTCGACTCACGAAGAGTAAATGTCATATAAAGCATATAACTATAATCATTGTAAATAGATTTCGCTCCAATAAAGATGTGGCATTTGTCCTCTAATAAGATGATTTTGATGCCAAATAGCAACACTAAATAATAGTTATAAAAAGAGAACTTTGATAGAGTAGTTCTGTCGAAAAATGGCAACATTAAATAATTAATTAAGCGAAAGCCAAATTGACCCCAATGACTTAAATCTCAAAGTGATGAATCATAGAGGACACTTGATACAATACAAAGCTCTATATTAGTTAAGGATGGCTTGAAAGTGTCCTCACAGATAAACAGCCACCACGTCTACAAAATTCTCTTAAACAATGCAACCAATTGCATCTGCCAAGAACTAATCGATCAAGTTAGGTCAACTGCCTTTGCTAGTTAAGTAGACTCAAGTTCATGACAAAAAGAGATGTGGGGATCATGGGAACTTAATTGGGTTCATTATCATTTCCGCCATCATCCATTTTAAACTAATGGTGGTATGTTTTCATCTATTCAATAGCAAAATCAAATAGTTACAAACATAAGCTAAGTGTTTAGTGTTTAAAAACTAGCTTTAATTGAAAGTTTTCTCCATCACTAAGTGGGTAGTTAACATTAAGGCTTGCGCCAATGAGAAATCGAGAACAAAATCTTAGAATAGCTGAATCCAATCTGTTTTATGAAAATTTAACAAAATCTTCTATGGTTTTATATATCTATTCCAAAACTAATTAGATAATGGGACCAGCCACAATAAAGGCAAAAAGCAATCAAGCTATGTTATGATCATGAGGAATTACTCATAAATCCCTGAAATTAAAAAAAATGACTGGTTACTTTCATATGAAAATCATTCTAATTAAAAAAAATCATTAAAGCATGATTGAGCAATCTTTAAAATAATGTCAAAGACATACCCTTCCACATTAACATTAGAGAATTTTTGGGGCTATTAGGTTTGATGACAAGTGTTAAGTATTTCAAATGTAGCATTTTTCGAATTTTGATATTGGTTTGATGAAAAAAAAAACAGAGTTAGATTTTAGTGAATTCCAAATTCACTACCGTCAATCAGAATCGTCGACGGCCCACTACTATTGTTGAGCTTTAAACTACATTCATTTGACTTTCAAAACAAATAATAAAAGTAATCACCTCCATTTGTTTTACATTCATCCAAATAACTCTAAATATTTAAATATATTGCATTTTTTTACATTGTATTTCAATTTACTCTACATTTCGTTTTCAGCAAAACAAACAACCCCTTGGTGTAAACTGTAAAGTTGAGCAAGGAAAATGTGATCTCTGTTGTCAAACCCCAACAGTTTCTTCCTGCTTTGAATAGTATTGTAATGGCATGTAACTTTATTTTCCTAATTTTTTCAAACCATCATTTACAGTTTTACATATATTACAAAACAATTTTTATAATGGAAAATGGAACAAACCATAAATACAGGCAAAAAACAATTCAAGCTATGTTATGTTCATGGGAAATTACCAATAAGTTCACAAATTTTTCCCAAGATCCCCACCCCACAAACACAGAAAATAATTACATAATTCAATCACTCCAAATCTGTGGAAATGCCCAAACTAACACAAGAACTCATATCCCACTGCGCTCAAAAGAACAATTTCCATAAACATCCAGCCTATTATAATAAATTACTTCACCAAGATGCTGATGGACTTGCTTGCTCATAAAATGCAAAGTTTCATTGACAAATCCAACATGCAAGCTTCGTAACTAGCCATTTTTTAACCAGAGCTCCACCATCCCAACCCTGCCAAACAGCAATAATCCAAAAATCTTTTCGTTGAAAGAACTAATCACAATAGTTAGGAGAAAAGTGCCCAACTTTTCATGAAATGATAAGAAGAAAACCAAGTCTTATTAAAACATTTCAAAGTGCTTTTACTTCAGGGCTACATTTTTTCATTGCATCGTATATTTTAGTGCGGTGTACCCATGTAGCTTGGCTACATGCTTCATAAACTAAACCTCAATTGAGTACTTTTAGTCCTTTTAGTCCTTTTTACTTTTTATTAAGCAGCAAGAACAAAGTATATTAATTCAGTGAGTAAATATGCAAAACTCAGCATGTTAATTGAAGTATGACAGCAGACAAGAGCGAGGGCCAAAAGTATTTTGAAAAACTCAGTTTATTCATGAATTACCATAGTAACACAGTAAGTCCTTATATTGAAAGGTCCCCCGAGGAAAACTATTTTAATATCTCTCATTAACAAGTGAGAAAACAATGAAGCAAATGACATCTAAATTCTTCTTAACTCCAACTAATTAAATAATTCATAAGAATAAATCATCAAACAAATGAAATTTGGCCGTAAATGACACTCAAAGTAAATTCAAAGAAGCTCTGGACAGCCCCATTACCATGTTTTGTAGAGAATCTTTTTGGGCTTCTGAGACCATTTGAAAGAACAAAAACGTACAAAAATGCATGAAAGAATTATCGTTGAATGGAAAGTTTAACTGTCCCTTCAAAATAAAACTGATTTACAAAACGGCAATTCAAAGAAAAAATAAAAGGAGACCAACCTTGAGCATTTCCATTTCTTCTTTGGTTGGACAAAACTTGATGAGATTTTCAACTTGATCAATATCCAAAGCCGTAGTATCCAAAGCTAAAACAGCATTCTGCAGATCAAAATAAAGCACGTATAACAAATTTACCTCTAACCATTCAATATCCCAAAACACAGGTTTTGCATATGCTTAAACGCAGCAAACTCAAACCAATAGTTTTCACAGTCCACACAAATAAGCAAATATGAAAATCAAACATAATAGTTCCCTCGTCTTCTCTGTACAATATTAGATGAACTTCAGTGTATAATCTAAAAAAGTAACATTTCTAACAATAACAAGAAAGTAAAAGTAAAAGTCCCTCCATTTGTTAACTGTTTCCAAATTTAAATCAACGATCCTGCGGTTGAAGTTTCTCAAAATCAGTCAGTCTTTTAGAATAAAAAACTCCCTGAAGAGATGCTTTTCGATGTAAATAACATAATTGGTAATAAGATCAAAAACATAATCTGAATCTGATCTATTTACATAAAGTATGTACATATCTAGCCAGCTCCATCAGAGAGATCCGCAACAGGGTTCTAATCAACCTGCACTGGGTCAATATGTTGTGTCCTGAAAACTAAAGTCACCCTCTTGTTTGGATGGAAAACCTGGACACTTGCTAGGAATAAAATTTTGATTAAGAAAATTTTCTTCAGCAAAAGCAGAAAAAAAAATGTGGCGTAGAAATACTTTTTGAAAAAACTATTATGGAAAAAGCAGAAAAGCATATGCCATACCAAATGAAGCCTTGACAAGAAGGGAAATATCTCAAAGGAAAAAGGTGCAAAAAGAAACGTAGACCACAAATCAGTGAAGTCTCATACGTACTAAAAGTAATATCACATGAAAATTAAAATCATCACACATTACAAATTTGCCAAAGCTAAAAACATTCTTTCAGAAGATACCGTTAAAGCCAACTTTCCATTCAGAAATCAATGGGTAAATTGAATAAATCCAGAAAAAAATGTCTGCTTTACATATTTTATATAAAAACTTGATAAGGGGAATGGCAATGAATAGAATGTTCAGCACACTTTGGTGATAATTGATATACAGGGGTAAGGGTGTCTTACCCAAACACAATTATACTGCGTGAACATCACATTGACTGATTTAAGATATTACATCGATGTCTCAAAAATCTTAGGTTAAGGGAATGCACTTTCTTCTCTTAGCCTAAAAATATCTAGAAGTTCGATACAGACTTCTTAGGTTACATGTAATGTTAAGTAAAATGTAGCAATAACGGCAAACAAAGTCACTGAGACAAAGAAAAGGAGAAAAACGTGAAGGGAAACTCAGTGCTTAACTTGGAGCGATCCAAATACAGACTTTGAATAAAGAGGAAGGAGAAATCAGTCAGGAAACAGTAACCTTATCTTTATTAGATTTAAACTTATAAAAAAAGAAATAAGGAAAATTTTAACCTAAATTGATTGGGATTCTAAAAGGCCATGAAGATGGTCAAATTCAAATCAGTGTTAGCTGATTTGGCTAAATAATCAATTAACATGAATGATATTACATCAACTCCCTATCGTGCAAATGACCGAACCTATCTCCGCGTTCGGACGCCAATAGAAAGCGGACATCTGGCTGAATACAAGTGCGATTTTTTTAATATAATCTTTTTGCTTTATGTCTTGTCAGCCCGAACGACCCGACCCAGTAACCCGGCGATGATTTGAATTCAACACTACAAGAATGGAAACGAACCATTTTTACTATTCACTCGACATTTCTACTTCTCTGTCACTCTCGGCTCTCTGCTCTCGGACTTCTACGATACCTTCCATGCTACAATACCTTCTTCCCGCCGGCGGTAGACGATGACATAGGAGAAATACTTTAGCAATTAGAAAAGGTAATGTTGCGCCTTGGTTGCGCATGACGTGCGCTTTTGGTTGCGCTTCAGTTCTGTTATATTTTAAATTTTAGGGTTTTGTTAATGTTTTACATAGCAGTGTTTGTTCAATGTGATCTTAAAATGTTATTGTATGGATCTTAAATGAAAGAAACAAATGATGCGAAACAAAATTTTTAACTTGCGCTTTACTAAAATTCTTTTTTTTCCAGATGTCGTATCAAAAGCCAGTTACTTCTCGATGTTATGTTACAACTTTCAGAAAAACTTGTGATGCTTTTGTAGAGATAACCGATGAAGAACTTGAGCAGACTTTAAAGAATTTGAACATTTATCAGTTTCTGAAGTTTCCAGCATTCCAACAGTGTATACCACTTCTTTTTGAGATTCTAAAATTTGGAGTTCTGCTGATGAAGGCTTCATTGTCAATGTCCACTTAAATTTACTTCAGACGATGTTGCTTTGTTGATAGATATGATTTTGAATAAGGAATTATGAATATGTTTTTTTACTTTAAATGTAAATGTAACATGTACAAAAATTTCTGACAGGTATGCCTAACAAAGGTGAAGATATCAAATGGAGGATTGATCCCCTAATTGGACCTCTAACAACTAAAATAAAAATTGAAATGTCAAAATTAGATAGATTGACTGATAATGCTACGAAGTTAAACACATTTATAATGTATTTGTTATCTAATCTTTTTTTTTTCCACTAAACAACCATAAAACACCTAGAAGGCTCACATCTATAACAAATAATGTAAATGAGTTCACTTCCATCAATTGGGATTCATGTATGAGAAATTTCATGGTCGACGAATTCCATACAACTTCTAACAAGTTTAAAATGCAAAGACCATTGAGTTACATCAATGATTTTTTCCCTCTCCTACTGGTAAGTTTCAATTCATATGTTTTCCTCTCATAAAACTTTTTAATTGTAATTTATAATGTTTTATGTTTGGTATTATACATATTTGATTTCTGTAACACTTTTCCTTGATTAAACCATCAGATCCAGAACTAAGACCGCGTTTTTTGAGATGGGAGGGGAACACTGGATTATTCTATACAAAAGAAATGGCTATCAAATTATTTAAATTTTTAAGGAAAAATAAGGTAATTTCTAAAATAATTTATTTTTTAGAGTTGCTCTTTAAGTGCGCTTTAATTGTGCTATAGCGCAAGTATAGCTCAAGTATAGCGCAAGTATAGCGCAACAACCAGACATTTGATATATTTAAATTTGTTGCAGATTTATCCTGTTTTATAAAATGTTACAGAAGAAGAAGCTGAAAAATACAGGGCTGACATAAATGCGATACAAAACTTGAAAATCCGGCCTGAGCACCATCCCCACAAAATTCAATCACCACAATGAAAGAAAATTCACACCACCCACCTCCCTCTCCTCAATCTCCTCATCAAGAACCACCTGAAAGTTCATCTCACAAAATTCAACCACTTAAAAGATTCACCCCACAAAGATCATCTCAACAACCTTCTGCTGAACAAACACATTTTGTAAAAAATGAAGATTTGTTGGCTGTTCAGAAAAAACTGCTGGAAGGATTTCAAAACATGTTTAACAAAATTGAACAGAATTTTGGTGGTAGACTTGATCGACTTAAACATAATATGGAAAAACTTCAAGTAGATGTAGATTCTATGAAGTACAAATTCATTGACTTTCAAATGAATTGTGGTCATAATCCTGAAAAACTATCTATATCTACATCTTACTCCAGCATCCAATCAGTAAAAAAAGATGTTCAACCTCCAATACCATTCAAAAAAGATGTTCTTCCACCACGACCCAAAGAAGATATTCTTCCACCACCACCTAAAGAAGATGTTCTTCCACCACCACCTAAAATAGATATTCCTTCACCAGCCACAACAGATGTTCCACCACCACGAGCAAATACAAATGTTCTTCAACCAATAGAGAGTTCTTCAAAGCACCTCATTCAATACCAACCATAAAAAAGAAAAAGAGAAGACAATAAAGAAACTGAAATAACATATGTATTAATGAAGAACCAAGAGGTTATTTATGTTAATAATGTAAAAATGAGTCTCGAACTGACATAAATGCGATACAAAACTTGAAAAAAATCCGGCCTGAGCACCATCCCCACAAAATTCAATCACCACAACGAAAGAAAATTCACACCACCCACCTCCCTCTCCTCATCAAGAACCACCTGAAAGTTCATCTCACAAAATTCAACCACCTAAAAGATTCACCCCACAAAGATCATCTCAACAACCTTCTCCTGAACAACCACATTTTGTAAAAAATGAAAATTTGTTGGCGGTTCAGAAAAAACTGCTGGAAGGATTTCAAAACATGTTTAACAAAATTGTACAGAATTTTGGTGGTAGACTTGATCGACTTAAAGATAATATGGAAAAACTTCAAGCAGATGTAGATTTTATGAAGTACAAATTCATTGACTTTCAAATGAATTGTGGTCATAATCCTGAAAAACTGTTTATATCTACATCTTACTCCAGCATTCAATCAGTAAAAAAAGATGTTCAACCTCTAATACCATTCAAAAAAGATGTTCTTCCACCACGACCCAAAGAAGATGTTCTTCCACCACCACCTAAAGAAGATGTTCTTCCACCACCACCTAAAATAAATGTTCCTCCACCAGCCACAACAGATGTTCCACCACCACCAGCAAATACAGATGTTCTTCAACCAATAAAGAGTTCTTCAAAGCACCTCATTCAATACCAACCACAAAAAAGAAAAAGAGAAGACAATAAAGAAACTGAAATAACATATGTATTAATGAAGAACCAAGAGGTTATTTATGTTAATAATGTAAAAATTGAGTCTCGAACTGCACTGCAATATATGGATTCCAGGCAAGGTTTTCCAAACAGATGAGCAACAAAATTTCATGAATGAATGTTTTAAAAAGTTTGATAAAAAGTAAGTTAAGCCTTTTTAAGTGTGCTTTACATTTTTTAAGTGCGCTTTATTTGCGCTTTAAGTAGTTTTTCATTTTCTTTTTTTGTAGGGACGATGTTATATTTACATCTGGTAACATAGAAATAAAAAGAGCAGATATTAACGATCTGCTCACAGATCAAGGGTTAGCCGACAACCATGTAGATGCTTTTGCTTATTTTTTATTAGAGAAGTTTAGAGTAATGACAGACAAATTTCAACATTACTTGTATATTTCTCCATTGTGCAGGGTAAGTATAATAATTATTTATATCTTATTTTTCACATTACTTTTCTTATATTGCTGACTTATTGCAGGTATATAAGGGGTACAAGCAAGAATATCAGCTGTTTCTCCAACACATTAATCCAATTTCTATTAAAGAATGCAGTTTTATTGTATAACCCATAATTTTCAGTAGGCATTGGATACTTATAATAGGCAAGTTGAAAGAGAATGTCTGAAAATTGTATGATTCATTACCAAATCCAAAACACAAGGATATATGTCATACAGTTGTAAGTAAAATCCAATTTTTAAGTTAAATCCAGATTTTAAATTAAATCCAGATTTAAAGTTAAATCCAGATAACTATATTTTCATACCTAATATACTTATAAAAGTTTATTTGTTCAGATAAAATATTTGCATGAGAACACCAATGGATGCTTTACTTGCAAGTATAGCGCACGTATAGCGCACTTAAAGCGCAAGTAAAGCGCTCATAAAGCGCAACCACACAACATTTTAAATTACAAGTAATCAATTCATGATTCATACAATAAATATTACCAATAAAAATCTTTATTTAGATTCAATAATTATTACAATAAAAAATCATCAATTCGCAATAAATATTATTACAATGCAAATTCATTAAATTCCAACTCCGATGCAATGAAATCCATCATCAATTTGGTGTATTCAGCACCAGGTTGGCTTGTTGGTTGGTCGGTTATATATTTCTCAGTGAAACATTCAGTCATGCTTGAAAAGTTCATCTGTGTTGAAGAAGGATCATACATTGGTTTTTCCCCCATCAAAGGTTTCTTCTCTGTTAGAAACTACAGCTTTAGTCTTAGGTAAGGAATTATATAATTAACATGTTATTAAAAATTTACTCTTAGGACGCTTCTTCTTTTCCCAACGGCTTTTCAGTTTTGCATTTGATATGCATTTAGGTCTACGCTTTAGAGGATCTTTCAAATTAGCACTTCCACCTTGAGATCTAGCAACATCATTCTGATTTGTTTTCTTGCCACCAAAAATTAAGTATAAGTTTTGAGACATGTCTTTAATTGAGAAAATAATATACTCCTCTGCCTCCTCATTCCCTTGAGCTTCTGTGCTCATTTGATATGCAAATCTGCTCACTTGATTTCTGAATATGAATCTCCTACCGCTTTGAAAGTTATTACTTCTTTGATCATAAGCCTCTAATGAGCTGAAACATACGCCCTTTTACTATGGCAAACACAACACTGCTTTCTTTACAACTTTCTATCTCGTTTTTCCATAATACAACTTGCGATGAGATTAAAACTTACCGATATGTTGAAACCAGAGGAATTTTCAGCTAGTTAGCTTCCGATTCATGCACCACCCCTTCTGATTCATGCATCTTTTCCGATTCATGCACTCCCTCTTCCACCTCCCTCTTTGCTGAGCATTCCATCTATTTTCTGCAATTTTCTAGCTCGTTTTTTCTTCTAAAGCAATAAGTATTTAGATCTTTCGCAGGTTTCAAAAATAGCGGCAACGTTTAAAATGAAAATAAAGTGGACTGGGTCGGATAGATCGGGCTGACAAGACACAAAGCAAAGAGATTATATTAAAAAAATCGCAGCCAGGTGTCTGCTTTCTATTGGCATCCGAACGCGGAGATAGGTCCGGTTACCTGACTCAATAATTTGCCCATCATTTAGAGAGTTAGCATCCATATAGCTAACCAAGTGATACAATGCTAACTTTTATAATTTACTTTTTGTCACCCACGTTTCTGTAAAATCCGAAATAGACGACCGTAAGCGTTACACGCATCTCGATGCATCGCGATAAAATTTAAGTGAAATTTCAAAGTCGTCGGATTTCGAAGAAATTAATTTTATAAAATTATACATAAAATTTCGAGCAAATCGATACAAAGAACCTATAGTGAATTTTGATTAGTTTGATAATTAAAAAAAGACGAAGTTTTTAACTAATATGGATAATTACTTAAATACCCTTAATGATATTACACCGAAAATAAGTCATGCAAGGGCAAATAAGTAATTTTAAAATCCCCAACTCCCTAAACCATGAAGAGGCTAAATCCCTCCCCATTCTTGCGTTCATTTCATACGGCCGAACCAAAGGGAGAAGAGGCGCGGATGGGAGAGGGCGATGGGAGGCTTCGACGGCATCCTTGGCGGCGGTTTCCAGCTGCCGGAATTGGGGGAAATAAAAGAGGAAGGTTAAGAGAAGACTAAGATATGTTTTAAGTTAAGAAAATCATTCTCTTTCTAGAGATTTTTGGAAGAGAAATTTCTAGCGTTTGTTTAGAAAATGATAGGGAATGTTAAGGAAAGGATTTTGACCTCAAGAATGAAGTTTTCCCCAAAAGATTTTGAGATTGAAAAGTTGGGGTTTTTCATAACTTGTGATTTTTTTAGAAAACCCTTCACGATTTTTGTTCCTGATGACATTAGGAGAGTTCAAATTGTGGAAATTTAAGTTTTTAGCAAAAATTTTAATTTTTCTAATTTTATAATAAAATAATCCGAAAATATTAAACCCTAATTATTAAAGTAATAAGGGAGGAGTTTTTGAATGCATTTGGAATGGAATTAGTGAATTTTTGGTTTCCAAAAATTGGATTTTTAATAAATCCAAAAATATAATTTAATTAAAGTGATTATTGAAAATATTCTATGATTAATGCTTAGTATGAGTGTTACATTTATCCTTAGGTGTCGATTAAGGGGATGCCTCGAGCATAAGCTAAGTCGTTTAAGTTTATGGTACTTGTATTTAAAGTAAATTTCATGTTTCAAAATTTTTCTTTTATGTTAAAATTTTCTCTCTATATAAATTTCACATGTTAAAATTATCTGCATTTTTATTATTCAAGAAATATTAAATTTTTGTACTTATGTTTATCATTACATTAAGTGTTAAACCTTTAAGGTTAAATGTGATGGCATATTCTTTAATGAAATTTAGGTAGCATGAGAAGATTCGAGCATGAAACAGTTTAGGTAACATATATGAATTTATGAATGACTTAATCCCTACAATATATATTATGATTGCATGTGCATGATGATCTAGAGTACCAAATGGTAAAGGGGCTCTTCGGAGCCATTCGTAAAAGAGCTCTTTGGAGTCAATGGTAAAAGGGCTCTTCGAAGCAAATGGTAAAGGAATGGCCAAATTTGACTGTGTACCAGATAAGTACAAAACACTAGTACTTCTGGGACTGGTGTATTATATTATGATTAAGCATTTTATGCATTTAGAGAAAGGTTATGATGAAAGAAAAAGTTTATGAAGAATGAAAATAGTTTAAGGAAAAAGCTAAAGAAAATTGTGTATGAAAAAGGCTATACATTATATGCATTTCAAATGTCAAGTATGTTTTTTATTTTCACAAATTCTTCTGAATGAAAATTTCATGCACAAAATAATGTTTTTATTGTTTATAAATTTATAATAAATAAATGTTACATAGTTAGTGTTAGCTCACCCTGCTTGTGGGAATATTTTTCAGGAGAGACTGCTAGAGAGTGATGGCTGAAAGACCGATTACCTATCATCATAGAGGATCCCAGGATGACAAGTTTTTATGTTCATGTTATGTAATGTGTTGGTTGATGTATCGTGGATTACTGTAATGTTTTCAGTTTATGTTTTAAGATATTTCATGTTTTGTTGTGTTAGAGTATTTCAGTTTGGAAGTTTAGTGGCTCTTTCTTTCACTGTTCTGTTATTGGATGATTATTGTGTTTATGTCATTTATAAAATGAAAGTTAAAGGTGTTCTCCGCACGACCGTCTGTTTCTGCCCCGTTAATTCGGGCTGGCACGGTTGGGTCGTGACAGTTTCATCCAAAGGAGGTCTATGATTCTAACATCCTTGGCTCCTTTTTCATATTCCTTCTTGGGTAAATGAAATTATTCCACTAAGTTAATAACGAGTGTTGTCATAAAGCAAAATTCTTTAAAAGATAAAGGGCGTGGGTTCCTATTGAGGGTAGTTTATATTAACATGGACAAAGGTACTATGGGCCTAGGAGCAATCTCCTAAGATCCACCCGCCACAAAGGCTTATGACAATATATGACTCTTTTGGATATTTTTCACTTCATCGACTATACATCAAGTTGTTACTAGACATATATTCCTCTAACCTAGCTAGCAATCTAAGTAGTTGTTTGTAGTCATCAAGGGCCTCAATAAGCTTTTGAGTCTTAATTTTTGAAATTCTCGTTTATTCCTTTTTGAATTTTGATGTCTCGAGGAAGATACAAACCTAACTTCCCCAATATTTTTGGAATTATTTAAAATTTGCATCCTATCAAGCAAGGGATTTACAACAAAGAATTCCTCGGATGAAAGACTTTTAGGCCCAATTATGTCTTAAGGCAATTTCGCCCTATATAACCAAGGAGTGTTTTGATAATTTGTTTAATTTTCTTTGAGATTAAAATTTAAAAAAAAAAAAAAAACTCATCTACTTTTCTCTTCTTATGGGGGCTTTCCATGCTCATCTGATGTTAGCTTGCACAAAGGTAGCTGAGATGATGTTGGTCACTACCATTTTAGGATGGACCATGATGTCGTTAAAAAGAAAGAGCTAGCCATTTCAATAGCTTTGTCTACCCAAATTTTGAAAATGAACCATCTTAAATTGGATGGCTTATTATCAAATATTAAGGGCAATAATTTAGATCATCAACATTATATGCATGCTCTGGTCTATGAGACTAATTATTGGAGACCCATATTGAGTGCATGTCAAAAGAATACTGCACTCCTTAAATTAGTATTTGTTTATTAACTTTCTCCAAAAAAAATGGGAGCCCTTCATCCTTCCCCTCCTAGCTTTCATAAGTTTGGAAGGACTTATTGCTTCCCTTTTTTTTCTTCCTTATTGTCAATTAAAAGAACTGAATATAGCATTTACATCATTCTTTCCTGGGAATTAGGACATAACTTTCTTCTTTTCTAAAGAATTTTTGTTAGTATTGGCATGAAGCCCTTAGGTTCAAGCAACCTTTCAAATTTTACGACTTGTTCCAATAACCCAAAAAATATATTATCAAAGCCATGCAGAAATAGAGGATCATTTGGTCTTTGATGTTCCCCGAGGAACTAAACAAGTTAAGGTTTCGTAGCCTTAATATGTATTTGGGGACAATCTTATATTTCTTCTTTAAGAGTGAGATCTAAGATGGTCATTTTTTTGTGTGGCACTAACAAGAACTTTACTAACATCATTTTTGAGCTACTCAAATGTTTTAACTAAGTCGTTGGGTAACTCATGATACCACTAAAAATATCTATTAAAAAGGTTGTTGACAAAATAACATAGTAGTAAAATACTATTTCCTTCAGTGTTGTTGCAAGTAGCATTGAAATGGGCCAAACTTTGCATGGGATTCTTCATACTACAGATTAAATTAAATTTTCACACAATATACCCTTTATGTTTTGTATTGAATGTACTCAGACGAATATGGATGTCATTCACCTACCAAAGCCTCGATAGCCACAAAAGCAATAAAATTTTTAACTTTTAAAATATAGGTATTCATGTGTTTCGACAATCACTTTTAGCTCTGGGTATGTAATTTAGGCTGCTCCTTACAAGGATTATGATGATCCACATCTTGAAGCAACTAGAACATTCGAAGGAGTAGCCTAAGTAATGCTTGTTTTGATTATTAAATTAACAAGTCTAATTATATGGTGGAAGTGGTGGTGCTGAGATGAGGATGAGTAGAATTCAAATTGGATGGTTGAAGTGAAAGAATGTTTTGGGTTTGTTGTGAAATAAAAAAGTACCACTCAAACTTGAGCGAAATTTTTATAAGATGGTGGTGAAACCTGCAATACTTTATGGCGCAGAAAGTTGGCCATTAAAAGAGAAGCATAATCTTAAGTTAAGTGTTGCTGAGATGAGGATGCTCAAGTGGATGAGTGGATTTGGTCTTAGAGATAGGATATGAAACGAGCATATTCGTGAAAAGGTTGTAGTAGCTCCAGTGATAGATAAGATTAGAGATAGTCACCTTAGATGGTTTGGTCATGTAAAACGGTGGCCTTTCGATGACCCTGTTATGAGATAGATGTATTAAATTTGGCCTATGTTAAGAAAGGTAGAGGTTGACCTAAAAAAGACTTGGTTAGAAAATATTAGAAATGACATTTCTTTATTATATTTAAATGAGAATTTGACTCTTAACAGGACACAATGATAAAACCTTGATGTTGCTGTTGTAGTTGTTTAATGTTGATCAACTATTGCTATCAGATTGAGTTGACCAAAGAGATCCTTCATAAATTTACTCATTACATGAAATTGATCACTCACTTTATCTTTCATATCTAGTTTGTGTTACATTTGTTATTGCAATTATGTTACAATCTTGAGAGCATCTTGTGCTTCCTCAAATTCATCTCGTCATCAAGAGAACTCATTTGATGGCAACAATTTTTACTGGTTATCTTGAGGTTGACCTTTTATTTTTTTAGGATGAAAAATACATTTTGATTCTTTAAAAAACTATAAGCTCTTTGGGTAGGAGGATCATTTGTATGCTCAAACGGGCGCCGGTTCAAGTGAACCGGCCAGTTAATAAAAAAGGCAAAGACGAACGAAGTGGGAGAAGATCGGATAGTTTGCATGTGCGAGCTATCCAAAACGGACACAAATCGCGTCATTGAGCGAAGGATCTCATACGAGGGAGAAAAATAACTACTCGTGAGATCTATGTCCATTTCACTCGGTCCTGTGGAATCAAACGAACGAAAAATGAACAGAGGCTGAACAAGAGAGAGATATATATATAGAGAGAGAGAGAAGGGGAAAGAAGTTAGGTTTTCTAATTTTATTCATTTTCTTCACATCACTTCTATAATTTAAATTTATGAAAGTATTAATTATCTTAAAGGAAGGCAAAAGAAAGAATTGAAAAAGAAAGAGATTTGATAGAGAAAGAATAAGATAATGAGTTGGAAAGTTTCTTTTGTAAGTGATTTCAATCATATTTATTTTATGTTCAAATTTTGAAGAATAGAATTTATAAAATTTATTTTAATGACAATAATGGTGTATGCTTTTAGAAATGAAGAAAATTCTAACAGAGAAAGATGAAGTATTTGGATTTCGAAAAAAAAAACTCATAAGAAAGTGTAAGTAAATTCCCTTTTCTTATTCTTTTCTTTCTGTTCAAACTGTGAAAAAGAAAATTTTATAATTCTCCTAAATGAAGAAACATTATTATTGTGAAGAAACAAAACTATAGCCAACCCTATGTAGTGGGATAAAGATTCGATGTTGTTGTTATTGTTGTTGTTGCATGGTAAGGTTAAAATTATGAATATGTAAGTAAAATTAATATGAAAATGTATATGTTCTATTGGTAATGAACTAAGGAAAAGTTGTTAAGGTTAATTCAACATTGAAATAACCTTGCAGTGAAAGAGCTAATCTACTAAAATTTGAAGTGAGTGATTATATTTCTATCTTATTATAGTAATAGTTATTTTTCCATAATTTAATGCATTGATTAATATGACATTTTAAATGTACACTTGAAATTTTCATTAGAGAAATGATCAAAGAATTTTTTTTATTTTACACGCATAAATTTCTCATATTGCTATAACTGCTAAATGTAAAAGCACATATTGAAACCCCATGTGTGTACAAATTATGCATATATTAGATTTGTATATGACATGTGCAACAAATAAAGTTATTTTTCATTTATGCTCCTAAATGGCATCCCAACCATGGGAAACACATTTATAAATAAACTTGCCCATCTCTCTTAGAGTAAAGGTCATTTATTATATACCCAATAACACATCACAGCAACAACAATTTTTCAATTTAAGCCTTAGGTCATGAATAATAGTTAGGTATGAAACAATTACAAATCTTGTGAACAATGCACAGCTTAAACATGATTCTAAAACAATAGTACAAGCTACTTCAATCATTCTGAAGCATTTATCAACATAAATAAATAAAACCTTAGGCAAAAGGCATCAAATATAGCACAGGATCCTTCAGATCTATTCATTACTGCAAAACTAGCTACCCAATGAGAGCCAAAAGTGTCATCACCATTAGCCTTACCTCCCAACTATTTGTGGTCATCTTAATGTGAACCAAATTTTTAAAACATGAAAAATATATACAGTAAACTTATGGAGAAACTTACTATCATCTTAGGAAGTGGCATCTTAATTTTTGTCAGCATGATTTCGCAATTATTTGCTCTACGCATATCAACCTAAATAATAGCAGGCAAATTAATGCATTAGTCAAAAAATAATACAAAAATACAGTAATAATTGATTTTCAGGTAAAAATTCTAACAAAACCTTCATATTAAAAGAGCAAAATTGCAACAATAAAACAAATGAATAAAGAAAAAACCTACATTATGGTCTTCACATTCTATCAACCATGGTAACTATGTTGAGAGGATGTCATAACTAATAAGGCCATAAAGATAACAGAAGAATCTCAAACATTTAAATCACAGCCAAAACTGCTGTTCCCCATAACAGAGAAAAATAATAATCTCAACTATTATGGAGGACAAACATTTTGACAGGACTAATTGTGTCTCGCAACTACTCGCACAATTCACACCTCACTACCTTACCAACCTCCTCCGTGCTAGCTTGCTTAAGTTGCTCTACCGCTTGCTTTTGTAGTCCACTCATTCTGACACTCACAAGCGCATGCTATTCTCATTATTTCAATACGCTCACTTAGCGTTGCCCTCATGTTCTCGCATGTCATCACCTTGGGTTTGCCTACGACCCGGTAGTTGTTTTCCTCCATGTCCATGATGCAAAAATAGGAATATGTTTCTCACTGAGCCTCAACTATTACTTAGGGTAAGACCCTTTCTCTCAATGATCTAAATTCATTATCGCCTTTTTTAGCCCTATCTCATATTGTGCAATGACGTCTAAGTCTTCTCTTAATGATTCGAAACTCTCCTCAACCATTGATATCATAATAATGTTTAATGACACTAATTACCTCTTATGGTTAAGGATCTTTCACTTTCTTATTGGTTCCCATGACAAACTCTCACCTAACTGGCTAGCTTCATGTCCTCTGACTCACGATAAAAACATCAAATCCTCCAAATGACTAGATTCTAATTGGAATTCTCACTTGGATGGTTAATAGCGCCCACATGTGCAGTCCTGTGAAGTGACCCAATATAGTACACATGAACGCTGACTTGTTTCGAGCAATTATTGAGGGTATTTTTTAACCCATTTTACAAATATGCATCTTTGATTAATATGATACTGTGGTATACATGCCATAAATTTTTTTTCAAAATTTTTTATTCTCTATATGATAATACACATGATTATCTAAGAAAGGGGGTGCAATTCATCAAATTATGATATGATACGATTAACCTAAACATGCATGACTAGACATTCTACATTTATTTTATGTTTGTTCTACTAACTGCTTTAATTAGACTATACTACATTCAATGCTCCATTTTACACATATTTTCCCAATATAGATGGATATCATATTGAAATGTAGATGATTTCTTTATTGGACTTCTTCACAATTGACAAGTGCGTTTGTACAATTAAACTTTCTAGTCATATATTATTATTTTTATAAATTATTTTCATCATTTTGTCCCAAATCAATATAGCATTTTATGATAATTTTTCATATTTTTTCGTATTGAATATGAGTATATGACTCAATTGCTTATACAATTTAAACTCTTTCTTTAAAAATTTCAAGTATTTACAACAAATGCCATTACTCATAAATGTCTGACCTAGGAGTTGGGCCAATAGGAAAAAATGTTATATGCAAGATAGACTACAGTCACCCTTCGGCGTATTTCAATAGTTTAACTTCTCGTGTGTTTTTTATTCATGATTTATTTAAATGAAGTTTACTAAAATCAACATCATGATGTTTGACATTTTCACCAATTTGATATTTTATTATTTTGGTTCTTATATGCTTTTCTATGCTATTATTGCTAACTTTCACCAAGTATTTTGTAGCCATAGAAACTCATGAGTCATGATTGAATGGTGTTTGGCAAATTAAAATTTGTTTCCATAATATTTTATGAGTATATCATCTGTTATTGCATATATTGCATTCAAACTACATGGCATTTGTGATGCCCATGTTGTTTTATTCAAGGTGCTTTTACCTAATCATGTTCCTCCACACAATAGAATGTCATAATTAAGATCCTACTCATTTGGAAAGTGCATTCATCTGTTATTGCCAATATTCATACATAATGATTAAGTCTACTATTTTATTTTATAAGTTCTATTCATTTGTGTTGCAGATGTTAATTCATATAAATTGTTTGATCATAATATGTCATACAATTTATGTGATTTGCATAAATGTTAATTATATTATACGTGTTGTTGAATGTTTGCATGCAAACAAATGTTTATTGTTCTTAAAGTTAATTTGACTTCATTTTTGTTCCCTGCAAATGAGATGGGCCAACTAGCTTTTCTTTAAAACTTTGAGGGTCTAGAATTATAGTCCAATTTAAAGAAAGAAGGTTTAAGGTTTATTTAGTTATTTGGTACTAGCCAACGAGCTCGAGATGATGACCATGATATCTAAGCACCTAAATATTTGTATAAAATCTCGGAAAAACAGTATCTATTTATTTATCTAACTAACAAGCTAGGAAATGTCTAACTTCAATGGATACTCACTCGCAATTAATCATTCATGTTTTGTTATTCCTAATAATTGATATATGCATAATTCATTTATTATCTATAATTGATTATTAACTATCTGACGTGGCATAGCATATACAAAGTTATTTTGACATAAATTGCATTTCATGACATCTACACCTAAATTCTATTATTAATGTTATGACATTCATAGAAGATTTTCTTATTGATTTTATAGTTAATACAAGCATACCTATTGATTTCACTTCCTTGCATTGAATTTGGTTGTAGGTTTCATGAAACCAGAGTTTGAGAGGAAAAGCTTGAATTTTATTAAGCAATCTACTCCCTATTTATAGATCTATACAAGGTATATCAATAAGGAAACAAATAACTCTTATAATAATATGAATATAATTATTCCTAAATCAATGGGAGGAATTAATGCAATCCTTGTAGTCCTCCCACGGATTACTGTTCACAGCCGTGGATGTCTTCGGGATCGTAAGGTTGAGATTTAACACTCCCCCTCAAGCTGGGAAATATGGATCCGTCATTCCCAGCTTGTCAATCATTTGGAGGAAGATAGAACTGTCCAATCCTTTAGTGAGAAAATCTGCAAGTTGATCCTTTGATGATACATGGTCAACACTTACTAGACCACTGTCTAGTTTTTCTTTAATAAAATGTCTGTCCACTTCTATGTGCTTGGTCCTGTCATGCTGGACTGGATTGTGGGCTATGCTGATTGCTGATTTGTTGTCACAGTGTAGTTTCATGGGCTCATCCCACTTAACTTTTAGATCTTCTAGGATTATTTTGATCCATAGTAGCTCACATATTCCCAAGGCCATAGCTCGATATTCTGCTTCTGCACTGGATCTTGCCACCACATTCTGTTTCTTGCTTCTCCATGTAATAAGGTTTCCTCCAAGAAATGTGCAATACCCAGAAGTAGATCTTCTATCAACAGGTGATCCTGCGTAGTCAGCATCCGTGTATACTTCTAGGATCATTCCGCGATCTCTCTTAAAGAGAATTCCTTTTCCTGGTCTCCCTTTAAGGTAGTGCAATATCCTGTCTACTGCTTGCATGTGAATCTGCTTTGGATTCTGCATAAACTGACTGACCATGCTTACAGCAAATGCTATGTCCGGTCTAGTGTGAGAGAGGTAGATCAATTTCCCTACAAGTCTCTGGTAGGCTCCTTTATCTACATCTGGATCTTCTTTAGCTTCTCCCAGTTTAAGATTAGGTTCTACTGGTGTTGGTGCTGGTTTACAGGCAAGTTTACCTGTTTCTTTTAGAAGATCTTTGATGTATTTCTGTTGTGAAATGAAGATTCCTTTGCTGGAGTGAGCTACTTCAATTCCGAGAAAATATTTTAGTCTACCAAGTTCTTTGATGTCAAATTCCTTAGCCAGATTTTTCCTTAAACTGGCTTTCTCCTCTTCATTACTTCCAGTCAAAATAATATCATCAACATACACTAATAATATTGTGACTCCCCCCCTGAGTCTGAGTGTTTGAAGAATAGTGTATGATCTCCTTGACTCTGTTGATATCCATTCAAGAGCATGAATTTGGAGAATTTTCCGAACCATGCCCTTGGTGATTGTTTGAGCCCATATAGAGCCTTTTTCAGTTTGCACACCTTGTTACCTTCAGATTTCCCTTTAAAGCCTGGTGGTATTTCCATAAATATCTCTTCTTCTAAGTCTCCATGTAGGAATGCATTTTTCACATCCAGTTGTTCCAGGTGCCAATTGTACTTGGCTGCTAGTGAGAGTAGTATTCGGACAGTATTCATCTTGGCCACAGGTGCAAACGTTTCTTGGTAGTCAATGCCATACGTTTGAGTAAACCCTTTTGCCATTAGTCTTGCCTTATATCTCTCCAGTGTGCCATCAGCTTTGTATTTTACTGAGAACACCCATTTGCAGCCAACCGATTTTTTCCCTATCGGTAGATTGACGATCTCCCATGTTTCGTTCTTCTCCAGAGCCTGCATTTCATCTTTCATGGCATTTTTCCAATTTTTATCAGATAAGGCCTCAAAAACATCTTTAGGAATACGGATATCTTCTAATGAAACAAGAAAATTTTGGTGTGACGATGAAAAATTATTGAAAGATATAGAGTTGTTTATAGGGTATAAGGGAGGTGGTGAGCTTACCTTATTTCCAGGAGATGGTTCAGATTCTTGGATCTGCTTTGGAGTACAGCTTGAGCTTGTACGTCTGGAGTAAACCTTTCCAAATCTAATAACGTTGTCATGGGTTTCAGGTGGATTATTTTGAGGTGGTGGAGGAATGTCAAGAGGTGCTAGTTCAATTTCCTCATCTTCCTCAAGTTCAGTCTCCCCCTGAAGATGAGTTTTTGAGAAATAGGAATTTTTCTCATCAAAGGTAACATCAATAGAAACAAAGGTTTTTCTTGTGGGAGGATGATAACACTTATAAACCTTTTTGGGTTGCTGAATAACCAACAAAGATGCATTTGAGTGCTCTTGGATCTAATTTTCCTCGCTCATGGCTGTGGATATGAACATAGGCAGTGCATCCAAAGACTTTGGGTGCAATATTATGATGGGTTCGAAACTCTGGGTAAAAAGAGGACAAGGTCTCCATTGGAGATTTGAGGCCTAAAGCAGTTGAAGGTAATCGGTTTATGAGATAGGTTGCAGTTAAAAGAGCTTCCCCCCAATAGGATTTGGGTGTATTGTAGTGAAATAGGAAGGCTCGAGTGGTGGCTAGAAGGTGACCATTTTTCCTCTCTGCAACCCCATTTTGTTGTGGGGTGTGAACACATGAGGACTCATGGATGATCCCTTCATTCTGGAAGTATGAGAAAAGGGTTTGGTTGAAATAATCTTTGGCATTATCAGAGCGGAATCTCCGTATTTTTACCCCAAATTGATTTTGGATCATGGAATGAAAGACGGGAAGAATGGTGCTAACATCAGATTTATTTTTAAGGAGATAGATCCAAGAGACTCTAGTGCAATCATCAATAAAAGACACAAACCAGCGTGCCCCGGAGATATTGGGGATTTTTTAGGGTCCCCATATATCACTATGAATAAGGTAGAAAGGAGTGTTACATCTCTCACTTTTGTTTGGGAATGAGGTTCTTTTATGTTTAGCTAACTCACAAGTTTCACAATGAAAATTTTTAGTTTCTATTTTCTGAAACAGTTGTGGATACATATGTCTTAGGATATCAAAAGACGGATGTCCTAGTCTATAATGATGAAGCCAAATAGTGGAATTCCTATCTACTAGGGATAACATGGAGTAATTATTACTAAATTGGTTTGGTTCTTCCAGGTAGTACAATCCAGCTTTTTCCTTAGCAAGTCCAATCTTCTTCCCCGATCTCTGGTCCTGAAATAAGCAATAAGTAGGGTTAAATAAGGCTTGACAATTATGATCATTGGTAAGTTTTTGTATTGATATTAGATTTGTGGATAATTGTGGTACGTGGAGGACGTTTTTCAGGGTGAGTAAGGGAGATAATATGATGTCTCCTTGACCAGCTACCGTGGTAAGAGAACCATCAGCAGTGATGATTTTCTTATTGTTTGGGCAAGGAGTGTAGTTTATGAGGTGGGTAGATGAGTGGGTCATGTGATCTGTGGCTCCTGAATCAATTATCCATAATTCCTTTAGATGATTTTCTAGAAGCACTTAAACTGAAAGAAATTGGAGTCTTACCTGAGAGTGCAAGTGAAGAAGAAGCATTTGGTTTTTCAAGAGATACCAGGAGTTGTTTTAATTTGTCAATATCTTCTTTGTTGAATTCTCCAAGATTGGACCGTGCTTCTGGCTTACTTGTAGTGTTGTTGGCATGTGATGTGCTCCTTGGTTCACCCTTTTGATTCCACTCCTTGCTGGGGGGTTTACCATGTATTTTCCAGCACGTTTTCCTTTGTGTGTCTTGACTTTTTGCAATAGCTGCACCAAAGTGAGTCCTTGTCTTTGAACTTTGAAGGATCTTTTCCCTTCTCCTTCCATGACGATTCTTTGTTCATCACCATTGCTGAGCTTTCAACTGTCTTTGGTTCTAACATTACTCTCGTCGTCGACTTTCTTCTGCGCGAATGAGAGAAATGGTTTCGTTGAGTGATGGCGTCTCTTCCTTGCCGAGGATCTGAACTCTAACTTGGTCAAATTCTGCATTAAGACCTGCAAGAAAATCATAAACTCTATCTTTTTCAATGAAGTTCTTTAGGATCGCAGCATCCTCCGGACATCTGGTTTCAATGCACCTATAGTGATCAAGTTCTTGCCACAGATTTTGTAGAATGGTGGCATATTCCGTCACCGTCTTACTCCCCTGCTTCGTGCTTCCAACTTTGACTTTAACTTCAAAGATTTGGGCTGCATCACGAGCTTTCGAGTATGTTTGTCTGGCAGCATCCCATATGTCCTTTGCTGTCGAAAGGAACATAAAAGTATCACTTATTTCTGGAGTCATGGAATTCCACAACCATGACATAATCATGGAGTCTGCTTCATCCCATGCCCCAAATTTGGGATCTCCTTCTTTCGGTCCTCCTCCAAGGAGATGATGTATTTTACCTTTCCCCTTCAAGTAGGTCTTCACAAATTGAGACCACTTTAGGTAGTTCTTCCCATTTAGACGATAGGAAGGTTGTATGCTTTGAAGGTCACCTCGTCCTTGGTGCACCACCATCGACTCCTCATTTTGCTCAACGCTTTGGGAGGAGTTAATTTCTGACATTGGAAAGCAATTAAGGCTTTCTAGAAATTTTTTTTTTTTCTTTTCGTTCGATCGACAAAAAGGTCGAAAGATTTCTTTTTTTTTTTTCTTTTCTCTAGTTTACCAAATCAGTCGAGCCCTTTAGAAACTCGGATCGAGACAAGGGCACGGACGCGGTCCCCTTCAAGCCGCACGCAGGCGGACTTTCTCCCGCGAATCTCACGCGTGGATCGGACTTCCGATCGGTCTCGACTGGGTCGTGCGATCGGAAGTGAGGGTCGAGCGGGTGCTCCTTTCGACGATCTTTCTTCCCTGTCGAATCGGGATGCTCGCCGTCCGCCTTCTATGTCTTTGTCCGTTCGGCTCGGGAGAAGACAGCCGCAGAAGCTGCTTCTCCGGATACGCTCGGACGTTCGACTCTTAGCGGGAGCCTTGATGACTTTGGCCTTCCTCTTAGATCGGTAGTTCCGATGAAGCTTCGACTTCGTCTCCTCCCGTTCGGGCCGGCACTATCAAGTCCGAGCTTCTTCTTCTTCTCTTTTTCTTTCGACGATCTAGGATCGTTCTCGGACGGCAATTAAGGCCGTTGGCTCTGATAGCATGTTAAATCGGAGAGTTTGAGAGGAAAAGCTTGAATTTTATTAAGCAATCTACTCCCTATTTATAGATCTATACAAGGTATATCAATAAGGAAACAAATAACTCTTATAATAATATGAATATAATTATTCCTAAATCAATGGGAGGAATTAATGCAATCCTTGTAGTCCTCCCACGGATTACTGTTCACAGCCGTGGATGTCTTCGGGATCGTAAGGTTGAGATTTAACATAACAACTGAACAAGTACCCATTGCTCATAATGGACGACTTCTTTTAACAATTAAAATGTGCATGTGTATTCTCTAAGATAGATGTGAGATCTAACTATCATCTATTGAAAATATAATATATGATAACTAGCAACACAACATTCAATACACATTATAATCACAATGAGTTTTGGTGATACCTTTGGTGTGAATAATACATTGGTGAGGTTTATAGATCTTATGAATTGAGTGTTTAAATCAAACTTGGATCAGTTTGTGATGGTGTTCATTGATAAGATATTATAGTGTATTCAAAAATTGAAGAGAATCATGCAACTCATTAGCATTGAAGACATTAACATAAAATAAATTACATAATAAGTTTTCAAAGTGTGATTTTTAATTATGGATTGTTGCACTTTTCGGCCATGTAATAAGCAAATATGAGATATCTATAGATTCATATAAGGTGCTAGTTATTATTGAATGGCTAAGGCTAACCAATATATCAAAAGTCCACAGTTTCCTTGTTATGACAAACTACAATAAAACGTTTGAGAAGGGTCGTTCTCAAATTGAACTCCCTTTAACCAAATTAATGCACAAAAAATAGTGTAGTTAGATAACAGCAAAGTGTGAAAATAGTTACAAAAGTTGAATAGTTATGCAGTGTAAGCAATAATTTTTGCTATTCCATATAGCAAAGAAGGATTGCTAGCTATTGGTGATGCATCATTGATGATTGGGTTGTGTCATGATGCACCTTGATAAGATGATAGTTAAAACAACCAGGTGAATAAATCCCAAAAGAAAATTTATCATAAATATGACTTAGAGTTAGCTGTAAATATTTTCATGCCCTCCCACGGTACTGACCGGGCTTTGATTCCCCGGATGCGCAATTTATTTATATTTATCGATTTAGAGAAAGCATATGATAAAGTTTCAAGAGAAGTGTCATGGAGAGTTCAAGAAAAGAAAGGGGTTAAAAATGATTATATTCAAGTCATTAGGAACATGTATGCATGAGTTGTTACTTGTGTTCAAACACAAGGTGGTTTGACCAAGTATTTTTCTATTTCAGCTGGATTACATCAAGGATCAACCTTGAGCCCTTATCTTTTTGCTTTAGTCATGGATGCTCTTACTAGAATTTTATCCTAGAGATTTGCAAGAGGATGCACCCTGGTGTATGCTTTTTGCTGATGATACTATTCTTATAGATAAGACTAGAGAAGGAGTTGAAGGTAAACTCGAATTATGTAGGCCAACCTTAGAGTCTAAATATTTTTGTTTGAGTAGATCTAAAACCAAATACATGGAGTGTAATTTTAGTAGTAATAGATCTAGTGGGAGGTTTGTGACTTTGAGCGATCAAGACATTAATAAGTGTACTCGTTTTACATATCTTGAATCTATTGTTCATAATGATGGTGAAATAGATAGGGATACTATTAGTAGAATTCAAGTTTGATGGTTGAAGTAGAGGAATGCTTCGGGTTTGTTGTGTGATAGAAAAGTACCACTCATACTTAAGAAAAGAATTTATAAGATGGTGGTAAGACCTGCAATGTTTTATGGCACATAATGCTGTCCATTAAAAGAGAAGCATAATATCAAATTAAGTGTTGTTGAGATGAGGATGCTCAATTGGATGAGTGGATTTACTCTTTGAGACAGGATACGTAACGAGCATATCTGTGAAAAGGTTGTAGTAGCTCCAGTGACAGATAAGATTAGAGAAGATCTCCTTAGATGGTTTAGTCGTGTAAAACAACGGCCTTCCGATGACCCTGTTAGGAGATTAGATGTATTAGATTTAGCCTATGTTAAGAAAGGTAGAGGTAAACCTAAAAGATTTGGTTAGAAAATATTAGAAATGACATTTCTTTATTAGATTTAAATGATAATTTGACTCTTAACATTATGTTGATATTAAATTCATTAAGGATATATATACAGGAGTTATTACTTGCGTTCAAACACAAGGTGGTTTGACCAAGTATTTTTCTATTTCAGTTGGATCACATCAAGGATAAGCCTCAAGCCCGTATCTTCTTGCTTTAGTCGTGGATGTTCTCACTAAACATTTGCAAGAGGTTGTACCCTGGTGTATGCTTTTTGCTGATGATATTCTTCTTGTTGATAAGACTAGAGAGTGAGTTATAGGAAAACTTGAATATAGTGGTCAACTTTAGAGTATAAAGGCTTTCGTGTGAGTAGATCTAAAATTGAATATATAGTGTGTAATTTTAATAATAATAGTTCTTGTGAGGGGATTGTGACTTTGGGTGATCAATTCATTAATAAGAGTACATGTTTTAGATATCTTGGGTCTATTATTCAGAAATGGTGAAATAGATGGAGATATTATTAATAAAATTCAAATTGGATGGTTGAAGTGGAGAAATGCATTAGGCTTGTTGTGTGATTGAAAAGTCCCCCTCAAACTTAAGAGAATTTTCTATAAGATGGTGGTTAACCTGTAATGTTTTATGGTGCAGAATGTTAGCCATTAAAAGAGAAGCATAATATTAAGTTAAGTGTTGTAGAGAAGAGGATGCTCACATGAATGAGTGGCTTTACTCTTAGAGACAGGATATTTGAACATGTTGGAGTAGCTCCAGCCGAAGATAAGATTAGAGAGAGAAACCTTAGATGGTTTGGTCACATAAAATGACGGCCTTCCAATTACCTAATTAGGTAAGTAGAAGTATTAGATTTGACTTAAGTTAAGAAAGGTAGAGGTAAACCTAAAAAGACTTGGTTAAAAATATTAGAAATGACCTTTGTTTATTATATTTAAATGAGAATTTAACTTTTAACAGAGCAAAATGGAGAAAAAGGATTCATGTAGCCAATCCCACATAGTGGGATAAAGGATTGATGTTGTTGTTAATGCTCAATGGAAACCACCAATGCTTGGCAAAGGTTTTTTTTATCTGTTGTCTTGTTTCTAGTGGTGAAAATAGGTTGCAAGAGACTTACTACAATGGAGTCAGCTACTCTAAGAGATGCCTTGTTGCTGGGTGCAACACCCCTTACAGCTATTGGAAGGTAGAAAACTGTGAAAACAGCTACTGGAGAGGGATACAGTGGTGTCCTTATTGAATAGCACAAAGTGAGAATGAGGTTGCAGACGTAATGTCAAGAATTTTGTCCGATATCTTTGATGATACCATGAAGAGAGAAGAATTTATTTGAATTTTCTGTATATTCCACTAAGGCCCTTACACCCCTCTTTATATCGAAAGATTCTAGATTCCTCGTAAGTAATTTCTATGGAAATGACTAATTGCATAGTGATTACATGTTAAAATTCCTAGGACATAAGTACAAATCAAGTTTATATATAAGTATCTATGAAAATAACGAAAGATATTCTACAGATTGCAACATTTATTCTACCTTAACCACAAGAGAAATTTGCACCCCTTCATTTACGCGGATTGCCATCATGGCAAAGAAGGGTCACCAGCTTCCAATCACATAAATTGCCAAGCTGGGCAAAAAAAACTAGCTACATAAATCAAATTGATTCTCTAAATAGGTGTAATTTTTAGAAGTCTTTGTTTCATTACTTTCTCTCATCATTTCATTGCATGACTTATAATGTTGATTTCTCTATAATGGACACAATTTTAAATATCTTTATTATTAAATATTTGAACAAAAATGCTTCAACAATTATTAGTCATCTTCTTAATCTTTAAATATTCTAAAAAATCAAACATACGGTATCTCCTATAAGATTTTAAATCTTAATAAGCATCTCATTAGAACCAAAGGCTTTACCCTTACTCATCTTTTTTAAAGCAAACTAAGCATAACATTGCTGATCATCTATACTATACCACATTATTTTTCACAATGCTCCTTTAAAATAATTTCTTTCTAAAAACCCATACTTAACAGATTCTCAAATAGTATTATTTACGTCTTTCTTTGATATCCTTATTTAACTAAGACCATATTATCTTTGCTTATAATTAATATGATTTGAGTAAACTATCTAAATCTCTTGTCTATAGTTTTATTATTATTATTATTATTATTATTATTATTATTATTATTATTATTATTATTATTATTATTATTATTATATATATATATATATATATACACACACACAGGCACGCCTTGAACTTTTTGTATAAATGAATAGGCTCAAATTGAGTGAGGCCGAAAACTAAAAAAATTCAATCAATTTTTTAAGTTGAATTGAATTTGAATAATGTCAAAATTTAAGTTTTAAATTTCAAGTAGATGCCAGCTTACTCAAACATTACACATTTATACCACTAGTCCCATTGCATGTAAAATTGCATATACTAGACCAAACATCACAATCACATTAATTTGCAAATTTTGACATCTGTGCGTAGAATTGATGCATGCAAATTTCAATTTTTTATTTAGTTTTTATTGTAATTTGATTGCTATAGTTTTTTTTATTATTTTTATGCTACCCTATGATTAAAAAAATCCAATGATCATGAGTAGGTAGTGCTTGGGCTTGGCAAACTTTGGGTGTGCTAGCTAGTTTGGTGCCTTGGTTCTTGGGATGCTGGTTGCCTCTCGGTTTGGGCTTGGCTTCTTGATTTTTTACTGTGTTTTTGGAAGCTACTATGTTCTAGTTCATTAATGCTTGAGCATCTATTTTTTTCTGGTCGTTATTATGGGAAGTTCTCCTACTTTTTAGCTCATTATGTGGAGTGGAAGCTTGCTCTTTCCCCTTCTTTGTGGCCCTTTGGTTTCCCCTTTTTGGCTCCTTTTCCCGTGGCTGGTTCCTTCCCTTTTGGTTGCCTGTTCTGGTTTCCTGTGGTGTTCGTTCCTGTCTCCTGTGGTTGCCTTTCTGGTTCCCTGTGTGGCTCTTCGAGTGCTGCTTCTGCACCACCTGCTGGCCTTCCATTTCCCCTTACCTGATTGGTTCGGTTGGACGTGATTTTGGCTGTTTGGTTGCCCCTTTTATCCTATAAATTTGAGGTGTTTTGAAGCATGAAAGGTTGTTGATTATTTGAGCAAAGTCTCTTAAAAAACCTGAGGGTTTCTTCTTTGGAAAAGTTTGAGAGCTTGTTCCATTTCTCTCTTCATCTCTACAATTTCGTCTTGGGCTTCTTTCCTCTTTCTTCTCTCCGCAAGTTCTACTCCACTTGTATCTTTCTTCTTGAGTTATTGGAGGTATTGGTTGGTTGGGTTGGATTTTGGTGACATTTGTCGGAGAAGTTTCGGTGGACGTTGACCCTTGTAGCTGTGGTGGACCCTTGGTTTGCAAGCCCTTAAGCACATCTTTTATATTGTCTACTATTTCGTTGCATGTGAGGAAACCGTTTGTCGGTAGTTCTGAGGGTAGTTGTTTTTAATTTTAATTTGGTTTTGATTGTTTGGCTTTTCGTTTTGTTTTGATGTTTGTTTGAATGTTGGCATTTTAATATTGAATCGAGTAATGTTCTACTTATCCTGGTGTTCTCCCCTCTTGGCTCTTTCTATCTAGTTGTCCGCATCAAGAATGCAAAATCATGCCCCAAACATTTAGAATATATGATGCAGAGACATACCATCCACACATGATCTCTGATCATTGATAGATTGAGACACCGAATGCATTAACCAATATACCCTATCCTTCAGGTATCTGCCTAAATTCCTCAAATAAGCTAGTATCATATAAAGAAGAAGCAACACTTAAAGGTTGTAAACTAAAAATGTATACAAGCACGTTGAATTTAATTATAACTTTTTAAAATGCTTGAAACATTTTAAAAAAAAAAGTTCACAAAACATCCAACAATTTAAGAGGATCTTGAATCTAATCTTCAAATATGCGCAAAATCAACATAGAATAGTGTAAATGCATTGGTTGCAACTCGCTTCTCAACGTTCTCCGATGACTGGTTTTAATAACTTGTGTATTCTGTCATCAGGAGTATCTTATGGAATCCCGAAAGTGCATACTATGCATGTAGCCATAATGGGGCCAGCTTTACAAATTCGATATCTCCCTTCATTTCTGTTCAGTACTACTTAGTGCATTATCAATTGTACACAACTATTTTTGGTCTAATTAATGTTAGGTTGTTAGCCAATAACGAAAATTATACCAAAATCCATAAAATCAGGAGAAAGTTTCATCATCAGACAATGTGATGATACAGAAATCGTCAATATAATATTTCATTCAATTCAAATGCAATAGTGCCATGAAAGTTATAAATAATGGCTAATGTAAGCACAAATACATGCTCAACAATATGATTTCATCCCATACTTGTATTGGATTGCAAAATCAAATCGTGGGATGAAATAAACTAAAAATTTAAAGAACAAAAGACCGCTAGAAAAGGGAATGGCGACTTTTCATGTCAACTAGACAAATAAACCATCATTAACAAAGTAAAATGCTATCTACAGGAACTTCCAACATGATCCAAAGTATGCTTAAGAGATATAGTTATTTTTACGTAAACTAAACACAACAATCTGAATGCATAAATTCAAAATCAAATAAGATTGTTACATGAAATTTTTAAAAGCACAAAAGCAAAAGAAAACCACTAGAAGTACCAAGTGAACGATCTCTGGTTTATTAGTGTTTCCACGTCGAGCTACACCTTTATCCATACCACGAACATCATCAACCACAGTAGAGAAAAGACTTTCCAACTCGGAAATATCAATTTCGGGAGCCCTGCCCAGAATAATTCGCATTTCTTAAGATTTAAGAAATAGAAATTCATTCAACAAAACAGCTTCCTCAATCATAAATTTACAAGTTGCTAGAATGGAGAAACACAGTTTTCAAGAAAAACCTAAAACAAAGTATCTTCCACAGTATTTTTCCACTGCCGCATAAACTCAATCACAAAGAAGTAACCAGTTTGCAACAATCAAATGTTAAAAAAACATAA
Source organism: Dendrobium officinale (assembly GCA_019514585.1). NCBI lineage: Eukaryota > Viridiplantae > Streptophyta > Magnoliopsida > Asparagales > Orchidaceae > Dendrobium > Dendrobium officinale. The sequence goes on from CM033683.1 coordinate 88,730,188, forward strand.
CAACATCGGCTAACAAATTTTGCAGTAAGTTGTCAAAAATAACAGAAAGGCCTAACATGGAACAAGAAACCAAGGAATTATAAATCTGAAATCCATAAATATCAGTCTATTTCTTCCTCAACATCTCAAACTGGTTTTTTTTTTTTTTTTCGCTCAAAGGCATTCGTCTAATTACACTTACTTTGATTGGTCTTCAGATATATGAGAATCAGCCCATAAACTTCCTTGCATGGCTCGAGTAACTTTCACCCAATGCAGCGGTTTTAATGAAGCTTTCTTCTGTTGATTGGTGGTTGATGCATGGCCTCTCATTGAACCAGGCCCAACTGCTTTTCCACTTCCAGCAGATGGGAGCGATGTCGGTATTCTAGAAAGTTTTACACCAGAAACCTGATGTGTACCAGGAACTTCCTGATTTCCACCAACTAAGGGTAGCGGTGAAAGAACATTGTTCGGTTGTTTGGATAACTGTGGAGGCGGTGGAGGAATTGGGGCATTACGTCCAGATAATGGAGGTACAGGTGGGAGTGTAGAGATTTTTTGTACTGAAATTGAAGCAGGTGGAGGAGGTGGTGATGGCGTCTGATGAGTAGCCATATAACTAGTATGAACATAATTCGGAGGGGGAAGTCGGGGTGGCGGTGGGGGACGACTTTTGCTAATTGAAGTAACCGGAGGTGCCGGAGGTGCCGGAGGTGCCGGAGGTGCCGGGGGTGGCGGGAGTGGTGACGGTCCTCTAACCAACATCGATGGGAGATATATTGGCCCTGGCAGAGATGTTAGAGGTGATGGAAGTGGAACCTTGGTAGACATAGCAGAAGGAGGTGGAGGTAGAGGTGGAGGTGGAGGTGGACTCCTACTAGACATTGTAGGAGGGGGAGGAGGTGGAGGCGGAGGTGGACCTCTATTGGACAATGGAGGAGGAGAGTGGTTTAGAGGTGGACCCCTACTTAACATTGGAGGAGGAGGTGGGGGAGGTGGGGGTGGTGGAGAATTCCCACTAGAGATTAGAGGCGGTGGTGGTGGTGGTGGTGGCGGTGGGCGGTGGCGGTGGCGGTGGCGGTGGAGGGTGGCGGTGGAGGTGGAGCACTTTCAGAATTAACCAAAATTGATAGTCCTAGAGGTTTGCCAAGTGGAAGTGGTGCAGATGGTGGTGGAGATAGTGGTGGCGATGGTGGTGGTGGCAGTGGTGGTGGTGATGGTGCTGGCAACAATGGTGTTGGTAATAGTAGTGGTGATGATGGTGTGGGTATATTTATAGGTGTAGCAGACATTTCTAGCATGGAACCTGGAATTTGAACTTAACTTAGATATCATTTATTAATTTATATATTATATGGGAGAGTAAACTGAAATTGAAGAATAACTCACCAGCCAGGTCAAGATATTGACATTTAGGTTCATCAGGTAGACTCTCAAACTGAGTGTTAATCACTGCTCCATGCTGAACCTTTTCTTGATCCCCTGAAGCTACAGAATCTGAAGTTATAGAGTCCTTCTCTTCCTCAGAATCTGAAGGCGAGGCAAACAACATTTGCTCAGTTGATTTACTGTGATGTCGAGACCACTCCCTTGCATCAGTCAGCATTAGATTTTCAATTTTTTCATGCAAAGCATTAGCAGATATTTGTTTGAGCAACCAAAACGCAGCATCTTCATTGCTATCTGCCCAATCCATGCCATCAAAAAGATCCTGAACCATAGAAAATGCTTCAATAGGTAATCCACCTATTGTCTCGCCATTCAAAGTTGGAGTCGGGGTCATCGGAGAAGAGACATTGTCCACTTCACCAAACAAAACCTGTACAAAAATAGCCATCAGAGAAACAATAGGTGATTATGGACATTCCACATTTATTTAATCAAGACAAAATCGACCAAATTGCGTCTACCTCTGCTCGAAAACGTTTAGGATATCTTCCCTTTGAATCCCATAGAATATCAATGTCTTCACAGTTCAACATCAAAATGTTTGACCTAATGAAAGCAGTATTAAACATGACACGAAACATCATGACCTCCCTTTCTGGATCTAAGTTCAAGTGAACACATTCCAACACAATGTCACTCTGGACTAAGCACTGGATGTCAATTTTAATAACTCCACAATCTTCCTGCATAATTAATAGCTCCAAAATTTAGATGCATGTCAAATAAATTGTTGGTATATTTTTAACAAGTATGAAAGAAATCTTCTACCTGGCGGTAGTATCGTAATGATTTCTTCTTCTTGGATGTTGAAAATAACATGTTCTTTTCAATATAATTTTGGTTATGTAGATTTTGGCCAAAAATGCGAACCAAAGGTCTACACCCCTTGCCTGAATCAAAGCTAGGAATGGAACGAAGAATGAGACAATCCAAAGAAAGTATCCGCTCAGCAGGAGGCCACTCAGGAGATATATTCCTCCGAGCTATATACTGCAAATAACGAAGCTGAGAAGGTAAGGGATTTAGAGGAGATAGAAGCTGTAGAAGACCTTTAGGGGCTTCACGATGGACAACTTGAAGAGTGCGCTGCTCTCCATGATGCAAATTTCTAAAAATAAGAAAGCTTGCCAAGAGAAATGCTAAGAGTGGCCAACCTCCTCTCTCACAATGTAGTAGTACAACATTTTGATTATGTTCATTAGAAAGCCAACTATCACAGACTCGAAGGAAATGATGGACAAGAGATAAAGGAAGAAGAGGGCATCCCTCGTACTGTCGTGGGTAATCAATAACAGTAACATCATACTCAGCAATAACTTCTGCGAATTTGCTCCTTTTTTCTCCCTCTCTAAAATTAAAAGCTAGAAAAGAAGAATCAGGATATAGCTCATATAACTCTGTTACAATCTCCGTCAAGTAGATTTGATACATTCCATCAGATAAAACCTCAGTTGAGAAGCATGAATCAAAAACTGCATGTTACAAAGGAATTTGTAAGATTAAATTCTTAAAAGCCCAAAAGTTCAAATGATGATTCCTATTCCTTCTAGCCATCTTTATGAGCCTCTTCCTGGATGAAGAGACATCGATATCTAGAGTGTTGTGGCTAAAGGAAATAGGAAAGAACTGGACGATAGAAGATTTAAACTGGATTTCCCAAATAACTAAAAAAAAGGTTCCCTACCATAAACCCTCTCAACAAATTCAAGCAAACCATCAGGTGGTCTTCTGTAAAACAGCCTGCTTAAGAGAGACATCGCACATCCAAAACAGAATATCACATTCCAATCTCAGGAAGCCTGCAAAAAGTTTACTTCATAAGCTTCAGGAACCCAAAGAACGTTAAAACATTCATCCAATATGCGTCATTCATATAAGTAGCATCTTTTAAGTAGATAGAAAACATGCACAATCTGAATGTTGATGTAGGCAAGGGTGGGGGCAAATCATGTGCCTAATTTTTTGGGCTGCTAGTGGTTCTCAGTTTGGGCTTGGATGTCCGATTTTTGCTGTGTTTTTTGGTGAGCTGATGTGTTCTCTACTTAAATCAGCTCATTAATATCTTATGGAATACTTTTTCAGCTCATAAATAGGATTTATTTTGGTTCATCCCCCCCCTCTGCCCCTTCGGTTCCTCTCCCTGACTCCTTTTCCCGTGGCTCATTCCTTCCCCCCTTTGGTTGCATGTTCTGGTTCTCCTGGCTGCTCGTTCCTTCCCCCTTGGCTGCCTATTCTGATTCCATGTGTGGCCCTTCGGCTGTTGCTCCAGGACAGTCTGCTGACCTTCTATTTCCCTTGTTTTTATGGCTCTGTTGGAGGTGGATTTGGGCTATTTGGCTGTCCCTTTTCTCCTGTATATATTTGATGATTTGAAGAATAAAAGAGAGAGAGTTATGTGCTAATTTTTTAAACAAACCTTCGGGTTTTTGGAAAAGCTTGCGAGCTTGTTCCGTTCTTCTTCTTCTTGGGAAGGCTTGCGAGCTTGTTCTCTCTTTCGTCTCGGGCTTCTTACCTCATTCTTCTCTCCGCAAGTGACCACCCCATCTGTATATTTCTTCTCAATGAATGCAAGCTTCTTTAGGCGTTGTTTTTAAGTGTTTCATGCTATTATTATCAATGTATTAGTTGTTAAGTGTCATTTGTGTAATTGAATTTTTATTTTGTGCTTTTTTTTTTGTGACCAAGGGTCTCCTATTTGTTTTGGGGGCTTTTTGTTGCATCAAATGTGAAAAGCAGCATGCTTTCTGGAACTTAACTAGAAGATCAACATTGCACATCCTTGAGAAGTATAGCTATGCCAAAAAGTGTATCAAACACAAAGGTGGGCTGTTTGGTTGCAATATTAAGCCATAACTTAGGCTTAATCTTGCCGAACAATTTTTTAGCCTAATAAACCTATTATATTCTTAAATCCCATTTTCCGCCTGTTTTAGGATAATTTATGGAGTGGTACGTTATAAGAGGTTTACACAACTTCTTCAAGTGTCTCTTCTTCTCCTTAATTTAAATCGTAAATCTCCAAATAATTTACTAGCATTTTACCATATTTAACATATATCATGCCAAATAATTTTCACAATTGCTGCCTCTACAATTTACTAAACATGGATACAATAAAAACTAAATCCTACTTGAATTATAAACTAGTTGTAGCCAAACAGCCCTTAAAATGACAAAATGTGATACCGTGCACAATCCTGGCAAAGCATGATAAGTAAGTCCGGCTAGGAATGCATCGTGCCGATTGATTGAATATATATTAACAAGCTGGGTTTATCGATCAACATGGAATCTAAGAAAAATAATAAAGAAGAATCATGTCAATAATACTTGAAGATCGGAAAACATAACTTAAACTCTATGTTTCCCTAGTTCATGAAAAAGGCTACATAATCACCGCCAAATTTTTCTTCGTCTGAGCTGATCATATAGTGCAAAGTGACGCACAACGTATAAAATCGTGCATATCGCAGACATTGGCTCTTAAGAATAAAATAAATAAATAATCATCTAAGAGACTTCATGAGCTGAAATCTCTTCTCGCATTGCAAGAAGAGCACCAAACGACAAGCCCTAAACACCGTCTCGAAGGAAACCAGCACCCATGCACAGAATGACAATAAGCCGATAACCCTAACTAAAAGCAAAGATTATCAGAGATGTTTGCCTTCGTATACGGAACTCAATGCCAGAAGCTTCGTCGAGAATGGAATGCCCGAGGAGTTAGGAGGTGTAGGCTCGAGCGCACATTCCTAGATTCTTCTTCCGAAGTTCGTAAGCGCAAAGATCTCACATAAGAGCGCAAGCAGAGGTTGTTCGGTTCTGGAAGTGATTGGTTGTTCTTTTATTTGGTCCGGTGAACACGTAGGCTCCTCCGGCCACCAATATTTTAGTGACACCTAGTACTAAGAAAAGTCGCCGATCCGATCCGCTGTTTTTTGGGTTCTAATGCGTGTATTTTTTTAAATCTTTGACGAGCTGAACAACATCCCATTACCTTTTCGATATATTTCAAATACCTAGCAAATACCGAGTTGTACCTAGTTTTTTCTAGCAATACCGAGCAAATACCTAGCAATACCGAGTTGTACCTAGTTTTTTCTAGCAATACCGAGCAAATACCTAGCAATACCGAGCAAATCCCTAGCAATACCGAGCAAATCCTGAGCAAATATTGAGTTGTACCGAGCTGTACCTAGTTTTTTCTAGCAATACCGAGCAAATACCTAGCAATACCGAGCAAATACTTAGTTGTACCTAGTTTTTTCTAGCAATACCGAGCAAATCCTTAGCAATATCGAGCAAATCCTTAGCAAATACTGAGTTGTACCGAGTTGTACCTAGTTTTTTCTAGCAATACCGAGCAAATACCTAGCAATACCGAGCAAATCCCTAGCAATACTGAGCAAATCCTGAGCAAATACCGAGTTGTACCGAGTTGTAGAAAAACTCGGTACAACTCGGTATTTGTATAGTTTTGGTCTTCACAGAGCGGTATTTCTCATTTTTGCAAAGCAATACCGAGCAAATACCGAGCAATACCGAGCAAATACCGAGAAAATCGTGAACATAGCATTCCCGGGTTCCGCTCCGGGTCAAGTCGTCGGGCCGCGCGGTAAAGAGTAAGAGCACGTGGCGACATGTTATTGGCAGCCGAACGTACATCTACGTCAGGTCAGATGACGTAATAATTGTTCCTGCGCATGAGAGTGATCTAATGAGCTTTCTTTAAAGATTGTTTGTGGTATTATATTGGTTGTAGCCTGTCATAAATGATTGATTACACTACGGGCAGAGAGTAACGATTCTTAATTGATTCAATGAAGCCACCTATAATAATAATTAATTAATTGAATATGATAATTGATTAATTAGATGAGTGGTAATTGATATGACTAATGACCAATTGACATGACTAATGACCAATTAAAAAAAAAATTGAGAACACCACATTAAAGTCATATGTCCTGCCTTGCTAAATCATTAATCAGCATGCGTATATTAATAGCACCGATGACATTGAGAGATACATTAATATTATTGATAGTATTTGATGTATTAATAATACATAAATAGATGATACATATGAATAGATAACATAAATTCTTTTGTGATTTATGAATAATTTTTATGTCGTTGTTTTATCGATTTATTGAATTTTATATGAATTATTGATTATATTAGACTTAGTATATCATATTGATTCTTTAGTCATTTAATTTTATTAAAAACTTTAGCTTGTTTTTTAGTATTCCTGGACTTTTGCGATCATTATGTGGATTTTTAATAATTCCAAGTCAAGGAATGGGTGAGAACCATTTGGAGTGAGGTTGGCAGAGATCCTTAGGTTTATTTAGATTTTGTTTTACATTTTTGTTTATTCTTTTGTAATTAGGAGCTTGTGATATATTCATGATTGTAGTGATCTTCTAACTAGTGTAAATTATATTTTATTGAATGAATAGCAAAATATTTTGATGTATATAATTTTATAGTTTCTTTTGCTCATTATTATTTATATTGATATTTTATAAAATATCAAGTATATTCTTAAAATAAAAATTTTAGTTGCTTTCGCTAATGTGCTTTGATTTTATGATTTTTCTGTATTAATTTTGTAACCAAATCCTTAAGGGAAATGTCATGCATTGATTCAATGTATGACGATATTTTTCTAAGGTAGATAGATTTTTAATAATCCAATTTTTTAATTACTTTTTAAATAAAAATTTTCAATTTCAGCTTCGTGCATTGTCAAAGAGGAGAGAGGGAAGAGAGAGATAATCTTGTTCAGGATTTTTTCATCTATCAATTTAGTTCAGATAATTATTATATTTGTTATAAGTAACAAAAATTTTTATTTTAATTTTCAATATTTTTTATCATTATATATAATATATCGTCAAAAAAATTTCTTTATCGAGAACAAATCTCAAGGAAAATAATAAATTAGAAACTTTAATAATTAAATCAGAGACTATGTGAACTTTGTTTTTAGCAAGCTTAAAGTCGAATTGAAAGCCTAAAAAAATACAAACCCAACGACTCCAAATTCGACCCAAACAGAGATCAAATGGGTCCAAATTGAAGACCCGAAGCGCATTTGAAAAGTTCAAACCATAATTTGGATTACCAAACGGTTTTCAAACAAGACATGAATATAATCGAATCGTGCGGCTCGACGAGACGAATCCAATGAATTTAAGATCGTTGAATTCTAATTTCATAAAGACATTCAAATGCTCAATAAACGATCCACAATCAAGGGATTCAAATCGGTCGTCCATTCAAACCACTCACAATTTACCCCTTGATCATCCTCTCATTTACGAACCATATCACTCTCAAAAAATTATAAACATACCATTTATCATAAAAGGGGACCCTCAAAAGGGGGGAAGAAGGAGGCTCGAGCAATAAGAGAATGAAGAAAATGAATAGACTACTCCTTGACCACCGTCGGACTTCTACCCGACAGCCGAACGATGACGGATTTTTGCCTGATCACCAACTAGTGTCTGAATTAAGCAAAAAGAAGAGGAATAGAAGGAAGAGGCTCTTCCTCAACCACCATCAGACTTTCACCCGGCAACCAACCGACGCTAGAGTTATGCCCGATAGCGGATCACCGACGCCGGCGTCATGCCCGACCACTATCTGACATTGGGTTCTACCCATCGGTCGACCGTCATCGAATTTCAACCCAACGCCAAACTTCTGCTTATTGCCGGACTTTATGCATGTCATTGTGCTTCTACCCGATGCCAGACTTCCGTCCGTAGGTTGATTTCTACACGATGCCAAACTTATGTCCGTCGTTAGACTTCTGCCCATCGTCGAACTTCTACCCTACTGCCAACTAACACTGAAATTCTAACGACAACTAATTGACATCAGACTTCTACCCAACTTTCAATTAATGTTAATTTTTCTACACAGCCACCAACTAACTCTGGACTTTTACAAAGCCACCAATTTCAATCAGACCTTCGTCGCCTTCCAACTACGATCCTTCTGATCTCTGTTGTCTGTCGATTACGGTCCTTCTGACGTCTATCACTAGAAAATGGTCATTATGACCTCCGTTATCTATCGATTACGATCTTTCTGACCTATGTTGCGTTACAATGATCTATATGACCTCTATCGCCCGCCGACTACGTTCCTTCTGACCAAACGAACACATAAATAAAAGATAATAGTCATGCCTCTAAACAGATGAAGCCATATAAGATTAACTATCTGATATATAATATGGAACTTGCTGTTATGTTATTTATTTTAAAGATATGGAGATTATATATATATATATATATATATATATATAGTGTGTGTGTGTGTGTAAAATGTAAGATTTTTATGGATTACAGTATGAAGTACATATTCACTCAGAATAATATAAATATGAGGCAAATGAGATGGACTGCATTGATTAAATATTATGATTTGACAACTTAGTATCAACCTTGCAAGGCTAATATGGCAGCTAATGCTTTGAACATGAAGTCTTCTAGATATTTATTTATTCAACATACCTCCGATGATTATTTTATACGAGATATAGATAGACTACAATTAGAGATAATTTCTTCCACTAATTTCGTTTATAATGTATTGCCCGACGCCAGAGATATGCTCGACCACTATCTGACATTGGGTTCTACCCGTCGGTCGATCGTCATTGAATTTCTACCCAACTCCAAACTTCGGCCTATTGCCGGACTTTATGCATGTCATTGTGCTTCTACCCGATGTCAGACTTCCGTCCGTAGGTTGATTTCTACGCGATGCCCAACTTATGTCCGTCGCCATACTTCTGCCCATTGCCGAACTTCTACCAGACTGCCAACTAACACTAAACTTCTAACGACAACTGACATAGGACTTCTACCCAATTATCAGTTAATGTTAATTTTTCTACACAACCACCAACTAAATCCGGACTTTTGCAAAGTCACAATTTCAATCAGACCTTCGTCGCCTTCCAACTACGATCATTCTGATTCCAACTACGATCCTTCTGATCTCTGTTGCCTGCCGATTACGGTCCTTCCGACGTCTATCGCTAGAAAATGGTCATTCCGACCTCCGTCATCTGCCGATTACGATCCTTGACCTATGTTGCCATACAATGATCTGTATGACATCTATCGCCCGTCGACTACGTTCCAGCTTCCGACCAAACGAACACATAAATAAAAGATACCTCCAAATAGATGACGCCATATGAGATTAACAATCTGATATATAATATGGAATTTGTTGTTATGTTATTTATTTTAAATATATGGAAATATTATATATATATATATATATATATATATATATATATATATATATATATATATATATATATATATATATATATATATATATATATATATATATATATATATATATATATATATAGTAAAATGTAAGATTTTTATGGATTATAGTATGAAGTACATATTCACTCAGAATGATCTAAATGTGAGTCATTATGACCTCCGTTATCTATCGATTACGATCTTTCTGACCTATGTTGCGTTACAATGATCTATATGACCTCTATCGCCCGCCGACTACGTTCCTTCTGACCAAACGAACACATAAATAAAAGATAATAGTCATGCCTCTAAACAGATGAAGCCATATAAGATTAACTATCTGATATATAATATGGAACTTGCTGTTATGTTATTTATTTTAAAGATATGGAGATTATATATATATATATATATAGTGTGTGTGTGTGTAAAATGTAAGATTTTTATGGATTACAGTATGAAGTACATATTCACTCAGTATAATCTAAATATGAGGCAAATGAGATGGACTGCATTGATTAAATATTATGATTTGACAACTTAGTATCAACCTTGCAAGGCTAATATGGCAGCTAATGCTTTGAACATGAAGTCTTCTAGATATTTATTTATTCAACATACCTCCGATGATTATTTTATACGAGATATAGATAGACTACAATTAGAGATAATTTCTTCCACTAATTTCGTTTATAATGTATTGCCCGACGCCAGAGATATGCCCGACCACTATCTGACATTGGGTTCTCTACCCGTCGGTCGATCGTCATTGAATTTTCTACCCACAACTCCAAACTTCGGCCTATTGCCGGACTTTTATGCATGTCATTGTGCTTCTACCCGATGTCAGACTTCCGTCCGTAGGTTGATTTCTACGCGATGCCAAACTTATGTCCGTCGCCATACTTCTGCCCATTGCCGAACTTCTACCAGACTGCCAACTAACACTAAACTTCTAACGACAACTGACATAGGACTTCTACCCAATTATCAGTTAATGTTAATTTTTCTACACAACCACCAACTAAATCCGGACTTTTGCAAAGTCACAATTTCAATCAGACCTTCGTCGCCTTCCAACTACGATCATTCTGATTCCAACTACGATCCTTCTGATCTCTGTTGCCTGCCGATTACGGTCCTTCCGACGTCTATCGCTAGAAAATGGTCATTCCGACCTCCGTCATCTGCCGATTACGATCCTTGACCTATGTTGCCATACAATGATCTGTATGACATCTATCGCCCGTCGACTACGTTCCAGCTTCCGACCAAACGAACACATAAATAAAAGATACCTCCAAATAGATGACGCCATATGAGATTAACAATCTGATATATAATATGGAATTTGTTGTTATGTTATTTATTTTAAATATATGGAAATATTATATATATATATATATATATATATATATATAATATATATATATATATATATAGTAAAATGTAAGATTTTTATGGATTATAGTATGAAGTACATATTCACTCAGAATGATCTAAATGTGAGTCATTATGACCTCCGTTATCTATCGATTACGATCTTTCTGACCTATGTTGCGTTACAATGATCTATATGACCTCTATCGCCCGCCGACTACGTTCCTTCTGACCAAACGAACACATAAATAAAAGATAATAGTCATGCCTCTAAACAGATGAAGCCATATAAGATTAACTATCTGATATATAATATGGAACTTGCTGTTATGTTATTTATTTTAAAGATATGGAGATTATATATATATATATATATATATATATATATATATATATATATATATATATATATATATAATATATAGTGTGTGTGTGTGTGTAAAATGTAAGATTTTTATGGATTACAGTATGAAGTACATATTCACTCAGTATAATCTAAATATGAGGCAAATGAGATGGACTGCATTGATTAAATATTATGATTTGACAACTTAGTATCAACCTTGCAAGGCTAATATGGCAGCTAATGCTTTGAACATGAAGTCTTCTAGATATTTATTTATTCAACATACCTCCGATGATTATTTTATACGAGATATAGATAGACTACAATTAGAGATAATTTCTTCCACTAATTTCGTTTATAATGTATTGCCCGACGCCAGAGATATGCCCGACCACTATCTGACATTGGGTTCTACCCGTCGGTCGATCGTCATTGAATTTCTACCCAACTCCAAACTTCGGCCTATTGCCGGACTTTATGCATGTCATTGTGCTTCTACCCGATGTCAGACTTCCGTCCGTAGGTTGATTTCTACGCGATGCCAAACTTATGTCCGTCGCCATACTTCTGCCCATTGCCGAACTTCTACCAGACTGCCAACTAACACTAAACTTCTAACGACAACTGACATAGGACTTCTACCCAATTATCAGTTAATGTTAATTTTTCTACACAACCACCAACTAAATCCGGACTTTTGCAAAGTCACAATTTCAATCAGACCTTCGTCGCCTTCCAACTTACGATCATTCTGATTCCAACTACGATCCTTCTGATCTCTGTTGCCTGCCGATTACGGTCCTTCCGACGTCTATCGCTAGAAAATGGTCATTCCGACCTCCGTCATCTGCCGATTACGATCCTTGACCTATGTTGCCATACAATGATCTGTATGACATCTATCGCCCGTTCGACTACGTTCCAGCTTCCGACCCAAACGAACACATAAATAAAAGATACCTCCAAATAGATGACGCCATATGAGATTAACAATCTGATATATAATAATGGAATTTGTTGTTATGTTATTTATATTTTAAATATATGGAAAATATTATATATATATATATATATATATATATATATATATATATATATATATATATATATAGTAAAATGTAAGATTTTTTATGGATTATAGTATGAAGTACATATTCACTCAGAATGATTTAAATGTGAGTCATTATGACCTCCGTTATCTATCGATTACGATCTTTCTGACCTATGTTGCGTTACAATGATCTATATGACCTCTATCGCCCGCCGACTACGTTCCTTCTGACCAAACGAACACATAAATAAAAGATAATAGTCATGCCTCTAAACAGATGAAGCCATATAAGATTAACTATCTGATATATAATATGGAACTTGCTGTTATGTTATTTATTTTAAAGATATGGAGATTATATATATATATATATATATATATATATATATATATATATATATATATATATATATATATATATATATATATATATATATATATATATATATATATATATATATAGTGTGTGTGTGTGTAAAATGTAAGATTTTTATGGATTACAGTATGAAGTACATATTCACTCAGTATAATCTAAATATGAGGCAAATGAGATGGACTGCATTGATTAAATATTATGATTTGACAACTTAGTATCAACCTTGCAAGGCTAATATGGCAGCTAATGCTTTGAACATGAAGTCTTCTAGATATTTATTTATTCAACATACCTCCGATGATTATTTTATACGAGATATAGATAGACTACAATTAGAGATAATTTCTTCCACTAATTTCGTTTATAATGTATTGCCCGACGCCAGAGATATGCCCGACCACTATCTGACATTGGGTTCTACCCGTCGGTCGATCGTCGTCATTGAATTTCTACCCAACTCCAAACTTCGGCCTATTGCCGGACTTTATGCATGTCATTGTGCTTCTACCCGATGTCAGACTTCCGTCCGTAGGTTGATTTCTACGCGATGCCAAACTTATGTCCGTCGCCATACTTCTGCCCATTGCCGAACTTCTACCAGACTGCCAACTAACACTAAACTTCTAACGACAACTGACATAGGACTTCTACCCAATTATCAGTTAATGTTAATTTTTCTACACAACCACCAACTAAATCCGGACTTTTGCAAAGTCACAATTTCAATCAGACCTTCGTCGCCTTCCAACTACGATCATTCTGATTCCAACTACGATCCTTCTGATCTCTGTTGCCTGCCGATTACGGTCCTTCCGACGTCTATCGCTAGAAAATGGTCATTCCGACCTCCGTCATCTGCCGATTACGATCCTTGACCTATGTTGCCATACAATGATCTGGATGACATCTATCGCCCGTCGACTACGTTCCAGCTTCCGACCAAACGAACACATAAATAAAAGATACCTCCAAATAGATGACGCCATATGAGATTAACAATCTGATATATAATATGGAATTTGTTGTTATGTTATTTATTTTAAATATATGGAAATATTATATATATATATATATATATATATATATATATATATATATATATATAATATATATATATATATATATATATATATATATATATATATATATATATATATATATATATATATATATATATATATATATATATATATATATATATATAGTAAAATGTAAGATTTTTATGGATTATAGTATGAAGTACATATTCACTCAGAATGATCTAAATGTGAGGTAAATGAGATGGATTGCGTTGATTAAATATTACGATTTGACTATTTAGTATCAACCTTGCAAGGCTAATATGGCAGCTAAGGCTTTGAACATGAAGTCTTCTAGATATTTATTTATTCAACATACCTCCGATGACTATTTTATACGAGATATAAAGAGACTACAATTATAGATAATTTCTTCCACTAATTTCGTTTATGGTGTATTGCCCAAATAATTATTCAACCTTCTATGCAATAAATGATATATAAATCTCATAAGTCATATGCATAATATTTGAATTTGATTTATCTAATCAAAGGTGGCAAGAAATCTAAATTAATATCATTTTTTTAATAATAGAATTTGGGTTCCTAGTTCTTAAGATTTGAGATCAGTTATTTTGCATGAGTCTCGTTATTCAAAGTATCCATGTAGTAAAATATATAACAATCTAAAAAGTTATTATGGTGGCTTGGACTTAAAAAGAAGATAACAACATTTGTTTCAAAATATAAAGCCCGTTAGTCAGTGAAACCATAACATAAGGGATTGGGAGATTTTCTATAACCATTATCCATTCTAGGGTGGAAATGATAGCTATAAGTTTTATTTTGGGTTTTTCCAAGTTGAGATAGGAAACATAATGCCTTTGGGTAATGGTTGATCGTCCCATGAAATCAGCTCGTTTCATTTTGATTCAACAGTGAGATTCAGTGGACAAATTATCACATGTATATTTTCGTAATATTATCATATTATATGGGATACCATAAGTTATAGTTTCTGACATAGATGAAAGGTTTATCACATACCAAAATTCAGTAAGATTTTGGCAATAAACTACATTTTAATATGATATTTCATCATTAGATTGATGGACAGTCCAAAAGGATTATACATGTAATGTAAGATCTTTCGAGGATGAGTATTTTGGATTTTGGTGGCTGCTAGAAGGATCACATTTCTCTTATTGAATTTGCTTACAATAATAATTTTCAATCAAGTGTAGAAATTGCTCTGTATGAAACTCTATATGATAAGAAATGCATGCCCCCTCTATCTTGGATGGAGATGGGTGAAAGACATTTGATTGGACCAGACTTGATGGATGACACTACATAAAAGATATGTTTTAGCCAATATCGATTAAACTATACATGATAAGCAAAAAACAATTATTTTGTTGCTAAGCAAGTAGAGTCAAGTACGATACTTTATATATGTGAAAATCAAGCAGATGAAATACATTAATAGTTTTGACAATGAAAGAAAGTTGAGTACAAGATATGTTGAACCCTTTGGAGTGATTGAAAGGATTGAAAAGTTTGCATATACGCTATAGTTGCCAAATCACATGAATGAAATTCGTAATATATTTCACATGTTACTTTTGAGGAAGTGGGTATCTGACTCTAGAAATATGATATATATTGAAAACATTGAGGTAAGTTCAAATATGAGCTATACGAAATAACCATAGAGAATTTTAGCCTATAATGTTAGAAATTTAAGACATAAACATATTCTAATGTTTAAAGTCTAATGGAAAAGAAGAACTGAAAGAGAATCTGCTAAGGAAAAAGAGTATGAAATAATATAGTTGCATCATGATCTATTTAAGTGTTATGAGGTGTGAGTTTTGAAATGTTGAGGATGACACTTTTTGTAGGAGGGGAGGGTTGGGATGTCTTGAATTTCAACATATGGATTAACCTGCTCTAACCCGATTGGAAAAAGGTAAATATTTTAAAAATTGTATTTTGAACGCATTTATATGTGTTTAAAAGAGTTTTGGAGTATGAAAAAGGTATGCATTTGTTTTAGAATTAGTTCAAGGGGGTTTTGGAGTGTATTTTAACAAAAAAATACAAATTTTTACTATTTAAGTGCCATAATATTGGGTGTTCAAGCACCGTCCAATAGTGGTTTTGGAAATTGTGTGTCTTTTATTGAATAAAATATAGTTTAGATTATGAAAAATAGTTTGTAGTATGATTAAATTGTTAAAATGATATTTTACACATTTTTAGATAATTTTGTTATGTTTTAAAACAATGTATTTTTACTTGGTAAATTTTTTGGTTGCCCACCGATATAGAAAATTATTCAATTCTTATATGGGCTCAAAATATGCTTTAATTTAACAATATGATGAAATGTGTGCTTATGTGAATGAATTATGTCTGCATGAAGAAACAAGGGTTCATAATCTTTTTAGATTTAGTATGTGTTAGAGAATCTGGTGCCTATAAGGCATACTCCAATGGTTATATATATAACCCAGGTTTATGGACATTAACCCTCTTAGCATTTTTTTATTTTTTTTTTATTTTTTTTGGGCATCAACCCTCTTAGTATACTCCAAAAATATCCTACTTACGTTTGAATTCTTAAACTATTTGTCTCCACCCAGGTAGTTCTTTGATAGTCAACTATTGTTTTTCCCACGGAATTCTTTATAATGTGGATATTCTCAAAACCCTACTTAAAAAACTTTGAAAAATTCAACCATCCTAATTGTAATATTCTTGCCTCCAAGATTGATCACAATAGGGCAACCCTCCCTCTACTTTTTACCAACCATCCTCAATAATAGTATAATAGTTGACTTGATTTGAATTCATTTACATCACATAAAATTATTAAATTTAATCTCTATATAATTAATAAACTCCAGAGTAAATCAATAATTTATTATTTTTTGTGTAATATACAAAAAAATTGAGAAAAAAAAGTATATTGTCTATATACGTTGATAAATTATTATGTACGGAGATCGACATAATGAACTGTTTTTATCTCTATGAATAATAAAACTGTAGCTTACTGTGAACAATAAATATGTTTTTACTATTCATAAAGATAAACAGAATGATTATTTATGTTCGACATGCATTCTCCCATGGGCTTTGAACTTGCATCTCTCTATAAATTTATTTAAAAAAATTAAAATATATTTTAAATTGTGATAAATAAATAATTTTCCACTCACTTCGAAGTGGAAGGGTCTGCAGCTTTAATTAACTGTATGTCAGCAACCATACACCACACAACCCTCCCATCATTAACGAGGGCCGGTTATTTTAACATTTCCACGATTTCGTTCCACGCACGGTGTACCGATTCAGACCGCAGCTTCCTATTTATTTACGGGTTAGCCCTTTCCACTTTACGCGATATTTCCAAAATAATTACTTGTGTGGTTATTCCCGCTCTTCACTTTACTTGGCATATTTCAATTTCCTCTAGCTGGGCGCGGGGTCATTCCATTTTAAACTCTACTGTCGTCCCCACCGCCACTGCCACCGACCGCCACGTCATCATCTCCTTCACCCGCTTCCGAAAGTCTCACCTCCCCCATTCATATACTTATATATATATAAAATAATAATAAATAAAAATCGTTAGCTACTTCCTGCTCACCAAGATTCCCCTGCTCCTCTCCTCCGACAGCTTACTCTTTCTTCCGGTGAAGACTCCTTTGATCTCTCTCCCCTGGCGTCTCTTCCCCTTACCCACATTGCTTGCTTACAAAAGGGGCAAACTCCGCCTCTTCCCTTTTCGGTCTTCTTTAAGACCCGAGCATGTGACTTCTGACCAGTTGGTTACTTCTACCACTCTTCATCTTTAATTCTCTCCGTCTCTCTCTCCTTGTCGCTTTCTGGCGTCAATGGCGGGGCCTTCGTTCTCTTCCTCCTCGTCGCGAACGAGGAGCAGCTCGCCGTTCAGTCAGCGGAGGCCCCTCACGAGCTCGTATTCTTCGACGTCTTCGTCGGCTTCGTCATTCATGAACGGGCGGCTAATCCCACGGTCATCCCCGTCTTCCGCCTCCTCCAACTTATATGGTTCTGGTGGGATACCGAGATCCGTAACGCCAAACCGCAGTCGCTGCGATTACTCCAGTAACCGCGCTCCGATCGGCTTCGTATCTGCCGATGAACTCGTCATGGATGCTGGTGATGCGACAAGCTCAGGGGATAGCATTACTGTCACTGTCAGGTTCCGGCCGTTGAGGTACAATGAGTTTGGATTTAGTTAGGGCGTGGTAGATCTGCTGTTTCTTTTATTTTGGATGATTGCATTGAGCGGGATCTTGAATTTGTGTGGCTTTTTGCTGTGGATTTTGTTTTTAAGCGAGAGGGAGTTCCAGCGTGGAGATGAGATCGCGTGGTATGCGGATGGGGATAAAGTGGCGCGCTGCGAGTATAATCCGGCCACGGCTTATGCATTCGGTAAGTCTAAATTTGGATGGTTTGAAATGTGAATTACACTCTCCAGGAACTCTGAGTGAGACCTGATAAGTGGGGAGTAGCTCTGATCTGTGTTTCCCATAATTGCTTGTTAGATGCAAATTCATTGCTTATTTGTTGAGGATGTGTGTTTATTTTGCGCTTTTCCTGTGTTTTTTGTTGGAACTCTAATGTCTCTTACATTGCAGTAACTTATCAAGAAATGCAGGGACATGCTTTCTCCTGTAAATTATTCACAGGGAGGGGAAAGTGCACCGGTTATGACATTTGCGTTTTCTTAACCAAAAACATTAGAGAGTTCAGTTGGAATAGAATAAACTGATAGGAGCTGAATAGGCTTTCTTTTTTTATTGTTCACACTCAGGCTTCATTTGGTGATATTGTGCTATTGCGTGCTGTATAAAGTTACTTTTACTTATAGAGATGACTGAGGTGCTTCCAAGTGCGTTGCTTAAGTTAAGTCATTAGGGAAGTGAATGTACAATATAGCCTCTTTTACATTTTATTTACAAATATTAAAATTGTAACATACCAGGATTTTGCAAAGCATTTCCTAAACTTCCCAAATAAAGCATTTGTTGTAATTAAACAAGTATCTACAGCTATCTTGTAAACAGTAGGTTGCACTGTCGTGCATGAAGAATGAAGTTTTGCTACTTGGAAGTGGCCAAACAATTTTTTAAAGTTTCCGTCTTTTGAAGTGATCGTATATATTAAACAAAATACTCTATATCGGAAAAAAATGTTTATGCTCATGCCTCATGTCATAAATGTTTTTTAGGGATCCTCAAAGCATGGCATCATCAAAGATCTGGAGTCTTTAGCTTCTTGTTTGTAAGGATAGAAATTTGAGCTTAGGAGGCCATAGTAATTTCCAAACATCATTATAAAGAACATCTAGGTATTCTGGCTCTCTTTCTTGTTGCAAATAGCTCGTTTGATATCCATTACTGGTTTTGATGAAATTGCTTCTTTTTATGTTATGGAAGTCGAAATGATTCAGGATTTAAATCTTGAGCTGTTGGACGGTCAAGGCTTGTGCATGTTTTGGATTTTGAAATCACTTTGCACAATTTGAGGATTTTTAAAATTGTTTTATATGGATTTAAGAAGGTCTCAAATGGAAGCCAGCGTTGTTTTAGTCACCAATTAAGTAAATTTGCACCATAAATTGCTATGTGTTTACTTGAGGATTTGAATGAGCCTAGAAGGAGAGGAAAAAAAAAAAAAAAACTCTCTGGTGCATTTTTCCTGCATATGTGCAATGGAATCATTCAATTATCTTTGCATTATCAAATTTATCTATCAGATTTAGATTCAACTTATTCTCCATAATCTTTCCCAAAGTTTTAAAAGAGGAAGCGTGAAGTAAGGCATTTGCTCACATGGAAAATGAAATTTAAGCTTCAAAGTGCAAAGTATAAGCTTCTTCTTTTCATTTTATATACAACAACAAAATACAACAACATCAAACCTTTATCCCACTACGCGGGGTCGGCTACATGAATCCTTTTTCTCCATTGTTTCATGTTAAAAGAAAGAAACATTAAAAATAAGAAAATAAGAAATTTGCATATTTAAGAAAATGCATTTTTTTAACATTTCCGATTAATCTCTTTTAGTTAGCCCATTAAAACATGATTTCATAGCACTAAATTATGTAATGTATATTTTTTTGAAATAATATTATTATAATAAACAAGTATTATGGAGCAAGTTTAAAGGAACTTGAGTTAAAATTAAAACAATACATGATGCTAAGTTAAAATTATAACTATCAAACTATAGGTGTACTTTACTATTCAAATAAATGATACTAATAAAACATAAGTGTTGAACTTGGATGAATGATGAAGTGTACATGATGCAAGACTACGTATGAATGCAATCAATTCGTAGGAATTTGCACAACTCTTGATTAGAATAAAAGTGTAGAAATTATTAACAGCTCAAACAACAAAATAAAATGAATGAGGGTCACGCCCGCTTAGGTTAAATTACATAACCAGAGATTCGAAACTTTCAAATGAAATAGAAAACAACATTATGCCAAAATAGTAGTTTCAAATAAAATCCCTAGTCTAACAGTGAAATTAGTAAGCACAACTTGATGGTGCACTTGAATATCATCGAATAGGAAGAAGTTCTCTTACAACTTGAAGTGAAGAAACAACACAAGGTTCCTCCCAAAATTTGAGAGCAACTTCAGATTTTATCCCAAAACTTGAGAGAAATTTCAGATTTTTCTTTTTTAGAAAATAGAGATATTGGAGGGAGATTTAATGCCTAGAGTTCAAGTGGGGAATTAGTGAGGGAGAGGGAATTTGAGGAGAGAGGGGGGGGGTATGGAGAGAGAGAAGGGTGATGGGAGACGACAATGAAGAGGGGAAAAGGGAGGATTTAAATATATTTCCAAAAGTGAGATTACCACTTTGGAAACAAATTAATTAAAGTGGGATTAGGGAAATTTCGATCGAGAGGAAATTAGAGGATTTAAAATTATTTCCTAAGTGAGGGATGGGTTTTAGGAAACAATTAAAGGAGCTTTAATGGGATGGGGAGAGAGGGGGCTGGCAACATCCAAGGGGGAGAGGGGATTGAGGGCAATTAATTGGGGTTCCTATTTTTGGATTTAGGAATTAGGAAAGAGAGAAGGGTGATGGGCGGCGACAACGAAGAGGGGAAAAGGGAGGATTTAAATCTATTTCCAAAAGTGAGATTACCACTTTGGAAACAAATTAATTAAAGCGGGATTAGGGAAATTTCGATCGAGAGGAAATTAGGGGATTTAAAATTATTTCCTAAGTGAGGGATGTGTTTTAGGAAACAATTAAAGGAGCTTTAATGGGATGGGGAGAGAGGGGGCCGGCGACATCCATGTGGGAGAGGGGATTGAGGGCAATTAATTGGGGTTCCTATTTTTAGATTTAGGAATTAGGAAAGTTTTATACTACATCCAATTTAAATTTTAAATTCAAATAGTCTGAGTTTAGAAACTTTCCTAAAATAGAGAAGTTAAATTAGGAAAGATATTGAATTCAAATTCCAATGATTTTGAATTTCAAAATTATCTTAAATTAGTCTTCAACCCAACTAGGAAACTCAAGGGAGAAGGGAAGTGAGGGATGCCCGACGGCTATGGGGGTATGTCTGACGGCATGGAAGGGTTTCGGGCAAGGTTGCCGGCGGCTTGTGGGGAAGAAGTTGTGGGGCTGGATTAGAAGGAGATGTTGGCGGTGTTTGGTGGGTGGAAGGAAATGACTAGGGAGAAGGAGGAATGTGAAGAAAAGATGGGTGATAGGGTTAAGGGAAACAAAGATATGAAACCACGAACCCGACCGTCTCCAAGGTTGGTGAGTTATGCGCCAATCTTTCTCTCCAAGGGATCTCTCACTGATCTCTCAAGCTCTCTCAAGAACTCCAAGCAAGAAGACAAAATTCTCAAATAATCATTCATTACCCAAAACAATAAGCAAGGGGCTATAAATAGCCTAGTACAAGAGACTCAAAAATAAAAGTCGAACATGCCCTCGGGGCAGACAAACAACATCCCTTTACTAGAAGGGTACAACAACAACAACAACAAAAAAAAACAACATCAAGCCTTTATACCACTACGTGGGGTCGGCTACATGAATCCTTTTTCTCTAAATAAAACTAGAAAGGTACAACAGGAAATAAAAATAAAACAAAAACAATGACACATAACATGAATAAAAAATACAATAACTTGATCGTGGCCGTAGATTGGTGGCCACGCCTCTGATAAACCTTCCACGATCTGATGTCCCCATCAGTACAAGATAAATAATTCAATCTTTAAGTAACAAATATGACAATGAATAAAGTTGATGTGAAAAGAGAGTGTCAATATGATAAGATATATGATAAGATGAAAGACAAGATAATACAAGATAGATTTTAATACAAAATTAGCTTGATTATTTTTCTTTTTTTCTTGTTTTAATCAAATGTTGAATTTTGACGTTTAATTTATTTCTCTTCTTATGGATTGTTTGACTATTTCAATACTTTACTATTTTATTTCCCTTATGTGTTTAGGAGGTTTTAAGGGTTGTTTGAGTGGAGTTGGTTGATCGAGGCTAAAAAAAAAAATCTTCAGTAGTTTAGGATTTCTTGACAATTTTTTGCTTGAAACTTACTATTAGTGAAATGTAGGGTTTTCTTTGATCAAAGGCTTGGATGTTAGCTTTTACGGTAGTGATTTTAGATTTATTTGGCATGTGGTTAAAAAATTATGAATTTTTTATGTAGAGTGGTTACAATAGGAGTTAGGTTTTTTTTGTAGGGGTTCAACTTTATTTTTTTTTGTGTGGTTAAAGTTATTTAAGGCTTTGAGAAGGTGGTGAGAATGTATTATAACAATAAACTAGAGAGAAAATAATATGTTATGGTTTACAAATCTTAATTTGGTTGATTTACAAATTAATTTAAAAGTTGACAACACATCAGCACCTCGCAGACACAAATTTTATGAGAGATCAAAGCTATTTTTCATCAAGGCAATGCAAGTGTTGTTAAAACGTGGAGTGTTATAAAAAAAAAATTTAAGTTCCATCCAATGACCATAAGTGTCGGCCTATTTAATGAACCCTGTATGGAAATTATTGCAAATCACTCAAATCATGAGAAATTTCATTTTTTTTAGTTGCAATTATGAGTCCTTAGTCGAGGTGCTTGTGTAGCTTCCAAAAGAAAATTTAACATTTAAAAATTCCGTCCAGATCTCACTTGACTGCCCGTTTAAAATTCCAATGAAAAATGTAGAAAAAAATAAAGTTCATGTACTTATCATGAAATTCGACATTTATAATTGATCTCGTAAGAGGGCTCTTTGCTTATCTTGCATCACTTTTCCATCCTTTTGAATCGCATAGAATGTTGAATCTGGTTGTTAGAATTCAAGAGAAAATGAACTTAAACTTGCCATGCTTCATATTGCATTATGAAGTGTAAACTTCACGTCAAAAATCTTACACTTCATATCAAGAAAATTTTCATGTTTGTGCTTTAGAGCTTTTTGGGACTGCTTCTCTTTGAAGTGCGCTTTTCTATCTTAAAAGCCCCCTTTTTAAACATTGATCTTTTCAAATCATGATGACTTGTAATGTTTTAATGGTGTCTTTGTTATCCCCTAACTATGAACCTTGGACAACCTTGGACATTGATAAAAGAATCATAGAACATGACATTGAGATGGGATAGGACATAATCATAAAAGTAGTATTTTTTAAACACTGGACATGATGCTTTCTTTTATACATTATTAATATAAAATGTGTAATTAGTATTCCTAATGCCATTATTTTCATTAAAAAGCATTAGACAATGAAGATTGTATCATATGTTGGACATAAAAGCTTAGGATAGAAAATTGGTTTAACTATTTTTTTTGGGGACATTTAGGCTAAGACAGACTCACACACGCATTGCATACACAAGACTCATAACCCAAGACCTCTTAGTTGGTAGCCTCAGCTCCCAAGCAACTTACCAAGGTGAGCTGTGTGGTTTAACCATCATTAGACTGAATTATTTCATCAAGCACGCTTAATTTGTAAACAACATAACAGTTTAAGTAATATTTATTAGAGTTTATACTTTTAGTGGACACGATATTTCTAATTTTGGAAAAAAAGCACATGAGACTAGATTTTTTTTTTCAGTATGTCAGGCACATATCTGGCACGTTTGTTCCTTAAAAATATTCGACATGGCCTTAAAAAGGATTTAGAAGCGTATGTGTTTCTTGGGCCCCACAGTATGTATTTCACATGCATCATAATATTTTTTGGCAACATCCTTGATTTCCATGTAACCGCAGTCAGTAACTCTTTGTTTCTTACCACTGAAATATATCCGATAGTAACTGGCAGTGAACTATGCTAAAAGCCTAAAACTGCTTAAAATATAAACTGAATGGGCCTTCCTGTATCTTTGTTAGAATATTTTCATTGTTATTTACTTGGTTATGCAGCTTGTTCCTATTGAAATTGATTTGCACTTCCTGATTTGGTCATTTTATATTATTCATGAACAGTATATTACCTTTATGTTGTGTTTTTATTAATACTTGTACTCTTTAGGTCTAGAAATTATATTGATGCTGTTATATTTATGTGTTTAGATAGAGTTTTTGGCCCTTCCACAACTTCTCAAGTGATTTATGATGTCGCTGCCCGTCCTGTTGTGAAGGCAGCAATGGAAGGCATTAACGGTGAGTTTTGCCTGGTTTTTAGTCTGAGTTGATTGATTCATTTATGAATCACCATAATTTTCCGGTCGTTTGAATTTTGAATATCATTTTTAGTTAACCAAGCTGGGCAGATTTTAAAAGAAAAAGGCTTCTGTTTGTGGGATGTCTCAATTTCAGAAGTTCTTTTAATCGTAGACATTGATCACTCCCTCTTGAACAATTAATTGGGTCTTGCCCTCTTTTTTTTTGAGCTCACGCTTACCATAATTTTTTTTATTTTTAATTGTTCCCTCTGGTTGTCCGTGTTGTCATTCTTGTTATATATGCTGTATCATGTCTTTCTATGATTGCTTTTTGATCATGTTTTTTGTTTAGCTTTTCTCTCTTCAAACTTTTATTTTTTTCATTGGCTTATCAACTCCGATACTTGTTGATCTTCTAAATTCTAGGGACTGTTTTTGCCTACGGTGTTACCAGCAGTGGAAAGACCCACACGATGCATGTAAGCTATATTTTTTTAGAATGTTTTACGAATGAACTTTATGTGGAAATGCAATTTGCACACTTTGAAATTTTTTTGTGAAACTATACTTGATCATAGCTGTTGTATACATAGATATGTACCTCGTACGACACAAACTGCATTTAAAGAATTTCTTTAGTTATTTTGAACTTATGTTTGGTTTTTATTGTTATATTTTATTTTTTGGTTCTATGGTTGATTTCAGTATAGGAATACATAGTTAATAGGTTG
This sequence comes from Dendrobium officinale, assembly GCA_019514585.1. Lineage (NCBI taxonomy): Eukaryota > Viridiplantae > Streptophyta > Magnoliopsida > Asparagales > Orchidaceae > Dendrobium > Dendrobium officinale. Next base: position 88,755,556 of record CM033683.1, read on the forward strand.
CTACTCAAATGAGAAGATGCTAATTTGGGTTAATGTGATGAGGTAATGATTAACTGCACCAATTTGTATTTTTCTCGATATGCTAATTTGGACAAGCATTATTTTAATTGCATGTATTGCACGCAATACGGACGAGTCCTTTCCAGGAGAATCAACTGTGGCATAGACGAAGAGAATCAAAGTGGAAAAATTGAATTTAGTTTAAAATAATACTTTTTTGTTGAATGTTTTTTCCTTAATGGTGCGGGTGAACTCATCAACTACAGTCTTTGATGTAGCTGGATTCAACATTAAAAGGAAAATTATTCAGGCAGTTGTTTAAATAAAAAGGCTCATTCAGATTAGTGATTGATATGCGTGATTGTTAGTATTCGAGATCATTTTTTTAATACCACCAACTATGGTAGTAGTTGTTCTAATTCTATCATATTACTTGCCAGGTCTCTGATGAGGAGCAATATATATGTTAGTTGGAAGGAAATAATGGACATTTAGAGAAACTGCCTGCTTCTGGGTTATTTTATTGTGTTGACCCTTGGATATGCTTGTGAATTTTTCTACTACAACATGTGGGTGATGCATGAATTATATATTTATATACCGTTCAATCACAATCTATGGTCATCTATATGATAAAATGTTGCAGGGTCACTTGATGTAACCAACTTTCCATATGTTTGGATTGTTAGAAAATGCACAATCTAGCTTGGCAGTCAAGGTCTAATTACCCCTATTCCCACGGTTGTAGTGAATCCATATTGCCCATGAATCTATTGTCAACCGTGGTTGAATACATGCCAATGATTGAAGTCACTGAATTGTTTATTGTGTACTGTTTTATTAGGAGGGAAGAATTATAAAACCCAAAAACTAAGAGAACCCAACGTAAACTTTAATTCATTTTCAATTTTCATTAAAAGATTCAATTTCCTTTATAAGCATTTTAATGCCTCATGAATATTAATCTAATTAAATTTCATTTCTTTATTTTAGGATTTAAATAAATCTTAAATCTATAAAGTCTAAAGGTTGATCTAATCACATTATTTCCCTTTTCCAACTCTTTCTAATCATCTAACTTGGTTTAAAATGATATGGAATTTCAGTTTTGTCTTAAACTCCCAATTTTTGGAAACCAAATTTCATTATTTTCTTCTAATGAACATGCAAAAATATCCCCTTAACCTAATTAGACCTTAAATTAATTAAATTTTTTGATTCAACCAAAAGCTCTAAATTTGAAAACCAAATTTTCATTAATCTCTTTATAATAGCATGATGAGGTCATCGACAGACATTTTAGGCAGGTTTATCGGCGAAGGAATCGTAGATCGACGGCTACGATCGGGAGCTTATACTTTTGATGTTATCATGTTATTTTACTTCATGTATCTTTTATTTTCATGCATCTTTTATTTTCATGTACTAGTGACGTTTTCGCCCTTATATAGGCGTAGTGTTTATTGTAGCCCAAGGGGCATATGAGTCTTTTTTCTTTTCATGCTTTGAGACCTTTATAAAAGGATCTCTTCTTGTTGTATGAGGTTAACGTTGGATTAATGAAATTTTCTGAAATTTTCTTTCGTCTTCCTGCTTGAGAGCTCGAGAGAAAGGAGAGAGGAGACCTAGGAGAGGCTCCGCCAGCAATACCCAACAGCCCGCCCAGCGAGCTCTTGGTTTTATTTTTGTTTACTATTTCCTTCCTCCCCTACCACCTTTCCCCTCAAACCCGCCCCCTTCCCTTGACCGATCACCCTCTCCCCAACAGCAAAATCCAGCCACCTCCCCTCTCAGACCCGCCGATTCCCCTGCCCAGCCCTGCCGCCGGCTGTGCTAGCCGCCAGCTCAGGCCGGCCCGCCGTCCAGGAACCCAGCCCCTTCTCCCTGTGAGAAATCCCGCCAACCCTCCTGCTGGATTTTGAATTCCAAAACTGAAATCCCCTCATTAAACTCGTTCCTAATTTACTTCACCACAAATAGGAAAGGGATTTAATTGAGGCCCAATCTATTTTGAATTCAAATTCAATTCCCTTTCCTCTCTCCCCCTCATTTGGAAACCTTCCTAAATTAATTAAATCTGAAATTCATAAATCAGATTTAATTAACTCCCTTGGTCCCACTAATTAACCCTTTTTCCTTTTGTTGCTCTCCTTGCATGGCCGGCCACCCCACCTAACCTTTTCTCTCTCTATTTGCCACCTAAGCACCCATTAATTCTCCCTTTATTTCTCCTTAATCCCCGCCCCCTCCTAATTCAAATTTTTTTGGAGGTTTCATTACCATTAATCTCTCCCTCCATACGTAGCGAAATCTGAAATAAAATTTCAGAATTTTCTCTTGTTCTTCCCTAGTTCTTGGCCGACCCTCCCTAGCTTCCTCCCCGCCTCGCCTCAATGTTGAATGGCGGATCCGGAGCTTGAGTGGGGGCTAGTTTTCCACGCCGACGGGAGCATCGATATCCTACGCTCGCCTTGTTTCGACGTCGGATTTGAAGACGAAACCACAGTCGAAGAATACCTTGAGCGAGTCGTTCCCATCCTCGCAAGTATCTTTGACCGACGATTTCGTGGCTACACTTGGACAATCATTGGACGTCATCCACCACCATCTTCTCCGGTGACTACTTTTCCGGCAACAAAGTCTTCCATCGCCTTCTTCATAGTGGTGCTCTTCATCCTTGCATGGTTCTTATTCTCCGCTTAAGCCCAAGAGTGAACAAGAGAGAGAGAGAGGTTCTCAAGGTGAATTTCTTTATTATTAATTGCGGGATTGTCGTTATGAGCATGTAATTGTTTCTTTTATCTTTGAATGATTAGATCGATTTGGTAAACTCAAAAGCATATCTTCGCCTAAGCAAGTTAATTACTTTGAACGATTTAATCCTTGACTTTTGTTGGTAATTAAATTTGTGAAGACAATGTTTTGAATAATCTTCATTTTAATTTTTTATGCAATTCCTACCTTGATTCACATCATAGCATGCCAAATCTTCCCAATTATTTAATTAATAAATAGGACATTTCTTTTTTCTGATTTAATTTAATTAAAAATTAGGAAAAATAATATTTTATGAAAAATCCTAAATCCTACCCTTAAAAACTTCCATAAGACCATTAGAAATAATATTCATTAAAAATTTTTCATAGAAATTAAATATGGGAAAACCCTAATTTTTGAAATCTTAAAAATAATTTGGGAAAACTTGAATTTTATGTTTAAAATCATTCATACATCCTTCCCTAACATGTTTTTCCCAAAAATTTTGAGTTTTAGAAAAACCTTAGATTTTCAATTCAAGAAATATATAGGAAAATTAAAAAATTTCTTGATTAAAAATATACCTTAGACTTTCCTCTTCGATTTCTCCCCTCCACCAAGAAGCTCGCAGGAAAACCGCCGCCCGCCGCTCGCCAAAAACCCTAGCCGATGCCCTTCTCCCTCTCTAGTTCGCTCTCTCCCTTGCTCGGCCGAAACAAATGAGAAGTTTCTTTCCTTTTTCTTTCCTTTATGAAGTTATTTGGGTGGTGGGGGCAAATGACGCATGTGCCCCACTAGCCAAAAGTTCTTATTATGAGGAAGAGGTCTATTAAGTCTTTTGGCCATTAATAAACTTCATTAATTTTTAACTTTAAATCCGTGTGAAATTAAGTATAAATTCTTTATACCAAATTGCTCCAAATTTCGCTTAAAATTTTATAAAATTGATTGCTTCAAATTCCGACGACTTCTAAAATTCTCCTAATTTCGTCATAGTGCATCGAAATGCTCGTGAAGCTTACGATCGACATTTTCGGGTTTTACAGTAATTGGCATGGTAACTATTCTCATGTCATTTATATTGCAATCTATTATGAACAGTTGAGTCATGAAGCTGAATTGGATAATAGTTGACAATTAGTCATGAGCAGTTTGGATACACTGCACTGTGGATTTATGGTACCCAGAATTTAGACTATGAATCTTTGTTTGTGCATTCTCTACATAGGCTTTTAGAATTGTTGGTTGTACCATCAGCTACTTTACATTTTTATTTTTGTCAAAATTTAATCAAAGCACAGGAAACGGGGCCTCAAGATAATTTATTTATCTGTTCATCTCCAATGGTTTAAGGCGTATAAGCTTGAAATGAGTGCTAAAGTGGCAAAAGGTTTTAAGGTGATGGAATGAGAGGTAGCAATTATTTACAACCTGATATGGATTGCCCGTTTCATTTCCCTTTGCCATACGTGCATTAGCTTGCAAGCTTTTGTAATCAACTTGTATATGTCAATGCCGTAGTTGAAACAGTGCTCGAAACTCCAGTCCTGTTTTTCTGCAAGTTCTCTTTATCTCACCAATTAGTCTTTGGAGAAGTGGTTGGGCCGCTAATGGTTAATTAATAAAATGTTCAATTTAGTGGTAATCGGACTTAGTGAATGGTTCAGGGGAAAGATCTGAGCTTTCTTGCAACAGATGTGTACGTATGTGGGTCGAATTCTACAAATCTTTTCTGATGTTTTGAATGAAATTTGCAGTTTTAGTTTTTAATCAAGGAAACTTTAGGATAATATCATGTATGTACTTTGACACATATATCCATCATTGATTTGCTTTGTTTGATATTTGCAATTTACAGGGTGATCAAAATTGTCCGGGTATCATACCTTTGGCCATCAAGGACGTCTTCAGCATTATTCAAGATGTATGGTACTTCTTTAATGCTTAACTTGTTTTGTTTTTTCACTATTATCATCGTGGAATGGACATGTTGGATGTGCGTATATCTTCCTCATTGCTTGATTCAAAAGTAAGATTATGCTGCATCTTTGGATTGCAAATGAGATTAATATTCCCACAGAGCTTTGTTGTACTAATTAGGCCATAAAGTTGTCCATTTGGCCAAGTATTAAACACTGCCACTGTGGAGAATAGTTCTAACGGTTCTCCAAACCAAAGAAAATCAGTTTTTGATGAAGCTTGAAACCGTAACCATCTTCTGTATATAACATCCTGTACGAAATGTTGGTGAATTTAATTTTATGCTTTCTTGCTGCAATGTGACTCCTGCATGTATTCATTTGTAGTTTTGATCTCTCACAGTTTTTTGGTCTATTGGCTGTTCTAATTAAACTTGACCCCAAGTTTGTCCTTGAATCCAATTTGTCTTATTTTCTTTAATCATTTTGCACGGATCACCATAAATTTACTGCCCTGGCATGTCCAAATGCAAGTCCAGGCCGACTATTAATGATTATTCTGTAATCCATGCTTGTATGAATAGTTTAAATCCTATACTTAGATTGCCTGTCACTGTATCTGAACCCAGCTCGAAACTTTTTTCTCTTAACCTTTTCTGTTTAAATTCCTGAAAATTTTATGATTTTGCTTGTTCTAGTGCTGTTGTTTGAGTTCTTTATTTTTCTTTTTTTTGTGCTTCCACATCACTACTTCTGAACCCTGATCATAACTGTTTTCTATGCCTTTTCTCGTTTAACTTTGATGAAAATTTTATGATTTCGCTTCGACTGACACTGTTGTTTGGGTTATTTGATTCTTTTTTTTTTTGTTTTCACATAATGTATTTGTGCTGACGTGCCATTATTCTTTGGCAGACTCCAGGGAGAGAGTTTTTGCTTCGTGTCTCATACCTTGAAATTTATAACGAGGTAACTAATACTTCCTTAAGCAAAATATACCATCATATCACTTATGCATAACTGTTATTACCTCATAGTTAAATTTTCACTTAAGCTTCCATCTTATTTCTTCACTAAATAGCGAGCTGTTGGACTTTTCTGTATGTTTGAAGTTAAATGCGTCATCTCATAATATGAACAAATTCATTTATAATAGTACCCTTTGGACTATAAGTGAGTTAGTGGAAGTGGACATTTATGATCAGTCTTTTGATAATTTGATTGTTAAAAAAATAAGAAACCGGTATAGGTAGAAGTTATGGGGTAAACTATTCTTTATTCTATCATCAAACATTTGAATTAGAACTTTGGGCTTACTATTTATAGTAGTAGCTATAAATTTATAACTATGATGCACATACATTATAGTACCCTTTGGATGATAAGTCAGGTAGTATAAGTGAACTTTTATGATCAATCTTTTGATATTTTGATTGTTCAAAAAAAAAAAAAAAATCGGTATAGGTAGAAATTATGTGGTAAACTATTCTTTATTCTTTCATCAAACATTTGAGTTAGAACTTTAGCCTACTATTTATATTAGTAGCTATAAATTTATGGATTTGATGCACATATAGGTCACAATGACAGATATTGTTATGCCCAGATTCTAATTTGAAAGAATTATTATTATTTTTCTTTTAATTTACGCACTAAGAGCTGTCTAATTTTTTTTATCAATCTAAATAACAACAAAAATAAAACTATTGATCAAAATATCAAAATATACATATGTATCTATTTTTTAAACAAATATATACATTACTCATGATCTATACAATCATACTATAATTGCTCTGTCATGAGTACAAACGAAAAATTAAAATAATAAAAACCTGAACCTGAAGAAATCCTGATTAGCCTTTCACTCCTAAATCCTAATCCTCTACCTTGATCTGAAATCATTTAACCACATATAATGAGCTTAAGAGCCATAGCAAACAACTAAAACCTATAATTGAATTCAAAGTATGGTAAATGAGTAATATGCATATCAGGGATCAAATCATAGCAATAACATTTATATGATAATTAAATCAGTGCATAAACAATAAAACTCATATATAGTAGCAGTAGAATCTATAAACAATAAAATGCTACGGTACGAAAGCCAATAAAATAATAAACCAGTATGAATGTCAAATTTATAAAATAATCGTCATATATGTAATACCATTTAGAATAGAAATCGTATAAAACTTCAAATCAAAATATCGGTAAAGACTGTCGAAATCATGTTAATGTAAAATCATATAAGAGTGTACCCATACTATCCATGTATTTTATATCACGTGCTCAATATATCACATGCTTCGTACCAATACAATGAATCAATAGTATTGATATCTAAATTGTTAACAATAACAATTTAGCAGTAGGGACAGTAAAATAATACAATAATAGTAAATCCGTGCAATAAAAAATAATGCCTAAATAACATACATTGTATTTATATTAAACAAGTAAGAAGTTGTTATCACGGTGTTTTTCAGTAATTAGTAGTAGGTATCTGTTTGCTATCTGTTTGCTCAGCAAACTGAGTGGTCACTCTTTTACTGTCGGCATAATAATCATCTCCTTATAACTCTAATATACATCATGTGGATCAAGAGAAGATAACACCAAAACATAACATTTAAATGAAAGTCCACACTACGGGAAAAACGTCATTTTCCGGCGGCCGTTTTCGTCGGAAAATGACCAAAAATCCGTCGGAAAATTGCATTTCCGGCGGATTTCCGGCGAAAATATTTTCGCCGGTTATACGCGCGTCGATAAAGGACTTCCGGCGCAAAATAAGTCGCCGGAAACATTTCCGACGTTTTTCCGGCGGATTTTGCGCTGGAAAAAAATTTCCGGCGGATTTTTTATGCGTCGGAATATCAAAAAAAAAATTTAGATTTGTCAAGCCCCCGCGTGGACCTCTCTTTAGCCGAACCAACTTTGCCCTCATCCCCCCCCCCCCCCCCCCCCCCCCCCCCCCCCCCCCCCCCCCCCCCCCCCCCCCCCCCCCCCGCAAGACCGAGCCGCCCCAGCTCAAATAAGCCCGCCTGCGTGGCTCCAGCCCGCCCGCACCCATGTTTTCGGGCGAGTTTCGAACCCCCGCCCACCCCCCCTGCCTTCTCTCCACGGGACCAGCTTACCATCTTTCCTATCTACCAAAACCTGTTAAAGTCCATACTTTTTTTTATTTAACCTTTTCTTGAATCATATTAAAAGTAATAATTATTTTAAAAGATAAATAATTTTAAAATTTTATTATAATTTAAGTTTAAATTTAAATCATTTATTTTTTTATTAACTAATAATTATAATTTATTTATTATAATTTAAGTTATATTTTAAAATTAAAAATATTTAATTTAATTAATTTGAATTTGACAATTAAAAATATAACATTTTTTAATTTCCGTCGGAAATCCGCCGGAAATTCCGCTGGAAATTTCTTCGAAAAAAATCCGTCGGTAAACCAATCAAAAATTATGCCGGAAATGCAGTAAAAAATTTCCGTCGGAAATCCGCCGGAAAATCCGTCGGAAATTTTCACGAATTTAGTTCCGCCGGAAATTCCGCCGGAAATAAGCTGTTTTCCTGTAGTGCCATCAGCTCACCATCTTGTACATGTCAATCAGTCTCCATCCAACGGGTACATGTCTTTTACTCACACAATATTATCACAATAATATAATAGTAATCTTAATCACATATCTACATTCATTTCTAATGCATTACAACAAATAAAATATAATTGAGCTTAATTCAAAAAGTGTCAAAATTTTGTAATGACAATCAACAAAATACTATACTGAGCAAAAATTTATATTTTAAAAAATTAATCAAATTATTAAGGATTGTATATAACAACATATTGAAGCTTTTATTGAACTAAAATAATATTTTTAGATGTCAAAATAAGCTTATGACTAGGTAAAAGTCCCTGTTTTTTTAAAACCACCTAGCAAAAAATCTCAAAAAAATACTCAAAATGTTTATAATCTTGATTTTTTATAACATATAAATAGTTACTATGTGAAAGGTTTATCAATATAAATGATGTGATACAAACATGGGGTGAAACATGAATTGCACGTTAGAGATTAATGAGAGTTTAACTTTGCAATGTTAACGATAAAATCTAGCTTACTCAAGTTGGATTCAAGAAAATTCGTGATAGATTAAGTTAACGGCAGTGATTACATTTAAGAATTACAAGAGTCTTGCAAAAGATAACCAAAATAAACTAGATAATGCAAATAGCTACTACTAAAGCCACACGTTTAAAATTTAGATCATTCACCTTGAGGTCCGTCACTCGTTTTGAAAGTGGTGGCTAGCGGAGGAGAATCATAAGTAGGTTTAGCGATGCTACTAGTAGACAAGTGATCTTGAGAGGACTCGTCGCCGGGAAAGAAGCCGGAGTTGGAGGAGCGGGTGGGCGGCCGTCAATGATCCACTCGGAGTCGGGATGTTGTTTGTCGATGACGATTATGAGAGTCGGTAGGATCCGATCCAAGTAGGCTCCAACGGTATCGTCGTCGGAATCAAATCCCGCGTCAAAGAACGGCGATCGTTGGATGTCGAGGTTGCCGTGAGCGTCGAACACAAGTCCCCATTCAAACTCGGGGTCCGCCATGCATGGTGGTCGTTAGAGATGAAGCCAAAGAGGGGGAGAGAGAGAGAACCGTGAGCAAAAGAGGGAGGAGGGCCACGGGTTGGAGAGGTGTAGTGGGAGGGTGGAGCTATGGTGGAAGAGAACTTAAAATCTAAATTTTAATTCAGATTTCCGAAATAGGAAAACTCTTAATTTTAATTTCAGATTTTTTTTTTTGAATTTGAAATTAAGATTAGGAGGGAAGGAATTCAAGGAGCAATTAAGAAAATTAATAGGGGGATGAGAGAGGAGTGGCCGGCCATAGAGAGAGATGAGGGGCTTGGGAAATAAACAAGTGGGGACCACAAGGTTAAGTAAAACTAATTAAATTCTGAAGTAATTTCAGAATTTAATTGTATTAGGTAACTCCCCAATTCAATTTCAAGCAAGAGGGAAAACGATTTTGAATTTTGAATTAGGCTTTAATCTCCTTGATTGACTTTCCTAATTAGATAGGCACCAATTAGGAAAGTGAATGATTCCAGAGATTGGGAATTCACGTGGAAGGAGATCTCAGGGGGGGAGGCGGGACAGCCAGGGCCTTGGATCCGGCCGCCTGTAATCGGCGGCAAGCCTTGACGGTGGCACGGATTTGGCGGTAGAGCTTGTGGCCGGCGGCGGGGCTTCAGTCAGTGGCCGGAGCGGGCTAGGGGGAGGTGGCGGCAAGGTTGCAGGCCGGCGGGAGGCGGCACAGCTGCTGGTTGGCGGCTGGACAGGATGGGGCAGCCATATTATTGAGTGGACTGGATTGTGGGGAGGAACTTCAGAAAAATATAATTCAGATGAAATTCCCTTTAGTTCTCACACTGCTTGACCACAAAGACGAGCTAGAAGAAGGTCTAGAACTCACAAAGAGATCTAGCTCTTCTCAAAACTCACTAAGAGATTTGAGAGAGAGGTGCACTCACAAAGAGAACAAAGGAAAATATATTTTTCATTTCAACCAAAAACTAACTATTACATGAGAAAATGGCCATATAAATAGGCCTCAAAATGACAAAGAAAGTAAAGTACTAAAATGCCCCTTGGGCTACAATAACTACCAAATACCCATAAGGGCAAAAATGGAAAAACATGAAATAAAAATAAATTACTACATAAAATGATGAAAATATAGATCATGATCGTGGTCGTCGATCTCCGGCATCTCCTGGAGGTACATGTGTCGAAATCGCTGCTGATGTCCCCATCAATAAAATTATTCTCGTTTTTCGGTAATAGAATACAATGTTGATTTGAAAATTTTCAAAAAATATAAAATTATTGAAATCAGAAAGATGGTAAAAGTTCTTTACAATGAGACGAGCAAATATCCCAACAAGACTAACGGATGAAAATTGATCCACGGCCTTCAAATCTTAAGTTTCTTTTTTCTCTCTCCTTACTTTTTCTCTAAATTTTTTTTTCTGTTAAGTTGTTTGATTAGGAAAGGATATTTTAATTGATTTGATAATAGAATGGGATATTTTGAAATAATAAAATAATAATTTAATATTAATATAATTAATTTTTTTAATATAAAATTTGTAGAAATGTTTTTGGAGCTTAAAAAATTATAGAAAAATATCCATAAAATAAGATATTTTATTTTGAAAATATTGGTGAATTTGGCTTGCAAAACGAATAGATGACGATCTCAAAATCCCTACTTGTATCCACAAATATCAAAATTTTAAGGATTTTCACCGGTGCCTAAAAAATATGAAAAAAAATCTTGTAATTAAAATAATACAATATCATTGATATGGAGATGACAGTTTGTGATTTGATCATATAATGACTCCTCAAAAATTTTATTTGTCTCAGTTATTGCAGATACTGCACGACATTGACATTGGATATGCAATTTTTTAAAATATAGGATATATACATTGGTTAGACACAGATTTTATATTTTTTTATATCTTAAAAATAGTATATAGAAATAGAATTAGGTGTATATTAAGAATAATTAAGAAATAATTATCCATGTAATTGTGATTTGTGCTTAATAGGATTAATATTATGATATCTAGGGTCAGGTGTTGAGGCCATGTGCCAGACATCTAGAGGGGATATGACAATGTAGTTCAGTATTAGATCTCGATCTTATGCAATGAGCATCAGGAGTCGGTGCTGAGACAACATTGGATAAAGATGACATGTTAAGATGGTGTGGGACTGTGGGGGTATGATTGTAGGTGTAGAAATTGTTGGTGTCTAGCGTCAATTTCAAGACAATTTTAGGCTTCGATGTTGAGATGATTTTGAAATATTAATGTTTTGATGGTGTCAAACGGCGATGCTTGGATGACATTTGGCATTTCTAGGAAACCTTATCCACAAGCCATGTTGAAATGAAACCTTACCCACGAGTGATTGATTTACGGTTGTGGAGAGGAAATATGAAAATTTAATTTTTATTTTTTAGATTTTATGGACTTATTAGTCATATCATAATTAAAATAATGGTAACATCGAAAATACTTATAAATAAATTAGGTTTAAAAAAATGGTAACATCGAAAATAAAAAATGACCATTTGAACTTCGTAATTGACAAAATGACGAATGAGGACATATAACAAAAAAAATGATTAGACATATTTATTTTTATGCAAATAATATTTAATTTTGATAAAAAAGAAATTTAAGCATCTCCCACTCTATTAGTTATGTTGGGCTACAAAGACCTCTACTTCTGAGGATTGAAAAATTATTGGAGGACGAATTGGGTCCTCTATTATATTGTGGAGAAAGCATAATTCATATTGAGAAAGAGAGTCAAATTAGAAATTTATCTTAATTTAGAGGTGACAAAAGAGAAATTCATTTCAATAAAGAAATGACAGAGGAAGAACTTTCCCAATGCTAGTAATATTTCAAGAAAGATCTTATTATATATCCTAAATAGTACTATTATAGCTTTGAAAAGATATTTATGAAGGCGTTGAGTTCTTTGTGCACGTTCCAGCTTTGAAAAGATATTTATGAAGGCGTTGAGTTCTTTGTGCACGTTCCTAAAGCTGATCAAGTTTAATTGAAGTTTAACTAATTGAAGTTGACTCTTATTTTTTGTTGGGCTTATGTTGGGTCAAATTGTTTGAGTTAGGTTGATTAGTTGGGATAAATTGGCATGAAAGTTTGGTAAATCTAACTTGTTGATGTTTAAAGCGACAATTCATCTTAGAGATTGAATCTGAAAAAGGTTTTTGTGTTATATTTCTCATTGAAAATTAGCCCTTTCATCATAATCTTAGTATAAATGAAAACCTGTTAATTTAATGATGGTGAGAAAAGTACTTGTGATGAAGAAGTGTTGGTCTTGAAGTATCACAACCATTTGAAAGTCATCATATGTCTTAAAGAAGAAAGGTAGATACTAGATGCATACGAATCTAAGTTTCATTAAGGCCTTACTACCTAAATCCAAAGTGGCATGAGGTTGAAATCTTAGTTGTAGCCTTCTAATTCTTGATAATTTGAGTTTTCAAACACCGATGAACGTGACCATAGCTAATGTCAAATCCCATAGCCTTAAAGTAAGGGCGTTTTGGGAATATTTTTTTATTGAGTTAGATAAATTTTAAATAACATATAAGATAAGATTGGATATGTACATAATTTGAGTTTTTGAACACCGTGCGTGAGGTTTCTCACGAGTGTAGGGCTCGTTTACCCTTCTATTGCGGCGCATTTTGGTACTAGGCCGCTCACTGTGGGTAGCCTTTGACGTGCACGCCTATGGCACCAACATCTCTTATGCTCTAAAGTCCCTTTAGTGTCCAGGGTGGTCCTCATCTTTTTGTCATGTTACTTTTCTTTGAATCTTATTTCCATGACATTGCTTGCTTGACTTAAACCATCCTATTTTATTCTCCTTGTCTTATATTTTTTGGGAAACCTTTGCAGATGAATGTGGAAATGGTCTGCCTTTGTAGGTCTTCTATGGTTGGAGTTTTGGTCGAATTAGACGTTACATCCCATTTTGATAAGGAGTTGTGGATTGGGTCTTTGTTGTTTGGGTTTGGCAGAGGATGGAATTTTGAAACCATCATACTGCTACTACTGCCATATATTTGGTCATAAATTCTCAAATTGTTACAAGGCTCTCCCTGAGCGGAGAAATTTTAAATATTAGTTGTATGTAGGGGTGTAAGTGAGCCGAGCCAGCTCGCGAGCCGGCTCGAGCTCGGCTCGTTTATGGGCTCGCGAGCCGAGCTTATCGAGCTCGCGAGTCGAGCTCGAGCTCGAGTTTGAGCTCGTTTAGTAAACGAGCTCGAGCTTGAGCCTGCTCGGCTCGTGAACTCGCGAGCCGGCTCGAATAAATATTTATATTTTTAAAATAATTTTATTTTATTTATTAAATATAAATATAAAAAAATAATAATCACCTAATTTTTATTTAAATGTTAAACATTTTATATATATATTTTAAATTTTATCTAAATTTTAAAAATCCCGCCTAATTTTTCAAAATTTAAAAATCCCGCCTAAATTTAAAAATTCCCGCTCATGGCTGTCGAGCCGGCTCGCGAGTCGGCTCGAGCTCGTTTACAGTTAGACGAGCTCGTGTTCGAGCTCGCTTTCCATGTAACGAGCCGAGCTCGATAAGGGTCTAAACTCGACTCGACTCGACTCGTTTACACCCCTGGTTGTATGATGTTCCGTCAAAAGCTCATATTCAACTTTCTACCCAGTTAATTGAAGATTCTCCCTCATCTGTTCAGTTTTTTTTTATCAAAACTTTGAGTCAGGCTTATATTCTTTTATGGACATAACATATGATGTTCGTGCCCCTATGAGCCCCTTGGTGTTGGTTGATATGTTGATATTTTTGTTAAAAACAATTATCGAGTTCTTGAAACAACTCAGCTCCATCTTATTATGAACACAATAGTAATAGCTTGTCTATGTAGCTATTTGATTCAAATTAGTGTGTTCAGAGCTTTAATTGTTTGATGGATGAAGTATTTTTTATTCTTTATATCAAAAAAGCAAAAATCAGAAGAAAATCTATCGACACTAACCTATATTCCCTAGGCTTCAAGATAGATGTCGAAAATGAATTATTTTGAAATTTTCATAATCCATAGGATGCTTTATGTTGGTCTTCTTGTTATATCTTTATGTGTAGTTGTAATTTTCGTTTGTTTTTTTCCTTTGGCAATTCATAGTTATTTAATGCTTTAAAAATGTAAAAAGAGAGTTTTCTTTAACTCATCATCAATTATTTGATTACAACTTTTAGCATGCTATTTATAATAATATCCATAAATTCATAGACTTTTAGACCTACTAAAATAAAAATAATGACAAAATCAGGAAAAGTGATCATTTTACCCTTTATAATAGATTAAGTGACAAATAAGGGCGGGACAAAATAATTGACTATGAATATTTTAATTCAAATAAGACTCAATATTGTTAACTCGAGTTTTTTTTTTGTATCTCGTAATGCATCACCTTTGTTTAAACTTTTATTTTATTTTAAAATGAGCTTAGAAGTTGTTTATTCTGCTGCTTCTTTTAGTTTGTTTATTGTCTACTAATTGTTCTACTTTTTACTTTTTAGGTTATAAATGATTTGCTTAATCCTACGGGCCAAAATTTGCGTGTTAGAGAAGATGCCCAGGTTTGATTCTTGAATGGTTAAACTAGTTGTTTAACTTAAACTATATTACTTTTCATGAAGCATTTGTAGATTGTTTTGCTCGGATATACTTATTGCAACATTTTTAGATTTTGAAAAGCCTCTTTTTAGCTGTGTATTAAATACTCATTATATAATGCATATGAAAGGCATACTAAATGGTGTTGCAGTTTTCTTTTGCAAATTCTATTTTGGCCCATGAAGAGTTTCCTGTTTATAGTAAGTTCTAATGTTCAGCAGTTGGTAGTATGCATTTTTGTGGTTGTTATTGCTTTTTGCTGTTAATAAATATCACTTCTTTTTCTATTTATGTCTTGGTATAATTGTTTTATTAAGGTGACTATTTTGTTTAATGTGATATTACTAGTGCGGGAAATCTTTTTAAGAGTTCTTGCAATATAAGAAAGTATAATAATATATGAAGTTAAATTGATTTATAAAATGGAATAGTATGCATTGTAAGTTTTTTGTTCTTCGATGACTTTCATGTCTTGCTGATTAATTTGAAAAAAAAAATATATATATAATGAGTTTTAAACTCATTAGGGCTTACATGTCATTATATTTAAACATAAATGATGTAGGTTCGTCATTATTGCTTATATTCATATACACTCACTTATGCTTATATATATAAATATATAAATAAATAAATAAATAAATAAATAAATAAATATATATATATATATATATATATATATATATATATATATATATATATATATATATATATTATTTAATATACATTTTTTGTTTTTGTACATTAGTACATTTATAGCCAATAGTTTAGGGCAAAATTTATCAGAATATGAAGATTGAGTTTAAAACTCAATTTGACCAAAATAAATAGCAAGCTATAAGTCTCTAGAACTTCTTATCATACTTATATGGAGCTAGAAGCTCCCAAAAATATATTTATATAGCGTGCTTGATCAGGAAGGATTCATGTCATTATTTAGAGAGGCTTTAAATAAAATGAAGGGTGGAAAAGCTGTTGGACCTGATGATATTCCAATAGAGGTGTGGAAATGCTTAGGAGATGAAGAGATTTCTTGGCTTACTAAACTTTTTAATACTATTTTGAAGACTAAAAAGATGCTAGATGAGTGGAGGAGTGCATTAATTCCTATTTTTTAGAATAAAGGTGATGCACA
The DNA here is from genome assembly GCA_019514585.1 of Dendrobium officinale. Lineage (NCBI taxonomy): Eukaryota > Viridiplantae > Streptophyta > Magnoliopsida > Asparagales > Orchidaceae > Dendrobium > Dendrobium officinale. Next base: position 88,771,668 of record CM033683.1, read on the forward strand.
GGATTGCACGTATTATAGAGGTATAAAGTTAATGTGTCATACTTTAAAACTATGGGAGCGAGTTATGGAGCATAGGTTGCGGAGTGATACTAATGTTTCTCAAAATCAATTTGGATTCATGCCGGGTAGGTCGACTATGGAAGCCATACATTTATTAAGAGGTTTGATGGAGAAATATAGAGAAAATAAGGAGGATCTACATATGATATTTATTGATTTAGAAAAAGCATATGATAAAGTTCCAAGAGAAGTGCTATGGAGAGTTCTTGAAAAGAAAGGAGTCAATAATGCTTATATTCAAATCATTAAAGATATGTATGCAGGAGCTATTACTTGTGTTCAAACACAAGGTGGATTGACCAAGTATTTCCCTATTTTGGTTGGGTTACATCAAGGATCAGCCTTAAGCCCATATCTTTTTGCTTTAGTCATGGATGTTCTCACTAGATATTTGCAAGAGGATGTACCTTGGTGTATGCTTTTTGCTGATGATATTCTGCTTGTTGATAAGACTAGAGAGGGGGTTGAAGGTATGCTTGAATTATGGAGGTCAACCTTAGAGTCTAAAGGTTTTCGCTTGAGTAGATCTAAAACGGAATATATGGAGTGTAATTTTAGTTGTAATAGTCCTAGTGAGGGGATGGTGACTTTGGGCGATCAAGTCATTAATAAGAGTACATGTTTTAGATATCTTGGATCTATTGTTCAGAGTGATGGTGAAATAGATGGGGATATTATAAGTAGAATTCAAGTTGGATGGTTGAAGTGGCGAAATGCATCGGGCTTGTTATGTAATAGAAATGTACCCCTCAAACTTAAGGGAAAATTCTATAAGATGATAGTGAGGCCTGCAATGCTTTATGGTGCCGAATGTTGGCCATTAAAAGAGAAGCATAATACTAAGTTAAGTGTTGCAGAGATGAGGATGCTTTGGTGGATGAGTGGCTTTACCCTTAGAGATAGGATACGAAATGAGCATATACGTGAAAAGGTTGGAGTAGCTCCAGTAGAAGATAAGATTAGAGAGAGTCGCCTTAGATGGTTTGGTCACATAAAAAGACGGCCTTCCGATGACCCGGTTAGGAGAGTAGAGGTATTAGATTTGACTTATGTTAAGAAAGGTAGGGGTAGACCTAAAAAGACTTGGTTAGAAAATATTAGGAATGACCTTCCTTTATTAGATTTAAACGAGAATTTGACTTTTAATCGGACACTATGGAGAAAAATGATTCATGTAGTCGACACTTTTGTCACGACCCGTCCCGGATGCTCGATCTAACGAGGCGGGTACGAAAAGTCGGACGATAGTACATTTCCAAAAGTGTAAATTTTTGCATCATCAAAACTTTTCTATAAACTGAAGAGCCACTAATACAAAAAAATCTATTTTACCTGTTGTCATTTGCACCTCGCCTTCTGTAAACATGTTCTTCTCTTTCAGCCATTACTTCTCTTAGGAACTACCTGAAACATTTAAACTTGTGGTTTGAGTTTACTAAGTAAACTCAGTGGGTAACTATTTAATAATCATTATTATTATTCTTTAATAGATATCGTGTTATTTCTTTACATTAATTCATTCCTTTCAATATTTTACATCTCAAGATGATTTCTTTCAAAATAATTTAAAACATTTTTATAGCTTTAATAATTCATTCATATTTCTTTTCTTTTCTTTTGCTTTGCACAAGAGCATCGTCTCAAAGTACCCTAAGGTACAACCTTTTCCATTTGATTTCCTTCAAATTTTCCATTTCCATGACCTTTTCCATTTCCATAACCTTTTCCTTTTTCCTTTTTTGTGCACGAGTACGGCGTCCCCAGCCAGTACCATAAGGGGGTGAACTCCTGAATTATTCATATATTTATCCTTTTTCTTTTCTTTTACATTTATCATAATAATTCCATTCTATTTCATATGTCGTTTCTTTTCAATATCTCTTTAATACATACGATATTTTCTTTTCATTATTCAATTCATTTGTTTCTTATTAGAATAAGACTTAAAATCATTAGGTATTTAATCTTTCAACTCTTCATATGTAGTAGTCTTTAAGATAAAACTTTGAAAGTAATACTGTAATGCAGACTATTTTATCGTACTAAAAGAAAATGCTAAATTTTGAATTTCATAATCATAATTACCCACTTTGAACTTTTCAGGCCTTCGACGAAGGATGTTACCTCGAACCTCTCTCCAAATCTCTATCATCAAGAAATAAAGTTTTCATGAATTTGCTTTATCAAATAAAACTCAAGAATAGTTTCATGATAGAAATTTCTTACAATGGGATTTTCCAAATCTCCCAAAAATCCTTCTTCCTCTTCCAAAAATTCTCTCTCTTGCTTCAATTCTCTTCCTCTACCTTTAAGAAATATATTGTTCACTTTAAACGAAGTAAACGAAAGAAATTTATACAAAAAAAATCTGGAAGAAAATTCTACAAACCTTTCTCCTTCTTTCTCTCGACCGTTTCTCTCGTTCTTCAATCTTTCCCAAAATAACACTCCGATAACTATAAGAATGAAAAGGAATTATCAATTCTTATCCTCCAACGCGATCGACTGCTAAAAATGGCGAAAGAAAAACTCGAAATCCCTCCTTCGCACGTTCGGTCGTTCGCCCGCTCCCTGTTCGCGCGAACTGCTCCGTTTCGCGAACGGTTTTCTGTTCGCGTTACTTAAAAAGGCGGGCCGGCCGGTTCGGTTGAACCGGCCGGAAGAACCGGCTATTACACCCACATAGTGGGATAAAGGCTTGATGTTGTTGTTGTTGTTGCTGCTTGATCAGGAAGGCTTTTATGGAAATACCTGCTCAAAATAGGCCTATAATTTTGCCCATGTATATGTAATTTGATATGCATGAAGTTATTCATATTTTGTATCAAATATTATTTTAAATGCTTATTTGTACAATCAAAATTTAATTATTTACATCTTTTTTCCCATTTTAAATATAATTTTTGATTTTAATTATGAATAATAATTCTAAAATTGTTTAAAATCTAGTATACATTTTTTGGTTAATATTTATGTTGATAAGATCTTATCATGAAATTATTAACTTGATAATCCTAAGGATAATTTTTATATAAGTTTTAAAGAAAATAATATTTCAAAGTATAAAGAAACTTTAGAGAAATAATTATATATAAGGGAAGATAAGAAATACATATATGTATATATTTTTGAATAAGAAGTAAATTATCTTCACATGCTAATTGAAATAATGTAAAGAATAAAATTTGAATACAAATAAAATAAATTATAGTTAGAGAAAAAATTATTACACTATAAATCATGACACAAACTTGCATATTATTAACAAATAAATTCAAAATCATGACACAAACTTGCATTAGCATAAACTATTTGTGGAAATTTTGCCTACTATAATTTGATGAACGTTGAAGAGTTTCACGAACAATGAACGGATTGTGAATCCGCTTGATTTTCCATAATTTTATAAACTTTCCCTTTTTTTTTTTCTAACTCTTCTGTTCTCTCTAACTTTCTTCTTCCATCGAACAATTCTAATTCTATGACCTCTTTTTCTCCCTCATCTCAATGTTAATCTTCATTAAAATTTTTTTGTATGAATGAGAGTCATGTTTCTCTTTTATTTATTGGTAACTGAGTTTTTGGATGAAAAACACTTGGTTTGGAGAAATGAGAAGTGACAAAGAAAATGAACAAGTCTGTAAACTAGCAAGCATGAATTCCTGCAAATTTTAGAGATATTTGCATGAATTAAAGATGTAAGAAACTTTGCATGAAGACTTTCATGCATGATGATACGTGACATATTTTGGAGAAGGATTGCATGACTTGCATGTAATTTTTATGATATGATGATTTTATTAAATGTGGTGATAAGTTTAGTATAATTTTAAAACAGTATTCATTTCAATTATGTGAAATCATAAGATGAAGTATAATTATAATATATTAAAAAATTTAATTTTTAAATATGACGTATCTACTATTAAAGGTATAAAATTTCTATATTAATATTCATTTCAAAATATTTGGTAATAAATATATAAAAAAATAATTACTTTTATTTCTCACTAGGCAAAATAAAAAAAATCCAAATAGCATGATATTTAAGTTTTAAATAAGTCATAAAAATCTTATATACAATTCTTGGAAATTAATATACACTTTACATAATTTTATCTTTTTAATTACTATCTTATTTAAATAATCAATTTTAGTTGTGCATTAATATTTAGAAATTTAATTAAAATATAATTTCAACTTCTTAATAAAATATTGTACTAACTAAATGAGTGTTATTATAACTTAATATTATTATATTCATTATTTTCAAAAACATTTAAATAAAAATATATCTCTTTTGTTTTATTAAATTTAGAGTATTACAAGTAAAGTGCCACTTCTAGAATCGTTGAAAAACACAACCTCTGTATTGAATACCAGTTATGGATGATCTTCATCAAAATTCTGCTTTAGTTAATGTTTGAGAGCATTACATGTACTATAGCAATCTATAGTATGAATCAACGAAAACTATTCAAAGCCACCGTACACTGAAGAAATATATTAACTTTCCTGATGCTATGGATATAGAAATCAAGAGTTCAGTATTCAAGCTTTTAGAGCTTTGTAAAAATAAGAAATTGTTGGGTCAGCGAAGCAAAGTTTTTTTTATGGGTAAGAACTTGCCTGACGCCATGTCCAATCTAAATGAGCAGAAGGTAATTCCTGTAAAGTAAAACATTGTGTTAGTGTGTTAGTCATAAACCAAAAGAATTTTGTTCGGCATAAACCAAAACAGAAGAAGAAGCGTATTTAACATTCCAAAGTTCTAGATTCGTAGATTTAGGAAGCCATGGAATTCCTAAAATTCTAAACTTGGTTTCTAAATATCAGTCATAAGCTCCTTAATAGATTAGTGTAAATGTGATTCGCATACTCCTTTGTCGAGGGTTTGGTTATTTATGGTCAGGTCCATGGACTTGCCCGTATCTTTTTATGCCATTTGTCTGTCTATTCTATGGTCGTAATATTGCAATGAAATATGTAATATTTAATGTTCAATGATATTTGAAATGAAGCAGGATGTACAAAAGTTGTTTTATGGAGATTGAGGATACTACATTTCACTTTCTTAGAAATCAAAGGAGAAAGAGTGGTATTTTATGAAGTTTAAAATAAGAGGGATTACTAATGATTAATTATTAAGGAAATTACTTCTCATGGAGCAAATGCCTTATTTGTTAATTGTTCTACAAATATTCGAACGGCCTTTTGTCTTTATATATCTTAGAAATGAATGAATAATGTCGCTGTTGATATCCAATGCTTATATAGTTTAGTCTTTTTAATCAATTTCTAACCTTTGGGATATGGAATCCTCCATAGATGTTATTTTGTGTTCTGCTCTACCTGCTTCTTTTATCTGCTTACACTATATTGCGGTCTGCTCTACCTGCTTCTTTTATCTGCTCACACTATATTGCTTGAAGTTTCAACCTTTACTAGCCTTAAGACATTGTAGGGAACTTATGTTGAGGGCATAAAAGATGAAGTCGTTTTATCTCCAGGGCATGCACTTTCTTTCATTGCTGCTGGTGAAGGTATGCAGATTTCCTAACAAATTTTCTTTTTTCTTAGTGCCTTGTCTTGTATTTTGTCAGCTACCAATGTAATAGATGTTTTCAAACTTTGAAGAATCAGAGCTGGTAGTGCCTTAAGCCAGTTTTGGTTTCTTAATTTGCTCTTTGTTAATGCTGTTCTGCGGCTTTGTTGTAATCTTATTAATTTTGAATATTGTTGTGTTCTTCATTGGCTATTTATTTAGCTAATGTTTTTGTTGTTTATCATTTTCGAAGTTTTTTTAGAGGAAGTAAAAAATGCAAAGAGAAGCACCTCTACCAACACGAGAAGCTTAGGCCTTGTTTGGGATCATTTTTTTTTTAAAATATTTGTTTATTTTTCTGGAGCAGCTAAAAAGAATAATACGCTATTAACATTGTTTTATCTTTCTTATTTTATTAATTCTTTATCTTTTGCTGTTATTTGCAGAGCATCGCCATGTTGGTTCTAATAATTTCAACTTATTTAGCAGCCGAAGTCATACTATTTTTACATTGGTACGTTGTCACTCTATTTTGGAATTTAGATTTATGCAGATACATCCGTCTTTAAGGTTATATTTTTATGCGGCGTCTCTTTAATTTTCAATTTTGTTAGTGCTGCATTAGATACTGATTTTCTGCTTTAATCATAGTAAGTCTATATCATATCTAGTTAATATCTTTTTTTAAAGCAAATTTAACAAATCAAATAATCGCTTCTACTATGATTTGGGCTTGTTTTCTCAAATTTAACTGTAATATGTGGTGGTTGTGATTTTCATTGTTAGAAACATAGAATTGCCATACTTATTTCATTTTTTTTTTTCAGTTGAAATTGCATGCTTTTCAAACTTGGCCATTAAAGTTTGGGCCTGTACTTGACACATGCTGGGATACCAATATGCTTCCCTTTTTTAAATTATTCTATCTATATATACTTTGATTGAGTAGGATCTTTGGAATTTTATTTTCTTTGCTCATGCGTTTTGATTGTTGATTTATCGATATCATTAGTTTCTGTACTTTTCTCTGTTGCCCCTTCTTCTTTTTGGTTTGTCTTTTAATAGCTTATGTTGTCAGCAACAATCTTTTTAAGTTGTATCCTCGCTGATTTATTTTCTTTCGTTTTGACAGATGGTTGAAAGTAGTGCTCGTGGAGATGAATATGACGGAGTGATGTATTCTCAACTTGTATGGTAACTTGAGCCATCATTTCAGGAACTCATGTGTCAACTGTTGTGGCTTATCCTATTTTTGTTTGGTTCTCGTAGAACCTAATTGATTTAGCAGGTTCTGAGAGTTCAAAAACTGAAACAACAGGACAAAGGAGAAAGGAAGGATCTTTTATAAACAAAAGCCTTTTAACACTTGGCACTGTAAGTGCAAATTTTAATATGCCAATTGTTGTTAATGCTTAGTTAAAAGTTTACTTTGGTAACAAAACTGATGAATTTTTCGCTGGTTTAACTTCGTGATTTGTGTGATGATGCTATGGGGATGCAAGTGAGACCCATCCTCGCCATATTTGCTTTCTCATAATGATTGCTATTTTCTACATATAAATTCTATGCTTCTTATGGCTCTTTGGAAAATTTATGTCATACATACCACTAATTATCATACCTCAGGTTCGGAAGGCGGTACCCCAGCAACACGGGATGAGATGAAGGGTTAAAAATATCTGTTTTGTACTCCAAAACAAAAAAGTGTATAAACCAATTATATCAAAGTAATTAATGGAAAAGAATGTAAATATTAATTTCATTAATAGGAATTTAAATAACAGTACACCAAAGCAATAATACTGATACAAACAAAACAAATATAAATAGATTAAATAATAAGAAATAAACTACCAAACCCACAAAGCAAATATATAATGTTATACTGTAAAATATAAAATACCAAATATAGTGTACTATGAATAAATCTACTCATGAAGTGATGGTTCGCTAAATATGCTGATAGGGCTTGCTATAAAAAGAGACAATGAATGAGTTTGATAAATCAAATTTAGCAAGTAACTCTTATCTATCAAAGCATAAATGACAAAGTAATGTGACATGCAATATGAACAACCAAAAGGTGGTAGTAGTAACCTAGAGGCACTATATGAAGTAGCATTGACATATGCTGGTGTAACAAATGTATATATCAAATTATTACACTCATATAATTCTAATGCAATCATGTTGGGTATCATCATACCCCCAAATGGCCTATCAATCATCTATGTTTTTAAGCTCAAATTTATTTATATATATACATATCTACATATATCTTTAGTCGGTTTGTCAAGTACCCATCACCGGAAAGGTAAGCATAAACTCAAGGAAATTTAATGATTTCCTATAGAGTTGTCACTATGTGAGCCAGTTGGCCCAGCTAGCCAATATCTAATAGGGCCTACCGGCATATATACCATTGCACACATTTTTATAATTTTCACAATTTCATAAATGATTTTGATGTGAAACAACCAACGGAATTGCAGGATCTTGTTAAGAAATTTGTTTCCATAATGACATTATAACATTAATGATTCTCTAAGTTAGGATTTCTAGTTTTCGTGGTTATTGACTTGTTTCAAGCATGCAATTACACGTTAAATTAACGGGACAATCCGAAATAATAACAATAAAATAGTAAAACAAACATGTAGCTAACGATAATCCGCAACTTAACAATTAGAATTTTCACCTAAGAGTTTCCATCTAGATCTGATGAGGACATCATCAACGATTTCGACACGTGTACCATTGGAGACGCCGGAGATCGACGGCCACGATCAGGAGTTTTATTTTAAGTCATTTTTTTAGTAGTTTATTTTATTTTTCAGTTTTTTTTTTCCGCTTTTGCCCTTATGAGTAGTTGATTGCTATTGTAGCCCAAGGGCATTTTAGTCTTTTATTTTCTTTGTCATTTTGAGGCCTATATATATGGTCATTTTCTTATGTAAGAGGATGATGAATATTGATATAAAATTTCAACTTTGGTTTGGATCTCTTTGAGAGTTCTAGAGTTCTCTTTGTGAGTTCTCGAGTGAGGATTAGCCTAGGAGAGGCTCAAAACAATACCCAACAGCCCCTTGGTGGAGCTCTTGGTTTTTTTATCTAATTTCTTCTTCTTTCCTCTCCACTAGCCGCCGAATCTTCCCCCACCACCCTACCACTTGGCCGGTCAACCACCCAACCCCTTCCCCTTGCCATTAATCCCTAGATTCCACCCTCCCAAACTCCCGTTCGGCCGCACCGCCCTACCACCGGCCGCCCGAGCCCTTTCCCGCAGCCGCCGGTCAACCCGAGGAATTCCCCACCCACCGGCCATCCAAATTAGCACTTGGAATTTTGAATTTTCTAATTCAATTCAGCTTTATTACTTTCCTAATTTATTCCCTTGTCATTTAAGAAGTTTCAAATTTGAAATTCAAATTGAAATTTGAATTTTAAATCCCTCCTTAAATGACGAAATCCAATTAGGAAACTCTTCATAGCTCATCAAATATGAATTTAATTCAGAATTTGATTCAATTGATGTATTTAATCACATGGGCCCCACTCTCATTTAATTTAAATACAAAATTAAACCCCTTGGGGCTGGCCCCCTCTCTTCCCCTCTCTCTTCTCACTTTGCCACCTAAGCGACATTAATTCTCCCTTAAATCTCTCCCATAATCGCCATCCCATTAACCCATTATTTATTGTTAATTTGAATTTCAAATTGGCCCCTTCCCTTTTAATAAAATCTGAAATTAAAACCTCAGATTTTTCCCTCCAATTCCACTTAACTTGAAATATAATTTCAGATTTCTAAGCATCTCACCAAATCCTCAACCACCTTGGCCGCCCCCTTGCTGTACAGTGGCTGTCCTCATTTCCAAATCTTGGAATTTGCTGTCCCAACTTTTTCTTTTGTGATCCTAAGGCTCCAGCCGATGTTCTGTTGCCATTTAGCCATCCAGGGAACCCAAGCTGCTGACCCTGCTTTAGGAATTGCTGTCCAGATTTCAGAAACAGTCCAGTTTCCTGTCTAGAAGCTTCCCAGAGCAAAATAGGTTGCTGCCTTGACGTCCAGAGCAAGCTAGTTTGCTGTTTAGCCGTCCAAAATCTGCCCCAATTGCTGTCCAAAGGAGATCCAGTGCTGAACAGCTGATGTCCAGCAATTTCAGCCAACGCCAAAGCTTCATATCTCCTATTTCTTTGGCGTACCTTCCATCGAGGAGCACAATCTGTCCGGACATTGGATGCTCACTAGTCATCCCGTGGATTCCCCGTCGCCGGCTACTTCCCCAACGGACTAGACTTTGGGCACCATTTATCTCTTAGTGGCATTGCTCGGTTCGCTCTCAATCTTCCTCCGTTAAAACCCCACCGTCAAGAGCGTGAGTGAGGGACCCAAGGTGAAAAGTTCTATTTGTTAGCTGTGGATTATTGTTTTTCCATAACATTACTCTTTATTCTTATGTTGTCAATTTAATATTGTCCCGTTAATCTAGTTGTAACCGCATGCCTTACTTAATTTCGATTTGATAATTCTGAAAGCCTAATTTGGGTAAGCATTAATTCTATAACTATCAAAGTTTTAATATTCTTATATTAAAATCCCCAAGCAGTTCTTCTTTCCATGCATATGTTCCACATCATCTTGGTATCAGAGGATGGCTAGTATAGGCTATGCATTCTAGAAAACATCCTAGGGTCTAGCCAAACTTTGGTTTAAAAGTTCGCATGCATATGTAATTCTCTGTTTTTGCTTGCTGTCCATGCATTTCCTGCACGCATTTAGTGGAGCTTAAGTCATTTTCACAAGTGTCTTAGTACTGCCATCAAGCGTACAACTCTCCTAAGTGCTTAGGGTGCTTACACCATTAGTATAAGCTGCTGTCCAAATTTTTCCTGCACCAATTAGTGGCCTTTAGGTTAGCCTAAGCTAGTGTTTAGATGCTGTCCACACTCTAGAAACCTTCCTAAACACTTGGACCACTCTATGTCTTGCTGTAGATTGCTGTCCACATCATTCCCGCGCACATCTAGTGAATTGTAGGCTAGTTTCTTAAGCTTTTAGGTGCTGTCGTCAACCTAGCAACCTTCCTAAATGCCTAGGTTACTTAACCCACTAGTGTAGCTTACTGTCCAAACATTTTTTGCACCCTTTAGTGAGTTAAGTGAGCCTACTTAGTGCCTCAATGATGTCCCTTACACCCAAGTATCTTTGAGTGTCACTTGACGATTCCCAATGGACCCGATAAGACTCCAAAAGAGATTAGATGACATCGTTAACCTAGTGGGCACTATGACTAGAATTATGACGGAGAAACCTGTTGACTATCCCCACTCGAATTATGTGCTCCACTATGTTTACCAACCTAAACCTGAGTTTAAGCCACAACGACCTCATTTAGAGTCACATGACCGGCTACCCACCTTTGATGGTTCCTTGGACCCTTACTACTTTAGGGAATGGGTTAGACAACTAGAAGACTATTTTGAATCTCGTCATATCCCTGAGTCCCACCAGGTTAGCATTGCTAAGTCTCACCTAAAAGGTCAGACTCTTCAATTCTGGATGAGATTGAAAGATCATAAAGAGTCTCGTGGTGAGTATTCTACTTGGAAAGACATGAGGCGAGATCTTAATTTAAAATACCGACCCTCTACCAATGACTGCCATCTAGAGCCCCACCCTACCCCTTTTGTTGGAACAAACCGTGGACATTACTGTGGTCGAGACCACCCATCTTTTAGTAACATCAGGGTTTCTCCCCCACCCTGTAGGTCTTCACTTAGTCTTGATGACCGACCCTTTAGTAGGTCTTCTGTTGGATCGAGCCCATATGACTCCCCATTTGGACTAACTTCTAGTCAGCTCAGTCAACCTTTAGCCTTCCCAGTCCTTGACCCTCCAAGTATAATCTTAATAAAGAATTGCAGTAAAAGGAAGAAATCTACTGAACATGAGATTGAGTGCATCCATTTCGTGGATGCTAATGATATCACTGATAACGAAGATTTCTTTGAGGATGAAACTGAACTGAGTGATTTAGACTCCATGCAGGACTTAAACTCTGAGCTAGGAAAGTTGGAACATTTAAACGTCGACACTTTAGCCCACCCTGATCCTAGTCTTCTCGAGGATAATTCTTTAGATAAGATTTGCCTGGATGATATTAACTTGATCTCGAAAGGAGCTGATCTGGCTGTGAACACCACGAACTTAAATTCAAAAGTTTCTGACTTAATTATACCTCCTATTAAGAATATTAGTCTGAATTTGGAAGACAGTGATCTGAGTCAAAAAGTTTCTGGCCTAAGTTGAATAATGAGTCTCCTCTTGTTTTATTAGAGTATATTTTAGGAGTGGCCCCTTTAGAACTGCATTTGAAAGAGTGTGACTTTCGTGATTGGGCTTATCTCACCACTCCTCATACCGACTTTAATATTAGAGAGAGTCTTAGCCCATACTTTTCTGTCACAACTCTAACTTCTGTTATGGATACCATACACAATTTCTTGAGTCTCATACCTGATGGTGACTCTTTGGGTTATCCCAGCATAACTGTGAGTCAGGACCCATCTTCTTATCTTGTTCCTGATTCATTTGTTTTGCCCGCTATGTGTTTGTCCTTCCCTGTCAATAACCATCTCTCTCCTAGTGGGATGAATTTACTAGATGATACCGTTGACCCTAGGAGACTACCTACGACCTTAACTGAAACTTCCTATTGAAGTGCCCTGGTAGCTAAGAATGTCTTCATTGCTCCCCTCTCCCCCTACACCAGTTCCCTTAGACCGAACACTTTAGACCTCCTCTTTTTGTGACTCGTCCACCTTTTTCTAGCTATGTGTTCGTGTGAGTTAGTATGTTGTGTGTGTGTGTGTTTTATAGTCTGTGATCCTCCAAAATTGTCTCTGTTTAAAACTTTTTGTGTGAGCTCACGATTCTTGTCATTCATACCCGTGTTCCTTGCATCCACATTTGCATCTCATATTCAAGAACTGCATAAGGATATTAATAAAAAAAGATTAACCAAAGCAATGCCAGCTATAAACTTACTGTCGATCTCAAGAGACGGTTCAAATAATTTGATATTAGAGATTTTGTAATGGTTCAGATTCATCCGGAGCGGTTCCCATAAAGGACCGTTAAAAAGTTATATGCTAGAAGCATCGGACCTTTCAAATAACAACAAAAATAAATAGTAATGCATATTTGTCAGACCTTCCTGAAGGTTTTAACATTAATCCTATGTTAACATTGAAGATCTTGTAGCCTTCGAAGGTCCAGAGCGTAACCCTCCTATTTCAATAAATAATGAGTCTTGTGTGAACCCACCTGGTGAGAACCCCAGCCTAACTCCACTCCCAAAATTGCCTAATTTATCCGATACAGAGAAGATTGAGACAATACTTAGTGATGAACTCAAATTTCCACTAGAGACAAATGATCAACAAAGGTATCTAGTTCAATGGGCAGGGAAACCGGAGATGGAGAACACATGGGTTGATTGTGACGAGTTGCAGCGAGGGGACCCCGACTTACTAGTGTGGTACGAGAGCTCTATAGATGATTACTCGACGAGGTCGAGTTTTCTCCCACCTGGGGAGAATGATGAGGACATCGTCAGCGATTTCGACACGTGTACCATCAGAGACGCCGGAGATCGACGGCCACGATCAGAAGTTTTATTTTAAGTCATTTTTGTAGTAGTTTATTTTATTTTTCAGTTTTTTTTTTCCGCTTTTGCCCTTATGGGTAGTTGATCGATATTGTAGCCCAAGGACATTTTAGTCTTTTGTTTTCTTTGTCATTTTGAGGCCTATATATATGGTCATTTTCTTATGTAAGAGGATGATGAATATTGATATAAAATTTCAACTTTGGTTTGTATCTCTTTATGAGTTCTAGAGTTCTCTTTGTGAGTTCTCGAGTGAGGATTAGCCTAGGAGAGGCTCAAAGCACTACTCAACAACCCCTTGGTGGAGCTATTGGTTTTCTATCTAATTTCTTCTTCTTTCCTCTCCACTGGCCGCCGGATCTTCCCCCACCATCCTACCACTTGGCCGGTCAACCACCCGACCACTAGCCCTTTTCCGCAGCCGCTGGTCAACCCGAGGAATTCCCCACCGCCGGCCATCCAAGTTAGCACTTGGAATTTTGAATTTTCTAATTCAATTCAGCTTTATTACTTTCCTAATTTATTCCCTTGTCATTTAGGAAGTTTCAAATTTGAAATTCAAATTGAAATTTGAATTTTAAATCCCTCCTTAAATGACGAAATCCAATTAGGAAACTCTTCATAGCTTATCAAATCTAAATTTAATTCAAAATTTGATTCAATTGTCGTGGTCAGCAATTTGAAATGTTCGGATAGTGGTTGAAGACCTTCCAATAGGCCGGACAGCAAGAAACAGGTGCAAATTTTTTTTTATGGACAGCAACCCGTACTGTTGGGAAACAACTTGGACACCTTCTATGTTGTCTTGGGTGCTTTGCACCCTAGCAGAGGGACTTCCGAGGTAAAGAACAGCAGGATCCTTCTGCCGGAAACCAAAAATAGCAGCGAAAATCTCAGGAGAACATGGAAAAATCATGGGTTAATTCTTGGGGAGGGCGGCTGGAGGTGGGATAGGATTGGGAAGGGGAATTTGGAAGGCTGTTGGGGGCGATTTTATGGGTTAGGAGGGGAAGAAGGGGTGGTAAATATTGGGAGAGAAAGAACAAAATTCTAAAAGTTCTCTCAAATTTTGTTTAATTGGGTGTTAGGGAATTTCAAAATTTGAAATTTGAAATTGGGAGGATTAGGAGGGAAGTAGGTTGGGTATCTTAATTAATTGGATCATTAATGAGATACCAATTAATGAAGATTTGTGAGGTGGAAAAAATATTATGGGAAGAAAAGAAAATCTGATTTTTAATTTTAGATTTTGAGTTGGAGAGATGGAGAATTAATGCGAATTCAAAATCCCCAAATTAGAGCTAGGGAGCCGGCGGTTTTAGGAGGGGATTAAGGGAGCATTAATTGGAATTTGAATTGGATTGGAGAGAGAAAACTCGAGGGAGAGAGGGCCGGCCATGTAGAGAGGGGAGAGATGGAGTTTGTGTTTATTATGTGGGCCCATGGGTTAATAAATAAATTCTAATAAAATTGATTTTAATTTCAAATTTGATTAAATTTAAACTAACTTCCCAATTTGGTTTATTATGAGAGGGAAAAGGGTTTGAATTTCAAAATAGGTTTAAATTTTCTTAATTGACTTTCCTAAATAGAGAAAGACTAATTAGGAAAGCAATTTAATCAAGAGGAATTTGAAATTAAAAAAAAAATAGGGTCAAAGGGGAGCCGGCGACAAGGTTGGAAGCGATGGGGGCTGGAACTGGCTGTAAAACCCTTCAAAAGTTCATTTTTGTGAGTGCTGTTAGTCCGGACGAACTGACTTTAGTACGGAACGAACTGAAGAAAATTGTGAAGAAATCTGTATGGTTTGTCTGGACGAACTTGTTAGGGTTGGGACAAACCGTCGGGACGAACCGAACAGAGAGTTTCGTCCAGGGACGAAATAAATTATATTTAATTTCGTCTGTACGATCCGTGTCCAACGGAGTTCGTCCCGGGACGAATGGGAATCGTCCGGGACGATCTTGCTTGATAAATTGAGGATTTGAGATATTTTTGAAGAGAGAGAAAAAGGCAGGAGAGAGAAAGAGAAGGAAAGAGAAAGAAGAAGCTGGGTTTTGGAGCTCGCGGTGCGCTTTTCGTCCGACACCGCTGTTAGAAGAATTGTTCGTCTCACAGTAAGGACTCCGAATCCTATTTCTAATTTCAAAGATTTTGTGTTTTGGTATTTTTCTGTTCCGTTTTGTGTTTCCGTTACCGAAAAACGCGCATAATTTTGTATTGACGAAAGTTTTACCGCACAACTTTTGATTTCTTTCTGATATGATATTTCTGCACGATTTGAGTATTTTATGTAAAGTTTCTACCTGTTATTTTGAGTTATGTGCGATTTTTATCGAATAGAAAATTATCAGGATGTTGGAAAATGTTGCTTCAGTACAAGTAAAGCTTTGTAAAGTTGTTTTATTCGATTTCCAGTAATTTGGTATTTTTCGGGAACTGTGCATTTTTGCAACGACTTCTGTCTACTATACGATATTTTTAGGGGTTTTCGACATTGAGCTAGATTGTGTTTATTGATCGCAATACTTTGTGGTTATGCATATGAATGTGGATATGTGATTGATATATTATTACTTTACTGAAAGACAGGTGAAGACTGGTTTAACCGTTGGTTGGAGATTTTTCAGCCGACGGGCACAGAGTGACGACTCTTATTGAGCCAATGGATATGGATATAATGACACAACGCTACATCAATATTTGAAAAACACCTTAATAGCCAGTGATTGTACTTGTCGAGTAAGACTATGGTATTGTATGGCTTGTGTAAGTGCTGTTCTTATGATCTCATATTATGGATTTATTGATTACTGTATGCATTTATTTATACCGACAGATTTATTGTATTGGATTGATTTCGTGACGAATGAATTTACTGATGGATTTACGAGTTTACTGTTATTGTGCGTGTCACTGTACATAGATACTGATATTGATAATAATATTGTATTGATTCATGATTCATTGATACTATGGACATGGATACTATTGATTCATTGATATTGATTCATTGATACTATCGCTTCATTGATACACCGTATTGAACTGCTGCATGTGATTCATTAATCAATATGGAATATGTTTTATTGTATTGATTTGATTTCAACCGTTCTTACGATGTATTAGTTTGATTGTTTTATATGATTTCATACCGATTGATATTATTGACCAGAGGTGATTGATTTGATTGATTCCATTGATACGATGTTGATTTAACTGATATTATCAAGACGACGATTTTTTTCTATCGATTTGACTGATCGATTTAACTGAGATTCTTCCGAATATAGATTTTTCTACTCTTTATGGATTTTTTCGAGAATTGACGTATGTACTGATTTATTGAGCTTTATGGATTTCTTCCTACTGGTTATCGATTCTTTTACCGATGATTGTGAATTGTATCGATCATGCATTGATTACAGATTTTCGTATCTGCAGCATAGATTCACAAATCATGTGCAAGTGACTGACATTGATTTGACTGATTGACATGCATATTATTTCAATACCGTGCTTTGATTTCAGTTATAGGCTTTGGTGACCTGCTGGGCTTTTTGAAGCTCATTATATGTGGTTAACAATTTCAGGTTAGAGCAAGGGAGCAGGAAGTGATGTTTGATCAAGACTGTCGACGAATCCTTTCACTTTGGATGCCTGGGGCGTCACACTGGCGGGCTGGCAGCCGGCCGTGAGAGCTGGGTGAGCCGCCGGTGGCTGGATCGGCCAGGAGAGGCCGGCGGTGGAGCTATGGGGGCCGGTGGGGAATTGAGAGTGTGGTGAGGCTTCGGTTAGGTTGGGAAGAGGAAGATAAGTGTAGGGGAAAGGGAAAATCTAGAGCTACAAACCTCAAGTACCACCTCCACTAGAACTCACAAAGAGATCCTCAAGTACCACCTCCTCAAAAACTCACAAAGAGATCTTGGGAAATTTCAAGAACTCACAAAGAGATCAACAATTGAAAATTTCATTCATCAACATTAGAAAATAGTACAAAGATTAGGCCTTCATATATATGCCTCCAAAGCACAAAATATAAAAGGCACAAATGCCCTCGGCTACAACATGACACAAATCCCTCATAGGGGTACAAATGGAAAACTAAAAAATAAATAAAAGAAATGCTCTAAAACACATAAATAAAAACTATGAATCGTAGCCGTCGATCTACGATCCTGTCGATGTCGAAATGTACGGTGGATGTCCTCATCAGATTTTCATCATGTGTTATATTTCCAATATGAGGATTATCATTTCATAACATAATATGATTTATAAACCTAATATTTATTGTATTCAATGAGTATTACATAATTTAATGTATGTGAGGTTGTGCAACAATACATCAAGAATGCCCTATCTATGAAACTTGCTAGTTTATTATGAGCATATGCATAGAATAGAAGAATTTTTAATTACATGAATGACAATATAATCACTTATTTAAAACCTATTACAATAGCATGGATTTATACCCTTATTAAGGAAGGTTACGTTTACACTAAAATAAATAATAGTTACTTACCTCTAGGTGAGCGATAGAAAACTCCAAGCTTACTAGATATTCAACTGACAAAGCTATGAGGCCAAGGACTCAAAGGTCTTACATGTGAGAATCTAAACTCAAATAAAAAATTAATTATGCAAAACCTAATGTTGAATTAACAAACATGGATACCTACATCCATAAATAAAATAATTAAATGCATAAGTATAATTAAATCTAACATAATATAATCCATTTTAAATGCCGAGATGAAAAAGAAAGCATTCATGGCTCTTGGAAAACCCTGGTTTGATTGAAGGAATGAAATTCATTGTTTTCTTGATCTAAATTGGAATAGGAAGGAAACATGGGAGAAATAAATATTTTGACTTAAAAAGGAGGGCCTTTCTTTGACGTCGGCATTTGATAGAAGGAAGATAATGGCTGGAGCTTTTCCGATTACTGCTAAGAGGGAAAAGAGGTAGGAGAAAGGGATTTGGTGGTTGCTGCAGTAGAGGAGGGAGGAAATTTGATGTCATAGGTCTCCTATTTGCTTTAAAAGGCGAGAGGAAAGGTGCGAGCAGGAAAAATCTTGTAAGGAGGGAGAATTGCGTGATTCAAGCAATTGGAGAGAATCATACGCGAGAGAGATTGGAGGAGGTCTTCTCGCATGCGTAAGCTTGGTTCACTCGGTTTCACATGATAGGGAGTCAAAAGGGGTGTCGGGCGGCCTGTTTGTCGCAAGAAATACCTGGACTGGCTGGTCCAGGTTTGATTAGTACACTAATAATTGGAACGGCTTCTGTTTTATTTTTACATGTTGACATCTATTATCTAGAAGAGGTGGAGTATTAATTTTGGTAAAAGAAAATGATTGTTTGATCTGACAATGAAACAATATATAAAATGTTATATGTTGCTTGATGGTATTGTGAATTTGAATTTTTCAATCCCATTTTATTCAGAGTTTTGCTGTATTTTTTTCGTCATACACTGTATGTTATGGTTGAATCATATTTGGAAAAGTTTCAAAGTTGGGAGTGTAGTTCTATTACTTGAGATGCGATAATGTGAAGAGATAAAGATAGCTTCTGAGGGGGAAAAATAGCCATGTTTCTCACTAGGAAACCTGAATTATTTTGTAAACAAATTGCCCTAGCTGTTAATTTGAAGTTTGTTTGGATATGAGTTTCATGATTTTTTTTTTATGGTGCAAAGCTTCATATTTAACCGCTCCTTTGTTTTGTGAAAGTTTTGTTAATCAATGAAATCACTTGGCTTTCTTTAACTTTAAAGGCGCATGCTTTATGATTATGGTAATTATAAACATTTTGTCATGATTTGGCATTATTTTCCTGGGAATAGGTGTGGTGATGGATGCTAAACCATGCCAAGATCACATGGTTTTATGGTGCAAGATTTTATTAGGTAGAAACTAGTTCAAAGAATTACGGTGCCTTGAATCCTACAATATACTTCAAGTGCATGCTTTGAAAATTCTCATCTGATTCTATAAATTCATGTTGGTGTCTAGGTTAATTTTCACGAGATAGATTGAATTGCTAGATAAGACACTTATTAAAGATTTCATTACCATAGAGGAATTTGTAATATAATTTGCGATTTTCTAGAAATTAAAGCCATTATTGTTAATTACCCATCTCTGTCAGGTAAGAAAACTTTAAATTAGGTCTATAGGCTTTACGATGCTGTTATAATAATATTGAATTTGTTTGTGGTAGATAATATATCACTTTTAGTTTGGAAAGAATGGTAATAAACTCGATCAAGATCCTATTGTTTGGTTTTTTTTTTGTAATTTTGTGTTATGATCTACTTAGTCAACTCAAGTTGACCAAGGAATCTCCTTAAGTTGCGTTGCTAAAGCCGAACTCGTAGACTTGGGCGGAATGGTTGCTGAAGGAGCTTATTTAAATTGACCATGGCTAATAGGGACTTTATATCTGATTGAGTGTGCATTATGATTATCAACTTATAGGCTTATCGATTGGGGAGCATCCATGTTTAGGCTATAATTGTATATGGTGGTGTTGTTGTAATCATGCTAACCACCCCGATGAAGGACACATGTCATATCCTTGCGTGAGATTTTTGATTGTTTAGATGCCAAATTTCATATTTGACACCTTGTACAAGGCTCTTCTTCAAAGGCTTTGGATTCTTGAATATGAGATGGTGCCTTCCCCACTCCACTTGTGCAGAAAAATATATAGTCGTTTTGATGGAGGGGTGGAATCCAGGGAGGGGATTTCAACTGATTTGGTGGGACCTAACAAGGCATTAATTCATTATGTTAGGAGATGATCAATTAGGAAAGAATTTCCTAATTGAATTTCAAATAGAAGAGGGAAATATATTAGGAAAGGATTTCCTATTTGAATTTCAAGTAAAAGAGGGAAATATATTAGGAAAGGGGGGCTGATTTAGGAGGGAGGGAGGAGAGCTTATTTAAGGCTAAGTTTATGGTTTATTTGTGTTAGCTGTAGCTTTTCCTTTGAGGGATTCCTAGCAGCATCTTGGTTGTTTGGGAGAGCTGATTTACCTCTCGAATTGTAGATCACTTATATCTTTCTTTTAATCTGAAGTTATAAGTCAAAATAAGCCATTATTATTAGTATTTATGCAATTTTTCCCTTATTTGTTTGCTGTTTTTATCTCCAAGGCGTATCACGTTGATATTGAGTATTCCATTCCTATGGATGCCTAATCATTTATAGTGCATGAAGTCAATAATTATTATCATGCAGAGTCTTACATACCCAAATAATCCATTCATCCATGTTAGCACAAAAGCTTCAACAGTGATATGTATTGCAATAACGCAAGGTCCATTGCAGACGTTCATGTGCTGATACATTCATTAACAGTTAGCCATACTGTTTATGCACAAGAGGAAGGTAGTTGAAATTTTCAATTGAATGCTCTTTTTCTTATAATAGAGTAAGGGGAAAAAGAGGGCAAGAGTTACTAAGACGGAGATATAATGCCTCGATTCTTATACCTCCTCCATTGAACGATACCTCGGTTTTCATCAAGTTTGACTTGAATGATAAGTATATATTGTTACACCTCTTCAATGATTACTTTAGCAACACCATGCATATGGAGAGTTTATAGTAGACCCTACCTCTTGGACGTTACCCCTCAAAAATTAAGATTTTTGGACTTGAAGCTCTAACCGAGTCTCACCTAATTAAGATCCTGTTAGGGTATATTCACTTTTATGCGGTGGTTCTTTTTTAATGTAAATGACATATTTCAGCCTTTTAGAGTACTAACGACAAAGCACCTTGAGCTTTTGATACGTTACACTTTGCGTTAGATTGTCGCTTGATGCTCTCCTTTCCCAAGAAATGAGGACAAATAGAACACTGCACATTACCTTAGCTGTGGCATTATTCCAATAAAGAACCTACTTATAGGGAAGCATTATTCGATGTTGATATTTGTTGCAGAGAAACTATAGTCACTATTCGCATAAGAACAACCTTATTTCTCCTCTGCTTATGATATTTTGATAGTCGAACCCAACATCAGAGCAAAATTTGTCATAGTTTTGCTTGGTTAATTTTTGGGAGCACATTTTTTGTTGGGAATCTGATGAGGACATCATATTTTGCCACGTGTACGATCGTCGGAGACGCAGATCGACGGCTACGTTCTAGAGCCTTTATTTCTGATTTATTTTGTATTTTATTTATTCTCGCATTTTATCTTCCTAGTTTGCTCTTGTGGGTATTGAGTCGCTTGTGTAGCCCTGAGGGCATTCATGTCTTTCTAGCTTTGTCTTATCTTGGCCTATTTAAAGGAGGCCTCATGCATTGTAATGGGATGATGAATGATGAATGAAAATTTCTCTACTTTCTTGCATGATATCTTAGTGAGTTCTTGAGAGGAGCAACCCTTAGTGGGTAAAAGTAATACCCGTCAATTTTGGTGGATTCCAAGGTTCGCGGTTCTTCAATTTGTTTTTCTTCCCATGCATCAATTTCCCTCCCCTAAACGCCCCACCGCCGGCCTCACCACCCTCAAACTTCTTTTGGAAAAAGAAAAACCGAGCCCCTCCCACCTTTGTCACGGGTCTCCTTAGGCCGCCCAAGCCGCCGGACATTTCCCCCACACGTCGGCCGGCCATCTAGCTGCCGGCCTCTAGCCCTTCACCTGCCGGACCACCTTTCCCCCAAGCCTACGCATTAGAAATTCAAACTTCAAATAGGTATTAATTGCTTTCCTAAATTAAGTCCAAGAAATTAGGAAAGTTATTTAACTGAATTTCAATTCAAATTTGAATTGAAAAAAGCTTTCCAAATACTATAACTTAATTTTGGAAACCCCTCTTTGAAATAAAAGCTGAAATTTAATTCAGATTTTCTTTAATGCTTTGAATATTGTTTGGGCCGCACTTAATTAATCATAATTCCCTTCTTCCCTCTCTCTATTTAGTCGGCCCCCTTCATTGAGCTTTTCTCTCTCCTATTGCATTAATTGCTCCTCAATTAATCCCCCCTTAATCCCTCTTAAACCGCCTTCCCCATTATGGGTTTAATTTGATTTTCAAATTAATTTCCCTCCCTTCCCACCTAATTGGAAATCAAAATTCAGATTTCTAATTATCTCTCTCAAGCCTCCACCTAGCCTACCCGCCCCTTCTCCCCTTCCTCCCACCCGAGCCCTATTCCCTCCCTTCCTCTTGGGTCGAATTCCCCCTAAGTGACGGCTCCCCCTCCTCAATGTTTCTACACACGACAAAGATCTCCCATGGTCATGCATGGCCGATCCGAAAGTTGATCACGGCTTTGCTTACAACGCCCAAGGAGAGATCGACATTCTTCTCTCTCCTTTCTATGAATCCGATTGGGAATACGACAAAACGGTGGAAATATACGTCAAACGAATTCTCTACCGCCTCGCCGAGACGATCGAACTCCAACAACCCCGAACACTGTGGGTTCTCATCGGACAAACACCCGCGCCTCCAATTCCGGCTCCCCCGACGACTAGTCCCCTCAGCATCACTTGTTTATTAGTGGCATCCTTAAGTTTGTGTGCAATCCTCTTCTGCTAATCCGAGCGACATCAAGAGTGCATGTGAGGGACTCCGAGGTGAATGATCTAGATCTTAAACCGTGGATTTTGGTTAAGAACCATTTGCCTTATTATTTATTTGTTGAAATGATTTTGTTAGTCTCATGTCGCTTTTAATTGTAATCAATTGACGTTACGTTGTTCTTCTGTGGAAATTTTCTTACGATCTAGCTTGGAACGCATTCATTTTTAATTAGCTACGCAAAGTTCAAAAGTTATTAATTTCCTACAAGCAATTCTTGCATCGTTTCACATCATAATCTATTTGATTGTAATTTGTAATAATTATGCTTATAGGAGAAAAACATGATGTATATTTTTCTTAAATTTTGGAAGCATTATTATGGCAAGGATTCTGATAGGAAATACTTGAAATCAAGTAATTCCTAGCCAAAACTGAAGCGGAATCAGGGAAAAACTGCATTCTCCAGCAGTGGACAGCAGTTTTACACAGGAAAACAGTGAGGAAACGCGAGAAAACTGAGATCCAATGCAAGCAAAGGCTAGTATTTTATTAGTAGACGAATAAAATTGCAAAGATACAATTTGTTCTTCAATTCGAGAGGAAGAACGTACTCTCCAAAGTCTCCGGCGAAGCCAAGAGCCCAAAACAAAACCTAGATCTCAAAGAGAAAACTCAAATTCAAGATAAGATCCAAATTCCCCCCCCAAACTCCTAATTATACAAAATTAATCATAAAGGACAATAATAAACTTCCTAAAACAGCCTTCTCATTCAAAATTTCCCTCCTAATCTCCCCCCTACGCTGCCTACGTGGACCTCACGCCTTCTGCCCCGACTGTTTTCTCCGCCTGGAGTAACAGTGGACCGGTCCGGGTTGGACCGGTCCAGCCGGCCCCTCCTGGGCCGGCGTAACATTACCGCCCTCCCAAAGAATCACCTTGTCCTCAAGGTGAAAATCAGGGAACTGCTGCTTCATCCTCCCGTATGGCTCTCACGTAGCCTCGTAGTCAGGAAGGTTCTTCCACTGGATTAACACTTAGTATTATCTTCTTTCTGGTGAACACCCCTCAGCTCCAACGGTTCCATGATCACTTCTAACTCCTCCGTAAGTGTGGTCGGCAGCTCGGGAATAGTAATGTGGTCACCAATGGCCTTTCTCAACTGTGAGACATGAAAAACCGGGTGTATAGTCGCCGATGGGGGTAATTTCAGTCGATAAGCTACTGCCCTAATCTTTTCCATCACTTCATAAGGACCAAAGTACCTTGGAGCCAGCTTTTCATTCCTCCTGTTAGCGACTGTCTTCTGCCTATATGGACGAAGCTTCAAGAACATCTTATCCCCTGCCTCAAACTGGATATCTCTTCTATGTCCATCTGCTTGCTTCTTCATGATTTGCTGTGCCCTCAGCAAATGCCTCTTCAACTCTTCTAGCACTCGGTCCCTTTTCTCCAAGTACTCTTCTACTGACGAAACTGGGGTACTACTGCTCCCAAAGTGTACCAAGTGTGGGGGATCCCGCCCATACAACACCTTGAATGGAGTCTTTTGTGAAGCCGAGTGAAATGACGTGTTGTACCAGTACTCAGCCCAGGATAGCCACTTTGCCCATAGTTTTGGTGTCTCTGAAACAAAGCATCTTAGGTACGTCTCCAAGCTCCTGTTGACTACTTCCGTATGGCCATCCGTTTGTGGGTGGTAGGCTGTGCTCCTCTTGAGCACTATTCCCTGCAATCTGAATAACTCCCTCCAGAAATGACTGAGGAACACCTTGTCCCTATCTGATACGATCGCTTCTGGTACTCCGTGCAGTCTGATCACTTCCCTGATGAAAGCTGAAGCTATTGTCACTGCGGTGTAGGGATGTCTGAGTGGAATGAAGTGTGCATATTTGCTAAGCCGGTCCACCACTACCAGTATCACCGTGAATCCTTCTGACCTGGGTAATCCATCGATGAAATCCATGGACACTTCCTCCCAGACTTTGTTTGGAAGTGCCAATGGTTGTAGTAAAACTCCTGGGGCCATGGCCATGTATTTGTTTCTTTGGCAGACCTCACAACCCGCCACCATCTCCTCCACGTCTTTATGCATCCCCTTCCAATAAAGTTCTGTTGCCAGCCTCCTGTATGTCTTCTGAACTCCTGAGTGACCCCCAACTGAGCTGCCATGAAATTCCTGCAACAGGTGGGGAATGTGTATGGAAGTTCGTGGCATCACGAACCTCCCCTGGTACAATAGTCTCCCCCCTTCAATGTAGTAACCAGGATGACTACTCCTGTCTTTCTCCAGATCCTCCCTGATCTTCGTTAGTTCCTCGTTTAGCATACTTTCTTCTTTGATGGCCCCCCAATCTACTATCAATGGTGCTGACACAACCAACTCCTGAATCTCCTCAACGCATCTGGATAAAGCGTCGGCCGCCTTATTCTCCAAACCAGGCTTATAGTGGATCTCAAAATCATAGCCTAATAGTTTGGATAACCACCTCTGATGCTCTTCGGTCACCATCCTTTGCTCTAACAAATACTTCAAACTCCTCTGATCCATCCGTATCTCTACTACAAAAGACTGATGAAAGTCTGGAAGAGCTAGAACAGGGACCGTCGTCATGGCCTGTTTCAACCTCTCGAATGCCTGGGTGGCCGCCTCTCCCCAGCAAAAATTATCCTTCTTCAGCTGCTCAGTCAGAGACCAAGCAATGGTACTGTATCCCTTCACGAACTTCCTGTAGTATCCAGTCAATCCTAGAAAACCCCTCAATTCCCTAAGGTTCCTAGGTAGCGGCCATTTCT
This sequence comes from Dendrobium officinale, assembly GCA_019514585.1. NCBI lineage: Eukaryota > Viridiplantae > Streptophyta > Magnoliopsida > Asparagales > Orchidaceae > Dendrobium > Dendrobium officinale. The sequence goes on from CM033683.1 coordinate 88,797,301, forward strand.
GCATTGCTTCAATTTTAGTTTGATCCGCTGCTACTCCTTCTGGTGATACCACATGACCCAAGTATTCCACACTTGCCTAAGCAAAACTGCACTTCTTCAGGTTGGCTTTCAACTGGTGCTCCTGTAGCACTTCCAATACCAGTCTCAAATGCTCCCAGTGTTCCTCCATAGTCTTGCTGTACACCAGGATGTCATCGACAAAGACTAGGACAAACTTCCTAAGGTGCTGCTTGAATACCCGATTCATCAGGGACTGAAATGTTGCAGGAGCGTTAGTCAATCGAAAGGGCATTACCAGAAATTCATAATGCCCTTCATGAGTCTTGAACGCTGTCTTTGGAACATCAGTCTCCTTCATCCTGATCTGGTGGTAGCCAGATTTTAGATCTAGCTTAGAGAACATCACTGCACCATGTAGTTCGTCCAATAGCTCATCAATCACAGGAATTAGGAACTTGTCTGGTACATTGCCTTTATTCAGAGCCCTATAGTCCACACAAAATCTCCAACTCCCGTCCTTCTTCTTAACTAGGATGACTGGACTGGAAAAAGGGCTGTTGCTGGGTCTGATAATCTCTGCCTCCAGCATTTTCCGGATCAGCTTTTCAATCTCATCTTTCTGAATCTGTGGATAGCGGTAAGGGCGGATGCTGATCGGAGTCTCACCTTCTTTCAGAGTAATGGCATGCTCCAACTCTCTCTGAGGAGGTAACCCTTGGGGCGGTTGAAAGACTTCGCTGAACTGGTGTATGAGCGGCTGTACTGCAGAGGGAACATTGCCTTCCTTCTCCAATCTGACTCCTTCCAGGCGGTGTAACTCTACTAAGAAGCCTCCTCCTTCCTCATGAATGGTTATGATGAGGGATTTGAGAGAAACCCCTGCTTTGGTCATCCCGGGATCACCCTAAATCGTTTTCTTCCTTCCACCAACCACCAGCTCCATCTTTAGTGTTCCCCAATTGATTTTGGTCTCTCCTAGTGTCTGCAGCCATTTCATCCCAAGGATGACATCCGTACTCCCCAATTCCAAGGGAAGGAAGTCTTCCTTTACCAGGATCCCTTGAAATTTCAATACTACTCCTCGGCAGACACCTCGACCCATCTCCACCTTTCCAGTGCCCATCATTACCCCGTAACCTCCGGTATCCACTAGCTCCATCCCCATCACATCCACAATCTGGGTGGAAATGAAATTGTGTGTCGTTCCACTGTCTATCAACACCACAACCTCACGACCAGAGATCTCTTCTTTCACTTTCATAGTGTGATTCGAAGTGAGTCCCACTACTGAGTTCAGAGAGACTTCAGCTACATCCAGATGCAACTTCTCATCCTCCTCCACCTCGGGGTCATTCCCACCTCTCTCTTCGTCTTCCTCATCTTCGCAAACGAGGAGAACCTGAAGAGATCGATCCTTGCATCTATGCCCCGGCATGTATTTCTCATCACATCTGAAGCACAATCCTTTTGCTCTTTTGTCCTGCATTTCTTTTTCGGTCAGCCTTTTGAAATGTCCCCCATTTCCTCCTCCCGTCTTTTCCTTGGGTGCTTCCTTTTGACCCCCCAGTGCTAACCCCTTAGAGGGTAATACCGCAGTAGTCGTTTTGTACGACCCCCTGAGTAGTTGCCTCGAGCTCCTCTTTCTGATATCTTCTGATCTTCCATCAATTGTGCAAGCTCCATAGCCTTGCCTAAATTCCTTGGCTCCAATACTCTGACAGCTGTTCGTATCTCAGGTTTGAGCCCCTTCATGAAATTTCCCTCTAGGGATGATTCTGAGATGTGATCCAATCGGCTAGCCAGATACTCGAATCTGTCCCGGTAATCGGCCACGGTCCCCTCCTGAGTCAGAGCAAAGAACTGTTCATAGAAGTCTCCTCCCCCATCGGCTCGGAAACGTTCTAATAAACTATCCTTGAACTCTCTCCAGCTCCTGATAGGCTCTCTCTTGTCTCCATCTTCAACTTCCTCACCTTCGGATCCCTTCTGTTACCCCGGAACTCTCCATAACCTCCCATTCCTTGAAGATGAGGTGCTCCCCAAGTGTCCCGAGTTCGTCGTCATAATCCCCCCTTCCTCTTTCAAAATCAGCACCTCGACGCTGATATTCTTCTCTCCTTTCTCCAAAATCTGCACTACCTTCATATTCCCCCCGCCTGCCTCCGAAATCAACACCTCGACGCTGAAAAACAGCACCTCGACGCTGAAAATCAGCACCTCGACGCTGAAAATCAGCACCTCGACGGTCATTTCCCATGCTCCTCTCCTCTCTAGAGAGTGGCTCTAGAGGTGGCATGTCGTCGTCCCTTTCAAGAATCTCCACATCCGGATTCCTCCTCCCCCGAATTGGGTTTGGATTTCCTCCTACGCCATGGCCGTCAGTAGTCTCTCTCACTTCCGCTGTCTCCGGATTGGTCTTCATCTCCAATAGTTTATTCATCATTTCTTCCATAGCCGCGAACCTCCCTTCCAACCTGTCATTGTTGGTGGAGATTTCCATGAACTTTCCCTCCAGATCTGTCTTCAGTTGTCCGAACTCGCCTTCTAATGCTTCCACCTTCTTTCCGGCCATCTTTCTTCTAACGGATCCAAAACAAAATTCTTCTTCCGGAAAAAAAAACTTGCTGAAATTTCAGAATTTCAGCCGCCGGTGGTCCCAAATCGACGCTCTGATACCAATTTGATAGGAAATACTTGAAATCAAGTAATTCCTAGCCAAAACTGAAGTTACACAGGAAAACAGTGAGGAAACGCGAGAAAACTGAGATCCAATGCAAGCAAAGGCTAGTATTTTATTAGTAGACGAATAAAATTGCAAAGATACAATTTGTTCTTCAATTCGAGAGGAAGAACGTACTCTCCAAAGTCTCCGGCGAAGCCAAGAGCCCAAAACAAAACCTAGATCTCAAAGAGAAAACTCAAATTCAAGATAAGATCCAAATTCCCCCCAAACTCCTAATTATACAAAATTAATCATAAAGGACAATAATAAACTTCCTAAAACAGCCTTCTCATTCAAAATTTCCCTCCTAATCTCCCCCCCACGCTGCCTACGTGGACCTCACGCCTTTCGCCCCGACTGTTTTCTCCGCCTGGAGTAATAGTGGACCGGTCCGGGTCCAGCCGGCCCCTCCTGGGCCGGCGTAACAGATTCTCTTTGTTTTTGATTGGCGACAATCAAACCCGTCACTTGGGAGAGGCTCAAAGTGTTGCCTTTTATGATACAAAGTTTGAATTTTGTATTGAATCGCTTTGGTTGTGGTTATGACTTAGATTAATTGCATCCATCATAGTGGTGAGTAGGTGCCTCAGCACTTGCCTAAGATCTTTTATTTTGATGGCATCGAACAATTATGGTATTGACACACGGCATTATAACTTATTTTCTTATTTTTGTCGGTAGATTTTGTTTCATGATCCTTGTTAACATTTAAATTTAATGTCCCTGCATGAGATTATACTATGTATTGTATTGGGGTTTGGGATTGCATTGGGATTTGGAGGAAGCCAGTAAAAATTACTTCCTTTTTCGTATAAGCTTTAAAAAAAAAAATTCACGTGACTTTTCTTTTCTTAATTTATTCAGGGCTGCTATGATTCTCTAGATATATCTGCTTATCAGTGCTTAAAATTAAAATGTCATCGTTGTTTTTTTTTTGTTAACTTAATACTGTACATACCTTTGGCAGATTACAAACTAGTTATGTTGATAACTCTTTTTCTGATTACCCTTTTTGGTTGAAGGTAATTGGGAAGCTGAGTGAGGGAAGGGCAACTCATATACCGTACCGTGACTCTAAGCTGACTCGCCTTCTACAGTCATCACTAAGTGGGCATGGGCTTGTTTCTGTGCGTTTCATGATTTTTATATCGGCACCTTCCATTTTGTTTCTCCTGAATTTATTTAGACGTTTTCCTTGGAATTTCTTTCTCTTTGTTGCTGTAGTATTACTCTTGAGTTTGTAAATTTACCATTTTATTAGTTGTAAATGCTAACATGTCATGTGCAGCTTATTTGCACTGTTACTCCTGCATCTAGCAATATGGAGGAAACACATAATACGTTGAAGTTTGCAAGCAGAGCAAAAAGAGTTGAGATTTATGCTTCTCGAAATAGGGTACATCATCATTTCCCTTTTTAGCTATTTGTTCTATGGGATAGGCATTTTAAAAGCATTTATAGTGCAACACTTTTTTTGTTTGGACAGATTATTGATGAGAAGTCTCTGATTAAGAAATATCAACGAGAAATATCAAGCTTAAAGCAAGAGCTTGAGCAGCTTAAGAGAGGAATGCTTACTGGTGTCGGCCAAGAAGAAATCATGAGCTTGAAACAAAAGGTTCATTTCGTTTGCAAAGCTGTTACATCTGAACAAGATTTATTGTGCTTTATTGTATAGGGCTGTTTCGTTGCCTGCAAATTTCATCTCGAGTAAATATTTGTATGCAAAATAGGTTTCTTGTGTTTGTTCCAAGCTGCTTAGTTGTTTTTTAAAAATGTCTTCAGTTATTGCTCTTTTGACCTGCAATCTAAATGATCATTAATATAAGGCCGACTTATTTATTTATTTATTTTGTCAAATAGCTAGAAGAGGGTCAAGTGAAGATGCAATCTCGTCTTGAAGAAGAAGAGGAAGCAAAGGCCGCTCTAATGAGTAGAATTCAAAGGCTAACCAAGCTCATTCTTGTATCTACTAAAAATACAATTCCTGGGCGAGTGGTTGATTTGCCTGGTCATCAGCCTCACTATTCTTTAGGTGGAGATGAAGTAAGTTTCTATAGGAGGGCTTAATCTTTGAAATTTAAGTAGTGGACACCATTGTTTTGATGGACTTCAATACTAGCTCATGGCATATGCTTGTACGATAAATCTCTTCTGCACGTTCTTTCTAGTATATTTTATTATGGTGGGGAGACAAACATGCATTCTTACTACATTCATGTTTTTTATTAGATATTCCTTATTGTAAATCATTGTATATAGTCTTTATAAGTTGCTTACTGAAGGTGCTATTAGCTTGTATTCAGTAATAATCTTTTTAATTCTATGGAGATTCTAAATTTGTTTGTTTATTTGAATTAATTGGTGCAAGCATCTTGTTGGGTTGCTTGATTTAGCAAGTTATTCGTTTTTTGTGCTTGTATTATCTGTTGTCGAGCTTTTTCATTTATTTGTTTATTATTTTACCTACTTGATTTCCTTAGTTTCTACTATTGGCTGGTTCTTCATAAATTTAACCTGAATCAAACTCATAGTTAATGATATTTCTAAGGATGAATATTCATGGTTGAAAAGCTTGCTGTTACGGGATACTCATTTACTCGTACTAAGTTATGTGCAGAGAGCATGCATTTAATTTTATGGTAATCTCTATTAGTTTATATTCCAGAAGCTGGATATGTTGGGTGAGACTCTACCCCTGCCTCCCGAAACGGAGGGAACTCTGAGGGATCCTATATCTACTTCGGTATCAGGTTTATTGGATCAATTTCATGGTAAACACCAGAGATCTTTAAGCAAGTATAACGAAGAGAGGTCCTCAGTAAGTGCTAAAAACAACTGATGTTTGGATTATTTATTTATTTATTTTATGTAGCTAACCCCACCTATTGGGATACAGATTTGATGTTGTTATATATCAATCCTATTGGAGATAGGCCTATGATTTATGTTCCTCATTTTTTTTGCTAGTGAAATTCTCTAGCATTTTTTTTTGCTCTTCGGATATTCACAGTTTTTTTACATAAATATTTCGAAGCAGTGTTCTCATTATTGAAGAATATGCAATAGGGAATCAAATTAATTGTAGTTTGCTTTCTTTTCATTTCTGTTAGTCCTTTCTCGTTATATCCTCAGAAAGGGCATAAATGAGGTAGGGTAGGGTGCCTAATGATTAGGTCAGAGGGAGTACAGAGTAATACTTTTTTGCCGATTATATAGTTAAACATTGACAGTTTGACAGTTTGTTTCGAGCTTGTATAAATGGGTGGCAAAATATTCACCAATAAGAAGCACAAATAATAGTAGGTAGAATTGATGTGGAAGTATGCAACAAAATGAATAAGAAAAAGCTAATGTGCCCAGAAATTGAGTGTATAAAACTTATGCAAATAGAGTTACAATATTTGAGAAATGGACTGAATGCAGCGTGAGGAAACCTTCCGATCAAAAGTTTCTTGTAAAGGAGGTCAAGTAGCTCACCAACTCAGGCGGATACTCTTTTTCCTACGTTAGAGGCACGCAACGTCCCCTCTTCCCGCATGAAAAGTGAATCCACTTTCATCAATCCTGATAGACTGTGCCCCTTTTACGAAAAAAAAAAAAAAAGCTTCACCTGAATCAATTTTTATTTAAAACTCCAGTCTTATCTTGATACATAAAACCTGACCTAATCCATTCGGTTTATTCCCAATATGACTGACGTGCATTATGTGGTTTTAGCGACATCAGAGGTGGAGGAATTTCAGTCCGGTGACGGGTCACTTCTGCGAGAGTGCTGTCAAAATGGTAACTATCAAACCGCAGCTTGTTGGGAGGAAGACGAGGTCCAATGATGTTGCAGCCAGATCATCTTGCCTACAATTTTTGTTTAAACTTGGTTCTAGCGTTTTTTTTTTTTTTTGGTTCTCATAAAAATCTAGTCTCCAAATAATTGGTCAAAACAGTATCTAGCAGTATATTTAGATATTTACCAATTTGTTGAAGCACCTAACCTCCATTTTTAAATTTTTTGTAGTAGCAGCTATTTTATTTTATCTGGAGATGCTTACTTTATTGGTTCTTTCAAGTAGAGCTCCTGTCTGTTTCTTGTTCAAAATTGTGAAGTTATCTTTTTAGTTTCTTTATTTTGTTGCTGATACATTCTTAATAGGGGTTATTACTTTGGATGTTTTTATATTATAAAAATTTGTTTGTTATACATTCATAGTTGCGATGCTTCTCTAACATTGCTAGCTTGTTTCGTTTCCGCAATGCAGTCTGGGGTATCATTGTCCGATCAAATAGAGCTTCTTGAGGAGCAAGTTAAAATGGTCACCGGTGAGATTGCATTGAGTAACAGTACCCTGAAAAGACTTGTTGAACAATCGGCAGATGATTCTGACAACTCAAAAATTCAGGTATGATCTTACTCTTTGATGATGTCAGGCACTACAATATCTTTACCATATAAATTGGTAACATTAGATTGCTTGATGATCTCTATATCTTTCCATTGTAATTTATATGCTATTATTATGGGAAAGAGTGTGTGAAAACCTTTTTTTTTTCCCAATGGTGAAGGTTTGAGCACTTTTAAATTTCTAAGGTTGTCTAATTGGCCTAACTGAAAGTTATATGGTTTGGAGTTTGCTTTACTGTTTTTCAAATTTTGAATAACTAAAACTGTTATGAGTTGTTTTAGTTTTAGGCTATGTTGCTCATGCATGTTATCACACCTTGGTAATGCTCTATAAATAGAGGCCTTGGGTTGATGTAAGATTTGGGGAAAAATCTGAAAAGCTTATTTGTATTTCCTCCAATTTGGTGTCTCTCTCTCCCTCCCTCTCTCTCTCTCAAGAACATCTTCCAAGATCCAACAAAAACAACGGGAAATTTGATATATTATAGAACAACTGATAAGGAAGGCTAGAAATGTCATGCCTTTAAAATAAAAGCTTCCAAAAAAGAGAAATTTTTTTCCAGCCTTTACACAGTTTTGACCGTTTTCTTTTATATAATCTTTTACTGATGAGGTAAGAGATATGATGACCCAATAACAACAACAATAACATCAAGCCTTTAACCCAATATGTGGTGTTGGCTAGATGAATCCTTTTTCTTCATTGTATCCGGTTAAGAGTCAAATTCTCATTTAAATCTAATAACAAAAGGTCTTTTTTAATATTTTCTTACCAAGTCTTTTTAGGTCTACCTCTTTCTCTCTTAACTTAAACCAAATCTAATAAATCTATTATCCTAAGCTGGTCATCGGAAGACCGTTGTTTTATGCGACCAAACCATCTAAGGTTACTCTCTCTAATCTGATCTTCCACTGGAGTAGCTCTAACCTTTTCATGTGTATGCTCGTTTTGTATCATGTCTCTAAGAGTAAAAGCACTCATCCACCCAAGCGTCCTCATCTCTAGAACACTTACTTAATATTATGTTTCTCTTTTAATGGCCGACATTCTGCATCGTAAAGCATTGTAGGTCTCACCACCATCTTATAGAATTTTTTCTTAAGTTTGAGGGAGACTTTTCTATCACACAACAAGCCAGATGCATTCCTCCACTTCAACCATCCAACTTTAATTCTACTAATAATATCCTCATATATTTCACCATCTGAACAATAGACCCAAGATATCTAAAACATGTACTTTTATTAATGACTTGACTGCCCAAAGTCTTAATTCCACACTGGATTTATTACTATTAAAATTACACTCCATATAATTGGTTTTAAACTCTAGGTTGACCTCCATATTTCAAGAGATAGGATGACCCATTGAACAATGAAAAATTGAAACCTATACAATCATTAGTACATTATCTCTCTCAATTCCTATCATTTATGAAATCAATTTTTTTTATCAATGCAAAATCTCTCTCTCTCTCTCTCATCTACGTTCTCAAGTCAAAAGTCAATATAGCTACATAATTTTTTTTATTTATGTACATACACATGCATTCTTAGGCCTCTATTTTGATGTAAATCGTCTTGTTTCTTTATAAGATTAAAATAACATTCACAATTTAAAATTAAAAATGTATTAGAGGCCATCTCATTTTAAAATAATAACAAATTGTTGATTATAATTCATTTTAAGGGATAGTGTGAGTTTCTAAAAAAAACATGAAAGGCGACTGCTTTACAACTTTTTATCTTTTTTTCAAGATTTATTATTATTGAGGTGAGTGTTGCCCTCCTTAGAAATAATAGAAGTGAGATTCTTACCCTCCTTCCTAGGATTTCTTTTTCAAATCAAATCACTTCCTAAAAAAAAATTGTTTTTAGAAGAATTTATTCTCTGATATTTCTCTCTCTCATCTACATACCCAAGTTGTTTTCATGTGTTCTAGGAAGGGAGGGGGGAGGATTTCATGTTAAAACTTACAAAATATTTGCAGGGAACCAATTTTATAATAGTTATAAATGTGAGCATGGTAATTATAAATGTGCCGCAGCTAGTATATAAGCCTCAAAGTTCAAAATTATACATTGGCTATAAAAAAAATAAAGATTGAACCACCCAAACTGAAAGCTTCCGAATGGGCCCAAACTCTCCGCCCGTCCTTATACTTCACTCTTCACCCTTCTATACTAGTCCAAGATCCAAGACCCAAATCATTTGACTCTCAATTGCTGACCTATTCCCACATACAATGTGCTACATCAAAAGCACTCTTTTTTGAGAAATTACAAAATATGCGACTCAAACAAATGACCTAGAGAAAAAAAAAAACTTCTTCAATTATTAGGCCATGTATCCTTTCATAACATACATTAGGAGATGGGAAATAAGGGATTGCAATAACCCATGCTCTCTTGTTAAATACCTTCTCCCTCGTAATGGCTAACTGTTAGTACTTTATCTAGGACTATTGCTTAGGAGGAAGAAGGATAATATTAAGTACTAACGGTTGGCCGTTACGAGGAAGAAGGTATTTAATTGGAGCTCAGGGGTTTTTGCAATCCCTTATTTCCCATCTCCTAATGTACTTTCTCCAGGTCATTTGTTTTAGGCGCATATTTTGTAATTTCTTAAAAAAAATTGCTTTGGGTGTAGCTCATTGTATGTGGGAATAGGTCGGCAGTTGGGAGTCGGATGATTTGGGTTTGGATCCTGGAGTAGGTAGTAAGGAAGGGTGAAGAATGAAGTCCAAAGACGGGCTGGAAGTTTGGGCCCATTTGGTAGCTTTCGGTTTGGGTAGCTCAATATTTATTTTTTTATAGCCAATGTATTATTTTGAACTCTGAGGCTTATATACTAGCTGAGACACATCTATAATTACCATACTCAGTGACATAGGTGCCAGACATTTACTTTTGAATTTGATCTTTGAAGAAAAATGCCTGTAAAGCTGTAACTGAAACTGCTTCCATTGTAACTGAAACTTCAACATATAAATCCTTATTACCAAAAGGAACTCTAATGTGAAGAGTATTTCATGCTCGGAGAACTTACTGATCGAACACAATTTTCTTGAACTTGTAAAAAATTGGATATGTAAGGCTTTTGGCTTCCTCTAGACCCCACATGGAAAGGATGATTTAGCGGACCCAAAGTAATGGTAAAACTGCTTCCATTGTAACTTGGAGGTCACAGGTGCAACTAGGTAGATCAATCCCTTTAAGTTCCTTTCACTATCTAAACCTTTTGTTCAAGAAGTGATATGCAAAAGCAAACATGTATGCTGTAGCAGGTCAAGTTTCTTTTCTCCCAACAGAGTTAGAACCCTCGTGTTACTGAATGGTACCTTTTTTGCCAGTTACAAATTCAAAATTTGGAAAGGGAAATTGAGGAAAAAAGAAATCAAATGCGGGTTTTAGAGCAGCGCATTATTGAAAGTAAGGAAGCCTCAATGGCCAATGTGTCTTTGGTTGATATGCAACAGGTTTGCCTTCTGTCACTTTTTTTTTTGTCAATTTGCAACACAAACATCTATAGCTGCAACCACTACAGCTTAAATATTTTCTGTCCTCTCCAATTCTCCCTATTCATTTTTTTTACTTTGAAAAGCAGAATGTCATGAGATTGATGGTTCAGTGCAGTGAGAAAGGATTTGAGCTAGAGGTAATAATATTTACCTTTTATTCATGTGTAGTCTGAAAGACTGCAGGATTGGAATTATTTGTAGCTTGTGAAGTTGCTGCACAACCTTTTTTATTGTCTCAATGCTGCAAGATATAGTTATTAATCTCTCTTTAGAAAAAAAAAATTATTTTGACTACAGATAAAGTCGGCAGACAATCGGATTCTACAGGAACAACTAAATAAAAAGGTTTGTCGTACTATCCTTCACATTCTGTACCATTTCCAGCACGCGATACAATCGGATTCTACAAGCTAGGATGTGCTATTTTTTGTAACTCGTGTTTCTTTCCATTAACTTGCTTTCTATCACCTGCAGTGTGCTGAAAATAATGAATTGCAAGAGAAGCTTCTGCAACTGCAGCAGCAGCTCAATTCAGTCAAAAGTGAAGTTCCATCTTTAACTCATGAGCAAAATGCGGTTGAGGAAATTGGCGAGCTAAAGTCTAAATTGCAGTTCATGGTATTTCGTCAGAATATACTTATTAGTTGTTCTCATGCTTTTTGTATTGTTTACATATAAAACCTGATTTTTAAGATTCATAGTTCATCATTCATTTAACTGAGAGATTAGATGGCAGCAATACTCATACCGGCCATTTCACAGCTCCATTTTTGAAGGCATAGGTGCTTGCACAGCCCCTAAAAGTTGTAGAATCACTCCTTCAACAACGTTACTTATGTGTACCTATGTATCTATATATATGTAGAGAGAGAGAGAGACTATTATCCTTTTGAAGGATTAGGACTTTTATTCTCACACATCGTACACTACTTATCAACAAATTTGAATGACTTAAGATATGATGTAAATTTAGGCTACTTAAATATGATTGAAAAGATGGATGAGCCAGTATAAAAGTTAACTATCATTCAAAACTGACATCTCTCTCTCTCTCTCTATGTATATATATATATAACTCTAAAATATTAACTTCTTAATTCTTACGGAGGTAAAATTTTAACTTTTTAATTCTTACAGAGGCACACAATAGGACGGTTCTCTTAACATTTTTCCATGCTAGTATGAATTAAGTTATTCATATGCTGCAACACATACAATTATACTAAGCAAAACTTCCTTGCATATCAAAATCTCATCTAAATTGTCAACTATCAAGATATTATCCACTTTGGCTCTATGACCTCACGGTTTTTTTCTATTTGTGTAACTTTTCAGCAGGTCAAACATCCTATGAGTTCTCTTATACAAGCGTGTTTAACTTTATAATTTTTAATGAAGTTCTATCTGTTACACCAAAAGATGTCTGAATGTTTAAGAGTTTAACTTTAGAATTTTTAATGAAGTTCTATCTATTAGACCAAAATATGTCTGAATGTTTAAGAGTGTAACTTTATTTTATTTTAGAGATTTCATATTCTTCTCTACTTAAGTAATTGACGTCCTTGTCATCATCCTTAACCCAGGATCATTCACTTGGACGATATTATTCTAGATGTGGCCCATACAAGTTCAATGGGTGGTATCACCTTAGTAGCACTTTCTCTAACTAGAGTTCAAGAGATGGCTCTCATGAATTAGAACATTTTGCTGTATCAAACCAAATTTTCATCTTTTAATTTCATATCATTTTGTGTTATTTTGATATCATTTGTAATTTCCCAAACTCTCAAGTATTGAGATATTATCTTCACAATTTTATCACTTTTGTGTGACTTCCTAGGTGGTTATCCATCTCAAGAGTGCCCCCATATAAGCATGCTTAATTTTAGAGTTTTTAATTAAACTTCAGTCGATACACAATAAGATGCTCAATGTTTAAGAGTTTAGTTTTGTTCGATTTAAAGGGTTTCATGACACTAACCTATGTATCTCTTGACAATAGAATGTTTCTATTATTTCGTACTATTTTTAGCATTGTTGATTTTGAAAAATTAAAATTCTAGGGTGTTGTAAAAATAGTACTATTATTTCGTACTATTTTTAGCATTGCCGTTGCCAGGTCCCAAGTCCTGGATGAGAAAAGTGGAGGGTTGCGTTAGGTAGTCGACAGCCAGCGTAAAACTTGTCGAACAATAATGACATGAATCCTTTAAGAAATTGTGTTAATGCTAGGGCGTCCCCTAGAAGCGACGCGCTGTATGGCCTGAATACAGTGACAAGTGTGCAAGGGCCGCTGCACCGGCGCCTGGGTGCAGTGTTAAATAGGCAAGGGTTCCCACATCAAGGACGGATGTGGGCAAAGAAGCTAGTCCTTGAAACTAAAATTAGGATAGGAACTTGGAATATAGGTTCCCTTACAGGAAAATTAATGGAATTAATAGATATTATGATTCATAGGAAGTTAAATATTTTGTGCATTCAGGAAACTAAATGTGTTGGAGATAAGGCAAAGGAAATTTATAGTTTAGGATTTAAACTTTGGTATTCGGGAAGGAGTCGTACTAGAAATGGTGTAGGTGTTATTATAGATAAGAGTTTAAAGGATAATGTTATAAAAATTAATAGGATTGGAGATAGAATTATAGCTTTAAAGATTGTTGTTGATGATAAGATTATTAATATTATAAGTGCTTATGCTCCTCAAGTAGGTTTGGATATGAGTTCTAAATTAAATTTTTGGAATGACTTAGAAGAATTAATACAAAATATACCTCTTGAAGAAAGAGTTTTTATTGGAGGAGATTTAAATGGACATGTTGGTAGAGAGGTAAATGATTTTAAAAGCATTCATGGTGGCCATGGATTTGGAACGACGAATGAAGGTGGCAAGACCATATTGGATTTTTGTTTTAGCTTATGATTTTTTAAATTGCTAATACCTTATTTAAGAAAAGAAATGAGCATCTTATCACTTATAAAAATGGATATAATACAACCCAGATTGACTATTTTCTTATTAGAAAATTAAATCGTTTAGATTGCAAAGATTGTAAAGTTATTCCGAGTGAAAATTTATGTACCCAACATCGATTATTAGTTTTGGACTTTAAGATAAAGGGGCATAAAATAAAAAATAAAGTAAAACAATTTTCTAGGATTAAATGGGGGCATTTAAAGAATATTAACAAAAATATTTTTGGAAATAAGATTTTAGATCTTAAGATTTTATCTGTGCATGAGGATGCTAATATTATGTGGGAAAAAGTGGCTAGTGATATTAAGAATATTGGAAAAGATGTCGTTGGAGTATCAAAGGGAAAAGCTCCCAATAGTAAAAATAGTTGGTGGTGGAATCCTAATGTGCAAGAAAAAATTAAAAATAAGAAGCTTTGTTATAAAAATTGGTTTAATTTTAAAAATTCTGATAATTGGGAAATATATAAAGTGGCTCGTAAAGATGCTAAGAAAGCAATATGCGATGCAAAGTCATTAGCTTTTAGTGATTTATATAATAGATTAGATACTAAAGAGGGAGAAAGATATATGTATAAGTTAGTCAAACAAAGAGATAGGAGTAGTAAGGATTTAGTTCAAGTGAAGTGTATTAAAGATGAAGATCAAAAAATACTTTTCTTAGAAGATGATATTCAACAAAGATGGATGAGATATTTTGCTAAACTTTTTAATGAAGATTGTGAAAATAAGATTGACTATAGTGACCTTAGCACCCTAGATGAAAATAAAGATTTATGTTTTTATCGGCGTATTAGTAAAACTGAAGTTAGAGAGGCTTTAAAGAAAATGAAGGGTGGAAAAGCTGTTGGACCTGATGATATTCCAATAGAGGTGTGGAAATGCTTAGAAGATGAAGGAATTTCATGGCTTACTAAACTTTTTAATACTATTTTGAAGACTAAGAAGATGCCAGATGAGTGGAGAATGAGTGTGTTAATTCCTATTTTTAAGAATAAAGGTGATGCACAAGATTGTGCGAATTATAGAGGTATTAAGTTAATGTGTCATACTTTAAAACTATGGGAGCGTATTATGGAGCATAGGTTGCGGCGTGATACTAATGTTTCTCAAAATCAATTTGGATTCATGCCGGGTAGGTCGACTATGGAAGCCATACATTTATTAAGAGGTTTGATGGAGAAATATAGAGAAAATAAGGAGGATCTACATATGATATTTATTGATTTAGAAAAAGCATATGATAAAGTTCCAAGAGAAGTGCTATGGAGAGTTCTTGAAAAGAAAGGAGTCAATAATGCTTATATTCAAATCATTAAAGATATGTATGCAGGAGCTATTACTTGTGTTCAAACACAAGGTGGATTGACCAAGTATTTCCCTATTTTGGTTGGGTTACATCAAGGATCAGCCTTAAGCCCATATCTTTTTGCTTTAGTCATGGATGTTCTCACTAGACATTTGCAAGAGGATGTACCTTGGTGTATGCTTTTTGCTGATGATATTCTTCTTGTTGATAAGACTAGAGAGGGAGTTGAAGGTAAACTTGAATTATGGAGGTCAACCTTAGAGTCTAAAGGTTTTCGCTTGAGTAGATCTAAAACGGAATATATGGAGTGTAATTTTAGTAGTAATAGACCTAGTGAGGGGATTGTGACTTTGGACGATCAAGTCATTAATAAAAGTACACGCTTTAGATATCTTGGATCTATTGTTCAGAGTGATGGGGAAATAGATGGGGATATTATCAGCAGAATTCAAGTTGGATGGTTGAAGTGGAGGAATGCATCGGGCTTGTTATGTGATAGAAATGTACCCCTCAAACTTAAGGGAAAATTCTATAAGATGGTAGTGAGGCCTGCAATGCTTTATGGTGCCGAATGTTGGCCTTTAAAAGAGAAGCATAATACTAAGTTAAGTGTGGCAGAGATGAGGATGCTTAGGTGGATGATTGGCTTTACCCTTAGAGATAGGATACGAAATGAGCATATACGTGAAAAGGTTGGAGTAGCTCCAGTAGAAGATAAGATTAGAGAAAGTCGCCTTAGATGGTTTGGTCACATAAAACGGCGGCCTTGCGATGACCCGGTTAGGAGAGTAGAGGTATTAGATTTGACTTATGTTAAGAAAGGTAGGGGTAGACCTAAAAAGACTTGGTTAGAAAATATTAGGAATGACCTTTCTTTTTTAGATTTAAACGAGAATTTGACTTTTAATAGGACACAATGGAGAAAAAGGATTCATGTAGCCGACCCCACGTAGTGGGATAAAGGCTTGATGTTGTTGTTGTTGTTGTATATGATATATTTTATAAATTGATGTTTAAAGAGTAGCTTGGATGCTTTTAGGTGTAATTATCACTTCATTAATTTGTGTTAACCATAGTTATTTATTGTTAATATTTGTTTTTAGTCTAGTTTTCCAAACAATGCATCATTCTCTGGAGCCCTGTGCTTTGAAATCTTGCATGCGTGTGTAGTTCTTTTGTGTCTAATCAACAATGAATCTTTTATTATTATTAAATATCAAATGTCCACTTCGTTATTTCATCGTTGTTCTTGCTACTCCCAATCTTATAGTTTGTCTACTGGATTGCGATTGTTTTGATAAGGTTATTATTCCCTAAAAAAGTAGCTTGTCCAATTTTATGTTTTCATTCGTTTTATAAACTCCGAGGACAACCACATGCTCTTTAGAGAAAATAATAAGTTTTGATGTATATTTTTTGTGGAACATAATTCTTAAAAATGGATTCATATGATTATTATTTTAGAAATGATGATTATCAATGGATTGTGGTGTTCACTTTTTTGTTTTATATGATATTGTATTCTTGTGTTATAAATAAAGGCCTTTCAAATGAATGATACGCTAAATTCTCTTCACTATGGCTTCAAAGTAGGGTTGGAATCCCCAGCTAACTTGCCTTTCCTTCATTAATTCTCTCTCTCTCTCTCTCTCTCTCTCATTTTATTCTCCTCCTTTGTTCTCGTAGTTTATAATAACACCTTCTCTTGATGACCCACACCCACTTTCTATGCTTGACCTCCTTGCATGATCTTTATGGCCGGCCTCCCCTCCACATTCCTTCATGTCTTTGTTCAGTTACAATATGGACACTTCACACCTCCGTCTATACACACTAGTCCTGTATGAGATACTTGCTCTTGCTTTGATATTTTAATGTTCTTTGACGCCCTTCTTCATGTCAGAAACTCTCATGTCTCCAATCTTCTACCTATGATCAGCCGCAGTAATCATCATCCTGTATGTTGTCAGGAAAAATACTAACTATACCTTGACTTCCCAACATATATCCATCGACTTCTCTAGGTTTTCATCTTCCTCTAGTGGTTCTATTGACTATATTGATAACTCTTCCTCATGATGAATATGCTAGGTTTACAGTGATAGGGGTCTCCATCAATATCTTAGTATGTCTCCTCCTCAGGATCTATTATTGTTTTCTTTGTCAGTATATTTTGATTTTAGATTCAAGTGCGTCTTCACTTATGCAGGTGATTTGTAATTGTTATCTTCGATGGTTTTCCATTATTTTTGGGTAAGATCTGTCCATCCTTACCAAAATCCTACTCTTTTGGATGTGTTGTATATTCTACACTTTTTAGCAAATTTATTAACTGTACAGTGTCTTTATGCACACTTGTTTAAAACTTCTATTCAAGTTATTGTGTTTTTCTGAATCTCAGCTTGAATATGGTTATTGGTTGGGGCGTTGAATCTTGACGTATCTATTAATTAATGCTAGATCCTTCATATGCCCTTACCCCATCTTTTACTTCCTATCAATGTCATTGATGCTTAGGCTATCCCCTTTTCGTTCGATTTCAGTAAGTTGTCATCCCTCCTTGCTCATAAATTTTAATGCTCTGCTTTGTCTTAGGTAAATAACAGTGTTTATTTTTCTCATTGTTTATTATTATTTATTGGGTTCTTCCCTTTGAGTTAGTTTGTTTCCATATTTGGGTTTCAAGTTATATTCTGACTCACTTAAAGGTTTATTACCTTTTTATTTTTATTGATAATCATTCTAGAGTAGCATGGGTGTATTTATAAAAGTGTTCTTTGGAAGTACTTGATGTATTCCACAAAATTTATTAAGAAATTAAAATAGGGATACCTATTTCAATTAAAGTTTTGCACATTGCTAATACTTTCAAACACATTTAAATCTGATTTTGTAATTTTTGTCATGAAAATAAATTTTTTTCACCAGTTCTTATTTATATATATATATCAACAAAATGGTTTAGGAAAGCATAAAAATTGTCATGTCCTTAATGTTGCTAGGACGCTAATATTTCACATGAATGACCCTGGTCTCTTTTGGTAAGTGTTATGCCGCCGGCCCAGGAAGGGCTGGTTGGACCGGTCTAGCCTGGACCGGTCTTTGTTTATTCCCGCAAGCCCAAACAGGGGGGGGGGGGGGGGGCAGCCCTTGTGGGCCCAAACATTAATTGTATTAAACTTTAGGAGGGAAATTTTGAATTAAGGGGCGGTTTAGGGATTTTTAATTATTCATTTTGCTTTAATTAGGGAGAAGGGTGTGAGGAGGGGGGCATCTTGAATTTGAATCTTATTTGATAACTAGGGTTTGTTCTTGGGCTCTTGGCGTTGCCGGAGATTGTGGAGAGTATTTCCTTCCTCTCGAATTGAAGGAAAATTGTATCTTGCAAGTGCTTTTCATCTACTAGTGGAATACAAGCGTTTGTTTCGATTTCCTACGAATTTCTCCTAAGTTTCTCTCAGATTTTCCACTGTTTGGGCTGTTTTCTCTCTGCGAACAGCAGTTTTCCTCTTTGTTTGTACTAATTTTGGGTAGGTTTACTTGCGAATTCAAGTATTTCCTATCAAATTGGTTTCAGAGACTCATTTTTGGGACCGTTGGCGGCTGAAATCCTGAAATTTCAGCGGATTTTTCATTTCCGGAAAAAGATCTTTGTGATTCTTGGGAAGAACGATGGCCGGAAAGAAGGTAGAAGTCTTGGAAGACGAAATTGGACAATTGAAATCCGATTTGGAGGGAAGATTTTTTGATTTTCAAAATCAAATCACCTCCAACAATGAAAGGTTGGAGGGGAAGTTCACCGTGATGGAAGAAATGATGAAGAAATTATCGGAAATGAAGACCAATCCGGCGACATCGGAAGTACGAGAGACCACCGACGGCCATGGCATGGGAGGAAATCCGAACCCGTTACGGGGGAGGAGGAATTCGGAGGTGGAGTTCCTGGAGGAGGAGAATGATATGCCCCCTCTAGAACCGAGATGAGTAGGGATACGACCAACGGGAGGCTGATTTTGTCGGAAGGAGGGAAGAATTCAATCGTCGAGGTGTTGATTTTGAAGGGGGAAGGGAAGAATTTCATCGCCGAGGTGCTGAATTCAAAAGAATTCAGCATCGAGGGGCTGATTTTGAAGGAAATAGGGAGCAATGTTATCGCCGAGGTGCTGAATTTGAATTCATTCAGGGTCGAGGTGATGATTTTGAAGGGAGAAGAGGAGAGTATGAAGAGGGATTCGAGTATAATCGTCGGAGTGATGATCGGGAAACTTGGGGGGCTCTTCCCTTTCGAGGAATGGGAGGTTATGGAGGATACCGGGGAAATGGAGGAGATCCAAAGGTTAGGAAGCTGAAGATGCCCATCTTTGAGGGAGAGGATGACCATGGGTGGATTTATAAGGTGGAGCAATATTTTGCTGTTAATGGGTTGACATAGGAGGAGAAATTGACAGCGGCGGGAATGTGCTTGAAGGGGTGTGGGCTCCGAAAATTCGGCCCCGGCCTCCACTCGCTTTTCTTATTCGGCGAGGGAGTTTTAACGAACTAAGTTCCGGGGTAAATTTTGGAAGGCAGATGGGTTTGTAGATAAGACACTACCCAGAGATTTCGCCCTCATTTTGTGAGGACTTTATGATCTGAGTTCTGGTTTCCTATAGGCGCAAGCCCCTATAGTTAATTACCCCTCCCGATCACGAGAGAGAACTTTCGATTAAGGCTAGTCGTTGGTCAGATACGTAGGATATACGTGTTATCTGGCATATAGTAGCAGCATGGGTTTGAGATTGGAAAGATTGGATATTGGTAGAATTTGGATTTGAAAGTTGGGTTTGGATTTGGGAATTTGGGTTGAAAGTTTGGAAATTTGAAAGGTTTGATATTTAAAATAGAAATTGCACCATCTAGCACTTAAAGCGGATGGTGGGGGAATGGATGATGGACCCGATCAAGATCCCATGGTTCCGTCGTCCCGGGCCATCGTGGTCCCTGGTCTACTTAGTCAGAGGAGGTAGTCGACCCAACCTGACAGAAGGATCCTTGTCAGCAGCCATGGGTTGCTTCGTCCAAGGGGACCTTGTAGACCGGGGTTGGATGTTTGTCTAAGGGGACAAATTTGAATCCACCTTAGCTTGCAGAGAGCTTTGTGCCCTATCGATTATATCCTATTGATTCATATCTCAAGGATTTGATGTCAATAAGGAACGTATTGGCTCTGGCCATAACCGGTATTTCGTGGTGCCATTTGGCGGCAAAACCACTCGGTTCAGAGGGCCCCGGGTCATAACCGTTTATCCTGCGGTGCCATTTGGCGGTCAACCGCCGGTTAGAGGACACGTACCACGTCCTTACTGGCAGGAGATTGTTTGAGAATGGATCCTAGTGATAT
Source organism: Dendrobium officinale (assembly GCA_019514585.1). NCBI lineage: Eukaryota > Viridiplantae > Streptophyta > Magnoliopsida > Asparagales > Orchidaceae > Dendrobium > Dendrobium officinale. Next base: position 88,817,605 of record CM033683.1, read on the forward strand.
TTTCGACTAGGCATTTGGCTCTTTGTGAGCTAGTGTTTATTTGAATTTGTCCACCCCGGCAGACTATTGCGGTGGGTGGATGGATTTGCTCTGAGTGATTGATGGTTTGATTTCGAATTTAAATATCTTGGAATTTGGATTTTGATAGACACTTGAGTGAGATTTGAAATATTTGTGAACCCCTCCGGTTGAGATCTGCATTCAACACGGCCATCATCGGGGTGTTTAGGGTCATTTTTACTTGTTGATTGAACCTTGTCGACCCTATCAACTTATCGATAGGGGATCGGGCTTCTCGTAGGCTTTGTGCCTTTGTTTATGAATTTTCTTGATTTTAGGCATTGAAGGCCTAAAAAGAATGTATTTAAACAAATACACCGGTCACTACAACCGTGTATCTATTTGATAGTTCGAACCCTGTCGACTCCTATTGATCCGTATAGAAGGATCGGGTTCTTTAGGCTTCATGCCTTTGTTCATGAACTTTCTTAATTTTAGGCCTTGAAGGCCTAAAAAGAATGTATTAGATAAATATTCTGGTCGATCTCGTGACCACATATTTATCCAATGGTTTGAACCCTGTCTACTCCCATTTACATGCTTAGGAGGATCGGGTTTCGCAGGCTTCGTGCTTTTTGTTCAGTGAATTCTTTTGATTGTAGGCTTAGCATGCCTAATACGAATGTGTTGAAACAAATACACTGGTTTCCACAGCCGTGTATTTGTTTAAAGGTTCGAACCCTGTCGACTTCTATTGACCCGTATAGAAGGATCGGGTTCGAACTAGAATTCACTTATCGACCCGCGCAGCATCCCTAGGCGTCACGTGTGTACCAATAACACGCTCGCCGGGGCCCATGCGGGTGATTTTTATATATCCCCTTTAGTGTATCTATGTGTATACATTCTCTAGTGCACGTGTAGGGGTATTTTGAAATATTTGTAGTTGTGCATGTATTTGTCATTTGAATGCACAGCATTTCCTTGAAAAGCTTATACACGCCTTCTGTCTGCTTTCATAAGTGTTGCAGATCCGGTGGCGTTGGATCGTAGATTGTAGACGCCTTCTGTCTGCTTGTATTAGTGTTGCAGATCCGGTGGCGTGGGATTGTAGATTGTAGACGCCTTCTGTCTGCTTGCATATGCGTTGCAGATCCGGTGGCGTTGGATTGTGATGTTGACTCCCCCTTTCTCATTCACCGGGGGTGGATTTTCTGGATTCGGGAGTCCAAGGCTGTTGATTTGGGGAGAACTCCCTTCAGGATCTTTGGTGTAGTAGACTCGTTATTTTTGGTATTTGTAGACACCCGAACTGTTCTCTTCTTAATTATATAACCAAAAAGAGACTTTAAAACACCAGGAAGTTTGGTTCTAATTTGTTCAAACATGTCCTTTCTTTTGTCAGGGGATGTCTTTTTTCGTACATTGGGTTGCCTTTGTACCCGATGTACTTAGAGATTTTGATCACCGCTGTCGTAGATGATATCAATATTTGTGTCCACAGTGGATCGCTATGCTTACGAGACTCTCACTGTTGTTATCCACAAGTGATTTGTAGTTATTTGCAGTGACCCGTTGTATCAATTACGACCTCCTAGTAGTATTCGTAGGAGAGCCTTTGCTTTGGTATTGAAACCACCTTTCACCAATCTCAGGTGGGTGTTGTTGGGTTGCACTTGCTTGTAGAAGTGGGTCCTACATCATTGGTCTCCCGCATCGCCATCTCAATCAACGGGCGTTTGTAGGAATTGTTGTAGGAATTCATGCATCCAGGTCTTGTGACGGACTTTGAGTCACTGTTAACCATACACATGTTCTTGTTTGAACTCCCTTGCACAGGATTCGAGCCTTGTTCTTGTATGTGTTTGAATCCAAGTCTGAGTTCCAACGTACAAGTTCAAGTCTTTGCTCAAAGTCTTGTTCATCGCATTTGATATCCAAATCAAACGTGAAACTGAGTGCCTTGTTATTATTAGAAGTTTGGGTTCTTCATTGTTCATGTTGAGCTTGGATCCAGCTTGAGTTCAGAGTACAAGTTTGAATGGTCTTTTATTCATCCCATTTTCGAATTGAGTTCAAGTCTGAGTTCACTCGAGTTTGAGTTCTATATTCGGATCCCCTGATGTTGCACAGTTCAAGTTCCAAGAACAAGTTCAAGTGCTTGTTCAGAGTCTTCTGGAGTCTTTATAGGTACAATTTTTCTTGTTCAAATGATTTGAATTGGGCCTCAGTCTGATTTTATTTTATTTGGATTTGATCCTTAGAAGTCATTTGAATTTGTTCAAATTTAGGTCCACGAGTCCTCTGTTCTTCGTACAAGTCCTCTGCTCATTTAGTTCAAGTTCTGTGTATTTATGTTCAAGTACAAGTCTCTATATTGTTGCCCAAGAAGGTCTTCTTATTGTTCAAGTCTTCGTACATTTCAGTGAAAATTTCGGCAGCACCCCGGCATATCCCCCGTTTGGGGGAAAATTGGGGAGCTGGGCCTTCCCATCACGCTACTAGAGCGTGTATGGTAGGTGTCCGTAGACACCGCGGCCGTACAAAATTTCATCCCACCACGCTACAAGAGCGTGTATGGGGCCTTCAACAGTACCCGTACAGTAGAACAGCAGTGACGTACCAGAATAACAGTGACTCCCCACCACGCTACAAGAGCGTGTATAGGGCTCTCCCACCTCGTCGTATGCTTCGCACCGGGCTCCCTCCTACCGTGCTACAAGAGCGCGTATAGGTGGTTCCCCGGTCCGCTGCAAACGTCGAGAATGGGATTTTGGAACATCGTACCTTTCGTAGCAGTGTCGGCGGTGTCGGTGTCGAGGTCGAGAACCGTCCCCACCACGCTACAAGAGCGTGTATAGGGCTTACCCGCCTCGTCGTATGCTTCGCACCGGGCTCCCTCCTACCGTGCTACAAGAGCGCGTATAGGTGGTTTTCCGATCCGCTGCAAACGTCGAGGACAGGATTTAAGTTAGAAATTTTATACCTTGAAGTCGTCGGCGACTGCCGACGGTGAAGGGCACGGAAACCGAAGCAGGAGAAGGCATGCTTTTTTTTTTTAATGTTGTTTAGACATTAATTAATTATAATTAATCATAATTATCCTTAATTAATCATATTCATTCATAATTAATTATATTAATTAAAATAATTAATTACACTTAATAAAATTAATTAAAACATGATTAATTATAATTAAATTATAATTAATTCACATTAATTAATTTTAATAAATTATAATCAATTAAAATAATTAATAATAATTAAAAAGTATTAATTAAAGTTAATTTTAATTAAAAGTAATTATAATTAATTAAAAATTAATTATAATCATTTAATTAAAATCAAATATAATTAATAATAATAAATATAATTAATTAAAAATATTTATAATTAAAGTAGATTAATTAACACTAATTACATCTCTCCCTCCCCTCTCTCTGTAATTCGGCAGACTTACGGGATTTGGCTGAAAATCATGTGCAAGGGAGAAAAGTCACCTGCACAGCCGGCGAGCTCTGTTCTTGCACCCGATCAGAATGTCGTAACTTCCAATCCGACGAGAAAGGGGATGTTGTCGGGATGGCGAAGTCGATCAGGCACGGAGGAGTCGAAGGGAATGAGCTCCGGTCCTGGCTTCCGAACAAAGTGCCGTAACTTTCGGTCCGACCACAAGGGAAAGCCGTCGCAGGAGCTTCGTCGAACATCCACTTCACAAGCGAGCTCCCAGTCTTGCTCCCGATCTTGATGCCGTAACTTCCGATCCAACTAATAGGGAATGTCGTCGAAGGAGCGGTCGAACAGCAAGAAGGAGCCGGAAAAGTGCTCGACGGGTAGAGAGTTACCTTCACAGGCGAGCTCCCGATCTTGCTTCCGGTCCCTTAACAGCCAGCGAACTCCCGTTTGTTACTTCCGATCAAAATGTCGTAATTTTCGATCCTCCACAGCAAGCGAGCCCCGATTGTTGCTTCCGATCAAGGTGCTGTGACTTCCGATCGTTCAGGGAGGGAAAGTCGTTGCAGTAGCGAAGTCGAGCCACCAGGAAGGAGACGGAGAGAGTGAGAGCTTGCGAATAATCCAAAAACCCGAAGGCTTCGTCGCGTCGAGCTTTTAATGACTCGATTGAGTCGTGCGAACGATCGTGGGATGAGTGCCAACGACGTGCGTGGGATGTCTGGGTCGCGGGATGTTCGCGATTTGGGCGGCGACGACGTGCAGGCAGGTACGATTTTTTGTTTGATTTTTTTTTTTTTTATACAGAGAAGGGTCAACAAGGGGAAAGCCTTAGCCTGGTATCAGTGGCGTGACAGACGGGAGCCTATCCGAAGCTGGCGGGAGTTCAAAGAATGCTTACTAGAGCGTTTCCGAGCTGATGGGGTTGGAGACTTCTATGAGGAATGCTTTGCCCTTATCCAGGAAGGCACGGTGGCAGATTACCGCGACAGGTTTGAGTATCTGGCTAGTAGGCTGGATCATATCTCGGAGTCAGCCTTGGAAGGGAATTTCATGAAAGGGCTGAAATCAGAGATAAGAACAGCAGTCAGAGTGTTGGAGCCAAGGAGTTTAGGCAAGGCCATGGAGATGGCCCAGTTGGTGGAAGACCAGAAGAAGTCTGAAAGAGGGACTCGGGTAAACTATTCAGGGGATCGTACAGGACGACGACCACTTTTTTACTAGCAAAGAAGCAGGCCCCTTAAGCATGAAGGAAGTACCCAAGGAGAAGATGGGAGGGGGAGGTAACGGTGGGTAGTTCAAAAAGCTGACTGAGAAGGAGCTGCAGGAGAAAAGGGCAAAAGGGGTGTGCTTCAGGTGTGATGAGAAGTACATACCGGGGCATATTTGCAGGGACCAATCTCTTCAGGTTCTCCTCGTTTGTGAAGATGAGGAAGACGAAGAAGGAGGTGGGAGACTGGGAGTTACCCCGAGGTGGAGGTGGAGAAGTTGTATCTGGACGTAGCATAAGTCTCTCTGAAACACTATGAAGGTGAAAGGAGAGATCTTTGACCGAGAGGTTGCAGTGTTGATAGATAGTGGGGCAACACAATTTCATTTCCACCCAGATTGTTGATATAATGGGGATGGAGCTGGTGGATACGGGAGTTTACGGGGTAATGATGGGCACCGGGAAGGTGAAGATGGGTCGAGGAGTTTGTCGAGGAGTAGTGCTGAGGATTCAAGGTATCCATGTAAAGGAAGACTTCCTTCCTATGGAATTGGGGAGTACCGATGTCATCCTTGGGATGAAATTGGATGCAAACTTTGGAGGAGACCAAGGTCAATTGGGGGGCATTGAGGATGGAACTGGTGATAGGGGGAAGAAGAAGGGTGATGCAAGGGGATGCTGGGCTGACCAAGGTTGGGGTGTCACTCAAATCCCTGATTTGGACCATCTAGGAGGAAGGGGGAGGCTACTTGGTGGAGTTACACCGATTGGAAGGGATCAGAATTGAGGAAGAAGGCACTATCCCCTCCTCAGTACAGCCTCTCGTACTTCAGTTCAGCGAGGTTTTCCAACCTTCGCAGGATTTACCACCCTAGAGGGAACTGGAGCACGCCTTTACTTTGAAGGAAGGGGAGACACCTATCAGCGTTCGTCGTTACCGCTACCCTCAGATTCAGAAGGATGAGATTGAAAAGTTGATCCGGGAGATGTTGGAAGCAGGAATCTTCATGCCAAGTGTGAGTCCTTTCTCCAGTCCAGTCCTCCTGGTTAAGAAAAAGGATGGGAGCTGGCGTTTCTGTGTGGACTACAGAGCTTTGAACAAGGGGACAGTGCCAGATAAGTTTTTAATTCCACTTATTGATGAGCTCTTGGATGAGCTTTATGGGGCAGTATTGTTCTCTTAATTGGATTTAAAATCAGGTTACCACCAGATCAGGATGAAGGAAACCGATATGCCAAAAACAGCATTCAGGACACACGAAGGGCATTATGAGTTTCTGGTGATGCCCTTTGGGTTGACTAATGCTCCTGCTACTTTCCAATCCTTGATGAACAGAATATTCAAGCAGTACCTCAGGAAGTTTGTTATGGTCTTCTTTGATGACATCCTAGTGTATAGCAAAACTATAGGGGAACATTTGGAACACTTAAGGGAGATTCTGGAAGTCCTACAGGAGCACCAGTTAAAGGCTAATTTGAAGAAGTGCAGTTTTGCCCAGATAAGTGTGGAGTACTTGGGACATGTGGTGTCCCAAGGAGTGGCGGCAGATCTGAGTATAATTGAGGCAATGCAGAATTGGCCAAGGCCTATGAACATAAGGGAGTTGAGGGGTTTCTTAGGGTTGACTGGGTACTATCGGCGATTCATGAAGGGGTACAACTCCATTGCCTGACCGTTGACTGAGCAGTTAAAGGACAACTTCCTATTGGGAGAGGCAGCAACTCAGGCCTTTGAGAAATTGAAAGAGGCAATGACGTCATTACCAGTTTTAGCTCTCCTGGATTTCAGTTAGACCTTTGTGGTGGAGACGGACGCATCCGGATAATGACTTGGGGCAGTATTGATGCAGAACAACAGGCCTGTAGCATACTTCAGTCAAGTGCTGTCAACCAGGGCAAGACTGAAGTTAGTGTATGAGAGGGAGCTGATGACCATTTTCTTTGTGATTCAGAAGTGGCAACCCTATCTTTTGGGACGACATTTCATCGTCCGGACCGATCAGAGAAGCTTGAAGTACCTGTTGAAGCAAAGAATGATCACTGAGGAGTATCAGCGGTGGTTATCCAAGTTATTATGCTATGATTTTGAGATACAGTATAGGCCAGGCTTGGAAAATAAAGTAGCTGATGCTTTATCCAGATGTGTGGGGGAGCTTCAAGAGTTAGCTGTATCAGTGCCACTGATGGTAGATTGGGGAGCCATCAAAGAGGAGAGCATGCTAAATGAAGAGCTAAAGAAAATCCGGGAGGATCTGATGAAAGACAAGAGCAGCCATTTAGGTTATTACATTGAAGGGGAGAGATTTTTGTATCAAGGGAGGTTTGTAATGCCAAGAACCTCAATACATATCTCTCATATGTTACAGGAGTTCCATGGCAGTGTAGTGGGAGGTCATTCTGGGATACAGAAGACATATAGAAGGCTGGCATCTAAGCTTTACTGGAAGTGAATGTATAAAGATGTAGAGGAAATGGTGGCGAGATGCGAAGTGTGCCAAAGGAACAAATACATGGCTATGGTTCCAAGGGGGCTACTGCAACCCTTGGCACTTCCCAACATAGTATGGGAGGAAGTGTCCATGGACTTCTTCGACGGCTTACCACGATCAGAAGGATACACTATTATCATGGTGGTGGTGTAAGTATGCACATTTTATCTTATTGCGACACCCCTACACCGCTGTGTCAGTGCCAGCAGCATTTATCAGGGAAGTGGTTAGACTGCATGGAATTCCTGAATCAATAGTGTCAGATCGAGACAAGATGTTTCTCAGTCAGTTTTGGAGGGAATTGTTCAGGTTGCAAGGGACCATCCTCAAGAGAAGCACCGCCTACCATCCACAGATAGATGGGCAGACAAAGGTAGTAAATCGAAGTCTGGAGACTTATTTGTGGTGTTTCGCTTCTGAAACACCGCGGATGTGGGTGAAGTGACTGCCTTGGGCGGAGTATTGGTACAATACATCGCATCATTCTGCCTATCAGATGATGCCCTTCAAGGTGTTGTATGGAAGGGTCCCCCCACACCTAGTGCACTTTGGGAAAGGAAATACACAGGTCTCTTCAGTTGAGCAGTATCTGGAAGAAAGGGACAAGGTGTTAGAAGATTTGAAGAAACATCTGCTGAGGGCTCAACAACTCATGAAGAAGCAGTCAAATACACACAGAAGAGACAGGTAGTTTGAAGTTGGGGAGAAAGTCTTCCTAAAACTACGACCTTACAGACAGAGGACAATGGAGAGGAGGAATGAGAAATTGGCACCAAGGTATTTCGGCCCCTATAAAGTGTTGGACAAGATTGGAGCTGTGGTGTATCGATTGAAGTTGCCCCCATCAGCTACTATACATCCAGTATTTCATGTATCACAGTTGAGGAGAGCTATTGGGGAGCATGCCGTTAGTACGAATTTACCTATGACACTGACTAAGGATTTAGAAGTGAGAGCCTTTGGAGCTTACAGGCATAAGATCAGATAAAGATGGAAACAAAGAAGTGCTTATTAGGTGGAGAGGCCTTCCCGACTTCGATGCTACTTGGGAGCCAATGGAAAGAATGAAAGAGCAATTCCCTTCCTTTCACCTTGAGGACAAGGTGAGTTTTTGGGAGGAGAGTATTGTTATGCCGCCGGCCCAGGAGGGGCCGGTTGGACCGGTCTAGCCTGGACTGGTCTTCGTTTATTCCCGCAAGCCCAAGCTGGGTGGAGAACAGAGCGGGGGCGGCAGCCCTTGTGGGCCCAAACATTAATTGTATTAAACTTTAGGAGGAAAATTTTGAATTAAGGGGCTGTTTAGGGATTTTTAATTATTCCTTTTGCTTTATTTAGGGAGAAGGGTGTGAGGAGGGGGGCATCTTGAATTTGAATCTTATTTGAGATCTAGGGTTTGTTCTTGGGCTCTTGGCGTTGCCGGAGATTGTGGAGAGTATTTTCTTCCTCACGAATTGAAAGAAAATTGTATCTTGCAAGTGCTTTTCATCTACTAGTGGAATACAAGTGTTTGCTTCGATTTCCTACGAATTTCTCTTAAGTTTCTCTCAGATTTTCCACTGTTTGGGCTGTTTTCTCTCTGCGAACAGCAGTTTTCCTCTTTGTCTGTACTAATTTTGGGTAGGTTTATTTGCGAATTCAAGTATTTCTTATTAGTGAGATGTGGTCTTAATTGCGTTCTAATAATGTCTTGTCCACACTAGTCAACCATCATTCATCCAACACCACTCTTTCTCTCAACGTACCATTTTTCACATGAATGTCCCTAGTACTGGCTGTCTTTGTTTGTTCATGTTTATTATTTGTACGATAAAATCTCTTCCTGTCCCTTTCATGCATTTCTCAGGTGCCAAAGTAATATAGATTTTGTGATCCCTTTATCAAATATGTTTACTCTTTAACTGACATGATATTTCATTAGAGTACTACCATCTTTCTTGATATATCTTCTGGATCAGGACCATTTCTTTCTCTTCTTCTTGTTGTCTCACTCCTTTATAAATGTACTTAAGGTGACGTTGACCATCACCTCTTATAACAACTCATATCTTCTCTTCTACTTTAACTGAGCTTCTATCACGTCTTGATTTGGAGACTCGAATTAGCGAGGTGGAAACAGGCTGTCAGACGGTTAATACATTTCATTTAATAATATAAAACACTTAATAGACTAACATCCAATATTTAACTGAAGAGCCACTAAAATATATTTTTAATTTGAACATACATAAGCTAGTACGTATCTTTTTTCATTTGGTCTCCTTCTTATGTAGGCAAATTTTCTTTGTTAGCCATTTATTTCTCAGAGGATTTATATGAAATTTTAATTTAACATTTTGAATTTTCATAATAAACTCAGTGGATGTTTATAGCTTATAATATAATAGTTAATCATACATAAATACAACCATGTTTATTTGCCTTTCTTTTTTCGGTTAACATATGTAACACCCCATAATACCATTAACTGTATTGTAGAGTGTCACTCAAATAACATAACATTTTTTTTTCTTTTTTTTTTCATCTATCATCTAATACTTTTCATTTCTTTGAAAATTGATCTAAAACATCCAATAACATTTCATGTACTACAGAAGCATATAATAATTCCAAAAAACATTAAACACAATTACAGAGCCACTAAATAATCCCAAAATAATACATTACTGAAGTGTCTAGATACCTCAAATGTAAACATACAAATAGAATTAAATATTAGCATAAAAGATAGCATAACTTGTAAACTAATCTGCAATGATCCTTTCTTTTCCTTATTCCTGTAACAACAGCCACTAATCTAGATACCTCAAATGTTATTCCAGTAAAAACAGCTATGAGGCTCAATAAGTTATGTAAATTTTAAATAGCATTAAACTTGCATGATTATAAAATTCAAAACATTGAAAATATAAATAAAAGTTAGAGAACTTGAGATAACATCATAAAATTTCATTTAACATTACCCAGGAATTCCTCTTACATCTATACTGAATATCAATTTTACTCATTAAAAGATTTGGCTACTCATTCATAAACATATTCAATGGAGCTCAGGTAAACCTAACCTTATCGCCATTGAATTACATAGAGGTCCCTTTTGCCTCTTAAGGGGTCCCTTTTGCCCCACTTGCTATGCAGGTATCATGTCTTTGGGGTCCCTTTTGCCCCACCTGCTATGCAGATATCATGTCTTTGGGGTCCCTTTTGCCCCACTTACAATGCAGTGTATATGGAGACCCTTTTGCCCCACATGCAATTGTAAGTTATACATCATTTTATAGCCAAACTTTACTTTAAATTGATTTCCAGTATACCACATATTCATACTTCATACTTGACTTGCCATGAACAAAATTCCATAAGAATTTGTCTCTTAATATTTACATACCATGAAGTGTTGACAACATGAAATTTATTGAGCTCCTTTCAATTTATTATCAACTAGAAAAGCATGAAAATAATCATCATAAATCTTATTTTAAACATCAATGAGACATATATGCAAGTGATTGATCATACATGAGAACTTGACTGTTAACATGCATAATATAAAATCATTAACTTTCATGACTATATTTCTAAATTGTTATTCAAAATCAACATATATATATACAATGATAATATATACTCTTCTATTAGAAATTTACATTACTTACCTTCTTCAAAAGCTGACGACTCAATTTCTCTACCTCGTATCCTTCCTCACTTGTATGTCACCTACAATGCCTTTCAAATCTTATAAATATCACAATCTATTATTCAATAAAGTATAACAATAACTTATGCTTAGCATAAATTTATCTCAAAAACCTTCATTCTGCAAATATCTGATGAATTCTAAATTACAATTATGATATATATTTCCTTAGAACTTTTATCACTTTGTAGAAATCTAAAAGACAACTATGAATACACCAAAAATGCTTACCTCTTATTTCACTATTCTTTCCCTCTTATTTTTCCTTCACTGTTCTTTGTTCTCGCAGCCAAGATTCCCTTCCAGAAATTTTCTTCCCAAAATTTCTGTTCTCTGTTTATTCTTCTTTTACTGAAATTAGAATTTCTCCTTTACCTTCATTTTTCTTTTACTGAATTCAGAATTTTCCTTTACAACAAAATTCTGCTCCAAGGCTTCATTTCTACTTATATTTCCTGTTGTTTCACCCGCCGGAATCTGTTAAGCCGGCATTGGAGCCGGCTGGACCGGTCCACCCTGGACCGGTCCAGGTCTTCACCCGACGGAACCGCGCGCAAACAGGCGGAGGAGCGCGACGTGATAGGGCGTTTTAGGAGTCTTTTTTTAGAGATATTTTGAAATATTTGGGGTAGTGAGGTCTTTTGTAAAACTCCTTTATGGTTAAATAGAGTGAGAAGGGGGGGATTAGGGTTATCTTGCATTTTGAAGTTTCTTGAAGTTCTTGTGGTTTTCTTGTTTTGGGCTCTAGACTACGGCTAGAGATTGGAGAGTTATTTCCTTCCTCTCGAATCGAAGGAAAGTTATCTTGCTTGTTTCTTGCATCATACAGGGGAATACAATCGTTTGCTAGTGTTTTTCCCTACGATTTCTTCCATCGTTCCCATTTTCTACTGTTTTTGCCGTATTTACTGAGAGGACAGCAATTTTATCTCTTGGATCTTTTGGGTTTTGGTGAGAAACACTTGTAAATCCAAGTGTTTCCTATCGAATCTTACTCTCCATTCTCTGTACAACATATCGGATCTTCTTCATACCAAATGCCAATTTCGCTTCCTAGCACTTTGCCGAAAAACTCTGCCCAATGATCATCGTGCCAAATTCTATATGCAACAAATTCCACTGTGCCGCCAATATGCCACAGTAATTCCTGCGGCACTATGTCGACTTCTCTACAAGGAATACACCGAACTATTCTACATTAATTCCAAGTACTGTGCCGAATACCTAAGAGCAACAACAACAACAACAACAACATCAAGCCTTTATCCCACTACGTGGGGTCGGCTACATGAATCCTTTTTCTCCATTGTGTCCTATTAAAAGCCAAAGAGCCTTGTAGAGAAGTCGAATACCTAAGAGCCTTGTGCCGAAATGCTTGCTACAGGATTTTCTGCTCTATTCAATTCTTCTTTAGAGTGTTATAGTTGCATTTCCTACAATGCTTCACCCAAATATTCGCTCTGCTGGCTTGCGTGAAAACAAAACAGAGAAAAGGCTGTTGGCTTGCATAACTGCTACTTCTATCCCTTATCCACACAGCCAACACACTCTTTTTATTTGTTTTCATACGTGAAAGATGATGAGATGCGAGGCCCACTACCTAACTGCCTTCCAACACACCCCTTGAAAGCATTATTTCAAGAATTTTAGAATTATCTAATTTAAATTAAATCTGTTACTTAAGATAATACTTATCCTGCATTTTAAACAATAACTTAACTGTTTATATAATTTTAACAACAATTTAACATTAACTTTAAGTATACGTTTTAGATTATAATTAAATAAATTTTAATTTTTTTTTCATACATGAATATTTTGGGTCTTACAACATATACATAAAGATTTAATATAAATATAAATTTCAATATTCTGCATTTTAATTTATTTATTCTTTTTGCTATTTCATTAATTTTTTCCCTTTTTCCTTTATTATAGGATCATCGTCAACATTTTGTACTAATGAACGTACAATTATTTCCAATTTTCATTTACATTTTCATTTCCTTTTTCATTTAATGTGCACGGGTACGTTGCATCCCTGGCCAATACCATACGATGGTGAAGTCTTGTATTTTCATGTATGCACCTTTTCCCTTTTTATACCTTTCATTTTCTTTTTATTATTCATTTAGTTTATTTTATTTTCCATCACCTGTCATATTAATTTGTAAATAATTTATATATTATGAACTTTCAGTCTTTCTCAAATTTATTGCATATCAAACATTTAAATTTCACAAGTACTTGAGCATGATATAATGTTTAGTAATAACAATAGAATAAAGAAAATGAATTTGCTATTTTATTCCTCTTTTTGATTCATTTTGTACGTTAAAAATTTATTCAACATATATTGCGGTGACATAGATTAATTACAATAAAATGAAAGGAAATTGTAATTGATATAAAACAATTTTAATTACCCACTTTGATTACTTTTATACTTTCAATTTTTTTCCAGCTGCTTGAGCTTTACAATAACCTTCCTTAATACAATACTTTAGTTCCATCAAAGATTTTTCAGACTTCCACTCTCCATGATACAATAAATATCACTAAATATAATGTTGAACACTCCACTTTATAAATTCAAATTTCTATTCTTTGAAGATAATCAAACATTATATTTAAATAGTTTTCGTTGATTACCTGAAAAGTTTCTTCTTTTTTTTACTAAGTCAAGATTTTCACCAACGAACTTTCTTTCTATTGAATAACGGTATGCTACTATTACGATCAGAATTGAAATTTACGCATCTATTTCATTTCTAATTTTAAATAAGACAAAAAGGGAGATTAAAACAACTTACTTCCTCTTCCTCCTTAATTAGGTCTGGTTCAACTGAACCAGCAAACCCGGTTCTTACAGCATCTCCTCCAAAGATTGAGCCTCCAGATCTATATCTTCCTATTGAATTATGACGGCATAAAATGATAATGACTTCAAATCTTATAGATTCATATATGTCCTTTATCCATTTGCCCTCATCGTATAGTCATTTTGCTATGTTCTTGTTTGTTTTTTTTATTCCTTGGATATATCTAGAAGCACTGCCAAATCTTCTAAGATATTCAATATGGATGATTATGTGAATGCCGCTGATAGTCTACAATCTCCATATATGAGAATTGGTTACCCATGTTACGGGGTCAGACCAATTGTGTCTTTTCTTTATGGGAATTGGAATTCCCTTCATAGTTGATGTTATAAGCATGAATGCTGTTGCATGTAGGGGTGTCAAAACGGGTCGGGTTTGTGTCTAACCTGAACTTGACCTGCCTTCAGCTGACCCGACCCTGTTATAAAAACAGGTCGAAAATCCGAACTTGAAACCGACCTGATTCGGGTTCAGGTCAACCCAAAATGACCCATCAACCCGATTTTTCAAATTTTTGGCATTTTTGCTATTTCAAATTTATTTAAGTAATTCTATTAAAATGTAAAATACTGAAGTACATATAATTATTTGATTATTTGAGCAATTAAAAACGAAGACAAAATACATTTACAAAATACTAACACTAATTGTTAAAATACAAATTACATATTTACATTTATAAAAAATAATGCTAAACATAAATTACATTTACTAAATACTAATATACATTACAAGATTACATTTACATTATTATACAAACATTGAAACACAAAGGGTTAATAAACCTTTCTTTTCTGATTTAAATTGAAAAGTTCAAAATTAAATGAGACTTGCGTTGAAATTGTTCTTTCATGCTTGGAATAACATTCTTCACATAACAAAAATATTATTGATGACAATATTATTAACTTAGAACTGTTATGCGTCAAATAGATGATTTTACTCGTTGCTATTTCACGTAAATAGTGATGTTATTTAGAATGATGATCATCCATCTGTGTACTTCTTTTATATTTGTATTAGCATCAAATCTTATAATTAATTTGATATATTATTTGGATATCATCAAATCAAGATCAAATATTGTTCAGTAGTTGGCATTTGATAAAAATATTTATTACACATATATTAGTGGAAGCAGACAGCCCCTTGGTAATTTTATACGGATTTAGAGAATTAATAACGTGGGTAAGAAAAAAATAATTACGAGCAATTTTGCCTCTTTACTAAAATTAAATATTCACGTTTATCATTATATTACCTCTCATGGAGGGCAAATTATTGGGTCAGGTGACCGAACGCAGAGATAGGTTCGGATATTAATAAAATATTATTTTAAAATTAGCGCAAGTAAAGCGCAGGTAAAGCGCAACTAAAGCGCAAGTCAAAAAGCGCAACTAAAGCGCAACCAAAGCGCAACTAAAGCGCAAGTCAAAAAGCGCAACTAAAGCGCAAGGTGACGCGGCAAATTTTTATTGGATGTCCGAACTTATATTTCGCCTCCGGTCACCTGACCCAATAATTTGCCCTCATGGAGAGACATTATACAACAAATCTCTAATATAAGTATGTTTTACAATTCTTTAATGAGATTCCAGTCATGGTTAGGTTCTCAATTCAACCTGAATTCGACCCGATTTTTAAAATGGGTCAATTTTTTAAACCCAAACTCAATCCATTGGATAAACAGGTAGACCCGAACCGGACTTTATTGGGTCAGGTCCGGGTCAAGTTTCTGATCGGGTCAAATTTTGATACCCCTAGCTGCATGTTTTTTGTGCTCTTTTAATAAACTGAAACGATAGTGTGCCTGCAGTACTATGAAAACTGTACTAATCGTCATTTCAGATGAAATGAATGTAAGACTATATTTGAGCGTGGATGCATTGATAATGCCTCTATATAATGCCATCTTTTGCTCATGCGATATTACTAAGTCCTAATTAAAGTGCAACTTTTCGCCCTCTTTCAATATTGATAATATGGTTTTCAATCATTTTTTGTTTAGATGTGAATATTAATTGATCATCTTTGTCACTGTTTATGCATAGTACTCGTTCTATATCTCATTGAATTGTTTTCTTCGTGAACTTGTTTTTCTCCCACAAACATTGGTAATGTGGGCTCTATTAATGTGTTCTTGGGCCTTGGCAGGAGTTTGAAAACAAGAAGCTAAATCTTGAGCGAGTTCAGGTTGTTGATCAGAACCATAAGCTACTTGCTGAGAATCAGAAATTGTCTGAAGAGGCTTCTTATGCAAAGGAATTGGCATCAGCTGCTGCTGCTGAACTTAAAAATTTGACTGAGGAGATAACCAAGCTGTCCTTGCAAAACGCCAGACAGGCCAAAGAATTATCCGCTGTTCAGGAAGTTGCGTTTTCTATATCTGCTGGTGGTGGCATTCGTAAGCTTTCTGAAAACAGAAATGAAGGGGTTAAAACAAGGGAGAAAGGGTCGACCTTCTAGTAGAGCTGGTGTTGCTAATACAATATATGATGATACTGGGAGCTGGAATCATGATTTGGATGATACGAAGATGAAGTTGCAGGCAATGAAACAAAGAGAAGCTGCTTTAGAAGCTGCCTTAGCTGAAAAGGAACTTTTAGAAGAAGAATATTACAGGAAATTTGATGAATCAAAGAAGAGAGAAGCTGCTTTAGAAAATGATTTAGCGGGCATGTGGGTTCTTGTTGCTAAGCTGAAGAAAGGAGTTTTAAGTGAATCAGAATTAAATGTCAATGGATTGTCTAACAATGGACTAGACCTAGCTGATGATCAGAAAGAAAACAAAACTGAGTGCGACTATGGTCTTTTGAAAGATATTCAGTTAGCAAATAAGCAAGTTAAACCTATGAATGACCAGTTTAACCATAATCCTGAGTTGGAACCTATGCTTTCACGGTTGAAGGTAATCATATAGTTCTTTTCTTATATATATTGAGAGCTATAGGAAGATATCTAGAACTATATTTATCAAATGAAAAAAAAAAATAATTTTTATGCGTGCTTCTATTTTTTTCTGCAAATTGGTTAGTCTCGACTTCATGAATTTGTCCTACCAGATGCCTGATGAAGCATTTGAAGTTTATTTGTTGAAAGTTGAAACTCTTGTATATGTTTGTCTTGCATAATTCAATTACTTTTTTTTTTAATTAAACCGATAAAACTTCTTAAAAAACATGAATCTACTTTGAATGAATGCAACTTTTTTTTATTTATCTGGCTTAGATATTGTAGCATATGTAAATAGATCTACAAGGCAAGGTTTTGTTTTGTGTGATCTTGTATTATCCGAGGATCTGATCCGAGAAAAACTTTAATGCATCAGCAAGCAAGGAGTGTAGACAATCTTTTTAGTACTTTTCTCATTCCAAAAATACCTGGTGAGCATATCCGTGAAAAGGTTGGAGTAGCTTCAGTAGAAGATAAGATTAGAGAGAGTCGCCTTAGATGGTTCGATCACATTAAACGGAGGCCTTCCAATGCCCGGTTAGGAAAGTTGTGGTATTAGATTTGACTTATGTTAAGAAAGGTAGAGGTAGACCTAAAAACACTTGGTTAGAAAATATTAGAAATGATCTTTCTTTATTAGATTTAAATGAGAATTTGACTTTTAACCGGATCCAATGGCGAAAAAGGATTCATGTAGCCGACCCCACGTAGTGGGACAAAGACTTGATGTTGTTGTTGTATTTTTATGTTTACTTTTTGCACTTTTGGTAAATTCTTCTACATACAGGCGCGTATACAAGAAATGAAGGAGAAAGAACTATACTCATTGGAAAATGATGATAAAAATTCTCATGTGTGTAAGGTATGCTTTGAATCGGCAACTGCTGCTGTGCTACTCCCATGTCGGCATTTCTGTTGTAAGTAATCTTTTTTTTTTTCTTTTGTTTTAAGTTTTCAATACATTTTAGCATGATTCTTTGTTGTATCTGATTAACTAATCACTGGCATCCACTTCTCTACAGTATGTAAGCCCTGCTCGTTTGCTTGTTCTGAATGTCCCCTATGTCGGACAATGATTACGGATAGGATTATTACTTTTACATCTTAAGACCCGATACTTGGCTAAAGGTAATGATTTAGGCTTCGTTTGGGATGGCTTTAAGAAGCAGCTTTTTAATATAAAAATTTAAAGCAGCAGTAAAAAAGCATGTTTTGCAATCTAATGCATATATTGTTTTTCTTACAGGACCTTTTACTTTCTTTAGACCCATGCTATCTATCAATGACATCCTATTCTGGAAGGAATTTTGAAATCCTCCTACGCGTTAATAGTTGTAATTCTATATCATTCTTAAAATTTCTTTTAGTTTGTTCATGCTATGTTAGTTTCTTTCATGTAAAAATTTAAGCTGTGGCTTCCTGCATATATGTATACGAGTACAATACCCAAATTTTAGGGACAATCATTTAAAGAGAAGTTAATGTAACTTCTTATGTTCTCTCCATCATTTTTATTTTATTTAACTTTTATTTCTGTTTCTTTATTTTCCATTTTTTTTTAATTTTCCCTGATATCACAACTGAGAAAATAGTATATGATTTCTACAATAGTTTTATAAGTTACTTTCTCTATTAACAACTTTGGAAAATAAAAAAAAAATATATTTTGGGTTTTGCATGTGTAGGCTTGTAATGTTGCATAGAAATGTATTGTTATTGTCTTTTAATTGTGGGTTAAGTCAAATGTTTAACTAATTTGATATTAAGCTGGATCATTGTATGGCATATCATCATCAATTTGTTTAATTATTTATTGAGAAGTTTGTTGTTTTGCATCGTTTATGCCCAATTTTGTTTAGGAGTTGAACCAAAAAAGTCCACATTTTTTTTATATGCATGAACAAAATTAATTGGGCATAAAGCTGGATATAAAGCTGGACTTTGTATGGCATATCATCATCACAGAGAAAATAATCTGGTTTAAATTCAACTTCTTAGAGTTAAAATATTTAGAATAAAACATACACTATATTAAAGTTGTACGGCGCAAAGGATGCAAAACTCAAAAAATTAAAATGTGTTATGAACATATTTTTGTTGAATTACTAAAATTGAAATCATAGATAGAGATTCAAAAGCCTAACATGCTCTCAATGAAATTTCTTATAGGCTTGATGAAGAAATTCTAAGCTTTGTCCCGTAAATCTCTCTTATGTCTTTTCATTCCTCACTTATTCTACCCTTCTCTCTTCTTCTCAGGCAAGGAGGTCAGGAAAATGAGTTTTGCAAAAATAATTTTAAATATTTTATAACACCCCATAGCACTCCTTAATATTATAGTGTAGGATCACTTGCGTAAACACATAATTTCCCATCCATAAAAAATTTAAATCCAAGGAGATGTCAATCCCTTGAGTAAAAAGAAGTTGAACTTTTAAATATTGATGTGCCTTTTGGTGTAATGATTAAAAATTTTGTAAGAAATTCTGTAGTTAAGCGTGCTCATCTCAAAGCAATTTAGGGATGGTTGATTTATTGGGAAGTTAGATCAACAGGATAAAATCGTGAGACTCTTAGGTTAAAGTGGATAATATTTTGATATTTAAAAGTTTGAGCTGTTACATATTTTTTATTTTTAAAACACTACCTTCGGTCTTGCCCCATTACGCTCGTATCACCAACACGGTTAAGCTTATTAGAATATTTAAAATTCTCCCAGAATTATTCAAACAGAGGGCTTGGCAGCACCTCCTTAAAATCTTCTCCTAAACAAAGAATTGGATGTAACGACGCTCACATCCCCAATGCCATGGAGCTTTTAGGGGCTGTTTGGCAACAAGTGGGATTTAACTTTAGTGGGATTTAGTAAATCCTTTAAATCCGGATTTAGTAAATCCGAAATGTGTTAAATCCTGAAAACTGTTTGGTATGCCAAATGTTAAATCCTGTTAAATCCTGAGAAACTGTTTGGTAACATATTTCAGGATTTATAGCAGTTAGGGTTTTAAATGTGAAAAATATAATTATAACTTAAAAATAAATTTATAATTAAAAATAAAAAATATAATGTGTTATAAATTTAATAATATGTTAAGTACAAATTACTTATTAATTATTATTTACACAATTAATTATATATTTAATAATATATATATATATATATTAAATTATATTAATTAATCTAATTATATTAGTATTTAATTACTAATTATACAATTAAGTTAAATCAGATAATTAATTTATGCACTAATTATACAATTAATTATTAAATTAATTTATTTAATTATTAATAATTTAAATTAATTAATTAAGTTAATCAATAATAACTTTTAGAGGCTTCTATGGTTTTCCTTTCATCTTCTCTTTTCGTCATTGCTCTTCGGCTTCGTTGCTTTGCAGATGTATAGATCGCACCCGTCGCTTCTGAGACTCCTTCGTGGTTGTTCTACTTTGCTCCTGCGATGACTTTCTAGTCATAATTAATAAAAAAGTAATAACATGTTAAATACAAATTATTCGTTAATTATTATTTACACTATTGATTATATATTTAATAATATATATTTTAAGTTATATTAATTAAGATAATTGTATTAATATTTAATTATTAATTATGCAATTAAGTTAAATTATTTAATTATTAATAATTTTAATTAATTTATTTAATTTATGCACTAATTGTACAATTAAATATTTAATTAATTAAAAAAAACTATTTAATTAATTTACTTAAGTATTAATAATGTAAAATTATATTAATTAAGTTAATCAATAATAACTTAGAGGCGTCCAGGGTTTGCCTTTCATCTTCTCTTTCCGTCGTTGCTGTTCGGCTCCGTTGCTTTTGCAGGTGTAGAGATTGCAGGCGTCGCTTCTTCGGCTCCTTCGTGGCTGTTCGACTTCGCTCCTGGGACGACTTCAACCCGGATCGGAAGTTACGACATTTTGATCGGAAGCAAGAACGGAAGCTTGCTGGCTGTGAAGGTAACTTTCTCCTTTCGCGCGCTTCTTCGGATAAATCCCGCTCGGATTTACTAAATCCGGCTACCCCTCGGATTTACTAAATCCCGGATTTAAACTGTAAATCCGTAAATCCGGGATTTACTGAATCCCGGGATTTAACGCGCGCACAAAAACTGTTTGGCTGGATTTAGCGTAAATCCGACTTAAATCCCGCTGTAAATCCGATACCAAACAGCCCCTTAGAGTATTTTTGATAAATTTAAAATTCTCTTCTCCAATCAAATTCTTGGCTCACTTATAAGGTCTTATTAAACACTCTATGACTGATAATCATCATATAAATCAGGAATAAATGAATGGTTTGCATCACATGTCCTCTGACCACCATCACTTCATTATGGTCATCAGAACATTGTCACTCGATTATTGTCCTCGAAGCATCATTGGCCGATTATAGTCCTTCGATCATCTTTGCCTTTCTATGGCTTTTTGATCATCATCACTCGACTACGACATTCAATCATCATCGCCTGACTATCCCTGTCATCTGAATATAGTTCGTGGAACATTTTTTGATTATGGTGTTATGATCACTGTCATCCCACTAAAGTCCTCGAATCCCTACAATTCATTTACAATCTTCTTACCATGGTTGCTTTGTATAGTGTTCTGTCCTCCGTCATCCATCAAATACAGTTATTCGACCTCTATTGTCCGTCAATTTTGATCTTTCGACCTAAAATCTCTTTATTAGTGTCGTATGACAACTCCAATGCCTACTAGCATCATCTACCATTATCAATAA
This sequence comes from Dendrobium officinale, assembly GCA_019514585.1. Classification (NCBI taxonomy): domain Eukaryota; kingdom Viridiplantae; phylum Streptophyta; class Magnoliopsida; order Asparagales; family Orchidaceae; genus Dendrobium; species Dendrobium officinale. The sequence goes on from CM033683.1 coordinate 88,839,053, forward strand.
TGGTCATGCATGCCCACTCCCAAATACAACACTACGATTTATGCTGGATTTTCGTCACAAGGCTCTTTCAATCTCATCCATATAATATGATCTTTACATCATATCAATACCTTTCTAAGTTTTTCACATAAAAAATTTGATTTCTCTTATAATTGTTGAAATCCTATCTCATATGTGTATATGCTAGATCTTCAAATAATATTAAGATGTTAAAATCTCTATATCTTTATTGCCGTGAATGTTTGGACATGTAAAACGTAAATGTTGTATTAAATAATTGAGATAATACTTGTGATGATGATCAAATTTAATTCAAAAGCATATAAGCATTACCAACATTTGATGGATTATATATTTAGATTGAATTATACGAAATTATTAGTTTTTATTGAACCAATATTTTATGTTTTTAATAATTAATCTCATTTTTTCAATTTTATTGTTTTATAGTTGTTTTTAATGTGTTGTTTATAGGGTGGTTGAGGCGAGCTTGGGCCCCCTCAAATATGAGCTTGAGTTTCAATTTATTAATTTTCTTTATTTTAATTTTGAGCTCTATTATGTCAGCTCACTATCTTCTCATTAATTATAAAAAATAGAAGTTGATACAAATCTCTTTAAGTGTTATCATCAATTATTATAAATTATTAAATTAAAAAGAAATTAAAAAAATCAATCTAGATTTTACCAAATATTATTAGAAAAAAAAATTTCTAGGTGATATTTATTAATTAACTGTACATCGATTTAGTAATTATGTAATAGGTGATTGATTTATGGATGCAGAAGATGCAATTTTTTTTAGTAATAAATATATGTAAATGTTAAATATAAATAAAGCGATAAAATATATATTTATAATGATCCTAAAGACTCTTTTATTATTTTATTTAAATATTTTCTAATTTTATTATATTTTTAATATATTTTATATTAAAGTATTTTTTTGGGAGAAATTACGGGCAAAGCCCTATTATAAAGGAAGTTTTATTTGGTTCGGTCGGTCGACCGAATGAGAGAAACATTCGGTCGCCGGCAAAAATCCCGCGGTACCGAAAAACTCGGTACACCTCGGTACCGCGGGATTTTTGCCGGCGACCGAATGTTTCTCTCATTCGGTGACTTAATAATTGTTCCTATTAAAGTATTTACGATGCAGAGGAAGAAAGAGATCAGCCCATGTTAGAATGATAGTTGATGTTTATGGAGGCCCAAATTACATAAAGAAGGCTTTCAGCCCATAATTAGACAAGTTCCTGTGATCCGTGAAGGAGCACTTGTAGTGGAATCGGCGTAGAAACATTTGAAATCAGCTTGTGTGTACGCCCCCAAAATATTCCGCTGCAGATTTTTTCCAGATCTCGCCTGGAGCAGGCAAAGCTCTCCTTCATCATCCGTCCGCCGTTTCCCTTCTCTCTTCCACCGCGACCTCCGCCGCCATTTCTGCAGCCGTCGTTGTTGGCCGGGTTCTTGTGAATGGATGCAATCAGGAAGCAAGCGACGAGACTCAGGGAGCAGGTCGCCAAACAGCAGCAGGTTCCTCTCCTTTTTGCTTGTTTTTTTTTTTTTTTTTAACTTTCATGCTTGTCCATCTTTAGATGTTTTGCAGGTTAGGGTTTGAACCAGGTATACTTTGTGTCGCTTCTGTATTGTCGATATCATTAATGCGCTGCAGAAGGGTTGGGTTTTCTGTCTCGTATTAGTGCTGCTATGGTGTTAATGTTGGCTATTTTAATGGAGGAAATAGCTTATGGTTTCGGGCTTGGATTGTTTTCCTGTGCTATAGTTCTGTGTTGGGAGTTGAAGGAAAAAAAAATAAAGATATCTATGCGTTAGATATGTGAGAGTATTGCGTTTAGTCAGCAGGTGAAAAAAAAATTGTTGGTTTTGAAGTATAACGGGGTCACACTCGCCCATAAGCATGAGCTTTTTCATGCGAAAATTGATTTGACCTCTGGTGCATCACACTAACTCTACTTCCTCTTTGATTCAGACTATCTATCATTAAACAGACAGACAAGAAACAAAGAGTATACTCTCTTTTCTTTTTGATTTGGTGTTCTAAGGGAGGATAGGGAATTATTCATCCCATTTTAATTGGGAATTGAAAGAAAAAATTATAATTAGTTTCACGTCCTCATAGGAAGAAATATAGATAGTTAGGGATTTGGCGGTTATAAACATTTGGACTTCAATTAAAATTTGCATAGTTTGGATATTATTACAATTTCATGTATGTATATTTCTTTTTCTCTATTTTCCCTCATTTCCGGAGTGAATTAAAATCCTTGGTATAGATGAAGTCTTTCTTCCATTTTCTTTCATTGTTATTAAATATCAACCAAACCAAATGTTTATTTTCAATACCTTTCTTTCTATGTAAATTATAATTCCTAATTAAAGCGTTAGGGATTTTGTGTTAGATGGGATCAATTTTAAGTTTTTAACCTGGAAATCATGAGATATCAGTGCATGTTGTCAGCATATCGTCTGTAAGGTGGATGAGAATATATTTTAGTTTAAAGTATTGCTTTTGATTGACTCTTACGTTATTTCTTATCACCGTCTAGATGGGTAAGATAATGGAGTAGTTGATTTTATTGATCTAACAATAGAGGATTGGGATGTCTTGTAGCTGTTGTGATAAAAGAGTAACACCAAGGTTTTTTTAGAGGATTCTCGTTAATTGCATCAGTGATTTGTCCATTTTGCAAGCTGAACTTTTAAGAGAAAGTTTTTGATGTAGAATGTGATTAGACAAGAAGGATTAATGGAGGCAAATATAGCAGTCTTTGTTTGCTGGAATTAGTGCAAGAAAACTAGTTGAAATCTTGTTTGATATTTGTTGGGGGAAGGGGGTTTAGAATACTAAATTATTTTGTCTTTGCAAGTAGGATTTTGAGCTTTCTCTAATAGGAAGCTCATTTATAATTCAATAAAAAAATGACTATAATTTAAGAAAAAAATATTTATAATCCTATAAAGAAGACAGACAAAGTTGTATAGCTACCCAAATTGAAATTAAATCCAAACAAAACAATGTACTAGACTGTTTCACTATGATGTTTGCCCAATATATTTTGCGAACTTGTGTTTAATATAAATGTAGTTTTCTCCACCTCAAAATGAATTTGATTTTTTTGGATTTAAAATATGCCTTATTTTCTTATGTGAAATTTCAAACCTTGCAATCATGACAGTTTTGCTTGGAAATAAATTTTGTGCTTGAATTTGAACATTTGGTATTTTTAGAACAATCCGTATGCACTTTCATAGCTCTTTTCTCTTATATAATACTGCCATTGTGAAAGTGGTTGGCCGCAAAAAGAAATCTATACTTTAGATTGCAGACGTAGTCACTTTTTAATGTGAACCCATAAAAAAATGAATCATGATTCTTGAGGTTAATTGTACATTTCTGCTGCAAACTAGCTGTCAGTTGCATCCAAAGGAGTTAATTTCAGTTTCCTCTCTCACTTGTGAAAGTTTCCAATATAGTTCACCATTGATAAAACACTGATCATGTCTCAAGTGTTAGGGAATCTACATACATATATCTAAGCTACTATGAGAGAGAGTGATGAGGACATCCATAGGAGATTTCGACACACCTACCATCGGAGGGGTCGTCCAGCGACGGCCACGATTCATATTCTTTATTTCTGATGTTTTATTTTATTCATGTCATTTATATTTTATGTTTTCCATTTGTACCCCTATGAGGAAGATATTGCATGTTGTAGCCCAAGGGCAATTTCGTCTTTATGGTTTTTATTTTTCGTAAGGCCTATATATAGGCTTAGTCATTGTATTTGGAGTTAGTTTTTGATGAATGAAAATTTCTTTTGTTTTATGATCTCTTAGTGAGTTCTTGAGTGAAATTCCAAGATCTCTTAGTGAGTTCTTGCGGAAGAGAGTTTTAATTGATTCCCTCATCTCTCTTTTCATTCTTTCTTCTCCCCACCGCCCGTCCAAACTCCTCCCAAGTTTCACCCCCTCTTCCTTCCTCCTCCCACGGTTTTCCCCACCTCAACCTTTTCCGCCGCCCCAAACAGCCCCTGCATACCCGCAGCTTCCTGCCGGCCTACAGCCAAACCACCCGCCGGCCAGCAGCCCGCCGGCTACCCGCTGGCCCCTTCTTGCCGCCGGCCCTTCCTCTAGATCTCCCCTTCGAATTTTGAATTCTCCTCTCTTAATTGCTTCCAAATTAAGACATATTAATTTTGGAAAGTTAATTAAAAGGAGTTACACCTATTTGAAATTCAAATTTAATTTCCCTCATATTTTCATTTGCATTTGGGAGTTACTAAAAGTCAATCAATTTTGAAATTAAATTCAGATTTGATTAGATTTAATTAATCCCTTGTGGTCCCCACTTGTTTAATTCCCAAGCCCTCTCACCACTGTACATGGCCGGCCACTCCCCTCTCTCTCCCCTATTAATCCTCCTTTAATACACCCTTAACTCTTTCCTCTTAGACTAATTTCAAATTTGAAATTTTGAAACTGAAATTAACCCTCCATATTTTTATGGAAATCTGAATTAAAATTTAGATTTATGTTTCTTTTTCCCTAGCCTCACCCGCCCCCCATCTTCCTCCCAAACCGTGACCCCACTCCTTCCCAAACCCACGACTCAACTTGCCCAAGCCCATACCGCCGGCTTCCTCCCCTCTTCCTCTTTCTTTCTGTTCATCCATCAAATTCAATTATGCATGGAGGATCCCGAAATTGATAGCGGATTGGTATTCGACGTCTATGGAGACATCCACATCACCCGTTCAGGTTTTAAAGTGTGTCGAAATCTCCCCTTTTTTATGATGGTTTCAAATAATATATTAGGCGATGTCAGCTTTGGTAATCTCTATGTTTTGATGACAGTCAAAGGAGTGGAAAGTTGTATTGTCGACAGTGTAGGTAAGATTTGCTAGAAATTCAAATAAGAGTTCGGAGTTGAAGGGGAAAGCTAGAGTAAGAAGGAACTGGAAAGTGGTGGAAGCGAAGAGGTTCAGTACCTCGAAATTTAGAGCAGCCTGATTGAGCATTTTGGACGGTGTAATCTTGCAGGTTTTGAACTTGTGATAGGCCTCTTCATTTTCAGCATTTAGAAAGCGAGCGCTGTGACAGCTTGAGGAGGACGAGCTTCCAGCTACCAAACGACCCCTCTTGCTGGAACTCGACATTATCAGGAAGGTAAGTAGACTAAGTGAGAAGAGATGTGAGCGAAAAGATTTGTCAAGCAAGCAAATTTATAGAATTTTTCATACATCATACAATATGATCGAGTATCGTACAGTACAATAGGGCAATAAATGTTCTGTCGAGCCGGTTTGTCAAAAGGTAGTTAACTCGTCCAGTACGATCGGTATTGTACAGTACGATAAGAAGGATTTCGATCGTCCCGAGGGTCGTCGGTACGACCTTTTGACGAAAAGTTTCGTACTGTACGAACAGGTGCATCGTACAGTACGAACGACAATTATATCGTTCCAGACACCTTTAAGTCGTTCTCATCCGTTTTTGCTGAGGTGGATCGTACAGTACGAAGTGGAGGTATCGTACAGCACGAACATCAATAATATCGTATCAAACAGAGTTAATTCGTCCCAATACGTTCATTGACATGGATCGTACAGTACGAAGAGGAGGTATCGTACCGTATGATGATCAATAATATTGTACCAGACGGATTGAATGGTTGCCAGCTATATCGTACAGGACGATGGGTATCGTACCGTACGATCAACAGAGACGAAATTTGCATATGGGTTGTGTTTTGTGTAGATTTACATATAGCGTATAGTATGATAGAGGATCGTATAGTACGATAATAAAGTATCAAATTTGGTGGTTTTGTATAGTGCGTGTGTGATGATCAAGAACAGCTTTAGATTTTTTTTTTGTTTTTTATTTTTTTTATGCATTAATGTCTATGACACCTAGTCTATTCCTCAAGGTGCTAAAAGTGTTGAATGCTAGTGGTTTTGTGAATATGTCAGCCAATTGATCTCCTGTAGCGATGTGATGCAATTCTATATCCTCCTTAGCAGCGTGATCTCTTATGAAATGGTGTCTAATGTCTATGTGTTTCGTTTGAGAGTGCTGAATTGGGTTCTTAGAGATGCAAATTGCACTTGTGTTGTTACACATGATTGAGATGGTTCCTACAGGTAGGCCAAGATCAAGAATTTATTGTTTTAACTATAATACTTACGCAACGCAACTTCTTACTGCAATATATTCTTTCTCGGCCGTGGAAAGGACTACTGAGTTTTGCTTCATACTGGACCAAGAAACTAATGATTGTCCTATGAATTGGCAGGTACCAGAGGTGCTTTTTTCTATCGTACATCCTGCAAAATCAGAATCTGTGTACCCTAAGATTTTAAAGGAAGTACTGTGCCTAGGATACCAAATTCCTAAGTTCGGGGTGCCTAGTAGATACCTAAGGATTCTCTTGACCGCAGTTAGGTGAGACTCTTTAGGATCAGCTTGAAAATGGGCACAGAGGCACACAGTAAACATTATGTCCGGTCTACTGGCAGTCAGGTAGATAAGGGATCCAATCATTCCTTTATATTTTTTCTGATCTACTGATTTTCCATTAGGATCTTTGTCTAATTGAATTATTGAGCTCATTTGAATGTTCATGGGCTTAACACTATCCATTTCATATTTTTTCAAAACATCCTTAATATATTTCGTTTGACTAAGAAATATTTCATTATCCATTTGTTTCACACTAAAGCCAAGAAAATAGTTAAGTTCTCCCATCATGCTCATTTCAAATTCATTACTCATTGTTTTTGAGAATTCATCACACAGATTTTTATCTGAAGATCCAAACAAGATGTCATTCACATAGATTTGAACAATGAGAATTTCATTTTTCATTTTTTGTAAAAAGAGTATAGTATCTACATTACCCTTTTCAAATCCTTTATCCAATATGAATGAGTTAAGTCTTTCGTACCATGTTTTAGGTGCTTGCTTTAATCCATAAAGTGCATTTTTAAATTTTAATACATGATTTGGAAATTGTGAACTTTCAAATCCGGAGGGTTGCTCAACATAGACATCTTTCTTAATTCCCCCGTTCAAAAAAGCACTATTTACATCCATTTGATATAGTTTGAAATTTTTTAAACAAGCAAAAGCTAATAGCACTCTTATGGCTTCTAGTCTAGCAACAAGGGCAAAAGTTTCTTCAAAGTCAATTCCCTCAATTTGGCTGTACCCCTTAGCTACTAATCTGGCTTTATTTCTTATTATTGTTCCTGAATCATTCACCTTATTTTTGAAGACCCATTTTGTTCCAACAACACTTTGTTCTTTAGGTCTCTTGACTAACTCCCAAACATCATTCCTGGTGAATAGGTTCAGCTGTTCTTGTATTGCTATAATCTATAATTCATCTCCTAAGGCTTGATCTATACTTGTAGGTTCTATCATATAGATGAATGTTGAATGACTAATCTCTTTCATAAGTCCATGCTTAGTTCTTACACCTTCTGAAGGGACTCCTAAAATTAAATCTTTAGGATGACTAGAAGAATATCTCCATTCTCTAGGCAAATCTTCCTGAGGTTCTATCCTTTCTCCTAAAGTCATAGTCTCTACTCCTTGAATTGCCTCTATTTCATCATCTTCAATTTTATATTCAGAGGGCTTATCTGATTCATCAAATACTACATAGGTGGACTCTTCTACTACTAGGGTTCTCTTATTAAAGATTTTATAGGCCTTACCTACAGATGAATAACCTAAGAAGACACCCTCATCAGACTTGGGATCGAATTTTTCTAAGGGAAGTTTGTCATTAATCAATATGAAGCACTTGCATCAAAAAACATGTAAGTGTGAAAGATTCGGTGTCCTACCGTTAAGAAGTTCATAAGGAGTTTTATTCAATTTAGATCTAATGTTTACCCTATTTAAAACATAACACGCTGTGTTGACTGTTTCTGCCCAAAAGTATCTAGGAAGGGTGTACTCTGCTAACATTGCCCTAGCTGCTTCTACCAAGGTTCTATTCTTCCTTTCTGCTATACCATTTTGTTGAGGTATTTTAGGGGCTGAGAAATTATGTTCTATTCCCATCTCTTGGCAAAATGATTCAAATCTATCATTTTAAAACTCTCCACCATGATTGCTATGGATTGTTGAGATTTCACAACCTAATTTTCGTTGAATCCATGTGGAGAATACCTTAAATTCCTCAAACGACTCATTTTATGTGCTAGGAATCTAATCCAAGTGAATTTAGTGAAGTCGTCTATAATCACAAATCCATAGTTTTTCCCTCATAGGCTAGCTGTGCTAATGGGTCCAAATAAGTCCATGTGTAGGATTTCTAATGGCTTAGAGGTGATCACATCTTTAACTGAATGAAATGATGATTTGACTTATTTTTCTAGTTGACAAGCATCACATAAGTGATCCTTAGTAAAGTCTAACTTAGGTACACCTCTAACTAGATTTTTCTGAGTGATGTTTCTAAGTGTTTTCATACTAGCATGGCGTAGTCTCCTATGCCATAACCATGAGTCATTAACTATTATTTTTAGGCAAAAAAATTTGAACTATCAATGCAATCAAGGTTTAATATGTTAACTTTGTTCATTCGTTTTCCTTCCAAAACAAATTTTTCATTCGTTTTCCTTCAAAACCTTTATCACAAAGTTGACTAATGCTAAGTAAGTTATGCTTCAAACCATCAACTAATAAAATATTTTCAATTAAAAAATTCTTAGCATTACCAACAATACCTGAGCCTATCACTTTCCTGGTAGTGTTGTCTCCCAATATTTCTTTGCCTCCAGTTCTGGTCTCCAGTAGAATGAACTTCTTCATATCTCCAGTCATGTGTCGCGAGCAGCCACTATCCCGGTACCACATGCTCTCACTTGGTTTTTTGTGAGAGCATCCCTACAATTTCATTCAAGGATTAGATTTGGGAATCCAAGTGAGTTTGGGTTCCTCCTTATGCTTGCATGAATGAGATGTATGCATGCTATGCTGTGATGGATACACTTTAGGTCTCCATACTAAGTGTGTATACGGTGAATTGTGCAAGTGCGGGCTATGTGACCTAGCATGCCACAAGAGAAGCACATAACATCAGGAAATGGGTTCATAAACCTATGTGGGTGGTGATGCCTCTTACTAAAGTTGTGTGATGCATGCTGTGTTGAGGATTTGTTAGACTGGGCTAATATGAGTGATGCATTTTCTTTTTTTAATTCTTTGATTTTTTTCTTTAAAAGTGTTGTTTTGATATGTCAATCCATAAACTTCTATTTTTAACAAATGCTCACTGTGATCTACTTCTAATGCAAGTTTGTCTAGTCTATCAAAAGTTTTTTCTAGTTCAACATGAGTGATTTTCAAGGTTTCATGTATTTCAGTTAGTTCAATATGCTTCTTATTTAATGCATATACTCATCAAGAAATAGCATATGATCTCTATCTAAAATAGAATTTTCTTTGACTAAGTTAGCATGCTCAGTTTGTAAACTAATAAACTCAATATTAAGACTAGTATGCATCTTTTTCAATTTCTTATATGAGTCATGAATTTTTTCAGAAATGAGCAATAAATCTTCATATGAAAGTTGACATACCTCATCTTGATCCGATTGATCAAGATTATCGTTAGCCATTAAACACAAATTTGTTACCTCCTCATATGCTTCTTTTTCTGATGATTCTGAGGCAGAGTCGGCCCAAAAAGCTTTTTATATCTTCATTTTTCCTTTCTTGTACTTGGCTTTGTCCTTGCTCTTTCCGCGTGCAAGTTCCTAGTTTTTGATGAATGAAAATTTCTTTTGTTTTATGATCTCTTAGTGAGTTCTTGAGTGAAATCCCAATATCTCTTAGTGAGTTCTTGAGGAAGAGAGCTTTAATTGATTCCATCATCTCTCTTTTCGTTCTTTCTTCTTCCCACCGCCCGTCCAAACTCCTCCTAAGTTTCATTCCCCTCTCTCTCTCCCCTATTAATCCTCCTTTAATACACCCTTAACTCTTTCCCTCTTAGACTAATTTCAAATTTGAAATTCTGAAACTGAAATTAACCCTCCATATTTTTATGGAATTCAGATTTCTGATTCTTTTTCTCTAGCCTCACCCGCCCACCATCTTCCTCCCAAATCGTGAACCCACTCCTTCCCAAATCCACGGCTCAACTTGCCCAAGCCCATACCGCCGGCTTCCTCCCCTCTTCCTCTTTCTTTCCGTTCATCCATCAAATTCAATTATGCATGGAGGATCCCGAAATTGATAGCGGATTGGTATTCGACGTCTACGGAGACATCCACATCACCCGTTCACTGTTCTTCGACATCAGATTTGGCTTCGAAGACACTGTTGAAGATTATTTGAACCGCATTCTTCCCACTCTTGTGGACGTCATAGACGATCAATTCCAGGACTACGATTGGACCATCAACGGACATCCACCCGCTTCCCCATGTCCACCGCCTCCCTCACCATCACTACGGATCGTCTGCACCGTCTACCTTGGAGTGATTTCGTTTCTTGTATGGTTCTTCTTCCTCCGACAACCCTAGGCGTAGAAGAGTGACTTTGAGCCTCAAGGTGAGACGATTACTTTGTTAACCGTCGAATTCTAGTTGACTAATCATTTCATTACTCTTGTTTGCGTTGTTATTTTAAAGTGCTTGTAAATTTAGTTGTAATGGATTGCCTAAGCATCGTTTGTTTCTTAGAGCTTTCTTGATTCTTCAAATTTGAGACGCCTTAAGGTTAATTTTATTATTACTCCAACAACTTTTATTAATCTCGAAGAAAACAATTCCTGGTTTCACATCAGAGAGGATTCCCTTTTACACTTCAAAACAATAAGAGAGCTTCATTTTGAAATGGAGCTCTCTATTTTTTTTTTTAACTATTTAATTTTTTGAGGAAAAAAAATAATATACTATTATTTAAATCCACTTTCAAATGTTAAAGACACCGAAAACTGGACAAATTAAATCTGTATAATATCTATTCTACTTTTATATGCATATTTTGAGTTATTTTAACTATTGAATTACTTAGTCAATTAAAAATTCCATTTCCTTTTTATAGAATTATTCATACACACACATATTTCGAGTTCACTCAAGTTATATTCTATTTAGCTTTGCCAAATTTCAGGTAAGTTTTGAAGATTTTTGAATTTTAATTGTTTTTAACAGCCCTTGATTTGTTTTTATTTTTTCATGATTTTATTCTTAAAATAGAAATTATTTTCACAATGTTATGTGCAGCTCTCTCAAAATCAATTTGAGTCATTAAGCTACCGACAACCAGATGGTTTCATTCGTTAGAAAAACTTCTAAATATTTTTTAATTCATTTTATATTTTTATTCTGCATTTTCTTTAGTTGAGAAAGTTGCACCTAGGGCTATTAAAAACAGTCAAAATTCAAAATTTCTTGAAACTCACTAAAAATTTGACTCTGCTTAAGTTAATTTCAGACTCCTCTCATGAACTTTAAATCTATTTAGTGTTTGACTTAATTGGAATGAATATAAGTTATGTTGGCTAAAAACCGTCTCAGAATAAATATATAAAATATATGTTATATATAACATAATAAATATAATATGTTAGATTTTATAATTTGAATAATCATATAAAAGTTGAATCAAATCAATTTTGAATTTCTTGAAACCAATTATAAAGCGATTTGGTATTAAATAAATATTTGATTTGATTCAAATTAATTTTGATTTTGGATCCAGTTTGAGTTGAGCGGGTTATAGAGTTTTTTATTTTAAGTAAAACTAAACTTACTTGAACCAAAATATAATCTATCTAATATATGAATTTGTCATTATTCCATTCTCATTATTAGTATGAAGGATCAAATTTAGAGGACTTTTCCTAATTATTAAAATGCTTACTTCAATCTTAAATTTAATTTTAAATACTCTAATTTGGTTTTTAAATATTCCTTTATTCAATAAAATTTTGAACTATTTTTTAATTTATTGTAATATTTCATATTAATAATAGAAAGTTTAAAGTTTAATTAACAGTTAAATGATTTTTGTACAATTTTATGCTTTTAAAATAGATTAGCATTATCATTTTAGATTTGTTTGTATTGCAACTGAAAGTTTTCCATAATCTCTAGAATTTTTAGAGTAGGATACTAACTCTATTAAATCTCCATGCATCTTGTTTTCTTGTGTGAGTATTGCGCTTAACCTCATCAAATAATAGAGAAATGTTCTGGTTTAGAAATATTAAGTGTTTGGTTTTTACTTAGAGGGTTATGAACTTATGATTTTAAGTTGCAAATGATTATGAAGACTATTGAATTAGGCCTAACTTTAGTCCATCTTTGATTCCATTCTTTAAATGTAGTAGTTTGAGAGGTTAAAATGATTTAGTCATACATCAAATAATTGAGAAAAATATTAATTAAAAAATCCAAATGGTTGGCTTTCATCTATAGGATTTAGCTTTTGGGTTGAAAACATGTTTAACCATTGGTGCATTCTGTCAACTATAATCTTTTGTTGGTTTTATACTCCCTAATATAAGAATCTCCCAAAACTTTTATCTTGATCCTCTAAAATCAAGAGCAATATGAAGCGTAATTTGTTGGGCAGTGTATGATCAAAACCTTATAAACCCAAATTACCCGCCTATTACATGATCAATCTTTTTCTAGTACAACTAAACAGAATCGACATGTCTACGTCAGGACAAAGAGCCATGATATACTTGTGTATTTGAATCTCATTGATTCGGGTTTGTCTGGCATGCCCATTATTGTCATGTATTTTCTCTGTCAATTTAAGCGAGTTAAGATGCCATGATGTTCTGAGAATTCTTCTGTATTTTTTTTTCTTTTGCCTTAATTACTATCATTTCTAAGTTGATATCTGTTAAATCTCAACCTTACGATCCCAAAGATATCCACGGCTGTAAACAGTAATCCGTGAGAAGACTACATGGATTGCATTAATTCCTCCCATTAATTTAGGAATAATTATATTCATGTTATTATAAGAGTTATTTGTTTCCTTATCGATACACCGTGTATAGATCTATAAATAGGGAGTAGATTGCTTAATAAAATTCAAGCTTTTCCTCTCAGACTCTCCGATTTAACATGGTATCAGAGCCAACGGCCTTGATTGCCATCCGAGAACGATCCTAGATCGTCGAAAGGAAAAGAGAAGAAGAAGAAGCTCGGACTTGATAGTGTCGACCCGAACGGGAGGAGACGGAGTCGAAGCTTCATCGGAACTACCGATCTAAGAGGAAGGCCAAAGTCATCAAGGCTCCCGCTAAGAGTCGAACGTCCGAGCGTATCCGGAGAAGGAGCTTCTGCGGCTGTCTTCTCCCGAGCCGAACGGACGAAGACATAGAAGGCGGACGGCGAGCATCCCGATTCGACAGGGAAGGAAGATCGTCGAAAGGAGCACCCGCTCGATCCTCACTTCCGATCGCACGACCCAGTCGAGACCGATCGGAAGTCCGATCCACGCGTGAGATTCGCGGGAGAAAGTCCGCCTGCGTGCGGCTTGAAGGGGACCTCGTCCGTTCCCTTGTCTCGATTCGAGTTTCTAAAGGGCTCGGCTGATTTGGTAAACTAGAGAAGAGAAAAAAAAAAAAGAAATCTTTCGACCTTTATTGTCGATCGAACGAAAAAAAAAGGAAAGAAAAAAAAAACTTTTTTTTCTAGAAAGCCTTAATTGCTTTCCAATGTCAGAAATTAATTCCTCCCAAAGCGTTGAGCAAAATGAGGAGTCGATGGTGCACCAAGGACGAGGTGACCTTCAAAGCATACAACCTTCCTATAGTCTAAATGGGAAGAACTACCTAAAGTGGTCTCAATTTGTGAAGACCTACTTGAAGGGGAAAGGTAAAATACATCATCTCCTTGGAGGAGGACCAAAAGAAGGAGATCCCAAATTTGGGGCATGGGATGAAGCAAACTCCATGATAATATCATGGTTGTGGAATTCCATGACTCCAGAAATAAGTGATACTTTTATGTTCCTTTCTACAGCAAAGGACATATGGGATACTGCCAGACAAACCTACTCGAAAGCTCGTGATGCAGCCCAAATCTTTGAAGTTAAGGTTAAAGTTGGAAGCACGAAGCAGGGGAGTAAGACTGTGACGGAATATGCCACCATTCTACAAAATCTGTGGCAAGAACTTGATCACTATAGGTGCAATGAAACCAGATGTCCGGAGGATGCTGCGATCCTAAAGAACTTTATTGAAAAAGATAGAGTTTATGATTTTCTTGCAGGACTCAATGCAGAATTTGATCAAGTTAGAGTTCAGATCCTCGGCAAGGAGGAGACACCATCACTCAACGAAACTATTTCTCTCATTCGAGCAGAAGAAAGTCGACGAGGAGTGATGCTAGAATCAAAGGCCATTGAAAGCTCAGCAATGGTGATGAACAAAGAATCATCATGGAAGGAGAAAGGTAAAGATTCTTCAAAATCCAAAGATAAAGACTCACTTTGGTGCAGCTATTGCAAAAAGTCAAGACACACAAAAGAAACATGCTGGAAGATACATGGAAAACCCCCAAACAAGGAGTGGAATCAAAAGGGTGAAACAAGGGGTACATCACATGCCAACAACACTACAAGTAAGCCAGAAGCTCAATCCAGTCTTGGAGAATTCAATAAAGAAGATATTGATAAATTGAAACGACTCCTGATATCTCTTGAAAAACCAAATGCTTCTTCTTCACTTGCACTCTCAGGTAAGACTCTAATTTCTATTAGTTTAAGTGCTTCTAGAAATCATTTAAAGAAATTATGGATCATTGATTCAGGAGCCACAGATCATATGACACACTCACTAACCCACCTCATAAACTATACTCCTTGCCCAAACAACAAAAAAATCATCACTGCTGATGGTTCTCTTACCACGGTAGCTGGCCAAGGAGACATCATACTATCACCATCCCTCACCCTAAAAAATGTGCTCCACGTACCACAATTATCCACAAACCTGATATCTATACAAAAACTTATCAATGACCATAATTGTAAAGCATTGTTTAATCCTACTTATTGCTTATTTCAGGACCGGAGATCGGGGAAGAAGATTGGACTTGCTAAGGAGAAAGCAGGATTGTACTACCTGGAAGAACCAAACCAATCTAAAAAGAGTTGCTCTTTGTTATCCTTTGTCGATAGGAACTCCGCTATTTGGCTTCATCATTATAGACTAGGACACCCATCTTTTGATGTCCTAAAACATATGTATCCACAACTTTTTCATAATTTAGACAATAAAATGTTTCATTGTGAAACCTGTGAGTTGGCTAAACATAAAAGAACCTCATTCCCAAACAAAAGTGAGAGATGTGCTACTCCTTTCTACCTTATTCATAGTGATATATGGAGACCCTCTAAAATTCCCAATATCTCTGGGGCACGTTGGTTTGTGTCATTCATTGATGATTGCACAAGAGTCTCTTGGATATATCTCCTTAAACATAAATCCGATGTTGGCACCATTATTCCCACCTTTCATTCCATGATCAAAAACCAATTCGGGGAAAAAATAAAAAGGTTTCACTCCGATAATGCCAAAGATTATTTCAACCAAACCCTGTCCTCCTACTTCCAGAGTGAAGGGATCATCCATGAATCCTCCTGTGTTCACACCCCACAACAAAATGGGGTTGCAGAAAGGAAAAATGGTCACCTTCTAGCCTCTACCCGAGCTTTCCTATTTCACTACAATACACCCAAATCCTATTGGGGGGAAGCCCTTTTAACTGCAGCATATCTCATAAACCGACTACCTTCAACAGCCTTAGGCCTCAAAACTCCAATGGAGACCTTGTCCTCTTTTTACCCAGAATTTCGAACCCATCATAACTTTACACCAAAAATCTTTGGATGCACTGCCTATGTTCATATTCATAGCCAGGAGCGAGGAAAATTAGATCCAAGAGCACTCAAGTGCATCTTTATTGGCTACTCTGCTACCCAAAAGAGGTATAAATGTTATCATCCGCCTACAAGAAAAACCTTTGTCTCTATTGATGTTACCTTTGCTGAACAGAATTCCTATGTTTTAAAAACTCATCTTCAGGGGGAGACTGAACTTGAGGAAGATGAGGAAAATGAACTAGCACCTCTTGACCTTCCTCCACCACCTCAGAAAAATCCACCTGAAACCCAAGAAAGGGAAACAAATGACAACACTATCATTAGATTTGGAAAGGTTTACTCCAGACGTACAAGTCCAAGCTGTGCTCCAAAGCAGATCCAAGAATCGGAACCATCTCCTGGAAATAAGGTAAGTTCACCACCTCCCTTATACCCTATAAACAACTCTATATCCTTCAACAACTTCTCATCATCACACAAAAATTTTCTTGTTACATTAGAAGATATCCATATTCCTAAAGATGTTTCTGAGGCCTTATCTGATAAAAATTGGAAAAATGCCATGAAGGATGAAATGCAGGCCCTGGAGAAGAACAAAACTTGGGAGATCGTCAATCTACCGATAGGGAAGAAATCGGTCGGTTGCAAATGGGTATTCTCAGTAAAATACAATGCCGATGGCACACTAGAGAGATATAAGGCAAGACTAGTGGCAAAAGGGTTTACTCAAACGTACGGCATTGACTACCAAGAAACGTTTGCGCCTGTAGCCAAGATGAATACTGTCCGAATACTACTCTCACTAGCAGCCAAATACAATTGGCACCTGGAGCAATTGGATGTGAAAAATGCATTCTTGCATGGGGACTTAGAAGAAGAGATATTTATGGAAATACCACCAGGGTTTAAAGAAAAATATGAAAATAACAAGGTATGCAAACTGAAAAAGGCTCTATATGGGCTCAAACAATCACCAAGGGCCTGGTTCGAAAGATTCTCTAAATTCATGCTCCTAAATGGATATCGACAAAGTCAAGGGGATCATAAACTATTCTTCAAACACTCAGGGGGAGTCACAATACTATTAGTGTATGTTGATGATATTATTTTGACAGGAAATAATGAAGAGGAGAAAGCCAGTTTAAGGAAAAGTCTTACTAAGGAATTTGAGATCAAAGAACTTGGTAGACTAAAATATTTCCTCGGAATTGAAGTAGCTCACTCCAGTAAAGGAATCTTCATTTCACAACAGAAATACATCAAAGATCTTCTAAGAGAAATAGGTAAACTAGCCTGTAAACCAGCACCAACACCAGTAGAACCTAATCTTAAACTGGGAGAAGCTAAAGAAGATCCAGATGTAGATAAAGGGGCCTACCAGAGACTTGTAGGGAAATTGATCTACCTCTCCCACACTAGACCAGACATAGCATTTGCTGTAAGCATGGTCAGTCAGTTTATGCAGAATCCAAAGCAAATTCACATGCAAGCAGTAGACAGGATATTGCACTACCTTAAAGGGAGACCAGGAAAAGGAATTCTCTTTAAGAGAGATCGTGGAATGACCCTAGAAGTATACACGGATGCTAACTACGCAGGATCACCGGTTGATAGAAGATCTACTTCAGGGTATTGCACATTTCTTGGAGGAAACCTTATTACATGGAGAAGCAAGAAACAGAATGTGGTGGCGAGATCCAGTGCAGAAGCAGAATATCAAGCTATGGCCTTGGGAATATGTGAGCTACTATGGATCAAAATAATCCTAGAAGATCTAAAAGTTAAGTGGGATGAGCCCATGAAGCTACACTGTGACAACAAATCAGCAATCAGCATAGCCCACAATCCAGTCCAGCATGACAGGACCAAGCACATAGAAGTGGACAGACATTTTATTAAAGAAAAACTAGACAGTGGTCTAGTAAGTGTTGACCATGTATCATCAAAGGATCAACTTGCAGATTTCCTTACTAAAGGATTGGACAGTTCTGTCTTCCTCCAAATGATCGACAAGCTGGGAATGACGGATTCATATTTCCCAGCTTGAGGGGGAGTGTTAAATCTCAACCTTACGATCCCAAAGATATCCACGGCTGTAAACAGTAATCCGTGGAAAGACTACATGGATTGCATTAATTCCTCCCATTAATTTAGGAATAATTATATTCATGTTATTATAAGAGTTATTTGTTTCCTTATCGATACACCTTGTATAGATCTATAAATAGGGAGTAGATTGCTTAATAAAATTCAAGCTTTTCCTCTCAGACTCTCCGATTTAACAATATCAATAAAGTATAATAAGATCTATTAGCTTAGATGTGTGACATCTAGTTTAGTCCTGCATTAGAATTGAAAATTTTTTGGCATAGGAATGCCAAGTTTTTGGTGTTATAAGTTCAAGGTTTTTCATTGAAAATGAGTTTAGCCA
The DNA here is from genome assembly GCA_019514585.1 of Dendrobium officinale. Taxonomy (NCBI): domain Eukaryota; kingdom Viridiplantae; phylum Streptophyta; class Magnoliopsida; order Asparagales; family Orchidaceae; genus Dendrobium; species Dendrobium officinale. The sequence continues at coordinate 88,857,384 of CM033683.1, forward strand.
TTAGTTTATTTAGTTTAACTGTGGTCCTTTTAATTAGTGGCATCACAACCAATGGTTTGATTGAGATCAAATGTCTCATGCAATTGGTGGCTCCATTAGACTTTCTTGTCTACAATTGTGGTCGAGCAAGGATGAGCAAGTTCCAAGGGCAAGCAGCAAGCCGCTCCCATGATGGATCCGTGTTGTTGAGTGAGCTCTTCATGCATGCTACTTAATAATGATGAAAGCTTCCATTTGACGGAAATTATACTTGATGTGGAGACCTTTCATGTGACTATGTGTGGGAGAGATTGTTAATGCATGTGATAGTGTTGAATTTTATATCATATTGGTTGGTTGGAAAATGTTTTAGGGTAGAAGTTCCAAGTTGCTAGCCTTCACTCGTAAACTTAATTTTTTGAGTTGAAAATGAGTTTGACCATTGGCATTTTGAAAAATATTTTGGGAATGCCAAGTTACTAACTTTCATTTTTAAATTTAAGCATTTGCGTTGAAATTGAGTTTGACCAATGGTGTATTTTGATACCCCATTGATTCACATCCTCCTAATAGATTAAGGTGCTATTTGGTTTGCTAAAAAATGAATGCAATGTAAAATGAATATAGTGTAAAAAGATTACTTTGGAGTTGTTTGGAAGACTGTAAAGTAAATTTAGGTGAATGCTTTATTTTATTTGGTTTGAAGTTAAATGAATGCAGTGTAAAGTCGAAAGATGGTGGCTACCGACGGGTGGCAGCGGCGGGTAACAGCGGTGGTTGGCGACGGTGATGGCTAACGGTGGCCGATGGTGGTGGTTGGCGGGGGCCATCAGTGGTGGCCGGTGTTGGCTGATGATTGTGGTGGTGGCCGGTGGTCGGTGGTGGCGGCTAGTGGTTGGTGACCGTGGCCGACGGTGATGGCAGCGACTGATGGGTGGCAGTGATGGTGGCTGGGGGCGGGTGGCGGCAATCAAGCGACCTTTCTTGCGATGTAATTTGTTCTCGCTTAAAATTGGGCAAATTTGATTTACTTAAAAAATGAACTAGATGGTTTATGTTACATTACTTTGCATTCCTTTTTCATCCAATCAAATGTCAAAATTTTCAAAACCCTTGCATTTGGAATAGTTTACACTTACGAGGAATCTAACCAAACAGCCCCTAAGTACTCATGCATAAATAATACAATAATCTTTTTTATTTTGGACTAGTGTATATTTCTTGCTAATGAGATTATGTTCAAAATTATTCATATTATCTTCTAACTTATTGTGGTTCTTTGTAAGAGTTGGTCTTTCAATCCATGTTAGTCAGAACAGTGTGAGATTTACGTGCTTTGTGTAACCTGAAAGTTTATGAATTAAAAGTCAAACTCCAAATTATTTATAAGTTGCTATATTTTTTGTAGTTCTATATTTTCTCATACCTTCATCATTTCAATGTGTTTTGATGAACAAAATTGAGCATCATCTTGCTCATAGCTTATACTAAAGTTTGTATCAGATAAGGACAATTTGTTTTAGTTTTAAGTGTCCAAAAGCATTTGCATCCCAATTTCAGAAGTATGTTCAAACACTTGTTCGGTTGAAACTGAAATAAAAGTGAGTTCTTATTCTTGAGGCTCACCTTCAAAAATGTGAAAAAGGGTTTCAATCTTGAGAGGTAGGAAGCGATATTACTTTTAATATAAATAAATAATAGTAAATTAATGGGATGGTAAATAATTATTAATTTAACTTATAATAATGATTAAGCAGTGAAGAAGAATTAATAGGAGAGTGAGTAGAATTGAAACTCTTTGTAGTCCCTACAAACATAGAAACTAAGCTCAAAAGAAGCGAGTTCAAGCCAAATAAATAAATGTCGCTACAATTCACTTTGGTGGGATTCACACTGAATACTATCAAATACATTCAATGAAATAAATTTGGCCTAAAAGATCAAGATAAAATAATTTTAGTTTCTGTCTGACGGCCATTTCAGGCAATGCTGAAATTTAAGGTGGAGATTAGGATTTAGGAGTAATTTGAAGTAGTCATTTCTTGTTTCCAACTTTTGTGTGATATCCTCTGCTGTGAACCATTATACTTAGGTGGATTATCCTCTAAGAAGAAATGAATGTCCTTATAAATCTAATGCTTCTTGTATTGAATGATATTATTTCAGGCTGTCCTAAAACAATTTTATGGAAGCTCTGACAACATTGTTACGGATGACTTTGAACTCCAGCAACACCAGAAACTTGAAAAGCTATTTACCTCAACACGCACAGCAAAGGTTAGCAACTTTCTCTTTTAATTTGAGATATTTTTTGGTTTATTTCTCAAATAAGTTTATGCATCTCATTTCAGCATTTCCAAAGGGATTTAGTGCGTGGTGTGGAAGGTTATATTGTTACTGGATCCAAGCAAGTTGAAATAGGTACGTCACACAAGGTGTTCCTCTTCTTTTCTTTTTGGTAACTGTCATGTTTATGCCGGAAGGTATGCTCTGCAGGTACCAAATTATCTGAAGATAGCAGGAAATATGGTGTTGATAATACTTGCACAAGTGGCAACACTCTTTCAAAAGCTGCATTAGATTATGCTAGGGCCCGTTCTCAGATTGAAAAGGAACGTGGAAACTTATTGAAGGCATTTGGTGCACAGGTTTGACTGCATATCCGTTACTTGATGTATCTAAAAACTGCCTTAGGTTTTCATGCCACTTTGACAAATCAAAAGAGATCCCATTGCTCTTAATTTTTCAAAATTACCTCATATGAAGTATGTAAATGGGCTGGTGACACGATACAAAACACAATAGATACCGGGATACCACATAGAATGGATTAATGGAATACTAGTTAGTTAGGATAGCACCTGCGAAACAGATTCATATAGATACATAAATAAGAGCAGAAATAAAGCAAACAAAATAACTAACTGCTCTAGAATGAGGTGATGGAATTTAAAGTGAAAAATTATTTATCATTCAAAATATGTTGTTAAGAGAGGCAAAATGGAATTAATGAGTTGAGCTAAACTTAATTTGAGATAAGATTCTCATAGAAGCTTTATGATAGTCTAGAAATATATCACAATTGAATAGGAGATTTGGTGATTGGGTCGGTGGGTGCAGAAGGTCGTTAAAAATGTGTTTTTAAAGAGTAACAAAAAGGAAAGTTTCTAATTAGGAGTATTGCTTATGAAGAATTAAGTAGATGGAGCATACTTAAAATTTAATTTCAAAAGGAACAAAAATGCTTGAAAGAATCATGTTTTAAGTGAATAAATGTAAAATCATTTTGTATTTTAAGTGAGAGTACTTTTATTAGAAGATGATATTCAACAAAGGTGGATGATATATTTTGATAAACTTTTCAATGAAGATTGTGAGAATATGATTGATTTTCGTGACCATTGTACAATCATGACTACCTGTGTAGATACTTGTTCATAGGTGTCTTGGAGGTTATGATGTGAAACAATATCCATGCAAAAGTGATTTGCTTAAAGAAGTTTGCACGCTTAGATTAAGAGGCAATAATAAACAAGATCTTATGCGGAATTGAACGATAAGATAAATATTAAGTGGTACTTAGCTTAGGTTAATTCTCATGCATAGAAGTTAAGTTCAAAAGATAGCCATCTTAATCCAACATTGCATACGTAGATTGTTCCAACAATAAATTCCAATACTAACAATAAGATTAGGCTATGAAAGATCCCTCACACAACTCTTCTAATTACTAGGCTTTAGCGGGTAGAGCTAACATGATCTCAATGAATCAATTAATTCCACATTAGAAAATGACTAGGAAAATAAAGAATGAAGGAAAGAGATCACCGAAGTCTGGGCTTGGGACTTGGAACAGCAATAAAAAAAAAATCTGCCTGGGCAAGACAGTCACCCCCTTTGGCTGAATTTTCTTTGGACAACAACCTGAATTCTGTTTGGAGAATTGTGCGGCAGTTGGAGGACTTTTTATCTGCATAACAGCTGTTTCTACTGCTGAAATTTCTCTGGACAGCAACCCTATAACTTAGAAAATCTGAACAGCAGCCATAGGAAGGCTTTGGACAGCACCCGGAGGGTTCTTAGTAGTGAAACTGCTGATTTTCCTTTGCAGGAATTTCAGCCAGCAGGGTATCACGTCCAGGAACTTGAGGCAGCGAGTGTGGAAACCTCCTGGACGGCGTGACAGCAGGAAGAAGCCTGCTGGTAATGTGGCCGGTTTGAATTTGAATTGGAGGGAAATTGATTCAGATTTTCTGAACTTAATTTCAATTCCAACGGGTAGAGATAATTGGGGGATTGATGGTTAATTGGAGGAGGTATTAAATGTTGCTTAGTTGGCAAAGTGGAGAGAGAGAGGGGGCCGGCCCTATGGGGGATTCAAATTTGTGTTTAGGTTCAATGTAAGTGGGGTTCAATTGATTGCATACATAATTAAATCAAATTCTGAATTTAAATTCAGATTTGATTAGTATTGAGTAGTTTCCTAATTGGGTGTAATCGTTTAGGAAGAGATTTGAAATTCGAATTTCGCATTGAATCCCATTTAAAAAAAAAAACTTCCTCAATAACAAAAGATAAATTAGGAAAGTAATAGCAGCTCTTTGAATTTGAATTTCAAATTCAAATGTTAGGAGCAATGGGGGGGGCTGGTGGGTGGGGATCCAAGGGGGTCGGGGTTGGGTGGCTGATTTCGGGGGAGGGGGGAGAGAGGGGAAGGGTGACCGGCGGTTGGGTTGGAGGAATCCAGCGGGTTGGGCGGCCCAAGGAGGCCGGCGGCAAAAAGGGACGGGGCTCGGTGCTGAAACCGGCGGCTTGCAGGTGGGGATTCCGGCGGCTAGGGGAGAAGGGAAGAATTGGAAGAAGAAGATAGGAACCAAGAGCTCTCACAAAGAGGGTTGTTGGGTACTTCGATTGAGCCTCTCCTAGGCTTTCCTCACTTGAGAACTCACAAAGAGAACTCTAGAACTCACAAAGATATCCAAAATCAAAATTTTCATTAACAATAATCATCATCCCCTTCCAAGAGGAAGAGGAGGGCTTAAATAGCCAAATACATGAAGGAAAATAAAAGACATAATTGTCCCTAGGGCAAACATAAAAACAAAGCCCTCAAGTGAGGGTATAAATGGAAAAGTACAAATAACAAATAAAATACATGAAAATAAATAGACACGATCGTAGCCGTTGATCTTCGATGTCTTCATCAGGTTATGTTCAGGTCGAGCGGAAGGAGGATCCACTCCTCTCTCAAAGTCTTTCAAGGGACTTGTTTAGGAGCTGAGAAGGAGCTTAACATTGGAGCACGATGGACCAACACCGACCACCTCTTTCGGACAGTCTTCCCCTCCGACAAGATACATCAAACAGCTAATGGCACATATCACCTCTATAAACATCTCTCACAACCCGGTTGATCTGTAGGCTCATCAAGACACTACTCGTCCCTTACCACCTCAACGGGGCAACCATAAATCAGGTTTTTGCTCTACACCAGCATGTTCTCCTAAACATACTATGACGATACTTGCCCCTTCTTATTTCGATGGGGTGATTTCGGACCAGCTTCCAGCAGACGTTAACGAGTTTCCATAAGTTCACTCGACTCGCCCTTCTCAATTGCCATTCCACTCAGCATTGATGGTCGAACTACAATAAAGACTGATGGGACATTTACCATACTTAGGATATACTACTTTATCTTTTGAAACCCTATGATAAAGGGGAGAAGCGAGATACAAAAAGGAGGGAGAGAGGGGGATGACACACAAGAGAATACACAATCAAACCCACTATAAAGACCGCAAGAGAAGGATATATATTGACATTTTTCTTTTTTATTTTAACCTCTACAGTATAAAGCTCTCGCTTTGAATTACTCTTGTATATCTGGCTTGGATGATAAAGATTTTGTCTAGATTTACATTGTCTCTCATCTTCTCTCGGTTTCCTTCATTACCTTCTTTCCACAGACTCTCAGTCCACAAGTAGCATGAAGTATGACCTAAAATCATCCACTGGACAAAACGGGATTCAACATCCATAGAACCCTAAATGAAAATAGAGATTTTTGTTTTTATCGTCGTATTAGTTAAATTGTAGTTTGAGAGGTTTTAAAGAAAATGAAGTATGAAAAAGCCGTTAGATATGATGATATTCTAATAGAGGTGTGGAAATGCTTAGGAGATGAAGGAATTTCTTGGCTTACAAAATTTTTCAATATTATCTTGAAGGCTAAAAAGATATCAAATGAGTGGATGAGTGTGTTGATTCCTATTTTTGAGAATAAAGGTGATGCACAAGATTGTGAATTTTAGAGGAATTAAGTTAATGTGTCATACTTTAAAACTATATGAGAGAGTTATTGAGCATAGGTTATGATGTCATACTAATGTTTCTCAAAATCAATTGGGATTCATATCAAGTAGGTTTACTATGGAAGTTATATATTTATTGAGAGGTTTGATGGAGAAGTATAAAGAGAATAAGGAGGATCTACATATGATATTTATTGATTTAGAGAAAACATATTATAAAGTTCCAAGTGCTATGGTGAGTTCTAAAAAAGAAAGGAGTTAATAGTGCTTATATTCAAATCATTTAAAATATATATATATATGTGGAGCTTTTACTTGTGTTCAAACTCAATTTGGTTTGACCAGTATTTTCCTATTTCAATTGGATTACCTGAAGGATCAACTTTAAGTTCATATTTTTTGCTTTAGTCATGGATATTCTTTCCAGACATTTACAAGAGGATATTCCCTGGTGTATACTTCTTGTTGATGATATTCCTTTTTTTGATAGGACAAGAGAGTTGAAGTAAAACTTGAATTATGGAAGTCAACTTTATATTCTAAAGGTTTTTGTTTGAGTAGATCTAAAACCGAATACATGGAGTGTAATTTTAGTAGTAAAAGATCTAATTGGGGGATTGTGACTTCAGGCGATCAAGTCATCAATAAGAGTATATATTTTAAATATCTTGAGTCTATTGTTCAAAGTGATAGTGAAATAGATTGGAATATTATTAGTCAAATTCTAGTTGGATGGTTTAAGTGGAAGAATGCATCTGGCTTGTTGTGTGATAGAAAAATACCTCTCAAACTAGAAGGAAAATTCTATAAGATGGTGGTGAGACTTGTAATGATTGATGGCGTAGAATGTTGGTCATTAAAAAGAAGCATAAATTTAAGCGTTTTAGAGATTAGGATGCTCATGTGGATGAGTAACTTCACTCTTAGAGATAGAATGTGAAGCGAGTATATATGTGAATTGGTTGGAGTAGCTCCAGTGGAAAATAAGATTAGAGAGACTTGCCTTAGATGGTTTGAACACATAAAACGTTGGTCTTTCAATGATTCGATTAGGAGATTAGATGTATTGAATTTGACCTATGTTAACAAAGGTAGAGATAGACCAAAAAATACTTGACTAGAAGACATTTTTTATTAAATGGGAATTTGACTCTTAACATGACATAATGGAGAAAAATAATTCTGTAGCCGACCCCACATGGTAGGATAAAAGATTGATGCTGTTGTATGAAAAAACTAAAATTATTGTGTTTTCTTTCATGAAATAATGCACTCATGTTTTCTTGTCGGGTATGATTTATGGATGGTCGGGCTGTGTATTCACAAGCCGCCTTTGTGTTAACCCTAGAATTTAATTTGAAAGAATTTTTTTTTATAATAAATAGTAAACAACAACCATAGCTACTTAATTCCTTTTATCAATATAAATATTAGCGAAAGTGAAACTATGGATCAAAACATCAATATATACATCTGTATTTGTTTTCCCAAAAAATTATATATACTACTAAGGATCTATACAATCATATTATAACTACTTTGTTCTTATTATAAAAGAATAACTACAATAATAAGAACCTTAATATGAAAGATCATGGTCAATCTCTCACTCCTACTTTATTGCCCTGACCTGAAATCATTTAAACTGCATATAATGAGCTAAAAAATCCAGCATGTCATCTAATCCTACAATTGACTTAAAGCATTTCATGTCGTTAATCAATTCATAACAACAATAGTCATATGAATGACTCGATGCAAAAATAGTAAAATGCACATGTAGTAGTAGTAGCAGTAGAATTTGTAAACAATAAAGAGTATGATACAGAAGCCAGTAAAATAGTATGGTTTGGAAACCAGTACAGGTGTTGAATTAAAAAAATAATCGTCATATCAATACTATCAATCAGTAAAAAAATCTTATAAAATTATAAAATCAAAGCATCGGTAAGGACTATCGGAATCATATCAATGGAGTAAAACTCTATAATGATGTACATTTTATCTAGTTATTTTATATCAATATCTTAATCACATGCTCAGTATATAACATGCTCAATATCTGTATAATGAACCAGTATCAGTATCAATACAATGCCATCAGTAAAATCGGTTGCAGTAACAATAAATCAATGCAATAACAACAAATCCGTACATTGATAGTAAACAGTAACAATAAAACAATAAAATCATACAGTAAAAATGAAACAATAAAATCCTGGTGTAAGCGGTATTTTTTCAATAAGCATTTATCCATATCAGTATCCCATTGGCTTAATAAATATAGTCGTTACTCTTTTCCCATCAGCATAATAATAATTTCTTATAACTCCCAATCAATATCACATGAATCAGCAAATGATAACACCATACTGCAATATTTAATGAAAAGTCCGTTGGCCCACCATCATGTAAAGGTCAGTCTTTTCCGACCAACGTCAGTGAAATTGGCTTTTACTTGTCCTCACATATATTATTATCACAATACTATAATAATAATAGCTACCAACTATTATTCAACAATATATCCACATTCATTTTCAATGCTTGTATTAATAATATACTCACAGTAAAAGTAACAGTTTTTCAATTAGTAAAACAGAATAAAATACAATAACTTCTATTTTACTCGGTGAAATTCAATAAATGTTATAGTCAAAATATTACAGTCAAAATATCCAAGATAATCAACATAATAAAATACAAAAAGTTGTGCTGTTAAAAGTTCAATAAATTCGGAGAAAATTTAATAAAATCATTTATGGAGAGAATCAAATAATTAAAATCAAAATCTTTGAAAATAGAGATAGAATTAGAATCACCTACAATGATTTGAGAAATTTTGACAAAAGTGCCAAAGCGATCTGGGAGCCAAAAATCGGCCTTCTCCCTTTCTCTCCGCTGCGCTACAATTCAACAATAATTCTGATTTTTGCATTTTCAATTATTTTTCAGAAATTTGGATTGTTACAGCCTTATACAATGAAAAAAATGAATTTTTTCTCCATATAAATTGCATTAGTCATGAGTATATTTTTGCACAAATAGCGGTGAGCTTGAATGCATTTCTGCACAAAAGCATTGATATATGAGGTATAAGTGGTGTTATAATAAGGTCCAAGGGGAATTGGACTATATATAGTGCCTCCATCTATCATGAACAAATGTAAGATGATCAAATTGAGGTATAAGTGAAAGTGAAGATTTAAGAAGGCTTTGAGATATATGTGCATGTGAATCATATTTTGCATAATCTATATACATGCCATGTATATCATTCTGACTTTATGTTCAAGTTTAAATGAAGTTAATATTATTGCCACATAGAAGTTTAAGATCTGATTATGTTGTTGCTTTTGATAAATTCATGCTATTGACATCTAATACTGTTAATGTTATGTGTTCTATTAAAACCATGTTATTGATAGAACATTGCATATTTTTTAAGTCAGTTTAGCTGAACTGTAAAATTTTCTGTTTATTTCTTATGGAAATTTATTTAAATTATAAATATTGAAATTTTTAGTATGTTTTGTATAGCCTATTGAGCAAGTGATTTGCTCACCCTCTGTATTTACATGTTATTTTAAGAAAAGGCAAAGCCTCAATTGAGTAGAGAAAAGATTGATAAGGTCAAAAGTTTAAGTTGTAGTTGATTTTATTTTAGAACTTAAAAAAAAAAAAATCTAGTCATTCATGTATATGATTTGATATCAGAAAAATTTATACTGGATTATTGTACAGGACTCTTTTGATGAAATTTGAATCATTTATATTTTTGTAATTGAATGTTTTAGTTTGCTCTGGGTTTACTTATTGATGATGAGTTAACTAGGAATAAAAATAATTCATCCAATTAGATCTTGGGGAATGACTTTAGTCGGGCGATGGAGCCTGAGGACCATAAGTGTGATGGTGATTGGGGTCCGTTAGTTAGGAGACACAAGTTGGAGGATCATGGTCGGGTGACGGAGGTTTGAAGATCATAGTCGTGTGGTGGAAGTCGAAGGACTGTATTTTGTGGATGAAAATTTGGATGGCCATAGTTGGGAAACCGAGTTGGAAGCTTTGGGGACCACAGTTGGACAACCATGGTTAGAGGATTGTAATTAGTCGATAGTGGTCAGAGGACTATAATTGGGTGATGATGGCCGTAAGATCGTATTTAGGCACAGTGGGCGAAAGACTATAGTCAAGTGACGGTGGTCAGAAGACTATAGTTGGACAATGCTGATCGGAGGACCTTAGTCGGACGAAGGTCATTTGATGATCTCTTTTCGTTTCTATTCTTTCATTCATTCTAATGATTGGCTTTTAACAGATAGACAGAAAAATGGATAGTCAAAGCCCTTTCTCGGTTAGTAACGGAGGAAAATCCTTTTTTTCTTTTTTAGTAGGCTAACTTCGGAGTTATTATAAGAAGTGTGTTTGATTATTACTTCAATTTAAGGGCCCAAGAGTCCTAGTTGATCGGAGGCCTTAACTATTCTGATGGTATTACAACTGATATTCATGATTGTATCATCTGACATGCGCAATATTATATTCTTATATTTTTTGTTTAATTTGTTTATGAGGTAATTAGGTGTAAAACTACCATTTTGTTCACCTTTTCCTTGGTTTTTTGCTTTTCAAATGATGTTTCCAAATGAATGTTTTAATCTTTATGTTTCAATTTTAATGTCCAGGTTGCAGAGCCTTTAAGGGCTATGGTAATGGGTGCTCCGTTGGAGGATGCTCGACATCTTGCTCAGCGTTATGACAAAGTTCGACAGGAAGCTGAGGCTCAGGTATTGTTACTTAATTGGTTTTAATCACTTATTCTAGAAAATATTAAAGTCTCTACTTTCTTAGCAGTTTTCCTTGTCATATTTAATATTTTATGACGTTACATATAAATCTACTTAGGGATGGAATATATATGTGGAGAATTATCTTTTTTAATATATATATATTATTACTCTTCTCTTTTCGGGATTTAAATCTTTGATTAATTATGAGTCTCAAAATATTATGGAGAATATCTAGTTTTTCATGCAATTGCTTTTCTATTTGTGAGTTTTTACCGTTTTATCATTTTCTCTTTTTTTCTTCTACTCTCTTATTCGTATTATTTTGATGCGATTGTTTTTTTGTCAGATCTGTCGCACTCCAACTTCTTTCCTTTGCACAAAATTTCAAACTCCTGCGTTGCTTTTGTCATCTTTAATTTTTCTATCTTTTATTCTGCTCAAAGGCCACAATCTTTTTGCCTGGATTGAATATTTACAGTATTTAGCTTACATGGAAAGTAGCAAATAGTTGTAAGATTAATAGCATATTTCCTATGAAACTTACATGTTACATGTTTGTTGTATCAGTTGGTCTTGCATTTCATGTTAGACGTACATACAAAATCTTAAACCCTAAAATGTCCTTCATCAGAACTCGTTTATTAAGAGTGCGTAGGTGCAGAATCCTGCTTGGAGAATTCGTTGATCAGTGTATTGTATTTAGTTGTTCATGCACAACCTTGTAACGGTTAAATCTTGGAAATGAAAAATATTAGGCTATTGAAGTCTCAAGGCGCCAGCAGAAAGTTAGGGAAGCCCCTGGCAATGTTGATAATAGTTTAAAGGTGGAAGCTGCTGAATCAAAACTTCTAGAGTTGAAATCAAATATGTCAGTCTTAGGTAAAGAGGCTGTTGCAGCAATGACTGCTGTTGAATCTCAGCAACAAAGATTGACCTTACAGCGGCTCATTGCAATGGTATTTGTGATTAAATATTTAGCAGCTTTAAGGTTAGTTTCTGTTATACTTTGGGCAATTTATGCTTGTTTCACTGTTTTTCTCTCTCCTTGAAGATTGAGTCAGAAAGAACCTTCCATCAAAGAGTGCTGCAAATTCTTGATCAACTGGAAGGAGAGGTATTGAGATGTTCTATTTGAGGAATAAAAAGCAAATATTGTAATATTGCTTTCCTGCATCTTTTCTAACTAGTTTCTATGGACATTTGAACTTACATATGCACTAACAGATGATTTCAGAGCGCCAAAGAATTGAAGTATCTTTATCGCCAACTTCAGTTATAGAATCTGGCACACCACCTCCATCCTATGAAGAAGCTAATAGCATTTTTAATTCTAATCCAGTGAATGGTTTAACTGATTCCATGGGATACTTTTTAGCAGAAGTAAATTCCTTTATTCCTTGTGCTGATGTATTTCTGCAAATTCTGTTTGCTCAATAGGCCATATTTCCCCACTGTGCAGGTCATTCAATCATATCAGGCTGAAACTAATGTTGAACTCAACTTGTCAGTAGGGGACTATGTGGTTGTACGGAAGGTAAGTATGCCCTGTGATGGTCTGCTCATGATTATCATTAGTTTGAAGATGATTTACCCTTCTGTTTCTCTTATTAGTGAAATCTGTCATCCACTTGACCTTTTTTTTTTTTTTTTTAAAATCTGTCTTACGATTAGCTATAGGTTTAATGATCCATTTGAGGCAGCTCTTTCAGAGTTTTAGGTTTCGTTTGGGACGGATTTCTTACTGCTTAAAACAGCTTTTTAGTAATAAAAAAAAATTATAATAAAAAACAGCTTTAAAAAATAATAAAAAAAAGCTTCTCAAACGAAACCTTATTTGTCAGACTTACTTTTGCTACAACTCTTTTTCTGTTTTTGTTTTTTCGGTGAAGAGCATCCTTCTACATTTTGAATCAACTAGTGCAGTAGCTTTGCGAAAGTTGTCTGAGTCTTTCAAAAAAAAAAAAATACAACTCACAAGGAAAAGCTAGTTGTATTGAGATTTAGCTATTTGATAGGCATAATTTTGTAAAATATAGGTTTCTGTGCAACCTACAAGATAGAGGCTATTGCCAGCAGTAACACAGTTTTTATAAGCTCTTGCAGGTCTCCAGCAACGGATGGGCTGAGGGTGAATGCAAAGGAAAAGCTGGTTGGTTTCCTTATGGCTATATTGAAAGAAGAGAACGTGTTCTTGCAAGTAAGATTGCTGAAGTTTTTTAATATATTTTCTGTATTGTATTGTATTTAGCGCAATATTTAGTGCAAAAAATGAAGCCTTGTATTGAAGACACCATGCTTGTCTGTATTGTTTTCTTCTCAGTAAATGTATTGTCTCAGCCATGCCTGATTCTGCTCTTGGTAGCCTATCAATCGAGAAATTATTATGTGCGTAATTTGGATGTAGCTTTTCATACGGACTCTAATCACGTGAAAACAACTTGATTTTCTCTCTTGTACGCATGTTGTGTTCAAGAGGAAAAAAAAAGGATGTAAATGTGATTGGAGTTGGGATGTCATTTGAATTCCGCACATAATAGGACTACAATTTCTAAGATAATATTTTTTTTTTCTGTGAAATAATAATTTCAGATGGCCATATTGTTGGATATGCTATGTGTAAATTTAATTTTGAATAAAATAATTTAGAAAATAAATTACTAAAATATAAAGAGTAAGAAACCTACCTAGCTTTTTTTACTGATCACATGCCCAGTTACCGCGATTAAATTTAGCAGAGTTGGTGAATGATTAAATTTAAAATTATAGAAAGTATTTTTAAGATTAATGTAATATTTTATAAAATAGTTTTGTTTATTTACTTATATTATTATTTTATTATTTAAATAAATTTTAATATTCATTAAATGTTCTAGATTAAATGTCTGTTTAATCTACATCTTAATTAATTTTTTTTAATTTTAAATAAATTTTTTAAACTAAAAAGTTATCTTAAAAAAAACAAAAATAATTGTTCCAAATGAAGCTTTAATGAATGATCTAACTATTAGAACTTTGGTTAGGAGTTAGGTTTGTTTGGGATGATTGTAATTTTTCATGAATTTATTTATAAAATTATTATGGAGAAGATAGTTCTTTAAAATTAGTTGTAGGAAATGGTTTTAAAAAGTGATGATTGAATAAAAATTGTTGTTATAATTTTGTGAACAAAGCAGAAAGAAATGTCTCAAATTGATTTTAAAAAAATGTGGTCGTAACAAAATTTGATAAATGTGTCGATTATGTAGCTCATCTTGGTTTTTTGGTTTGGAGTTTTGATTACAAATCAAGAGGTTTTGAGTTCAATTCTTGCGTATGCGATATGCGTCTGAATTTGTCTTAATTGATCCAAATTTCTCAAAAAAAAAAAAGTCCTAAGTGTGAATTATTTCAATGAATATAACAATTCAAAACAAAAAATTGTACAAAAATATTCATAAGTTTGTGAAAAAAAAAAAGACAAGTCTCTATATTCAATTATCCATTGTCATGATTGTTATGAAATAAAGTTGCAAACAAAATACAAAAAAAAATTTCCCAAAAAAAAAAAAAAAAAAAAAAAAAAAAAAAATATATATATATATATATATATATATATATATATATATATATATATATATATATATATATATATATATATATATATATATATATATATATATATATTAGTTGTGAAATGACAAATTGTTTGTTCACACTCAAAAGTCTGACAGATTCCCCAAAAATCCAAATCAATGACTTACCGACAACCTCTTTTTTTTTTTTTTGGGACATTTAAGCCATTTAAGGCAAACTCACACACACAACGCATACACATGGACTTAAACCTTGGACCTCTTGGTTGGAAGCCAAAGCTTTGAACCAATAGGTCAAGGAGAGTTGTGTCCGACAACCTCCTTCAATCCATTCAAAGAATAGCTCAATATTTTTTTAATTTGCTTTCCGAAAATCTGTGCTTTCCTTAAATGTTAGGTCAAATTCAATTCCATTGATGCTTAAAATCAAAATTAAGCAATTTTGGGAAAGGAATTGATGCCCTATTCCCTCTTATTTTCTTTCTGAGTTCGAATTATTTATTTATTCCTAAAATATTAGGTCAAATTCAATTACATTTTATTTAGAAAATTTATTGAAACTGAAATTTCAAAAATCTCATAATTAATTGTTAAAATTTAAATCCAATTATTTTACAACTTTGTGATTGAGAAATTATATGATTTTTTTTTATGATTTGATTAATTGTGTAAGCCATATTAATAGTTTATATCATAATGATACTATAAAAAACTATTGTTTATATATATATATATATATATATATATATATATATATATATATATATATATATATATATATATATATATATATATATATATATATATATATATATATATATATATATATATATAATAAAGTTAAGGTTCCATATACTGTCCTCACATTAAATAATAAAAACAATATGTGACATATTACAGTTCTAAGTGCCCCCCATCGGGCTTAGCTGGGTAGATGGGCGAGCATGATTGGGAACCCGCAACTCATGTTCGAACCCCCTCATGTGGTGTGACCTCTTAAATGGGGAGAAAATAACTGCAGATCCTGTGCACTTGTGGGGCTGGTTGTTGGGAAGCTCACCATGGGATTAGTTACACTGCCATGCGACTCATAAGAAGGATGACAACGAATAGATACCCCCGTTCTTAAAAAAAAAAAAAAGAGAGAAAAAATACAGTTCTAACTGCCATATTCATCATCATAAATGTTATGTTTAACAGCCATTTAAATGATTAAAACTGTGCAATAATTTAATAATCTTCTAGAAAAATCTTTTTTGGTGGGTCATTTTTGTGCAATTTAGCAGAAGTATTTGGTGCAAAATGCAAGAACAAGATTCATCTGTCATTTTCTAGTTAGTACATAATTATCATTTGTAGGTGAGATGTGAAGATCAATAGGTCTCACCATTTCACTGTGCAGATATGTTTGAAGGAGATTGGAATCAGCTGTGACATATCAGCTAATGGAAAAAGGGGATAACCTTTTTTTATTAATGAATTTATTTTCCATTATATATTTTTTAAAAAATAATAATAATAATGCTCCTTGATTTAGTTGGAATTAATGTGAAATTGAGAATCTTAGGTTTGTTTATTAATAATTTAATATGATAGCTTATCTACTGAATCTATTTTTTTTTTAGAGTAATTTCTGATCTTCTATTTATATATATAGGTTAATTTTTATTGCTATATGAATAATTATATTTGAGTTAAATAAATTAATATAATATATATATTTGTTGTAAAATGAATAAGTCTGATTATCACACAATTATCTTAAAATTAGGCACCACTAAATGAGTTTCAAGTCGAGAACGAGTTTTGGATGTTGAATTTATCTTATTAAACTCAATTATTGTAAGTAATATGATTCGTTTGATTTGACACAAAAGATTGTTGATGATTTATATTAATTTCTTTATTCTCTTATATCTTTTAGGAGATAAAGAGAAATAAGAAAATAAAAATTATACAACTTAACTTGACCTAAGTGAGCTTGCACATTGATTATATGGATATTAGTATCTTTTCTAGCACCTACATAAACATCATTAAAATGCTTGTAAATTTGTCATGGTGGTTCATTTCAAGGTTCTTCTATCAATATTTTTTTTTTCATTTGTTGACTTATCTATATTATAAGTACCTACTTTTTGTCGCTGTAAAGAGATTCAATGGCTTGAAGTATAACAACTTCTTTCACTCAAAATATTTTGATTGTCTTGCACAAATATAAGAAGGAAAATAGCCTATAAGTAATACGAATACTTGAAAGCAATATTACGAACGCAGATATATGAAAATGTAAAATTGACCTGTAGAGGCGAGTAAACAAGCTATTGATCAAGGAATCATGATTGACCAACAAATTCAATCTTTCACATACCGTAGCTTGCGATAAATTATTGAGAAGCTTGCGAGACACAAAGTTAGAAAGTCAAAGATACTAGAGGCTCTAAGACAAAGACCTTGAGTGAGAGGCGTCGCTACCATCAACACGAAGGCATGAGAGGGACATTCGCATCTCTCTAATAATTAGATGTATATTAATAACAATTTGTATAATTTATTGAATTTAATAGTGAATTAGTGATTCTACTTACCTTGCCACCATATAATGATTTGGTTTGGCATTATTCACATCCCTATCGTAAATATTTCCAATACATATTTTTATGCAAGTGGTTGCTTGAACTCTTTTTTTTTGTTTTGCAATAGTGAGAATGATTTACATCTTATAAAAATACATGATAAAAAAAGAGATTTTATGAATTTAATTTGACCAAATTTTGTGATTGAAGCCAACTTTTCTTGGCCACTTTTATGTCCACCAATTAAAAAAATGAAGATGTGGAGATGATATGGAGACTATACACTATGGAACATTTATGATTTATTTAATTATTTTTATTTATAAATAATAATGAATAATTTTACAGAAAATTAGATTATAAGAAGCAATTTGTTAAAAACTTAGAGTTATATCATTTAAAATATTTATTTACTGAATAAATTTCATGTAATATTACCTAAAATTTTGCTTTTTAATGATCTAGCACCTAAGTACTTCCATTTATACTAATATTTCAACATATTGATGAGAGCAACACAATTATATATATATATATATATATATATATATATATATATATATATATATATATATATATATATATATATATATATATATATATATATGTGTGTGTGTGTGTGTGTGTGTGTGTGTGTGTGTGTGCGTGTGTGTTTTTGTTTAATTTCTAATAATATAATCATAATATTCTTTAATTTATGAATTTTTATTTTGAGAACAGGGGTATCTACTTGCTTCCACCCGCATAAGAGATATATGTCGGCATAACTAAATCATTGGCGAGCCTACAAACAACCAGCCCCATAGTTGCAGGTTCCGCAGATATTTCTTCCGACTTAAGGTCATGCGTCGCATGAGAGAGAAATTGAATATTTGTTGGAGGGTTCCCAATCATGTTTGTCCACCAACTCTGCTAAGCCCATTCGGGTAATATACGAATTTTCAAACCCATCTTTTGAAAGAGAATGCTAATTTTATAAAATGATAAAATTTTGGATGTTATTTATGTGATTTTTCTTTTTTTATTTTATTATAATTTGATTGTTCAACAGTAGCTCTTTCCTCTCACTTCTAGACTTGAATGAGGTGGAAGCATTAAGAATTTTAAAATGCTAGAAATAAATGAAATGTCAGGCCCCAATTTTCAAAATAAAAGCCACACCCTTATCAAGACCATTTTTTTTTTTTTTTTTGGGAAATTTCAAGACCATTTTTTTACTATTGTATATTGGGCCATGTGCAATATAATGGATATAAAAAAAACTATATAAGAATATTATAATATATTTTGTATCCATAAATTTTAAAATTTTCTTTGAGATCAGTGCTCTCTCTCTCTCTCTATATATATATATCAAGAATTGCACTAATCTTAATATAAATTCAAAAATTTTGAATTCCATCCTGACACAAAAAGTTTTAAAGTATTTTTATACAAATTTTTTTCAACTACTACTAATATTTAAATAAAATTAAAATTACTGTATCCAAAAGCCTGAAAATCACATGTCCCAACCCTTATATTTGTCAAATTTCAATCAATTTCACCAAATAAATGGTGCTTGGGGACAATCTACCAAAGAAATTTAACTCCTAATTAATCTTATTATTAACAATCAAAGCAATAATTTACCTAAATAAATTAGGTTTATAAATAGAAAATAAGCATGGTGCCTTATATTAGGGTGAAGTATATAAAAAAATTTTGGCCAAAAATTTGAAGTAAAAACTTCATAGTATAAAATATTAATAAATGCTTTTATTTTCTTAATCGTCTCATACAATTTTTTTTTTTGTAAGGGGTACTTAATGGAGAGATTATTACGGAGATCAGACACTGAGAACCGTTCGATTTTGTGACTATGAACAATAAAGTACAGTGATGAACAATAACTATTTATTTATTATTCACAGTTATACAATCAAACGATTCTCTATGTCCGGACTCTGTATGTAATTATCTTTCTACTTTATGGGCTATGAACTGTTTACTACATTATTTTTGTCCATTAAAAAAATAGAAATAGGAACTAGGCCGATGGCCCATTTGTCCGCTACAATCGCTATAATTAGGCCCATCAGCTTCTATTTCCTTTTTTAACGAGCTAAACTGAAAGTAATTAGATGTTAATTAATAAAAAAGATTTATGCTGCTTTGAGATTTTTTTTTTTTATTTTTCTCTATTAAAAATTTTAAGATTAACAATATTCAATTTATTATCGGAATATTCTCATACAAATTTTTCCAATCTTTTAGCTGATGCAACTATTCTTTTGGCTTTTTGTTACAGATTTTTAGGTTTTTGTGTCTTTTTGTAGCTTGTTTTTTCATTTTAGCATACTTTAAAAGGGAAAAAAATTTAATCATAATTTTTTTTCCATTTTATTATATTTTAATTGTATTTTTATTCATAAATAAATAATTTACGTGTATTTTTATTGTATAACTTTTTTACTTATTTTATAACTTTTGTATTTTAAGATTATGTTGTTAATGCCATTATTTATTAAAAAAAATTGATGTCCGAGGTGAAAGGGTTAAGGAATTTTCGTCTTAGCATTGTACGGATATCCAATACACAAAGAGAAGAAAAATGAAACACCATAATTTTTACGTGAAAAAAACCTGAAAAAACAAAAATCCACGGGGCTTCGCTCAGTTGAAATGATTCAACTCGTATTTGATTAGATTATAAGTGACTCACTAATTCTTGAAATTTAGTATGACTAGATTACAATAATCAACTATCGGGTTTGAATCCAATTAAGCGGAGATCGAAAATCTGGCGACGTTTAGTGGTCGAGAAGAAATCCGGCTTCAATTGACGGTCTGACAAAAGTCTGGCACCAGTGGTAGTCGGGCATAAATCAGACGTTAGTCGGCAGTCAGACAGAAGTCTGACATCAGTCGGCTGCTGGTTGGAAGTCGATGGTGATCGAGGATGAGTCTGGTGGCAAGAGAACTCAAGTTTCTCTTCTTCCTTCTCTTCCAGGCGGTGGTGGCCATGGGCAGGTGGAGGCAGCTGGTGGTGGTGGGCGGCGACATGCAAAGGTGGTTAAGCCAGCTTGCTTGAGGCGTAAACGGTTCTGATTCAAAACTATGCGAGTTTAATTTGCATAAAAAATATCAAGTAAAAGGCAACATATGATAATAATATAGCAGTGGTGGTGGCAGGTGAACGATAATCGGTGGCAAATAGTTTTGGGTGGCGTCGGAGAGCACCCATGGATAGGAGGTGAGGCTTCATGCACATGATATGCCTGAAATTCCTAAAATTAGATGAATTCCAAATAAAATGAAAGTAAAAAAGAAGGATGAATTGTAAATATATATATATAAACAAATTATTTTACTTTTTCATCTAATTAAAAATCAGAATTTTTTGTAACCACTGCATCATTTTTTACTCACATCCCTTATTAAAAAAACCAAGTACTCCCATAATTGTTCATTTTTTTAGTTGTATTGACGATCTTTTTCAACTGCTTTTCACTATATAAATATTATTTGCTATGACTGTATTCGCAAACTTGTCATCAATTTAGCCTCAAAAAACATTAACATTGCAACAACGTTGCAGTTGGACTTAGACTTTGTTTGGGACAGCTTTTTTTATCGCCAAAAAATAATTTTGAGACTGAAATATTTTAATATTGAAAAAAAAACATAGAGAAAATAATTACTTTTTAAGACAATGAGTGATAAATTATAAAAATATTTGATTTGGAAATATAATTTTTTAGAGATAATTATCTTTTTAACTAATATGTCACAATAATTTTAATGTATTATTCTGTATTATTATTATTATTATTATTATTATTATTATTATTTGAGAAAATCGCACTTACAATGCTTTGTATAAAATAAAAGCAAGCATTATTTGATGGGCATGGAACAAAAGGACACAAATGGGCAAATCGGATGGCGGCCGATGGCTGAACTTATAAGAGAGAAAGTAAGTACGAAAAGGACACTTAAACATCTAGTAAGAATTTAAGCACACTTATTTTATTATTGTTGTATCCAAACTGGTTAATTAATAATCACTTGAAATATGCCCCCATCTCATTTAAAAACAATGAATTAGTTTGTCAGATAAGTTTAGGATATGTTTCAAGAGAAATTATTACCTGCGGAGTCTGAATGAGAGAATCATCCAGATTTTGTGAGGGTACTCGGGGTGCAACTGAGTCAAGCTGGGTCGAGCTCGACTCGATAATAGGTTCGACGAGTCGAGCCGCAAGTCGAGCTCGAACGTGATTTCAAGCTCAACAGGTATTGAGTTCGAGCTTGAACACCCTTCCACTCGACTCGTCAGCTCGCGCGACGTTAGACTTCTACCAAACGCCGGACTTCTGCATGTCGTCGAATTTCTACCTAACGTCAGACTTCCGCCCATCGCTGGACGTCTGCTCGTCGCCGAAGTTTTGTCGGACTTCTACCTGATGCCGGACTTTTACCCGTCGTTGGACTTCTGCCCGTCATCGGAATTTCATCAAACTTATATCTGACATCGAACTTCCACCCATCACCGGACTTTCGTCGAACTTCTACCCAACGCTAAACTTTTACTCGTCGCTAGACTTCTTGCTGTCGCCGGACTTTCTTCGAACTTCTACCTGATTCCTAACTTCCGCCTGTCATTTGACTTCTGCTCGTCATCGGACTTTCGCTTGACTTCTACCAGGTGCCGAACTTACGTCCGTCGTCGGATTTCTACCCAAAGCCAGACTTCCACCCCACTACAGTCCTTCCAACCTCCGTCGCGAGACAACTTTCTTTACTACCTCAGTCGCCTGCCAACTACGGTCCTTCGGACCACCATTTCCATGCAATGGTCCTTCCGATCTCCGTCGTCCGCCGACTACGGTCCTTCCGACCTTCGTCGCCATACAATATTCTTTCTAACCTCCGCACTCGCCGATTATGGTGCTTCCGACCAAACAAACAATTCAACAGTGATGCTTCCTATTTTCACCATATAACACACTCTATATGATGTATATTTGTTGCATCAAGCCAATGCCTTCCCTCCAATGAAGGGCCTCATTTGTAATCAACAGTAAATACTAGTGGATTCATTCAAACTAGGCTAGACCCTATGTTTTTTATCCTTTTTAGGATTTTTCACGTAAAATCATGGTGTATCTTATGAATGTTACACCTTCTCTCTTATCTTATTTTGTGTTGGATCTTCGTACAAAGCTAAGACGTTAAACTTTTTATTTCTCTACCGATGCAAATATTTCAGGACGCAACAATTATCATTATATTTAATTAAGGAGATAAATATTTAAATGTTCAAATTAATTTGTTATTACATTCCATGTGTGAAATTTACTCATATCAACCAAGCTAGATGAAAGATATTGATCTCATCGGTCAATCAGATCAAATCGAGCCAATCAGTGGCTGCATTCTGCATATGAGCTCATTTTATATTTGGAAAGATTTAATGTCATATCTCATATAATTAAAGAGTTATGATTAACATATATCTTTTTTATTACATGATTTTAGTTGGTCATATTAAGTCATTTAAAGTTTTTTTTTATCCATTGCACTAACATTACTTCCACTTATAAATAGAGGGTAAGCCTAAGAACGTATGACAACTTATTTCTCTTGACCTTTGTTTCTACCTTCGAGCAATAAGATCATACAGCATCTATCTCTTTCTCTCCATCTCTCTCTCTTTCTAGTTCTCTTTTTTTAGTCAATCTTGAGAGCATGGTCCATGCATCATCGATGGACAAATTTGAATCAAACAAGTAAGCTTCTATTTTTTAAAATAATTTTTTTATTTAAAATTAATGGAAAAAATACTATTTGATACATCACCAAAAATTGTCTTGAATGGCATAAATCTCGTTGAAAATATGAATCAGAAACTTTCAAAGTTAAATCTGTGACCATTCGAACTTCAATTTCAACAAACTTATAGTCAAATTGAATGTCTTGAAGAGATAAACCCAACAACACCAAAATCGGTGCAATACAAGCCTAATGACTCTAAATCAAGTGGTCAAAATACTTTTAGAAGATTCAAAGCATTAATTGCATGACTAAACAATATCCAAATATGGCATGCTTATAGTCAAATCTAGTGGCTCGGCGAGAGGAATCCAACGAGCCCAAGATTTTTTAATTTAAACATCATGAAGGCACATACATGCTTAAAAAATGCTTTATGATTGAGGGTATCAACACGGCCCGTCCAATGAAGCACTCTGAATTTATCTCTGATCTTCTTCATATTTATGGGGCATGTCTTTCTTAAAATTAATAAATAGACCACCACTCTCCACATGAGGGGGACCATCGGCTGGAGATTGGAGAGAGCTTTGAGAGCACTAGCACCATCGTTGACGAACCTTCATCGACCTCCATAAAACTTCCACTATACTGTAGAACTCCCGCCCGACCATCATCGGACCATCGCTCGGCCACTAACCGTTGTCAGACTTTTGCTTGACCATCATCGAACCATTGTCGAGCCATCAATTGCCACTGGACTTCTACCTGGTCATCGACCTCCACTGGACTTCTGCCCGACCATCGTCGGATCGCCGCTAGTTTTTGACCACCACCAGACATCCACCCGATCACCGACCGTAGATGGGCTTTCGCACAACCATCGTTGGATCACTGCATGGTTTCTGATTGTTATTTGATCACCGCTTGCTACCAAACTTCCACATGGTCTCTTTTGGGCTTCAAAACTATTGTAATTTCATAGCCTCTAAATCAAGGGGTGGCTTAACCTTTGTAATTCACTTAAATCTAGTGAAATCTTTTCACTTGGGTGAGGCCTCATAGTTTTTCAATCTTTAGGTTTTTCACGTAATTTTTTGTTGTTGTTTTTCTACCCTCTCTGCAACTACCTATTTGTGTGTTAGATATCTATGTATCGCTAAGAAGAAAATTTTACTCACTCTACCACTGTGAATATTGTAGCCCATAACAGTTTGGTGTCATATATGGGAACAAATGCCACCCTTATAAGCTCAACTAAAATCCTCCTTCAATGGACAACATGCGTAGTAAACTCAATAATGGAGCCTTTTTCTCCAACTCACATGAATCTATGAATCAATTTATGAAATTAGGGACACCGACAATCTGCTTCCTTCTTTTCTAGTGCAAAAAATCCAATTGGGGAAGGAACGTCATGGCCATCCTTGAAATATTGCATCCAAAAAATGGAGGAGTTTCAAAATAAAATCCTTCAACTTCTACGAAACACTCGCCAACCAGTGTTAGCTCAACAAAAGGAGATCCTTCTCCCTCGAGATCTACCACTAGCCAGGGATGTTCGACTTGAACATGTTTATGCGGAAATCACTCTACCTCAGTCAAGGGTATACCCTTTATCACAGTAAAACATCAACCGCATTGACACATTTAGCTCCACCCATTCCTCTCGCATGGGTTGCCCAACCCCCATTCCTACAGTTATTGTCGAGGACTTGTACTACTCTACAATGCCATACATGATGAACTACAATGAGTTGTCCTAGAAGAGTTCCCTTTAGGTGGTTGAAGGTAATCCCTTCGACATCGAGGATTTTAGGAATCATCACCACTAATTGAAGTCATCTTTGAACACCCTATTTATGCAGGTTTCAAATTGTTGAACATAGACTGCTACAATGGGTCGCCTGACCCTTACGAGCATATCGATCATTATAGAATTATTATGCATATTTAATGAGCTTCAGATGTACTACTCTACCCAGTATTATTGGCTATCCTTAAAGGGCAAGCTTGCACATGGTTCTACTCGCTCCCAACTAGAACTATTCTTACATTTGTCAAGTTGGCCAAATTATTTATCTAACAATTTATTGCTAATCAAAGAATTATAAAGGACTCTTCCTACCTCTCAGGGATTCTCCATAATGATGGAGAGTTTCTCAAGGAATACTTTCAAAGGTTGTCCACTAAGTCCTAACAAATTCCAATGGGTTTAAAATTTTGGTCATCTTACCCTGACACATATATAAGCATTCAACATAAAATAATTAACCTAATACTATCAATTTGGAGAGTGATGAATTTTCAAAGTTTTGGGTAAAAAATGAATCCATCACTTTGTGATTTCACCCCACAAAAATCTAGAAAGCATTACGACTTAAGAAAAATATAGAGGATGCCTAAGATACTTAAATTGACCACCAAAAACTGTGTCTAGTTTGACCACTTGATTGTGAAAAAATTATCAAAATTTAATTTTAAATAATTATAAATATCTCATAATTCATTGATCAAAATACTTTGAATTTAATTTTAATAAAGACTAGGGCGCAAGCCCTTTAAAATGACAACAATATCACTTAATTTGGTAAAAAAATTAAATTCTTTGTAAATTTTTAAAGTTTATGAGCATTTAATTGAATTTTTAAACTTATTTTATGGCAAATCAGCCACCAGTGTCGTTCTGCCATTCATTCACAAAGATTAGAGTAAGAAAAATAGTGGCTCAATGGCAGCTAGACATGTGGCAGCACAATGGAGTGCAGCATAGTCACGCAGCAATGACGTGACACGTGGTAGCACGCTATAGTGTCCCATTGCCACATGGCGTGCTGTCTTTAATTTGCCACCTAACAATATCAGCAGGTGACGTGAGCCATCGAATCGATCGCGGAATGACTCATTGGCTAAGATTCAGCCATATAAGCTTGACAGTAAACATATCGATGAATTCGAAATCATGTGATGTGGCGCAATCATGACCATCCGATCATGCTAAACATGCAATCGGATGGCTCTGATTTGCCGGCTAGAGTTTTAGTTTAGAATGACTTAAAAAAATTAAATACTCATATATTTCAAAATTCCCATCTAAATTCTACTAAATTTGAAACATAGACTCATGGCAACATAAATTTTCATTGGCTGGAGTTTGGATGCTCCATGAAATTAAAATTTTGAAAATTTTCAAATTGAATTTTTAACTATAAGTTGAGTTTTCTCATCAATCAATAGATGGATTTTGAAGTTCTTGGGCTCCTTTTCTCTTGGGGATGTCATATCCAACTTTGCAGAAGACTCCACAAGCAGATAATGGCTTGATTGAAAGTTTTAAGCAAACCTCACTTTCTCTGATTAGGACTCTCTCTCTTCACCAAAATGGTGTTTTGAGGCTTGGTTTTGGTGGAGAAAAGCTTAGGAAAGCTAGGGAAATTGCTAGAAGAGCTGGAGGAAGGGTTTAGAGAGCTGGAGGCTACTGGAGAAGAGAGTTTGAATGAAATGTTAAGGAATTATGTATTCGGTCAAGTTTCCTCCACTTAACCCTCACCTTTGGATTGAATGGCTTGGATTTGTTTGGGAGAGACTTGGATGCATGCCAAGTGTCCCCAAGGCTATTAAAAGCTAAGGGAGAGGGAAGGAGTTGAGAGAGACTTCTCTTGGTCTATGGGAAGGGGTACCACATACCTTTCCCCTCATTTGGATAAACCAAAGAAAAACCTGCTTTAAGAGGGTGTGTTAAGCCCTCTTAGGAAAGGAAATGAGCTGCTTTACAGCAAGTTAGAGCAACATTTAAATGGGGGAAAGGATTGTCAAGGTGGCATGGTTATGTGGTCATGATTTGATCCTCTTTCATGAATTTGAAAGGGCTTATTGACTTGTTGACCTATTGAACAGTCAATGGTGACTAGGATAGCCCTTGAGGAGGTCAAACATACTGTAGGAAACCACCTCAAGGAACTTGGAGTCAATGGATTGAAGTTTGTATGGGTGTTAAGTATATGTGAGGGGTTTGACCATGCATGGAAATTTGACTAAGGGGATTTGACTTAAGGAAAATTTGGACATGTTTGAAGTGTCTAATTAAATGAATTATGACAGCCAATTTGTCCTTAAATGGCTTGGAGCATTAATTTTGACATTGATGTTGGTTAAGCGTTGATTTGGTCAACTATCATGGCCTTGGTCAACCAAGCCAACCCATGGGTTGTGTTTAGGTCCAACAAGTTCAAATGAGTGACTTAAGACCAATGAAGTTAATCTCATGCAATGGAATGGCCATTTAAGTTGAAATGACCATTTACATCCATAAGAGGCAATTTGATTAACATGAGTTGAGTTGGTCAACCATGCATGACCAGGGCTTGAATTTAAGTCCAATGCATTCCTATATTTGTAGGATGCATTGGAGAAGGTTTAATTGCTTGATGTGTATTGACCATATTGAAGTTTGGAAAAATTTTAAATTTTCTTCTTAAATGGCTGTGGACCTCCGAAGGAGCACCGCTCGCGGGGGTTCGAATGCAGAGGGTACGACCGCACTATCCCGTAGGACAAAACGATCGTAGGCCTCTACGCTCGACACGAACAGGTCGATGGGAGGGCAGATTGGATCGCGCATACGACTAACCATTGGGGATAGATGCTGTCGCCAGCACACCCCGATGGGTAGCAATATACACGACCTAGTCACGGGTTTCCCCCACCCGATACGAGAGATCGAGTGGGGTAAAGTAGATTGCGGGGCCAAGTTTCCCACGGGCGCAAGCCCCCGTGGTTAATTACATCCCGGGCCGGAGCCCAAGAAGACTCTCGATTAAGGATCATACATTATCTTTTCCAAATTGGGATTAGCACAAGGGTATAGACTAGGAAATCCTACTCAAAGAAAAGAAAAGGTCTCAAAAAGGCTCAGTCAACATGCGTGGCTCATACCAGCATCTGGAGGCTCTAGGGTACTAAACAAAAACTGGAGAAAATAAATCAAGCACTCGATCACATGCGTGAGAGAAGAGATGGAGGTGGCGTCATCCTGTGACGCGGATAAGTAGGATTTAGGGTCCCTGAAAAGAAGAGACCTACCTACCATTTAAGGCATACTACGAGACCGGATGTAGTAGCCTTGAATCCTAAATCTAGATTGGACTTAGTGTTCGACACACACTAAGGCCCGTGTCCTAGCTAATGCGATGCAAAACCTGGACTTATCCCGGCCTGGATTGGGGGAGCCAGCTAACCACCTAATCGATTTAAAACCTTGCTGTCAAGCCAGTTATGAAAGATGGGTGGGTGGTACAGTTCTTTGGAAATAGGACCGACATCTAGAGAATTTCCTAAGTGGTCCTGGACTTATGTGGGTTAGATGCTCCTAGCTAATGCAATTAAATTTTAATTAAATTGATTTCTAATGCAATGCATGCTAGTTGAAATGTCAGCTCATGAATGCTATAGAACTTTAAAAACAGGCTTATAGAAAATAATTTTTTGAAAAGGCTGGGTCTCCCTAGGTCCGGCACTTCATCCTCATAGGCCAGATTATCCGGACTCAACCCGCAGGCAGGGAGATGTCTTATAGCAAGGAAAGAAGATGCAGTAATATGCATGCGACCCCGGACGGTTCCGGCAATTCCCTAGGTTCGTTAAGTTTCTATATTATTTAAAACTTAAAATTTTAAAGATTAGTTATGAGTAGAAAAATTTTGTAGTCCTTAAAGAGCCTAACGAAAATCCAGACGAAAACAAAATCGGCATGCAAGAAAAGAAACCTAAGAAAAGCAGACAATTTCTACTGCGCAATCAGGTAAACACATCAATATAAATCAAACTAATCAAGTAAATGTCCATAGGCCAACTGCCCTTTAATTACAACCCAGGGTATGCAGAAAAGTAAAGTGGCCGGGCACCACTGCCAACAACCCGGATTTCTAAACTTATAACAGACGCCAACAACTTTGAGTGGGATATTGGGTCTTCAATCTTTAGCTTTCTGGATATCTTCTCCTTGGACTTCTTGGATCTCTCCTCCTTGGACTCCTTGGATCTCTCCTCCTTAGACTCCTTGGATCCGTCTTGGCTTGAATATCCAAACGAAGAGACAATTCCCCCAGTATGGGGGTATTGCCTTTTCTCTTTGGATATCTAAAGCCATCCAGCTCGATCTTCCAAATGGAAGAAGACTCTCCCCTTAGGGATGCCTTCTTCTTTTGGAATCCGAGCTGGATAATAATATCCCAACTCAAGGTTGTTTTCACAACTCTTAACTATTATTACAAAATTTTACATTAATTGAAAAGCAGAAAAATTCTAAAGTCCCTGCAAGGTTATCCTAATAATCATCCCAAACAGTTTATATGAAAATAAAAGTGCTAACACCATTGACCCTGTGCCAAGCCATGCTCTTAATTTTGAGGGCTAAGCAGCTCCATCTGTAGCAGTTATAATGATTTAATAATTTTAGCCCTCATTTCATTTTAGGGGGAGCTGAGCAAGCACCTGCATAAAACATTGTTATAAATCATGATATTGCTCCCCCCCCTTTTTATTAGCATTGAGCATGGCCACCTGCACGGAAGAATAGTATATATAGCGCTCCTAACCTATGGGTAAGTCTAACGCTCATCACATCACAGAGTACAGAAAAAGTAAGCAAACACACCAATAATTTCAAACAGCATGCAATGAAATCCACTGAAAGCTCCGGCACACAGCAGAAAAGTAAATCCCAGCGGCCTAACCTAGCTCTAGAAGTGGTGCCCTAGCAAACAATTCTATGTGTGTGTAAGGCTAGTGTGGTTTGGATAGATCCTAAGTAGGATAGTTAGTTAAAGTTAGCTAGAGTTCAGGTTTGTTGGGGGTCTGAAAAGGGAATTTTGTTAAAATTCAAAAATATTAGTGAATTAGGGTCCATTTTAATTATTTCAGTTTGTTGATCAATTTTAAGGGGTTGGGATATTCATATTTGAAGTTCAAATTGCATTAGCCAATTTTGAAAAGTTCCGGGTCCTCCTAGGTATTAAGCTAAGGGTCCAAAAAGTCACTATGGGAAAAAGGCTAAGTCAGGATTTTCTATCACCTTAGAAAAATACTAGACCTTAATACGAGTGGTTAGACAGGTAGTAGGCTGGAATCGGAGTTTTCTAGGCAAAGTTATGAATTTTCTAAGTTTCGGGCCCTATCCTATAGACTAGGGTTGACCAAAAAGTTGACCTTCTAACCTAGGCCAATTTCTGGAAACCTAAAATTTTTAATAAATACTAGGCCCTAATTGGAGTCTAATGCAAGTGAGTTTAGCTAATTTGGAGTTTTCTACAATTAGTTATGAATTTCTAAAGATCGGGGTATTATTGAAATTTTCTAAATTTCCTACTAAATAGCCTTTTTTATTGTTTTGCTCCAAATCAGCTCCAAACTGATTGGAATCACTCCCAAAGGTCAGGGATGACCAGAAAAAGTGTTCCCAAGTGTTTAGAGAAGATTTGGGATTTTTATTAATTTTTTAATAATTTATTAGGGGCAAAACGGTAATTTTCATCTAAGGTCAAATTAAGGGTCAACCTAAAGTCAAACTAGGGAGTCCTATTTATCTAAGGTCAAAGATCATATTCTGGTCAGTTTGAGGTATTATGGGTAATTTTCTGACCTAAGGTGTATTTATTGTATTTTCCGGAAGGTCTCGGGGCCTTAATTAACCAGTTAATTAGGGTTAGTTAGCTAAGGGCTCTAAGAGCTCCTAAGAATTCCTAGAAAATTCAGTGATGTTTTAGATGTCACTAAGTTTAAGTGTGGAGGTTTTCATGTCAATCAGGGATCTATCCTAGCTCCTAGAAAACTTCTAAGTTCGCTAGACGAGTCCTTAATTATTGTCCTTAGGGTGTCACTACGTTATATGGGTTTGAATCGAAGTTTTAGCTAACCCTCAAGGTAATAAATGCATGGGAGTACAAAAATGAAATAAACACACCATGTCCTTAGATCTAGGAGAGCCTAGGCTAAGTGCTCGTGGTGCAATCCTATACATGCAATCTACGAAAAATAAAAAAGACAGACACCTAAAGAAAAGAATTAGTGAATGATTGGGACTCAACCATTCACTAACCCAATCCCCCATGATTGCTCTTCACACATAAGATCCATGTCTAAAATTTCATACGATAGCAGGTCTCCCAAAGTTAGGATTTAGGTATAAGTAGCTTTAAAATAATTTTAAAAAAAATACTTGTAGATATAAATATATATATATATATTTTTTTTTTGGAAAATAAAATAATTGAAAATAATTCAATTCATAATACATAAGTATAGGGAAACCCGCTGACCACCCAATCGAGGTTTCAAAATAGTTTGAAAATATATTTTTTTTATTTTAAAATAATAATAGTAATAAATATTTAATTAAAAAAAAAATACTTAAAATAGCAATTTAAAATAGAACTCTTATCCAAACAGCAAGAGTTAGGTCCTAAAAATAATTTTAAAATAAAGTAGGCAATTTTCTGAAAAATTCAAGGGGTTATACGTCAAAATCCGATCTAAAAACGAATTAGATACGGATTTTACAAGTTTAAAAAAAAAAATAAAGTAATATTTTAAAATAAAGCAGTTTTACTGTTTTTTGAAATAACAGAAAATATAAATATAATTTTTATCTGAAAATAGTTTTAAACAATGCAGAATTCAAAGTACATCCAAAATAAGGTGCTGTGCGTCGACAGCGGGCTTAAAAACGACAAAGTTATGTAATTTCAAAGTTTTCTGTCACACTAGATCGTACTGTACGAAATAAATTCGTACAGTACGATGAACAGAAAGATAAAACACAGAAAAAAAGTGTTTTTATTCTTTCTTATTATAAATAGATCGTACTGTACGAAAAAAATTCGTACAGTACGACTATATCGTACGGTACGAAACAAATTCGTACAGTACGATGAACAGAAACTTCATCTTCCTCTGCGCATGCACAGGGAACCGAAACCCTAAAAAGAAAATCGTCTCGTTCTCTCGATTGGGTGGACGAAATCAAACGAAATTTTAGATCTATGTTCTAAAAGTGAAGAGCATTCATGGGGAATAAGTTTTACAGAAAAATATGCACTCTATAGGAAGTTAAATAACTTTGTGTGATCTAACTAGGGTTTGAGATATACCTCAATCCACACGGTGGATTCGGGAGATCTTGGGCTCGTTGGACTCGTGGACTCTCCAGGAACAATTTCCTAGTTGACGTCGAGATCCAACTCACGCTCGATCGACCGGGATTCTTTCTGGAACGCGAAACGTCTCGGATTCGCCGGAGGATCGCCGCCGGCGGGGTCTGGACGTCGGGATTTGGTTCGAGAAAGTAGGGGGAGTATGTGGGAGCTCTCACCGAAAACCTCAAGGCCTCAGGAGGTCTAGAGCAAGAGCAAAATAAAAAAAAGATCCGCCCTAACCCTAATTTTCTCCTATTTAAATCTCTAAGCTCTAGGCTAACGGTCCAGATCTCATCAAGGTCGAATTAGGAGGGAATTTAGAGGGAATTGGCCGTGGTTTTGAATTCAAAACAAAGGGGAGGCTTTAATTGCAATTATTGGGCCATTAATTTCATTAAAATAGGCTAATTTGACCTATTTAAGACTTGATTTGACCAAGTCAAACTTTGACCTGGTCAAATCAGTCAAGGAAGTCAAAGGGGAGGTGAGATCAAGCCATGGAATCTATGAGATAGATTTAAAATTGATTTTAGGCTTAAAGGGTCCAAACTGGTCAACCCGGGTTGACTCAGTCAACTGGGTTGACTCGGGGTCCAAGTCAGGGCTCGACAGAGTCGACTCGACTCACTGAACCCACTGGAGGGGGTCTCGAGGTCTGACTTGGTCAATTTGACCAAGTCAACCTTTTGACCAAGGTTCTGGGCAAAATCGAGGTCAACAAACGGACCCCCAACAGGAGTGGCGAACAACTAGTGAACCGCTCGTGTTGGCGTTGACCGACTAAGCCACAGAAAGGTAGAGTGAAAAACATGAGTGAACAAATATCAGGAGTATGGTGGAAAAAAAAAGAAGAAAATTCTTCTCCTGGCCTTGCCCCATAGCGGGGGCAGAGCCTCGGAAAGAAGAAAAAGCAGCAGCAGTGCACAAGTCCAGAATCACCAAAATGGTTAACTGGTAGTGTGGTCCTCTCCTGGCCTCACTCTTTGACAAGGGTAGAGCCTAGGGTAGAGCCAACAGTAAAGATCACCTCAAGGGTGAAAACAAGGTAAAGAGATTCTTCTTACCGCTTTGCCCTATAACGAGGGCAGCGCAGAAAAGAGAATCAAAAGTAAAGATCACCTCAAGAGTGAAAAAGGTAAAGGGGTTCTCTTCTGGCCTTACCCCGTAGCAGGGGTAGAGCCCAGAGAAGAACCACGAGTAAGGTAGCAAAAGCATACCAACTATCTATCTGACTATATCGAATCAGCAAGATAGAAGGTGAAAGGGTCCCATATCCTCCTGCCTATTTCAGGACAGTGGATTGGGGTGACTCAATGTCTGCCTGACAAAATCGGGTCAGCAAACAAAGGAATCACAACGCCTGGTGTCTGCCTAATCAGAACAAGACACTTAGGAAAAAAGAGTGGCGAGGAGTTCCTGCCAGGTGCTCTGTCAGGCCCTCTCTACCAAGTAAGTCAAACCAGCTTCCCGCTTGTTCATTTCAAATAGCCGGATAGAAGGTGAAAAGATCCCATCTCCTCCTACCTATTTCAGGACAGTGGATTGGGGTGACTCAGTATCTGTCCGATCACCTCAAGACAGCAAACAAAAGAGTCACAAAATCTGGTGCCTATTTGATCAGAATAGGACACTCAGGAAAAGAGGCGAGGAGTTCCTGCCAGGTGCTCTGTCAGGCCCTCTCTACCCAGTAAAACCAGCTACCCGCTTGACCGTATCTGGCCAGCGGGGTGGAAAGTGAAAAGGATCCCGCCCCTCCTGATCCTTTCGGAACAGTGGATTGGGGTGACTCGATACTTCTGCCTGACCTCAGCAAAAGTAAAGAAGACACGAAATGGAAGCCTGCGTAGTCTTTTACAGGACATCCGAGTAAAGGGGTGTTGAGAGGAATTGCGCCTCCCAGGGACTCTGTCGGGCTCACTCAACGGTAAAGTAAAGACCAACTACCAGGCTGTCCGCATCTGGACAGCGGGTAGAGGGTGAAAGGATCCCGCCCCTCCTGCTCCTTTCGGAACAGTGGATTGGGGTGGCCACTACTTCTGCCTGACCTCAGCAAGAAGCTCATGAACCACGAAATGGAAGCCTGCTTAGTCTTTTACAGGACATCCGAAGTAAAGGGTTGTTGAGGAATTGCGCCTCCCAGGGACTCTGTCGGGCTCACTCAACGGTAAAGTAAAACCAACTACTAGGCTGACCGCATCTGGACAGCGGGTAGAGGGTGAAAGGATCCCGCCCCTCCTGCTCCTTTCGGAACAGTGGATTGGGGTGGCCACTACTTCTGCCTGACCTCAGCAAGAAGCTCATGAACCACGAAATGGAAGCCTGCTTAGTCTTTTACAGGACATCCGGAGTAAAGGGTTGTTGAGGAATTGCGCCTCCCAGGGTCTGTCGGGCTCACTCAACGGTAAAGTAAAAAACCAACTACCAAGGCTGACCGCATCTGGACAGCGGGTAGAGGGTGAAAGGATCCCGCCCCTCCTGCTCCTTTCGAAACAGTGGATTGGGGTGGCCACTACTTCTGCCTGACCTCAGCAAGAAGCTCATGAACCACGAAATGGAAGCCTGCTTAGTCTTTTACAGGACATCCGGAGTAAAAGGAAGAAACGTTGAGGAATTACGCCTCCCAGGGACTCTGTCGGGCTCACTCAACGGGTAAGCTTCAACATCTGCTGTAGCCAGTGCGGTCTTGCAGATGAAGAAGGGCTCAATACCCACCCAGTCATTTCAACTGAGTGAATAAAGAGTCAGGCTCTGATGCCTGCCTGATCAGGACAGGGCAAACGAGAGCGTGGCGAGGAGTACCTGCCAGGTGCTCTGTCAGGTCCTCTCTACCAGGTAAACTCAACTATCTGTCTGTTCATTTCAAACAGCAGAATAGAAGGTCAAAAGTCACCTCGATATCAGCCCAACACACATCTGTGTAGGGATGTGAGGGAAAAAAAAAGGTAAGTAAATGTGACAATTTTTTTTTGAGGGCAGAGCCACCTAGGGAACCCTTTCTAGCAACCTGGTAACCACATGGTAGAGGACAAATCGTCGTGGCCATGAGTGTCCAAATGCTGTCAGGATCTCCTAGAGAATCCTAACCCCACACAAAGGGGGGGGAGAAGACATCAGAACGACATCCCTCCAGAAGGCTGGAAGAGATACACCCGCTGTAAAGTGTGTAAAGGGGCGATCTCATTCCAAAGGAGTAAAAAGAACTCGAGTAGTGAGGGGGCACCTCAACTACAGAAGGCAGGACTATGCCTGGTAAAACTAATCCTCAAAGAGGCTACAGTAGTGAACCCATACTAACTGATGGGGACCCTGTCAGAGGTAGAAACAAGATCAAAACATCCAAAGGACCTCTCCGGCAGCTAGGAGTCGGATCTCAATGGGGAAAACAAGTGGTAAAAGTACCTGAAAGAGCTGACTCTCTACTAGAGGATCAAAACTCAAGAAAAAAGGTGTGTGGTAGGTGCATCTAAGGCATGATGCTTTGTATCACCAGGTAGGAGAAAAAAAGAGTCAAAGCAGTGAGGGAGTACCACCTCTCCACTAAGGGCAACAAACGACTCTGAGTAGGTAAAAACCTCACAGTGGTAATACCCACACACAACTAGTGGGACCCTGTGGGAAGTGTAAAAGTGACCTCAACTCATTCATAAGACTAATCAGGAGGCTGAGTCTAGTGTATGAATGATAGGATGGGTCACAAAAAAGGAGTAGGAGAACTGATCTTCTGCTAAGAAGCTCAAAGTTCTCAAAGTAGTGATGTTGATATCCGAGGCAAGGTATACCACATCACTACAATGAAAACAGCTCTAGGTAGTAAAGTGGACACCCTCACTACCTGAGGATGGTAATCATGTATAAAAGTAAAGTATCATCAGAAGGATCACAGTGGTAGCACCTACCCTGATCGGGCAGGACCCTGTGGGGAGAAAAAGCAACAACACAACATCCATAGAGCTACTCTAGCAGCTAGGAGTAGAGTATGAATGTGGAGAGTAGGGGTGCAAAGAAACTCAGGAGCTGATCTTCTACTGGAAAATCAAAGCTCCTAAAATCGTGGTGCTAACACCTGAGAATAGGTGTACCACACCACAACTAAGAAAACAACTCTAGGTAGTCAGGCGACATCCTCACTACCGAGGATAGTATTCAAAATCAATGATTGCTAAAAGGGTCACAGTGGTAACACTTACCCTTAATCGGGTAGGACCCTATGAGAAGTAAAAGCAACAAAATAACATTCATAGAGCCACTCTAGCAGCTAAGAGTAGTGTACGAATGCTGGAAGTAAGTGAGTAAAGGAACCAGGAAGTTAATCTTCTAATACGAAATCAGAGCTCCTGGAACTGTGGTGCTAACACCTGAGAATAGATGTACTACATCACAGCTAAGAAAATAAATATGAGGTGACAAGGGAGCACACCTGACACCTAATCCGGTAATCATGAATGAGATCTATGATGATCAGTAGGTCACAGTGGTAACACCTACCCTAATCAGGTAGGACCCTGTGCGAAGTGAAAGTAACACTATCACACTCATAGACTCACTCTGGCAGCTCAGAGCAGTGTATGAATGGGAAGGTAGGCTGCCAAAAGAGGGCAGCAGGGGGGCGATCTTTTCTCAGGAAGACTCAAACCCAAAAAGTAGTGATGGTTACACCTTAAAACACAAGGTACTACATCACTAATGAAGAAATGCATTTAAAATCATATAAGTTTTTCGACCAACTAAGTGGGAACTCAACCCTGAAGAGATCGTCAAAGTACTCTCAAGGGAGGGGAAAGAAAAATTTTGGGGAATTTGAGCTCTTAGAGAGTTTTACCGGGTTCCTCCTATGACAAGGGCAACCAGGTTTTGCTCTATCGAGAGCTTCTCTCTTTTTATCACATGTATATATATACATATGTTTTTTTTTTTTTTCAGGTCACATTCAAATCATCTGAATGAGCTGGCGAGCATAATCATATCAAAATAACAAAGATCAACATCAAGATAGAGGATCAACACTACCACACCTGACTAGCATAGGATGGTATGGACCCAGTATCGTATCTCCAAAAGAGTCTAAATTAATGACTATGGCATCCCTTATCACATTCAACCCATATGAGTGGACCGGGGGCTACATCTATCAGATCAAGACTGATAGGAAGAAGAGAATCTCATAGGGATAAAGGATCAATATCACCCCGCCTAACTAACATATGTGGATATGGACCCAATATCCTCTCTCAAAAGAGTGTAATCTAAAAAGACTACTATATTCCCGATCAAATTCAACTCATGTGAATAGACTGGGGGCTTCAACTATCAGAGCAAGACTGATAGGAAGAAGAGAATCTCATTCAAGTAGAGGATCAACATCACCAAACCTAACAAACGCAGGAGGGTGTGGACCCAGTATCACATCTCTAAATGATCTAAATCAATGATTTAGACATTTCCTATCACATTCATCTCAAATGAATGGACTGAGTCCTTCAACTATCAGAGCAGGACTGATAGGAAGAAGCCATTCACTTTCTAATAAAGGATCAACATCACCGATCCTAACAAGTATAGGAGGCTATGGACCTAGTCAAAAAGTGATAAATGACACATATTTCAAAGGAGTTTAGTACTTAACTCCCTCTAATTTTAAAAGGAATCTCAATTTAAATTTACTAACTCAGATCAAGCTCCATACTAGCTAAATCATGACATCTCACTTATATGAGTACTTTTTTCTCTTGTATTTAAATCTAATCCAAAAAGTAATTTAAATTAGACAAAGAAATTTAATTTTCTCCATTTCTTGTATGAGAATAGACTTCCACATCTTATAGGATATCAATGTATAATGATGATTTCAAAATCATAATTTTCAGAATCAAGTGTCAAAAATATCGAAAGGATATAGATTTTCTGAGATTTAGAGATTTACTAGAAAGGGAAGCCATTTACTTATAACTTTTGGGCTCTTTGAGCCACTTTCTCAACTTTCATGTGCTTTGCACAAATTTCAATCACTTGATACACTTTGTGTATCTTTCACTTTTGGCGCTTTGCGCATCTTCTCATTTTTTGTAACTGGCTTCCTTTTCCAAATCTCTAAAAGAAAACTGTTTCTCAGTTGTAAGATCATCTTCCAAGTACAAGAGAAGAAGACTTACTTCTCTTGGACAAGAAAGAATGATCTACAAAACAAATCCTATCCTCTGATAAGAATGAATAACATGATTAAGAAAATTATGAAGTTTTATGCATCAATATACTATAGTTATCTATGAGATAGAGAATCACAAGATAGTAAAGAAAATTTTCACTTCTAAATCCAATTTCAATTTGAAAAAAATTTTAGTTCAAAAGAAGAAATCTCTCCACCCCTAAGATGAGATAGAGAGATCATACTCTTTCATGAGTCATCACTACAAAGCTAGTAGAACTAAAAGAAGTGAGAGAGTCATCATAATTGCAAATCATCATTTTTTTATTGATTAATCATCAAAATAAGGGAGAACGAGGTCCTCCATCCCAAGTGCTGGAAGAGGGCCTGTCTTCCCCTTTGAGGTTACAATCATTTTTTTTTTTTTTTTAGTACAAGTGAAAGCAAAAAGAAAGTATGCTCATCTGGCACTACAACAGAAGAAGGAAAAGGAAAACTAGTGCTAACAAAGAAGCTGGAGGGGCAACTGTCGACTTGGCCTTGGGAGGCCTCATCTCAACTGCCTCTAAACTCTGTACAGCTTACTCAATCATCTGCTAAGTCTCCTTGGAGAGTGCTAGCTGCCACTCTTCCTCATAACTGTGGAGTAATCTGCCACTACTGCCCTGACTGTAACTCTGACTGTCACCGTGGCTGGAACTGTGGCTAGGACTAGAGATCATCTGAACTGTCTGAGTAGCCTTATCTAAAGGCTGTACCGAATCACTATCCTGGAGATGGATCTTCCCAGTGACCATCTGAGTCTGTAAGTGTAAGACTGTGGTGTCTGTAGCTACTGCTCTCGGAGACCCTCTTGCATCGGGGTCTTTTTGCTCATCCTGGTCCTCGGGCTTTCTCTGCTCATCCGAGTGACCTCGACGGGAAGTCTCACAGACCTGGTGTACTGGTATGTCCTCATCTGACTCATCCTCGAATGAGTCATCCTCTGAAAAGATCCGACGAAGTGCTTCTATGTAGGGACTCATAGGGGAACCAATCCTATGAGGGCTGCGGACTGACTCTGTTTCATCCCTCTCTGGGGATCCCTCTGGAGTAGGTGCCACCTCCTCATCGCACATCATCGGGACTGCCTCTGCCTCGGAAGTAAATGCTATATCCATCAAATCATCTACATCGTCAAACTGCTCTGTATCTGATGGTGGTGCTGTCTCTACTGGCTCAACTGGGTCGACAGGGGTGTCCGCCTGCCGACGCCTCCAAACCCACCTCTTACGGTGGGGTGCTGCACGGGCAACTGGCTGCTCCGGGGCTGCAACCTCTGAACTGACCTGAGGCTGGGCAGGCCTCCGCTGCTGTCTCCGTCCTCGACGACGTGGGCGTCGTCCTACAGCAGGAGTAACCGCCGGGGGTCTGACTACTGGAACTGTGTCTGCAGGCTGCTGAACTGTCTGTCCCCTCTGCCAACTGTAAAGTCTCCTGGCAGTCTGTCCTCGCAACTGAAAGGTGGCCCGAGAAATCTGACGGAGTATCTTCTGCCGATCGACAGGACCCCTACCACCTGCTAGGCGGACGATGTTTCGAATCCTCTGGGTGAGGGCTCGAACAGCAGCGTCCCTAGGGATCCTAGCACGGGGTAGGGTAGTGGTAACAGGAGGAGCCGCCGCAATGCGGGCAACGTCCTCCTCGTCCCCACTATGTGTCAACGGAAAAGCGCGTCCTCCCTGAACTGCCTCTATCTCGGGAGCCACTACAACCTCTGGAACTGGCACAACTGTAACTCGTCGTGGCCTCCGCTGCCTGGGAGCCACTGTCCCTCTCAACTAGCTCCTGGTGAGCTATAGCATCAGCCATCTGCTGCCTCTCTGCCTCTGACGCAGCTAAACGAAGTCTCCTGTTCCTATTCCTCCTGGCCCTTCTCCCAAGGCCGGAGGTGGAAGAGGAAGGAACATCAGGACCGGGAACAGGAACAACGGGAAGTGTCGGGGTCTGCCCAACAACCTCGGGGTGAGAAAGTCGGGCGAAAACAGAAACCCCGACCAGTGGAAGGCGAAGGCACCTCGGTCTGGGCACCCCTCTTCCTAGTGGGAGTAGGAGGGGGAACCCGAACACGAGGTGCTTCCGCTGGAACAACGGGGCAACAGCAACAGTAGTAGCAGGCTGCCGGCGCTGAGGGGCCGGAGCAACCTGTGCTGCAGGAGCGGCAGGCACTGGACGCCGGACCGCTGGACGAACGGGGGGAACTACAACAGGCTGCCGGCGCTGAGGGGCCGGGGCAACCTGTGCAGCAGGAGCGACAGGCACTGGACGCCTGACCGCTGGAACGGCACGGTGGCCTAGGCACTGGTCGCCTAGCCACAGGGCGCACTGGCTGCGCAGGAACAGGAACGGGACGTGGTGCTCGGACTGGGCGCGCCGAGCAGCAGGACGTCCAAACGGGCGCATGGCTGCGCGTCCTCTCCTCTGAGGAGGAGAGAATGCAGCAGCCTCCGCCGGGGTCGGCCCGCCAAGAGTGACGAAAGCCGAGTCAGTGAAGGAACCAAAAGTGATTCCTCCCACTGGCGGACTAGCGAGCAGGGACTCAGGGAGAGTCACCCGCGCGTCCGAACCGAAAGCAAAGGTAACGGAAGGTACGAAAGAAGCCATGGCACTGCTGCCAAGAACAGAAAGTGAAAAGGTCAGTAAGACTGTAAATCAAGAAAGAATGGACGAGTAAGAATTTGATAGGATAGATAGAAATAGATAAAGGAAGGAATAGCCTGCTAGGCTGGAAAGAAGTAGAGTAGGGAAGAAAACCCTAGCTAAGGGAAAGGAACCCTAACTAAGGAGAGACCCTAACTAAGAGTGGGACGGACCTAATCTAAGGAGTACCAATCCCGGAGTACACACAAGAAAAGATAATATATGATCCAAAGATGGAGAGAGAAACTCGTCCCACCGTGGTCGCCAGAAACCTGTGGACCTCCGAAGGAGCACCGCTCGCGGGGGTTCGAATGCAGAGGGTACGACCGCACTATCCCGTAGGACAAAACGATCGTAGGCCTCTACGCTCGACACGAACAGGTCGATGGGAGGGCAGATTGGATCGCGCATACGACTAACCATTGGGGATAGATGCTGTCGCCAGCACACCCCGATGGGTAGCAATATACACGACCTAGTCACGGGTTTCCCCCACCCGATACGAGAGATCGAGTGGGGTAAAGTAGATTGCGGGGCCAAGTTTCCCACGGGCGCAAGCCCCCGTGGTTAATTACATCCCGGGCCGGAGCCCAAGAAGACTCTCGATTAAGGATCATACATTATCTTTTCCAAATTGGGATTAGCACAAGGGTATAGACTAGGAAATCCTACTCAAAGAAAAGAAAAGGTCTCAAAAAGGCTCAGTCAACATGCGTGGCTCATACCAGCATCTGGAGGCTCTAGGGTACTAAACAAAAACTGGAGAAAATAAATCAAGCACTCGATCACATGCGTGAGAGAAGAGATGGAGGTGGCGTCATCCTGTGACGCGGATAAGTAGGATTTAGGGTCCCTGAAAAGAAGAGACCTACCTACTATTTAAGGCATACTACGAGACCGGAATGTAGTAGCCTTGAATCCTAAAT
This sequence comes from Dendrobium officinale, assembly GCA_019514585.1. Taxonomy (NCBI): domain Eukaryota; kingdom Viridiplantae; phylum Streptophyta; class Magnoliopsida; order Asparagales; family Orchidaceae; genus Dendrobium; species Dendrobium officinale. The sequence continues at coordinate 88,899,313 of CM033683.1, forward strand.
CTAGATTGGACTTAGTGTTCGACACACACTAAGGCCCGTGTCCTAGCTAATGCGATGCAAAACCTGGACTTATCCCGGCCTGGATTGGGGGAGCCAGCTAACCACCTAATCGATTTAAAACCTTGCTGTCAAGCCAGTTATGAAAGATGGGTGGGTGGTACAGTTCTTTGGAAATAGGACCGACATCTAGAGAAATTTCCTAAGTGGTCCTGGACTTATGTGGGTTAGATGCTCCTAGCTAATGCAATTAAATTTTAATTAAATTGATTTCTAATGCAATGCATGCTAGTTGAAATGTCAGCTCATGAATGCTATAGAACTTTAAAAAAAACAGGCTTATAGAAAATAATTTTTTGAAAAGACTGGGTCTCCCTCCCTAGGTCCGGCACTTCATCCTCATAGGCCAGATTATCCGGACTCAACCCGCAGGCAGGGAGATGTCTTATAGCAAGGAAAGAAGATGCAAGTAATATGCATGCGACCCCGGACGGTTCCGGCAATTCCCTAGGTTCGTTAAGTTTCTATATTATTTAAAACTTAAAATTTTAAAGATTAGTTATGAGTAGAAAAATTTTGTAGTCCTTAAAGAGCCTAACGAAAATCCAGACGAAAACAAAATCGGCATGCAAGAAAAGAAACCTAAGAAAAGCAGACAATTTCTACTGCGCAATCAGGTAAACACATCAATATAAATCAAACTAATCAAGTAAATGTCCATAGGCCAACTGCCCTTTAATTACAACCCAGGGTATGCAGAAAAGTAAAGTGGCCGGGCACCACTGCCAACAACCCGGATTTCTAAACTTATAACAGACGCCAACAACTTTGAGTGGGATATTGGGTCTTCAATCTTTAGCTTTCTGGATATCTTCTCCTTGGACTTCTTGGATCTCTCCTCCTTGGACTCCTTGGATCTCTCCTCCTTAGACTCCTTGGATCCGTCTTGGCTTGAATATCCAAACGAAGAGACAATTCCCCCAGTATGGGGGTATTGCCTTTTCTCTTTGGATATCTAAAGCCATCCAGCTCGATCTTCCAAATGGAAGAAGACTCTCCCCTTAGGGATGCCTTCTTCTTTTGGAATCCGAGCTGGATAATAATATCCCAACTCAAGGTTGTTTTCACAACTCTTAACTATTATTACAAAATTTTACATTAATTGAAAAGCAGAAAAATTCTAAAGTCCCTGCAAGGTTATCCTAATAATCATCCCAAGCAGTTTATATGAAAATAAAAGTGCTAACACCATTGACCCTGTGCCAAGCCATGCTCTTAATTTTGAGGGCTAAGCAGCTCCATCTGTAGCAGTTATAATGATTTAATAATTTTAGCCCTCATTTCATTTTAGGGGGAGCTGAGCAAGCACCTGCATAAAACATTGTTATAAATCATGATATTGCTCCCCCCCCTTTTTATTAGCATTGAGCATGGCCACCTGCACGGAAGAATAGTATATATATAGCGCTCCTAACCTATGGGTAAGTCTAACGCTCATCACATCACAGAGTACAGAAAAAGTAAGCAAACACACCAATAATTTCAAACAGCATGCAATGAAATCCACTGAAAGCTCCGGCACACAGCAGAAAAGTAAATCCCAGCGGCCTAACCTAGCTCTAGAAGTGGTGCCCTAGCAAACAATTCTATGTGTGTGTAAGGCTAGTGTGGTTTGGATAGATCCTAAGTAGGATAGTTAGTTAAAGTTAGCTAGAGTTCAGGTTTGTTGGGGGTCTGAAAAGGGAATTTTGTTAAATTCAAAAATATTAGTGAATTAGGGTCCATTTTTAATTATTTCAGTTTGTTGATCAATTTTAAGGGGTTGGGATATTCATATTTGAAGTTCAAATTGCATTAGCCAATTTTGAAAAGTTCCGGGTCCTCCTAGGTATTAAGCTAAGGGTCCAAAAAGTCACTATGGGAAAAAGGCTAAGTCAGGATTTTCTATCACCTTAGAAAAATACTAGACCTTAATACGAGTGGTTAGACAGGTAGTAGTAGGCTGGAATCGGAGTTTTCTAGGCAAAGTTATGAATTTTTCTAAGTTTCGGGGCCCTATCCTATAGACTAGGGTTTGACCAAAAAGTTGACCTTCTAACCTAGGCCAATTTCTGGAAACCTAAAATTTTTTAATAAATACTAGGCCCTAATTGGAGTCTAATGCAAGTGAGTTTAGCTAATTTGGAGTTTTTCTACAATTAGTTATGAATTTCTAAAGATCGGGGTATTATTGAAATTTTCTAAATTTCCTACTAAATAGCCTTTTTTTATTGTTTTGCTCCAAATCAGCTCCAAACTGATTGGAATCACTCCCAAAGGTCAGGGATGACCAGAAAAAGTGTTCCAAGTGTTTTGGAGAAGATTTGGGATTTTTATTAATTTTTTAATAATTTATTAGGGGCAAAACGGTAATTTTCATCTAAGGTCAAATTAAGGGTCAACCTAAAGTCAAACTAGGGAGTCCTATTTATCTAAGGTCAAAGATCATATTCTGGTCAGTTTGAGGTATTATGGGTAATTTTCTGACCTAAGGTGTATTTATTGTATTTTCCGGAAGGTCTCGGGGCCTTAATTAACCAGTTAATTAGGGTTAGTTAGCTAAGGGCTCTAAGAGCTCCTAAGAATTCCTAGAAAATTCAGTGATGTTTTAGATGTCACTAAGTTTAAGTGTGGAGGTTTTCATGTCAATCAGGGATCTATCCTAGCTCCTAGAAAACTTCTAAGTTCGCTAGACGAGTCCTTAATTATTGTCCTTAGGGTGTCACTACGTTATATGGGTTTGAATCGAAGTTTTAGCTAACCCTCAAGGTAATAAATGCATGGGAGTACAAAAATGAAATAAACACACCATGTCCTTAGATCTAGGAGAGCCTAGGCTAAGTGCTCGTGGTGCAATCCTATACATGCAATCTACGAAAAATAAAAAGACAGACACCTAAAGGAAGAATTAGTGAATGATTGGGACTCAACCATTCACTAACCCAATCCCCCATGATTGCTCTTCACACATAAGATCCATGTCTAAAATTTCATACGATAGCAGGTCTCCCAAAGTTAGGATTTAGGTATAAGTAGCTTTAAAATAATTTTAAAAAAATACTTGTAGATATAAATATATATATATATATTTTTTTGGAAAATAAAATAATTGAAAATAATTCAATTCATAATACATAAGTATAGGGAAACCCGCTGACCACCCAATCGAGGTTTCAAAATAGTTTGAAAATATATATTTTTTTTTTATTTTAAAATAATAATAGTAATAAATATTTAATTAAAAAAAATACTTAAAATAGCAATTTAAAATAGAACTCTTATCCAAACAGCAAGAGTTAGGTCCTAAAAATAATTTTAAAATAAAGTAGGCAATTCTCTGAAAAATTCAAGGGGTTATACGTCAAAATCCGATCTAAAACGAATTAGAGACGGATTTTACAAGTTTAAAAATAATAAAGTAATATTTTAAAATAAAGCAGTTTTACTGTTTTTGAAATAACAGAAAATATAAATATAATTTTTATCTGAAAATAGTTTTAAACAATGCAGAATTCAAAGTACATCCAAAATAAGGTGCTGTGCGTCGACAGCGGGCTTAAAACGACAAAGTTATGTAATTTCAAAGTTTTCTGTCACACTAGATCGTACTGTACGAAATAAATTCGTACAGTACGATGAACAGAAAGATAAAACACACAGAAAAAAAAAGTGTTTTTTATTCTTTCTTATTATAATAGATCGTACTGTACGAAAAAAAATTCGTACAGTACGACTATATCGTACGGTACGAACAAATTCGTACAGTACGATGAACAGAAACTTCATCTTCCTCTGCGCATGCACAGGGAACCGAAACCCTAAAAAGAAAATCGTCTCGTTCTCTCGATTGGGTGGACGAAATCAAACGAAATTTTAGATCTATGTTCTAAAAGTGAAGAGCATTCATGGGGAATAAGTTTTACAGAAAAATATGCACTCTATAGGAAGTTAAATAACTTTGTGTGATCTAACTAGGGTTTGAGATATACCTCAATCCACACGGTGGATTCGGGAGATCTTGGGCTCGTTGGACTCGTGGACTCTCCAGGAACAATTTCCTAGTTGACGTCGAGATCCAACTCACGCTCGATCGACCGGGATTCTTTCTGGAACGCGAAACGTCTCGGATTTGCCGGAGGATCGCCGCCGGCGGGGTCTGGACGTCGGGATTTGGTTCGAGAAAGTAGGGGGAGTATGTGGGAGCTCTCACCGAAAACCTCAAGGCCTCAGGAGATCTAGAGCAAGAGCAAAATAAAAATCCCTCCGCCCTAACCCTAATTTTCTCCTATTTAAATCTCTAAGCTCTAGGCTAACGGTCCAGATCTCATCAAGGTCGAATTAGGAGGGAATTTAGAGGGAATTGGCCGTGGTTTTGAATTCAAAACGAAGGGGAGGCTTTAATTGCAATTATTGGCCATTAATTTCATTAAAATAGGCTAATTTGACCTATTTAAGACTTGATTTGACCAAGTCAAACTTTGACCTGGTCAAATCAGTCAAGGAAGTCAAAGGGGAGGTGAGATCAAGCCATGGAATCTATGAGATAGATTTAAAATTGATTTTAGGCTTAAAGGGTCCAAACTGGTCAACCCGGGTTGACTCAGTCAACTGGGTTGACTCGGGGTCCAAGTCAGGGCTCGACAGAGTCGACTCAACTCACTGAACCCACTGGAGGGGGTCTCGAGGTCTGACTTGGTCAATTTGACCAAGTCAACCTTTTGACCAAGGTTCTGGGCAAAATCGAGGTCAACAATGGCATTTTAGTCATTTGGACCCTAGTCAACTATGGGTTAACCTGGGTCCACTAAAGTACAATTTTATGTTTGACATGTCATAATGAGGATTATGAACATGGTCAAATATTTTAGGGAAGGTCCTAAGGTTAAATTCTACATGGTAGAAGGTCTAGTGGTATAGTTTTTAAATTTTTGAATGTTTTGCAATCTTTGAATTTCAATCAAATTTTTGGGGTTATAGATCTCAAATTGGTCTCTAATTTGGAGGTTTGACCCTAGAGACATGCCTAATAAATATATAATTGATAGATCATGAATCAGGGGACATTTGACTCAATTTTAAAGTGGTTGAAAAATTACTAAAAAAAGTTACATAGTATGGGACTTTAACCTTGAATTTTGGTATGAAAATTTGGATTTAAACTGAATTCTAGATTTGATTGATTGGGTTTGATTTATCCATATTAATTATAATCAATTATGTGATTACTGATGATTGGATAAAGGAAACCAAGTGGTGATCACTAGGTGTCAGTGCACTGAGATGGATATATTTATATATATATATATATATATATATATATATATATATATATATTATATATATATATATATATATATATATATATATATATATATATATATATATATATATATATATATTACAGATGGGTAATATACTGAGTCATCTGATTACAGTGCAGGGCTGTAACTTCAACTGATCATAGGTTGATATAGACTAGTTGAATGAAGTTAATTGAGGTCTGATTGAAGTTTGAAGTGTAGATTAAATTATGGATGATTAAAAGCTAGATGATTGTCAACCATCATATCAATATACAGAAGTCTACATGAATTTTGATGACCTCATACAAAAATGAGGCAAATACCTTATTCATCATGTGAAAGCATAAATCTAGGCAGATGAAGCAATCAATGCTCATAAGAAGCAATTTGATCAAACAACTAAGAACTACAAAAATGCACCTAGAATAGATGATTCATCGTCACACTAGTGGTAATAACCTGCCCCCTCTACCTTCACTATCTTGATGTGGGCCTCGACCTGAGAAAGAGTATACACCTCTCAACACGTCTTGGGCAAATATCCTAATAGCCATCCAAGATGAATAAAATGTTAAGTGGTCAAATCCCTTAAAGATAAACTCAAAAAATCATGAGCAATACTATCACTTTCATCATAGTTATGGACACACAATTGAAGCAAGTAAACAACTTGAGGAGGAAATTAACAAATTGATTCGACAAGGCTACCTTAGTTAGTTCATGCAAAACCTACTCGGTCATAAGGACACTCCTACTAAGGAGCAATTGACACAAATGACAATTACAGAACAACCATCAAATGGTTGGTGAGATTTAAACCATTACTGAAGGCATGTTATTGGCCAACCAATTCATATTCATGGTGAACAAGGATCTAGTGCAAAAGAAGTCTCATGCTAACCATTGTATTAATTTTGATGATGCCGACCAGGACGGGGTTCAAACCCCTCAATAGAATCCATTCATAATTAACACAAGGATTGGCAACTCATGTTTCAACGTAAAAAGGATTTAGTTGAAAATGGGAGTTCAATGGATATTCTATTTTACTTCATCTTTCTTAGTATGAGCCTGGTTAGAGAAAAGCTCCACCCCATTGCACGGCCATTAGATGGCTTTAATAACTGACATGTATAGGTAGAGGGTATAATTATGTTCCCTAGGCAGGTTACACATCCAATTAATTTGTTACAATGAAGTTGAAATCATCTTACAACGTTATCTTTAGGAGGCCCCTCTAGTCAATTTTCAGAGTTGTTGTCTCCATTATGCTTCTCAACCTAAAGTTTTTAACCCCATTTAGGATCGACATGGTGCGTAAAAATTACTAAGTGATAATATCGTGTTGCCTTAGACAAGCTCAACCACATTTATCAATCACTATAAGCATTGAGAATTTTGACCTCCAAAATAAGGACCAAATGATCACCAAATATGACATACTTATAGTCAAATCGAGCAGCTCGACAAGATGTGTCCAACGATCCCAAGATTGCCAAATGCTAACATCATTAAGACACTCATATACTCGATAAATAGTCATAATCAAGGGAGTTGATATCAATCATCCATTGGAAACACTCCCATCTTGCCCTTGTTCTTCTCCCTATTTACTTGCCATGTCATTGAAAAAAATTATAAATAACCCCTCATTCTTCACATGAAGGGGGACAAGGAAGGATGGATGCAAGAAAACAAAGGAAGAGATGAGATGAAGAGAAATCCAAGATTTATCTTGCCACTAAGCTCCTCCTCGACCACCGTTCGACCACAAGTCGTCGCCACACTTTCGTCAGGCCACCAGCTATCATTAGATCATCGTCCATCCATTAGCCATTGTCAGACCACTGCCTAGCCACAAATCATCACTATACTTTCACTGAATTTACGCCAAGCCACAAACTATCATCAGACTTGTACTCCAACCGGCATCGCCCGTTGACTATGGTCAACTCTAACCTTCGTTGTTCGACTACGATTCTTCTGACCATTGTAACCTGATTACGGTCTTTTGACCTCTAACTTTGCTCCTTTCGACCACCATCACTCGACTAAGATCTGTTCGATCTCCGTCACCCGCCGACTACAGTCCTTCCGACCATCATCACCAGACTATGTTCTTTCCGATCTCTGTCACCCGCCGACTACAGTTCTTCCGACCATCATCATCCAACGACAATTTCCAACTTATGTCGCCCACCAACTATGTAGCTACCGACCAAACAAACATGTCAATTCTGATTCTTCCAACTCCCACCATGTAATGCAGTCTACATAATGTATATTGGCTACATCGAGTCAAGGCCTTCCCCTAAAGAAAAGTCTTATTTGTAGTCAACTGCAAACACTAGTACATTCATTTAAAATGGGCAATGCCCTAATGTTTTTCCCCTTTTCAAGGGTTTCACGTAAAAACTCTCGTGTCTCATACAAATATATATATACCTCAATCTTTTATCCGCTTGTGTGTTGAATCTTCGTACAAAGCAAAGACGTTACACTTTATGTTTCTCTACCATCGCGTATATTATCGGACGCAACAATACTAATTTTTATTTCTAATATTATTTTCATTTTGGATCTCTCTTTTATGCCTTCTAGCAATCATGTATTGCAAGCCTCTAATCATCGACAAAAAAGTTATTTGATGTGCCTTATCGGCTCTTAGTGAATATAAATGATGTTATGTTGCAACACACTGATTTGAATCTTAATTTTAAATGAATGATTCTTTTATATATATATATATATATATATATATATATATAAGCAATATGAAAAAGTCAAGGCCTCTTTAATTAGGACCGCAATGGGCATCCCAAGAAACGACAAAGACTGACATTTTTTAAAATAATAAGTTAATTATGACACATTTATTATATATATGCTGACAACAACCACATAAAAGCTTAGCCGTCCCAATAAATAGTTTGCCAAATCTAATATTCACGATTCCACGTTAAATCCAAAAAAAAAAAAAAAATCATTCATAAAGTACCTTTATTTTTTATTTTTTTTAATAGAAAATAAAATAATTACACTAAAAAGATAAGCCTAAGGCTTCCATTAGCTGACACGTAACATCACGATGGATGAGTCACGACCAATTCAAAACATGTCACAGATTATCTCTACACTTCATAGCAGATAAAAGTAGAACACAAAAGCCTCTTGATTTCCACATCTCACCTACAACCAAAATATATATAATAATTAGAAATTGATTGGCGAATCTTGCATTTTAGTCCTATAACTTTGGATAAATTTCTTAGGGTGGCCCACCAACAAACATTTAGGAACTTTACTGCACAGTTTAATTTTATTCGGAGACATTTATATCAATTAAGATAAACTAACCACACATAGGGGTGCAATCGAGTCAAGCTGGCTCGGGGTTGACTCCTTAACAGGCTCGCAAGTCGAGCTCAAACACAATTTCAAGCTCGACAGCTTAACGAGCCCCAGTTCGAGGACCTTGCTACTTGACTCATGAGCTCAACGAGCAGCTCGTGTAACTGCATCTGTGGCGGGAAAATGAAATCGTGGGTATCATGCCGGTGAGAAAATGAAAATGAAGCATGTGCAGGCTCGTTCAACGGAAAAATGAAAATGAAGCTTGCACAGATGCATGCGGACGACACTGGCGATGATGTAGGTGAGGGGGGTCTCGTTCGGACGTTGGTCTTGTGTTGGCGGGATAACGTGGATGTGGGACTTGAAAACAACGAATGGTAGGCTTGTGTCAGTGGGAAGACGCGGACGACGCAGGCGGACGAGACTATGCAGGTGCTGACACGGGCGGCAGAGCCCGTTAACAGGCTCGAATTGTCTCTCGACGAGCTCATTTTAGCTCGAGCCCGAGCTTAGTATTTCACAGTCAAGCTCGGCTCGAACACAATCTTATTCGAGCTCGACTTGACTCGTTTGCACCCCTATACACGCATCATATACATAAGACTCAAGACCTCTTGATTTATAACCAAAACACTCAATGCACAAATCAATATTATTTGTGTTAATTCATCTGATGAATATGAGAGGCATAATTGCGTCAGGATAGATAATTTTTATCATTTTATGTGAGATAAAGGAGACAGAGATTGTATGGACAAATGGAGCAATCATAATTTAGAATCCATTTGGGATGGCTGCAAAATTTTGTAAATGTTATTATAAAGCTATTGTGAAGAAAGTAAATTTTATAAAGATGTTATAAAAAAATAGCTTCCTAACACAACTTTTTTGTAAAAATATTGAAAAAAATAAAATAAAGCCAAATAGAAATTATGATTGTGATCTAAAAAATAAAACAATAAGAAAATTGTCCCAAACAAACCCTTAGTGCAACCAGATGTTAATAACATTAAATTTAATTTAAATTTAATATAATATAAAGAATTAAAGAAAATTAGCAACAAATTACCACACTAATTATTGGCATGGCTTACAAAATTATATATATATTAACAATTTTTTGCATTTTTAAATATACCAATATTTTGGATAAAATTTCATCAATTTATTTTTAGATATTTGAGCTTAAGTTTCAACAGTTTTATTGTCCAGTGATAAGTTCTGATGTAATGAATATGTCGGCAGTGAAATAGCGATATACTCTCTATAAAAAAAAAAAAAACTCTAAATGAATTAGATAAAATACTATATAATAGTATAATATTTTTTTGGAGTATTTTGGATATTCCAACGCGAATCGTGTGTGAAAAATTTTTTACATCAACCGTCGAAGTCCGACTCGGCTGGATCTGCAATAGTATAATATTATAAACACACGCATATATAATAAACAATTACACACACACACACATATATATATATATATATATATATATATATATATACACGTCATCAAAAAATTATTTTGATCAGGAACAAATCTCGATGCAAAATCAAGTTGGAAACTTCCAAAATTAAAATTGGGACCATCCTAACTCCAATTTCAGCAAACTTATAGTCGAATTGAACGTCTTGGAAATACGAACCCAACGACACCAAATTTGACTCAATCTGAGCCCAAATGAGTCCAAATCAAGGACCCGAAGCGTTGTTGGAATGTTCAAAACACAATTTGGGTCACCAAACAGTTTCCAAACATGACGTGCTTATAGTCGAATCCAACGAGCCCAAAATTGATATATTCCGACATCATTAAGGCCTTAAAATGCTTAATGAATGGTGCATGATCAAGGGATTCAGTATCAGCCATCCATCCAACCACTCCTCATTTATCTTTGATCTCTCACCTATTTACGAGCCATGACACTCCAAAAATCTATAAATATACCCCTCATTCCTCTTGAAAAAGGGATTGGAGCAAGAAGAAAAGGAAGAGAAGGAAGAAGCTCCTACTCGACCACCGCTAGACTTTCGCTGGACCACCACTTGAGGACCTCACTTCCGCCGGACCACCGCCTGACGTCATTGCTCCGTCGGACCATCACTTGAGGCCCTCACCTCCGCCGGACCACCGCCTAACGTCGTTGCTTCACTGGACCACCACGTGACAACGTTGCTCTATCGGACCATCACTTGAGGCCCATACCTCCGCTGGACCACCGCCTGATGCATTTGCTCCGCCGGACCACCACTTGAGGCCCGGCCTTCTGCCAGGCCACCACTTGACGCCAAGAATTTCTCCCAAAGTACCGCCCTTTTACTACAGTCTTTATGACCCTGGTCTCCTACTGACTACGGTCCTTCTGAACTGCATCACCTACTACAATCCTTTCGACCTCCATCACCTACAATTGTCATTCTGACCTCCATCATCAGACAACGATCTTTCTGTCCATGGTCTCTTGCCGACTACGGTCCTTCCGACCTCCGTCACCTATAATGGTCCTTTCGACCTCCATCACAAGACAACAGTCATTCAGACCCTGGTCTCCTGCTGACTATGATCCTTCTGACCTATGTCGCCTACTATGGTCCTTCCGACCTATATATGTCGCTAGACAACAGTCTTTCTGACCCCGATCTCCTGCCAACTACGATCTTTCGGACTCCTGTCTCCTGCCGACTACGATCCTTCCAACCTGCATCACCTACTACGGTCCTTCCGACCTCCATCACTAGACAACGGTCTTTCCGACCCCTATCCTATCGACTATGGACGTGCCGACCAAGCAAACACATCTATGTTGATTATTGTAACTCCCACCATATAATGCGTTCTATATGATGTATATTTGTATCATCAAGCCAATGCCTTCTCCCAAGGAAGGGCCTCATTTGTAATTGACTACAAATACTAGTGGATTCATTCATACTGGGCCAGGCCCCGTGGTTTTCCCCCCTTTTCAGGGGTTTCCACTTAAAAACTTTGGTGTCTCTTATGAACTCTACATCCTCTCTCTTATCTAATTGTGTGTTGGATCTTCGTACAACACTAATACATTAAACTTCATATTTCTCTACCGCAGAGAATATTCCAGGACGCAACATATATAAGATTCAGATTCTCTCAACGGGCATGACTAATTATATAGAGAGTTATTTCTCACGGGTAGTATACATTAAAAGCATGACATTTTGATTTTAAAATTAGGGTTTAAATTTTTTTAATTAAGAAATTAATTGGGTATTAGCTCAACTTAATAAGAAAATATCCAAAGTACGAACAAGAAAATAGTACGAGTTCAATACTGATTACTTGGAATGTTCAAGAAACTATCATATATGGGGATAATTAATCACGTAGAGAGATTCTTTATCTTCAAGCAATTCAATCTTTCAGAATGTGGGAATTGTGCTTCCATATTAATAATTAATTATATATGCTTGAGACTTTGTTTAGGACAATTTTATTAATGCTTTCATAAGCAATTTTTTAGTATAAAAATTTTAATTTAAAAAATTTTTGCACTAAAAATTATTTTATAAAATAATAAAAAACGTTATTCCAAATAAAACCTTAGAGAAGACACTTTATTATTCTTAAAAAGAGAAAGTTGACTAACCCTCATATTCATTTTGAAAATTATTTCAATTAAATCTCATATGATACGTAAGATAGAACTTTCATTATATTTAAGAAATTAGTGAGATAAAATTTTCTCTACTTAAATTACATTGGTTGATCCATGCTTAAAGGGGTTTATACAAAGATCTATGCAAATTTTTTTTTTTTTTTTTTTGTTATTATCTACTCTAAAATGATCATTAATTTGATGATTAGCATTAGATCCCATGCAATTGTTTTGCATTTACTCATCTTAGCTATCAAACTACACCTCTATATTTCAAATACTATGATTGTTTAAATGCCAATGCTATGCATCTAATCTATAACCTTGAACAATTTATTTTGCTTAATTTGCAGAAAGGGGTAACGACCATTAGATGTTACAAGTTAAGACGAGCTTCCTCAGAATGATAAGTTGACACGGCTTAGGCATAGTATGAGACTTCATAGTGTTATCCCTTGTTCAGATTTTTCACATAAAATCTTGGTGTCGAAATTATTCTGTGTGGAGTTCGGATGGTTCTGGACGAGAAGAACCATCCAGACTGTGAGTGTAAGCATTATGTACATATAATATGTACAAAAATTTGATACACACTGTGTATAAATTTGTACACACTGTGTACACTCACGTGTTCGAAATGTTCTTCCCATCATGACTCTGCACAGAATAATTTCTCATCTTTATGACTCTTGCATCTTTGTCTTATCTGTGTGTACACACACTAAATCCCATCTCTCTACCACCGCAAATGATCCGGCATGCAAAAAATATATTTATTTAATATTAATTATATCTTCTAATATATCGTAACAAATACCCATATATCCTAATAATAATAATAATAATAATAATAATAATCCCCCAACTACTAGTCCTCAGCCTGAATCCGCAATATTCGATATTTGAGAAAAAAAACACTTAAATTATAAAAAAGAAACATTGTGCATGGCTTAATGAGACAAAAGTTTTTATTGAATCAAGCGGGGGGTGGGGGGGCTACCTTTTTAGGTAGAACAGAAACAAAGTCACTCGACGTCCAAATTAAACTCGGTCAATACCAAGAAATTCAGATCCAAAAATCAAGATCAAACAATGACAAATTGGTGCATATAATTTTAACATATATTTTGTTATTATTCTTATTATTATATAGTTTTTCTTAGGCTGTATAGTTACCTAAAATTTTTTCTATTTATATACACTGCGACTCCACTTATTCTCAGGGGAGAGAGAGATAACCACTTGTTCAGTTCTTCCCACAAGCAGAGTAGAGAAGAGAGGCAGAGAGAAAGATAAAAAGATGAGTTTTTTCTTCCTCTTTTTCCTCCTTCCTCTCACTATTCTCTTCCTCCTTTCCTTCCTCCGCCGCCGGCCGCCTCTGCCCTTGCCCCCAGGCCCAAAACCCCTCCCCATCATCGGCAACATGCGCATGATGGGCCAACTCACCCACCGCGGTCTGGCTCGTCTTGCCGACCGTTACGGCGGCCTCTTCCATCTCCGCCTCGGCTTCCTCCACGCCGTCGCTGTCTCCACTCCCGAAATAGCCAAACAAGTCCTCCAAGTCCAGGACAACATCTTCTCCAACCGGCCCGCCACCATCGCCATCTCTTACCTCACCTACGACCGCGCCGATATGGCCTTCGCCCATTACGGCCCATTCTGGCGGCAGATGCGCAAGCTCTGCGTCACCAAGCTCTTCAGTCGTAAGCGAGCCGAGTCATGGACCTCGGTCCGCGAAGAAGTCGACTCCACCATTAAAACTCTAGCTAACAAAACCGGCTCTCCGGTGAACGTCGGAGAGCTCGTCTTCAATCTAACCATGAACATCACCCTTCGAGCTGCTTTCGGAACTCAGTCGAGCGACAACGAGGAGAAGTTTATTTCCATACTACAAGAATTTTCAAAGTTGTTTGGGGCATTTAATATAGGTGATTTTATACCTTGGCTGAAGTGGTTTGATCTAAATGGGATTAATGAGAGATTAAGGAAGGCAAGATTAGAGCTTGATGAGTTCATCGACAAGATTATTGAAGAACATAGAAGAAATCCAAAGGAAGCTGATGCAGAGGATACTGATATGGTGGATGATATGCTGGCTTTTTTTGTTGATCAGACAGAGGAAACTGGAGGAAATGCCCATACGAAAGATTTCCAAGGAAATCTCAAGCTTACAAAGGATAATATCAAGGCTATTATAATGGTAATTATTAACTAATCTTCCTTCTTAATTAAGTTTTATTTTTTCAAATTTTTTTAATTATATTCGTTAACGTTGATCAGATTGCATCTCTTTCTTTGTTAGTTAGTACTGGCATGCATAACGATTAAGCGCACCATTTCTTTTTTATATTATTTCTTGATAAAAGTTTTTGCTCAACTGCTTCACCATCACCGATATGACATTTGTGCAAATTAAAGGGGCGATTTTTAAATTATTGATTTTCTTTATTCTGGATCACGCAAATTATAGGCCGGCGAAATTTTAATGGTGACTTAGCAATGAATCTAGTGATATCTGTAAGACCATTACAGGTACGTATCTGTAATATTTTAATTGCGCTCGATCTATTTGTAATTATGAATACGTATTAAGAATATAAATATTTATAATTACGGAATTTATATTTTAAATTTTGGTAAGAAGAAGTGATTAGTTACTTCCACCCTATGATTCATGCTTAATTATAATTGCACATATTAAAACATTTTAATTAGCTTTTAATCTGAATAAACTGAGGTAATTTTTCTTCTTCTTTTTCAATATTCAATTATTCATAAAGAGCAGTTTGAATATTAAATTATTGTAAGACAAACAGATACTCTTTTTACCCAAAAAGATTCATCTAGAAGAGAAATTGTTCAAAGACCAATCAAGAAACGTCACGTCATTTTTTTATTATTTATTGGTGCTATGTACCGATATGTACCAGGTGACGTGGCGCATCCTGATTTACCTCTGGGCCTTTGGTGACCGCACAAAATAATTTTTCGTACAAAGGCTCCATATAAAAACTATCCTAATAAAATAATCAATTCTACAGTATTTTTAATTAATTTTAAGAGACGGTGTACCTTTTTGCTAAGTTGTTATAAAGTCAAATAAAATAATAACTAAGTTTTAAAAAATAAAATAATAAAAACCCGTCTCAAACAAAACCTAAATGAACTCAAAGGCACTTTTCAAACTTTTTATAATGATTTTTGTCTTATAAAAAAAATTGATGATACTAAAATGAAATGAAATTTTCTTTTTTCATTTAAAAAAAAATATTATCAACAAAATATGTAAGAAAATATGAACCTTCAACTTTAAAAACATAGATATTATCAACAACAAGGTAGGCAATTGATCAATCACAGTCTACATTCTCTTGTAACTGGACGCGACAGTCCTCATCAGACCACGACGTCGCTCATCCTATTTGCTACCAGTACTAATCGATCAAGCTGAGCTCTCCACTATAAGGCCCTCTTGCCCGATGAACAGCCTGCCAGAATTTTCTTTATCATGATCACATGTGGGATCAATATTGTACTAAAAAACTGCTTTAAAAAACGAGGAAAAAACCGTCCTAATAGCTCTATGTCACTGTCAACTTTTTCTTTATTGCCATCTTCGACCACACAGCTGCAGCCTGCAGTTACGAATCCATTATCTCAAGCCTCGACTGTTCTCGGCCAGCTTGCTGCCACGAACGACTTTATTTTTAACGGTACAATCTTATTTGAATTTCTATTGATGGCTGCGTATACATTTATTGAATGGTCAGATGAGTTTTTCAAATCTCACCCAACATTATTCAAAGTTATAAGTTGTTAACTACACTATTTGGAATTATTTAAACTGCACGCGCAAATTGCATGAGGGCGGGTAGTTGGTTTACGCTGGCCACCAAACATTCAATCGTAATATTTATTTTATCCTGGGTCAAAATGAAAGATCGCATGCAACACTTATTTAAATACAAGCCAAATTATTACTTGCAGTCACCCGATATCAATTAGGACACGTCATATCACAAACTTATTATATATCATGCGTATTGGGTGGCGTGGTTCATTCTAATTGATCTTCGTTGTCCAGCCACCGGAGGTCAATCAGGACGCGTCACATCACTAATTTATTATATACTGTTGTGTATTGGGTGGCGTGACACGTTCTAATTGACCTCCAAACTGTCCAATCACTGGAGGTCAATCAGGAAGCATCACAAACACTAAATTATTGTGTATCATTGTGTATCGAATGGCATGGCTCGTTCTAATTGACCTTAGGATTGTCCGATGATGACCGCAAGAGAGAGAAGAAGACTAAAATTATAGAGAGAGAAACAGTGCATATTTGATATTTCACAACACTATTTGTTACACGGAAAAAAATGTTTTAATAGTATTGTCTCATTAAATTAAGAGACGTGTAATTTGCGAGAATCATATTTTAAATACTACTGTAGAGTGTAGACAATTAATGCACGTAGCAGATCGACGGTTTTTTTTTATAATTTTTTAATTTATGTTGAAATTAATGCATTACATGATACATATAAAATATTAATTTCAGCTTAAATACAAAATTTTTGAAGCTTTTTTTAAAATTTAAACGCATTGAATTTATCATCTTAAGATTTTAATAAAGAATTCTTTTTCTGCTGTTGCGCGTGCAGGATGTGATGTTCGGCGGGACGGAAACAGTGGCTTCAGCAATCGAATGGGCAATGGCGGAAATCCTTCGAAGCCCCGACGAACTGAAACGGATCCAGACGGAGCTCAATCAAGTCGTCGGCCTCACACGCAAAGTCCACGAATCGGACCTCGAAAAGCTCCCTTACCTCAAATGCGCCATCAAAGAAACCCTCCGCCTCCACCCTCCCATCCCGCTCCTCCTCCACGAAACCGCCGAAGACTCCGCCGTGGCGGGCTATTTCATCCCCGCGCGCACCCGCGTGATGATCAACGTATGGGCGATCGGCCGGAACAAAGCCGCTTGGAAAGACCCCAACGCCTTCCGACCGGCGCGCTTCGCGCCGGGCGGATTAGACTCCGCCGTCGATTTCCGCGGCAACTTCTTCGAACTTCTACCCTTTGGTTCGGGCCGCAGATCCTGCCCGGGGATGCAACTGGGGCTGTATGCGCTGGAGCTGGCCGTGGCGAATCTGCTACATTGCTTTGCGTGGGAATTGCCGGACGGGATGAAGCCGTCGGAGTTGTCGATGGACGATGTGTTTGGGCTAACGGCGCCGCGAGCGGAGCGGCTGGTGGCGGTGCCCAAGCCCAGACTCCTGTGCGCGCTCGATGCGTAGAAGGTACGGTGGCCTAATTAATAAGGAAATTGTGGAGTACTGTCATGTAATTTCGTATGTATTACTGTCGCGAGAGGGAAATTGTGATTGTTGTTGGAGAATTTTACGTCGATTGATTTTATGTTTATATGTATGAACAGATTGCTGAAAGGGAATAATTACTTGTTTATAATGCGGGGAGTTATTGCTGAAGGAAAATTTGTTGAAGCTTTCGTTCAACGACCTAAGGGGGTTTGATATTTCAAATTGTGGAAGTTGTTCGGTTGAATTTATGTGATTGAAAACCACGATTAATGAATCAGTATTCTTGAAAAAATATGGTGCACGTCGAGATTTAGGCTTTGTTTGGGACGATTTTTCTTATTACTTCTTAAAACAGTTTTTTAATATAAAAAGAAAGTTGTTTTAAGAAGCAGTAAGAAAGTCGTCCGAAACGAAGTCTTGCTTAAGAAAATTGGTATGTGGTAAGTACCCAAAGATGCACTACAAAAGCCGTACCAAAGGAAGCCTAATAACCCAAAAAATTTGCCTAAATATCAGGAAAAATCATAAGCAATAGAATTGTGCTCGAGAGATTATGGGCAAAGATGTGTTTCTTCATGGCCTTGACTAAGAGCCACAATCCAAAAGCTATTATTGAAGTAAATTTGAAATCTGGTGAAAATTATTGGAGTGTGCTTGAAGAAGTAAATAACACTTTTAGATGTATATATTGAGATGAAGCACAAAAATACCATCAAATTAGGATAAAATGAGCTTGATGGAGTTATTAATATTGTCAATATTGAGACACAAGCAAGTCATCATCATTAAGAATGTGAGCTATTTGTATGTTTCTCGTGCTAGTTTCATTGTAGGAACTGTTGTTGATGTGATGTTAAAAAATATTAGAGAGGTTGCCCGTTACAATACAAAAAAAAAGGTAGGGGGAAAGTGAAGTACCCTATCTCAAGTCAGATTTGGATCCAAAGTACCACTCAAGAGAATCATTTAGATAAATAGAGTAATATATCAGAAATAAGGTTGTTGATATTGTCAATGAAGAGGATCATTTTTGTCTCATCTTTATATCGAAGAAATTTTTTGACACCGTATTAAAGATATCAAGTTTGGCACATAATATATTTTCCAGTCTAGAACTTATATATAAATTATATAATATTGAATTTGAAAATAATTAAATTTATTTTAAAATTAACATAATAATTTTTATATAATATTAATTTCAAAGAAATTTAATAATTTTAAACTTATTTTAATATAATTTATATTTGAATTGTATAAAATAAAATTTCCGCATGTGCTAGCTTTGGGTGTGAGAAAAGAATATTCAAACTAGAATAGTAGAATGCAATTGAAATTCCAAAAAAAAAAAAAAGAATAATAAAAATTTCATGATGAAAATGACTTGAAGGTTCTAACCAAGGGACATGTGTGTTAGATAGCCAAATGCTAAGAAAAAAGGGCTGTCGATTTTGACCGGCACTTTGCTTTTATTGGTCAAATCTATCCAAAATTTTCAACAATGAAGACTGTTCGCTCTTTTATTTTTATAACCACGACCCCACCTATCTAAGACAAAAACAGATGCACCTTTTTTTAAAGCTTTTACTTTTGTTTAAACTAATTGAGCTATTTTAGTTGTCACCAATGCGGTTTAGTTTGCTTCATTTAAGAATGTTTTAGCTATTTTATTATTTAAAACTTGACCACCAATCTCCCAACCAATGATTTCCAGACTATTTTCTCCCAAACTTTATCGTCTGATTATGATCATCAGACTGCTAACGCTGTGTTACGATCCTTTATCATTGTCACTTAGTTATATCAACATCAGCTAAATTCGTGAGTTCTCGTCACACGGTGTTGCCCATAAAAATAGTTGCATGTCATTGATGCCAACTATAACTCAAGACATCAGAACTAAGAATTACGTTTGAGCTATTAGTCTCTGATATCTTCTCTTCAAAGAAGAAAGATCAAATGGATACTAAGTGATCATATCTTGAAGATAACTCCCATGCCCTAAAATTCTTTCAACTTGTATCAAAGAATATATTATATAAGTTTTATGTCTACTATATTGTGTTAACTTCTTTTCCAATCGTATTAAACAACAAGATTTGCACTGATAATAAATACTAATGGAATTTGTTCAATTGGCCTAGATTACATGCGTGGTATTTTTGCATTTAGATTTTACATGTAAAAACTCTAATGTCTCTTACAACTCTTCCATTATTTATGCATATATTAAATTTTCATATAATATTAAGGTATTAAACCCTTTCACCACATTACTATGTTACTTTAATGTATAACAAAAATTAAGCTAAAAATATACATTAAAAAAACTTATATTGTCACATTCTTAATTTATGCATGCATGATTACGAATAGAAGTTTTCAGTAATTCATTAATCATACTTTTTTTGACATATTAGGAGATTCAAACACGGGCGAGATCAAGAGGAATTTTTCTTTTGTTGACGAGCAAGCCTACAACCCGATCTCTAATTATACTTTATGAAAGCAAAGAAAAGAACTTATATCATTAGTTTAACGTTTAAAAAGACAAAAAAAGAATTATGGTATTATATACAAAATTTAGGGTTAAGCTTATAATTTAACATTTATTTTTGTCATATGCAAAATTTTAAAATTATTTTTATGGTTATTCATATGCCATATAAATATTAAAAAAATTTATGAGAATATTTTGAGTTAAATTTAATAAATGATATGAGGTACATCTTTTTAAATTATAGATATTTATCTTCACATAATTATGAAATACCCCCTTTCCTTCCGTTCTGATAAATTCCATGAAATGTTTACCACAAAAATTTAGGGGATTATGGGCATCATCAAATTTATTGATGATGCAATGCAGATTTCATTATTATTTTAATACAATTTACTGTTAAAAATTATGATGTGACTTTCGCTTTAAAAGCTAATACCAAACTTTTACTTTCAACACCTCAGTTAATTACGTGATTATTGAACCCTAAACTCATTATTATCTTAACCTATCTTTTTAGAAAAAAAAAAAAAGAATTGGCTAAGAATCTTTGACGTAAAATATATTAGTTTTAAAGTTATTGGATTAATACTAAGATTAATATTATATATGTAAAGAGCAAAATTAAAAGTTTTAAAATCGATTATATTTATTTTATATTAGAATATTCTTTCATATTTTTAAAGAAATGAAAATCAAACCAGTGTGAAGTTAGGGGTGTAAGTGAGTCACGCCAACTTGTGAGCCAACCCTAGCTTTGCTCGATAAATGAATTGGGAGCCTAGTTTGAGCAAACTTCTGCTCAACTCGTTATCTTGCAAGTTGGCTAAAAATTACATACCTCATATCATTTTCTTATATGAAGCGTTTTTTTTTTCATTTTTTATCTTCTAATTTCAATTTTTATAATTTTAGTATAATAATTATTTGAATTATAATCTTTTTTTTTTTTCCTCTTTCACTATAAACAAGCTGGTTTGTGAGCTGACTCGAACTCGTGGAACTAAGCTCTAGCTTGAGCCTACTCTCGATTAATTAATCATGCTAAAGCTGAAGTTATGAGTGATTCAAGCTCGGTTAGACTCATTTACATCATTATTACTTGATATAAAAGCCAAGATAAGAGACCATTAGAGGGCGGTGTGTTCAGCTAAATTTATAAAATATTTTTAAATATAATAAACATATGTTAATAAAATATTATTTATTGCAGTTTTTAATTATGCGTAGTTTTTTTTTAATAATAAAATAAACTTTTATGGTTTTTTTTAAATTATAAATGTTTTATTTTTTATATTTTATAACTCTACCACTACCTATTATAGAAAAGATGTCCCTCCTAATGCTTCACCACATTCATTAATTTAAAATATTTTATTATATCTAACATGTCATGCATTGTATCACGATGAGTTCAGCACAGATATCTTTGGAATATTTTTAGTCTATCCGTCAAAAGCTTTCTTAATCCTAAAATTATTAGTCTTTATGTATTTTAGAGTCATACAATCAATCATTAAAAATTTAATAAATTATTGTAAATAGAATAACTAACGCGACAATTTAAATTTAATGAATAAGAAAACTCTTTAAATTTTAAAAGTCTAAATTTAAAATTCTAAACCAATCAACCCTTAATTTTAGCAAATTCATAGCCTGAATGAAGCTTAATTTGACAATATCAGAAGTGCTTTCAACGATTGACTCTAATGATCACCACTAGTAATTATCATTCATTGACCATTGCCGCTCAATTTTTGTAGCCAAATTATTTTTTCTAATTGTCTTCGACTGCCAGTACGCAACAGCCACCACCAGACCGTCATTGCCCGATTGTCATCATCTAATCATTCTCATCAAACTGCCACTGTCTAACTGATATCACTCCCTACCACTCTAGCAATCTCTACTATAGTTATAATAGATCAAGTTAATCTTTTTAGTTATTTAAGACCCTCTTCTCTAATTATGAGAAAGAGCGCTCTTCTATAATCTTACTTAAATAGCAGTTTGAAAAAATCATTTTAATTGGACTCAACCCTGTGATTCTTTTCCTTTTCGAAGTTTTTCATGTAAAAATTTTAATGTATTGAATATTCTTTTAACTATATGTATCCTATTTTCATATAAAATCAAAACATTAAAGTCTCTTACAACTATTTTAAATATTCTGACGCACAACAACAATATTAATGATATCAGCCTCCAATTTCTGTTTTTTTTTTAAATTGATTTTAAAGTCCAATGCGACCAATCGACTGACTCTTTTGCTTCATTTGTCTTTGATTAGTACGTTAATCTAATCATTAACCAATGTAATTAAGCTTTGTTAGTATGTTATTAATGAGATTCTTACCTTTTATGCAGACAAATGACATCATTGACATGTTAGCAGGCAAGGCTAAGGCCTTAGCTCAATCATGAAAGGTGGGTGGTAGTGGTGGTTGAGGGTTTATATATATATATATATATATTTTATTGTTATTACATAACATTTTTCTTTAACTACCCATATACTTATTGTCATGCCATTTAAAATTTTGTAAGTTTAAAGAAACAATTATTTTCTCATGTAATTAAATAATTATTTTGTTACATTTAATTGAAGGTTATTTTTCAAAATTACAAATCTATCTCGCCAACTTCTCTTGCAAATCCTAAGGGTTATCCGATTTGAAGAATCATTATGTTAACCTTTGGATGATAACCATCCTTTTCTTCTTTCTATATATTATTAAACATTCTTTTTAACCTTTTTTGTTAAGAACTTGCTTGTCTATTTATTTTTTTGCTTTTCTTTTGCAAACTAAGGCTTCGTTTGGGACGGCTTTTTTATTGCTTTCTAAAACGGAGTTTTAGTACAAAAATAAAAAATTTTGTACTAGAACTCTGTTTTAGAAAGCAGTAAAAAAGCCGTCCCAAATGAAGCCTAAGACATTCTCTTCTTTGTTTTCATACATAGCAAGCAAGAGAATTGGTGTCATTCTCTTGATCTTCTTGTTCATGAGTCACATCTTAGTGATGCAAAGTCCTTCAATTATCTTATCACTTAATTCTCATATGTATTTTTTTACACTTTATTCGCTTAAGATTATAATATATATATTCATAATTATATATTCATAGTAGATTACAAAAAAAGGAGAATTTATTACGTGCGGTCACTGGATCGTCGGAGGCCAATCTGGACGCGTCATGACACCCGATATACAGTAACATACATTGTACTAGTGACATGATGCGTACTGATTGACCTCCGAACGACATCGAATGACGGCACCTAATAATTTCTCCGCAAAAAATGCCTACAACAAAGTTAGCGTATAGCACTAAAGTCACTGATCATAAAAGCTGGACCCCAACAACTAACATTAAAAAAAAAAAAAATCAATAAAGATGCCGAACAATGAAATTACATAGACACGAATCTTTCTCTCTCTAATCAAATGAACGAATACAGGCCTTTTGTATCTCTTCTGGAACATAATCATTGAGAATAGACATCTGTAGGTCAATGCTGCACCCCCCATATTAAATAAGAGAGATAAAGTCCGAAATGAAATAGCCAAGCCTTGTCCAACAACCATTCAAAGTTTCTAACTTCAGAAAATTTTTAGAAACTCTACAGATTTTCATTGCAACAAAATTGCAGATATCGTCTGACTGTGAAAATTAGTAGAAGAAACTTCATTTGCAGCAAGCCAACTAACAAGAACAAACTTCATTGTCTGTATCAGCGAGAATGATATGATATAATTGTTTTTTGATCCTTAATTAAGCTAGTAATTAGCATAATTCAACATCATTAATGATTAGCCGATGAACTGGATCAATCTAAAACCAAATAAGACAAGATAGTATAGGTGCAACTCACCTCCAGCATTTTCTGATTAGATTTCTTACCAGGTTTGTTCAAATCCAATACCTAATTCTTGATATAATTAGGTGATCTGTTCGATCTTTTTGGCTGGAATGTACTTTTCATGATTTATGAGTTTGCTGTATATCTACCATTCAAACGCACAAATATGATCAGCGTAGGAAGCACACGCAATGTTTGAACATTGGGTACGTACAAGCATGAAAAACTACTATTGATAAAGTGAGATTGGCTTGTGTTTTTTCAGTGGAGCCACTTAATTAATTTTGCACCACTGAAATAGAACTAATCATTGATCTCATGTGCAGCAGGGTGTCAAGTATGGTCATTCAAAGCATAATGTTTTTTCAAAGCATCTAGTAGAGGCAACGAAGACAATGGGGTATTTAATAAAAATGGATTTTCAAATTGAAAAAAATCGAACAAACTTAACATTCATGTGGGAAGCTATGTAGTGTTCATAATAATGGAAAACGAAGCTGTGAGAACTTAATGAAGCAAAGTCAACATATTGGTTTTGTCTTTCATAAGCAATCAGATAAAGTATAATTGCATATCACATGCGATTGAATACTTCTGTTGATTGCATAAGGTTTCTATTAAGACAGGGATTGACTTTCCATGGACATGGTAAGTTTTCTAAAAAAAATATGGTAATTTTTTAGAATTGATGCAATTTTCTGGCTGAACATAATAAAGATATAAAAGATGTAACACTGAAGAATACTTCTAAAAATTTAAAATTAATTATGCCTAACATTTAGAAATATATTACAAGTGTTGCATCAATCGCAATTACCAACTTCATAACCAAGGAAATCGGTGATAGTTTTTTTTCAATTTTAGTTGATGAATCGCGTGACATATTTATAAAAGAGTAAATGACAACTGCAGTGTGATTTGTTAACAAAAATGGTCAAATAATTTAGTGTTTTATGGGCATTGCTCATGTTCTAGATAATAACTATTAAAAGTCTCAAAATTGTTATGGAACAGTTCCTTCTAACTTATGGATTGAGCATTTCTAGATTGTGGTCAAGGCTATGACAGTGCTAGCAATATGAGATGAAAGTTTAACGATTTGAAGGCTCTATTTTTGAACGAAAATAAAGCAGCAAATTAGATTCATTGATTCTCACATCATCTTCAGTTAGTATTGGTATCAATAGCGAAAAGTCATGTTCAAATTGCTTTATTATTTACTATTATTTTCAAAGTGATGAATATTATTGACGTTTCATGTAAGCATCGTGGCCAACTTCGAGATTTACAATGAGAGAAAATATTAAATAAATTACATATTGCATGGCTAATAACATAGACAAAGGTTGAATCAAAAAATAACTCTTAGGCGTGCAGACGATAAACGATGGAATTCGCATTATAAATTAATTATAAGGTTGATTACAATGTTTTCTTTAGTAATTGATATTCTAGAAATTATTTTGGAGATGGTGTAACCTTTAGAACAAAGAGGCGAGGGATATGCATTATTGAAATTAGTAAATAATACAAAAGCAAATACTGAGTTACTTTTGTCTATTGCCTGTTTCAATCTAATAATGTCGTTTATGCATTCAATAAAGACAAGTTGATAAGAATGACATAGTTTTATTCAACTGATTTTCCTCCGATTGATCACACGATTCTTGAAAATTAGTTGGACATTTATATTATGGATATATGCTTTGATGAACCATTTTCTTCATTATAAGATATAAGAAGCCTTGATGAGAAAATGATTTAAAGTAGGAAAAATATTTTATATCCTTTTACTTTTAGACTATTGAAATTAGCATTAGTATTACTTGTTGGAACAACAACATTTTAAAGAGCATTTTTTGCCATGAATATTATAAAAAATCAGTTGTGAAATAGAATTAAAGATCAATGGTTGAATGATATATTAATTGCTTGAAAAAAAAAATTATATTGTATTGATAATGAAGCAGTCATTCAACTCTTTTCAAATATGAAAAATAGGCATTATAAACTATAACTTTTTAATCATCTTATATTTAATATTTTAACTATTTAAATAATAAATAGAAAAAAAAAACTTAAAACTATCTATGCTGGTCCTAAGCCCGAATGAAAAAAATTGGAGCGAAAATTTATCAAAATAAATTTAAGCCCGCAAAAAAAAAAATGAAGGCTCCGCCACTGGTCATTGTAATAACCCTCCAGTCATGGAATTCCCAGTCATGCCCTAATTTCTCATTTTTATTTCGACATAGATTATTGACAACTGCTTCACCTATCCAGGTTTTGGCATTCTCATCATCTTCATTTCTGGCCTCTTCCTTCCAAAACCTGTCCTCCTCTCCTCCATTAGTTTTGAATTTTTTTGTGTGCTTTCTTCTTCTCAGATGCAGATTTTTCCCTTTAATTTACCCCTTGGCCCTATTAGCTCTATCTCATGATCACCTTATTTGTTTCTCTAGTCCACATCAATCTTCCTCTCATTAATTTACTTTTTGAGGCTCATAGGCATTCACTCTGTATGAACACTTCATAATATTCAATTATACAATATATGATACGTATAGGAAATGACTATTTTTACTCACAAATTTTGTTAATGATACAAACAGCAATCTAACTTACAAGAAGAATGAAATTTTAAAAAAAAAAATTATTCAATTTATGATTTTTAATCAAGGTAATGATGATACCTCAAAATTTGTAATGTTCTCTTAAAACAACGGCTTGATCTGCAGAGACATTAGTTATTCAGTCAAATATGGTAAAAATGACCATGATTAATGTTTAATCATTACAATAGTAATAATTCTATCATGCTCAAGTAACCACTAGTATAGATGGCATCCACTGGTTATAAGGGCGTTCTCAACAACACTAGGATACCTTTGTGAAGGGTGATCCTATTTATGTCCTATGGAACAAACTAAAAGTTTTCAAACAAAGACTTAAGCATGCCACCTGGAATAGTTCTTTAAGTATCTCTGAGATAACTCAAAAGCATACAGATTTTAAGGCTCAAAGTTCTGATAAGCGAGAGAGGATCCATTAAATCATCATCTTTTTGCTCAAGCTATAAGGAAATACAACACAAACTTGTAACTACTTTTTCTGATTCATATAGTTGGGCTTGTCAAAGGGCTAAGTCTAGATTGCTTAAACATGGTGAAGAGGACTTGAATTTTCTTTACTATAAGATCAATTGCTGGCAGAATTTTAATCATATCAAGGAGTTATCTTCTGAAAATGTGCTTATTTGCTCAATCTGAAAGCAATTATGAAACTGTTAATTACTTTAACAATCTTTTTAATCAAGTTGAGTATGACCCATTCTTCCTAAAATTATAAATCCTATTCAAGTTGCATTAATGGATGGTAGAGATATAACTGATAATATTATTTCAGCACATACATTTTGAATAAATTCAGAAAGAAACTCTAGTCTTAAAGATTTTTGTGTTAAAATAGATCTTAAGAATGCCTTCGATAGTGCTAATCCAAAAGCCTTACTTGATTATCTTCTATAGATTGGCTTACCCCAGAAGTTTGTTAACTAGATTAGTGGCTGCAATTTCTGAAGTTCCTTTCTTTGTGATTAAAATTTGTTAATTTTCTACAAAAATGACCATTATCTCCCCATCTTTTTGTTATAGCAAGGGAGGAATTATCTTGCATTATGAAAGATAATTGTGACAGCATTATGAAAGATAATTGTGACAACAAGAATTATACAACAATTGTTCAAAATAAGATCCCTATAGCTCATCTGATCTTTCTTGATGATTTCTTATTCTTCGGGCATGCTAATGTGGCCACTATCTCTGCTCTTATATCAGCTCTAAATGTCCTTAAAGATAAACATGGATTATATATTAATATTGATAATTTCGACATTTTTTTTTAAATATGTCAACAACTTCAATTCTTTATGTCTTTATCTAACATTGAGTAGAAAAAAAATATAATTCAAATACCTAGAACTGCCTATTTCTAGCGAGACATTGAAAATGTTTGTTTGATAAAGAACGTAATCAAACACCGGATCGCTGGGTGGAAGTAAAAATTCTTTTCTTTTTCTAATAGGCTGTAATTGATAAAATTTTCTCCTGTGTGTTTTTATCACATATTGGGTCAAAGCCATACGTATTCCAAAATTAGCCTTTAAGAAGATAAAGATGTAGATTCTTATGTGATAATGGTGAGACTAATAAAATGCAAATTCTCTCCTAGTGCAATGTGACTAGACCTCTTAAAAATGGTGGCTTTGGATTTTTATCTCCCTCACGTGTTAACTATGCCTGAAAAATCAAATGTCTTTAGAAATTCTTGTATGAATCTTCTCTATTAAATACTTGGGGGTGTAAGGCTTATACTTCTTTATGGTGGAACAAAAATTATCATCTGTCCCATTATTGGAAGGCATTAAAACCTATTAGTACTACTATAAGATCATCTATTATTTTTCAAGTAGGATCTAGTGAAAAAGTTCTTTTTACTTGACAAATGTTGGGGTAAGCTGCTTTTTAGCACTTTTAGGCTTCATTGGGACAATTTCTAACTGCTTTTTAAAACAACTTTTTAATACAAAAATTTCTAATGGAAAGTTGTCCCAGATGAACCTTAATCTTTGACTCAATGCATGTGTATATTCCATTATTGAAAGAGGACACTGGAGATTGCCTTCTGCACTATTTAATTTCAGATGTGTTATAATACTATCAATAAGATTCAAATTTTGAACAGGGGATAGTTTTTTGGATAAATAAAGATAATTTTTCTTGTTTCTGATGCCAAATATTATATTTTCTCCTCTTATTCCATTCTTAATTGGTGTAAATATGATTAGTACAAGATACATTAAATAAAAAAAATGATTTTCAATTAAAAAGTTTGAATTAATGATTCAAAACTACTTATAATTTGCGGATTATAGGCTTAAATGTGTCGTATAATCTCGTATTTTATGCAATGATATGAAGGAAAGTTATGCCTATATATTTTTCTAATGTTCTTACTCTATGTGGCACATAAAAAAAAATATTGCGTGATGGTTCATTTTTTCTTGTTGATGCTACTGTTTTGCAAGTTCTTCTGCATACTGAATTATGCCATCATAAGCTTTTTATTTAAAAACCCATACTTGATATATGCTGGAGTTATTTATCTCTTCTATATGGAAAGAAAGTAAATGACAAAAATCATGATGGAATTTTTACTGCTCATGGAAACCTCAAGATACAAATTTAGTGGTCCATCAAGCACAAATTTTGCATATGGAGAAGGTTTAAGATTTAGGATGCTGAATTCGAAAATTAATTGTTGGAATGGTGGTCTTGAAAAGTTTATTACTTGGTTCGTGGAATCCAATTTCAATTCTCTTCTCAGTTTTCTTCTTTCAAATTCCAACTTTTCAATAGTTTTGTTGCTTATGGCTGTAGGTTTTTAAAGGTATTCATTTGAATTTTTTTTTTTCATTTGTCCGTTTTGCATATAATGATTATCTATGAGTTCGAATGATGAAATTGAAAATTACACATTTCAATGATAGAGATATTGATAAGTTTATTGCTTGGTTATGGAATCTGATGTCATATTTAGAGTTGTTTAGCTATTTTGTTATTCAAACAAAAGCTTTTTGCAAGGTGTTTCATTTGAAAATTAATCAACTTGCCTATTCTGATTCATTGAATGATATATCAGATGATGTTGACAACAAATTTTGGTTTATGCTAACTCTAGGCTTTGATGATCCAAGTTCAACCTCACATGTACTATATTTTTATCAAAAACAACCACACATATTCTATATTTCTTGAGTTGCAGATGGATGGAACATGTGGGCCCTCAACAAACTTTGCATATGAAATGACCCCGCATAATTTTATTTTGGATTTATGGTTTTCTTATATGGTGTACATACCAATAGCTTTTTACAATTATAGTTTGTTAGGTCTTATTGTATTGAGCCGTGACAGGCAAATCCCAAAATCTAATTTTAGAATATTTCAAATTCTCTTTCAATTTAAATTTTAAAATAAACTACAAAGCTACCAAAACATCCAAGTACTAAAAATAAATTCATCAACAAGATTTCTTTTATTTTATCAAAATGTATAAACTAAGTACAGAGCTATAAACAGAAACTGTAGAACTAAATAATAAACTAATCATAACTGCACAAAAATCAAAATAGAGAAATATCTAAAAATTCAAATATGATCCTAACCTGCTAATCAACAAGCTCCACATATGCAACCAGTTCCTCCAAGCCTTACAAAAAAAAGAAGTAACAAAAGTAAACAGAAAACAATATCAACATTCACCTTTCAGATTCTCGGGTATTCTAATTTGCAGATCATTTCTCAAGGGGCGAAACTGATTGATTTGCCTTCCTGCAGTCCAAATTATATAATCAGCTGTTCCATACTCAAAAGGCTTGACCAAATTAGCATCATAGCCAATCATTCCTTGGCTTAAGAGTTTGGCTTTCTCCACACTGTAAAGAGATATCTTTCCTGTTCCTTGACCTACTGTTGCAACTTTAGTCCCTCCATCTATAAATGAAGGTTTATATATCCTCTGACAATTTCCTGAATTTGTGTCAACATGGCCAGCAAGTTTGCAAAGAGGATCAGCATAGCTTCTAATATCGTAAAGAAGTAATGTAGGATCTCTACTTGCTGTCAAAAGTAGAAAATTATTCATCCTGCACCACTCAACTGTGTTGAGACTGGTGGAATGTTGTGAATTGATGATGATGGTGCAAGGTTTTTTTAACCTTGCATCAAGTATACAGATTCGTCCATCGGCTCCACAATCAGCAAGTTTATCTTTATCATCACTGCATAAGCATGATGATAACAATTAAGTATTTAAATATAGGAAGATGTTTTCAATTAAAGAAGCATTGGCAAAATTGATACACATCAGATGATATGAAAACCATATATAGTTGATGGCAGGTGAAGTTGTTAATCATAATAGCATTGAATATGTAATCATAAGAATCCTCAACTAATCCAAGATTTCAAGACTGGAGCCTGAATGTAACGAGCATTACTTTCCTTCTTTTTATATGATAGAAAATACTAGAGGATTTAGGCTTCATTTGGGGAAGTTTTTCTTCTTTTTTTTTACTGATTTTATTGTAGGAAAAATAGACATGAAAAAACTATCTATTTGAATGAAAAATTGTACAACTTTTTTCCTGCTTTTTTAGCATTTGTTTTAGGAAAGCTACGTTTGAAAAAATAGAATAGATATTGTGATTAAAAAAAGAAACTTTCTCGCTTTGCACTTTTCTCCTTATAAGGTTGTGTGAAGGTTTCCACTTCCTTTCCTCATTGATGACAGATGTTTAGTCGCCTTCTGTCAAACTTTCGATGATGTAGTGATGAAAGAGATTATCATGGAGATCGAGTAGGTGCTTACTATTTTGAAAATTTCCACCTTACATGTGTAATTTCAAAAATCCAATATAAGTAACTAGGGTTTTTGACAAATTGGTTATTAAGCTGATATGAATTTAACATATTATTATCCTTATAAATGAGATGAATGTAGAGAAGCAGATTCCTTGCATTCAATTTTGACCAATTGGGTAAATTTGGGTTTTTCTGAATTCACTCTCAAATTTGATTATTTTGATTGGTTGTCTTAATTAATGAAATTTAATTAAAATTTTGATGAATTTAGGCATTGATGCCATGCTTAGTGATGAGCTTTTCTTTGTTTAGGGTCCTTAATGAATTTCAAAATTATTAAGAATTAATCTACTTGAGTGAATTTCCTTGATGTAAGCTTTTTGCTGACGATATTCTTCTTGTTGATAAGACTAAAGAGGGAGTTGAAGGTAAACTTGAATTATGGAGGTCAAACTTAGAGTCTAAAACCGAATACATGGAGTGTAATTTTAGAAGTAATAGGTCTAATGGGGGGTTTGTGACTTTGAGCGATCAAGCCATTAATAAGAGTGCACGTTTTAGATATCTTGGGTCTATTGTTCAGAGTGATGGTGAAATAGATGGGGGTATTATTAGCAGACGTTGGATGGATGAAGTGGAATGCATCGGGCTTGTTGTGTAATAGAAAAGTACCACTCAAACTTAAGGGAAAATTCTATAAGATGGTGGTTAGACCTGCAATGTTTTATAACGCAGAATGTTGACTATTAAAAGAGAAGCATAATATAAAGTTATGTGTTGCAGAGATGAGGATGCTCAGGTGGATGAGTGGCTTTACTCTTAGAGGCACGATACGAAATAAGCATAAAAATGAAAAGGTTGGAGTAGCTCCATGTAAAACCCAAAATCGATAATCGTAGGCGTCCCACGCATTTTGATGCATCGCGATGAAATTTAAGTGAAAATTCAATGTCATCAGATTTCGACGAAATAAAATTTATAAAATTCTAAGCAAAATTCTGAGTAAATTAATATATAAAACCTATATCTAATTTTGCTTAATTTACAAATTAAAATTAATAGAAGTCTCTTAATACTCAAATTACCCTTAGTCATTACTAAAGCGAATATGTTTTAAGTAGACCTGTCAATTTCGGGTTACGGGTCGGGTTGACCCGAACCCGAAAATGACCCGGCACTATTCGGGTTCGGGTTGACCCGACCCGGTTTTGCAAACGTGTCAATTTTCTGGACCTGAACCCGACCCGCTTCGGGTTCGGGTCAACCCGACACGACCCGCGTAGTCGCGGACGCGACATTGCCTTTGGACGCCGACGCAGATCTGCGGACGCCGGCGACGCCGAACTAGCCTGGGCCGCCCGCCGCCTGGCCTCGCCGCCTCGGGACGGAACGTGGAAACGACGCGGAAACGCCACTGGCCGCCGTTTGGCCTGGCTTGCTTCGGAATGCGCGGGGAAATAGGCCAAATGGCCTGCCTCGGGACGCGCCTGCGCAGAACTGGCTTGGCCAGTTGGGTGGGGGCTGGCGGGCAGCGGGCAGCTCGGGGCTGGCGGGCAGCGCGGGGGCAGCAAGCGGGGGCATAAATTCGATTTTTTTTAAAATAAACGGGTTGTCGGGTTGACCCGGCAACCCGTCGGGTCAACCCGAACCCGACCCGTTTTTGCAAACGGATCGGTTTTCCGGACCCGAACCCAACCCGCTTCGGGTTCAGGTCAACCCAAACCCGAAAAATCCAGGTCGGGTTCGGATCGGGTTTTCGGGTCGGGTCCGATATTGACAGGTCTAGTTTTAAGTGAGAGCAATATGGTGATTTGGCTAATCCCTAACTCCCTAAAGCATTAAGAGGCCGAACCCCTCTCATCTTGCTATCATTTTGTGCGGTCGAACGAA
Source organism: Dendrobium officinale (assembly GCA_019514585.1). Classification (NCBI taxonomy): domain Eukaryota; kingdom Viridiplantae; phylum Streptophyta; class Magnoliopsida; order Asparagales; family Orchidaceae; genus Dendrobium; species Dendrobium officinale. The sequence goes on from CM033683.1 coordinate 88,932,638, forward strand.
GAGAAGGCGGACGGAAGAGCGGACGGACGGGAGAGGGGAGACGGGCACGTCTCTGGCGACGATTTCAACAGCAAATCTTGGAGGAAATTGTAGATGAGGCTAAGGGAAAACTAAGGCGAGTTTCTAAACAAGAATTTTCTTCTTTTTCTTAAAGATTTTTGGAAGAGAAAATTTTAGGGTTTCATTAAAATTGAATGTTTTGTTTAGGAAAATGATACGAAAGGTTTAGGAAAAAATTTGAACCATGAATTTGCAAGTTTTTCTCAAATTTTGTGAGTTTAGAAAAATTAGGGATTTCATTATTATTGGATTTTTAAGAAAATTTCTTAAGAGGTAATATTCCAAATGATCCTAAAGGAGTTTCTAATAACATAAATTATGGTTTTTCATGAAAATTTTATTTTCATAATTTCTATATTAAATAAATCCGAATTTTAATTAACCTAATTATTAATTCGGTTTAGGAGAATATTTGGCTTGATGATTTGATGAAATAAATGGAATTAGAATTTCTAAAAAATAGGGAGTTTAATAAATATGAAAATTATAATTAATTTTATTTTAATTAGGAAATTAATGTATATTTAGAATTATGGTGACGTAATGATTAAGGAATTATTTAAATCCAAAAATATAAATTAAAATAAATCTTTTAATAAAAATATGATATGATTAAGGTTGGGTGACAATGGTTGTTTTTATATTTAGGTACCGACTAAAAGGACGCCTCGAGCTTAAGAGGCGTCGGTGTGGATTTCAAATTTTCAATACTTGTGTTAATGTAGGTACTCATATCTCTTGTAAAACTTTCATATATTGCTTTGCTTTTTTTATTCAATGCAAAATTTTAAAGTTTTCAAAATTTATGTAATTTATGAATTATGTTTTGAAAATAGCATGTTAGTAAAGTCTTTTTATTTCAATATGTTAGTATGCTTACATGCTATGATTTATTCGTGGTTTTCATGTGTTAATCTTATGAATTATGATAGTTTTCGTTATAAGCATATGATTGAGTGAAAAATATACTATAAGTTTATGATATGAAACTGTGCATGTTGATGCGGAGTGCCCAAATGGTAAAGGGGTTCTTCAGAGCCAAATGGTAAAGGGGCTCTTTAGAGCCAATGGTAAAGAAATGGTCAAATAAATGAAAATATGTACCTGATCAGTACAAACTCTATGGTACCTCCGAGACGGATGTTATAGTAAATATTATGCATATTAAGGTTCATATATGTTTTGTATGCACATTAAAATTTTATGTTTGAGGAAAGATTATGAAAATACTTTTATTCAGAATGATTTTGAATTTATGTAGTAATGACTGTTCTTTAAAGTTTTTCACCTGATGGTTATTTATTTTTATATCAAATATTTTATTGTTGTTTTATGAAATGTTTATGGGAAATATGAATTACCTGCTGGGCAAGTAAGCTCATCCCTTGCTGTGGGATTCTTTTTCAGGAGAATCACCTAGGAACTGATGGCAGAGAGGCAATTTACTTACCGTCGTAGGACTGGACGGAGTCGGAGTGACAAGTTTTTCTTTCAGTTTGTGTCTTGTGTGTGTAAGGCATAGAACTTTGGGATTTATTGTTTTGACTATTAGTGTTTGATGTTATTGAAGAATTGTAAAAGAGAAAACAATATGTATATGCGTGGTTTAGTGACTCTTTTATGTCATATTGGAATGAACATTATTACAAGTTTATGTTGGAATGAATGTTAGTTTTTATTGTTTATCGTATGACTGTCTGTTCCCGCCTCGTTTTTGCGAGCTTACCAGGTCGGGTCGGGACACTCCAATGGCAGATAAGATTAGAGAGTCGCCTTAGATGATTTGATCACATAAAATGGCGGCCTTCTGATGACTCGGTTATGAGAGTAGATGTATTAGATTTAAATTATGTTAAGAAAGGTAGAGGTAAACCTAAAAAGACTTGGTTAGAAAATATTAGAAATGACATTTCTTTATTAGAACTAAATAAGAATTTTACTCTTAACTGGACAAAATGGAGGAAATGGCTTCATGTAGCCGACCCCACGTAGTGGGATAAAGGCTTGATGTTGTTGTAAGAATTAATCTACTTTCCTAACAGGATCATTGAAAGATCAATGTTTTATGTGACCAAGTCATCTAAGATGACTCTCTAATCTTATTTGTCACTAGAGGTACTACAACCTTTTCATGTATATACTCATTTCACTATCTGTCTGTAAGTGTAAAGTCACTCATCCACCTGAGCATCCTCATATCTACAAAACTTAATTTTATTATTCTCTTTTAATGGCTAATATTTTGCGTCATAAAGCGTTGCAAGTCTCACCAACATCTTATAAAATTTTCCCTTAACTCTGATCGATACTTTTCTAACACAGTAGGCCTAACACATTCATCCACTTCAACCATCCAATGCGAATTCTACTAATAATCAAGGCCGTGAAAATCGGACCGGACAACGAACCGGAAGAAGAAGAGGTTCACGGTTCGACCGGTTCAACCGGTCTAACCGGGGTCGAACCGGATGACGTAATAAATAATAAATATTATTAAAATTTAATAAAATTAACATAATAATAATGTTATCATTCAAAGTTTGAGACAAAAAATTAAATTAAAAAAAAAAACTATGAAACATAAAATTTATATAATTAAGTAAAAGAATTATATTAAAATCTCAAATAAAAGAAAAAATTTATAAAACTCATATTTATAAGAATTTACTCTCATAAAAAATGATAATTTTAAATTTAAATATTTTTTGAATTTTAAATTTAATTTTTAATGTAAATTAAATTTATATATAACCACCATATAATTTAATATAAATACATATTTAATATAAATTTAATTATAACATAAGTTTATAAATTTAATATAAATTATTCTTATTTTATATTATATGATTAAATATATTTTTACATTTTTATGTTGTATACCAAATTTCTTTTATAAATTTATATCTTAAATAATTAATAAATAATTAAATACATAAAATTATTAATGATAAATTATTTTTATTTAGTATTAATAAATAAATTTTTATTATTAACTAATAAATAAGTTTCATTTACATAAAAAATATTTAATTAAAAATTTTATTTAAAAATAGTTTTTATATGCATTATATGTGTTATGACTTATGAGTTCATTTTCAACTCATTTCTTTAGTCCCACATCACTTGAGAAGACTTTCTTCCTAGTGTTTATATAGCATTTTGAGTTCTCTTGTGTTAAGAGCTCACATGGTACCACCACTCCATGTGAAATGCTTCATGATGATTTGAAGATAAATATTTTATAATAAAAGATATATTATTATTAATTAAAATTTTTAAATATATGTTAAATTATTTATTTAAAAAATATTTAAAATTTTTTAAACCCCAAACCCTAATAATAGTGTGTTTAATTTAATTTAAGAGTTTTAATATTAATATATATATTGATAATGATTAAGTTTAATATTTATTTAATATTATATAATTTATTTAACTAATATTTTTTAAAAAACTGAACCGGCCGATTTTAAAAAACCGGGACGGGTTCACCGGTTGAACCGGCGGTTCTACCCAAAACCGGCCGGTTCAATGTGAAGGCGGTTTCCAGATTGGACCGGACCGGCCCTTAAACCGGTTCACGGTTGGACCGGCCGGTCCGGTCCGGTTTTTAAAGCACTGCTAATAATATCCCCATCTATTTCACAATAGCTTGAACAATTTACTCCAACACAATCGCATTTTCCACAACTACAGGTTGGCTTCTAGTTCTTGTGTTCTTCCCACAATGTTTTGACTTTAGTGAAATATTGACTTACATTTGTGTATTCTTTCTTGTGGTTGATGAGCTCTCATTTTAATTGGAAGATTTGAGGTCCATTAGTTTGCAGAAAACGTTCTTGTAAACCTATCCAAATTTTGCTGGCGATACTACAATATAGCAAGCTTGCTGAAATTTCTTTGCATACGGAGTTCATGATCCAAGAAATAAAGATGTTTTTGTTGCAAATCCAAGAATGGAGGAGGTGTGTGTTCATTACGTCTGGCTCGGGGATCAACCCATCAATGAAGCCAAGCTTATTATTGGTGGACAAGGCAATCATGATGCGTAGTTTTCATTAGTGAAGACATGGGAGACAAAGGAGATACCTGGGCTATTGGAGTGATAAAAGTAGAGAGGACACTGTGGATAGTCGACAATAAGATTTATGCTTCTTGCGGAAGAAGAACTAGTTGGCGTTCCCATGGAGAGGGATTTACAAAGAGTCTAACTTGTCCCTTATGATTTTATGGGACAATTAAAACCCTCTCTGATACCATCTTACAAGAAGACTGAGGCTTCGAGATGCAGCATAGAACAAAAAAAGGAAGAAGTGGAAGCCATACAACTAGGAAAAGAAAAAGCAAAAATGGTTTATTACTTTTCTACCAACTCTATTACAAAATAGAACCTATATATAAAAAAGGAGAAAAAAGACAAAAATGTAATAATTTTAATATCACATATGGCTTTTTTAGAATCTCTATGAGCCCCTCTATATTTTTCCCAATTTTTTGAGCTTGTACATCTAAACCAATTTTTATAATAAAGCTTCTTATTTTTATTTTTTACATTTTGATTCTACCACCAACTATTTTTTTACTGCTATATCTTTTTTTCTTTTTTATTCTTCAAGTATATACTTTATAACATTCTTAGGTTCCTCAACTCCTGCTATATGAATGTCATGATGCATTCATTTCATGTTGATTCATGTTATATGGCCATAGAATTTTAATGATTATCTTTGTCCTCTGCTTGACATAATCCACTTTATACCATTCATATTAATATGTTTGCCTTCAATAACATTATGAGTTGTTGCCGTAATTCTTTGAACTAGCATGACTTAAATAAATTTTAATCAAACTATCTCAATTATGCATATCTTCAAGAAAGATCTAATTTATATTGATCTCTATTAATCCTCAGCTTTGAACATAGACAACAATATTGTTACATGTGTCAAATTTTACTCTAAGCAAACCACTTATACGTTATCGCCTTGTGATCATCAACAGATATATTAGCCTTGTGACGTATCAGGATAGAGTTTTGCACAGCACAACTCTATGATAAACTTGTTTGAATGATACTTCATGGTGTGAGGATCGATAATTCCCATGGGTGTGGGCCTTTCGGTCCATCACCTGCTAATATGAATAGAGCATACCAAGTCCATTGTCATCACTGATATGATTAAACTTTCCTGATATTTTGTCTCTAGTGTACTTTCTGATTTATGATAACATAATCTGGTTTGAGTTTAATATCTATTTTGATTTGTTTATCCTATGCTTCTGTTGACACCCTCATTATTGAATGCTTGTATATTTCATTGTATCATTGCATATATTATGTGCATTTTGCAACACACTACATACTAAACCTTATATATGCATATGGGTATGCAGAAGCCAATTGTTGATCTACTCATTGTTATATTATAATTAAGCTGCCTACTTAGTCCCTTATACGTTTTCTTTCAGAAAGCAAGATCCTTTATGTAATCAGCAAATTTAAGCGAGACACATCTGCTATAAGTGCCATCAGTATTTGTGGTTAGTGATCATATAAATGTTATGAGTTCAATATGACTTTCGAACTTAATTAATTAATATGAAAGAAGGCTTAAAAAGAGTCTATTCTAATATTTATTTTTCAGATTATGAAATTTTCTCATTAGCTTGCCAATGTGCTCATGTTTTTTTTTTCCAGCTAGAGTTTTTCACATGCATATTACCCATGTGTAAATCTTTTGGACTGCAATCTTGACTTTCCTTTTCAATTGTGATTTGGTGCCATTAACCTTATTATTTACTTATACAAGCTGGGGAACTTGTGTTTTCCCTTTAGAAACATAATTTTAAATAAGAGAATTTAAATGGGTTTCCTAATGCCATTCAGTTAAGGACACGAAAATCATCAAAATGGCAACTTCTCTGGATTGAGTATCCCCAAAGGTGGATGCTTGCCCAAACTTACATACATGAAAATGCTCTTCATCCTCATCAGAATTGTTTTCATAGTCCACTATAGCTCTTTGGTTTCCTTTGAAGACATCCCTCCTACCTCCCTCTTATCCATCACAATGGATGAAGAAGGCAACATCTTGTCCTTCATCTTACCGAGTTCTTCCACAATAGCCTTGTCGACACTCGACTGTGAGGCTCAACCGCTCAAGATATCCTTTATCTGGGCCAACCTTGTTGCTGACATTGAAGTTTCATCAGCCTTTTCTAGATATGAAAAATCTATTTCAATCTTCTTGACTTCCTTTGAATGTTCATAACTATTTTTTTTTACATTTAGGCCAATTAAGGCAAACTCACACACACCACATACGCAAAACTCAAACCCAATATCTCTTGATTAGTAGCCAAATTTCCCAACCAACATACCAAATTGAGATATGTGGAATGTTCACAATCTAAATTCGTAGATGTCCATAAAAATGATTTTAATTTCTTGTTTTGTTGCCACAACCTAATAGAAGACCTTAGGTCAGGATTCATTTGTAAGTTAATTTGTATTTTTAATATTTATTATTTCATATTTTTTGGTGTTGATTTTTTTAGTCTGAATTAAAATATCTCAACTGAATAATAAAAGCAGTACAAACTAAAATATAGAAGAAAAAAAGTATGAGTTATGCTTTCCTAATAATTTCTCTTTGAAGTGCACCTTAATAACATGAAAACTTGAACAATCAAGAACACAAAAAACAAACCCAGAAAATTGAGGTGTGCTCATGAAATTAGAAAGTAACCCAACGAAAATGTAAAGAAGAGCAACAATGGAGAATTTACCCAAAACAAACTCCTCTGATTGCACCAGAATGATGACCGGATATATTCCGTTCGGCAACAAGCTCACCACCTGATAAAAGCCTGGATATACCAACAGAAGAGTCTTTAGAAGCTGTAGCTATCAAGCAATCAAATCTATCCACGGAAAAAATTCCGCTTGAATGCAGTCCCACTGATTCAGTAACAATAGGAGGAATCCAAGTCGATGAATACTGCTGCTTCTTAATATCCCACACAATAATCTTCCCATCATTCGAGCTAGAAACGAGTAACATTGGATTTCTCTCCATAAACATCACACCAGAAACCCAGCTCCGACTACCCTTCCAGCTCATGAGAGGCCTTCGGGTACCATCCTCTTCCACCGCCGTTCCTTCCCCTCCGTAAACGGAAATAAAGCCAGCATGGCCACCGGCAGCAACCAAGAACCGTTCTGGCCCTAAGAAACACGCATCCAAGGTGTAAATGTTGGTGAGCGAAGGATCGCGAAAAGCACTTCCAACAGATTTGACGCCCACGATAGAAGCCGAAAATGTGGAAAGAGACGGCGGAGGAACAAAAGAAGAATGGTTTTCCCCGTCGCAGGCGTAGCGGAAGACGGAAGAGTCGACGACCTCGACGTCGAAGGGCAACGAAGGTTCGTCGGCGTCATCGGATGGCGGCGGAGGCGGCCCTCGTTTCCTAGTGCTCCTGCGAAGAGGGACGGAGGGTAAAGGTGGGGTTTTAGGGATTCTCTTTCTGATCTGGGATTTGGGAGCTGGCGGAGTTGAGGCAAGGCCGAGCTTTTGAAGGAAGTCGGAGTTCCGGCGAATGGTTTCTAGGCGGATACGTTCGTAGTCGGAAGTTGAGTTGGAAGATGAGAGAGATTGGTGGTTGGATATTGGGTTTAGGGTTTTAGATGGATTTGGGTGGAGGAAGGCGTCGAGCGTGGTCTGCTTCAACAGTTTCGACGCAGAAGCCATGAGGCGAAGGGGAAAGACGTACAGTTTTGGAGGGAACAAAAGTGAAACGCGATGGTCTGTTGTTCCGCAGGAGAGATTTATCTTTAACTTCAACTATTATGGGTGTCAAACAGTTTTTGGGCTAGTTCGGGCTTAACACGAAAATGAGCCGCCCAAACCCATTAGGAAACTAATGGGTCACAAATTCAGACCCAAACTTCAAAGCAACAGAATAATATTCAATATCACTAATCAGAAGAAAAATCTTCAAAGCAACAGAATCCAGCTTCAGAACTTCTCGGGGTCCTAGAAGATAGGGGTGTTAATTCTTGGAGCAATTATTCCGTCGAGTTAACTGATCAGAGGTCAATAACCACGCGCCATATCATCAAAATTTCGGTATTTGACACTCGGTATTGCTCCGTATACATTCGGACCGTTTAGTTTTTGACTGGACGTAATAACTTCTCCAATTTTTGACACGACTTGAATCCGACCCGGAAAAATCTGAGTTAGGGTCAACCCGAACCCGAAACGGGTCTAGTTCGGGTTCAACAAATCAACCCGTTTTAAAAATAGGTTTGGGTTCGGGTTGACCCAGCAACCCGAAATTGACATGAAAACTCCTATTTGACTCGGAAACCCCAGATTGACCCATTTTTTACCCGATTTTTACCCGAAAATCAAATATTGACCGGAATTTTTACCCGAAAACAAGCAATTTTAGGTCAACTTCGGGTCATTGTGTCGGGTCAGGTTGACCCGGACCCGAATCGGGTCGGGTTCGGGTCTGGAAATCTGACATGTTTTTAAAAAATGGGTCGGGTTCGGATTGACCCGAATAGTGCCGAGTCAGTTTCGGATTCGACCCGAACCCGACCCGTTGACCCTAATTGACACCCCTACTAGAAGACCACCTACTTATTGTTTTTTTATTTTAGGATATTGTGGTTGTACCTATTATTCTATGTTCTGATTGCCACAATAACTACATTAAGTCTTTATTCTACTACATGAGATTCGTTATATGAGTTATTTTTTTCATTATGTGAGTCAAATTTTTATCTAAGTCTAACAAAAAAGACAATTTCTAATACTTTATAACCAAATCTTTTTAATCTATCTCTATCTTTCTTAATATAGGCCGATTCTGATACATCTACTCTCCTAACTGAGTGATTAGATGGTAGATATTTTATGTGATCAAATCATCTAATACAGTAACTTTAATCTTATATGACATTGAAGCTACTCCAATCTTTTCATCTTATTCCACATTAAAATTATAAAATACAAATGCACCCAAAATAGGAAAAAGTAGATTTAGGATTTGTTTGGGACAGTTTTTTATTGCTTCTTAAACCTGCTTTCTAGTTAAAAAAATTTGTACTAAAAAAGTGTTTTAAGAAGTGGTAAAAAACCTGTCCCAAAGGAAACCTTAATCAGAATAAAATCAAAACAAATTTCAAAGACTTTTGAATTCTCTTCAAATTTGATAAACATAGGTTTCGTTTGGGACAGCTCTCTTAATGTTTTTTAAAGCAATTTTTTAGTACAAAATTTTTTAGTTGAAAATTTTTTTGTATTAAATAGCTGTTTTGCAAAGCAGTAAGAAAGTCGTCCCAAATGAAGCCATAATCTAACATAATTTTCTCCATAAATTCATGTATATTTTGTTGTGAGGCTATCTTATATAATTTGTCTTTCTCCTTCCATTAAAAGCAATGAAAAAAAAAAAAAAACTTATTTGTTCATCGTATAATTTATATAAAGATGAACATAAAATAATTAAATTTATTTTTAAATTATTATTTATATGAAAAAAATATATATTAAACGTATGTCAATATATATTTAAAAATAATTTAGTGGTGATGTTTCTCTTGATAACGTGGGCCGAAAGCTTCCCAGTTTTGTTAGTAGGCCTTTGTTAGTGTTGGGCCTACTCAGCCGATCCAACATTGTAAATTCTCTTTATTGATCATCCCGGCCCACATAAGTTCTGTTGTGACATAATAGTTGAAAGTTGAAAATAAAACTGATAATTCGAATTATTGATCTAATTTGTGGCGCATAAATGAAATGGATATCGCTCTTCAATTATAATGACTTTCATATAACCAAACTTAGGAACATATGAATTTTGATTTTACTAAATTTATAGTTGAATTGAACGTCATGATGAGACGAACTTATAGATGTTACGAATGATCTGATTCGACTCCAAATGAGCTCAAATAGCACTCTTGAATTATATTTGAAAACTTTTGAACATAAATTAATTGATCAAATTACTTGCAATTATAACATACTTATAGTCAAAATGATTGGCTCATCTAAATAAACCAAATGAGCTTAGGATCTCTCGATACTAAAAAAATCATTAAGGCATTTGAATGTTTGATAAATAATCTATAGGAGACTAATATGGACCGTATGATGAAGTGTTATAAATTCTGACCAAATTTATCAAAACGCTCTTCTCAAAAAGGCATTACCAGCATTCCATTTGATTTGTATGCAGTCATTAGATGAGTTGTGAAAATTATTACAACAATCATCATAATAGAAAACATTGAGATGCTTAATATTAGCAACCAATTCAATAGCATCATAATTCAATTTAGTGTTTAAAAGATATAAAATGTCAGTGATAATCATTGATAAATTTCTATAATTAATGATATGAACATCACCATTCCCGTCCCGCCGCCGGGAAATTCAAATGCATAATGTTGCAAAAATATATTAATTTGATAGTTGATAAAGATGGGGCTCCTCTTTTGTTTTATTTTTCTTTTCTTTTTTTTTTTTTTTGAAGTAGAAGGTATATTTTGCAGAAATCTTAGTATATATGACCTCCTGAGATGTTTGACATCAATAAGCGTGCCGATTTTTACTTGTCTTCACACATTATTTTCACAGTATTTTATGACACCAATAACAATAAGCTATTACTCAACCGTAAATTAATATTTTTTTTCTAAATGACTATTTTAGCAATATGCATAAAATAAAATATCAATTTCTATTTAAGAAAATATATATAAAATATAGTATCTTTCATTATCTAGTGAAATTTTAAAAATTACAGCCAAAATGTTCTGAATATTCAATACGATAACACATAAAAAGTTACGCTATGAAAGTTTAACAAAATCAAGAAAAATATTAAAAAATTTAATTTTGGGAAGAATCCAATAGTTTAAATAAAAATCTTTGAAAACAAAGATATGATTAATGTCACCTACCTCAATTCGAATAATTTTTATAGAAGCAACAAAACAGTCCTGGGTGAAAATCAAAATTCTCCTTCTCTCTCTCCCTCTCTCATGATTTCTTCTCCCATGCAAGCTGACGGTGGGTAAGTGGAACAATTATTACGTCCTCCGACCGAATGAGAGAAACATTCGGTTCGCAGGCAAAAATCCCACGGTATCGAGGTCGACCGAACCAAATAAAACTTCGGGTAAGTGGGAGGAAGGTGAGTGAAGATAGACATATATATATATATATATATATATATATATATATATATATATATATATATATATATATATATATATATATATATTGTAGAATCCATAATTAATGTAGAACAGAGGCTTCAACGCTGTAACGACCTCTTCATTTTAAGATGTCAACCATTCTGTCATAATATAAAATATGTTAAAAAGCTAACTATTTTATATCTATATAAATTAATCCATAAAAATTTTTAACAAAAATTAAAATATGAAATAATTCAAATAACTTATTAATATTAATATTAAACAGTTAATAAAATAATAAGTTAAAATTATACATAAAGAAGTTAAGGTTATTAATAATATTATTAATATTAAAGTTCTTAATAGAATACTAATTTAAAGTTATTAATATTAATATTAAAATTATTAGTAGAATAATAAGTTAACGTTATTAATAAATAATTAAATTAATTATTACTTTAACAACTAAATTTTAATTATTTGAGGTTATATTAAAGTTATTAAATTAATAATGAATTAAAATAGACTATAAAATTATTAATAAATAAATTTACAAATATACAATATTTTTCAGAAATTATTAAAATCCATCACAAAATTCATCGGAAACAAATCCGCCGGAAAGCCCCGGAAATCGACAGGGAAATCTTTCTAAAAACTTGTTGGAAATATTTCATCTTTATCCGTCGGAAAGCTGCCGGAAAATAGTCCGCCGAAAATTCTGTCAGTAATGGACGATTTTCCTTCAGTGATATATTTTTTTTGAAAAATAAATACAAATGTATATATATCTGTTTTGAATTCTATAATCAAATTTATACTATTAATTATTTATGAAAATATTCAGATTGAAAATTTTATTTTAATAACGTCCAGATTTTATCTTTTTTAAATGTCAGTTTTTTTTTTCTTCGAAAATTCAGTCAAAAAATATAAGTTAAGAAACGATTTAGATTATTACTTAATTTTTTTCTGTTCAAAATACATTTTTTTTTATAAAAAGCAAATATATTAACTATAAAAAAGGAGGTACAACAGCTGGAAAAAGGCAAACAGCAAGAGAAGAACCCCAAATAAAAGCTACAGTCTCAATGAAAAACGAAAAAACAAATTCCAAAAGAGGGCTCAGTAGATAGCCGAGACTCCCAGCATCCTCGAAACCGCGCAAGGACCATCCAGTAGAGTGAAAATCACCAACGGTTGCCACAAGATAGCCGACGAGGACACGAGCCCCAGCCACATCATAGCCCCGCAACCTCCAATCCAAAACGACGAGCAATCCGATCAACCACAAAAAATAATCCAAAATGGAAAGGAATTATCTTCTTCTGCCACCTCTGCTCCAAAATTTCTGTTCAAAATACATAATATCAATATTACAAACAAATCCTAAATGTATTATTTAACTATTAATTCATTATTTGTTAATGCTAATCGCTATATTTATGCTCTAATTGTATTGATCCTTAAAAAATACTAAAGAAATTAACCTTACTAAAAATAAAAAGAAGGGACAAATAATTTCATTAAAATACTTTTTCATCAAGGAATCAAATTAGCAATTGTTTATTAGAATTAAGACATTTTAATTAACGAATAATAACAAAACAAATGATTAGAAATACCATTAGATTTATTTAAAATCACATCCAAACATCTACCATAGTATATTAAATAAGCTATATACCTAACCAAAATTTTTAATTAGCAAATGTTTGGTATGAATTAATGTTTAAGTTATCAAATTACATAGAATAAGATCATTCTTTACGAATAAATTTGACAATTATCAAATTACAAAATTGTCTCCTAATGAATCTGTTGTATATTATGGCTCTGCGGTTTTTTTCTTTTTATTTCTCTTTTTAAAAATTTCATGTAAAAAAATTCAGAATTCTCACAATTTTTTATTTGCACGCATTGAATTTGTATATAAAACTCATATGTAAAACACATATTCTATTACCATAAAATTTTAACATGTAATAATATAGATGATGGAAGAATAGTCAATATTAGAAAAAAATATATATTGACGCTCCATGGTAGATGAGTCCATAATATTTGTCAACAAATAACTTAGAAAACATTTTAATCTCTAGATTATGGAATTTATCTTAACCACGACTTGATGACTCAGCATATTAGACATTATTTTAATTTTGGATTTTACAGAACCTTAATTGAATATCATTAAAAGTATAGTTTTGATACGACATCAAAAATTGCTTTGATCGAGCATGAATCTCGAGGCATATTCAAGTTGGAAATTTTCAAAATTAAAAGTGGGATCATCTGAATTTCAATTTCAACAAATTGATAGTCAAACTGAACATCTCAAAGAGACGAGCCTAACGACACCAAAACCGGTCCAACCCAAGCCCAAATGGGTCCAAATTGGGGGCTTGGATCACATTGGAAGGGTCAAAACATTATTTTGGATGATAAAATAATATCTAAATATGGCATGCCACCGAGCGCCACCAGACTTTAGCTCGACCGTCGTCAGACTACCGCTCGACCGCCGGACTTTAGCCCGACCATCTTTAGACCACCGCCCCACTATCGATCACCGTTGGACTTCCACCCTACAGCCGACCGCCGTCGGACTTCTACTGAATCGCATTCAGACCACCGCCCGTCCTTCGACCGCCACCTAACTTCTACCTGCAACCAACCGCCATCAGACCACTATGCGGCCGCCAGCCTCTACCAAACTTCCACTCGACCGCCAACCGCCGCCGGACTTCCGCCCTACCGTGGTCGGACCACTGCCTGGATGCCAACCGCCGCCAAATTTTTGCCCAGCCTCCGAGCGCTGACTACCATCGGGCTACAACCCGACCATCGTCGAATTACTGCCCGGCCGCCGATCGATGTCGGACTTGAGCCCGACCGTCTTCGGACCACCGCTTGGCCCCGACCGCCGCCGGACTTCTTCCTGACTGTCGTCGGACCATCGCCCAGATGACGATCACTGCCAGACTTCTATCCGATTGTCGATCGCCGTCGGACCGCCGTCCAACGCCGGAGTTTTGCTAGACCAACACCCGACGCCGAACTTTCTGCTAGACCACCACCTGACGTAGGAGTTCTATCGGACAACCACATGACGCCGGAGTTCTATCGGACCACCACTCGACGTCGAACTACTGCTGGACCACTGCCCAAAGTTGGATATCTACCAGACCACCACCTGATGTAGGAGTTCTGTCGTATCACGGCCTAACGCCGGAGTTCTTCCGACCACTGCCTGACACCGAAGTTCCGTCGGACCACCGACTCGAGCCCGATCTTTCGTCGGACCACTGACAGAAGTTGGAGTTCTACCAGTCCACCGAATAATGCCCGAACTTCTACCAGAATGCTGCCTTACAACTACGGTCTTTCTAACCCCAGTCTCTTGCATACTACAGTCATTTCGACCTCCATCGCCATGCAACAGTCTTTCTGTGAGACCTCGTTCCCTTACTGTTCCTCTATGATTTGGATTTTCCTCTCTGGATCGTCCGGGACGATAGTGGGATCGTCCAGGCCGATCTGCACTGTAGAAAATATCGGCCGAAGAATAGTTCTGTGGACCGTCCAGGACGATATTTGTTGGTATGATCGTCCCGGGACGATCTGGCGATCGGCCGGGCCGATCTGCTTTATGATATAAGAAAATCTGGTCGTTTTGATGAGAGAGAAAATCATTTTAAAATCAAAATATATGTTTTATAGAGAGAAAGAGAAAGGGAAAAAGAGGAATCTTGGGTTTTGGAGGCCGCGGAGGGCTTTTTGTCCGACGCTGCTGTTGGAGAAAGTGTAGATCTCGTGGTAAGGACTCCGAATCCTATTTCTGTTTTCAAAGATATTGAGTTTTGACCGAGTTGTGATCTGTTTTGTGTTTTCGTAGTTGAACTTTTGACCTAATTTTGATTTGACACAACTTCCACCGCACAACTTTTGGTATGTTATAGATATGACTATTGTACACGATTTGAGTGTTTTCTGCGACAATTTTACCGGTCGGAATTGATTCTACGCGGTTTTAATCGAATAGAAAAATATTAGGACTTGATTTGATTTGGATTCTATAGAATAATAGTCTTGTATTGATGTCGTGAATCTTCTTCTGTAATTTGGAGAAATTTGGAATTTGTGCCTTTTTGCAGGATTTTTGTGTAAATTTGATAGACTGCCGTTACTCTGCTCGATTTTCGTATGATTTCTGATTTGTTTGAAATTGATAGATTGAATTGATATGTGCATGACTATTGATATGATCATTTTATATTTCTTTAATATTGCTTATTGCATCGATTATTGCATTGACTATTGATTGAATTGATTGATACTGAAAGACAAGTGGGAACCTGGTTGAACGTTGGTTGGAGATAGATATTGACCTGTACAGGATGGTGGGCCGACGGGCTTTCCTTTAAACATCGATTATGGATTTCTACAACAGCACTATAGATGGGAGTCATAAGGAGTTTTATATACCAACGGGCGGCCGACGGGCAAAAAGAGTGACGACTCTTATTGATTGAAACCAACGTACGGATATCTACAACAGCAATATGGATTCTACAACAGCAATATTGATTTCTACAACAGCACTATTGATCATAGCTAGTGTTTGTGCTTGTCGAGTAAGACCATTGTATGGAATTGCATGTGCATCATATGGATTTCCTGATACGCATTGATTTATTGATTTTATGATTGATTGATTTATTGATTTATGATTGATTTATTGATATTGATGGATTTATTGAATTGATTTATTATTGAACGGATTTATTGATTTTATTGATTGATCATTGATTATTGATACTATTGATTTTGCATTGTATTGACTTGCTACAATTAATTTATCGTATTGCTTTTCCGATTGATCTTATCGATTTGATTTATGGATTATGGATTATGGACTATTGATATGAGTTATGGTTTATGGATATGGATTGTATTGATTCATAGATACCGGCACCGATATTGATATGGATTATGTGTATTGATTCATAGATATTGACACCGATATTGATATAGATTGTATCGATTGATAGATATCGACATCGACATTGACATGGATTATGATATTGACATACGGATACTATTGATACGACAGATCCTGACATGCCATTGATTCGTCGTACCGATTATCGATTGATTGATTGGATGGATTGTTGCCGTATGGATTTGATTTATCGTAGAATAGATTTCTTTATCGAGCTGATTGTATTGATTTCAATTGACCTGATTTTTGTTGTTTGGATTTGTTTTCAATTGCTGGGCTTGATTTGTTTTGATTCGATTGTTCTACGGATTTCCCTACTGATGGATATAATTGATTGGAGAGTGCTCTATGATATAGGGAAATCATCTCCTATTGTAGCATTGTACGTCGTCATTATTGAACCGTTCTCGCTGCTGTAGTAATCATATTGAATAATTGGATTGACTGATTTGCAAGAATGATATAGATACAACGAATTGATTAGACGACACGATTGATTGAACTGATAATATTGATTGATAGACATTGTTATGATGGATAGAATTGACTGGAATCACTTACTGATTTGATTGTTGGGGAGTATTGATTTATCGATGTTTTTACCGCTGTATTGATTATTGACTATTGATGGATTCGATTTGATTTGATTTGATTTCCGTATCTGCATAGATTTATTTATCATAGCCTATTGATTTGATTTGATTTGATTGACCTGCATATTGTTTTCAGTGTCATGCTTTGATTTCAGTTTTAGGCTTTGGTGACCTGCTGGGCTAGTTAAGCTCATTATATGTGGTTAATATTTCAGGTGCAGAGCCTCCCGCGTGATGCTTCTTCAGTTGATAGCGTAGCTTTGTTTTGTAGCTTTGGTAGATTTCTGTTTTGTAGCCGTCTGGGCTATTGTATATGACCTTTTGGACGCTTCTGTTGATTATATATATGTTTATATGTGGTTTATTGTAATTGTTGTATTTCTTTCCTGCAATGCAATTATCTCTGGATGACTGTATTGAACTGAACGAAGCAAGATGAAAAGACCGACTGATCGATAGAAAAAAAAAAAAAAAGAGAGAGATGAAAAGAAATGATAGATGAATCCTTTCACTATTGATATCTGGGGCATCACACTTTCTAACTCCTATCTCCTACCGGCTACAATCCTTTTAACCTCTATCATCATAAATGGTCTTTTTGACTCCTATCTCCTACAAACTACGGTCTTTCTGACCTTTGTTGCCTACTACGGCCCTTTTGACCTCCATCGTCAGGCAATAATCTTTCTAACCACTGTCTCCCGCCAACTTCAATCTTTCTTACCTTTGTTGTCTACTACAGTCCTTCCGACCTCCATCGCCAAACAAAGGTCTTTTCTGACCATTGTCTCTCATCGACTACGATCCTTCCGACCTCCCTTGCATGATAATGATCTTTCTGACCGCTTTCTCCCTCCTACCACGGTCCTTCCAACCTCCCTCGCCATATAATGATCCTTCTGACCACCATTATCAGACTACTGTCTTTCCGACCTCCGTCGCCTGCCGACTATGATTCTGTCGACTAAACGAACATTTCAATATTAATTCTTCCAATTCCCACCATGTAATATGATGTACATTTTCTACGTCAACCTAAGGCCTTCCCCCAAGTAAGGGCCTTATTTGTAATCAATTGCAAATAATAGTGGGATTCACTCAAACTGTGCCAGGCCCCATGGTTTTCCCCCTTTTAAGGGGTTTCCACGTAAAAACGCTGGTGTATCTTATAAATGTTACACCCTCTCTTTTATATGTTTGTGTGCTAGATATTCGTATAAAGCTAAGACATAAAATTTTATATTTCTCTACCGTCGTTAATATTCCAGGACTCAATAAGTTTATATTTGTTTGTAGATTATTTATCCTTTTTTAGGGGCTGTTTTGATTGACCCAAAAAAGAATGCATGAAAAAGAATGATGTGTAAAATGAATACATTATAAAAAGAATACTTTCAAACTGTTTGAATGAGTGTAAAGTAAATTCAGGTGAATATTTTTTTGTTTATTTTGAAGAAAAATGAATATAACGTAAAGTCTAAAGATGATTGTGACCGGCGGGTGGTGGTGATAGGAGGGTGACAACGTTGGTGAGTGGAAGCTGGTGGCGGTGAAGGTGGTGGCTGACGATCGTGGTGACCATCGGCGGCGGTCAGGTGGTGGTTAGAGGCTGGTGGAGGCCGTCGATGGTTGGAGGTAGTCAAGCTAGCTTACTTGAGATGTAAACCATTATTGCTAAACAATGAGCGAGTTTGATTCACCTCAAAAATGAATTAAAACAATTTACACTACATCTACTTTATGTCTCTTTTTCATCCAATCAAATATCAAAATTGTTAAAAAAAACCATATATTTGAAATACATTGCACTTATTTGGAATCCAACCAAAAAGTGCCTTAGTCTTATTTCAAACTCAAGTGATGTATGATGCAATCCACAGTCATACTATGAACTCGCCAACCCTACCTAATAGCTTGTCCTTATCTTCCAATTTTCATCTAGTTAAATTTTCGTATCAGTTTCAAACTTTTCCAACTGAAAAAGAAAAGGGAGATTGTTAATTCTCTCATACCATGATGACAATTGGACAGTATAATCTCACCTAAATGGTCGCGATCAAACTAATTAAATCCATTTATTATTAAAATGCACCGCTGATTTCCAATAGTAATTGCAGAGGTCATCAAATTCATTCCTCTTAAACTAATTAATAATTCTCACATATGTATAAATATTTTTAAATTATAACGGATCAGCGATGAAGGCCACCTGGCAACGGCTACATAACGGCTAGAAGCGGCCTTCTTCCCCGCCTAAACCTTCTTCTATTGGCGACGGCCAGCTCCTTCTTCCTGCTCCCAGGCGAACAGTTCCAGGTTCCTGTTATCTTTATTTTTCACAAAATTTCGCAAGCAGTAATGGTAGAAAGTCATAAGCAGAAGAAGGAAACGGTTAGTCGTCAAAGCTAGAAAGTAGGTGTAAAGGAACCTTTTAAATGGCTCATCGTGGCCTGGGACCAAACCCCTAACCACCCATCCAGTACTCTAATGACTGATGACTCATGACTCCCACCATTTTCTTTACTCACCGAACTCACGGATCTCAAGAACATTTCATCACAGTCCAATAAACAAATATTGTTCTATTTTATGTCAATAAATAAATAAATTTAATATATTTCGGGTTTTGACTCGAGATCATGATCAGGTTCTGGTTTCTTGCTTAAGGATGGAGGAAATGGAGGTTGTTCGGAACTAAACCCAGCACCATCCACCTTTAATTATCTGGAATTATAGCTTAAGGAACCGACCTCCTGGCCCCTCTTTCACCTGGATTATCCGCCAATCGCTTTCAAGACCCATTCTTTTTTTCGGTCCAATTTATGATTTATAAGAAAGCGTAGAGGATCAGAGATCATCATTCTGATCGTCTTCCTTTCAATTGCAAAGTCCCATTCTCCTATCCGAGAATCTCTCCTCTATGTTAGAGCACAAAGTCTAAAAGATAAAGTATTTTTACTTTGTTTTCTTTCTTTTTTATCAGTCTCTTCTGCGAGATCTGGTGAGAAGAGCATAATCATGGAACGAACGGTCCTGATCCCTTCGCGGTTGTGGATTGTACCACATCAACCGTCAGTGACGTCCTCTCCGTTTTAACAGCAACATTCCAGCAGTCGTCCATCATCTTCTTCTTATTTGCAGGAAGCACCCCCAGTAAAAACGCTATTTTCTTCGAGCTGCGGTGTCTTAAAGTCGTGTGGAGTCGCAAAAGAAGGGGCTTTGGGTCTTGTGGACTTAAAAAGTAACCAAAGAAGTGGTTACGGTTGCCGTAAGTGAAGGATGGGGGCAGTCGGTGGGGAGGAGATGCAGCAGTGGGAAACGGCGGTAGCAGCGGAGGAGATTGACGGCAGCGGCGGAGGGGGCAAGCTTGAGAGGATATTGGTGTCGGTGAGATTGAGGCCGCTGAGCGAGAAGGAGATATTGGCCAACGATCCTGCAGAGTG
The DNA here is from genome assembly GCA_019514585.1 of Dendrobium officinale. Taxonomy (NCBI): domain Eukaryota; kingdom Viridiplantae; phylum Streptophyta; class Magnoliopsida; order Asparagales; family Orchidaceae; genus Dendrobium; species Dendrobium officinale. The sequence goes on from CM033683.1 coordinate 88,952,963, forward strand.
GGAATGCATCAATGACGCAACCATCATCTTCAGGAGTAGCTTTCCTGATAGGCATTTGACTCCCATTGCCTACACATTCGGTGAGCATTCGGTCCCCCGTTTATTGCTTCTTGTGATTCATCAATTATTTGATGATACCGTGCTGTCGACGATGAATTCGGGAGTTCTTTTGGAGCGATTGAGGTTTTCTAGGGTTCTTTGTTGATTTTTAGTATAATGAGTATTTTTTCTGCGGATCTCATTTTTCTCTTCTGCAGAAATTTGTAAACTTTTTTTTGTGGACAGTGATTGTATATGACTGGTATCTTCAGATTTTTCCATTCTGTTGCGAGCAATTTTTTTTTTACAGCTCTCAAATTGTTTATTTCTGCTCAAAACCTATCTTTTTTTTTCTTTTTCATCCCTTCATAAAAGAGGAAAATATGGGGAAGAAGAATTAGTCTGGATATCTCTTTTCTCACTAACAAGTTTTCTCCATTTTTCTTCTCAAGTTCTTTGATGGAAAAATTTAGATGCCCTGATCTCTTTTCTTTGTTGAATTTCTAAACGTGTAGTGTGTTCATTGTGGGTGTTACCCTGATCTCCATGGAAGCGACTCTCATACTTGTGATATATGATTGTTATAATAAAAGATCGTTCTTGTTTGTATTTGGTCTTTATTTCCATTTGTAATCTATTATTTGCTTGCTTGATAGACAGAGTATTTGGAAGTGAAAGCACCACAGAGCAAGTGTATGAGGAAGCGGCAAAAGAAGTTGCTCTTTCAGTTGTTAGTGGCATCAACTGTAAGTAAAGATTTAACTCCTAGATTTCCAACTTTCTGCATATTCTAATAACAAGTAAACGTTCAATTTTTATATTAATTCAGCAAGCATCTTTGCCTATGGCCAAACAAGCAGTGGAAAGACATACACCATGACAGGAATCACTGAGTATACAGTTGCAGATATATATGACTACATAAAGAGGGTAATCTATCATCTACAAGTGTTCATGCTATCAATTTATATGCTTTGTTTTTCAGTTTGCTTCTTTTGTGACTCCTTATAACTATTGCAGCATCCAGAAAGAGCATTTGCCTTAAAGCTATCAGCAATAGAGATTTATAATGAAGCTGTGAGAGATCTGCTCAGCATGGATGGGACTCCTCTTAGGCTTCTTGATGATCCTGAGGTATGGCAATCTGTTACTAAAAAGCCCCATTTTATCAGTTAACTAAGCTAATCTTTATTTATTTTTGTGTCTTAAAAGAGAGGGACAATTGTGGAGAAACTTAAGGAGGAGACATTGCGCGACTGGAATCATTTAAAATCATTACTTTCTTTATGTGAAGGTATAAAAAGTAGAACTTTGCAGAATGACATTATCTTTAGTTTGTTTGCTGTCTTGTTTGAGTTGACTTTACCGTTTATCTTTGGCATAGCTCAAAGAAGAATAGGAGAGACCTCATTAAATGAAATGAGCTCCAGATCCCATCAAATACTTAGACTGGTTTGTCACTTATTAACAGTAGCTCTTTTTTTTTTTTTTTGCAATATTTTTCTACTGAGTTCAAAAACTTTATGATTCATCACTTATCTTCTGCAGACAATTGAAAGTTCTGCTCGTGAATTCTTGGGGAAAGACAATACAGCTACGCTTTCCGCTAGTGTGGTAAAATATATTCTTAGCTTAATTTATTCCAGTGATTATTCTTACAGAGACTGGGCTTCATAAGGCTTAGCATGTTCTTTGGATGCAGAACTTCGTTGATCTGGCAGGCAGCGAACGTGCATCTCAAGCATTGTCTGTTGGTGCTAGGCTGAAAGAAGGCTGTCACATTAATCGTAGTTTGCTCACTCTAGGTACTGTCATACGTAAGCTAAGGTAAGTGAACCATGTTTATCAGTCATTTGGTCTTTAGTTATAGATCTTTGCTCTGAAATCTGATGGTTTATTCAATTGGACTTGTATACGATATGCCAATTAATGGCGGTGTGGTGCTTCTGAGAGATGAAGAGCATGGAGGACCTAGCAGAACTTTTTGTAGAACAAGTAGTAGATTGAATCGTTGGGAATTGAAGGGCCTAGTTAATTTTGAAGGGAAATGAAAGAGAAATGGAGGGCTTAGTTAACTTGCAAGAACGTTTTGTAGAGGATTTGTCCGATCGAAGCTTAAAAAGTGTGCTTTTTTTCTAGAACTATTGCACATATATTTTCGTTAGTGTTTCATATGTCATGCATATTTTACAGAATTTGGTGCTAAACATTCTTACTAGCATTATTAGTTTTGTTCATCTCCCTATTTAAAATCTTATGATGAACATTCTGAAGGGTTCCTATAATCTTGATCTTTCATTTTGAAATGACTACAAAAAAAGTCATGGTTTTTTTAAACTATGATATCAATTGGAGTGGAAACACAGGATTCAATAGCATTTCATTGACTTGTTTAATATAGGCTTAGTTTGAGATGGCTTTTTTTATTGCTTTTTAAAGCAACAACTTTTTAGTACTAGAAAATTGCTTTAAGAAGCATTAAGAAAGCCATCCCAAACGAAACCATAGTCATCCCTTTCTTGTTTTTCATTTTTGTTAAGTGGCTAAAGTTTAATTCTTATTGCTTTTATTTGAAAGCGTGCAAATTCTTTTATCAATCATTTAAAGAATTCATAGTTCTACATCATTAAGCTTGTCAAACTGGGATGTATTTTCAATTCAACCGTTCAGATTAGTTACCTGCTAGATTGAGATTTCTGTCTATGGTTTCTTATTTATGTTTTCACTTATTGATACAGTAAAGGAAGAAATGGTCATATTCCATATCGAGAATCTAAGTTGACTCGCATACTACAACCATGTTTAGGAGGCAATGCAAGAACTGCCATTATTTGCACAATATGTCCTGCACGAAGTCATATTGAGCAGTCGAGAAACACACTTCTCTTTGCAAGCTGTGCAAAAGAAGTGGTCACCAGTGCTCAGGTGAATGTTGTCATGTCTGACAAGGCACTGGTTAAGCATTTGCAGAAGGAGTTGGCCAGATTGGAGAATGAGTTGAGGTGTCCAGTATCAGCCTCAAACAACGGTCACATTGAAGCACTATTGAGGGAGAAAGATGCTCGAATCAGAAAGGTTAGGAAGTTTTTTAATCTTTTTGAGAAAAAAATTCAAAATAGTTTTGCAATAATTAGTAAGTGCCCCAATATAATTCTAGAGTTTCACACCCTTCGACTATTTTGGGCTTTTTCTCTCTCTCTTTATTATATTTTCAATGATTTATGCACCTAAGCTTGTTTTATATCACACATCTCCCATAGAACTTCAATTATTATGATGGATCTTGTAGTTTGTTTCAAGAGGTCTACTGTGTAGTGAAATGTGCATAGTTAGGTACAATTTCAACTTTGAACAAGCATGGATTTATGTACTTTCATTCTTAGATTTTTTTTTTTTTTCACTTTGGATAGTTAATTTGTGGAGTCTAATTTTTGCATTTTGAAGAAAATATATTTGGAAGTAGCATTGAGCTAGTTATTGTTTGAAGAAATTTAATATTTGTAGCTATTTCATGAAGAGCATTTTAGGAATTTATAATTTTTTTCGGATTTCCTTAGTTTTTTCTTGAGAGAGAGAGAGAGAGAGGGTCTTATGTATCTAAAAAATTAGGATTATGATGGACCGGTTCGGTCCATAGCAACACCGGCCCGTAAAGGGCCGATTCTCACTTACTGCAGGCAGAGAACCCGCCTGCCTGGGCGGACAAGCCGAAGGAGGGGAGTGCTTGGGTGGGCCCAAGGGGCCCACCAAATTGAAGAGGAAGGTTATGGTGTTTGCCCTAGGGGTAATTAGGGGATTTTGAGGGGTTCATGTGAAAGTTAAATGTGAGTTAGGGTGGCTTTTTGGGGGGATCTTGTTTTGTGGCTGTTTTAGGTTTCTTCTTCTCTAGGGCTTGGGAGAAAGCTTCCCTTCTCGAATTGGGAGCATTGTATCCGTGGAAACTTGTAAGTCTTTTGATATTTGAGTAAACGAAGTGTTTGTGAGTGTTTTCATCCAAGAAATCTTCTTTTCTCCCACTATTTTTGGGCTGTTTTCTTGGATTCCGAATTTTTTGCAACTCAAGTTCCATCAAAGTGGTATCAGAGCGCTAGATCCACAAGGAGGGGGGGATGGGTACACGAAGGATTGAATCTATTGAAGAGAAAGTTGGAGAGTGGGAAGTGGAGTTCACCGCACTTAAGGAGAAATTTGCATCCGTTGATGAAAAGCTTGATGGAGTAGAGGAGTTGAAGACTCAAATGTTAGGGTTACAAGAGATGATCAAACAAATGGTGGCGGGCCAACACAACATAGGGGGTTCGGTTAACCCTAACCCTATTGCGCCGCCGGTTGATGGTGAAGGAGGTAGTAGGGTTCGTGAGGGACCTAATGCAAAAGGGAAGGAGGCCATTGACATTGTCGACCATGGAGGGGATGCTTGATCCGCCGTCCCAAGGGGGGGCAGGTATGGCCCAAAACCGTGGAGGGGAGGACTACTCCACCGCCGGATTTATGGGAGACGCTAGGGCAAGCTATACTCAGAATCATCAAGATCAATTTGTCCAAGGAAGGGAGGGAGGAAGCATGCCTTACAATCAGTGGGGAGGAGGATCGTATCGAGGCAGAGGGGAGGCCGACCCTAGGGAGCCTCATTGGGGGTCGGCTGGTTATGCAAGGGGGGGATCCGGTGGCACCTCAAGCTTGGGAAAGAAGGGAGAGTCGTGGGGTGGACCCACGGCCATGGGAGAGACAACCAGAGGGGAGATATGGGCAAGGAGGTATGGGCAACGACAGGGTAAACGGGCGAGGAGAATGGGGAATGAGGAAGTTGAAGCTTCCAATCTTTGAAGGAGAGGATGCTTATGGGTGGATCTTCAAGGCAGAAAGATACTTCACAGCGATGGGGATGACAGATGAGGAGAAACTCTTGGTGGTACCTTTATGTTTGGAGGCAAGAGCCCTTGCTTGGTATCAGTGGACGGAAGAAAGGCAGAGATTCAGATGTTGGGCAGAGTTTAGGGAGATGTGCCTAGACCGCTTCAGACCACCAAAGGAGGGAACTCATCATGAGCAGTTCTTTGCACTGACTCAGACTGGTACAGTATCTGCTTATAGGGACAGGTTCGAGTTGCTGTCCAGTAGGCTTCGTGGGATGACGGATGAGGTGCTTGAGGGAAACTTCATGAAGGGTTTGAAGCCCCACATTCGATCAGCAGTTAGAGCGGCCAAGCCAAGAAGTTTGAGGGAGACTTTGGAGATGGCTGAGCTGATAGAGGATAGATTGTCTTCTGATCAATACCGCAGGCCTACTTTCTTCGGAGGGGGACAGAAGGTGGCAAATCCTACGGGAGGAGCCAAGGGTGCTTACTTGGGGGCAGGAGGAGAAGGACAGAAGGGGAGGGATCGGAGTGCACCGGCCAAGGGGGAGTTCAGGCGGCTCACTCAGGCAGAGCTGAAGGATAAAAGAGCCAAGGGGCTCTGTTACAGGTGTGATGAGAAATTTGGGCCAGGACATAGGTGCAAGGACAAATTACTCCAAGTCCTATTGGTAGAAGACCCCGAGGAGGAGGAAGTTGAGGAAGAGTTAGGAGGGGAAGAAGAAGGTGTAGATCATCTACATCTTGACATGATTGAGGTTTCCCTCAATTCAGTGGCAGGGTTGACGGCACATTCCACCATGAAGATGGAAGGGAGGATCGGGAGCTTTACAGTCACAGTGCTGATAGACAGTGGGGCCACCCACAATTTTATAGCTTGCAGAATAGTGGAAGAGTTGGGCATTCCCATGATCCAAGGGAGAGGAGTGGGAGTCTCTTTGGGGACCGGTCAGAGGGAGCAGTGTGCAGGAAGATGCAGCGGGGTTACTCTCTCCATACAAGGGAAAGATATCACCCAGGATTTTCTGGTGCTCGAGCTGGGTAATACGGATGTTATTTTGGGTATTCAGTGGTTGCAAACTTTGGGGGAGATGAAGGTCAACTGGAAGACCTTGATGTTGGAGTATGGTGAAGGGGAGCATCGGGTTACTTTGCATGGGGACCCCAAATTATGCCGATCCAAGGTGGCTTTGAAGACTATTCTCAAGTCTCTTAGGAGTAAGGAGGAAGGATTTCTGGTAGAGCTATGACAATTGGAGGGTGGGGAGCCAGTTGAGCAGAGTAATATCCCAGAAGAGGTGGTAGAGTTGTTGGAGCATTTCACCCCAGTTTTTCAGATGCCATCAGGGCTACCACCACAGAGAAGCAAGGAGCATGCCATTGTACTGAAAGGTGGAACAAATCCTGTTAGTGTGCGGCCGTATCGTTATCCACATGCTCAGAAGGAGGAGATTGAGAAGCTAGTCAAGGAGATGATGGAGGCGGGGGTCATCCAACCTAGCGTGAGCCCGTTTTCGAGCCCAGTACTATTGGTGAAGAAGAAGGACGGTAGCTGGCGATTTTGTGTTGATTATCGGGCTCTCAACAAGGAGACTGTTCTAGACAAATTTCCAATCCCCGTTATTGATGAGCTTCTTGATGAGTTGGGGGGTGCTACAATGTTCTCCAAGCTTGATTTGAAGTCAGGGTATCACCAGATCCGGATGAAGAGGGAGGACATTCCCAAGACTGCTTTCAGGACTCACGAGGGACACTACGAGTTCTTGGTGATGCCTTTTGGACTCACCAACGCTCCTTCTACATTTCAGGCCCTGATGAACCAAGTGTTTCAACCCATGCTGAGGAGGTTTGTCCTAGTGTTTTTTGATGATATTCTGATCTATAGCAGATCCCTACAGGAGCACTTGAGAAAGGTTTTGAGCACTTTACAACATCATCAGTTGTATGTCAATCAGAAAAAGTGTTCTTTTGCTCAAGGAAGTGTGGAATATTTGGGGCACATTATCTCAGTAGAAGGAGTAGCAGCTGACCCTTCCAAGGTGGAGGCCATGACGAGCTGGCCAACTCCTAAGAACCTTCGGGCTCTCCGAGGCTTCTTAGGACTCACAGGATACTACCGGAAATTCATAAAAGGGTATGGATCTATTGCAGCTCCACTCACTGAGCAGTTGAAGAAAGACAGCTTCAATTGGGGATCGGAGGCAGATAGCGCTATGGAGGCTTTGAAAAGAGCTATGGTTAGTGCCCCGGTGTTAGCATTACCGGATTTCAAGCAGCAGCTGGTGTGGAAACTGATGCATCTGGTTTAGGGTTGGGAGCGGTTCTCATGCAACAAGGGCGACCCATAGCTTTCTACAGTCAGGTATTATCAGGGAGGGCAAAGCTCAAGTCCGTCTATGAGAGAGAAACTGATGGCCATTGTTAAGGCCATTCAGAAGTGGAGACCGTACTTGTTGGGTAGAAGATTCCTTGTGAGGACTGACCAAAGGAGTCTAAAATACTTGTTGGAGCAACGCATGGTGACAGAAGAACACCAGAGATGGCTCTCCAAATTATTGGGCTATGATTTCGAGATTCAGTACAAGCCAGGGTTGGAGAATAAAGCTGCTGATGCCTTATCCAGGAAGGTGGAGTGCTCACAACTTATTGCTACTTCTGTGCCTCAGTTAGTGGATTGGGGGAATTTGAGGACCGAAAAAATGACTAGCGAAGAATTGGGGAGCTTAAAAGAAGCCATAAGGAAGGGGAAAGAAATACCGTCAGGATATACAGTGGAGGATCAGCTTTTGCTACACAGAGGAAGGTTAGTTTTACCTAAGACCTCTTCCCAGATTCCACTGATACTTCAGGAGTTTCATGCCAGTGCTATTGGAGGACATTCAGGAGGGCAGAAGACTTATCAGAGGTTGGTTAGAGAGATATACTGGAAGGGGATGAGGAAAGATGTGGAGGAAATGGTGGCCCAGTGTGATACTTGTCAGAGGAACAAGTATCAGGCATGTGCCCTTGGAGGACTGTTGCAGCCACTTGAGTTACCTGATCAGGTTTGGTCCGAGGTGACCATGGATTTCATCGAAGGCTTACCCAAGTCGGAAGGCTACACTGTCATTCTAGTTGTAGTTGACCAGCTTAGTAAGTATGCTCATTTCATACCGTTGAGACATCCTTTTAATGCCACTACCGTTGCAGCAGTTTTCATCCGGGAGATTGTGAGGCTTCATGGCTTTCCTGAGTCGATAGTCTCTGACAGAGATAAGGTGTTCCTGAGCCACTTTTGGAAGGAGATGTTCAAGTTACAAGGGACACATTTGAAGCGCAGTTAGCCTACCACCCACAGACAGATGGGCAATCTGAGGTAGTCAATAGAAGTGTCGAGACTTACCTTAGATGTTTTGCAGGGGAGAAGCCCAAGCATTGGGTAAGGTGGCTACCTTGGGCTGAATATTGGTATAACACTTCATTTCACAAGGCGGCGCAGGTCACACCTTTCAAGGTGCTTTATGGGAGGGATCCTCCAACCCTGATCTAGTACAGGCCTCATTCTACATCAGTGTCATTAGTGGAGCAATAATTGTCTGAAAGGGATGAGATATTGGGGGAGCTGAAGAACCACTTGTTACGAGCCCAGAACATCATGAAGCAGGCAGCAGATCATCATAGGAAGGATGTTCAATTTGAGATTGGGGAATTTGTTTACTTGAAGTTGAGGCCTTATAGGCAGAATACTTTAGCAAGGAGGCTAAGTGTTAAGTTGGCCCCAAGGTATTATGGCCCCTATGAGGTAGAGCAGAAGATTGGGAATGTAGCATATCGCCTGAAGTTACCACCCACTACTACGATTCATCCAGTCTTTCATGTGTCACAGTTGAAGAAGTTCAAGGGAGATTCTGTACCAGTCGATACTTTACCGCCAACATTGTCTGAAGATGGTACAAGTCTATTAGAACCTTCTGCATTGAAAGGGGTTAGACACACCGAGGAAGGAGGGAAGGAAGTTTTGATTGAGTGGAAAGATCTACGGACACATGACGCAACTTGGGAGACATATGAGATCATACAAGCTCAGTTTCCTGCTTTCAACCTTGAGGACAAGGTTAATCTTTGGGCGGGAAGTGATGATGGACCGGTTCGGTCCATAGCAACACCGGCCCGTAAAGGGCCGGTTCTCACTTACTGCAGGCGGAGAACCCGCCTGCCTGGGCGGACAAGCCGAAGGGGGGGGAGTGCTTGGGTGGGCCCAAGGGGCCCACCAAATTGAAGAGGAAGGTTATGGTGTTTGCCCTAGGGGTAATTAGGGGATTTTGAGGGGTTCATGTGAAAGTTAAATGTGAGTTAGGGTGGCTTTTTTGGGGGATCTTGTTTTGTGGCTGTTTTAGGTTTCTTCTTCTCTAGGGCTTGGGAGAAAGCTTCCCTTCTCGAATTGGGAGCATTGTATCCGTGGAAACTTGTAAGTCTTTTGATATTTGAGTAAACGAAGTGTTTGTGAGTGTTTTCATCCAAGAAATCTTCTTTTCTCCCACTATTTTTGGGCTGTTTTCTTGGATTCCGAATTTTTTGCAACTCAAGTTCCATCAGATTATCATTCTTCGCATTCAATAGTGAAATCTCCAACAACAGCAACAATCTGATGTAGATGAAATTTGAGTAAACTTGAATAGAATTCTTGCTCCATGTGTTTGCTTAGTTGTCACCAATCTCCCAACACAGACGAGCATTGATTATTACTCATTCAACCTAAATTTTATGTTTTATTTGATTGCTACAACTTGTTTCATGCAGATGGAGAAAGAAATTAAGGAGCTGATTCAACAGCGCGACTTAGCTCAATCTCGACTGGAGGATCTTTTACAGGTTGTTGGGGATGGTCATTTTTCAAGAAAACGGGTACCTATTCTTGTTGAGATCCTCAGTCAATATCTACATGCATAGCTATCATTTATAGTTCTTTAATATTCATATTTACCTGTTTTATAACAGGAGGAATCTCCTAACCAAGCATCAATATTTCATGAATCCAAAGTTCATGATGATAAAATTTCAATGTCCGAGCCACCAGAAGTTACTTGCAATGGTTCAAAAGCTGGGTTTGTCAAGTTAAGTAAATATGAGAGCAAAAACTACAGCAGAAATCACCTTGGTTTTTCACAAGATACAGAAAATGGGGATCTTCCCCCAAAACTTTCACAAACTAAACATAGATCGCTCAGATGGAATCCCATTCATGCTGAAGAAGACACTGATAAAAGTGCCTCTGAAGATTCAGAAGAACTTTGCAAGGAAGTTAGGTGTATTGAAATGGATGGAACCAGCCAAAGAGAAAACTTGAATTTGTCGTTCGGAGTAAGCGAAACCCAGCAAACCCAGACTTCTAATGCCACCAGGAATGGAGAATATGAGCCTAAGCCTGCAGCGCAAATGGACTCGAGATCTGGCATCGCAGGTTCTACATTTTTGACGTTAGAACACCATCTACATAGCGTACGGGCATCACATCCTGATGAATCTTCACCATGGTCATCAGCTCGAGATTTACATAGTTCTCGGGCTATGTTACCAAGGAGAAGCAGAAGTTGTCGGGCAGCATTTTTGACAAGCTACTCCCCTGGGTTTGCAGAACCAGAGCAGTACGACTGTACACCCCCTCCCAGCTCACTGAGAGATTTCCCTGGCAGGCCTCGGGCATTGCTGAATTATAATGCTGAAAATGGAAACTTTTCAAGAGAGAGATCTGTTATGTTAGAGGATAGTGTTTCTGAAAGCTTGCTTAAAGAGCAAGATGATATGTCTTCTTCTAGAGAAGGCATAACCACCATTCCAGGACTTTGTTTCAGGATTGAAAGAGATGGTTCAGGTTCATCAAAATCAGCTTGTTGATGGTCAGGTGTGATAAAACCCATTTCTTTATAAGTTTCCAATGCTCCCTATTTTTATGTCCTTATCCTTTTGTATCTTTTTTATTGCTGATTCCAATTTGCTCTGATCAGACTGCCAGTGAAGTGTGTGGAGCTGAAGGAACAAGGAAGAGTGTTGGCCTTGATACTATCCTAGACCCCGTGGATTCTCCATCCCATTGGCCACGGGACTTTGAAAAGAAGCAACAAGAGATAATCAAACTCTGGCATGAATGCAACGTTTCCTTGATCCACAGAACATACTTTTACCTGCTCTTCAAAGGCGATCCTGCTGATTCCATTTACATGGAAGTTGAGCTCAGGAGACTAGCTTTCCTGAAAAGAACATTCTCGCAGGGAAACTCTTACAGAATATCCGGCGAGACCGGTCGGCAGGTGACTCTAGAATCAAGGTATGAAACTGCTTATATGTCTGTTAAAGTTCATGCATTGTTGTTTCTTAGCAACCACTGATTGTTAACAGCATGAGGACTCTACAACGAGAGCGAGAGATGTTCTGCCGGCAAATGCAGAAGAAATTGACAACCGAAGAACGGCTGAGTCTCTATGTGAAATGGGGAATCTCACTGAACTCTAAGCAGAGGAGAGTTCAGCTGGCTCGACTCCTCTGGACCGACACCGGAGATCTGGAACATATTAGGGAGAGTGCATTAACAGTTGCAAAGCTTATTGGACTACTGGAATCAGGCCAGGTTCTGAAGGAGATGTTTGGGCTCAGCTTTCTGCCACAGAATTCATACAGAAGATCACATAGATGGAGACATGGGATCTATGCTTTGAAATGATGAAAGCTTGCCGAGGAGGATTTCAAATTCTGAAACTTGTTTCTTTCAGTTATTTCGATGCATTTAAAATGTGCAGGTCGATTCTTTTCTTGTTTTTCAAAGTTATATAATCCCTTAAAAAAAATCATTCTTTATGAATTTGAGACTATTTGGAATTGCGGTATGGGTCTGTAAATCACAGGTTTTAGACGATTGGAAGCATACTGTAATAGGAAGAAACGCACTTTGTAGTTCGCATGTTTTCACCTAAAATGACAGCAGTTTTATATACCTCTATCGTTCTCATTTCTTATTTTGTCTTTAAGGCTTTGTTTGGGACAACTTTCTTACTGATTTTAAAAAATTATTTTAAGAATCAGTAAGAAAGCCATCTCAAACGAGGCTTAAGCGTAAAGTCACTCATTCATTTGAGCTTCCTCATCTATGTAACACTTGATAAGTTATTGACAAGTAATTATGCTAAAATTTAAGTTGGTTCAACATCATATTTTTAATACATGTATTTATGACCGTTATAGAATAGACATATATCTGCAATATCTTTTCTTTGGTTATTTATTTAATTGTTTTTTTTTTCTTCCAAATTTACTGATTCAAGAAAGATGCTTCTTTTCATTTAGCAAGCAGTTGTGCTCAACGTGAGCTCATTTATTGTTCCATGTGTTTAACTCGTGAGCCCATTCACAAGTTATCTCGCTCTGTTACTAGTTCGATTAACCTACATTGCTTGCTTCTTTTCAATTTTCTGTATTCTTGATGTTTCTGGATGACTCTATCAAGCAGCTTTAGGGGTTAACTATAACATTTGAGCTTTTTTTTTTTTAACCTTTTCAATTCTAATTGCAGATGGAGGGCTTAGAACATTGCTGACATTGCGTGTTATTCATAGGTCTTGTGTGATTCATATAGAATCGAAGCTGACATTTAGAGTTTCAGCCTTATAAACTAAGGCTTAATTTGGACAGTTTTCATACTGCTTCTTAAAGTTGCTTTTTAGTATAATAGAAAGTTATTTTAAGTAGTAAGAAAGTAAAAAAAGATGATAAGAAAGCTGTCCTAAATGAAGCCTAAGGCTTCGTTTGGGATGACTTTTTTACTGATTCTTAAATCAGCTTTATATTAGAAAATTTAAAATATTTTTATTAGAAAGCTGCTTAAGAAGCAGCAAAAAAATTGTCCCAAAGGAACCCTAAATCATATTACAAGCAGCTCTGAAATATTTGTTGGATCTATTTGTGAAGCTGTTTTTTAAACATCTATTCCTTACAATAAGGTTAGACTTATGGGTAACTAAAAGAAAGAACAAAGGCAAAAGGTATCTTAGCTCCTTCTATAGGCCTGCAAATTTCATATATGATGGCATGAGCTATCAACTCTCTCTTGACTCATGACTTCATATTTATGGTATCATAATTGGGCAATAGATGCATGATGCCTCTTGGCATTGATGATTTTTTCTTCTACAGATCTGCAAATCTAAGGTTTCATTTGGGATGACTTTCTTATTGATTCTTAAAATAGCTTTTTAGTATAAAAATTAAAATTTTTACTAAAAAGTTGTTTTATGAAGCAATAAAAAAGTTGTCCAAAATGAAGCCTAAGGCTTTGTTTGGGACGGCTTTTTTAGTGCTTTTTAAAACGGAGTTCTAGTACAAAAATTTAAAATTTTGAACTAGAAATCCATTTTAAAAAGCAATAAAAAAGCCGTCCCAAACGAAACCTAAGTCTTCATTTGTGACGGCTTTTTAATAGCTTCAATTAATAGCTTCTTGAAGCAGCTTTATAGTACAAAATTTATAATTTTTATATTAAGAAACTGCTTCAAAAAGCAATAAAAAGTCATTCCAAACGAAGCCTAAGTCTTAGCCGCTGATTCATATATCTCTAATTTGGTGGCCTAAAAAATAAAACAATTAGAAAGCGGTCATAATTATAGCTTAAAAGATTTTTTTTAAAAGTTTTATATGAATTAAAATTTTAGACAGATTTATTGTATCAGAATTATAGATTATAGTTTATATATAATTTAATTTGCATAAATATTAAAAAAAATTGGTGCTATAGAGGATTTTTTAATATCCTTTTAATTTATAATAATTTCTTAGATTAAAGTCTAAGGGGTTCAATAGTCTTCACATGCCTGCTTCACAGAATTGAAGCACACACTTTATTTCTGCTTCGCACTTTCAAGCAAAAAACACCTATTGAAGTTCACATTTAAGCTAATGCATGTTTTATAATATTTCACTTTGAGAAAAATAAGTCTTTATTATAAAAAAGTGAATAAATTCACCACTGTCTGCGTCACATACGTGAGAACTTTAAGAAAGCAGTGCGATAAATGGGTGTTGCTGACATAGAATTTCAGTGCCAGAAGATGTACACAGACAGAAGCACTGACGATCCAACGGTGTTGGATAGCGGCATGATAGATATGATAAATGTGAATGCTGATATTCACCAATGGATAGTAAAGTGTGATGTCAGGTGATGCGCTTTAACACATGATTGTGGATTTCATTATAGCGTTATGACAACTAATGCGTCTGAGACATTTAACGTAGTGGCATTGCACTTGCGAAGGCCAGAAATGCTAGTGAACTTGAAGTCACAGGTCATTTTGCACCAAAAGTGCATGCCACACTACAAAAGATCAAGCAGGAAGCGCACCACTTACCAAAATTAGTTCGAATCAATCTACATGAGTTCCTCATAGAATCATATGAGAATTTGAACGTTTTAGCATATAAAAAAGGTAAATGAGTTTTTGAATGCATCGGACTGACAATACATCCAGCATGAGTTTCAACACAAATAGGACCATCTTTGATGTATTTAGTTAATATGTGTTGAATTTTTAATTTGATAGAAACTTTATTATCAAATAAAATATGACAATTGGTACAACATGGCAGATAATAATACTTTCTTATCAAATAAAATATCATTTTACTACTTAACTATTCTACATTAAAAAGTAGCTAATGCTTCTTAGACCATCTCTTAGAAGAAAATTCAAATTTATGATTTGTCAAAAAAATCAGTGTGAATCAGAGAGGAAAAATTCAAATTTATGAAGCTGCAGTTAAAGCTTTGAAGAAAATATTGTCACTGAAACTTTGAATCCTTTGACCAAATTTTTTTTTTGAACCATTAGTAAGAGCAGACTGTATTAAAAAATTTTATTCCCAATAGAATTGCTTTGTGATCTTTGATCTTTTTTTGAGAAAAATGATATAAATTTGATCTTGGAAATATAAGTGGGAGTTTCCAATGTTCTTATTAAATATTTGGGTGATTTAAGTGCGCATTATTGACTTTTTTATTTACAAATTAAATGCACAGTAAAATATAAATTTATTTGTTTATTTTACTTTTTTATGTAAAAAAATATAATAATTCGCAAAAATAAACCTGCAAAAATATTTAATCTGAATCTGAAATATTTTAAAAATTTCAGTTTTAAAAACTTAATTAAGACTGATAAACGGTCAATTTTAAAGTCTAAATTAAAACTAAAAAAATGGTCAATTAATTATGAATAATTTGTACTTATAAATATATGATAGTGTTATTACAAATTCTCATAAATTAATTATAAATATTTTTACCTCATATAGAAGTGTTAATATTTGACTTGATTCAAACTCACCGGGATTTGATCCGAAAAATTTCTTGTTCGGCTCAACCCATTTAACAAATGAGTCTGTTCAAGTTGACCCAAAAACCCGAATGTGACCAAAAAATGACTTGGATCCCACAACCCCTCCCAACCCACACCGCCGTTCCACATTTCTCCTGCTCCCACGTCTTGCATTCAACATTCTAGCCTACATCGTCACACTCGACCCCAAGGCTTGCACGTTCATTGCCAACCTCACCCTTTGCCCCACGCGCTCGACCTTTAGGCTTGCCTGCCCATTGCCAGCCTTGCATTCTTGCGCACTTGCACTCGACCCTGCGCCTTGCAGAATGCCCTCACTCTCTTGCTCTGAACTAGGGTCAGATCAACCCAGGTTTGCAAAGGGTCGAGTCTGGGTTCAGATTTCTAACACATTTCTAGAGTCTGGTCGGGTCAAATAATGATGGGTCTTTTTTGGGTTAGACTTGAACCCAACCCGAAAACCCATGTTGACACCCCTAACCTCATAAATATTACACCTTTTTCAAATATCTATCTGTTTATCATGATTATACTTATAAATATCTAATAATTTATTTTATACATTGCCAAAAATTGCCTTGACTAGGCACGAATATTGATGCAGATATAAATTGAAAACTTTCAAAATTAATTTCGGGATCATCCAGACTCTGATTTCAGCAAAATTATAGTCAAATTGAGCTATCTAAAGGAGACGACCCAACGACACTATATTCGGTCCAATTTGAGCCCAAACGAGCTCAAATGGAAGGACAAAAACATATTTGAAAACTTCATAACAATAATTGGATAATCAAATGATATACATATACGACGAGAAGAATCCAATGAGCTAAACATCACTTAATTTTGACATCATCAAGACATTTAAATGCTCAATAAATATTTCATAATTGAGGGAATTAATATGGGTCGTCTGATTGATTAATCCAAATGATTATGAATCTTTTTTCATATTTATTGAGTATGCCACTCTCAAAAAATTATAATGGACTCTCATTTTTCACATGGGAGGAGGAGGAGGTGAGGGAAAAATTAAAGGGTTCTTGACTTCTCCAGCCAGCGTTACCACCGTCAAATTTCTTCCCGACCACTAACTATCGTTCTTCTGACCTCTATCACTCGCCGTCTAGAATCCCTTCAACCTTTATCACCCAAATACAACCCTACCAACCAAATGATGGGACATTATAATTTTTTGAGAACAACTCTTCAATCATTAAATTCTACCAACTCCAAATATGTATGTGCTATATAGAATATATAATTGCTACATTTAGCCCACATCTTCCAGACAAAGGACATCATTTGTAATCAACAATCGTAATTTTTGACCTATTTAATTATTTTCACATAAACATTCTGATGTCATTTATGATTACTGCACCCCTCCATCTTTTATTTATCTGTGTTGGATTATCGCACAAAACTAAAATGCTAAATTCTATACTTTTCTACCACCACGAAAGTTTTTGGACACAACATTAATTATATTATTTATTAAATTAACTCTATGTATTTTTTTAATTACTTAAATTATTTAATAATTTAATTATCTTTAAATAAAAATAAAATAGCTATATTTAATTTGAAAACGTGTTAGAATATCCTCACAAAAGGTTTTTTAATTTTCTTCCTCCAGTAGACTAACAAAATCAGAAGGAAGCGGCGTGGTCGCGCCGCTGCCGACCTCCGTTCTCGACTGTGTGCAAGGTGGTGCGCGGGTCTACGGAGTGGTTGGTGTAAAATGCTGCTCGTTGTTCGGTTCAGATGTATAGCAATCACAACTGGTCTTTTAGGCCTGACTATGGCACGAGCCCACGAGCAGGTACATAGACCGGGTCTTTAATGACCCTTCCAAGTTTGAACGGGCCACAGCTGAATAATAACGCTACTGTACGTTTCATAGCATTGGCGGATTTACGAAGGCCTGAAATTCTATGGAACGTAATAATATTATTTATTAAGAAAATAAGAGTTGAACGAGTAGATATTATAAAAATTAAAATTTTTATTATTTAATATTTAATATTTTTCTTAATAATAAATTCAAAATTTTTTATTTGTTAATGATGAAGATAGTTGAAAGAAATTGATGAGATATTTAAAAAAATTAATTTGAGCTTTCGCTAAAAAAAATTTCTTCCTTGGCCACTATTTTATAGTATAATTGATATTAATTCTCTAAATTAATTCTATTGATAATAGTTAATACATAAAATTTTGATTAAAAATTTATGTCAGATTTTAAATTTACAAATAAAATAAAAATAGTGAAGATATTTGAATTAACATTTATGACAAAAATGTAAAATATTGACATATTTATATGAAATTAAATAAAGAATAAGCATAACTGTTTTTAATTCTTATAATAATTTGATATATAAAGTATAAATTTATGAAGATATGTGACATTTCTATAAAATAATTAAATGATATTTATTTGCAGAAAATATAATAATAATAAACATATTTCATGTAAAATCTATAATTAAATAAGTAAGACAGTAAGGCATTTACTTATAATTATTGAAAAGATCAAATAGAAATTCATTTAATATAAATAATAATTTAATATTGTGATAGAAATGTACTTTTCGCAAATTAAAATGTACTTTTCGCAAATTAAAATGCATTATTAATATTGCTATATAATAAAAAAATTATCCAGAACGAGCACAAATCTCGAAACAAAATCAAGTTGGAAATTTCAAAAATTAAATTCAAAATCATATGAACTCCGATTTCAGCAAACTTACAGTCGACTGAACGTCTCAGAAATACGAACCCAGCAACACCAAATTCGACCCAACCGAGCTCCAATAGATCAAAATTAGGGCTGTCAAAATTGGATCACAAGTCGGCACTGTTCTACCCAGAACTGACCTGACACTGTTCGACCCGATCCTTTTTTTTTGCAAATGGGTCGGTTTTCTGGACCTGAACACACCGGCTTCGGGTCCGGGTCAACCCAAACATGACTCGCTTCGGCTCCGGGTCAACCCGAACTCGACCCACTTCCAATATGTTTTACTAATTTTTTTAATTTAATTCGATTTATTTAAACCTAAATAGAATTAAGGTAATATTTACTTCAATCAATTTTTTAAAAAATAAAGCTTAATTTAATTTGAGCAATACTCTTTATTATTTTTTTGGAAATAGTATTTACTTATTTCATAACAATATTTTAAAACCCTGTAAAATTAATTAAAAGTGGGTCAAACCGGGTTGGTTTAGGGTTTCTGGGTCAACCTGAACCTGGCTCGGTTTTACAAATGGGTCAAAATCCCTAACATGAATTGACCCGATTTGGGTTAGGGTTGACCTTAACACAAATTGTTGGGCTCGGGTTCAGGTCGGGTCAAATATTGACACCCCTAATCCAAATTAAAAACTCAAGACACATTTGGAAGGTTCAAACCCAGTTTAGATTATCAAACGGTTTCCAAACATAGCATGCTTATAGTCGAATCAAGCGGCTCAACGAGGCAAATCCAACAAGCCCAAGATTGCCGAATTATAATATCATTAAGATATTCAAATGCCCAATAAACAGTCCACAATCGAGGGATTTACTACAGGAAAAACGCGCATTATTGGCGGACCAAATTCGCCTGAAAATGCCCAAAATCCGTCGAAAATGAGAATTTCCGGCGGATTTCCGATGAATTGTTTTTTTCGACGCTAAGACGCGCGTCGAAAAAATGTTTCCGATAAAAAAAAAAAATCTGTAGGAAAATATTTCCGGCAAATTTTCGGCACGAAAAAATAAGAAAATGAAAAAAAAAATTTTTTTTTTGAACCCACCACCTCCGCCAAACATAGCCCAATGCCCCGCCTGCATACTGCCCAACCCCCCCTTCTCCCCCAGCAAGCCCACTCTTATAGACCCAAGCGACCGACCCAATTCAAACCCACGAGCCTGGCTAGCTCAAACCTGCAACCGGGGGCCGACCCGCACATGACTCACCCCCACAAGCATGCGCTCCAGGCAGGATTCGAACCCTGTCCACCATGCCAAGGCTGCAAAACTGCTAAAAGGAATGAGTTTTTTTTTAATTTAAGTTTTAATGGCAGAATATTAAAATTTTAATAATTAATATATTTTAAAAATTAGCTAAATAAAATATAAACTTAATAAAATATTAAATAATTATAATAATTTATAAAAGCTTAGCTAATTTATTTTAAATTATATTTTATTTAAAATATTTAGAATTAATTTAGATCAAAGTAATTATTATAACAATAAATTTTATAATAATAATTTTTATAAATATTTAAATATACTTAAAATAAATTTCTATTTTTCTAATATTAAATTTTTAATCGATTTTCTAATAATCATTTTCCAAGAAATTTATAATTCCTTCGGAAATCTGCTGGAAATTCCGCCGGAAAATTTGTTAAAAAATCTGTCGGAAATACCACCAAAAAATCCTTCAGAAATACGTCGAAAAATCTGCCGGAAATATTCCCCCGGAAATTTGTCGGAAAATTCAACGGAAATTATGACCGATTTTTTTTCCGCCGGAAAATCCGACGGAAATCTACGTTTTTCCTATAGTTATTCAGCAACGGTCATCCATTAAACCACTCCCAATTTACTCTTGATCTTCCTTCTATTTATTTGTCATGTCACTCTCAAAAAACTATAAATAGAAAAATCATTTCTCATAAAAGGAGACCCAAGCAAGGAAGTGAAGCAAGAATAAAAGGAAAGAAGGAGAAGAAGAAGATAATTCTCTTGCCACCAGACTCCTCGACCACCGACGGACTTCAGCCCGGCCATTGATTGTTGTTGGACTTCTGCCCGGCTGTTGACTAATACTGAACTTTCGCCGATTGATACTGAAATTCCATTTGGCTGCCGACTGACACCGTACTTCTGCCAATTAAAGCCATAATTCCACCCAGTTGCTGCCTAACGCCAGACATTCGACGACTGACGCTAGATTTCCACTTGGTTCTCGATTGACAACGGACTTACATCCGGACATCAACTAACGCCGGACTTCTGCCTATTCACCAACTGATGCCGGAATTCCACTTAACAGCCGTCTATGATCTTTTTGACCTTTGTCGGGTCGTTCGCCAACTACGATCCTTCCGACCTTCATCCCCGGCCAACTATAGTCCTGCCGATCAATTGAACATATAAATTCTGATTCTTCCAATTTCCACCATGTAATGTATGATGTATAATGTATATATGCTACATCTATCCCCCAATGAAGGGTCTCATTTATAATCAACAACAAATACTAGTGAATTAATTCAAACTGGGCCAAGCCCCCTTGGTTTTTCCCCTTTTCAGATTTTTCAATGTAAACATATTGGTGTCTCTTATAAATGATGCATCATATCTCTTATTTGATTGTATGCTGAATCTTGGTACAAATCTAAGACGTTAAACTTTATATTTCTCTACCGCCGCGAATATTCCATGACGCAATAGTTATCATTAATATTAAACTTAAATTTATTTGAGCAACATCAATTTTTTTATAATAATGATGGACTAATTCCTCTTCCAACCCAAATTTCAAAAATTTATTATTATTTGACTTTAGAGATACAAATCAGACCATCATTCTTATATTATCATCTCGCTTTAATTAAACCATTTGTCGGATATAATATGTTAGGTTGAGTTCAACTTGAAATTTTTAATCCGTTTAAACAACTACTTAGTCAACCTAACCTCCAATTGAGCCCAATCAGTAATAAATAGTATTGGCTAAAGCGTATTCTTCTATGGCAAGCATACGCCTCAGAACCAAATAATGAAATAATTAATTACCATTAATCCACGGTCAACTACTGTAATTATCCATTAATTTTTTTATGTATAAATCCACCGTTAAGCCTTCCATTATCTGAGAGCCTTTCTATGTCCTCATCATCTATTCATTCCCGCAGCGATGTCTAACATCCCCATCTCTCTCTGCAACTCTTCTCTCACTCTCTTCCTCCTCGCCATCTCCACCTCCGACGACCCCTGGCCGTTCTCTTTCTTCTAGGTTTTAATTTCTTGTCCTTAAATCGCTTTTAATTAAGAAAGTTCTTAAATCTGCGGTTTTGAAGGAGGGGAGAGAGAGAGAGAGAGAGGGAGGGAGATCAGTCATGAGAGGCGGCGGAGGAGCGAAGAAGGAGGCGGCGCTGCCGAAGGGATGCATGGCTGTTAGGGTTGGTGGGAGAGGGGAGGAGATGCAGAGGTTTGTTGTGCCTGTAGAGTACGTTAACCACCCGCTTTTCGTCGGGCTGCTCAAGGAGGCGGAGGAGGAGTATGGGTTCGAGCATACGGGGTCGATAAGGATACCGTGCCACGTGGAGGATTTCAGGCATGTGCAGGGTGTAATAGACCGCGAGAACGCCGGCCATGGCCATGGCCATCATCATCTCCATTTCTCCAATTGCTTCAAGGCGTGACTGTAACGCAATCTTCTTCTTTTCTGTCAAAGTTAATTTTTCTTTTTTTATTTTATTTTATTTAAGGAGAATATTGATGATGACGACGAAATATTTTGTGCTTTATGTATGCTATTGATTGGAGTGAAATGTGAAATACACTTTTCTTGTTGTTTGTATAATTATTTATTCATTTTCTCTGCATTTATGATGAATTTTAAAATGAAACAAAAATATATTTATTAGAATGAGATTTAAAGTTTTTAAATTTATTTTAATATTAATTAATATAAATGTTTCATAGAAGTATTCTCAAATTAAGGTTTCATTTAAGATTAATTTCTTGCTATTTTTTAAAGCAATTTTTTAGTGCAAAAATTTTTTAGTTAAAATTTTTGTTATTAAAAAATTGTTTTAAAAAATAGTAAGAAAATTGTCACAAACTAAACCTAAAAAAGCAATACCAGACTAAGCCTAACACTAATCTTAAAGTAAAAATAATAATTTTTAAGTTGAATTATGATATAATTTATATTGAAATATTTTTAAATATTCTTTTTTCCTTTTAAAATTATAGAGCTTTTAAGAATAATACAATCTGAATTTTAATTAATAACTTTTTTATTTTTATATTAATTTAAATAAATGGATTTTCATTCTAATTAAATTTTAATTAGGATTCTCTAATCTACTTTCTTATGGTAAAATTGAACTCACCAATAAATTCTTATTATGTTTATAATCATCAAAGATCATAAATTAATGTGTAATTGCGTGCCGCTCATTATAGGTTTTCTTGGATAATTATATATTTATATGAGCCTAATGTGAACGACTCAAACCGGACAAAAAAATTATCCTGAAAAGATATTTCTATAAGGAATTAAATATAATCATTTAATTTTTTTTTTTTTGTTGATAGAAGCGAATTATAAAAAAATTTGGATAAGGTTAGCTAACAAAATTTTAATGAGACTATATTAAATAATAAATTTTTATTAAATTCATCTTAAAAAATAATAGATATAAAAATTATTAAGCATATCCTAATTGATATTTTCCTAAATTAATATTTGAATTGTAATTTAAGTTTTAATCAATTGATAAATATATATTTCAATTTAAATGAATCTAAAATATTTCTTGGACAATAGAATTGTTTAAAGATTAAGGGCATCTCCAACGGAGAATTCCAAATTTTACTGCAAAATAACGCAGAACTCGAAAATGGCGTGGTGCTGCTCCAATCGAACGTCATTTTAGGTGTTTTTCGGAAAGTAACGATCTTCTCCCTTTCGCGCGTTTTACCGGTTGAGAGAGTAAAATGGCGTGGGTGAACAGTGCGACGCCAATATTGGCGTCGCTGGCGTCGCACTGTTCACCTGCAAGTAAATGACATAAATTTTTGAGTTCGGTTGGAGCGACCGATGGACGGCATACGCTGATTTAGCGTTCGGTTGGAGATGACCTAATGAAATATAAGAGTTACACAACTCTCCTTGGCCTATTGGTTGAGAGCTTAGGCTTCCAACTAAGAGGTCCAGGATTCGAGTTTATGTGTATGCGTTGTGTGTGTGAGTTTGCCTTAAATGGCCTAAATGTCCCCAAAAAAAAATATAAGAGTTAGTTGATTAAGTATTTACTATATTTATCTATAAATTAATTTAATATTTAAAAATTTATTTTTATTAAATTTGAATCATAATATTCTAAACCAACTTTTTTAAATAATTAGAAAAAAAACTCTTATTAAACATCATACCAAATATTATCCTATTAAAATGATTTGCAATATCTTTTATAAATGCAGCATTTAAATTCTCTTTTAATAACTTTAAATTTATTTTAATAAAAAATTAGTTTTAATTAATGATTCATTAATATAGCTTTAATTCATATTCAAATCAAGCCTATCATCAGCACAATTACTTTCGCATTCACAGTTCTAAATGTCTTCTTACTATAACCGCTGAGCAATTTACTTTATAAATTACCAATAATGTTAATTTTTTATTTTAATATTTTAATTATGACAAAATTAGAGGAAAATTACTCGTGAAAATATGGAATAAATTACTGATGTTGGAATAGGAATAATATTAATTATGACAAATAAATAATAACATTAATTACTATGTAACATCTCTTAGATCTCCAATATGTATAAAAACCACTCGCATTGCAAATATTTAAATAAATCAATAACAATTTTAGTAAATGAACAAAAGATCCAATAAATGATGTTATATATATATATATATATATATATATATATATATATATATATATATATATATATATTTTAAATAGGAAGTATATTAATAACACAAAAATAAAGGTTACATCAGCATAAAAAGAAAAGCTAGCAGATAAAAAAAACAACAGAGAGAATTAGAAAATAAAAGCGAGCTCAGAACAAAGACAAAGCTAGCAGCGTCCAGTGAGTCCCGAACGGAACCTCCAGAAAGCGAATGTCACCAGCAAAGAAGGACCAGGACGCGAGCCCGAAGCACATCATAACCCAAAGCCTCACGTAGCAGCAGATCAAACAGTAACTCCGCCAAAACCCGAGAAGAAGCATCAAACATACGAAAGGAAAAATCATCTCCTGCGTCGACCTTTCCCCCAAAATTTTCCGCGAGAGCCAACCTTTGAATTGCGCACAAGAGTAAAATCATTGTCGGACTCAACAGACAGCGAATCTGACTCCACATCCGACGAATCGACCAAACAATTATTCTGATTCCTACTATTCAAACCAGAAGAATTACCCACACAATTGGCCATCACTTGGAAATCAACCACGCTTACAGGGACCACAACTAAACTGTTGGTAATCAAATTAACTTCCTCTCTTCCCTTCTCAATTTTAGCCGGCACCACCTCCACAGGCAAAACACTATCAGAACCACCATCTGCATCTTTTGAACCTTGAACACCCCCATTAGAATTCACAACACCCATAACTGGCGAGCCATCAGAAAACACCACATTCATTGCATCAAAAACCACCTCCGGCACCACCACCGGAGAACCATGGTCACTAACATCAGTTACAACCGGATGTACAAACGGAGCTGCATCGGGGGATAAGACAGAACAGTTATCAACACGATTACTAGGCACATCATTCACAGCATTAACCACATCAACCACATCCACGGATGGGTTAGAAGTGACCAAAGACTCCAAAATCTCCGAATTTCCGCACACAGGCAACGGCCGATCCCCAAGATCGGGAAGATCGCTCGCAACCTGCGCCTCATCAACAGGCTTCACCACATTCTCACGAGATTTATTCACATTCAAAGAAGTAGAAAAGTTACCACAATCCCCCTTGAAATGACCAAGCCGTTTACACACAACACAATAAGCAGGCACATCCTCGAAGCAAACTCGTTGAACATACCCAGAGTTCTCCGAACCAAGCCAAATTTTATCAGGAAGGTCCTTAGTAATGTCAATCTCCACCAGGACCCTCGCCAGAGAAGGTCTAGATCCGACAGATGTAGAATTATCAACTTTTAAAGGACGACCAAACATCGAAGCCAAAGCATGAAGTATACGAGGGGCAAAAAGGTGTGGTCGCAGACTGGGAAAGGCAACCCAAATAGGAATAACCGGAGACTCAACCCCGACATCAAGATCTGGCGACCATTTAGTAAGTTTCAAATAGCAGCTATTAACCATATAAGATCTATGGCTGAACACTCTACTATAATCCAAATCATTAGAAAGCTTAATAAGAATATGAGATTGATCCAGAACAGTTACAGAGAATTCAGCATTTAGTTTCAAGCTGAAGAAAAATTTTCGGATAGCATCTATTGAAGGGCGCCGCGTAGGAAAGAAACCAACCAGAGCAAATTGAAAAGGAACAGACAGAGCTAAAATTTCTTCCTCCGATATCCATAACGAGGGTAAACCACGACAAAAACCCTTTCTTAACTCAGGAAAATCAACTGAAATCGAAGAACCATATAAAGCTTCCACAAAAGAGCGTGATTTAAAGGACCCATCCAAGAAACCGGGGTCACAGACACGACTAACCACCATAATGAAAAAGGCAGAAAAATGAGAGGGCAAACTTCCCTGGACAGCAACCTGAAGAAAACAAGCCCAGGCGGCGGCGAAGCCCAGCCGTCGCGAGAGCAGGCGGCGGCGAGACCAGCCGTCGCGAGCGGCGATAAGTCCAAACCGTCGCGGACAAGAAGCCCAAGCGGAAACGGCGAAGCCCAGCCTTCGCGGGCGAGATGCCCCCGCGGGATCGGCGAAGCCCTGCCCGTTGCGTGCGTGATGCCCTAGCCGTCGCGTTTTCGATATTGATGTAGTTTGTCCTCAATGTAAGATTTTCTTTGATTCTAAATGATGTTATATATGATATTTAACTATTGTGAGGTATTTTAAATGTGAGAGTTTTGAAAATATTGATATTTGGTCTAAAAATAAAGAAATGAAGTTTAAAATTTTGTAAGAATTTAGAGTTTAATATCTAGTTAAATTTTGGTATATTTGAAAATCGTTAGATTAAGATTTCGCTTAATTGTGACAGTTTTCTTATTGCTTCTTAAAGTAGCTTAGAGAAGCAGAAGTAAGTTGTCCCAAATGAAACCTTAATCAATTTTTAAGCATTCTATAAATTATCTGTCATTGTCCCCTTAATTAATTGCCACAGTGGCCACTTAATGCTGCCTTCTATTTGATGTCGGCTATTGACATCATTGATCTTTGCACTTTATTTACTTTACTTCGCTATATATAAAAAACTCATTTATTTATTTTATAATCATCCAAATAATTTCAAATATCTCAAATATATTATACTTTTTTTTCATTGTATTGAAATTTATTTCATATTTCTTTTTCCTTCAACCGAACAACCCCTTAAAGTAGAAGAATAAGGCTTCAGAACAATTTTTTGCCATTGATTCTTTTGTGATTGATCCGGATCTATAGTTGTACTTTCTTTAGGTTTGTAGTTCCTTAGCTGCATTCTATCCCTTTAGTTCTATTGTTCTATAAATAGAGATGGTTGTAATAAGTTTTGGATTCAAGCCAAGACACAACTCTCATTGGTCTGTTGGTTTGGAGCTTAGGCTACCAACTAAGAGGTCTTGGGTTCGAGTATTGTGTATACGATGTGTGCATGAATCTGCCTTAATTGTCCTAAATGTCCCAAAAAAAAAAATTCAAGCCAAGCAATAAGAGTTCATCATTATGATTTGCTCTCTCTCCACCCACCGCTCTCTTTCATCCAAGAAGTTCAAAAGGAACTTTTTCTTTCTTCAAGATCCAATAGCTTTTTCATTGCTTTCAAGAAATTTTCGTGCTAGAAAGTTATTGTATAAAGCAGTAAGAAAACCGTTCCAAATAAAGCCTAAAAGAAAGAATTTGTAGCTTATTGATTTGTTATGAAATCTTGGAGGAAGCTTGAGCCCTCCTTGAGCTTCTTGGAAGAGAGAGGGAAGTGAGGGAGAGAACTTGTAGGGAATGGAGCTTTATTTTTTCATAATGGAGCTCACAAATAGTCTCCCTTACAACAACCTACAATGCATATATATAGACATTTACATTATGTGAGATGTCTTGCAAATCAACCTAATCTAAAAAGGACCAATGCACAACAATCTCCACATTGGTCGGATTTTATGATAAAAAAACCACCTATGTGCCTCTTGCGATCTAATTGGCTCTATGCACTAACTCCACGAGCAAATCTACTGAATCGAGCCCAATCCCATTTGCGTTCAGCCTCCATAGTATTTTCCAATCAACGACTCCAACTCATGCTCATGCGCGTACTAAACACGTGCACCTGCTTCACTCGTTGTTCCTCTCGTGATTCGCACTCTCGTACTTGTGTAGCTTCTGCTCCTACATGGCACGCTCGCTCTCTAGCACTAAGCACACTTTGGCTTGCCATTCTTCCCCAAACACTTGTGCGCGTTCCAACCTGTGACTTTATACGAGCCATCTATCCAATCCTGAGCTAGCCGACCCCCCCCCCCCCCCCCCCCCCCTTCTTGCGCACTCCCGTTCGCGACTACCTCTCGCGTACGTGATCCGTTTCAAGATTCTTGATCCTACTTTTATCTTCACAGCTCCAACACACCAAATCCAAACAATCTTGCTTGTCGAGCTACTTGCATTTTTGACCCGTAGACTCCACCTCAAAAGATTTAAACAAATCTTTTACTCAAGAACAGGATCTCTGTCTCCTGCAACCACTGGCGTGACATCCGTTCGCCCATGCCACATGAGAAGCTCGACCAATCCCTGCAATATATTTGATCACATCAAGAGCACCAATGTTCTCCACATTTTTATGCCAATGTGCTTTGATGTGGATCTATCATAAAGGATGTTCATAGCCATCTTGACTGAGTCCCTAAAAAACATCCAAATCCTTCGCTCCCTCAACCTTAATCTTAGCCTCTCGACAATCTCAGCCAGCCATTGTGCCGCGCCAACTTTCACCCATCACAATTATGTGTTTAGGCCCATTCGCAAGATCGTCTCGTGCGGCCTGTCTGATTGTGCTCCACCCGTGCCACACGCGCATCTAACCTGCCACTCCCGAGTCCAGCCCTTTCCTGTGCGATAACCATGCCT
This sequence comes from Dendrobium officinale, assembly GCA_019514585.1. Lineage (NCBI taxonomy): Eukaryota > Viridiplantae > Streptophyta > Magnoliopsida > Asparagales > Orchidaceae > Dendrobium > Dendrobium officinale. The sequence goes on from CM033683.1 coordinate 88,981,248, forward strand.
AGTGCAACACGGATGTGAGCCCTATCGTCCACCACTCCTCGCTCGTGCGTCTAGGCGCCCGGCCCATGCAGTTTCAGATTGCACCTCTGATCTTCCATGCAATTAGCATGCTGTGCGACCTTACATCTTCCTTTGATTACAAAAACATTTCTCCTTCACCGAAATCACCTCAACGAGGCGTTTATATTACTTGTTATGAAAATCTTGGATGAAGCTTGAGCTTCTTGGATATGTGCGTGCGTCTGTGTGTGTGTGTGTGTGTCAGAGAGAGAGAGAGAGAGAGAGAGAGAGAGAGAGAGAGAGAGAGAGAGAGAGAGAGAGAGAGAGAGAGAGAGTGAGGAGCTACATGAATCCTAATTTTTTTTTATTCAATTGGGCTTATTACAAGGGGCTCGTTACATCATTCTACACAACATCTATTTATAGGAATTTACACTTATGTGATATCATGTTAGAACAACCTAATCTAAAACCGGACCTATACACAATAGGAGTAAACAAATTAATTGTACCTTTAAAATCTTTTTAAGTCATGTATTTTGAGATGTGGGTGAATATTAGTCAGAAAAAATAGGTCAAAATATTTTAAAAATAATAATCTAAAATTTATTAGAGCTATTTTAAGATAGTTCTAATAAATAATAATCAACTAAAATTTCTACTCAAAATATTCTTCTCATATGCTTTTTTTTTTTCTTCAATACTTTAATCCGCAAAAATATATTTAAAAAATGTAAAATTACCCTTTTTAATCTTAATAAAAGATCGGAATATTTTTACTCAAAAAATTTCTTTTCTCATATACGAAAAACCGATAGATAGCAAAGTTTAATCAATATAGGATTTCATCTGAGACATCTTTCTTATTATTTTTGATACGTCATGCGAAAATTAACTTGATCGGGCACGAATGTTGAGGCAAAAATCAAGTTGGAAACTTCAAAAATTAAATCCGGGAGCACCTGAACTCCGATTTCAGCGAGCTTACAGTCAAACTGAGCGTCTCGGAAATACGAACCCAACAACACCAAGATCGACCCAATCCGAGCCCAGATAAATCCGAATCAAGAGTTCAAAGCGCTGTCGTAAGGTTCAAACAGCAATTTGAGTTATCAAACGGTCTCCGATTGACGAGCTTATACTCGAATCGAACGGCTCGACGAGACGAATCCAACGAGCCCAAGATCACTAAATTCTGACATCATTAAGGCCTTCAAATGTCCAACGAACGGTGCACGATCGTAGGATTCAATATCGGCCGTCCATTTGACCACTCCCTATTCGCCCTTGATCTCACACCTATTTACGGACCATGCCACTCCAGAAAATCTATAAATAGAGCCCTCATTCTTCACAAGAGAGCATCTAAGCAAGAGAGGGAAGAAGAGAAGAGAAGGAAGGAGTTCCTCCTCGACAGCCGCCGGACCACCGCCGGACCACCGCCGGACCACCGCAGAACCTCGCCGGACCACCGCAGGAATCTCGTCGGATTACCGCCAGACCACCGCAGGAACCTCGCCGGACCACCACAAAACCTCGCCGGACCACCACCTTAAGGCCCGACGTTCATCCCCGGCGTCCTGCCAAAGACCCGACGTCTTGTTCAAGGCCCGACACTCAGTCCCTACGTCCTGCCAAAGACCCGACGTCTTGTTCAAGGCCTGACACTCAGTACCTACTTCCTGCCAAAGACCGACGTCTTGTTCAAGGCCCGACGTTAAGTCCCGACGTCCTGCTGAAGACCCGACGTCCTGCTGAAGATCTGACGTCCTGCTTAAGACCCGACGTCCTACTCAAGGCCAGACCATCAACATCCGATCTTCCAAGTGACACTGGGACTAACACCTGACTCCTTATCTCCTACCGCCTACGGTCCTTCTGACCACTGTCGCCTACTACGGTCCGTCCGACCTCCATCACCAGACAACGGTCTTTCTGACTACGGTCTCTTGCCGACTACGGTCGTCGGCCGACTACGGTCTCCTGCCGACTACGGTCCCCGGCCGACTACGATCTCCTGCCGACTACGATCTCCTGCCGACTACAGTTCTTCAGGCCTTTATCGCCTACTATGGTCCTTCCGACCTCCATCAACAGATAACGGTCTTTCTGACTCCGGTCTCCTGCCGACCACGGTCCTTCAGGCCAAACAAACATGTATATGTAACTCTTACCATGTAATGCAATCTATATGATGTACATTTGCTACATCAATCCAAGGCCTTCTCCTAAGGAAGGGCCTCATTTGTAACCGACTACAAATACTAGTGGATTCATTCAAACCGGGCCAGGCCCCGTGGTTTTTCCCCATTTTTCAGGGGTTTTCCACGTAAAAACTTTGGTGTGTCTCTTAAGAACGCTACCCCCTCTCACTTATCTGATTGTGTGCTGGATCTTCGTACAAACGCTAAGACGTTAAACTATATATTTCTCTACCGCCGCGAATATTCCAGGACGCAACAGTTTGGCGCCGTCTGTGGGAACGTGATTCCCGACTGGGGGGGCAACTTCTGCTCCAATCTCAAAAAATCGCTCTTATCAACTTCCTGACATCAGTCATTATTGCATCAGATGCGGACTGGGGGGCAACTTTAACCCAAATTCTGGTCAAAAAGATCATCTTATGCTTTATATATCAAGATGATATTTTGGGAAAAATCCCAGCAACATGCAAGGATACTTCCAATCAATTATAAGCCTTATACAGTCCCCTGCTGGGCTTCTACTCCTTGGGCAAGGTCTTGATCTCAACCTCAAAAAGGCAGTAATGGTCTAAAGATATACCCTTCTTAACCTTTAATTCGGGATACACGTGGCATACGCCCTCTCCCAATCAAGGCAAAATCGATCCCAGGGGGATCCGATTCGACCTCTTCCACACAGGTTAACGTCGTCAAGCAAAGGCTCCGACATACAACCTCGGATAGGTCTTACATCCTTGGTGGATTCTCTCGACCTCTTCCACACAGGTTAACGTCGTCGAACAAAAGCTCCGACATACAACCTCGGATAGGTCCTACATCCTTGGTGGATTCTCCCGACCTCTTCCACACAGGTTAACGTCATCGAGCAAAGACTCCGACATACAACCTCGGAAAGGTCTTACATCCTTGGTGGATTCTCCCGACCTCTTCCACACAGGTTAACGTCGTCGATCAAAGACTCTGACATACAACCTCGGAAAGGTCTTACATCCTTGGTGGATTCTCCCGGCCTCTTCCACACAGGTTAACGTCGTCGAGCAGGGCTCCGGCATACAACCTCGGAAAGGTCTCACATCCTTAGTGGATTCTCCCGGCCTCTTCCACACAGGTTAACGTCGTCGAGCAGGGCTCCGGCATACAACCTCGGAAAGGTCTCACATCCTTAGTGGATTCTTCCGACCTCTTCCACACAGGTTAACGTCGTCGAGCAGGACTCTGGCATACAACCTCGGAAAGGTCTCACATCCTTAATGGATTTTCCCGACCTCTTCCACACAGGTTAACGTCGTCGAGCAGGACTCCGGCATACAACCTCGGAAAGGTCTCACATCCTTAGTGGATTCTCCCGACCTCTTCCACACAGGTTAACGTCGTCAAGCAAAGGCTCCGACATACAACCTCGGATAGGTCCTACATCCTTGGTGGATTCTCCCGACCTCTTCCACACAGGTTAACGTCGTCGAGCAAAGGCTCCGACATACAACCTCAGAAAGGTCCTACATCCTTAGTGGATTCTCCCGACCTCTTCCACACAGGTTAACGTCGTCGAGCAAAGACTCCGACATACAACCTCGGAAAGGTCTTACATCCTTGGTGGATTCTCCCGGCCTCTTCCACACAGGTTAACGTCGTCGAGCAGGGCTTCGGCATACAACCTCGGAAAGGTCTCACATCCTTAGTGGATTCTCCCGGCCTCTTCCACATAGGTTAACGTCGTCGAGCAGTGCTCCGGCATACAACCTCGGAAAGGTCTCACATCCTTAGTGGATTCTCCCGACCTCTTCCACACAGGTTAACGTCGTCGAGCAGGACTCCGGCATACAACCTTGGAAAGGTCTCACATCCTTAGTGGATTCTCCCGACCTCTTCCACACAGGTTAACGTCGTCGAGCAGGGCTCCGACTTACAACATCGGAAAAGTCTCACGTCCTTGGTTAACGTCGCTAGAATGTCGTCAATAGACTTCTATCTGACTTCTCCATAATGTTAAAATTCTTCCCGATTTTGAATTTCTTCCTGCGCTAAACTTTTGCCTTGCAGGACTTTCGACGGACTATTACACGACGCCGAAATTCTTCCTTTCATCGGACTAATACCCGTCGTCGGACTTCTGCTCGTCGACGAACTTTCGTCGGTCTTCTACCCGACAACACTTCTACCCGACGTCAGACTTCTGCTCGTCAGCGGACTTCTACTCGACGTCGAACTTCTGCTCGTCAGCGGACTTTTACTCAACGTCGAACTTCTGCTCGTCAGCGGACTTCTACTTAACGTCGAACTTCTGCTTGTTAGCGGACTTCTACCATCGTCGGACTTCTGCTCGTCAACGGACCTTTGTCGGTCTTCTACTTGACGCTGCACCTCTACCCGACTACGGACTTCTACTCGACCTCAGACTTCTGCTCGTTAGTGGACTTCTACTCGTCGTCAGACTTTTGCTCGTCGACGAACTTTCGTCAGTCATCTACCTAACTGTGGACTTCTGCCTACCGTCAGACTACTAACCGTCGTCGGACTTCTGCCCGTCGACGAACTTTCATCGTACTTCTGCCCGAGGCCATACTTCTACATGACGTTGGACTTCACCTTGTCGTCGAACTTCTGCTCGTCAGCGGACTTCTACTTGTCATCGGACTTCTGCCCGTCGACGAGTCTTTATCGATCTTCTACCCGACGCTGCACCTCTACCCGACTTCATACTTCTACCGGATGTCGGACTTCTACCAGTTAATAGACTTTCGTCGGTCTTCTACCCGACGCTGTATGACTACCCGATGTTGAATTCATGCCTGTCATCATACTTCTCCCCGATGCTGGAAGTTTGCCCGTCATTCCAACCTCTCTCCTTACAACGGTCTATCCGACCTCCATTGCCAACCACCAAACATCGGAACTCCACAAGATCTCTCAAAGAAAAGAGAGAAGGAGGGGAAATCTCCGGACTTCCTTGCCAAGAGAGGGGCCTCAAAAATCGAGGGAATGCCTCAATGGAAAGGACAGAGGGAGAAGAGAAGGAGGGGAAATCTCCGGACTTCCTTACCAAGAGAGGGGCCTCGAAAAATCGAGGGAAGGCCTCAATAGAAAGGACAGAGGGAGAAGAGAATGAGGGGAAATCTCCGAACCTCCTTGCCAAGAGAGGGGCCTCGAAAAATCGAGGGAAGGCCTCAATAGAAAGGACAGAGGGAGAAGAGAATGAGGGGAAATCTCCAAACTTCCTTGCCAAGAGAGGGGCCTCGAAAAATCGAGGGAATGCCTCAATAGAAAGGACAGAGGGAGAAGAGAATGAGGGGAAATCTCCGAACTTCCTTGCCAAGAGAGGGGCCTCGAAAAATCGAGGGAAGGCCTCAATAGAAAGGACAGAGGGAGAAGAGAAGGAGGGGAAATCTCCGGACTTCCTTGCCAAGAGAGGGGCCTCGAAAAATCGAGGGAATGCCTCAATAGAAAGGACAGTGGGAGAAGAGAAGAAGGGGAAATCTCCGGACTTCCTTGCCAAGAGAGGGGCCTCGAAAAATCGAGGGAATGCCTCAATAGAAAGGACAGAGGGAGAAGAGAATGAGGGGAAATCTCCGAACTTCCTTGCCAAGAGAGGGGCCTCGAAAAATCGAGGGAAGACCTCAATAGAAATGACAGAGGGAGAAGAGAAGGAGGGGAAATCTCCAGACTTCCTTGCCAAGAGAGGGGCCTCGAAAAATCGAGGGAAGGCCTCAATAGAAAGGACAGAGGGAGAAGAGAAGAAAGGGAAATCTCCGGACTTCCTTGCCAAAAGAGGGGCCTCGAAAAAACGAGGGAAGGCCTCAATAGAAAGGACAGAGGGAGAGAAGAAGAAGAAAAGAAGAAAGGGAAAGAAGAAAAGAAGAAAGGGGAAGAAGAAAAGAAGAAAGGAGAAGAAGAAGAGCAGAAAAGATAAGAAGAAGGGAGAAGAGACAATTTTTCTAAAGGCTTTGGAGGCCTATTTATAGGTTTTTGGAGAGAGGTGGGAAGTTTCTAGATTTTTAAATTTTTCTAAAATTTTTCGGAATTTTCTGGAATTTTTCCGGATTTTTCGGAATTTTTTGAGAATTTTTTGAAATTTTGTAGGCCCCGCAACGAATTAAAAAAAAAAATAATAATAATAAAATAGAACCGCCTCAGCCAAACCGCGCGCCCAGGAGGGGCGCGCCTGTTCGCGCGCGGCAGTTCGCCGGCGCCGGCTGCGGCGCCGGCGGCCGGCCGGTTCGGCCGCCTACACGCTTGTCCGGGCCCGATTTTCGGCCCGGACGGTCCGATTCGTACGTTTTTGGGGTCCCCGGACACATTTTTCGACGTTCCGGACTCGATTTTGACACTTTCGGAGCTCAACGGGGCCTCTATGATCAAGTTCGAGCAAGACATTAATTTTTGGAACGCAATTTTTTGCAATTCGGCCATTGTAAAATTTCGGAACAAGTATTTTCGGACTCCTGGAGCTTCGAAGTCCGAAAATAGGGGGGCAACTGATACGTCATGCGAAAATTAACTTGATCGGGCACGAATCTTGAGGCAAAAATCAAGTTGGAAACTTCAAAAATTAAATCCGGGAGCACCTGAACTCCGATTTCAGCGAGCTTACAGTCAAACTGAGCGTCTCGGAAATACGAACCCAACAACACCAAGATCGACCCAATCCGAGCCCAGATAAATCCGAATCAAGAGTTCAAAGCGCTGTCGTAAGGTTCAAACAGCAATTTGAGTTATCAAACGGTCTCCGATTTTGACGAGCTTATACTCGAATCGAACGGCTCGACGAGACGAATCCAACGAGCCCAAGATCACTAAATTCTGACATCATTAAGGCCTCCAAATGTCCAACGAACGGTGCACGATCGTAGGATTCAATATCGGCCGTCCATTTGACCACTCCCTATTCGCCCTTGATCTCACACCTATTTACGGACCATGCCACTCCAGAAAATCTATAAATAGAGCCCTCATTCTTCACAAGAGAGCATCTAAGCAAGAGAGGGAAGAAGAGAAGAGAAGGAAGGAGTTCCTCCTCGACAGCCGCCGGACCACCGCCGGACCACCGCAGGAATCTCGTCGGATTACCGCCGGACCACCGCAGGAACCTCGCCGGACCACCACAAAACCTCGCCGGACCACCACCTTAAGGCCCGACGTTCATCCCCGGCGTCCTGCCAAAGACCCGACGTCTTGTTCAAGGCCCGACACTCAGTCCCTACGTCCTGCCAAAGACCCGACGTCTTGTTCAAGGCCTGACACTCAGTACCTACTTCCTGCCAAAGACACGACGTCTTGTTCAAGGCACGACGTTAAGTCCCGACGTTCTGCTGAAGACCCGACGTCCTGCTGAAGATCTGACGTCCTGCTTAAGACCCGACGTCCTACTCAAGGCCAGACCATCAACATCCGATCTTCCAAGTGACACTGGGACTAACACCTGACTCCTTATCTCCTACCGCCTACGGTCCTTCTGACCACTGTCGCCTACTACGGTCCGTCCGACCTCCATCACCAGACAACGGTCTTTCTGACTACGGTCTCTTGCCGACTACGGTCGCCGGCCGACTACGGTCTCCTGCCGACTACGGTCCCCGGCCGACTACGGTCTCCTGCCGACTACGATCTCCTGCCGACTACAGTTCTTCAGGCCTTTGTCGCCTACTATGGTCCTTCCGACCTCCATCAACAGATAACGGTCTTTCTGACTCCGGTCTCCTGCCGACCACGGTCCTTCAGGCCAAACAAACATGTATATGTAACTCTTACCATGTAATGCAATCTATATGATGTACATTTGCTACATCAATCCAAGGCCTTCTCCTAAGGAAGGGCCTCATTTGTAACCGACTACAAATACTAGTGGATTCATTCAAACCGGGCCAGGCCCCGTGGTTTTTCCCCATTTTTCAGGGGTTTTCCACGTAAAAACTTTGGTGTCTCTTAAGAACGCTACCCCCGCTCACTTATCTGATTGTGTGCTGGATCTTCGTACAACGCTAAGACGTTAAACTATATATTTCTCTACCGCCGCGAATATTCCAGGACGCAACAATTTTTAAAAGTAAAGTCTTCGTATACAAATTTCTTAAATTTAAAATTTTTATAATGAAAAAATTTCTATAAAATATAATAGAAAAGCTATCCAAATGAAACCTTAATTATAACATGGGCCATGAGAGACAATCACCCTTTCCATAAAAATGGACAGCTTACTCTATAAACCAATTGTTTAAGATCTTAATTAAAAAAATAAACAAAATCGTCCAATGATGTTTGTTTTATGTATGGACTTATATATATATATATATATATCCATGGAATCCAATTGGCATCAAAATTTCATGATAAAGATGGCTATAAAAATCTAATTGAAGGGAGTAGGGACAATTTTTATGGAAACTATTTAACTTTATATGCTAATATGGAAGTAGGTTTGTAAATGAATCAAACGTTTGGCAAACTACTTACAAATCGGTTTGATTGTAGCTATTTTATGACCGTTTGATTTGCTATTCAAATAAAGATGTTTGAACAACTATTTTTTCTACTCGTTTATATTCATAAACAATATCATTTGAAGCTCGTGAACAGGCTCGATACTAAGCTCGACAATAAGCTTGTTAAGGGTATCTCCAATCGAGCGTCATTCACATGTTTGCAGCTCCAATGAGCGTCCACCAAAATGGCAAATGAAAAATGCAATTTTGCATTTTATCTAAACTATGAATAATGCGACACTAATATTGACGTTGCACTATTAAAAAATATTTTTATTTTTTTAATCATAAAATTATCATAAATTTATTAAATTTTAACATTTTGATCCAAAATATATCAGTTTAACTTATGTTATCAATTTTCTAATATTAATATGTTTAATTTTTTAATGCTATTAATTTATTTAAATTAGGTTGAAGTAGAAGTTGTGAGAGAAGCGCCACCTCCGGAGGTCGAAATGGTGGTTGATGATAATACTTGATTTCAAAAATTCATTGCTCGTCATAGACAAATCGAGGATAAAGATACTCACATTCAACTTTGAAATGCATTTATTGATCATTTGCGAAAACAGTGTACTAATTTTGTTGTCTAGTTACATGTGTTTTCTTTTTTTCGTTTCTATTTATGCATTCTAATATAAATTTATTTTATTTAATAAATATTTATTTTATTAGGCGCCCATTTTGAATTAATTTATTGAGTAATATTTATTTTTGTTAAAAAAAGTATAAGTGGATCTAAATTGAATAATAGATAAATATAAGGGTATAATTGAAAATAAATATACAAATAGAGATGAGAAAGAGTATTCATAGAATATTCTTTTTTATGTTAGAAATGGAGTTCGGTTAGAAATGAATAAATGTTTGATATACATGATTGATTTTTTTAATTGTTTTTCTATTTGATATGATTGTTACTAGATTTTGAAGTGAAAAATAAATTTTTCATTTGGATATGCCCTAATAAGCTCGGTGCATGTTTGATACCGAGATTGGGACGAAGCTCATTTAAAAAATCGATTGATTTTCGATATGTAGCTCAATTAAGTAATGTCATGACTTATGAAATGATACAAAAACAACAGCAACAATCCTTTATCCCACTATGTGAGACCGGCTAAATGAATTTTTTTAATGCTTTACTTTTATACTTTCTTATTATTTTAAGAACCAATAAAAAAGCCGTCCTAAACAAAGCCGTGGTCTCTTTTAAGATATGAAACTAGAACTTTTATTATAAAAAAAAAATTGAGATATCTGAATTTTTGCAATAACTTTGAAAAATAATTTATTACTGTTGGTGGAGGAGCACTAAAGTATGAAGGGGGGGTATGTATAGTCCATCCAAATTATTAAGAGATCACAAATGGTCAGCGAGTTGATGATTTTCTAGAGATCTATCTAATTAAGGCTTCGTTTGTGACGGCTTTTTTATTGCTTCTTAAAGCAGCTTTTGAGTACAAATTTTTAACTTTTTTTAGTAGAAAGCTATTTTAAGAAGCAGTAAGAAAGCCGTCCCAAACGAACTTTTATTATATCCAGTGAACGTACGCAGAGGAACCTTCGGTTTTAGGCAAAAAAGCGCCTGTACCGAGTTTTTTGAAAAAACTCGGTACACCTCGGTACTCGATACTCGGTACAGGCGCTTTTTTTGCCTAAAATCGAACGTTCCTCTGCGTACGTTCACTGGATAAAATAAAAGTTCGTCCCAAACGAAGCCTAAGTATCACAGTAAGTTTGTGAGGAAAGCCATTAAATAATAATAATAATAATAATAATAATAATAATAATAATAATAATAATAAAGAAAAAAAGAGAAAATAACAGAGAGGTTAGAGCTAAGAACACGCAGAGTGGCTTCCATGATCATCATCAGGAGCTTTTCAAGGTTAGGTCATAGGACCACATCAACTTGTCCTATTGAAAGCAATTCTAATATTTTTTAGGACTTAATAATTCATTTGATGCTGACTTGGAATAATTAATTTGACGTTGAATTAGGGTTTTTGGAATAAATGTAGTTGGTTGATTGATGGGTTTTTGGAATTATTAGATTATAAATTAGTTTCTAAGAATACCTTTGAGAAGAAATTATTTAATTTGAAGTCTGAACAAAAAAACCGTTCGGCCTGTAAGTATACATACGGTGCACACACATTCTACAAAAAATTTGATACACATTGTGTACAAATGTGTACACTTATATATTCGGATGGTTCTTTCCGTTCAAACTCCGCACAAAATAATTTATCCCGTTTGAGATGGTTTCAATTTTTTATAAAGTGGCTATAAAACAATTGTGAGGAAAGTAATTTTTTACGGAACAAATAATTTTTTTAGTACAAAAAAAAAATTCTTAAAAGTAACCCAAAAAAAAAAACAAAATAGAAAGTGTGGTTAATGCTTCGTTTGAAATAGCTTTCTTACTGCTTTCTAAAGCAGTAGGTCGAAATCTGTCTCAAACGAAACCTAAGATTTGAAAAAATAATAATAATAAAAAAAAACTATCTCAAACGAAGCCTTAGTTTATTATAGAGATCAACCTATGATCTTCACTAGATTGGATAAGCACTAAGCACCTTCAAAGAATTTTGTGGCATTAAGCCATTGTTACTTATATTAATGACATTCTTTCAAGTTGGCTTATAGTAGATACAGGTTAGTAGATCGAACTACTATAAATTTTTTTATTTTTATTACAATGCTTTCTTGACCTCTTATACCATGATTATATTTCTTTCCTAATTCTTATTTTGAACTTTCAGTTTGTGATTTCTTCTTATTTCCCTAGATAACAAGATTATATAATGTACATTTTTGATATTGTATGAGAGATTGACAATTATATTGTGGGAAGAAATAAGTGCTAAAAATGAAACAAGTTACTAATTTGAAATCGACCGTATTGATTTCGTGGCAAAAAAGAAAAGAAAAAAAATCTAATTTGAAAAAAATAATAATTTCATAAGATTAAATTCATCATCACAATTCAATTTTGAAAGATTTCACTTTTTTTTTTTTTTTTGACATTTCTTGTACCATAAAATTTAAATTTGCAAAATTCGGAATATTCAGACAAAACTTTCATCATTTTATAATTATTAAATTTGTTTTAAAAATAATGTAATGCATAACTAACCAGTCAAGCTTTTTATTATACCAATCTCAAATTAAATTAAATGTTTATAATATTTATTATTACCAAATTCAGATTAAGATATTCTATTCAGATTCAAATATTTTCCAAGAGAATTAAAAGCTTTCTTGTGCTGGAAACAGGAAGACAGTGGAACTTTAACACTGCTCAACTTACAATTTTTATCAAATTTAGGATCTGTCTGAGATAACTTTTTGGATGTTTTAAGTTTTAGACAAAAATCATTATTTTTTCACTGCTTTCAAGAAATATTTATATAAAAAAATAATTTTACAAAGCAATAAGAAAGCCGCCCTAAACTAAGCATTACTTTATTGTTGCTTTCTTACTGCTTTACAAAAATTTTTGTGATGAAAAACTATTTTGTTTATAACCATAACAGCTAAGTGTTTTCCCAACAGTAACTTCACTAAAAATTTTATAAAACACATTATCTATCCCAAACAGAACCTGTAAATACAGATCTTGTACATGCAGATTGCTATTTGCCTATTAACTCTGTAAATATTACATCTTAAAGAGATTAGCAGTAAGAGATTAATTATACAAAGATAAAGATTTGAAGTTTATTGCTATTTGGTTGCTTGTCCAGTCCAGTAGCTCTTCACAGCAATCAAGATCTTTTCAGGATTGAATGGTCCACTCTCATGGTCCATCATCTTACTATCCCATCTCATTCCCCTTATGAGTGTTTGAATCTTTACCAAAACCTCCACAGTATCTCTGAACAATACTGTTCCCTCTGGCCTCAGTATTCTATCCATCTCTAGGAGAATATATGTTATGTCACATCTACATTTTCACAAGGAGAAAATTTTATTTTTATAACGTTGCTTTTTCACTATGCTTTATAATTCTTAAAGAATTCAATTAAACAAACAAACAACAATGACAATATCAAGGCTTTATCCCACTATGTGGGGTGAGCTACATGAATCTTTTTTCTCCATTGTATCTGATTAAGAGTCAAATTCTCGTTTAGATCTAATAAAGACGTGTCATTTCTAATATTTTCTAACCAAGTTTTTTTAGGTCTACCTCTACTTTTCTTAACATAGGTTAAATCTAATACATTAACTCTACTAACTGAGTCATCAAAAGACCGCCTTTTTTGTGACCAAACCATCTAAGACAACTCTTTCTAATCTTATCTGCCACTGGAGCTGCTCCAACCTTTTCACGTATATGCTCATTTTGTATCTTGTCTCTAAGAGTAAAGCCACTTATTCACTTGAGCATCCTCATCTCTGCAGCACTTAACTTAATATTATGCTTCTTTTTTAATGGCCAACATTTTGCTCTATAAAGCATTGTAGATCTAACCACCATCTTATAGAATTTTCCCTTAAGTTTGTGTGGTACATTTCTATTCCAGGACAAGTACAACTAAAATTCCTTTTGACTGCCATTTTCCTTAATTTCATAATTTCAGGATGATGCATTGAACACAAAGAAGAAATAGAAGATAATATTTACTAGCATCAAACTAAGCAAGAGCATTATTCAGGCCATATGATTTTTCTAGTTATGCTTCTTATAAGAACAAGAAATGAATCGAGTAATTTTCTTGCTTACCTATCATTTGGGCTACTTCTTAATAATATTTATCATTATCTAAGCTTGACTTCAAGGCTTTGGTATTTTTAACTTGGGCTTTATTTGGGACGATTTTTTTATTATTTTTTAAAGCAGCTTTAAGAAACACCGTCCCAAACGAAACCTTGGTTTAACAGTCATTTGAGCTACTTGGAAAAGCTAAGTATAAAGAATAATAAGAAAGTACTCATGATTCATGAAGGATACCTTTCTTGGTAGGTGCTAAAAACACCATCAGCATGGATGAAGTCATAAGTTCTAGGATATGTTGAGAATGCTTCGCACCAATCCTGATAAGTGCCGATGAATCCCCTTTCGTAAATAACACCAAGCGTATCCTGATCAGAATTCACAGGAACAACATTCATCACCCAAACTTGGTACTTGTCTATCGCCGCGGCGAATCCTCCAATGTTGGCATTCATGTCCATCACATTTCGATAGCGTCCTCGGCTTAGTGTTGGTACAAGCTTCTTGTAGTATGCCACCCTCTCCTTCCACATCTTGTTATCCTCCTCAAACTTCTCAGCGGTAATGCCGGGAATAGTTCCCATGCTTATTCGAGGCGGCACGGCAAAAGCCCTCTCTGGCCATTTTCGCAGCTCTCCACCGGCAACATCAACATCTTTGCTGGTTTCTGGCAATGGAGTAATGCAAGTCTCCATTTTCTTGTACCAAGCAGCATCAGCATTGCCATTCTTGCATATGTGGGGTGTTTGATAAACTTTTCTTGAATTGATGCATTCATTATGGTTGATGGGCTTCTGCCAAATAGACAGATCTTCCTTTTCGATCACTTTCTTCCAGCATATGTGTGTGGCAACCTCCTCTATCGCATCTTGTTCTTGCTTCAGATCTTCTTGAGTTCTTTCCCAGCCTCTGTAATACTTCTTCCAATGGATAGGTGGACCTGAAAGAATCCAGAATCCTCCAGGTCGTAGAACCCTGTCAACCTCCAATAGATACAGACCCTCTGAAGCGAATGCAGAATCCCTCAATATAATAATCCAATAGAATGAATAGGACAATATATAATGCTACTTAATACAAATATTTGAAAGTTTCTTTCATTATAACAAAACTAAACTTCTGTAGAATGTTAGGAATCATAAATTTAACTTAATCAATACATAAAAAATGCAAATTTTAAGACAGAGATACCCACCATGAGCTTGCCAGGGGATCAAGCAGCGAGAACAGTGAGCCATATCGAAAGATCTTGCAGGATATGGAATCCTCATTGATGCCATTACTCCAATCATGGCTGGAACTCCTCGTTCCAGCGCAAACTGGACCTGTGCCTCGTGTGTATCTCTCGGAGCAAAAGACATTGTCAGTACGCTCTTCTTCAGTAGATAAGCTCCCCAACTTGCAACCTTCAAAATTTCAAAAACATTTTTAAAAAGGTCTCACAATTCACTTATCAAAGAAATTTTTTTACAGAACCGAAAAAGGATGGATCTTTAAGAGCATACTCCACAACCAGTATCAATTGCAGTCCTTATACTCCCATCAGTTAACGGAATGAGTTCATTGAGATCATCAATATAAGCATCAGCGCCTTCAGGAAACATCGTGCCGCCACCTGGGAATAGGAAACGATCACCCTCAACCTGGATCCAGTTCTGAACAGCCTTCTCAACACTTAGTTTCTTGTGAGGGATGTTGTGGTACCAAGCATAATCTCTGCTTTGAGGCCACTTGAAAGGTTTCTTATACCCTGGCGGAGCTGGGATCATGCATCTGATAAGCTCATCCTTGGTAGGACAATGGCGTTCTCTATAAACCAGCATTGCTCTTTCAAACCTCCTCCCTCTGGTTCGGTCCTCGCAAGGAGTGTATTCACTGAAGTTCATGGCACAAGGTTGAAAGTTCTCCATGGAAGGTGAAGTATTTTTGAGGTCTAGCTGGTGGTGAGCATTGAAATCAAGGTTGGCATTGGATTGTAAGGAGGTGGCACCATGGAGGCTGTTCTTCGACGAGGCGGTACTGTCACTGATGCCGTCGCACCTGACTTTGGAGATATTTGAAGGGTTGGGTTTGGGAATGGAAGAGTTCTGCCAAGCGCCTATAACGTAGAAGATGGCACAGAGGCTGCTTATTGCTAGGATCCATATGAGGCGCTGCCTCCTCGATTCCAGCTGGTAGAAATTGGCAGGCCCAGGGTAGTCCTTAGCCATTGCACCTCGAACAAAATTAGAACTTGTAGGTTTTAGAGGGTAGTGAAGATTCGGAGCTGGAGGTTAAGCAAATCAAAATGGAAAATTTAAGATGGTTTTCTTCAAATGAGAGGAAGAAAGCTCTAGGTTTTCTTCAAACGAGGACAAAGGTGGGTTTTTTAATCACCTCGTGCAACAAAGAACAGGCATTTAATGCAAGTGGATTCGGTAAAGTAATAAGGGCTGAACACAGGAACAAGATGATGGGAACTTATTCAAAGCATAGGGTTTATAATAGAAGCATTGACTGTTCAAGCACTTTATTGCTTTCATAAATATGCATCAGATAATTGATGGTGAAAAGAGACCAGTGAGAAGGAGCGAGCTATTGCAGAGGATAACACAATACTGACCTCTTTTCAGGATGAAGTCATTGGGAAACCCTTGAAACGTTCCTTTCACATATACTAAGCAGGAAGAAGATACACCAAGACAAGAAAAAGGCCGAAATCTCTATAAGCCTGAACTGTGAAGCTCCAGTTATCCTCCCGGAAAGGCAAAGATTCTGAAATTCACCTCACTCGTCTCCTGCCAAGAAGAAAAAGATGACCAATCCTCCGGAAGGAAAGAGGGATAGCTATTACTCTGTATTGACATAAAGAAAAACAAATAAGAAATCAGAATCTTCCCACTGTCTCACATGGCAGATCATTACCTGTACAAGCTGCCTCCTTTTCTTTTCTTTTGTTCCTTATTCAAAATACGGTAAAGCCCTCCGGAAGTCGCCTTCTTCCTTCTTCTTCTTCCTCAGCTAAAGCTGCCGCCGCCGCCGCCGCCACTGCAAAATTTTCGGGATTAAGAGGAAAAATACAAAGCTTCAATCTTTCGGGATTAAGAGGACTGGATGCTTTGCGGCGCTTTCTCTCTCAAGTACGCTGCTTTAGCTTTACCTCGCTTGCTTGCTATTGTCCACTAGATTAGGATTAGATCAACGGCACAATAAAGGCGGAGAGAGCTGGGGATTCGGAGATAGGCCAGTCTCAAATGTTTTTCCGGTTTGGGACGGTTGGGCTGTGGTGACAGCCGAATTCAATTTAAGTAAGGCGCCGTTTTATTTGAAATATTTGAAGCATAGTATGAAAATATTTTAATTGTTTAGTTGGATGAAAAATTTTAAAATTTAATTATTTAGTTGGATGAAAACAATAAGAAATAATTTGTTGATATATTTAAAATTTAATATTTAGCTTACTTTTTATTTTTAAATCATTCAATTTGAATCATTTTTAATGCACTATATCACCTTTTTCACTCATCATTGTTAGGAGTGGACTTAAAAATTTTTATCAATGCCAGCACAAATTAATGATTTTTAAAATACTATTAATTTTTTTTGTAACTTTATTACTTTCTATTTAATAGAGCATAGAGAAATAATATTTTTGACTTCCAATAATATAAATATTTATTTTAAATAAATTATTGAATTCTATATATTATATTATATTAATTTTCTTATATTAAAATATATGATTATCTTATTTCATTTTAAATATTTAAGTGTTATTAAAAATAAATAAAACATACATTATTTTTCTTTATGTGTTGTGGACTAAGAAATTTGTGGCAATAGAGAGAAAAGATTTTACGTCTCAGTAATGCACAAAAATTCAGCACACTAACATGCAATTAAGATGACAAAGAAATACTAAAAATTTTACGTGAAAAATTATAAAAAGAGAAAATTATGGGATCTTGCCCGGTCTTGATTATTGTTTGAATAAGTTATAAAAGTTGGCATGTCCTTCAACTTGTGAATAATATGAAAATAATATTTTAAAAATCTTGCCGAACTTTGGATGGGTATTCTTAAGCTCGAATGAATGACAAATGTTGGAAATCTGGTGGCAATAGTTAGGAGAATGTTTATCTGAGGTATGATGATGGTTGGAGATTCGACAATGTCCAATGAAGGAGTGGAAGTCCGGTAACAGTTGATGGTTTGGAAGAGATTTCGTGGGGCCAACGAACGGCCAAAGTCTGGCGATGGTCTGAAGCCAAGAGGAGATCTGGCAGTGATTAACGAACGGGCGAAAGTCTGGTGACGGCCGGAACTTAGGAGGATATTCAGTAGTGGCCAACAAACAGGCAAAAGTTTTGCGACAGTTGATGATCGGGGAGAAATCTGGTGGCTATTGATGAACGGGCGAAAGTCCAACGATGGTCAATGATCAGGAAGAAAATCTGGCAGCTGTTAGGTGGTAAGAAAGCTTCCAAGTTTTCTTCTTTCTTCCTCCCCCTCACGTGAAGAATGAGAGGTCTATTTATAATTTTTTTGGAGTGGCATGCCTAGTAAATATGGAGAAGATCAATGGTATGTTGAGAGTGTTCCATCAGATGACTTATATTGACCCCCCTTGATCATGGAGCATTTATCAAACATCTATTAACATGTCATATTCAGATATCATTTAGTTATCCAATTAATATTATGAATCTTTTAAGTAGGCTTTGGTCATTTGATTTGGACTCATTTGAGCTCGAATTGGATTGAATTTGGTATCATTGGGTTCATCTCTTTGAGATGATCAATTTGACTATAAGTTTGCTAATATCAGAGTTCATATGATATTGAATTTAATTTTGAAACTTTCAACTCATATTTACATTGAGATTTGTGCCCAATCAAGATGAATTTTTTTACTGAATTTCTTTTCATTTAGATATCCTATCGAGGATGTACCATAAGAAGTTTGCAAAAAGATGACCCATAGAAGAACCAAAAGGTGAAAATCAAAACTAAAATGCCTCATTTTAAGATTTGTGTCGTTTTATAATATTAGAACCCAGTTTGTTGTCAGAGGAGCCTGACCACCATTACTTTTTTGTATTCTGGGATATATATTGAATGACACTTGATATGGACTTTGGACACCTTTTACCCTAGTTGGTATTTTATTTTGATGATATGTTTATTTTGTTTGTGCGGTAAAAATGACATATTTTTATAGGTTTATTTGTTGATTGTGCATGTGCCTAAGTTTTATTAGGCTCTTTAGGAATAAAATTTTTTAATCGTATTTAAAAATTAAAATTTTAAGAATTAAATAACATAGAAAGATAATGACCTAGGAAATAAGCTTGAGATCATTTAGGATCGCATGCATATTATTGCATTCTTCTTTTTCCTTGTTTAGACAATTCTTCGCCTGCAGGCAGAGTTCAAATAATTTGACCTATGAGGATGAGGTGGTAAACCCGGAGAAGCCTAGTCTTCTAAAAAATTATTTTATAAGCCTTTTTAAAATTTCATGCATTTTATGATTTAGATACTTTAACTAGCATGCATTTTATTAGAAACTAACAAAAATTAAAATTTAATTATACCCTCTATAAGTACAATGCCACTTAGGAACTTCTCTCGACGTCAGCCTTAAATTTTAATAACTTAACAACCCACCCATCTTTCATAAATAATGGATAACATGGACTTTAATACGACTAGGTGGCTAAGCTAGTTTTATTTTAGGCAAGATATAAGTCTAGATTGTATTAGTTATATCATGGATGCTAGTGATACTAGTGTACCGTTGTATGCCTTATCATTGGGTAAGCTCTCTATCTTTCAAAGGCTATAAATTTCACCCATCTAAATCACACGGATGACACCACCTCCATCATTCTCTCGTGCATGTTTGAGTGTAGTATCTTTTTTCATAATTTCTTTTCTTCAGATCGATCAAGTAATGATATGATCCGCGTATGTTGATTAAACTAAATTGAGCATATCTTTTCCTTTGGATTAGGAGAGCCTAAATTTTTCCTATGCATCAAATCCTTTGAGAGAATAATATGACGTCCTTAATCGAGAGTTTTCTTAAGATAATACTTAAGATGTAATTAACCACGGGGGCTTGTGCTTGTGGGAAATTGATCACCACATCAAATAAATCTCATTTGAATTGATATATCGAATGGGGAAAAACTCATAATTTATATATATGTTATTACTCATCGAGGTGCATAGGTGAAAACCACTCTCCTTAATGGTTAATCGTATATATGATCTTATTTGTTCTTTCATTAGTTTGCTTGTGTAGAGTGCAAATGTCTATAATTATTTTGTCGTACGGGATGGTGCGATCATACTCTTTGTATTTTGTTCCCCTCAAGCAGAATCCTTTCGGAGACCCACAATGAGGTTGTTAAGGAGGTTAGTAACATGAAGTAGATTAGATAAAGTGAGCTTAATATATGGTGTTTGAAGTACGCCTTGGCCAGTGTAATTATGGGCAGCGATTCACCATTATTGAACATAAGTTGTTCGGTTCCTTAGTACTTAATAGGATTGTGTAATTTGGTTGTATATGAAAGTTGTGAGGTTATTCTTGTGTTAAGAAAGCGTTATATAGTGGAAAACACAGTTGTGGAGAAGAAAGTTTGTTGATTAGGGGTGCATCATTATAGCTAAGATGCCAACAATTGGCTGTAGTGTGTCTATTTTGTCATAAATATAATAGGGGATGAAGGAGGATGTTGATTTATGTTCCTCTTGGATAAATGATATTGATTTCTTAATTGTTTTTTTAGATGTGGTTGGATTTACCTAAACTAGTGGAGGAGTGAGGGAAACAAGCATTCCTACTATTCCTTATGGCTATCAAAGCAATAATGGTTGTGGTTGATTGCATAAGGTGGTGTTCTTTGGCTGCTTCCATAGCATGGTTGGATTCTACACTACCAAGCAGAGGGTGTTGATCCGTAAGGCTAATTGGTTAGAGTTTGTTCTAGTAGCAGTCTTTACTGTTTGATATGAAGGAGGTAGACCATTTAGCATGTAGAGTCCAATGTATTTGTGGTAGAGAGGGGACCTTGTAGTAACGATGGTGCCTTCTTCTATTTTGATTTAGGATAAGTATGGGTTATGGTTTGGGATTTCATGGATATGTAGCAAAGTTCTTTTTTTTTTTTTTTAGTGTGATGCAAGAGTTGTTTGAGGCTATATTCAATGAAGAAATGTTGTCCACATTTCATAGCATGTTTCGATATTAAGAAAAAATGAAAGGAGTGGCACAAAATTGGTATAACATATAACAATTGTCAAGTTTTAATTGATGAGCATCCAATTATTGTAGGCATCAAGATAACCATCAAACCCATTTTCTTGAATGATCTTGAGAAGTTGTGATCTTTATGTTGTGTGGTTTTCTAAAGTTGATTGAGTTGATATGATGTTCTTGATATTGGACATTCCCATTTTGTTGGGGTAGTTTTCACGCAATGATGAGTTATTGGGAGATGATTCTACTATGGAATGATGGTGTTGGATCGGTGATGGAGTGAAAGAATAGAAGGATTAGTATTCTTAGGCTTACTACCATGAAGAAGAGCAACATAAATGGACCAGGAAGAAGAAGAAGAAGAAGAAGATGATGAGTTTCTAGAAGAAATATTGTTTCATTTCATTAATTACGCTGATGATGCTAAATTTATACTAGTTATTATTAGCTAACAGTGCCTGCAGTGGTAATAAGCTTTGATTTTCAATGGTATGTTTCATGTGATTCCTCTTGTAGTATAGTAATATATTTTCAAATTCAATTTTTGTAGCACAAATTATAATCAATGCTTTGATTCATTTTGTTTCATTTATGCCTTTTTTATTTAATTTTATACCAATTTTAGTTCTTGCTTTTATATATTATTTCAATCCAACTTATTTTCATTTTATTATGTTTCAGATATTCATACTTTAGGCTTAGTTTTGGACAGTTATCTAATTACTACTTAAAGCAACTTTCTAGAATAAAAAAAAAAAATTGTACTAGAAAGCTGCTTTAAGAAACAATTAAAAAATTGTACCAAACAAAACCTTACACTCTTAAATTAAGCTATCAAATAAGTCACTCATAATTAAAGCGCTAATGTTAATTCAGTACTCTATGGATTCCTAATTTCATGGAGCTAAATGAATAACCTTTTAATAAATCATGTAATTCACATGATTTTATGTTACAGTGTGGTGCAACATATTATATATTAGAAACTCTTACAATTTCTAATTTTTTATTTTAAGAGATAATGAAGATTTCCTATGAATGAATCTTTTCTTATTAATTTATTGCGAATGAATTATGCATAAGATATCATATTATTTTATATAAATAAAAATTGATTTTCACATTTAATCACATTACTATTTCTTAATTAGTTATCATTTAGACTTCATATATTTTATTGCATGCTTGATAATTATAACATTTATCTATTTTTGAATTATAGCATTGCACTATCAGAATACAAATTTGCATGCAATTATTTGTCATAATCATAATCATTATGTTCATATTTTTATTTATTTTTAGGGGCTATTTGGTAGCAGGATTTAGCCTGGATTTAAGCGAAATCCAGCCAAACGGCCTAAAATGCAAAGCCAAATCTCATGGTAAATGAAAGCCGCGGTAGACGAAAAATTACCACTTTTCGTGATAAATTCTGAATTTCTAAAATCCTTTGATTTGGCGGATTTAACGCTCTATTGGCACAAGAAGGAAGAAGAGTCCGCTCGTTTCAGAATTTAACGCTCTATAGCCAACTAGTCATACAAGATTTATCATGAATTTTACTAAACAGATTTCAGGATTTGACACCACCATAATTTCTTAAATTCAGATTTAGAGGATTTATAAAATCCTACTTAAATGAAACCCTAGGTGCTACCAAATAGCCCCTTAAGATTCTAACAACATTCACTCAGTGCATATTTAAAAGAACATGAACATATTATCCTAGAGAATCATCCCAATCAAACTTGTGAAGGGAGTCTCTGACACTCTTCAATTGATGGAGAGCAACCCTCACGCTAATACGTGATTCTGGTGATTCAACAGCACATAAGAGTCCAACCCTAGCCATGGACACCAATGGAGATTCCTCCAAGTTAATTATTTGGATTTTCTGATCATGAGGAAGGAGCTGAGGGTCTATAACCTGAAACAGCTTATCTGGAAACAGAGATCGAACCCATTTTTCCAAGACCAGTTCTTCTCCATCAATGCCCACTACTTGCATTGGACTCTTTCCCGTTAGAAGCTCAAGAAGCAGAACACCGAAGCTATAGACATCTCCTTTTGTTGATGGTCTCCCTCCCAATCCATACTCTGTTCAGTTTTAAATTTCTGTTACTTCAAGAAATAATAAGATTCAATGTAGAAGAAGTAGAAGAAGAAGAAGATGAGGAAGAAGAATTACCTGGAGGAATATATCCTACCGTGCCCTTTAACCACTCTGAGCTTGTGGCCGAGATACCATCCTTCTCCATAATCAGCCTCGCCAATCCAAAATCTCCGACTTTTGCCGTCATATCAGCATCCAACAACACATTGCTTGGTTTCAAATCACAGTGCACAACGGGAGCATCACAGTCATGGTGCAGGTAATCCATGGCGCTTGCTATATCTATAGCAATTTCTAACCTCTGCTCCAAACTCAACCCCTCATGATCATCTTCTTCGTGTCTTCTCCGGCCTCTTAACCAATCCTCCAAGCTTCCATTTCCCATGAACTCATACACCAAAGCAAGGAATTCATTGTTTGCAAAATCGCAGCTTGAACACGAAGTTATCAGCTTTACGAGATTCCGGTGCCTTACATTCCTTAAAGCCTCGCATTCTGCAATGAAGCTCTTTGAAGCTCCTCGAACGCTAAGATCTAACACTTTAATGGCGACGGCTGTGGCAATTGTGGAGCCTTCTTTGATTAGCGCACCTGTATAAACAGAGCCGAAGCTTCCTCTTCCGATTAAGTTCTCTGAACTCAAGTTATTTGTTGCTCGAAGGATTTCATCGTATGAAATCCAGGGATGAGAAGTTTTAATTGAGTTTGTTGCATCCGATATCTTTGCGAAAAAGTTCTTTCTTTTAACGAAGAACATTACAGCAAAAACTATAAGACACAGTGCAAAGATAGCAACGACAAGGATAATTACTGTGTAAGCTGCTTTCCAATTTTTTCCAGAAGAGCTAGTTTTGCATGAAGAATTCCCCGTGCAGAGCATCGGGTTTCCTTCGAGTAGAGCTTCAGAGCTGTTCTTAAAGACGCCATATTCCGGCACGACTCCTTCAAGATTGTTGAATGATAGGTTCAAAAACTGGAGAGCGTGCAGATCGGCGAGATCGTTTCGGTATGGAACCTGAAATATGGTTGGAAGAAAGGTCGAGTTTTTGCAGGCCACTGAGCTTTCCGATGGAATCTGGAATGACTCCAGTGAGCGAGTTGTTCGCCAAGAAGAGAACTTGCAAACTCCGGCAGCTTCCAACTGACAGAGGAATGTTTCCTGATATCAAATTATTCGAGATATCGATACTGATAACGTTCACCATGCTCCCAATCTCAAGCGGCAAAGAGCCCGAGAGGAAGTTATTAGAAAGATTTAACAGAGACGTAAGACTGGTGAGGGAGAAGATTTCTCTTGGTATGCTTCCATTTAGCCTGTTGCCTGATAAATCTAGATATAACAAACTCTCAAAGTTTCCAAAACTGCTCGGAATGCCACCTTCAAGATCATTTCCATACATTTCGAGCTTGCTCAGATTACGGAGCTCAGCAAGACCCACCGGAATTCGCCCTGTAATTCTATTTCCGGCAAGCCCGAGCATCTGAAGATTGATAAGTTGGCTTATGTTTTGTGGAATTTCACCGGAGATGTAATTGTTGCTCATGTTAAGCAGCTGCAAGGCTTTAAGCCGGCCTATTGACTCCGGTATACTGCCACGAATCTCACTTTCTCCCATATAAAGCTTTGTGAGAACAGAAGAAAGATTACCTACCGAAGCAGGGATGACACCATCGAATGAATTTCCATCAAAAGCAAGGAATTGAAGCTTAGTGCTGTTTGTTAAGTAAGTTACAAACTGAAGACCGTCGTAGGTGAAGAGAAGATTGTAGCCGATGTTGTACATGACGAGTTCTGAAAGCTTTTCGAGGCCCGGTGGGATGGTTCCTCGGAGAAAGTTATGCGACATTCGCAGGCTTTGGATACTGGTTAAGTTGTGAAGCGACGGCGGGATCTTGCCTGTGAACTCGTTGAAGCAGACGTGGAAGACGAGGAGGTTCGGCAGACGGAAGCCGACGTCAGCAGGAATCTCGCCGTGGAGGTTGTTTGAGGCCATTGCGAAGGTGACGAGCGAGGAGAGGTTGTAGAGAGAAGGGGGGACCATTCCTGCAATGATGTATTTCAGAAATACAATAATTCATTTAATTCAGAAGTAAATATATATTTTTTTCAAAAATCATAATTTTTATTTTTCATGTCGTTTAATGATCGCCGAATACTTAATCATGAACAGATTAATTTTTTCCTATAATTACCTTCGATGTTGTTGATTGAGAGCTGCAGGTGCTGTAGCTTTTTCAGGCGGGACAAGCCAGCAGGCATCGAACCGGAGATAGAATTGGTGCCCAAATCAATAAACGTCAGACTTGAAATGTTGGAGATGGAAAGAGGGATGGGGCCAGTCAGCTGGTTTTGTGCTAGTTTCATTATTTGAAGGTTGCGGAGCCGTTGAAGCTCCGGCGGAATTTGGCCGGAAAACTTGTTTCCGGAGAGGTCGAGGGTGGTGAGGTCGGTGCAGTTGGTTATGCTGTTTGGAATTTGACCGTTGAAGAAGTTTGAACTTACGTTGAGGAGTTGCAGTTGCGAGAGGCGGCCTATTTGGTCTGGAAGAAAGCCGGTGAACTGGTTGGATTGGAGAAGCAGGAAGCGGAGGAAGGTGAGATTGCCGAGGCTCGGGGTTAAAATGCCTGATAAGGTCAGGCCGGATAAGTCTAGACCAGTGACTCTGTTCTCAGTTTTATCGCAGAAAACGCCTTTCCAGGTGCAGAGGCTTGTTGAATTGGCGTCTCCATTAGTGTTACTGATCCAGGAAGACAGGGCATTGGATGGATCACTGGTTATTAGAGCTTTGAGAGAGAGGAGAGCTTGCTCATCTGTCAGAAGGCTTGAAGAAGAGGAGGATGAAGTGGGGAGGAGGAGGAGGAGAGCCATGGCGGCGAACGAGAACATAAGAGAAGAAGACATTGTAAGATGAAGATGGTGCGGATTAGTGTTGAAGCTTTTGCTATGATTTTATAATCGAAGTCATTAAAGGTTGGCAGATAATATAGGTAAGGACTCATAAAAATATGATTAAAATCTTAATTCCACAGCTGCAAGTCAGTCCTTGGGTACCAAGTTTTCTTTCCCAGTTCGTTGACTTTCTACAGTTGGGATTAGGGAGCCTGCTCCACAGTTGATTGTAGCTCGGGCAGCTTACCCTAGCCGTTGATCTTAATGTTGATGGCTAAGAACAGCTTAACAGAAAGATTGATAGCATAGTTTCAGAGATCATGAGAAGTGTGAATTGGCGCTTACTATTATGAGAAAATGGATAGATACATTCTGTTCTTGGGAAAATTTTTCTATGATGTGATTCTTGAGAAATTTCCTGAAAAGAAGATATATTTAGAAAATTGGCAAGTCATAATCAACTTAAATATTGATTTTAATATATTTTTTAAAATATATTTAAAAATTTAAAACTTGCTCTGATCAAAATATTACTCAGTTATCATGATTTTGTTTTTTTCACCTGACATATTTGAATGCATATTGCAAGTTTGAAGATGAGGAGGGGTTAAGAGTCTATTTTGAATGGTTGTAATTTTTTATAAAGAGGATTGTGAAACTGATAGAGGAAAAGTAATTATTTTTAAAAATGTTGTGAATATTATATTTTTTTCTTTTAAATTAGACAGGAGCTTCCTTATAGTTCCTACATATTAATTGTAATGATTCTTGTACAGTAATTAAACTACGTTTAGTGACTTAATGCAAATCTAGTAAAATTTGTATCTTATGTGACATTTATTGATTCTCTGTGAATTATTAAAGTTGTATTAATTTTCCTAATTGAATTTGAAAGAAAATTTAATAAATTGAATAGAGTCTATTGGGACACCAGTGTTGGCACTTCAGCTATATTCTTTATATTTGTAGCATTGCATTGCTCTCATGCAGCACCGAGATATTGATATCTCTATTTTCAGGAATTTATAAGTGGAAAGTGCCGCTTGGGGCATAATGACATTGTATTGACGTTGCATCGCTAATCTCTCTAATTTTAAGATAGAATTCTACTCATTGAGGCATCACGTCACTGTAATGATGCTTTAACATTGAAGGTTGGGTGTTATGATGCTAGGCAAAATATTTTATATAAATATCTAAGTTCATTTTCAAAATATCATTCATTTTTATTCTTTTCTTTGGTTGAAAAAGAGGAGGAAAGAAAAGAGAAGGAAGAAAGTAGAGAAAAGCTACGTTAGGATGTATTAGAATCAATGTCATATGTTTGGACAGTTGGAAATATTATTTAGATCGAGGTAGGTTAGTAATACCCTATTTCATATTTCAATTTTATGACTCTTGTGCGAAATTTTGGTATTTTATTTAGTTACATTTCATATATACTTAGGATTTTGAAGATTGAGAAAACTTTGACCATATAACTTTTAGTATATTATAGAATGAAACATTCTAGTCATATTAACATGTATAAATCAAATTTTTATCAACTATTTTTTGTTATATGACATTTTAAGCATTTTATTGTGAATATTGTATATGGATGATTTTGTGATTTGTAACTGTTGAAATATATGTACAAGTTTGCCCCCATGAAACCTTTTTATATGTCATATATGTAAAATTTCCTGTTACTCTGATATTAGGGCTGCAAACGAACCGATCTGAGCCGAGTATGTGAGTGTTCATGTTTGAGATTGTTTATTATTACCTTGTTCAAGTTCGATTCATGTTTGATTCGAGCTTTATTGTTTGTGTTCATGTTTGGTTTGTTTAATTTATCAGTGTTCATGTTTGGTTCATATTCGATTCGTTTAGTGATAATCGAGCTTTAAACAAACAAACATTAATGAGCTATGTTCGTGAACATATTTAGCAAACAATCTATTGAACAAATAAATCTTTAATTTGTTCATGAACATCTTAAACAAATAATCTAAAAAACATGGATAAATGTAAAATGTCTATTGTTCATGAACAAATTTATTATGTTATAATAAATTTAAAATATTTATATTATGTATATTTATTAAATTTATAATTAAATATTAATCAAATTTTTATCGAGTTTATTTATGAGCTCTGAATTGAACACAAATCAAGCTTAATGTCGAGCTTGTTCACGAGCTTCAAATGATGTTGTTCGTGAACATAATGAACCGAACACATTAGTATTCAAACTTGTTTATTTAAGGATCGAATATTTAAAATGTTGTTCAAGTTTGTTTGTTTAGTTAGTTAAACGATCACAAACGAGCTTTAATCGAACCGAGCATCGAGTAGCTCATCAAATGTTTGGTTTGCTTACAGCCCTATCTGATATATCATATATTATTTAAACATGTTGAAAGTACTAACATTCTTATGCTCATGTGTGTGAAAATGTGTAAAAGAGGAGAAGAAGAGGAAAATATAGGTATGTCATTAATTATACTTTATTTGCAATCCGTAGAATTCTATGATATGCCAGATATTACTTATATCTTGTATAGACAGTACTAAGATTTTTATATGTTGAAAGTATTCACATTTTTTATGCTCAGGGGTGGATTTAACTGTCACGACCCGACCCGATCCGGGACGGATCCCGCTCGCACCGGGCCGCGACACGGAATGCGGAACACACTGAACTGACCAGGATCTGGTTTTGGAGTTTGGTTCTGAACTGAATCGTCCAAATATTTAACTCAAAACAACACACAAACACAGAACAACAGAGCTACTATAAGTCACCAAATGCAGCGGGACAAACATCTATATTTTTCTTTTCCTCAAAACAATCATCTACAAATACAGTACATGGCTTTTGAACAGAAAGAAAGACAGAACAGAAAAGCCATGACTGAACAAAAATCAAAAGGTACAAACAAATACCTATACTGATCAGACTCTAAATCTATTCCTGGACTTCCTTCCCTTTCCCAGAACCTGAAAACCACCAGAAAACAAGAGTGAGCTCAACAGCTCAGCAAAGCAGCAAACCTCCAATCAAAACTCTCAGAATCCAAAACCAAACTCATCAGACAGAAATCAGATCAGAAATCGGAACAGAATCGTACAGATATCAAATCGGACATATCAGAACGAAACAGAACAAATCAGAACAGATACGGACAGATCACATATCAGAATCAGAGTCGTACAGATTAATTCACATCAGAATACAAATCAGAACAGAACATATCAGACTTATCGAATTAGAAGTAAACTGAACGGAACAGATATCAAATCCAACATAATTGTACGGAAACAGAAATCAGAAACAGAACAGATCAGACATAACAGAATCATAATTGCTTACAGAACAGATACGGAAATCAGAATCAGATCAAATCAGATATCAGATATCAAATATTTAATTCATAGCTAAATTCCCTGACACTGACTGAATCTCTTGGATTCAGGCCCCTTATAACTCCCTTTGTGCTCACGGCATCAGAACAGATATGCTTATGTGCTCACAGCACCAGAACAGATATGCTTATAGCATTAGAACAGATTTCATCGGATCCAGAATAGAACTGATTTCAGAATTTCAGATTGAGCTCATTTCAGATTTCCCAAACACTAACTGAATCTCATAGGATTCAGGCCCCTTATAGCTCCCTTTTTATAGCATATACAGATAGCATTTCAATTCAGAAGAAATCCGGGCAAATCAGAAATCATACAAAAATCGGGCAGCACAACGGCAGTAGACAGAATTTACACAAAATTTCCTGCAAATAAAATTTCACCAAATTCGCACAGAATATAGATAATCACATTCCAGAACATTTATTCTACTGCACAGACAATTTACAATTTCACAGAAAAATGTAGTCTACGAAAAACTCCGCCGAATCAAAAATACCCGGACAAAAATCTTCGGAAAATAACCAAAATGTGCACACTCGGCACGTCAACAATATACAGAAAGTTACGCGGTAAAAACTGAACCAATCAAAAGATACGGACAAAAAACAGTAACGGAAACGAAATCCGGACAGAAAATACCGCCAAACTCGACGGTTCTGAAAATTGAGAAAGGCGTAATGTGCCTTACCTAGCGTACATCAAATTCCTGAACAGTCTCTTCGGACGAAAACGGCTCCGCGTCGTCCGAAAATCAACTTTTCCCAAATTTCTCTCGACTTTCTCTCTCCTCAGATATTTTAATTTTTATTTTTGATTTTTCTCTCTCTTCAAAACGACTGAAATCAGCTTTATAATACACAGATCGGCCCGGCCGATCGCTAAATCGTCCCAGGACGATCAGACCATTTTGGATCGTCCTGGACGGTTCCCAGAACTATTCGCAGGCCGATATTTTCTACAGTGCCAATCGTCCTGGACGATGTCCAAATCGGCCTGTACGATATGTACAGAAAATCACCTGGAGCAAAACTGGGCACATTCTGGAGCAAAATTACAACTGATCGTCCCAGGATGATCCAGATCGTCCTGGACGATCCTGGAGCAGATTTTTGATATTACATTAACATGGGGGCACGGGCCCGAATTATGCTCACACTGAAAAATACTGAGAATTGTATATATTGAAAGTAATGATGGTTTTATGTATATATGTTTGAAATTTTATGAAAAAGTGGTAGGCAAAAAGTACAAATGAATGTTGGTGGATGTTTTATGTACATTCATGTGGAGATATAAGGATCTATGATTGGTGGTGGATATTTTATGCGTATTCAAGTAATGATTGTGACGCCCCAGGCATCCATAGTGAAAGGATTTGTCGACAGTCTTGATCAACCATCACTTCAAGCTCCCTTGCTCTGACCTGAAATTGTTAACCACATATAATGAGCTTCAAAAAGCCCAGCAGGTCACCAAAGCCTATAACTGAAATCAAAGCACGGTACTAAAACAATATGCATGTCAGTCCATCAAATTCATAACAATCAGTTGCACATGATCAGTGAATCTATGCAGCAGATACGAAAAATCAGTAATCAATGCATAATCGATAAAATCCATAGTCAGCGGTAGAAGAATTGTTAAACAGTAGAAAGAAATCCATAACACTAAATCTCGGAAGAATCCAATCAAATCGATAGAGAAAAATTTTCGTCTCGATAATATCAGTTAAATCAACATCGTATCAATGGAATCAATCAAATCAATCACCTCTGGTCAATAATATCAATCAGTATGAAATCATATAAAATAATTAAATAAATACAGTAAAACCTATTCCATATTGATCAATGAATTACATACAGCAGTTCAATACGGTATATCAATGAAGCGATAGTTTCAATGAAGCAATATCAATGAATCAATAGTATCCATGTCCACAGTAATAATAAGTCAATGCAATATCGATATCCATATCAATTAATATCAATGCTTAGTGACATAATGCGAATATCAATGAAATCGTACAGTAACAGTAAATCCGTAAATCCGTCAGTAAATCCATTCATCAGTAAATCCATTCATCAGTAAATCCATTCAAAAACAATAAATCAATAATCAATACAAGAAGTTCGTCGATATCAATAAATCTATAAATCCATAATGAGATCAATAGATCAATCACTGGATGTATCATTGTTTCTATTATGTTGTTATATCCATATCCATATATCCATTATGCTGTTGTAAAAATATCCATATATCCATTTATCCATATCAATATTCATATCAGTAACTGTATCCAGTGACATGTACAAGTATCAATGAATCAATATTAATAAAATCATACAATAACAATATCAATAATTCAATCATATATTCACATTCATATGCATATTCAATCATTCAAATCATCAATTTAGAAAATCAGAAGTCGTACGAGAAATCGGCGGCATAACGGCAGTACACGAAATGTACAAAGAAATCACAGATTCAGAAATTTACCAAATTATCACAGATCATGGAAAACAACAATATAAGACTTTTATCGTACTGAAGCAACATTTTTCAACATCCTGATAATTTTTTATTGGATAAAAATAGCACAGAACTCAAAATAATCAGTAGAAACTTTACATAAAATACACAAATCATGCAGAAATATCATATCAGAAACATATCAAAAGTTGTGCGGTAAAACTTTCGTCAATACAAAATGATGAGTGTTTTTCTGTAACGGAAACACAAAATTGGGCAGAAAAATATCAAAACACAAAATCTTCGAAATCAGAAATAGGATTTGGAGTCCTTACTTCGAGACAAACAAATCTTCCAACTGCGTCGTCGAACGAAAAACGCTCCGCGACCTCCGAAATCAAGCCTCTTCTTTCTCTTTCTCTCTCCTGCCTTTTTCTCTCTCTTCAAAATGATCCAAAATATCTCAAATCGGATATTTATCAAACAGGATCGTCCAGGACGAACTCCTTTGGACACGGATCGTACAGAAGAAAATTAATTCCAATTTATTTCGTCCCTGGATGATGCTTTCTGTTCGGTTCGTCCCGACCCTTACAGAATCGTCCAGACGAAATTGACAGATTCTTCATAATTTTCTTCAGTTCGTCCGGGACTAAAGTCAGTTCGTCCGGACTAACAGCACTAAAAAAAATCTACTTCGGAGGGGTTTTACAATTATATAGCGCTGCTTGTGCACCTATATGTTGCTTGTATGTGTGTTTGATACACTTAAACACATGTTATGATTATGTAGAGGTATAAAGAGGAGAAAGAAAATATAAACAAGTGTAGTAATAAACATATAAGGAAGTGAAGGGCAAAAGTGTGAAATATTGAAATGAAATGTTATGTATTATTTTCTTTCATGTTGTTTCACTTCTGACTTCCTATTCAAATGAATGCTTATGTTGTTGTTTATAATATGTACCTATCACACACACAAATCTATTTATAAATTGTAACTTTTAGTATGTTATAAAATATAACATTTTGGTCATATTAACATACATAAATTAAATTTTTACTTGATATTTTGGTTATATGGTATTTTAAGGATTTTAATGAGTATACTGGCACTAGTAGAAATTGCTATTGAATAATAAAAGCTTCAAAATATTATTGTGAATATTGTATATAAATGATTTTATGATTTGTAACCATTAAAATATGTAAACAAGTTTACCATCATAGAGCTGTATTGTGTGTCGTATATGTGAAATTTTGTATAACTCTATGGTATATCAAATACTGTTTAGACATGTTGAAAGCACTTACATTCTTATGATCATGTGTTTGAAAATGTGTAAAACGGAAGAAGAAGGAGAATATATAGGGATGCCATTATTTATATATAATAAAAATTCTATATAAATATGTGGTATGACAAATATTATTTATAATTGTTAAAAATACTAATATTATATGCTCACACTAAAAGTGCTGAGTTGTACTGATAGTTTTATGTGCATATGTTTGAAAATGTATTAAAAAAGAGGGAGGAGAAAAAGTATAGGTGAGTAGTGCGATATGTTTTAGGTGTATTCAAGTGGAGATATAAGGCATGTGATTGATAGAGGATGTTTTATGTGCATTCAAGTAGAGATAGGACGGCCTGCACACCTATTTGATTGCCCATCTATACGTTTGATACGCTTAAAAGAATGTGATATGAACAAGTTGAGTTATAAGGAGACGAAGATAAAATATGAACATGTGAAGTGGAAGTGGAGGTATAATGAGACACATAAAAACTATGAAATGTTTGAAATAAAATGCTATGTATCTTTCATGTTATTTCACATATGATTTCATGTTGCATGGATGTTTATATGCTACTATTTATAACGTGTCCTTGCTACTGACACATATTTGATAGTTACAAGACGCGGTATAAATATCATGATAGTTAACTATAATTATGCTTTGCTATTCATACAATATTATATTAATTGTATATTGAATTATGCAGAAGGTTTCGAGTAACCTACCAGGCAAGTGTTGCTCACACCTACTTTTATTTTCACCTGTTAATTTCATTAAATGACAAGACTTCAGTTGAGTAGATTTCATTTACTTTTGGAACACAAATTATGTAATATGTTTGATACGGCATCACAAAATTAGCTTGATCTGGCACGAATCTCGAGGCAAAAGCTAGTTGGAAACTACAAAAATTAATTTTGGGCGCACTCGAACTCTGATTTCAGCGAGCTTACAGTCAAACTGAGCGTCTCGGAAATACGAACCCAACGACACCAAGATCAACCCAATCCGAGCCCAAATGAGTCCGAATCAAGGGCTCAGAGCGCTGTTGGAAGGTTCAAACTGCAATTTGAGTTACCAAACGGTCTCCGATTTTGACGAGCTTATACTCGAATCGAACGGCTCGACGAGACGAATCCAACGAGCCCAAGATCGCAGAATTTTGACATCATTAAGGCCTTCAAATGCCCAACGAACGGTACATGATCAAAGGATTCGATATCGGCCGTCCATTGGACCACTCCCTATTCGCCCCTGATCTCATGCCTATTTACGGGCCATGCCACTCCAGAAAATCTATAAATAGAGCCCTCATTTCTCATAAGAGAGGATCCAAGCAAGAGAGAGAAGAAGAGAAGAGAAGGAAGGAGTTCCTCCTCGACAGCCGCCGGACCACCGCCGGACCACCGCAGAACCTCGCCGGACCACCGCCGGACCACCGCAGGAATCTCGTCGGACCACCGCAGGAACCTCGCCGGACCACCACAAAACCTCGCCGGACCACCACCTTAAGGCCCGACGTTCATCCCCGACGTCCTGCCAAAGACCCGACGTCTTGTTCAAGGCCTGACACTCAGTCCCAACTTCCTTCCAAAGACCCGACGTCTTGTTCAAGGCCCGATGTTAAGTCCCGACATCCTGCTGAAGACCCGACGTCCTGCTGAAGACCTGACGTCCTGCTTAAGACCCGACGTCCTACTCAAGGCCAGACCATCAACATCCGATCTTCCAAGTGACACTGGGACTAACACCTGACTCCTTATCTCCTACCGCCTACGGTCCTTCTGGCCACTGTCGCCTAATACGGTCTGTCCGACCTCCATCACCAGACAACGGTCTCCGGCCGACTATGGTCTCCGACCGACTACGGTCTCCTGCCGACTACGGTCTCTGGCCGACTACGGTCTCCGGCCGACTACGGTCTCCTTTCGACTACGGTCTCCGGCCGACTACGGTCTCCTGCCGACTACGGTCTCCTGCCGACTACGGTCTCCTGCCGACTACGGTCTCCAGCCGACTACGGTCTCCTGCCGACTACGGTCTCCTGCCGACTACGGTCTCCGGTGGACTACGGTCTCCTGCCGACTACGGTCTCCGGCGGACTACGGTCTCC
Source organism: Dendrobium officinale (assembly GCA_019514585.1). Classification (NCBI taxonomy): domain Eukaryota; kingdom Viridiplantae; phylum Streptophyta; class Magnoliopsida; order Asparagales; family Orchidaceae; genus Dendrobium; species Dendrobium officinale. Next base: position 89,016,219 of record CM033683.1, read on the forward strand.
TGCCGACTATGGTCTCCGACCGACTACGGTCTCCTGCCGACTACAGTCTCCGGCGGACTACGGTCTCCTGCCGACTATGGTCTCCTGCCGACTACGGTCTCCTGCCGACTACGGTCTCCGGCCGACTACGGTCTCCTGCCGACTACGGTCTCCGGCCGACTACGGTCTCCTGCCGACTACGGTCTCCTGCCGACTACGGTCTCCGGCCGACTACGGTCTCCGGCCGACTACGGTCTCCTGCCGACTACGGTCTCCGGCGGACTACGGTCTCCTGCCGACTACGGTCTCCTGCCGACTACGGTCTCCTGCCGACTACGGTCTCCGGCCGACTACGGTCTCCGGCCGACTACGGTCTCCTTCCGACTACGGTCTCCGGCCGACTACGGTCTCCTGCCGACTACGGTCTCCTGCCGACTACGGTCTCCGGCCGACTACGGTCTCCTGCCGACTACGGTCTCCGGCCGACTACGGTCTCCGGCCGACTACGGTCTCCTGCCGACTACGGTCTCCGGCCGACTACGGTCTCCTGCCGACTACGGTCTCCGGCGGACTACGGTCTCCTGCCGACTACGGTCTCCTGCCGACTACGGTCTCCTGCCGACTACGGTCTCCGGCCGACTACGGTCTCCGGCCGACTACGGTCTCCGGCCGACTACGGTCTCCTTCCGACTACGGTCTCCGGCCGACTACGGTCTCCTGCCGACTACGGTCTCCTGCCGACTACGGTCTCCGGCCGACTACGGTCTCCTGCCGACTACGGTCTCCGGCCGACTACGGTCTCCTGCCGACTACGGTCTCCGGCGGACTACGGTCTCCTGCCGACTACGGTCTCCTGCCGACTACGGTCTCCTGCCGACTACGGTCTCCGGCCGACTACGGTCTCCTGCCGACTACGGTCTCCGGCCGATTACGGTCTCCTGCCGACTACGGTCTCCTGCCGACTACGGTCTCCGGCCGACTACGGTCTCCTGCCGACTACGGTCTCCTGCCGACTACGGTCTCCGGCCGACTACGGTCTCCTGCCGACTACGGTCTCCGGCGGACTACGGTCTCCTGCCGACTACGGTCTCCTGCCGACTACGGTCTCCGGCCGACTACGGTCTCCGGCCGACTACGGTCTCCTGCCGACTACGGTCTCCGGCCGACTACGGTCTCCTGCCGACTACGGTCTCCGGCCGACTACGGTCCTTCCAACCAAACGAACATGTATATGTCACTCCTACCATGTAATGCAATCTATATGATGTATATTTGCTACATCAATCCAAGGCCTTCTCTCAAGGAAGGGCCTCATTTGTAATCGACTACAAATACTAGTGGATTCATTCAAACTGGGCCAGGCCCCGTGGTTTTTCCCCCTTTTCAGGGGTTTTCCACGTAAAAACTTTGGTGTCTCTTATGAATGTTACACCCCCTCTCACTTATCTGATTGTGTGCTGGATCTTCGTACAACGCTAAGACGTTAAACTATATATTTCTCTACCGCCGCGAATATTCCAGGACGCAACAATGTTTATTTTACAGATTCATTATTTTGACAATTATAATAAATGTATATGATTGGGCAGGAATAAAGATTCGAACATGATTGTTATAAATGATTCATTTGATTTTTATATGATGAAGTAAATAAAAAATGTTAATATTGTTATTATTGTTTATTTGATGATATAGAAACGCTCTATGTTAAAATTAGTGAAGAAAAATATGTACATAAGAAAAAGTATTTCCAATTAGATCTTGTGGTGTGCCATTAGTAAATCTGATTATAAAAATAGCTTCCTACTATAAAAAATTTTATGAGTGGTGAGCATGCGGTAGCTAAACATAAATTTGGTCGTGGTCTAAAAGCAAACCAGTCATCAAGCTGCTCCAAATATGCCCTAAATAATAAATATATTGCATGTAAATTTAAGGGCTGATTAGGTGCATTTCACCATAACTTTAAATTTACTCCTTAACAAATTCTGCGCAAAAAGATAATATGAAATTCATTTTGTTTAAGTATGTAATCAAATATTTCATATAAACTGTGATTAACAGTACTATATAATTTGGTTATATTTTTTCTTATATTATTAGTATTAGCATTATAATTTGGTTAGCATTAATGTTACAATTATAAATATAATACTGAAAATATGAAATAATACTAAACAAAATATTTATTTCAGCTCAAATTTAGCTCATCACATTTTTATTTAGATCTTTAACAAAACAATATTGACCAAATTAAAAACAATTTTTTTATAGAAAAACTCTTCGAAAATAGCTCAAATATGTTGAAGAAGGATATTCAGTTAATTTTTATCAAGGTAAAAAGTTGCATCTTATCCCTTTGTGATCATTTTTTCTGGATGCCAGAGTTTTTGTGATGTTTGATAATTGGTACTTTCACTTATTACATTACAAAAACTCTGTCATCTTATCCCTTGTAATTAAAAAAGTGACCAAACATTATTCACTTTTTTAATTACATCAAATGTTAAGCTCAATTCTTTATGGCTACAAAAAAATTCTTCTATCGGTTATTTGTGCCTCTTAGGGGTGTAAACGAGTTGAGTCGAGTTGAGTTTTGGCCCTTATCGAGCTCGGCTCGTTAGATAGAAAGCGAGCTCGAACTTGAGCTCGTGTCACTGTTAATGAGCTCGAGCCGGCTCGCCAACCATGGGCGGGAATTTTTAAATTTATGCGGGATTTTTAAAAAAATTTAAAATTATGCGGGATTTTTAAACTTTAAGCGAGATTTTTAAAACTTAAACAAAATTTTTATAAAAATATGAAGTATTTCACTTTTAAATAAAATTTAGGTGATTATTATTATAATTTTTTAATATTTAAATTTAATAAATAAAATAAAATTATTTTTAAAAATATTAATATTTAATCAAGCCGGCTCGAGCTCGACTCGCGAGCTCGATAAGCTCGGCTCGCGAGCCCATAAACGAGTCGAGCTCGAGCCGGCTCGCAAGCCGGCTCGGCTCACTTACACCCCTAACTGCCTCTATTTTCTATCTTTGACATGAACATTATTTTTTTATTTTATTTTATTTTATGACGAGGAAGCACCAGTGAAAATCCGGATCGACCTAGCATGCAACCCACACCAATTTATACTGGCCAACACTTAAAGCTATCTTTGGCATGAACGTAAGGGGTGGAGATATGGTGGCACTTTCTCTTGTTCCAATACTCTTTTAATTCTGATTAAGAAAGCTATTAAGGCCAAATCATGTGGTAGAAGAGTTCAGAGCAATTTTTTAAGTTCCTGGACTAATATTTGTTGTTTTTTTTTTTCTATATTTCAGCATTGAGGTTTGATTAGTGGATCTATTTTCTGATGCTAGCAGTTGCTCTTACCCCTCCTGGAGTTTTATTTTTGGCCGGTCAATGATGAAGCAGGCTTCCTTCATACATAGCTTGAGGCCTTAGCTTTCTTTGGTAACCTTGATGAGTTTTTGTTGGTATCTGCATGCTTTGTTGGCTGGTTTTTATGGATTGTTTCTTCTTTCGCTATAATGGAAGGCTCATAGCCTGGACAACTGGGTTGTGCTCACTCTCTATTGGTAACTTTTGCAGGAAGCCCTCTTTTGCTTCTAGAGTCTGGCTGGCTTTGGAGAGATTATACTGTACTGACATCGGACGGGAGAACCGTCCGGTGCCGCTTGGTAACGAGCTCGTTGACGTGACATATTTTTATTGGCCTCCGGACCTTTTTCTTTTTTAATTTCTCTGAGTCTTTAAGAGGTTGGTTTGCAACCTTTAGTTTCTCGATCTTTGGTGCTTAATATTATGTAAGTTTTTATTTCTGCACCGTATTTGGGTTCTTTTTTGTATGTCTCCTTACCGCAATGAAAAGTGATCATCTCCCAACAATTTTCCACACACACACAAAAAAAAAAAATTTCGTCCACCCAAAATGTTTATTGACAGTAAAAAATTCCAACATATTAAAATGTTTCTCACCCTCTGTTGCTCGGCAAATTATTGTGTCCGGTCACCTGACATGCGGATATCCAATCCGGACACGCCACCTCACCCAGATGCACTGGCCCCGTATTTTTGAGTGACGTGGCACATTTTTATTGGTGTCCGAACGAATCCAGACACCTGACACAATAATTTGCACTGTTGCTCACCTAAACTCTCAGTCCTATTTTCCAATCTCTTCATCCCCTTTTTTATTGTTGTTGCTTGTTATTAATTCTCTCAAGCATTGCATTCATCTCTACTAGCTTCGCATTCCCACGAGCATTCAAATCTTGCGTCATGACCGTTGCTTGATGCCTCACAAAATCCAGCATCGCAAGTAATGTAAAACATAATAAATTTTATTTTAAAAAAATTTATGTTAAAATACATACTGTTGCGTCCTGGAATATTCGCGGCGGTAGAGAAATATATAGTTTAACGTCTTAGCGTTGTACGAAGATCCAGCACACAATCAGATAAGTGAGAGGATGTAGCGTTCAGAAGAGACACCAAAGTTTTTACGTAGAAAATCCCTGAAAAGGGGAGAAAAACCACGGGGCCTGGCCCGGTTTGAATGAATCCACTAGTATTTGTAGTCGATTACAAATGAGGCCCTTCCTTAGGAGAAGGCCTTGGATTGATGTAGCAAATGTACATCATATAGATTGCATTACATGGTAAGAGTTACATATACAGGTTTGTTTGGCCTGAAGGACCGTAGTCCGTAGTCGGCCAGGAGACCGTAGGAGACCGGTCGGCAGGAGACCGTAGTCGGCAGGAGACCGTAGGAGACCGTAGTCGGCTGGAGACCGTAGTCGGCCGGAGACCGTAGTCCGTAGTCGGCCGGAGACCGTAGTCTGGCAAGAGACCGTAGTCGGCAGGAGACCGTAGTCGGCCGGTGAGTAGTCGGCCGAGACCGTAGTCGGAGAGACCGTACCGTAGTCAGGTGTCGGCCGGAGACCGTAGTCAGGTGTTAGTCCAGTGTCACTTGGAAGATCGGATGTTGATGGTCTGGCCTTGAGTAGGACGTCGGGTCTTAAGCAGGACGTCAGGTCTTCAGCAGGACGTCGGGTCTTCAGCAGGACGTCGGGACTTAACGTCGGGCCTTGAACAAGACGTCGGGTCTTTGGCAGGAAGTAGGGACTGAGTGTCAGGCCTTGAACAAGACGTCGGGTCTTTGGCAGGATGTAGGGACTGAGTGTCGGGCCTTGAACAAGACGTCGGGTCTTTGGCAGGACGTCGGGGATGAACGTCGGGCCTTAAGGTGGTGGTCCGGCGAGATTTTGTGGTGGTCCGGCGAGGTTCCTGCGGTGGTCCGGCGGTGGTCCGACGAGATTCCTGCGGTGGTCCGACGAGGTCCGGCGGTGGTCCGGCGGCTGTCGTGGAGGAACTCCTTCCTTCTCTTCTCTTCTTCTCTCTCTTGCTTGGATCCTCTCTTATGACAAATGAGGGCTCTATCTATAGATTTTCTGGAGTGGCATGGCCCGTAAATAGGCATGAGATCAGGGGCGAATAGGGAGTGGTCCAATGGACGGCCGATATTGAATCCTACGATCATACACCGTTCATTGGACATTTGAAGGCCTTAGTAATGTCTGAATTATGTGATCTTGGGCTCGTTGGATTCGTCTCGTCGATCCCTTCGATTCGAGTATATGCTCGTCAAAATCGGAGTCCGTTTGGTAACTCAAATAGTGGTTTGAACCTTCCAACAGCGCTTCGGATCCATGATTTGGACCCCTTTGGGCTCGGATTGGGTCGAACTTGGTATCGTTGGGTTCGTATTTCTGAGACGTTCAGTTTGACTGTAAGCTCGCTGAAATCGGAGTTCATGTGATCCCGGATTTAATTTTTGAAGTTTCCGGCTAGCTTTTTGCCTCGAGATTCATGCCCGATCAAGATAATTTCAAGATGACGTATCACATACAATCAAATCAATCATTTACATAAATAAATAAATAAATAAAAATATTTAAAATTTAATTAACTATTTATAAAAATATTTACTTCTGAGTCAACTGATCTAGCTAGCTAGCAACTATAACATCAATTGCTTAAGAAACATGAGACTTTGAAGGTGCAGAAGATGGAAGAATCCCAAAGCACAAGCTCTGTCGTAAGCAAAGGATGGATCTAGACAGTTTTCTTCTTAATCAAGAACCCTGATAAGCCTACTAGCAAAGAAAAAGAGAAAAAGGCTACTTTTGAATTGGAAAAAAAAATGGTCAGAGTCCAGAGAGAGAATTATCAGCTACAGGTACTCGTGTATCCCACGTTTAAAGGTGGCAGGTTAGCTAACAGTTTGATGAACTGATCCATGCTCAGTTTACACAAATCAAACCAGGATGCACCTGTTACCTGTAAGTAATGAATGCATACAATACACCTATCATAAAACCTAATTTATTCTTTGATTTCTTCTCCGACAGGATCACATCGGGAGTATCGACCAAAGCAGACATTTTAACTAATTTTTTTCTTAAATTTTTTGGTGCTACATCATCGGGCTTAGCTGGGTTGGTGGGCTAGCATTGTTGGGAACCCCCCACTCATGTTTGAATGCCCTCTCATGCGGTGTGACCCTTTAAGTGGGGAGAAAATAAATGCAGGTCTTGCACTTGTGGGGCTGGTTGGTGGTAGCCTTGCCGAGGGATTAGTTACGTCCCAAACTCCTCTTAGGAGGTGGAAGCAGGTAGATATCCCCATTCAAAAAAAAAAAAAAAAAAAAATTTCCGTGCTCTTTGGCTTCCCAATAGGGGTGTCAAAACCAGTTTCCAGTCGAACCCAGAACTGACTCTTGTTCAAATGGGTCAACCCTAACCCAACTGAGTTATGTAAACAGGTTGGAAATCCGTACCCGGACATGACCCGTCGTGTTACTTAGTTGACCCGACCCGACACAGTTGACCCGAGGACGACGAAGGCGCGACGGCCGATGGCAGGCAGGCGTGGACGCGAGTGACTGAGTATGTAGAAACGCATAAACCGACAGTACAGAGGAAGAAGAAGAACAAATGAAAATCTTTATTTATCTTTTTCTATTATTGTTTACAGATGTACAGTTGTATTTATAGAGCTGTTTATAAGATAGGTACACGTGTCGGTTAGTGATAGGATAGCAATGTGAATTAAACCAGTGGGTCTTAACATGCCCCCGCAAGCTGAGTATTGGGTCCAATGGTCAGTTTGTTGCGAAGTAATTTGTACCGTGGAGTATTCAAAGGTTTGGTGAGAATGTCCGCCTTTTGATCCACGGTATTGATTGGAAGCAGGCAAATTGTGTTGTTTTGAATGTTATCCCGCACAAACCTTTGATCGATTTCGATGTGTTGAGTGCGAGCATGAAAGACAGGATTGTTTGCGAGGGCAATCGTGGATGTGTTGTCGCAGAAGACGTCAACTGGCTGAGTGTGAGAAACCTGAAAAATCTGCAAGAAGACGCTTGATCCAAATTGTGTCCGCGGTAGCCGATGCAAGCGCTCTGTATTCCGATTCTGTGGAAGAACGGGATACGGTGGTTTGTTTCTTAACTGTCCAAGAGATTAATGTTTCGCCAAGAAAGGTACAGAAGCCTGAAGTAGATCGACGGGTGATTGGGTCTGATGCCCAATCAGCGTCTGAATACGTAGTTAGATTAAGGTGTGAACGTGTGAGTGGTAGTCCAAAATCCACTGTCCCTTGTATGTACCGCAGAAGTTTCTTTAGCATGACTGTATGAAGCGGTTCGGGGCTGTGCATGTGTTGGGAAAGGGCGTTGACAGCATACGATATATCAGGGTGCGTCAGTGTCAAATATTGTAAAGCTCCGATTAATCTTCTGTATAAAACAGCGTCGAAGATCGGAGTTGGTGGAGGAGACAAAGCTGCGGGTTTGGTAATTGAAGGATTAGCGACCGAGTTACATTTAGGTAACTCGGCCATTTGAAGAATAGATTTAGCATATAGAGATTGAGATAGAAAAAACTTATCTGGATATCGATCAATTTTGATGCCCAGAAATTGGTGTGCCAAACCGAGATGCTTCATTGTGAATTTGGATTTGAGTTTACCGACCAGGTCATTCATGGCTTGAGTGTTATTTCCGTTGAGTAGAATGTCGTCCACATAGACGAGTAAATAAATAGGAACTTTGTTTTGGTGAAAAATCATGAGCGACGGATCTGCCTGACTTTGAGAAAAACCAATTTAAAGAAGATAGGATGTGAAGGTAGTATACTATTGTCTGGGAGCTTGGCGAAGACCGTATATCGCCTTTTTTAACTTACAGACATAATGCGGATGGGAGTTATCTTCAAATCCTTTAGGTTGGCGCATAAAGATTGTTTCTTGAATGTCGCCGTGCAAAAAGGCATTGGCCACGTCCAGTTGATGTATTTCCCAACGGTGAAACAGGGCGATAGTAAGTAGAATCCGTATAGTGGGTAGTTTTGCGACCGGGCTGAAGGTTTCGTGAAAGTCAAGTCCATATTCTTGTTGATTACCTAATGCCACAAGTCGTGCTTTGAAACGTGCGATAGATCCGTCCGAATTATATTTTGTTCTATATGTCCATTTAGAACCAAGAATGGATCCGTGACTGGGTGGCGGAACAAGTGTCCAAGTTCCCTGCCTTTGGAGTGCGTAGAATTCTTGAGCCATAGCTTGACGCCATTCGAACTTCTTGCTTGCTTCGGTATATGAAGTCGGATCTAAATTGTTCTGATTGTGATGTATCAGATTAAGTTTATTAACCGGCTTCAAAGATCCTATTTTGGTTCTGGTCGTCATGGGATGTGTTGAAGTATTGAATGGATTTGTAGATGGAGCCTGGGCAGAGATGATCTCGGGAGCTTGTAGGCGCCGTAGAGAAGTATCGGCAGAGACAGGCGCTGTGGGCGTCTTTAGTTGAGATGGTTGTGTTGTATCGTTGGTAGATTGCACAGGTAAGATAGTCGAGGGAATTAAGAGTGGAAACGGTACATCAGACGCAACAGAGGGAGGTTGATTTTGCCTGTTTTTGAAGGGAAAAAGAGATTCGTCAAAAGTAACGTTTCGAGAAATAGTAATTTTGTTTGTTACCATGTCGAGACATCTATAGCCTTTGGATGTATCAGAGTAGCCCAAGAAGATACTCGGTGGTGAATTGGGCTGAAGTTTCATATGCCGGGTGGAAGGTAGAAGCGGAAAACAGGCACAACCAAATGTGCGAAGGTGTTTGTAGGAAGGTTGGATGTTAAACATCTTGGTAAGTGGAGCAGTGTTCTCGGTCGTAGCAGACGGCAGACGATTTATGAGGTATGTGGCCGTTAGAGCTGCATCAAGCCAGTGTGTAAACGGTAGACCTGCCGCTTGTAGAAGAGTCCTTGTAGTAGAAATTATGTGGCGATGCTTGCGCTCCGCTATCCCGTTTTGCTCGGGAGTATATGGACACGAGGTTTGGTGCTTAATACCTGCATTTTGAGTAAAGGCTTTAAACCGAGAATTGACGAACTCGCCGCCTCCGTCGGTTCTGATGGTTTTAATTTTATGATTTGTTTGTCGTTCAATAAACGTAGTGAAATGAATAAAAATGTTAGTAACATCGAATTTGTGCAAGATGGGAAACAACCAAACGTAACGCGAAAAATCATCGACAAAAATGACGTAGTATTTGAATCCTTGGTGAGACGAAACCGGCGACGGACCCCATACATCAGAGTGAACTAATTGCAACGGAGCAGTAGTTTTGCTAATAGATCGATCAAATACAATTTTATGACCTTTACAGGACATACACGAACTACACGGAAGTTTACAAAGCTTAACACGTAAATCAGGATTATTATTAGCAATCTGAGTGAGCACCCGTTGATGAGGATGACCCAGCCGCATATGCCAAATGTTCGAAGAAGCGGAGGTTGCCGAGAGAGCGGAAGAACTATTTCTGGATCTGCGATTTGCGATCTTGTAGACGCCTTGATCACATGGTCCTTTAAGAAGGATTTGATTTGTTGTCCGATCCTTAAATACAAATCCGTTAGAGTCAAAGGTAATAGATATATTGTTGTCTTTAGCAAGATTGGATATTGATAAAAGATTGTAAGACAGTGAAGGAATATGTAAAAGTTGTGATAAAATAAGCTTACTCGACGGGGTTGGAAGGATGCCCGAGCCCGTATGTGCAATAGGGACGGATCTCCCATCCCCGAGAATTACCGTATCAGCACCATTGTAGGTGTTGTAGAAGTCCATGTTTTCGGTGGTGTTTGTCATATGAGATGAGGCACCGGAGTCGATAAACCAATCAGTGTTTGATGTGGTATCTTGATTCGCAGTGAGAGCGGTATTGGTCTTAGCAGCGACCGGAGTGGGCTTGTAATTGATGTTGAGCCTATGCCAGCACGCATCCGCAGCATGCCCTCTCTTTTTGCATATTTGACAGGTGATAGCAGACTGTGAGTTGCTGTTCGTCCCTGTCGCCGATCCAGATGTGAATCGACCCCGGCCACGTTTGCCGCGACCACGCATCGAGTAGAGGGCAGACTGATTATCCTGCATTTTTAGAAACTTCTGTGCAATATTCCTGAGGTGAATTTCCTCACTTGCAAGAAGCGCGTAAAGGCTGTCCAGCGACAGAGATCCTTGCATTGTGCGGATGGTTGTCGTGAAGGCGTGATATTCCGGAGGAAGGCCATTGAGTATGTAGAGTATTACGTCTTCTTGATCGACCGAAGAGCCGGCGGAGGAAATTTGATCAACGATTTTCTTGATCTCAGTAAGGCACTGAGTCATGTTCATGGACTGCATTGAAACGTTGTGAAGCTCGTTTTTAAGCTGTATTACTTTGGAACGGTTCGAGGATTGAAATCTGGTATGAAGAGTTGTCCAGATGGTATGAGTTGATTCAAGATGAATCACATAAGGAAGAAGGGCTGACGAGATAGTAGAACACATAGCGGTCGCCAGATTTTGATCGGTAATCTGCCAGGAACGCGTATCTTGATTTGGATCAAGATTTTCGGTGTCCGGTTGTGAATCAAGAAACTCGGCAAACCCATTTGCCCGAAACAACTTGGCAATCTGGGTACTCCAAATAGGAAAGTTATCTGCCGTAAGAGCGTGCGGAACAAGGAGTTTGAGATTTGAAATCACGAACTTGAGGGAGGGAGAAATAGCAGTGGTAGTGGAGTTTGCTCCCGTCGCAACGCCAGTGGAGGAAGAAGTGGAGGACTGAGCCGCCATGGAGAAGGTCCTCAAGATCTTGAGCCTCGTGATACCATGTAGAAACGCATAAACCGACAGTACAGAGGAAGAAGAAGAACAAATGAAAAACTTTATTTATCTTTTTCTATTATTGTTTACAGATGTACAGTTGTATTTATAGAGCTGTTTATAAGATAGGTACACGTGTCGGTTAGTGATAGGATAGCAATGTGAATTAAACCAGTGGGTCTTAACAGGCTCAGGCGCGCGGGCGCGAGCGGGCTGACTCGAGTAGCTTCAAGTGCAACACAGGCGGGCGCTAGTGGGTTGGCGTGGGGCGCGGGCAGCCTCGGGCCGGCATTGGCAGGCGCGGGCAGCTTCGGGAGCAATGCGGGCAGGTGCGGGCAGCCACGGGCATCGCAGTCAACTCATTTCAAACGGTCGAACCCTAAATATTCGAGTCAGATTCGAGTAGAATTTTAGTGTCGCGTCAAATATTGAAATCCCAAGTTCCCATAGGCGCTGTCAACAACGCATAAGCTGAAATTAAAAGAATTGCGTTGGCCCATCAATTAACGAGCATTTAATGGAAATAGAATGACTTCTACCAAACTAACCGCTGCTGCTCCGTGACAGATAAAGACATGTGGGAACGCCAATCACTGCATGAGATCGATTCCCATATTCGAAGGCAACTATAAGCAATTAATAAATTAAACCAACCCCATCTCCCCTCCTCTTATATCGCTTCCAGCCCTCCAATCTTCTCTGCAATATCAACTGATCTCAGCGCGCGCGCGATGACTTCAAATTCTTCAGCTTCTTCCATGAACGGATGGGGACCGTATTCAGGCGCGAGAGACTTCAACAGAAGCATGCTTATTATAGTATTCATCCTTGTTTTTGTGATCTTCTTCTTTCTTCTTCTTCGAGCGACTTCTCGCTTTCTTTACAGCCTTCGCACCCGCCGCGCTCAGTTGCAAGCTGCCATGTCCGGGGAGCTGAAGGAACAGATTGAGGCTGTCGTGCCGACGAGGCTGCTGGTGTTCTCTCAAGGGATAATGGAGACTTCGGCGACTGAATGCGCCATTTGTTTGTGTGAGTTTGTGGAAGGAGAAGGGCTGAGGGTTCTCCCAAATTGTAAGCACTGGTTTCATGAGAGCTGTATTGAAGTTTGGCTTAGTTGTGGAGGATCTTGTCCTACTTGTCGCACTAGTTGTGCGAGCATGGCCAAAGATGAAGTGGAAAAGAGATGAATAAAGGAATGAATTTTTAGGAGAAAATATATATATTAGCTAGAGTTAATGATGAGTTAAGGTTTAATTAGATTTGGGATATTGTTATGATTTATTTATTTATTTTGTATTTGTATTATTGTTTTGTGCCATTTATTAATATTTTTTAGTAAGGCTTGATGATGAAGTGTGATACATAGTAGTGAAGTGAATTGTTGTGAGTATTTAATGGATGAATAAAGGAATGAATGAGCTAAGTACAAATCTTTATCCACCGAGGCTTAGGGTGGCTAGTGGGCGAGTATGTTTGGAAAACCCCATTCTCGGATTCGAATTCCCTCTACTATATATGCCCTCGCCTCTTTATGGGGGGCAAGGTAAGTGTGGGCCCGATGTCAATGGGTGGCCTTGCTAGGTTTGGTCGAGGTATTAGTTACACCGCAAAGCGCTTCCTTTTGAGTGGCAGCTGATAAATAAAGTACAAATATTTAAGGTGCAACCCATGGCCTGGTGCAAAGAAGAATGTTGTCAATTGAGGTTGAGGTTTTTTATTTTTAATAGTATTTTTTTTTTTTTTTGAAATTTGAGCTTAATTACTAGTTTATCATAATCTTATTAATATTTTCATGCTAATTATTTTTTATAAAAATAAGTTGATGAATTACAAATAATAAAATTTATTATGGTCAAATCCGGCAAGGTAGATTTGCAAAGAAAATCAAGATATCATAGTGAATCCCTATCTTTTTAAAAAAGTATTAATAATTGAAAATGTACAAGAAAATGATTTGTTAATCATATAATCTTCTTATGACACGAAATAAAAGAAATATATTTTATTTTAATGAATAACATATAAGAAATATATTATGATGATTGAGTTTCTCATCAATCTTTTGTTATAATTTAATATTTCAGTAAATATATAAAAATGTTAAGAAAATTATATGATATATAAAACATATCTTTTAGTATAGCTTTTCTCATATATTTTAACTATTAAAACAATTAAATATATGGAAGTATCATCAATCACTCATATATTTAATTCCAAATTATTTGGAAGGCTTTCTTTAGTAATTACTTATAGTAGAATTAATGAATATTATATGTATTGATAATATCAATGTATAGTTGGATGGAGACTTGTGATTCTCTTTTGATTCTAGGAAAAAAGTTCACGGGTTAGAGTGTAAATTTATTATTCAATGTTTGAGAAAAAATTGTACACATAAACAAATTAAGAGCACTTTACATGAGACAAATAATTGTTTATTTGAAAAGCTCAAAAAGAAAAAAAAAAGGATAAATAGGATAACATAACTTAAATAATTCCAATAATTTTAATAATATGAGTAATGTATATATATATATAAACTTTTCCTCATATTAGTGGTATTAAAATGGGTTTTCGGGTCAAGTTCATGTCCAACCTAAAATTGACCCACTTTCAACTGACGTGACCCAAATCTGACATGATCAGACAAACAGGTAAAAAACCATACTCAAACTCGATAGTTTCCTAACCCGGTTGAGCCAACCCTATCCGACCTGACCTGCTAACCCGTGTGGCTGTGAGCAGATGAGGGTGAGGGAAACACTCAAGAGCGGGCAAGTGCAGGTGCAGGCACGAGCACAAGAAATAGTAGGGCCCAGGTCGGTTTCGAATTGATTTTTTGTTCAGGTTGACCTGAACTCAATCCGAACTTATAATTGGGTCAGGATTTGAAACATAACTTGACCTATTTTCCAAACGAGTTAACTCGAACCTGAAAATTTTGAGTCGGGTCTGAGTCAGATTTTGAATCATGTCAAATATTAACACCCCTACCTCATACTCTTATTCTTAACATAACAATCCATAATAAAGATCCCATCAATTTTCTCTATAATTAAATGAGCATCAAATAAACGTGAATTAAATTAAAGTTTAAAAAATAATATTATAAAAATTTGCATTTGTTTATTTATTTTACCATTTATATAATAAAAAAATCAAATTAATAAGTTTATCATTATAAATAATAATTATTATTATATTATTAAAAATTTTGATTGTTTTTTAAATCATAGTTGACAAAACAATCTTAGAATAATTTACACAATGATTACAACAACAATAACAATATTAGGCAATTGTCGCACTACGTGGGGTCGACTATATGAATCATTTTTCTCCATTGTGTCCTATTTAAAATCAAATTTTTGTTTAAATCTAATAAAAAAAGATCATTTCTAATATTTTCTAACCAACTCTTTTTAGGTCTACCTCTACCTTTCTTAACATAAGTCAAATATAATACCTCTACTTTCCTAATCAGGTCATCGGAAGGCAGCCATTTTATGTGACCAAACAATCTAAGGCGACTCTCTCTAATCTTATCTTCCACTGGTGCTACACCAACCTTTTCACATATACGCTTATTTCGTATCCTATATCTAAGGGTAAAGTCAGTCATCCACCTGAGCATTCTCATCTCTACAACACTTAAACTTGTATTATGCTTCTCTTTTATTGGCCAACATTCGGCACCATAAAGCATTGCAAGTCTCACGATCATTTTGTAGAATTTTCCCTTAAGTTTGAGGGGGACTAGTACTTTCCTATCACACAATAAGTCCGATGCATTCATCCACTTGGGCCAAACATAATGATTATTTGACTAAAATTTATGTTCATTCATACATAATTTTTAATTGTATCAATATTCTCTCAAGAATGATTTTTTTTTAAAATTTTTTAATTATGCCCAATGATTTTAATTTTTAAGAAAATTATTTCTTCATTTTAAAATAATAACTAATTAAATGAAAAACACAACAGTGTTTAAGATAAATTGACATCATTAGTTGAAAATAGTAAATATATGAAAAACAAGTGATATGTTAAAAATAGGCAATAAGAAGATACGCAATTATGACCATTAAATGATGTATTTAATTATCAAGCATATTATTTAAAGCAAATAATGCCTTATTCTGTTATTTGTGTATCTTTAATCCTAAAACTTGAGAAAAATAAAAGGAGTACCTAAATGTCATTTGAACCCACTTAATTAATTCAGCGGTTTTAAGACTGTTGCTATCAAGCGCTAAAGAAATCCCCACTTTTTTGGTAGTGAACCCACTTAATTCAATATTAAAAATAAATAAATTATTAATCTCTCTATCATTAAGCACTCAATAGGCAATTTCAATAAAAGTGTTTGTTAGCCTGTGTGAAGTATGATTGTGTCAATCAATCAGGTTATAATATTGTCTCAGACCTCAAGTCAATTTTTCGTGCTCATTGGGGGAGATCCTACCCTTGCTTTGATTCGGGTGATTTTTTTTTTTCGTACAACGCCCCGATGCAGTGTAGCCGACCACCCTGGAGCTGCAAAGTTTGCTGAGAGGAAAGACGGAGCGCCGCAACTGTCACGCCCCAGACATCCATAGTGAAAGGATTCGTCTGACATTCTGATCGAATTCCATTCCAGTTGCCTTGCTCGGACCTGAAATTGTCAACCACATATAATGAGCTTAAATAGCCCAGCAGGTCACCAAAGCCTACAACTGAAATCAAAGCACAGTGCTGCTATCAATATGCATGTCAATCAATCAAATCCATAACAGTCAATGGTCAATGAGTCTATGCAGCAGAAATCAAATCAGTAGTCAATGCAGTACGGAAATCAATAGTTGATGAAATCAAGTCTATCAATGCTGCAGCGGGCAAATCGATAAACCAAACTCAATTAATACACGTCAATCTCGAAGAAATCCGTACACAGAAGAAAATCAATCAATCCGTTAAATCAGTCGTGTCGAATCAATCAATCAAATCAAATCTATGCTATATAGTCAATAAAATCAATCGGAAAAGCAATCCGATAAATCTCAATCTACCCTATCAATAAATCAAATGTAGTAAGTCAATACAATGCAGAATCAATAGTATCAATGAGTCTATAAGCAATATCAATAAATCTATAATATCCATATCAATGTCAATAATCAATAGTATCCATGCTCAATTATCAATCAATGAAATCGTACAATACAGTAAATCCGATCAAATCAATAAAGCAGTAAATCCATAAAGCAGTAAATCCGCAAATCAGTAAACATGCATTTAATACAATAATACTGAACAAGTACAAACAACTGGCTATGTTGCTGTTGTAGAATCCATATTGCTGTTGTAGATATACATACGTTGGTTTCAATAAAAAGAGTCGTCACTCTATTGTCCGTCGGCCACCCGTCGGCATATCTATAAGAACTCCTTATGACTCCCAATCCATATTGCTGTTGTAGATATCCATAATCGATGTTTAAAGGAAAGCCCGTCGGCCCACCATCCTGTACAGGTCAAGTCAATCTCCAACCAACGTTCAACCAGGTTCCACTTGTGTTCCAATATCAATAATCAATCAATAATCAATTCAATAGTCAATATTAAAGCAATCATATCAATATTCACATTCATATCTATTCAATCTATCAATCTCAAAAAAATCGGAAATCTTACGAAAATTCGGCAGAGTAACGACTGTCTACCGATTTACACAAAAAAACCTGCAAAAAGCACTAATTTCCAAATTCACACAGAACGTTCACAACATCAATATAAGGCTATTATTCTACTGAATCAACATCAAATAACATCCTGATATTTTTCTATTCAATTAAAATCGCGTAGAACTGTGGACCTCCGAAGGAGCACCGCTCGCGGGGGTTCGAATGCAGAGGGTACGGCCGCACTATCCCGTAGGACAAAACGATCGTAGACCTCTACGCTCGACACGAACGGGTCGATGGGAGGGCAGATTGGATCGCGCATACGACTGACCATTGGAGATAGATGCTGTCGCCAGCACACCCCGATGGGTAGCAATATACACGACCTAGTCACGGGTTTCCCCCACCCGATCCGAGAGATCGAGTGGGGTAAAGTAGATTGCGGGGCCAAGTTTCCCACGGGCGCAAGCCCCCGTGGTTAATTACATCCCGGGCCGGAGCCCGAGAAGACTCTCGATTAAGGATCATACATTATCTTTTCTAAATTGGGATTAGCACGAGGGTATAGACTAGGAAATCCTACTCAAAGGAAAGAAAGGTCTCAAAGAGGCTCAATCAACATGCATGGCTCATACCAGCATTCGAAGGCTCTAGGGTACTAGAGAGAAACTAGAGAAAGAAAGACAAGCAATCAATCACATGCGTGAGAGAAAGATGGAGGTGGCGTCATCCTGTGACGCGGATAAGTAGGATTTAGGATCTCTGGAAAGAAGAGGCCTACCTACTATTTAAGGCATACTACGAGACCGAATGTAGTATCCTCGACTCCTAAATCTAGGTTGGGATTAGTGCTCTACGAAACACTAATACCCGTGTCCTAGCTAATGCAGTGCAAAACCTGGACTTATCCCGGCCTGGATTGGGGGAGCCAGCTAACCACCTAATCGCTTTAAAACCATGCTGTCAAGTCATTTATGATAGATGGGTGGGTGGTACAGTTCTTTGGAAATATGACCGACGTCTAGAGAATTTCCTAAGTGGTCCTGGACTTATGGGGGTTAGATGCTCCTAGCTAATGCAATTAAATTTTAATTAAATTGATTTCTAATGCAATGCATGCTAGTTGAAATGTCAGCTCATGAATGCTATAGAACTTTAAAAACAGGCTTATAGAAAATAATTTTTTGAAAAGACTGGGTCTCCCTAGGTCCGGCACTTCATCCTCATAGGCCAGATTATCCGGACTCAACCCGCAGGCAGGGAGATGTCTTATAGCAAGGAAAGAAGATGCAGTAATATGCATGCGACCCCGGACGGTTCCGGCAATTTCCTAGATTCGTTAAGTTTCTATATTATTTAAAACTTAAAATTTTAAAGATTAGTTATGAGTAGAAAAATTTTATAATCCTTAGAGAGCCTAACGAAAATCCAGACGAAAACAAAATCGACATGCAAGAAAGAAACCTAAGAAAAGCAGGCAATTTCTACTGCACAACCAGGTAAACACATCAATATAAATCAAACTAATCAAGTAAATGTCCATAGGCCAACTGCCCTTTAATTACAACCCAGGGTATGCAGAAAAGTAAAGTGGCCAGGCACCACTGCCAACAACCCGGATTTCTAAGCCTATGACAGACGCCAACAACTTTGAGTGGGATATTGGGTCTTCAAATCTTTAGTCTTCTGGATATCTTCTCCTTGGACTTCTTGGATCTCTCCTCCTTGGACTCCTTGGATCTCTCCTCCTTAGACTCCTTGGATCCGTCTTGGCTTGAATATCCAAATGAAGAGACAATTCCCCCAGTATGGGGGTATTGCCTTTTCTCTTTGGATATCTAAAGCCATCCAGCTCGATCTTCCAAATGGAAGAAGACTCTCCCCTTAGGGATGCCTTCTTCTTTTGGAATCCGAGCTAGATAAGAATATCCCGACTCAGAAGTTGTTTTCACAACTCTGAACAATTATTACAAATAAATTTACATTTATGGAAAGCAGTAAATTCTAAAGCCCTGCAAGGTTATCCTAATAAAAATCACAAGCAGTTTATATAAAAATGAAAGTGCTAACACCATTGACCCTGTGCCAAGCCATGCTCTTAATTTTTAAGGGCTAAGCAGCTCCATCTGTAGCAGTTATAATAATTTAATAATTCTAGCCCTCATTTCATTTTAGGGGGAGCTGAGCAAGTGCCTGCATGAAACATTATCAAAAATCATAACATTGCTCCCCCCCTTTTTCATCAGCTTGAGCATGGCCACCTGCACGGAAGAACAGTATATATATAGCGCTCCTAACCTATGGGTAAGTCTAGCGATCACATCACAGAGTACAGAAAAAGTAAGCAAACACACCAACAATTTCAAACAGCATGCAATGAAATCCACGGAAAGCTTCGGCACACAGTAGAAAAGTAAAACCCAGCGGCCTAACCTAAGTCTAGAAGTAGCGCCCTAGCAAACAATTCTATGTGTGTGTAAGGCTAGTGTGTTTTGGATAAGTCCTAAGCAGGGTAGTTAGTTAAAGTTATCTATAGTTTATATTTATTGGGAGTCTGAAGAGGATATTTTTAGTTGAAATTCAGATATTAGTGAATTAGGGTCCATTTTTAATTATTTCAGTTTGTTGATCAATTTTAAGGGGTTGGGATATTCATATTTGAAGTTCAAATTGCATTAGCCAATTTTGGAAAGTTCCGGGTCCTCCTAGGTATTAAGCTAAGGGGCCAAAAAGTCACTATGGGAAAAAGGCTAAGTCTGAGATCTCTAACATCTTAGGAAAATACTAGACCTTAATACGAGTAGTTAGACAGGTAGTAGACTGAAATCGGAGTTTTCTAGGCAAAGTTATGAATTTTCTAAGTTTCGGGCCCTATCCTATAGACTAGGGTTGACCAAAAAGTTGACTTTCTAATCTGGGCCAGTTTCTGGAAATCTAAAATTTTTAATAAATACTAGGCCCTAATTAGAGTCTAATACAAGTGATTTTACCTAATTTGGAGTTTTTTACAATTAGTTATGGATTTTTAAAGGTCGGGGTATTTATTGGGATTTCTAAATTAACTAAGGAAGGGCCTTTTTTACTGTTTTGATCCAAATCAACTCCAAACTGATTGGAATCACTCCCAAAGGTCAGGAATGACCAGAGAAAGTGTTTCCAAGTGTTTGGAGGAGATTTGGAATTTTTAATAATTTTTAATGAATTATTAGGGCCAAAATGGTAATTTCCACCTATGGTCAAATTATGGATCAACCTAGAGTCAAACTAGGAAGCCCTATTTATCTAAGGTCAAGGATCAGATTCTGGTCAGTTTGGGGTATTATGGGTAATTTTCTGACCTAATATGTATTTATTGTATTTTCCGGAAGGTCTCGGGGCCTTAATTAACCAGTTGATTAGGGTTAGTTAGCTAAGGGCTTTAAAAGCTCCTAAAAATTCCTAGAAAATTCAGGGATGTTTCAGATGTCACTAAGTTTAAGTGTGGAGGTTTTCATGTCAATCAGGGATCTATTCTAGCTCCTAGAAAACTTCTAAGTTCGCTAGACGAGTCCTTATTTATTGTCCTTAGGGTGTCACTACGTTATATGGGTTTGAATCGAAGTTTTAGCTAACCCTCAAGGTAATAAATGCATGTGAGTACAAAAATGAAATAAACACACCATGTCCTTAGATCTAGGAGAGCCTAGGCTAAGTGCTCGTGGTGCAATCCTATACATGCAATCTATGAAAAATAAAAAGATAGACACCTAAAGGAAGGATTAGTGAATGATTGGGACTCAACCATTCACTAACCCGATCCCCCATGATTGCTCTTCACACATAAGATCCATGTCTAAAATTTCATACGATAGCAGGTCTCCCAAAGTTAGGATTTAGGTATAAGTAGCTTTAAAATAATTTAAAAAATACTTGTAGATATAAATATATTTTTTTTTGGAAAATAAAATAATTGAAAATAATTCAATTCATAATACATAAGTATAGGGAAACCCGCTGACCACCCAATCGAGGTTTCAAAATAGTTTGAAAATATATATATATATTTTTAATTTTAAAATAATAATAGTAATAAATATTTAATTAAATAAAAAAAATACTTAAAATAGCAATTTAAAATAGAACTCTTATCCAAACAGCAAGAGTTAGGTCCTAAAAATAATTTTAAAATAAAGTAGGCAATTTTTTGAAAAATTCAAGGGGTTATACGTCAAAATCCGATCTAAAACGAATTAGATACGGATTTTACAAGTTTAAAAATAATAAAGTAATATTTTAAAATACAGCAGTTTTACTGTTTTTGAAATAACAGAAAATATAAATAGAATTTTTATCTGAAAATAGTTTTAAACAATGCAGAATTCAAGATACATTCAAAACAAGGTGCTGTGCGTCGACAGCGGGCTTAAAACGACAAAGTTATGTAATTTCAAAGTTTTCTGTCACACTAGATCGTACTGTACGAAATAAATTCGTACAGTACGATGAACAGAAAGATAAAACACTGGAAAAAAAGTGTTTTTATTCTTTCTTATTATAATAGATCGTACTGTACGAAAAAAATTTGTACAGTACGACTATATCGTACGGTACGAACCAATTCGTACAGTACGATGAACAGAAACTTCATCTTCCTCTGCGCATGCATAGGGAACCGAAACCCTAAAAAGAAAATCGTCTCGTTCTCTCGATTGGGTGGACGAAATTGCACAAAATTTTAAACACGTACTCTAGGGATGAGCAGAAATCATGGGGGAGATTTGATTTGGATTAAAACGAACTTTTTAAAAAGCTATTTAGATCTATGGGGTGTAGGCTATTCTAAGAGTTTTAAGGAGATTTCACCGTGGGTTCTCCGAGATTTTGACACGGTTGAGCTTGTAGACTGTCCTCGTAAGTTTCTCCTATTGAATCCTCGATCAAACGAGCTCCGGATCGAGTGGATCGAAACTTTGACCGTCCAAGCCTTCGGGTCGCCGGAGGATCGCCGGAGGCGGCTGGGTTTCGTCGGGATCTACTTGGAAAGTGCAGAGGAGGGTTCTCTCAAGCTCTCCACGAAAAATCTCGGGCTTAGGGGGAATAGATTGCAAGATCCCCTAATTGGAACCCTAAAATCACTATTTAAAGGCTTGAATTGAATCTCAACGGCCACGATTCGATCCACCGTCCATCACCAGGCTAGATCAAGTGATTTGGGCGGGATTTGGAGTTTAAAAACGTTCATGAGCAATTAAATCCATTAATGGGGGTTTAATGAGCCCTAAATAGGTTATTTCAACCTATTAAAGACTTGGTTTGACCAAGTCAACGATTGACTTGGTCAAACCAGTCAAGAAAGTCCGGGGAATCAGTGGGTTGAGCCATGAGTGAGTTTGGATGAGTTTGATTTTGATTTGAAGCTCAAAAGGGGTTAAGTGGTCAACCCTAGTTGACTTGGTCAACTGGGTTGACCCAAGGTCCAAGCTCGGGCTCGACAGACTCGACTTGGCCCACTGAACCCAGTGGGGAGGGCCATAGGGTCTGGCTTGGTCAATTTGACCAAGTCAACTGTTCGGGCCCAAATCTGGGCAAAATCGAGGTCAACAAGAACCAATTCCGACCGGTAAAATCGTTTCAGAAAATACTCAAATCGTATAGAATATTCGTATCTATAACATATTAAAAGTTGTGCGGTGAAAGTTGTGTCAATATAAAACCGAGTCCAAAATTCGATTACGAAAACACAAAATAGTGCACAACTCGATCAAAAATCAATATCTCTGAAAACAGAAATAGGATTCGGAGTCCTTACCACGAGATCTTCAATTCTCTCAACAGTGGCGACGGACGAAAAGCGCTCTGCGGCCTCCGAAATCCAAGCTTTCTTCTCTTTTCCTTTCTCTTTCTCTCTCCTCAGATATTTTCGTTTTATAAAAATGATTTTCTCTCTCCTCAAAACGAGCTGATTTGCTTATATCATAAGCCTGATCGGCCCGGCCGATCGCCACATCGTCCTGGCCGATCAGAACAAAATCCAATCGGCCCAGACGATTCCTCAGGCCGATAATTAATTTGCCAAAAACCCTTGCTCTCGGGATTTTGTCATGCACTGATCGTCCCAGGACGATCCAAAATCGGCCTGGACGATCCAGTCCAGAAATCATTCCAGAAAACACTCCAGAAATCAGCCGTTTTCAATACACTGATCGGCCTGGACGATCTCAATATCGTCCCGGCCGATCCTGGGAGGAAAATCTAATTCAGAGAGGAACAGTAAGGGAACGAGATCTCACAGCAACACTTGGACAATTTTCTTTATCATTATTTTCAAGGGTGTCATCCATATGTGGTATATAAAGGCTTTTATCTTTTGTTTAGTGTGTGAGAACGGTGTCATTGAGAAGAGAAGCAATGAGTGAGTGAGAGAAAAGAGAGATATGTACTTATTTCTCTCAATTTTCATAGTGGATTTCTTGGTGTGGTGTGATTTCGTGATTTTTTCTCGATTTTGGGGTTTTCCACGTTAAATCTTGATATCTTTTTTTCCTTTACTTTCCGCTGCATTATATTTATTCTTGTTTGTTTCATTGCGTTGTTTACTTTCACATCCCCAACAATGTCATTCTTAAGCCTAATGAAATCATCTATAATAGAAACATATACATTAAGCATTCACCTCTTTGATGCAATATTTTGAGAATATGTTGTTGGATATTTATTAATAACTAAATCATAATAATTTTATGAGAATATGTTAATAGGAAAATATATCATTTTATATTTTAAAAATTAATTTTCATTTATTTTGGAATAAGAGTTACCTTGAATTATGTTGATACAACCTTATGAAGGACTGGATTGCTATTCTTGCGGCAACAATGGGCAGGAAGGCTATATTTCAGCATGTTGGTTGACGTTGTGGATGGTTGTCAGGGAAGGAAGAGAGGACCGGCTGGCCTTGAGAGAGAGCTAGATGGTTGGAGGGAATTGGGTGTTATTCTTGGAGACTCCATGAAAAAACCTTAGAATCTGAAAGCAAAAGAAGAGGGTCTCGATTAAAACCTGTAGAAATGGATTCTTGGAGACAAAGAAGAGCTAAAAAAATAATTCACTTATTAAAAATACTAATTAATCACTTGGCCTTTAAGATATTAAATTTACATACTTGATAATCCAATTAAAAGTATTAAAGTACTAATTAATCACTTGGAAGATATTAACACTTGATAATCCAATTAAAAGTAGCATTAACTTCATACTCACTCGTCAAGTCAAGCTTCAAGTCAAGCTTGTAGGCATTGTTATTAATGGGCTCTAACATTTAACATCTCAAATTCATGAAGTTCGGTCGTTGTACATGGATGAGATTCAACATACAATGTAACATAGTAGGTGCATGAGATACATCATATTATCATATATATAGCATGCATGCATGATATACATATACCCTTTTCTTTCTCTAAATAACTCCTGATTCACTCCACATTAATTTAGCGAAATACAATAATTTGCATTGTATTAAAGATTGCGATGTATGCATGTATGCTAATGTAAAATGATTGTATATGTGCGAGCAAACAACGAAGAGGCTAATAAAATAATTGCGATGCATGCATGTATGCTAATGTGCGAACATTGCTTAGTTCAGTATGAAGCTAATGTATGACATTAATAAATTGGATGATTTGATTTTGAAGTTAACATAGTCAAAGTGAAATAAACTTGATGTTACCATCTACTAAGCCTTGCTAAACTTTCTTTTTGATTGACATGCCATGCTATGGATATTGCTTAGTTCATTATCATGTTGTTAATTGGTGAGAGGGATCTGTAGGTAGACTCCAACCAGTGTGCTTTATTTACATATTTCAAATATTAATAAATTTGATTGCAAAAATCAACTTTTCATCACAAAAAATTCAAAAAAGCCGGCAGAAATGTATTTTCCAAATTAAAGTGTGGCTCTGATCTAAAAAATAAATCAATTAGAAAGCTATCACAAACAAACCCTAAATCTCCAAATCAAATTAAATATAAATGAAAAAAAATGGTGCACTGGCAAAGTACTATAAAAGACGACACTGATTTTGATTTCTCTTCAGACTGACTGCTTTGATAACAGAAAGAGAGTCACAGTAAGAGAGAGAGAGAGAGAAGATGTCGGGCCGAGGAAAGGGAGGAAAGGGGCTGGGCAAGGGCGGAGCGAAGCGGCACAGGAAGGTTCTCCGTGACAATATCCAGGGAATCACCAAGCCGGCGATTCGCCGGCTTGCTCGCCGAGGTGGTGTAAAGCGAATTAGCGGCCTCATCTATGAAGAAACCCGCGGCGTTCTCAAGATATTTCTTGAGAATGTTATCCGTGATGCTGTGACCTACACGGAGCACGCCCGCCGTAAGACCGTCACCGCCATGGACGTTGTTTATGCGCTCAAGCGCCAGGGTCGCACTCTTTATGGTTTTGGTGGATAGGGTTTTTACTTTCAGAATCAGATTAGGTTTTCTCTATTTGCTGTAATGAATGATCTATCTTTAAAGTTTAATATCTTGTTGGCCTTTTCATGTTGATATTCTGTCCCATGTATTTCTTTTCAAGAACAACTTGTCTAAGTTGATTTTTCTTGCATCTGGCGCAGTTTAAGCTAAAATTTGTGATTTATATGTTTCTTGAAGCTAGATTGCTCGTTTGAAAATTAATTCGACTTCATGGCGGTTCTAAGAATGCCTGAATCCTAAAGGCAACTGCTCGTGTAAACGAATTTGTAGTAATAGTCGCTGAAACATTCAATATGAAGTTAATGACACCTAGATTTCTACCTAGTTGTTGATTTGACAACAGAAGAGTATTCTCGTGGATTCCTACAAGGTGTAGTCGTACTAGAGAATGATTTTAATACCCAGCATCCATCATCGTTCTCATAATATCCAGCATCGTAAAAGATGCTCTATTACAGCAAACAGCTATTTTTTAAGTATGTTTGTTTTGATGGCAAGATCTAAACTTTTTCAATTTCATTGCATCATAGGAAAAAATGATGTGGTTTGCTATAATCTTTGCCGAAAATGTTGAAGGCGTTCTTTCTAATTTGATACATTTTATCTGGGTTTATAATCTTTGCTACATTTCATCTCATCTGTTCCACCAGAAATCTATCGAAAAGGTCCAAGCGTTTAAATTGCATTTTTTAGGCATGATGTTATCTCTTGAAGTTCTAAGAAATATCAGTTAGTGACTTTCTTAGAAAGTGCACTTCGTATTTATTTTTCTGAATTTCCCTGTGAATACGTTGCCTTGGTAATTTGTCTCTTGAAAATTATTGTAGAATGTTAGCAACGTGTTCAAATAGGGGGATTTAACCACAATTGGGTATCAAGCTTGGGGTAAAAGTCCAATTTTTAACAACCGTTTAAAAACTATTTTCCTTTCTTAGTTTATAGAGATGAGGTTGGATCTGTTGTCTTTGGAAATATTGTTGGACCTTAAAAAATATAATGCTATTGCGTGTGATTTGTGCTCTTTAGTTTCTCGTGTCATTGTTGAGCTAGACATCATCAAAATTTATCCTGATAAAGTTTAGCTTTGTCCAAAGAAGTATGGGTATTTTCAGTTGGTGGATCTGGAGGGCCTTTCCTCATTATTGCAGGCATTGCAAGTCCGTTGGATATTCATATTTGAAATGTCATTGTTTGCACCCTTCTCTTGCTATGGATTTTGTAAATACCTTGGATGACCATCATAAGATTGTAGAGGAGTTGTTCAATTTGTTGCCTCTTGTTTGACTAATGAAATCAAAGCAGATGCTGTTGATATTTTGGGCATCAATAACTAATCGATTCAACCAAATGATTGTTTGTCCATGCCCCCTTCTAGCATCTTGGGGGATGTGTGTTGTGTTATGGTTACTTTAGATGTTCTGTCTGAGGTTGTTATTGGAAACTATAATGACTTGATGAATGTTTGTCCTTTTGTTAATGTGGAGCCTAATATGGATTGTGGGGTGGATGTTGCTATCGGGAACAATATGAATGATGGTTATGGGGGCCTTATTGACCTTCCTCTTGTTGGTCTGCGTCGGTTTTGGATCATATTGTGCATTTGGAGATTGTTGACATGGTTGTAATTTTTACTGAATTTTAGCCACCTTTGCCTATTGGTGTTGAGAAGGATTTTTGTCTTGTAAACTTGGTGGTGCCTAATGGATCTTCTGGTAATGCCATTGATGAATATCTGGATATGGACTTGTCACCTTATTTTGCAAATGCGAATAAAACTGTCCATTATAGATGTTCCAATCTCTCTAATCTCATATGATGCTTTGAAAACTCATTTGTCATTGAAAATGAAGGATTCATCTTTGGATAATTCTAATTGGTTGGATGGGGATGCTTCCTAACCTTGCAGGGGTATCATGGAAGACTTGAATGATTCAGTGGATGATATGTATAGTTTGAATGTGGGGTGAATCGTTTAGGGAATGATCAAACATTAAAGATCTGGACATTCTATGCTTAAATTAAAAAAAATTTTGAAATCGTTGAAAATATATTTTTGGTGTGGTGGTGGCAAATAAAGTTGGGGAAAAGTCAAAATATGGTGATTTTTCATGGTGGAACATTTGAATTGCTATCAACAATTGGATCTATTTATGGCTATTGTTGAACTTCCAAGTATTGGTGGTTTGGTTGGACCTAAAGCTTTATGAATGGAGGTCATTTTTTGAAAAGGGGGACATTCAAAGTGGAATTATCAAATTGTAACATTCAAAATTTCAATGGATTGCTTGATGATGGATGCTAATTAAAATTCTTTGGCAATATGGATTAAATATGAAATGATGTGGGATAAGTTGCCATATGTATTCATGTGGAGCTTTTTTGATGATCGGATGGCATCATTTTATTTTGGTTATTTGAGTTTTGTTTCAGTGTTGTGAGTCATTTGATTTGTTGGTTTGAGCTATTTTTTAGTTGTTAATCGTTTATATTTATCTTTTTTTTTTTTTTGAACTTTTTAGTATGATGATGTAGCTCTTCAGAGCAATAGGTTATTTTGTCCTTTTTTTATCTTTGATTTTTATTAACAAAAAAAAAAAATATTGTTTTTATTCGTTCTTGCTACTTTTTTTCAGTTGGCATAGGCTGATTAGTACATTTTGTTTGGTAGGTTTTTTATATTTTCATTAATTAGAAGTGTTGCGTGCGAGAATATACGCAGCGGTAGAGTTTGTAAATTCGCGTCCTAGCGTTGCACGAGTATTCCGCACACAAACAGAAAAGAAAGTGAACACCAAGGTTTTTACGTGGAAAACCCAAAAAGGGAAAAAACCACGGGGCCTCGCCCAGTTGTAAAGTTTCACTAGTGTTTTTGTAGATTACAAATGGAGGATTCGTCCCACAAATTGGGATAATCCGAATACAATTTGTTTCTCCCAAGAAGTTTACAAAATTATGCAGATTCTCTGTGTTTTCCGAAAATCCGGCAGAGTTCCGGCGTCTTCAGGCGGCAGGAAGAGCTTCGGCGGTGGTCGAGGAGGTGAGGAATCTCCTTTTCCCCTTTCACCTTCTTCTTCTGCGAATTTCTGGTGTTTCCCGAAAATCCGGCAGAGTTCCGGCGTCTTCAGGCGGCAGGAAGAGCTCCGGCGGCGGTGGTCGAGGAGGTGAGGAATCTCCTTTTCCCCTTTCTCCTTCTTCTTCTGCGAATTCCTGGTGTTTCCCGAAATCCGGCAGAGTTCTGGCGTCTTCAGGCGACAGGAAGAGCTTCGGCGGCGGTGGTCAAGGAGGTGAGGAATCTCCTTTTCCCCTTTCTCCTTCTCCTACTCTTCTTCTTCTCTCTCTTCACTTGAGTCCCTTTGGTGTAGAATGAGGGCTCTATTTATAGTTTTTCTGGAGTGGCATAGCCCGTAAATAGGCGTGAGATCAAGGGCGAATTGGGAGTAGTTTGAATGGACGGCCGATATCGAATCCTTTGATCATGCACCGTTCGTTGGTCATTTGAAGGCCTTAATGATGTCGGAATTCGATGATCTTGGGCTCGTTGGATTCTTCTCGTCGAGCCGTTCGATTCGAGTATAAGCTCGTCAAAATCGAAGACCGTTTGGTTACTCAAATTGCGGTTTGAATCTTCCAACAGCGCTTTGAACCCATGATTCGGACTTATTTGGGCTCGGATTGGGTTGATCTTGGTTTCGTTGGGTTCGTATTTCCGAGACGCTCAGTTTTGACTGTAAGCTCGCTGAAATCGGAGTTCATATGCTCCCGAAATTAATTTTTGAAGTTTCCAACTAGTTTTTGTCTCGAGATTCGTGCCCGATCAAGATGATTTTGTGATGACGTATCAAGAAGATTTCAAAATGTGTCTATTGAAGCAACTCAAATTAAACGAAGGATGCACAATAATTTTTATTAATTTTAAATGAGTGATCAAACAGTAAAGATCTGGACATTTTATGCTTAAATTAAAAAAAATTATTATATTTGATATTTCATCAAAAAATTATTTTGATCAGGTGCAAATATAAACACAAATATAAATTGAAAACTTCTAAATAAAACCTTGGACCATTCGAATTCTAATTTTAGTAGATTTATAGTCAAACTGAATGTTCCGAAGAGACGAATCAAATCATATTAAAATCTGTCCAATTTGAACACAAATGGGCCTGAATTGAGGGCGTGAAGCACATTTAGATTGTTCAAAGTATAAATTTGATAATTAAATGATATACAAATGTGACATTTATACTCGAAATGAGCGGTTCGACGATACAAATCCAATGAGCCCAAGATTGTTGAAATGTGACGTCATTAAGACACTCAAATGTTCGATAAATGGTCCATGATTGAGGGGTGACTATCGATTGTCAATTGAAACACTTCTAACATGTTCTTGATGATTATCTTCCTATTTATTAATCATGCTACTATGAGAAAATTATAAATAGGCCTTTGATTTTTCATTGAAAGAGTGGAGCAAGCAAGAGCATGAATAACGCTGAGAAATTTGGGAGCTCTCTTGCCACTAGTCTTCTCCTCGACCACCAATCATTGTCGGACATCCATCAGACCACCGACTATCGTTGAACTTTCGCTCATCCACTAACATTCCCCAAACTTCTACCCGGCCATCGATTGTTGCCGGATTTCTGCCTGGCAACCGTCATACTTTCACTCTATCACCATCAGACTTCTGCCCAACCGTTATCATTGTAAACTCCTGAATATTCATATGAAGTTCAACCCACTTTCTAAATTATTGTAATTTGATTGTCCCTAAGTTTAAAGATAAATTAATCTTTTTAACATGTTCAAACAATGGTGTAATTATTTTAATTATATGTGACCCTATAATTTTTTCATGTAAGATCGTATCCGCAATATGGAAAAATCTCATAATGAAATCATGTGACTTCTGTAAGGTTCTTTCCAACCAGCACTAATACAATCAAAGGGGATTCATCTCCCTTAAGATCCACTACTGGTTGGGGATGCCCGACTTAAACATCTTCCAAGGATAGCTTTGATGGCCCTTCCTCAACATAATTTCTTCCATTGGGAAAGAAAGAAGCAGATATCTGACATTCATGATTCATGGATTGATATTCCTGAAATAATGTAAGTTGGAGCAGGAGGCACTAATGTTGTGATTGCTATGCCGATTGACAATCGAAAATGATTCAGGTGTGACCCTATAATGACATGTTGACTTATATCAACTCCCTCAATCATGAATTGTTTATCAAACATTTGAATGCCTTAATGATGCCATAATTCGGCAATCTTAGGTTCGTTGGATTCGCCTCATGAAGCTGCTCGATTTGACTATAAACACATGACATTTGGATATAATTTTGATCATCCAATTTATGCTTTGAACCTCTAATTGTGTTCTTGATATTCAGCTCTAATTGTGTTCTTAGAGCCTTCAATTTAGGTACATTTAGGCTCAAATTAGATCGATTTTAGTGTTATTCCGTTTGTCTCTTCAAAAAGTTCATTTTGACTATAAATTTGTTGAAATAAAAGTTCAAATGATCCCAAATTTAATTTAGTTCCTTTTTATATTTGCATCAAAATTTGCACATGATCAACATAATTTTTCGATGATATATCAATATCCCAACAAAAGAAAAAACTTTATAAAACAATAACGATCCAAAACAAACCATTAATCATCCCAAACAACCCCTTAATTATTTCCTAGTGTCTTTAAAAACAATCAAGATTCTCGTGCTTAGCTTCTTCATCCTCATAAATCAAACTCTAGAGAGTTTCTCTATTTCTTACTGTCCAGAATCAAATTTCGGATAGCTTCACTTTTACACATCCTCAAGGCAAGGAAAATTGGTCCTCCAGTAATGGTAGGTGGAGTAGTTAAAAGAGATTAAAAGGTGTTATCTCATATGCTCGGCCTTTCTCTTCAAGAGATTGAAAATTATATGGCTTTGACCATTAATCTGATGACGAAAAACTCAGAGTTTTTAATTACAGGCAGGAAGAAGAAGAAGACGGAAACTTCAGTATTCAAGGGGAAAAAAAAACTTGTACTAAAGCTTACTAGACCCGCATCAGAGAAGAAGAAGGAGGAATCCCCCCATACTTCTCAGCGTATCTGAAGAGCAAAAGCTTTGATCTCCGAGCAAAACAACACCTCCTTTGCCATCTCGATCAGGCCAAGGGGCTGCCTGAATTTTTGCTCGTTCATCGCCATTTCCAAAAGAAAAAAAAAAAAAATGGAACCAACAAAACCGAAAGGTAGAGAAACTAAAATGAAAATCATCAGATCTGATCAAAACTACATCGCTGAAATTGTGAGATGTGAAATACTCCAACATCCGAAACCCAAAACAGGCAGAAACTTAATTCGAAATCGGAAAAGAAAACATTAGCTGAATAGTTGAAGGAATTTTATGATCTGAATCGAAGGAAGGTGAAAGATTTAGGGCTTGTGAAAGCGGAAGTATGATTTATATATATATCAGAAAGTAAACCCTAGAAGAGGAGGATGAGTCCGAATGTCAAAACTAACCTTGCACGCAGAGTATCTTAAAACATGTTTTTGTACGGACAATCTAATCCTACGGCTGAGAGCCCGCGCGCAGGGCAGAGTACATACAGATATTTGAGTGGTCAGGATTTGAAGCAAATTTAATCTTAAATTTATATGCATGTCGCATGCGTGCATATTTTAAATCTCAAATTCCTAATTTTATGATCACTTAAAATTTACTTGAGAATGTTAAGATTTTTTTAAGATGATTATAAATATTACTTTAAGAAAATATTTTTTATTTAAAAAAATTCATAACACATAAAATTTCTTAAAAATAAATTAAAAGACAATAGTTAAATAAAACTATCATTATAATTTAAAAACAAAATTAGAAGAAAACTATTGAATAGATCCTAAGTTAACTAAAACCATCATAAAATTATTATTTCTGCTTAATTATATTCAATTTGATTAATAAGCTTAAATTTGACTTATTTTATAAATTTGGTTGAAATTTATTCAATACAACAAGTTTATTTAAAATCAAATTCTCATCTAATTTTATTTAAAATTAATTCTATGCTATTTACATTTTATAAGAATTATCTCATCTTTAATATTAGTCATATATGACATTATTTTTTGCTACAATTTCTACTTATTTTATTAATTTTATCAAATTATAAAATTTAGCTTAATGTGGAAATGTACTTTTATTACTTTCGATAGCAACTTTTTAGTTTAAAATTTTTTTATTTAAGAAATTTTACATTATAAACTTGCTTTAAAAAACGGTAAAAAAATTGTCCAAAATGAATTCTTAATCCTCTCAACAAAGCAAGTGTTGCGGACGAGAATATACACGACAATGAGTAAAAAATATAGTGTCATAATAATGTACGTATATTTTACACATCAATAGATACTTGAGAGAGAAAAACCAAAAACTTTTTTAATGAAATACCCAAAAATGTAAAATTACAGGGCTTGGCGTAGATGAAAAAATTCCACTAAGTTAGGATGGATTGCGAAGTTTGATTCTTCTCTTTACTTGAAGATGTTGGAATTACAACAAAAAGCATTAATTAAGAAATACTAAATTCGTGACATACATGTATGAAATATTTTTTAATATGATCTAACATAAATGTTTTTTACCATCTTATCCTCCTCATAGCATACATTATCGCATTTGATAATTGACATGCAAATTGAAGAATGAATTCTTTTCCCAGTTCTACAACACAAATGGTTAACACAAAGCAATTGATTTACATGAAATATTGAATCCTCATTCAAAAGCATACGAGTATTCCTTACAAATGCGTGTAGAAACCATCTTCTTAGCTGCTAAAGAAGTGATCGCTTTCTTTGCTATAAAAAGAGGGTTACACAGTGATTGACAACTTTACTTTTTTCAATCTGAATCAACAACGTCCTTCAATTTAAGCCTCAACTTTATGTTCCTGGCTTGAACAATAATCTCTCCTTTGGAAGCCAGCACTTGCAAAACCACAGCCTCCTTACCTAATGAAGGCACAACAATCGTCTCCCCCACCTCAGGGATTCTGACCAGCTTATCTGAAAAGTAGAAAAATGGGCTAAGGAAATACAAATTAATGGTACCTTACAGAGATTGGTTCTTGCGAAAGTTGATGAAGGCTGCATTAGATCCAAGACCCTGACAAGACCTTCAAAGACTTTACCAAGTCAACTGGAGAAATTATTATGTGTGGAGTTCGGACGTTGAATTACATCCGGACACCAATTAAACCGTGACACGTGTTCTTATACACAATATGTATAAATTTGTACACACTGTGTACATAGTGTGTATATTATGTATATAAGTTTGTAAACACTATGTACATAATTTTGTAATTTGTACATAGTGTGTAAAGTTGAACACACTTTGTACAAGAACACATATTGCGTTTTTATTGGAGTCCGGACGTATCCGGACTTCGCGCATAATAATTTCTCAGTTAACTGACACTCACATATATGAAATCCTTATACAAATTTGATGTAGGCAGAGTAAAATACTAGACCCTGATAATAACTATCAACTTTATTAGCAAACACTCACACAAAACCTTTTAGATGCTTATTGACTGCAAGATCTTACATTCAATAAATGTCAGTTCGCCACTTAAATAACATCAAATTACTTGAAATAATTAATTATATAATGCATACCATGAGAAGTTTTGCCGATTACTGAACTTTTTGTTTGATCTACAGAACGGTTAGATGATGCCATCAACTTGAGGTTTTGTTTTTTGTATTCACTATTGTCTACTGTTGAGCTCTGCGAAGTTCTTTGAGCGAGTGCAGATTGACGATATTGCTGTAGTTTTGTATGAAGAATTGAGCGTGCCATTACAGCGAACTCTGAGATTGAGTTTGCTTTACTTTTTCTCTGAGTATCAATGTGCTTGGTGACCCTTTCTCTTGCCATCAACAAATCTTGATGAAGCCTTCTTGATGACCTATATGAAAAACTAATATTCAAGATGAGGGTAACGATAATGATATCCTAAAATAGGAGAACATCAGCATCTTTTCAGGGAGACCTCACGCCTGTTGAGAATTCTAGTCGGAAATCATTCCTAAGGGACACTCCTTTTATATTGTTAAGCCAGGGAAATGTAAAATTCAATAGACGTTAAATATTGAAAAAGAAAAAAAAAAAAAGAGTTTTATTCTCTTATTGTGTGCTTGTTAGATATGTACTTTTCTAGTTCTTCACAAATATAGACGAATATTTCTAAGGAGAGACTTCATATATCGATGTAAGGCATGTGATTCTTCCCTCTGTGGTGATTTCTATTATTTTTCCCGTCTTTAAAATTATTTGGTCATTTGGTTTGCATGTAGGATTGAAATTGCCAAGTGAGATATGTGATGAGTGTTCTTTTTTGTAAGTGTTAAGTTGATTCGTTTAAAAAAATTAAAATTAATCACTATGTTATTATGGATTTTGAGATTTTGTTGTGTGATAGGAAAGTATCACTCAAACTTGAGGGAAAATTTTATAAGATGGTAGTGAAACCTGTAATGCTTTATGGCACAGAATGTTGGTCATTAAAAGAGAAGTATAATATTAAGTTAAGTGTTGCTGAGATGAGAATGCTTAGGTGGATGAGTGGATTTACTATTAAAGACAGGATATGAAACGAGCAAAATTGTGAAAAGGTTGGAGTAGCTCCAGTGATATATAAGATTAGAAAGAGTCACCTTAGATGGTTTGTTCATGTAAAACGACGACCTTGTTAGGAGAGTAGATGTAGACCTAAAAAAACTTGGTTAAAAAATATTAGAAATGACATTTCTTTATTAGATTTAAATGAGAATTTGATCCTTAACAGGACATAATAAAGAAAAATGATTCATGTAGCCAACCCCACATAGTGAGATAAAAGCTTGATATTGTTGTTGTTGTATACTTCTAGATTAATTATGTAAATTGACATAATTATATGATGATTAGGTTGCGCTCTAAGGAGACCAATAAATAATTTAAGGAACTTAGAAGTGGAATTTCACTCTTTTAAAATAAGTGAAGTAGATGATTACGTTTAATATTGTAGCACTTACCGTTTACTTTGATTCAGTGCATTTATTAATGTATCATCTTAATAGTATAATAGTTAATTCAAATAAATGTTGCTTTACACTTCAATAAAGACATTAGCAAGTAACTCAATAATGATAGAAGAATTCAAGAAAGAAACAAAAAAATAATAACAAGCATTTCACAAATAAGCAAGTAGGGGTGTCAAAAGTTGACAAGACTTGAAACCCGACCTGGAAAAATCCAGGTTCGGGTAACACGTTTGTAAAATGGGTCGGGTCCGGGTTCGGATTTCTAAACTGTTTGAAAAATTGGTCGGGTTCGAGTTGACCTGGCTAACCCGGATCCCATACTAACCTACCCAGTCGACTGTCAAGCAACGACCTAGCCCGCACTGCCACATGCCTAATGCGGTGATGAAAGCCGCCAACGGTCCAGATTGCCAGCCTCAGGTCAAGCTCCGGCGAGCTCCTGCCTCGCCATGCTCGGGTCCGCCCCGTCTCCGCAACTCCGCGACCCTACACACCCACAAGCCCGTGCGACTTAGCTGTTGCGTCTGTGGAAGGAAGGCAAATGTTCGTGTCCGCAGGTCGGATCAGGCCAACCTGTAAACTCGTTCGGGTTAGGCTCGGGTTGGAAATCCTGACCTGTTTAGCCAAACAGGTCGAGTTCAGGTCAAACCCGTTTACGCTCAGTTCAACTTGGGTTAGACTCGAACCCGACCCGTTGACTCGAATTGACACCCCTATAAGCAAGGCATAAAAATTAATTTTCAAGGGAAGCCAAACATTGTACGGAACTTAGTTGAAATTGCATTGCATAACTATGTGTATCTTAGCAAAACAAACCCCTGGTTTCCATAAGAACCGGGA
Source organism: Dendrobium officinale (assembly GCA_019514585.1). NCBI lineage: Eukaryota > Viridiplantae > Streptophyta > Magnoliopsida > Asparagales > Orchidaceae > Dendrobium > Dendrobium officinale. Next base: position 89,052,504 of record CM033683.1, read on the forward strand.
CGAAAGAAAGGAATACATTACCAAAAACCTAACTAAAGGATTCAGCAGTAAAATCAATATGATATCAAGAACAAATCATCCCCCCAATTTTTGCATGTTAATCCCTTCGCTTCATTAAATTTAACTCCTAGTTTCCAGAACTAAGATTCTTTTGATATTCCTTCAATGGTTATGTTCACTTACATCTCTCAACAAAGAAAATAACAAGTAGCAAAAGATACCTGATTGTAAATAGAACCATTGACCGTAACAATGTCTTTTTTTTTTTTTTCTTATAACATGCTATAATCATTTTTAGCTAATTTAAGCAATTAAATGTACACTTACATCAAATAATGTTGTGCATCCTTCAGATGCTGCTCAAAATCTTGTTTGGAACTCTCCATATCAATTATAATCTGCATAAAAAATGAGAATTAAAGCAAATCATGCAGCACAATAACGCATCTAAAAAGATCATCACACCTCCCCAGTTTTTATTTTTTATCTTTCTTTAATATTACTTTCACATGGAGGTAGAATGAGAAACATAACTGAAGTACATTCAGTAATGGGTAGTTCTAATACAAAATAAGGGCAGCCTAAGGAGTAAGTTCCGGGTACGAACATGTACAAGTTAACCTTAAATAAGCTATCTTCAAAAAAACAATTATGTTTGGCTCAATAAAACCATTCATTGCACTTGGCCAAAAAATATATATTCAAGATAAGCACAAAGCTTAATAAATTAAATAGCAAAATAAATTAAGCTTAACAAAATATAATCAAGATAAGCAAAAAAAAAAAAAAAAATCAAGATAAGCACAAAGCTCAAAAGTATGGGAAATGCATGGTAAAGGGCATTCTAATTTAAGCAGCAGCAACTTCAAACGGAGAAAAGTGCAACTTCGCAAGACACTTGCCGGTCCTTAGCAAGTGCTTAAACAATGATGGGCATATAAGTTGTTTATAAGTTGCAAAATATTTTACCTCATTAATTTCAGCACTAGTTTTTCCATGTAATTTCCGAGCTGTGGATAATATACGATAGGGCAGTCCTAATTTTTCTGCGATATTTATAGCATTTGAACGACCTGCAAAAAGTACCATTATTATTGCAAATGAAATTTTTGAATAGTGGATGCTAAATGTGAATTTTCCAAAAACATGCATCATGTTAGAAAATCGTAAGCAAAAAAAATAAAAAGATGTTTCCAGTAATCATTAAGTTGACTTGAGCTCTGCACATTCTGATGCGGTAGTGTAGCCTCTGTTCCTGAGGCTGCAGCTTTGTGATACGCCCTAGGGTTCCACAATTTCGGTTTTGCCCTAATTTCCCCCAAAAATGAGGAATTTCTCCACCAAAAGCAAAGAGAAACAATCACAAGAGGGTTGAGATGAAAAGCAAGAACCTTTGCATTAGAAAGCCAAGAGAAAACAAGATAAGTTTGTCCACTTCGAGAAGGACAAGATCTCCCACAAGAAAACCCTAGAAAAGAACAAGAAGGAAACTAGAAAGAGAATACACTTTTCATAATGCCTCCAACTAAACCCTAATGGCCCCCTTCATACAATCCAAAAGTCCCTCACATACCCAAATTACCTCCACTTAAGTGGGTGGGCCCCTTAAACCCTAATGGCCCCCTTCATACAATCCAAAAGTCCCTCACATACCCAAATTACCCCCACTTAAGTGGATGGGCCCCTTTTTGTCCAGCCGGTCCGCCCGCCTCCTATAGACCCGCACGGGTCTAGGATGGACCGGTCCATCAATACCGCCCTCTAGAAGATCAACCTTATCCTCAAGGTTGAAATCTAGAAATTGCGCCTGCATGGCTTCGTATATCTCCCAAGTAGCCTCGTGTGTCGGTAAGTCCTTCCACGCGATGAGAACCTCCCTTTTGCCTTGATTTTTCTTCCTCACTTCCATCACCTGTAGTGGCTCTAGTAAGAGTTGCATATCTTCGGTGAGGCCTTGGGGTATAGTAGGAGTGGTCACGGTATGATCCCCTATGCTCTTCTTCAATAGTGATGCATGGAATACAGGGTGGATGGAGGAATGAGGAGGCAACTTGAGACGGTAGGCCACCGTCCCAACTTTCCTTTCGATCTCGAAAGGCCCGTAGTATCGGGGAGAGAGCTTTTCACTTCTTCTGCTAGCTAAAGTCTTCTGTCGGTAAGGCCGTAGCTTCAGGTATACCATCTCTCTCACCTCAAATGTCACATCCTTGCGGTGAGCATCCGCCTTGGTCTTCATGATTTGTTGGGCTCTCAATAGGTGTTCCCTCAATTCTCCCAACACCTTATCCCTCTCCTCCAAGTATTGATCCACTAGATATACAGGGGTCGTCCCCTTCTGATAATTCACCAACGGTGGTGGATCCCTTCCATAAAAAATCCTGAAAGGTGTGAACTGAGTTGCGGTATGGTAGCAAGTGTTGTACCAGTATTCTGCCCATGGTAGCCATTTGACCCACTGCTTAGGCCTATCCCCAACGAAGCATCTCAAGTAAGTCTCCACGCTCCGGTTCACCACCTCTGACTGTCCGTCTGTGTCTGTGGGTGGTATGCTGTACTGCGCTTCAAGAATGTACCCTGCATTTTGAAGATCTCCTTCCAAAAAGAGCTCAAGAATACCTTGTCCCTATCTGAGACAATAGAAGTGGGGACCCCATGCAATCTAACCACCTCTCTGATGAAAGTAGATGCTACAGTAGGAGCTGAAAAAGGGTGCCGTAGTGGAATGAAATGGCTATACTTGCTCAACCGGTCAACTACCACCATTATGACCGTATACCCATCAGACTTGGGTAATCCCTCAATGAAATCCATGGTAACTTCCTCCCAAATCTTGTTTGGAAGCACCAAGGGCTGCAGCAACCCACTAGGGGCACAAGCTTGATACTTGTTCCGTTGACAAATGTCACGTTTGCTTACCATGTCTTCGACATCACCTCTTAACCCTTTCCAAAAAAATTCGGCTTTCACCCGCCGATAAGTCTTCTCCACCCCTGAATGTCCACCAACACGGCTATCGTGGTACTCCCGTAGAAGAATGGGAACAAACGCTGAGTCACGGTGTAGTACCAACCTCCCCTTGTATAACAAGAGAGAGTTCTCGAGGTGATACCCTTTGAACCCTCCTCCCTTCTGGATAGCCGCCCGAATTCTCTCTAGCTCCTCTGCTTGTTGATTTTCCTTCACCATTTCACCCCAATCAACCAATTGTGGTACAGATAGTGCCATCAGCTGTGAGCACTCCACACGGGAAAGAGCATCTGCCGCCTTGTTTTGAGTCCCGGGCTTATACTGAATCTCAAACTCATACCCCAAGAGTTTTGCTAGCCACCTCTGATGTTCTTCTGCCACCAATCTCTGTTCTAGTAAGTACTTGAGACTCCGCTGATCCGTTCGAACTATGAATCGTTTCCCCAATAGATAAGGCCGCCATTTTTGAATAGCCAACACAATGGCCATCAATTCCCGCTCATAAACATATTTCAGCCTTGCTCTAGTAGATAAGATCCGGCTGAAGAAGGCAATCAGCCTACGATTCTGCATGAGTACTGCTCCCAAGCCCACTCCTGAAGCGTCCGTCTCAACCACAAACTGCTGGGTGAAATCTGGAAGTGCCAAAACTGGGGCACTAGTCATGGCTTCCTTCAGAGTCTTCATGGCTTCTTCTGCCTTCTCTCCCCATTGAAAATTGTCCTTTTTTAACTGATCAGTCAAAGGACCGGCTATGGAACCATAGCCCTTGATGAACCTCTTGTAGTAGCCAGTTAGTCCCAAAAATCCCCTTAGTCCCTTAAGGGATTTTGGTGTAGGCCAATTCACCATGGCCTCTATCTTGGTGGGGTCAGCTGCCACCCCACTCTCTGAAATGATGTGTCCCAGATACTCCACTTCCTTCTGAGCGAAAGCACACTTCTTCTGATTGGCATATAGCTGATGCTCCAATAATGTCGTGAGTACCACCCCAAGATGGGTGATATGGTCCTGCAGAGATTTGATATACACCAAAATATCATCAAAAAAGACTAAAACAAACCTCCTCAAATAGGGCTGGAAGACTTGATTCATCAGGGCTTGGAAGGTGGAGGGAGCGTTAATGAGCCCGAACGGCATCACCAGAAACTCATAATGGCCCTCATGTGTCCGGAAGGCCGTCTTCTGAATGTCTTCAATCCTCATCCTAATCTGGTGATAACCCGACTTCAAGTCCACCTTGGAGAAGATGGTGGCTCCTCCAAGTTCATCCAAAAGTTCATCTACCACAGGAATAGGGAACTTGTCCAACACAGTCTCCTTGTTGAGGGCCCGATAGTCTACACAGAATCGCCAACTACCGTCTTTCTTCTTCACTAAGAGTGCAGGACTGGAAAATGGGCTCACACTGGGTTGGATCACCTGAGCCTCCAATATCTATGCTACCAACCTCTTAATCTCCTCCTTCTGAGCATGAGGATATCTGTAGGGTCTCACGTTGACGGGTGCCACCCCGGTCTTCAACACAATAGCATGCTCCCTGGATCTGATAGGTGGTAGCCCCTGGGGCATCTGAAACACGGAGGAGTGCTGCTGTAGAAGGTCCTGGATCACCTCAGGTATGACTTCTGGCTCTCTTTCTTCCTCCCTGCCCACTTGCTGTAGTTCTATCAAATAGCCCTCTCCCTCATCTCTCAAAGTCTTGAAGATGGACTTCAAGGCCACTCTGGCTCTGCATAAACTGGGGTCTCCCTGTAGTGTCACTTTCCTGCTCCCCTTTCCATACTCCATGTATAACTTCTTCCAATTCACCTTCATCTCACCCAGGGACTGGAGCCACTGCATCCCGAGTATCACGTCAGTGCTTCCCAAGTCCAACAATAGAAAGTCTTGCACTGTCTCCTCCCCTTGCAATGTAAGGGTCACTCCCTTACACTGCCCGCTACAGCGCTCCTTCTTCCTCGTGCCCAAAATAACTCCTACCCCTCTCCCTTAGGTCACCGGTAGTCCCACCCTCTCCACCAATCTGCAAGCTATGAAGTTGTGGGTGGCCCCACTATCAATCAAAACCATCACCTTGTACCCTGCAATCTCTCCTTCCAGTTTCATGGTGGAATGCGATGTCAGTCCGGCTATGGAGTTGAGTGAGACCTCCACCATAGCCAATTGAGGGTGCTCTTCCTCCTCTCCATCCTCCTCATTTGCCCCTGTCTCCTTCCTCCTCCTCTGAATCCCCCACTATGATCACATGTAGTGTCTTCTCCTTACACCTATGTCCTGGTGTAAACTTCTCATCACATCGGTAGCAAAGGCCCTTGGCCCTTTTTTCCTTCAGCTCTGAATCAGTCAATCTTTTGAACCCCCCTTGGTTCACTGCCATAGTGGTTTTCTCCTTGACTACCTCCCTAGGAGGAAGGATGGTAGCCGCCTTTGGGCCTCCTGTCATGAGTGGTGGTCGTTAAGTGGGGTAAAATACCCCTGATCTCCTCGGTGGCTCCACCTTCAGCTTGTCCTCTACCAGCTGTGCAGTCTCCATTATCTTCACTAACCCATGTGGATCAACTACTCTGATGGCTGCTCTGATGTGGGGCTTCAACCCCTTCATGAAATTCCCCTCCAAAAAGTCATCTGGAATCCCTCTCAATCGGCCTGAGAGTAGCTCAAAGTGCTCCCTGTACTCCGCCACTATGCCCTCCTGCACTAGAGCCAGAAACTGCTCATAGTATGTACCCTCGCTAGACACCCGGAATCTATGAAGTAGGAGGTCTTTGAACTCCTCCCAACTCCTAACATGTTGTCTCCCTTCAAGCCATTGAAACTAGGCCAATGATTTTCCCTCCAAACATATCGGAACCGCCATCAACTTTTCCTCTTCTGTGATGCCATTCACAGCAAAGTAGCGTTCCACCCTGTAGATCCACCCATAAGCATCCTCTCCTTCAAAAATAGGAAGCTTTAATTTTCTCATGCGGTTGTCGGCTCGATTGAAGGGTCTTCCATCTCCCCATGTCCCCTGAGTGAATCCCTCCCCCGGTGGTCTTCCCCTCCTCTCCCCCGGGTAAGGATTTTGGATCCCCCGTCATGGTGGTTCTCTTGGCTCACCATAACCCATGCCGTAGTCATCCCTTCTTCCTCCCTGCTCCCACATGGCACGGTTCCCTTTCGGAAATCCCCCCATCTGATTCGGCCATCCTTCACGTGTGCTGTGGAGGCCCACCGAGCCCATGTGTTGCCGGCCCCCTTGACTACCGGTCATTCCCCAAAGGCCGCCCACTCCAGACCCTTCTTCCCCTTCCCTTGACCATTGCCCTTGCATGCCATTTTCACTCTGATTTACTCCTTCCCTAATTGGGAAATTAAGGTTAGGGTTTGTCACCGGAGATTTCCCTTTTTCCTTAGGATTTGATGAAACAACTTGGGCTTCTAACAATTTCCGGATCATCTCTTCCATTCCCCCAAATCTCTCCTCTAGGGTTGAGAATTTTCCCTCCAACGAAGAAAGTTTCTCACCCACTTCCTCTTTCAATTGGCCCATTTCCCCCTCCAAAACTTCAACCTTCTTTGATGCCATGCCGTCTAGGATCGAGAGCTCTGATACCAAATTGATACGCCCTAGGGTTCCACAATTTCGGTTTTGCCCTAATTTCCCCCAAAAATGAGGAATTTCTCCACCAAAAGCAAAGAGAAACAATCACAAGAGGGTTGAGATGAAAAGCAAGAACCTTTGCATTAGAAAGCCAAGAGAAAACAAGATAAGTTTGTCCATTTTGAGAAGGACAAGATCTCCCACAAGAAAACCCTAGAAAAGAACAAGAAGGAAACTAGAAGAAGAAAACTAGAAAGAGAATACACTTTTCATAATGCCTCCAACTAAACCCTAATGGCCCCCTTCATACAATCCAAAAGTCCCTCACATACCCAAATTACCCCCACTTAAGTGGGTGGGCCCCTTAAACCCTAATGGCCCCCTTCATACAATCCAAAAGTCCCTCACATACCCAAATTACCCCCACTTAAGTGGGTGGGCCCCTTTTTGTCCAGCCGGTCCGCCCGCCTCCTATAGACCCGCACGGGTCTAGGATGGACCGGGTGAACCGGTCCATCACTTTGTCACTACCAGCTGGGTGCTGTTATGTTTATGGTAGTTGCCAAAATCCTGTTACTGCTTTCCCGCGTGTTCTTATCCCTAGTTATTTTCCCAGTCACTGTTTCTTCTTTCCTTGTAGGGGTTTCAAACTTTTGTTGTCGTTCAAGCACCTAGGAGATATGGGTCTTTTTTTATTCTTCTTTATCTTTTGCAGCTGTGGAATTGTGTAGAAAATCAATGTTTGAATTTAGTGGTTATCTAGAATCGTCAATCATATCTATTATTCTATATGAACAGGGAGCCTATAATTAGATTAATTGAGGCGCATAATTTTGTTTATCTTTCAACAACAATAGGCTTTCATGCCACTACATTGGGTCAACTATATGAATCATTTTTTTACAGTGTGTCCTATTAAGAGTCAAATTCTCATTTAAATCTAATAAAAAAATATCTTTAATACTTCATAATAAGATTTTTTTAGGTCTATCTCTACCTTTCTTTACATATGCCAGATATAATACATCTACTCTCCTAATAGAGTCATCGGAAAGCCAACTTTTATGTGACCAAACCATCTAAGGCGGCTCTCTCTAATCTAATCTACCACTAGAGTTACTCCAACCTGTTCATGTATATACTCATTTCGTATTCTGCCACTAATTGTAAAACCACGCATCCACCTAAGCATCCTGATCTCTGCAGCACTTAACTTAATTTTATGCTTCTCTTTTGATCAACATTCTGCACCATAAGTTATTGCAGTTCTTGATTCTTGTATTAATTATTTGCAATTAAAAAAAATATGTTGTTGGCCTATTAAATGGTTTGTGATATGTGAATGCTGAGTTCCATTGCATCTAATAGTTCTAATTGCATTAGAAAATCCTAAACTGCACTACATCAAATTAGTCTTGGGGCTTATGGTTGCATCCTCATTCAAATAAATACGAGGCATTATGATGTGAAACTACTAGGAGTTACTTGAAAAATTAAAAAGAGACAATTGATTAAAACTTGCTAATAAAAAAAAATTTATTGCTTGCAAATAAAGAGAAGTTAGGAATTCCAAATATTCAACTTGTTTAGGCAAAGAAACGCTTTTGAGATTAACCAAACAATCCAATTAAATTCAAAGACTATAGTAAATGATACATGCACATAACATAATCCACCACTTAATAACGAGAGGTTCACCTTGAGTACCTTCTCACTCAATCACTCTTAGGCTTTAGCGGAGAAAGATGAACCATATGAGGAAGGATATTGCCACTAGGAAGACGGCACCGAAGACCTTCGTTGATGGAGAAGTAGCCGGGGGTGGGGGAGGCGGTGGGTGACCGATGATTATCCAACAACCCGGTTGAAGGTGCTCTTCAATCGATAATGTTAGTTGGTATAAGATGCGGTCGATGTATCCGTCAATAGTCTCGTCGTTGCCAAAGTACACAGCAAAGAACGGGGATCCAAAAATATCCGTTTGTCCTTGCTCGTCGAAAACAAATCCGTGGTCGACCTCAGGGTCGGCCATACACCAATGGTAGAAGGGAGGAAAGAACTTGTCTTCTTCTCTTAGCTTCAAACAACATGAGAGTTTTAGGTTTTCCTAGGGAGAATATGTAAGTGGAGAGGGGCGGTCAAGGGGAAGAGAAGGGAGGGGGGGCTTGGTTGAGAGGGAATTAGGTTAGGTTAGAGGGTGGGAGAGAAAGTTTTAGAAAATCTGAAATTAGTTCAGATTTAAGTGGATTTGGAGGAAATTAAATTTGAAATTTGATTTCAAATTCAAATGGGGCGAGGGCTCAAAGAGGAAAACACAAGAGAGAAGCCCAATAAGGGGGCCGACGACATTAAGAGGAGATTTGTGAGGAGGGATTTAAGAGTTTCCAAAACAACTCATGGGAATTAGGAAAGGCAATAAGAAATCCAATCTAATTTGAATTTCAAATAGGCTTGACTTTATGCACTTTCCTAATTAGGATTTGCAAATAAGTATTTGAAATTTGAATTTCAAATTTCAAATAAGATTAATTTCTTTCCTTTTCTACTTGGAGTTAATTTAGGAAGGGAATTATGATAATTGAAATCATCATAACTGAGGTGGAGCCTAGGGGAAGGCCGGCGGCAATGGGGAAGGGGGGAATGGTGTAGGGTGAGAGGAGGGGAAAGGCTTGGGCTGTCAGTGGGAGCTTGAGGTGATGGAGCTAGGGAGGATTTGGGTGGGAGAGGATGGCCGGTGGTGTTAGGGGAAGTAGGGGCCGGTGGTGTTAGGGGAAGTAGGAGCCGGTGGTTGGGATGGAGAAGAGAAGAAAAGAAAATAAGATAGATTAAACCACGAGCCGCGGACTCTTCCAACGACTGGTGGGTATTGCGCTTGCTCTCACCTCGAGCTCTCTCTCCCTTCTCTCTAGTGCTCACACAAGAAGAAGAAGAAGAAAAACACATAAAATTTTATCATCAAATCATCCACTTACAACACATAATACCACAATATATAGATCTCAAACATGAAAAAAAAAGAAGAAAAGTACGCAGTTGCCCTCCGGGCTACAATAACAAGACACTTACCCATAGGGTAAATTCGGAAAACAACAAAACTACATAAATCATAACATAAAGAAATGCATCAAAAGTGAAGGCGCTGAATCGTAGCCGTCAATCTACGATTCCGTCGTCGGTACACGTGTTTGAATCTCTGAACGATATCCTCATCACATTAATTTGGCCAATTAAAAAAATATATAATTAATGATATAATTTAAATGAAATCAATTAGGTTATGACTCTAGACCACACAATATATAATGTTAGGGGAAGTAGGAGCCGGTGGTTGGGATGGAGAAGAGAAGAAAAGAAAATAAGATAGATTAAACCACGAGCCGCGGACTCTTCCAACGACTGGTGCGTATTGCGCTTGCTCTCACCTCGAGCTCTCTGTCCCTTCTCTCTAGTGCTCACACAAGAAGAAGAAGAAGAAAAACATATAAAATTTTATTATCAAATCATACACTTACAACACATAATACCACAATATATAGATCTCAAACATGAAAAAAAAAAGAAAAGTACGCAGTTGCCCTCCGGGCAACAATAACAAGACACTTACCCATAGGGTAAATTCGGAAACAACAAAACTACATAAATCATAACATAAAGAAATGCATCAAAAGTAAAGGCTCTGAATCGTAGCCGTCGATCTACGATTCCGTCGTCGGTATACGTGTTTGAATCTCTGAACGATGTCCTCATCACATTAATTTGGCCAATGAAAAAAAAAATATAATTAATGATATAATTTAAATGAAATCAAGTAGGTTATGACTCTAGACCACACAATATAACTTTCATGAGACGCAAAATTATATTTCTACATTAAAAGGGAGGTTGTTGGCTTAGAAAAAACACAAACCTCGTCTTTAAAATTTGGAGCTTATTTTTCATGAGATAGATTCATGCAAGAGTTTATTTAGACCTAGGGTCTAAATTAATTATAGGTACAGTCCCCCATAGTTAAATGTCATCTCGCTCGCAATAGAGCACTCTTAATTAAGGATTATTACATATATTAAATTTTAGGCTTAGGCTCAACACTTCTATGTCATTCAATCAAGCGATGGTTGAGGAAATAATGGTAGACTCAATCAAAATTCTATAGTTCCATCATCTCATAAAAATCAATGGTTCCAATCTATCAACACCAGAGTGTTGTACAATGTAATATCCAAGAAATCTAATTAATCATATATTGCCTCATCTTAATTCTTAAGTTTTCCCAAGCAAACTAGAAAATGTCTATCAATTTTGCTTGTTTTAAGTTTTAATTGATTTAGTGAACTTGTTAGAATTGGAGCTGGCTTGAATATACTTTGGATTGGTGCTTACATTCTTTGGAAGGCCCAAATTTAATTGAGATGGGGTTTATTGCTCTATTTGTGTGTTGTCTGAGTATGGGGCCTATGATTATGATATTAGAGTTGGCTCAAAAAATTGGGTCTTTCGATCTTGCCCTATAGGCAAGGAAATCCGACACTGAGGTTTAGTTTTATTTTGATGGGTTCAATGTTTTGTGTTGACCTGATGAATTTGGATGAAATAGGATTACATATATTGGAAGGTTTGTTAATTAGGTTCTTTGAATAGTATTCTTAACTTTAACAAAAGGAGAAATAAAATCAATAACTCTAACTGTTGGCAAGGCCAAATGACTAAGAATTATCATCGAGAGGTTAAGTGCAACTAATCACTAGTGTTACTTCACTAAAATTGGGCGGGCATTTAGATATAGTTTTGATGACCTTGCATCGTGAGCAAAGCGACCCTTTTTGCGACATTTCACCATCACCCTTTGGTCAACTGAGGAGATTATGAGATTGAACATTGGTCCTTGGCCCAAAAACCTAATAAATCAAGTCAATATTATTGCTTGGCCAACCATCGAGCTTTACCATCTTTTTTACTTGACTCTCTTTTCTTTTTTAATTTGATTAATAAACTTTTATATTTAATCTAACTTTATAAAAAGACTCGTATGAAATTTTATAGAATGAGTTTTACAAATATACTCCAATGAAGCAAGTGATGATGAACTCCTTTATACAACTATTTGCAAAAATATTGTTTCATTTAAACAAATGATATAATTGTATGAGCAATATAAGCTCCTCTATCTTCTCTAAACATGTAGTATTTGCATAGTTATAAGCTTTATTTTAACAGCCATACTTTTAATATTATGTATAAATGATTCAAATAATTATGAGACTATTTTCAAATACTATTGTTTGTTGAATATGCAATTAGAAAAAAATTGTTTATCATGCCGAACTAGCTTGTGAGATTGGATGGTCATAAGTAGGCAAGATGATAGCTCATCATCTTTTTTTCTTTTTTTAAGTCATACACAATTTTAAAATGAAGTTAAAATAAAAGGCATTTATTTTTATGATTGCTTCAATCATTTTTCTAAACTTCTTCCCTATTATTCTCAGCTTTCTCCTCAAGTGATGGCCAATGATCACAAGAATGCTGACGGTACTAGAAAAATTTAATCAATCGTATTATTCATTACCCAACAATAGCTATAAAAGGATAATCAAGATAGAAAAGCATGATTATCCAAAAGTTTTCCTTGGTATAGGATCAATGATTGATGGTAGGAGGTGAGGCTCTGACAAATCAAAGATAAAATAGACGCAAAGGGTAATTTCTATCTTTCCAATTGAGTCAGAGAACAACAAGCGTGGGTACTTATAGTTTTTCACCAAAGCAAGGTATACCCATAAATGCTATCTATCTCTGTTCTTTTCAGTTTGCCTAATAAGTACTCAAAATAAAAATAAAAATAAAAACAAAAAATCTTGAACTAAAATAGAGAAACTAACAAGAAATCAAATTTCATGAGAATTTATTCAAAAAAGAATACGGATGGGTTGATTTCATGAGAATTTATACAGAAAAGAATACGGATGGATGCCAACCTGGAATTCCCCACAGTATCCTATATGTTGGTTGTAAGCTCTCTTCATCGAACTCAACACAAGCATTCTCAAAAACATGATTACTGTGCCAAGAAAATTGTGAAATTACAATTTTTCATAAAATCAGAAGGGCTACAATAATTTTTATAATAAATTCTATAAATATTGACGTCAAAAAGAGTAAAAAAACTTAGCGTCTACAATTTGGAATGGTTAACATTTATAAGCACATAAATATAAATGCGCTCTTATAGATAAATAGAAATGAGGAATATGACAAGATGAATTAAGGAATCCTATGCAACATAGGACTATTATAGCACTCCAAACTTTCAAAATACACTTTAAAAGTTATCTTTGGTTACCATTTCTATGTCAGAATGCCTAGTTTTATAACTATACCAATTATTGATAAGTTCCAAAATTAATAGACAAATGTTAGACTTAAAAAATAACTTGGGGAAAAAGATCCAAATAGTCCCTCGACTATTAGCAAGTGCTCAATCTAGTCCACGATTTAGCACTTCTCCAAATATCCAATTTAGCCTCTCAACTATTTAAAATTGATCCGATTAGGTACTAGGACCAAAAATAACAGTTAAAGTTAACATCAAAGTTAAATATGATGATACATTTAATAGTACAAGTGTATGTGATATTATATTGCTTAAGTTATTTCATTTTGTTATTTAATAAATTATAACAAGTATAAAAATCAGAATAAAATTAACCTACTAACTAATAAGTGTGAACAATTAGTAAAAGAATATTGTATGTTAAGCATGCCTTAGATCCTGCTTGCGCCCCTTGCTTCGTCTTCAACAAATACAGTGTTTCACTGCTCAGACGCCCAAAATCCCGGTCAAAGCCCTTTGAGATGTTGATTTGCCACTCAGAACACTGCTTTTCGATTTTCACTGCATGCTACTTCAATGACAAGCTGCTCTCAATTGAAACTGCAATCCTTTATCGCTCAATGTCACAATTGTATTGGATGGTTCCATAATGGGATAAGCTGCAGCATTGTTACAAAAAATAAAATAAAATATTTTTACTAAAAATGCCCCCTCACATTATGAAAAATGGGAGATCTGTAGAACATTCTGCTAAATTTAAAAGATTTTTTTAACAAAGAGACTAAATTGAATCAAATTTCATTAGTTGAGGGACTAAATTGGGAGCAGTGCAAAACTCTGAGACCCAATTAGACACTTAGTCAGAGGCTTTTTCTCAAATAATTTCTAATAAAAAAAGGGCTGTTTGCATGACACGCCCTGGTGTCTCCTCTAAATTTTTGTGCCCAGAGATAAAATGGATTGATAGGGCCAAAAATGCATTGATTCTTCTTGAACTTGATCAGTATTCCAAAATAGATGCCGGACAATGTACATCCAAAGAAGCATATTGAGACGCATAATATTTGCCATACTTTGGATCTTTAATAAATAATAGTTAATAGAGCAAACTCCAATGTTCGCAGAATGTGTAGAAAATGGTTAGAAATTTTCCTTCTCCAAACTGCATGTTCATTGTTGCATGTTAATGGTTGTCATGCATCATATGACGGGCTAAGAGCATCACATACCTTGAGAACTTCAACAGATGGGGAATAATCTTTAAAAGTTAATTACAAATTATAAATCATATGAGCAAATTACTAATTTCAAACAATATGTCGCATGAAACAAACCAGCAGTCTTGACCTCCAATGTATATTTTTTATGGAATAATAATTAATTATGCAAATATATCTCAATAGATTTTTCCATTCCAAATTTTGATACTTCTTGTATATGATTATCACAGAACGGAATGTTTTGAATTTTTTAACTCAGGCAAAGTCTGCGCACTATGCATATAGATATGGTAGGACAAAAAAAGGGTTGCCAGCAGCTTCAGCCAATTGTGATGTATGAAGAGGGGCTGATGCACATAGGATAATGCCCACGGAATGCAGTTCATGTCAATTGCAAGGTATGGAAGGAGATGAACAATTATTTTTTTGCATTAGCAAGGAGCCTGTTTTTCTGATTTACACTTGTAACTTTTAAGTCACAATGAGGATCTCGATAACATGATTAGAAACACCCAACAAAAAACTCTCTCTAAATTTAATATAAAACCCTAGCACCATAAGAATGATACGAAACAAGGAAGATACCTCATACATCCAAGATTTTAATGTGGCTTCAACCTCACTGGTTATTTATTTGAAGTAAAAAATGTTATTAATGAATTCTTAATCAGAACTTTCCATGGGAAATAGTTGTAAACATCGCCTTGCTTCCTTGCTTGATAATTAAAACACAGTACCTATATTTCAGTGTTTTAAGTTCACCGTGATGAGTGGTAGCTATTGTCAGAAAAGAACCGCTTTCAGCAAAAGATTCAAGAAGTGACATCCCCAAGGCTGCCCCTTCAAGTGGATTTGTTCCTGCACCAACCTTAGGGTAATGGAGAAAAAATACCAGACATACAGGAATAAGTGACATGTACAGTTAAAGAATATATTATCATTTGTACAGGGAAATTAGATTAAAATTCCAAAATGCAAGTAAAATGTAACAAGAAAAATCGTGGCTAGAAAATGCTAAAGTCTCTGAATTCCCAAAAAAAATTTGAATGTTGTTCAGCATCTAGTAGGGTTAAGCACTTACTATTCTCATAAACCCAGTGATAAATCCTTATTCTAAAAGAAGATAATTTTTATATTCTTCATGGTTTTGGAGTGGTGGAAAACGTAAATCATAGTAATCAAGTAGGGCCTAATTTACCATTGACTGGACAAATTTTTTATTAAAAAGGTAAGAAAACCCATTCTCATTAAGAGAAGAAAAGAAACATCACAATTACAGAGTTACAGTAGGTAATAAATGAATACAACACTAAAAATATAAGGTCAAACAGAATTTTTAAAAAGAGAAATGATTTATTGGGAATATTTAAATCTCATATGTTCTTTAAAATTTGTTGAGCGTCCTTTCTTGACTAAAGCTTATCTAAAAGTAAGCATGAGATAACATGTTGAACCATATTGATTTATCGTCCTGGGAAGAACTCTAAAAGCCTCTATTGTCCCTTTCTCGTCAAAAGTTCCAAAGCGCAATGCATAGAAAAATATCTCAGATGGTTTTAGTAATATCTTTAATATAATGATTTTTCTAGGAAAAAAACTGAGTCAAGAGGAATATGATAGGAAATACTTGAAGATCTCAAATAAACTCTAACAAGATTAACGAAAACAGTGAAAAAAATCCACAAATCCAATAGAAAACATACAAAACGAGTAGTTTTTTATTATAGAAATCAAACCAACGGAAAAGAAATTGCAAGATACAATTGATCCTCAATTCGAGAGGAGGATCCTTCTCTTCCCAATCTCTAGACGCCGCGAGAGCCCAAGGCACCAACCACAAGAACAAGAAACAACCACAATGATTTTGCATGCCCTAATCCTCCAATTCTGCACCTATTTATAGCATACCATCCTCCCTAACCCCAACCACACCCCCCTATCTTTCCTCCTAATAGCTCCTAGTGGGCCCCTCCCCTTGCTTTGGAGGAAATTCAAGAGGGCGGACCAGCTTTGGTCTGCCTCATGTATGTTTGAACCGGCCCCTTCCCAAGGGTCGATTGGGCCGGTCCAATGAGGACCGGTTTAACATACCCCATTCCCAAAGAATCACCTTGTCCTCAATGTGAAAAAAGGTAATTGATACTTCACCCTCTCATAAGGCTCCCATGTGGCATCGTAGTCCGGGAGGCTTTTTCATTTAATTAGCACTTCCTTAGTTCCATCTTCTCTCTGACGAACCCCCATCAATTCCAAAGGTTCATAAATCACCTCTAAATCATCTGTCAGCGTCACTGGTAACTCTGAACTCGCTGCATGATCTCCAATTGCCCTCCTCAACTGGGATACATGGAACACCAGATGTATAGTCGTCGTTGGTGATAGTTCCAGCCGATATGCCACAGCTCTAATCCTTTCTACTACCTCATAAAGCCCAAAGTAGCTTGGGGCAAGCTTCTCATTCCTCCTGTTGACGATTGTCTTCTGCCTGTAAAGTCGGAGCTACAAGAATATCCACTACCCAACCTCAAATTGTATGTCCTTCCTATGCCCATCTGCTTGTTTCTTCATAATCTATTGAGCTCTCATCAAATGCCTCTTTAATTCTTCCAACACTCTGTCCCTCTCCTCCAAGTACTACTCCACTAAAAAAACTAGGGTGCTACTATGCCCAAAATGCACCGGGTGAGGTGGATCCCTTCCGTACAACAATTTGAATGGGGTTATCTGATAAGTAAAATGATAAAAAGTGCTGTACTCACTATAAGAAAATAGGTTAATAGAGGCCAAAAAAATAAAACATGGTCGCTAAAAATAACCTTTTAGCGATAAAAAATAAGTAACGCCACTAAATTAATATAAATCTTTATATTAATTACAAAAGAGAAAAATTGGCCGCTAATTTTTGATATTAGCCGCGATCTCCAACCTCTCTCCCGTGCAACTACTAAAAAAATCCGTTTGACATTTTTAATTATATATCATAAAAGAAATCTATTAGACCTAACTTCCTTCTCCCGGGCTAAGTGCGCGTGCGATTTCTTTCTCCAAGGAGATCACGCTCGGTGAGGATTTCTTCCTCTTCCTCCTGATCGAATGTGTCGATATGCCCGCAATTGGCTCGCGACACCATTCCTCTTCCTTCAGATCGAATGCCTGTGCTTGGATTGCAGTTTCTTTCTCTCGACACCATTACATGGCTTGCAATTTCTTCTTCCAATTGATTGCTTCGGTATGCCACATCTCCCTCCTGAAAGCCTACTTCCTTTCAAAGACATATTGCTCCGCCAATTCTTTGCGATTTCGCTGGTCTACCATCGCTTGCAAAGGTTATCAGTTTGACTTGTAGGTTTTTCTTGCGGACTCTTGAATTTCTCTTTTTTGACCTAAATCCAGGGTTTCAAAAGTTGATTTTGTTTCTGTTGAAGATCAGCAAGTTGAACAATAAAATTGTCATAACTTTCTTCTCCTTATTATTAAAAAACATATAAATAAAAAAAATGAAATAAAACTGTTTTATGCTGTGTCCTGCCTTTATAAGAAATGCAAAGAAGAAAAAATATGAAAGGGATGCTATTTGATTAAGGCGATTATTAGCTTTTAAGATTGTCTAACATTGTAGCCTTCATAATATCTAATATTCAGGTTATTTACTTTGCAATACCCATGGAATATTCGACCAATGAAGCTTGATGAGAAGCACTTGTTTTTTTTTTTTTTGAAGTAGCTTTAAATTTTTGCATGCAGATAAAGAAGGATGTTTGTGTTCCTTTCTCAAAGCTTGCGGATTGCATATCAAAATCAAAACAGATTCTTGATGAATCACCATTGCTGTGGTATGCTGTTTAGTAAGGGAAATTTGATAATTAAAAATTTATTGATCCTGTAGTTGCATTTTTTATTTATAACAAGCCTGAAAGATATTTCTGCTATTTGCACTGAACTATGCTGTGCTTTTTTACCATTGAAATCCTTTATCAGCATGCAAATTATGTTTTATGCAGCACAGTAATAATTAGATAAGCAATAAGTTTTATATCCATTAATGTATGTCAAAAATTTATGAAATTAAATGACCATGTGATTTATTTGGTTGATCATTTGTGAGAAACCTTTACTTTGGATGCCATAGAAAAGTATAATAAATAAAATTATTAATTAAAATTACTAAATAGCAACCAAATAAATAATCATCAGCATCAAAAAAAATTGTCACTAAAATGTACAATTTTAGCGACCAATGCTAATTAGTGGTCACTAATTTAGCAACCAAATAAAATTTTTGGCCGCTAAAAGTCTCAGCGACGAGGCTACTGCGACAAACTAGCGACCCAAATATTTTTGGTCGCTATTCACTTTAGCGGCCAAATTATCATTTTTAGCGACCAATTTTGATGGCCGCTAATAACCTTTTTTCTTGTAGTGACTAGAACTCTGTCCATGCTAACCACTTGGCCCACAACTTGGGTGTCTCAGACACAAAGCATCGTAGGTAGGTTTTCAAGATCCTGTTGACCACCTCTATCTGACCATCTGTCTATGGGTGATAGGTGATGCTCCTCTTCAGTATTGTCCCTTGTAATCAGAACAAATCCCTCCAGAAATGGCTGATAAACACAAACACCTTATCCTTGTCGGATACTATCAACTCCGGTACTCCGTGCAATCTGACCACCTCCCGAATGAAAGATGATGCCACTGTTACCGCTGTGTATGGATGTCGTAGGGGAATGAAATGGACATATTTGCTCAATATGTCTACTACCACCAGAATCACAGTGAATCCTTCTGATCGGGGTAATCCATCTATGAAATCCATGAAAACCTCCTCCCACACCCGAATTAATAGAGCTAAAGGTTGTAATAATCCTCTTGGAGATATGGTCATATACTTGTTCCTCTGATAGGTCTCACATCTGACTACCATCTCTTGCATATCCTTATGTATCCCCATCCAATACAACTCTGAGGCAAGTCTCATATACGTCTTCTGCACCCCTAAATGACTCCCAATAGCGCTTCCATAGAACTTCTGCAACAAATGTGGAATATGTATTAATGTCCTAGGCATCACAAACCTCTCCTGATAAAGCCTCTCTCCCTCCAACAATACCCTGGGTCACTACTCTCTTTCCTCTTCAAGTCAGCCCAAATCTTTCCCAAATACTCATCCCGTGCACTCTCCTCCTTAATGGCCTCCCAATCCAACATCAATGGTATTGATACTTCCATCGCCTGTAACTCACCCATACATCTGGATAAGGCATCTGTCACCTTATTCTCTACTCCTGTCCTATACTGGATCTCAAAATCATATCCCAACAACTTGGACAACCATCTTTGGTGCTCCTCAGTCACCATCATCTGCTCCAACAAGTACTTCAGGCTCCTCTAGTATGTCCTGACAATGAAATGTCAATCCAACAAGTAGGATCGCCACTTCTGGATGGCTAACACAATAACCATCAACTCCCTCTCATAGACTGATTTCAGTCTAGCCCTGGCTGTCAATACCTGGTTGACGTAGCCGATGGGTTGACGGTTCTACATAACTACTTCTCCCAATCCATATCTTGAGGCCTCTGTCTCCACTATGAAGATCTAAGTAAAGCCTAGTAGGGCCAAGACTGATATAGTAGTCATGGCCTTCTTCAGGCTCTCAAAAGCTATTGTGGCCACTTTTCGCCATAAAAAACCATCCTTCTTTAGCTATTATGTTAGTGGTCATGAGATGGTGTTGTACTCCTTCACGAACCTCCTGTAGTATCCTATAAGTCCTAAGAATCCCCTCAGCTCCTTGAGATTCTTCGGTACTAGCCATCTCAACATAACTTCAATCTTAGCATGATCTGCTGCCACCCCCTCCTTAGAGACATATGGTACTCCACATGGCCTGAAAAAAATAACATTTCTTCAAATTGGCCTTCAACTGGTGCTCCTGTAATACTTCTAAAACCCTCCTCAAGTGCTCCTAGTACTCCTCCGACTTGCTGTAAACCAGGATATCATCAAAGAACACCAATACAAATCTCCTGAGATGAGGTATGAAGACCTTGTTCATGAAGGTCTGGAAAGTGGTTGGGGCGTTAGTGAAACCAAAATGCATCACTAGAAACTCATAATGTCCTTCATGAGTTTTGAAAGCAGTCTTTGACACATCCTCCATCCTGATCTAATGGTATCCGGACTTCAGATCTACCTTGATGAAGATAACTGCTCCACTCAACTCATCAAGCAACTTATCGATCACTGCAGGTATGAGTAACTTGTTTAGCACAATTTCATTATTTACTGCCCTATAGTCCACACAAAACCTCTAACTCATATCTTTCTTTTTAACCAGTAATACTGGGCTAGAAAAGGGGCTAATACTGGGCATGATAATCTCTGCTTCCAGTATCTATCTAATCAACTTCTCAATCTCATCCTTTTAAAATTGTGGATAGCAATAAGGCTTCACATTAATGGGTGACACCCCTTCCTTCAAGGTGATAACATGCTCCTATTCTCTTGGTGGTGGCAATCCCTGAAGTGGATAAAAAACCTTACTGAATTGCTGAATCAATGGCCATACTGAAAGAGCAACTTCCCATCCTTCATCCAATATGATCCCCTCTAGCATGTGCAGCTCCACCAAGTACCTTTCCCCCACTTTTTGGATACTCAACATGGTTTTAAGTGACACCATAGCTTCAGAGAGCCCCCCATCTCCCCTTATCACGACTCTTCTCTCTTTCAGCATCAGTTCCATCGTTAATGCCTTCCAATTGATCTTGGTGTCTCCAATGTCTGCAATCATTTCATCCCCAGGATGACATTAATGTTCCCTAGCTCCGATGGGAGAAAGTCCTCCCTCACCTGTATCCCCTGTATGGTCAACACCACTCTTCTACATATTCCCTGACCCATCTCCACCTTCCCTGTGCCCATCACACCCTGTATTCACCAATTTCATCTCCAATTGGTTCACAACCTGATTGGAAATAAAATTGTGGGTAGCCCCACAATCAATCAACACCACCACCTCCATATTATTTCCCCTTTCACTTTCATGGTATGATTCAACGTGAATCCTACCACTGAGTTCAAGGATACCTCCGCCACATCCAAATGCAGCTTGTCCTCCATCTCTCCCTCTACCTCACCCTCACCTCCCTCCTCAATTTCCTCATCATCATAGACGGTGAGAACCTAAAGAGTTTGGTTCCTACACCTATGCCATGGCATATACTTTTCATCACACCTGAAGAAGAGTCCCTTTGCTCTCTTTTCCTGCATCTCCCTCTTTGTCAGTCTTTTGAAGTTTCCCCCACTTCCCCCTTCCGCTGGATTCTCCCTAGGAGTCTCATGAAGACTACCTGCTGTCGGACCCTTGGGTGCTAGAAGAGTGGTAGTCATCCTATAAGAGCTAGCTGAACTGCTGCCCCTGGCTCCCCTCTCTTGGTACTTCTGATCTTCAACCAACTGCGCCAACTCTACTGCATCTTCCAAGTTACGAGGCTTTATGACCCTCACTGTAGCTCTGACCTCGAATTTGAGTCCCTTTATGAAATTATCCTGCAACACAGTCTCTGATAGTTGCTCCACCTGACTGGCTAAGTGCTCAAATCTCTCGCAGTAGTCTACCACTGATCCGTTCTATACTAGTGCAAAGAACTGCTCATAGAAGTCCCCTCCCCTGTCGGTTTGAAAATTCTTTGAATTCCCTCCAACTCCGTATGAGTCTCCTTTGATCCCTCCACTGATACCAAGACAACACCTTCCCCTCTAAACATAACCCTGTTGCTGTCAACTTTTCCTCCTCCATTAGCCCATTGATGCTGAAATACCTCTCCACCTTGTAGATCCACCCGTATGCGTCCTCCCCTTCAAAGATGGACATCTTCAGCTTCCTCACCTTCGGATCTCCCCCGTATCCCCATATGCCTCCATAATTTCCCCTTTCACAAGTGCTTTGCTCTCCCCAAGTTTCTCGATCTTCCCTTACACGCTCATCTTCAAACCCCTCTTCACCTTCTTCCCTCCTTTCTCCAAAATCAACACCCCTCCTACCATAAATTCCATCTTTTTTCACCCAACCAGCACCCCTTGGTTCAAGCCCCCCACATCCATACCTCTCTCCATACCTTTCCCCCTTTCTCCTCCATGATCTCCACAGCGTTTTCCCTCCTACGAAATTCAAAATTCGTAGTTCTTCCCACCGATCCCTTTGTCTCTGATGCACCGTTTGAATTTAATTTTCCAATAGCTTCTTCAACATCGCATGAAGATCAGAAATTTCGTCTTTCACGGATGAAACCTTGTCTTCTACGGATGAAATTCGATCTTCCACCATTGATTTCATTTGGCTCATCTATCCTTCAAGGCGTTCCTCCAACGCATCTACCTTCTTGGCTACCATCAATACACGGATTTTTGTAGGTTCAAAAAATCTGGATATTGATCCAATAAACAGCAAGAAACCCTTCCTCTGGACTAAAAACAGTTGCTGAAATTTCATAAAACAGCCAACAAACGGTGCCAAAATTTGCTATGATACCAATTTGATAGGAAATACTTGAAGATCTCAAGTAAACCTTAATAAGATTGACAAAACCAGTAGAAAAACTCCACAAATCCAATGAAAAACAAGCAAAAACAGTAGTTTTTTATTATAGCAATCAAACCAACGGAAAAGAAATTGCAATATACAATTGTTCCTCAATTAGAGAGGAGGATCCTTCTCTCTTAATCTCTAGACGCCGCTAGAGCCCAAGGCACCAACATCAAGAACAAGAAACAACCACAATGATTTTGCATGCCCTAATCCTCTAATTCTCCACCTATTTATAACATAACATCCTCCCTAACCCTAGCCTTTTAATTAAAAAAAGGTAGTTTCCAAAATAACTCGCTTCCAAAATAAGTTGTTTCATTGAAGGGCCAACCTGAGGGGCCCCACTATAGATTTGTTGGTGGTTGCAACTTCACTAAATCAAAAGCAACGTAAACTAACAAGTATTTCAGATCTAGAAATTTTAGTAATATTCAAATTTGTTGAAGAAAAATTTACATTTGTGCGTCACTTCTTTCTCTGCATAAAATACTCCGTCATTCTCTTTCTCCCTCATGGAAAATTATTAAGTCCGGACACCGGACGTATATATAGGTCCGGATATCCAATTAAAATTTGACACGTGGGCTGCACTTTGACTGCGCTTTTGGTGCGCTTGGCTTAAAATTCCGCGGACATGTGTACATTCCACATGTCAACATTTTATTGGAGCCCGGACGTATCTCTACGTCCGGTGTCCGGACCTAATAATTTTCCCTCTCTCACACACACATACATGTTATTTATAGCAATATTCTACAGCAAAGGATTTACAAAATTATGAGATAGTTATTGAACCTAACAGCTGAACTATGTGGCTTCAAATGAAGAAATTTAACTCACTTAAGTCCACGCACTTTGTTTTCCTAGACGTCAAAATCTTCAATTAACTCCAACATGTGTCAATTAAATGACTGTCCAAGGAATCTAATAAAATAAGTTTGTAAAGAAAAAAAAATAATGGAAGCAACAAAGGATCAAGGAATCTAAAAGAAAGAAGATCCGCATAACAGAATTTGACAAAAGAGTGTTATTAAAAGAACTTACTTCATCTAACAGTACTAAGGAATTACTTGTTGAATTTGAACGAATAGCCTGGTAAAAAGACACAAAAGTTAATTTCTCATTTAAAAAAAATACAAGATAATACATTCTAAGAAAATGCAATGTTCTGAAAGTGAATACTACGACATTATTTGCAGTTTAACGTTACCATTATATTTGGATTTGAAGCAGAAGGTAATGATGTAAAATTCCAAGCAACGCAATACCTAAATTGAAAGTGCGTTACCTTCATGAAGACAGATTTGACAAAATCGACGCAGGGGTGTCAACAAAAAGTTCTTAAACAGTGCAATGTAAAAAATAACACTTTTTGCTGACAATGGATTTTCCACTAGATTCTGTGCTAAAGATTTATGTTGGAAGCAGAAGGAACAATTTGTTCCGGGAAGTCGGAAGCAGGAGAAGGAAAAAACAATTTACGGGACAACGGCCCTAACAAGAGGTTAACACTCTAGAAGAAATTTAATAAGCTAGAAAAGATCAACCAAAACAGGATGGGCGTATAAAGCAGAACAAGAGGTCCGAAATTGAAGATACAAGCTTCATTATGTGTTATCTTATGTGATATTGTCATTATTTAAAATAGTGTCTTGTTTGTTTTGTCCTGTTATGTTTTAAATGTCCATCCTTATAAGTCATGTTATTAATTATGTAAAAGAAATTAAATTTCTTTGCATTTTAAGAGTGTAATAGGGTTATACAGCACACAACAGAATTCTCATTGGATCCTTGGTTCTTTGCACACAGCAGGGATTTTATGACCACATAACAAGGAAACCTTACCACTTTCCCAAAAGATGAGAAGGAAAGGAGGCTAGAACAGTCCATATAAAGCGATAAACCCAAGATTTTCATTAGCTTTGAAATGAATAACTTAGCCCTTATACGTAATACGAGGCTAGAAGGAGAAGTTTCTCTCTTACTCTTTTCATCTATCTCAAAAACACACAAGGTATCTTTTGGAGGCTTCTCTAAAAGAAAGCTGATACGCCCTAGGGTCCCACAATTTCGGTTTTGCCCTAATTTCCCCCAAAAATGAGGAATTTCTCCACCAAAATCAAAGAGAAACAATCACAAGAGGGTTGAGATGAAAAGCAAGAACCTTTGCATTAGAAAGCCAAGAGAAAACAAGATAAGTTTGTCCACTTCGAGAAGGACAAGATCTCCCAAAAGAAAAGCCTAGAAAAGAACAAGAAGAAGACTAGAAGAAAAAGAACTAGAAAGAGACTTTACTTTTCATAATGATAGAACTAAACCCTAATGGCTCCCTTCATACCCTCCCCAAAAATTCCTCTCATTCCCAAATTACCCCCACTTAAGTGGGTGGGTCCCTTTGGTCCAACCGGTCCCCCGCCCCCCTCTCTTCCGCCTATAGACCCGCACGGGTCCAGGCGGGACCGGTTCACCTGGTCCATCAAAAGCTTCCGAGTTAATAGTTAATACATTAAAAAAACCTCAAATGTCTACCAGTATTTCATCACTTTGATACCATTTAGAGTAACCTGGCTGATTATCCATGGGAAATTTGTTAAAATATATTTATAATATATTTTTTTACTAAAGCTAATAAATTTTATACTTAATATCCTAATCCTACTTTTTTTTAGGAAAAAATTTATTAAAATTAACAATTATACTTAAAATTAATCATCATGATTATGCTTTATTTTAATTGTATTTTCATTATCTCCTTCCCAGCAACTCCCTCCACTATCATGGCACAATTTTAAGGTCATGTAGGCCGAAGAATGCTTCATTTCAGCAAGAAGATATCACTCTAGAAGAGCTAGAAATCTACATATATGTTAATACTATAAGACAAAGGCGGCCAAAGCACTGATTTAAGTAGACAATTTCTATGAGAAGTAAGATCACAAATTATAAGGAAAGCATGCAAAAGTTTTCTCAGGTGATCACACCTGATGAACTTGCATAGCGCTCATAGTCCACCCACCCACATTCATTAGCGTGACCCATCCCACAAAGATTAGCGTTAATTAGCTTCTCCTCAATTAATCAAAGTAATTAATTACTACAATCAAGAAAGCATGCAGATGTTCACTTTCGCAAGCTGGTGAATACCCTTAGAAAGGGATAAGCTTCACCATGAACTCCAATTACCAAGAAAATTGAGCCTCTAATAGAAATTGTATGAAGTTGATTTATTCTAAATTAAGTGTTTCAAATGGATATTGAGTAATGTCATGCTTAAAAGCTCATGAATCTTGTATGTGAAAGAGCTACACACATAGCTTCCAATCCTAATTATGAACACACAAAACACTGTTAAAATAATTTGAAATATCATTCAAGAATACTTGAACGAAAATATATCCAGAAAGCCTCTAACCAGGAGGCCAACTTGATCATTTTTTTTCACCAACCCATCTATAGGATCTTAAGAAGATGATAAATTTAACAAACTTAATATTTAAGTTTGCAAAGACCCTAAGGGAATCTGATACGCCGCGGCGGGAGGACAACTGGCAGGCCCAGAAGAGCCCAACAAGGTCAGCCCTACCCATACCGAACCAGCCAAGGGGTCAAGCGGAACCAAGGAGGGGGTTTGGCTATCCTTGTGGGGCCCAAGGAGTTAATATTCACTATGAAATGAGTAATCAAAGGGGAGTTGTTTAGGAAGGTTCCTAATCAAGAGGGAGTTATTTAGGAAGATTCCTCATTGAGGAAGAACTATTTATGATGGTTCCTAATCAAAAGGAAGTTGTTTAGAAATGTTCTTAATCAAGAGAGAGTTGTTTAGGAAGGTTCCTAATTAAAGAGCTGTTTAAGAAGGTTCCTAATCAAGAAGGAGCAGTTTAGGAAGGTTTCTAATCAAGGGGAAGTCGTTAGAAATGTTTCCTAATTGTGTTTATGTTGTTATGAAGAGTTTAAATGTGTGGTGTGGTAGGGCTATTTAAGGGGAAGTTTTGTCTAGGTTTGGATCTTATGTTTTACTAAAGTTTATTCTAGGGTTTGTTGTGAGTTTCCTAGCGACATTAAGGGTTTGTGGGAGAGCTGATCTATCTCTCGATTAGTAGATCACTTGTATCTTTATTTATTATTAAAGAGAGAACCCCAAAAACAATCAAAATATTTGTATTCCTGCATTTTCTTCTTCTCTAGTTTGTTATTTTTGCTTCCATGACGCATCAGAATCATAGTCATTTGTTGTTACACTATATAATAAAATACGAAAAAGTTCAAAATAGTTCCTTCACTACGAGTAAGCGACCGATTTAATTTTTGCAATGCCTCAATTTAATCCCTCAACTATTAAATCCAATTTGATGCCAAAGCTAAAAATAATAGTTAAAGTTAACACCAAAGTTAAATGTGAGGGTATTTTAGGTGGTGCAAATATAGGTGAGATTATATTTCTTGTGCTACTCTATTTTATCATTTAATAAATTATAATAAATATTAAAAATTGAATAAAAATTAAACTACTACATAATAAGAGTGAATAATTAATAAAAGAAATATTTATAATGAGTATCAAGCTAATAGGTTATTAGAACACAAATTATATCGGTAATCATTATTTATGTTCTAGGAGATTTAATTAAGTTAATATAGCCACTTGAATTTTGGAAAAAATATAAAACATCTAACATGCATTATACTTGCTTCACTGCTTGCACGCTGGTTCAATGTTTTGCTTCTCGTAGTTCCAACTCCATTGCTTGCTACTTCTTAGCGTAAATCTTGCAATTGCATGAGAACGGGAACAATACATAGCATTAAAAAATATATATGAAATTAACATATTTTTTACTAAAATGTTCCCCTCAAATTATGAGTAGCATTAGAGATGCATCATTTTCCATTAAACTTGATAGGTTACATAATGGAAAGACAAAATTGGATCAATTTTGCAATAGTCTAGGGACTAAATCAAGGTATTACAAAAATTCTATGACTAAATTGGGCACTTACTAATAGTCAGTAGACTATTTTGGGATATTTCTCATAATAAATACGAGTTTCTTTAGTTTAGTGACCTTTCATAATTACTCTGAATGATGGGTGGCTTTATCTAATTCCTTCCAACTCTCTTTACCTCTCACTTGTATTATTTGAAGGCAATGAGCCCAAATATTTATGAGTGACCATCATACATCCAATAAAAAGTTGTACATAAATGTGAACTACAAACAAATGTTGACATTTTAAGCAAGGTAAATCGTTTTAGATAGTAAAAGCAAGACTTAAAAAAAAGGTAAAATCTTGAACTAAAATGTTTTGTCTTATCGAGGCAATGCGTAAGCCTAAAAGTAAATTAAAGCGTAATGGCTCGAACAAATAACAAAATAAAATAAACTCATAAAATCGAGAATTCATAATTAAGTCATCAACCATCAACAAACAGTTTAAAAAAATAAAAAACCTAGACTCTTAAAAAATTAAAACAAACCAATTAAAATAAAAGAAAAATAAAATCAGTTAAAAAATCATTAAAAATGGTTAAAAAAGAAAATAAAGCAACATTAGAAATAGAACTAAAAAAATCAAATTAGTAAAAATGAGAATAAAATCTTTTAAAAAGAAAAATAAAATGAACTTATTAAAAGAAATTTTAGTTTAAAATTAAAAAAAGGTTAAAAATTAAAAAAATAAAATAAAATAAAAGATAGGAACTTAAGCACTCTTATAATAAATTAAAAGTGTATTTTGTTTTTTATGTAAACATTAATATGAGATGGTTGCCTCATGCGCCTCAAGGCATTATAGCCTCAAAATATACGCATCGAATGAAAAAGATGGAAGCCTCGCTAAGGCTAAAAATTTTAAGTCTAAAGGTATTTATCGGATGCCCCATGATGAGGCAAGCCTTAAGATAGTCGCCTCAATCGCCTTTTAAACAAGGAGTAAAATAAAGAGTAATCCCAAATTATTTTTCTTTTTTACTAACATGCATAGCAAAATGAAGTTTAAATGACAAAAAGATGCAATAAACCCAAAGAAAAACATACATAATTGATAGAACACCTACACTGATCTGTTTCAAGTGACCAGAAAATGTAGACAAAGACTGGGTCAAAGACTGCTCGTCCCCAATATCAGCATAAACTGCATCAAACCAGGGTAATTTTACTGGCTCTGATGCAAGAACATAGAGACCTACAGATTTACAAATAAATTCAATGTAGTCCCCACATTTCAAGAAAAGAAATGAAAACAACTCAGCAGATACAGATCATCTGATTCAGCAAAGAGTAATTCAATTAGCACAGAAGATAAATATCATGGATAAAGACAAAGATCATAGCAAACGTTACAAAAATGACCATGTGTCCAAGCAGTTGGACAAAGATATCAGTAATTCCAGAAGTAACCATACATTAAAAACTTACAATATTAAGAAGCAGGAACTAAATTTGTAACTTGTGCAAAAATCAATAATCTAGTTTTGATAGTGTATTAGCTTATATATATATATATATATATAGAACGCAAGACCATCCAAACTCTGGCATTATCAAATGCTAAATGAACAATATACAATAAAGAGAATCAACACATTTCGATGAAGTGTTACAGATTTTAGCTATATTTACAGAGTGTGTCATTCTCACAAACAATTAATATATCCTCACTCTCTACATTAAGGGATCAAGAGGAGAGTTTGGGCCCTTGGCTTGAGATTCAAGAGAGTTCAGAGACTTGAAGAATCGCGAAGCTTCGCCGGACTATCATCGCCCGATTACTGTCAACAAGCTCCATCAATGGACCACTGTCATTGGTACACTATCCTTCAACCATTGTTATCGAACCATCGTCACCCACTACAGTCTCCTACCAATCGGATAATCTCCAGACCACTGTCAGCCAACTATAGTCTTCTGACCACTTCGCCCAACTAGATTGACACCAGATAAAATTGTCACTTGTCATCGCCTATAAGGTTCAATGCACCCTATCGACACCAACTCTAACTCCAAACATCTGTAAGATTTATGTTGGACTTCTTGGTTTATAGTCTTCTATCATCAAAGGAGAGAAATCAAACACAAACAAACGATATCTTGAAGATAGCTCTCATGTCACAAGAGCCTTGTAACATTAACCGCATAATCCATTTTATATAGTCCATGTGTACTATATTATACTAACATCACCCTCAATCAAGGAAAAGGGAATAATTTGTAACCAATGGCAAACACTAGTGAAATCGTTTCAATTGGGTCAGTCCCCCATGTTTTTTCCCTTTTTCGAGTGTGTTGCACCTTGCAATCCACTTTAATTTATGTGCGTGTTGAATCTTTATACAAAGTTAAGGCTATAAACTCTTCCTCTCTACCACTGCAAATGTTCTTGGACATAATATATATATATATATATATATATATATATATATATATATATATATATATATATATATAAATAATTGAAAGTAAGCTATAAATATTCTAACATAATATAAAACTAATGAAGCTATGTTTGCCAACTATAGAAAGAAACAAATACAAAGGAGTTTATGATGTCTTCATCTTCCCTTTCTACCAAGAACGCAGCTCTTCATACCAATGATTATCAATAACTTATTTTTAAATGTAGCACTTAGCTTCTAAATATCATGTATAATGCACATTAAGAAGAATTGGATTTTTTACATAATCATTCAAGTTATTGCCAACCTTTGAAATAGTTTGCAAGTTCCACTCACAAATCAATAAATCAATTTAAATTTCATTTACATCTGACTTGAATAAAACATTAAAATCTTTTACAACCTTCAGCATTCAAGCTATTTAACCCACAAGTAGTTTAAATATAATTATTCAAACAACATGTTGATGTAGAACCAACTGCATGCATAATTATGCAACGTTGAAATTAAGTTCCTTTTTAAAGTAGAGCAACAATAATTAAGTTTACTTTAAGCAATTTAAACAAATCTTAAAAACAAGAGAGATGTTATTTAAGCTTAGGCCAAATTACACAATAAGAGTTAGAATCATGAATAATCAGTTCCGATCAAGATTAGCATAGCATGGGAGAGTTCAAAGGAAATCCCTAAATTAACATTTAGATTAGACACTAATTGGATCCACTCACTCATACTCTTGAGATTTAGTTAAGCGGAGATAGATTGCACAACCTTTATGATGCCACAATTAAAGGGAAAACATAGAAAAGCAAAGACTTTGGGGATAAGCTCACCTTTATCAAGCTTCAGAAACGATTCGCCACTGAGTGGGAGAGAGTTGTTCATCGATACCGGCGGCGAGGGAGAAGATAATCCTTTCGACGTATCTTCGATGGTTCGGTCGACCTCCAAGTTGATGTCGAAGAATGGAGACTTGAGGATGTCAACTTGCCATTGATCGTTGTAAATAAAATCGTGATCAAGTTCTGGATCAGCCATACATGAGGGGACAGCGGACTAGGAGTTGGGGAAACTTCTGGACAGCAAATGGAGCCTTTTTGGTGGCTGGACAGCAAAGATCTTTGCTGAAATTTCTGGAAAACCATGGGAAACCTAGGAGAGATGGTAAGAGAAGAAAATAGAAGGAGATTTGGAAGAGTAATTGAGGTGGAGAGAGGAAAAGAAGTAGTACCAATCTGTATTTGAATTGCAGATTTAATGGTAGAGGTAAGTGGTAAGATTTGAAATTCAAATTCCCACACAAAAGGGAAAGGAGGGAGGGGCCGGCGGCTTTGGAAGGAGGGGAGGGTTTAGGGAGCTTTAATGGGAAGGAAATAATTTGGAGAGAGAGGGTAGGGGCCGGCGGCTAGCATGGATAGGGGATTGAATTTGTGCAATTAATGTTTGCTATATTTAGAATCTTAAAATAAGAAAATAGAATTAAATCAACTCCTATTTAAAATTCAAATAATACATGATTGGTGGACTTTCCTAAATTAACATTTCTGATTTTGGAAATAGATCTCCAATTCAAATTTATTTAAATATGAATTTAAATGCTTTTCAAACTTAAAAGAGGTAAATTAGGAAAGTACTTAAAGTCAAGATTTTTGAAAATTTGAATCCAATAGGCAAGTGAAGTGTGGCCAACGGCTAGGAGGGGACTTGGAAGGAGTTAGGCCGGCGATTTTGGGAGGAGGGTGGTCTAGGGGGCCGGCGGCTAGAAGGAGGGATGGGGCTTCTTGGGTCGGCGGCAAGGAGAGGTGGAGGGTGGAGGGCAACGGTTTGAGGGGGGAAAGGAGATGGTGGCCATCGACTTGTGGAGAAGAGAGGAAAGGAAATTGGTGGAGAAGATGGACCACAAATCCGGACACTTCATGCAGTTGGTGAGTATTAAGTTGCCCTCACCTAGAGACTTCAAAAACTCTCAAACGCTCTCAACTCTCCAAGACACAATGTAGGAAAATTTTCATACTATTATTCATTACCCTCAAAAGATGAGGATGAGGCTTTAAATAGCCAACATACAATGAAAGAAAATAAAGACACATGCCCCTAGGGCTTACATAGGACTGCTTCCTCAAGTGAGGGTACAAATGGAAAATATGTAATAATAAACTCAATACAAACATAATAATAAATCTAATACAAATAATAACTCAAAGGTAAAGCGGTGCAATCGTGGCCATAAATCGTCGGCTCCGTCTCTGGTAAACTCTCCATGGTCGTATGTCCTCATCACATGTAGTCTTTTATTATTTTCTATCATGATATCAAAGTCTGCTCTAAATATTCTTCTTTCTCGTGTCTCGAAGGTCCACGAGGATCTTCTGAAGATCCCCTGAGGATCCTGCAAGCCTCGCTTGCTCTCGATCGACAAACAAGCATTTATCCTATTCTATGTGCTTCAAGGATCTTGTGAGTATCCGTGAAAATCTACTAAGAATTCATAGAATAAGATCACGTGTGGATCCTGTGAAAGTTCCGTGTGGATCATGCAAAGATCCCACTTGGATCCTGTGAAGATCCTATTAAGTTCCCACTTAAGAGTCAAAGTCTTCGCTAGTATTATAGCTCACCCGCTTTCTTCACTTGTATGATCGCACGCTTCACCTACATGCTCATGTGATCAGACAGAGCCCCTAACCTTCTTGTGTTGCCACTCATGCTTCATGCTCTCATGTGTTCCCGCTTGCCTATTAGCCCTGTTGCTTGCACTTGAATGCTCCCTCTTCGCAACACTCTAGACTCACTGATGTCACTGATCTACAAATCCCGCCAACTACCTGAACAATTCTCAATTTTCCCTCAAAACGGTATCATTCTAGTATAAATTAGCTCAAATCAACAATTTCAAAAAGTTCGTAAACAACTCTTGGTTTAGATCTCCATATTTTTTCTTGCATTACACTAAAGACACACTCCACTTCCTCTGTTACCAAAGAGCAGCCTTTGGCCAAGATCAGAAATATGAAGCTAAAAAGAATTGGTTAGAAAATATTAGAAATAATTTTTTTTTAGATTTAAATGAGAATTTAACTCTTAACAAGACACAATGGAGAATAATGATTCATGTAATCGACCGCACGTAGCGGGATAAAGGCTTAATGTTATTGTTGTTGATTCTTCTCTTCTCAAATTGTCCAGCTAATACAAAAAAAAAGTTGCAATGATGATTCCAGAAATATCCTAATTTTTAACATCATCTTTTAACTTTAACTTCAATTTCTGTTACTTTAGACAGGGGGACCATTTTAGCTCTTATTTTAAGAGTTAAGGGACTAAATCAGATATTTTAGATAGTTTGAGACTAAAATAACCGCCATAAATAGTTGGGATCATTTTAATTATTTTTTCTCTTTTAAAAAATAGACGAGTGATGAATTTTCTTATCTCTCACATGTGAATTTTCACCCTCTATGTTACAATTCAAATGATAAGGGGTTCTTTTCAAACCATTTAGAAGTTTCAAACTCATAAGGATAATCATATTGACAATAACGTTGACTGATGAGCACTCTTTTCACGTAAATAGGATGTTTTGAGTCAATTCTTTGTGAAACAATGTCCGTCTTTTGGCATTACAGTTACATCTGATCAAATCGACTTGTGAAACACTAGTGTGGTGGTCAACACAGTACACCCTAGTTTTTTCTTTAACAAGAGATTGTGCAGCATTTCTATCAAGATTTTAATATACGCTATGGCATATTACTTTATCATATCTTATGTGATTCCAAATTAACAATTTCGCCTTCTTCAAGTAGGACTTCTTTCAGGTTTTAGCAGGCGAAAGGTGAGAAGTTATGAAAATCAACCTTCTTCCTTGATGAATAGAACAGTTTCCTCAAGCATGTGGCATGTAAAAAGTCACTGATGCAGTGCAGTTATAGGAGAGATCTAGAATCTAGAAGATCAGCAATAGATATTTGGATCTTAGAACTAGTAAAAATACCAAATGTAGCTTTTACTTGACTGCAGGTAAGCAAATATACAAACTATGCATAATATTTTAGAATGACCCAGGATGATGACGGGATGGGGGGGTGTTGATATGAATGATAATTGTTTAAGAATCCATGAATAAGCAAAGAAATTCTTATGACATCTTAATTCAGGGGAACGATGTCAATTTTACCAAAATCTCCATGGATCTAGGTTGTTTTTTTGTTTTAATTAATTTATTTATTTCAATGGTTCGAACCTTAGACCTCTATTGTAGAGACTGAAGGAAATTTCACTCAACGAAATAGTTGCTGGCATCTAGGTTTAATTTTGAGCAACTGCGCAAGTCAGTACGAACCATTGAAGTGTATTGGAAATTGTTTTGCAGAAGAAAGAGATCCAGAGTGCTCCAAGAACTAACCAGCCTTTGACATCAAGGAAGCTAGACCAACGGTCTTTAAGCTAACAGTTTTCCCTCCAGTATTTGGTCCTGTTATAACTAGAACAGTAGCTTTTGCAGAAATAGAAAAATCCACAGGAATGGGAGGACGTCTTTCCATTTGCAAAATCTGGGAAAAAAAAAACCTTCCATATAATTAGAAAAACCAAAATAAATAAAGGAATTATCTTTCTTCAGAGATAAAAGAAATTTATTGCCAAAGTTTAGTCAATACACTTAGTTTCATGGAGTCAAAATGAGAATCACTATCATCTGTTGCCATGCTTTTTCCTTGCATTTTTTTCCTCCGAAGATCCTAAAAGTTAAATTGGTTGAAATAAATGAGATCCAGAGCAGCAAACAAAGAAGTTTTTGCATTGAAGTGCAACTGATGGGCTTTCCGCATTGGAAAAGTTATGCAAAGCAACTTAAATTTAGAAATCAATGCAAATCAAAGCACCGAATTCCAGCTATACACTCACAGAAGCAGCATTAGCGAGAGCCTTCCTCGCATTCTCTAAGTTCTCGCGATACTGCTTGAGTAATAAAGGATGATAAGCTTTTTGCAAGTACAACTTCCACTCCCTTTGATGATGGGAAAAAGAAGACTTGCTAGATGTACCATTAAGGCAGGAATCACCATCAACTGTAAGTGATCTGATCATCTCACATGGCAAAAAAATGTTTGGATATGTCGCACCATATTCAATGCTATACTTTGCTCGGGCTGCAACCTAAGGAAACAAAATAACCATTCTAAAGTTAATTTAATCTGAACAAGTGAGAATGGTTGAATAATACTATCAATTTGATATAATATGTATTATTATAATCTTAAAATAAACATTTCAGTCTACCATAATTTTTTTAAGGACCCTTTGCAAATGTCATCTCAGAAAGTCTAGCCTTTATTGCATGTTCTAGAATTCCCACTGAACAAAAAAAAATTCACCTATTCCGTGATGCAAGGATGCAAGGCATCTTATGGTTAAAGGTTTCTACTTCAACTAAGATAATGCAATTATGTAGATCATACAAAAAATAAAGGCAACAACAACAATAAGCCTTCATCCCACTTCGTGGCATCAGCTACATGAATTCTCGTTCCCCATTGTGTCCAATTAAGAGTCAAATTCTCATTTAAATCTAGTAAAAAAAGTCAATTTTAATACTTTCTAAACAAGTTTTTTAGGTTTGTCTCTAACCTTTTTTAACATAGGCCGGATGTAATACATCTACTCTCCTAACATGGTTATCTTAGATGACCAAATCATCTAAGGTAAATCTCTCTAATATTGTTTCGCTCAAGAAAAACGGCACGTAGGCATGAATCCCACCTTGCAGCCATAGGATTTCATTCTCCTTAAGGCAAATTGTGATTAACAAGATTCCCCTTGAAGGTAATATGAGCGTTTAGTTAGATCTGGGTCCTTACTTCCTATGAGGGCAAGCCCTCATAGTTAATTATCCCTCTTACTATGTAAGAGAGCTCTCGATTAAGGATGATTAGTTTTAGGTAATTTAGTCTAATTTGAGGGGAAAAAAGAGGTAAACCCAATCAAGATCTCATGAATCTGTCATCCCAGGTATACCGCAGGTTTCAATTTATCAATACTAGCGATCGTTGATTGTAGCGTCCAAGAAATCTGATTACCATACATGAATTACCTCATCTCAAGGATCCCAAGTAAACTAAAGTGGATAGATGTATGTTTTATTCTTATGATGGTATGGTCTGGGTTGGGGCTTACTGCTTTGCTTGGGAGTTGCCCATACAACAGGTCTTACGGCTTTCCTTAAAAATAGCATGTGTTTAAGAAGTTAGGTGCTTCCATTGAAAGTAGCCCGTAGGTTTGAAAAATGTTCTTAATGCTTTCATTGAAAGCAGCCAGTTGGTTTAACAGGTTGGGTCTTACTGTTTTCATTGAAAGTGGCCCGGGATTTCAATTTAAGGCATGTTTTATAGCTCTATTTACAAGTTGCCTGATTGTTTTGATTTAGGGTTGTTCACTTAAAAGTTTCCCTAGCATGCAGGTCTTAGTAGTATAAACGAGTTGAGTCGATCTTGAGTCAGGGGTGTTCGAGCTCGACTCGTAAGTCGAATACCAAGCTAAAACTTGAGCTCGAACTTGAGTCGAGCTCGACTCACGACACTAAAACAAGCTCGTCGAGCCGCTTGATTTCTCCCCAGAGTTATGATATGTTTTCCTGCCCACGTTTTCGTTTTCCTGCTCGCCAGCCCGACCGCATACGATCCTGTATTGTTTTCCCAACAAAAGGCACTACCACAAATTGTGTCTAGAGGATAAAAGAACGTGCAGGGATGCAAACCTACAAGATGTATAGTATAGCGAGAGATGCATGAAACACTCGATCAGAACGAATGCACTCACACACTTCTCGGGAGCCCTTAATGAGATGAATATATGCTTTTATGTTTTATATGAAAGCTTATATCTGTTTTAAGTTTTCTTAGTATCCTCCAGTGCTATTAAGATGTGATTTTGAAGGAGGATTATATAAGCTTTACAATTCAAGTAAATAATTAATATCTATTAAGTGATAAACATGTCGTTGCCAGATCCCAAGTCCTAGATGAGAAAAGTGGAGGGTTGCATTAGGTGGTCGACACTCGACAGCCAGCGTAAAACTTGTCGAATAATCATGACATGAATCCTTTAAAAAATTGTGTTAATGCTAGGGTGTCCCGTGGAAGCGACGCGCTGTATGGCCTGAATACAGTGACAAGTGTGGAAGGGCCGCTGCACCTGCGCTCGGGTGTAGTATTAAATAGGCAAGGGTTCCCACATCAAGGATGAATGTGGGCAAATAAGCTAGTCCATGAAACTAAAATTAGGATAGGAACTTGAAATATATGCTCCCTTACAAAAAAATTAATGAAATTAATAGATATTATAATTCATAGGAAGATAAATATTCTATGCATTTAGGAAACTAAATGGGTTGGAGAAAAAGCTAAGGAGATTAATAGCTTTGGATATAAATTATGGTATTCGGGTAGGAGTCGTAATAGAAATAGTGTAGGTGTGATTATAGATAAGAGTTTGAAGGATAATGTTATAAAAATTAACAGAATTGAAGATAGAATTATAACTTTAAAGATTGTTGTTGATGCTAAGATTGTTAATATTATAAGTGCTTATGCTCCTCAAGTAGATTTGGATATGAGTTCAAAATTAAAATTTTGGAATGACTTAGAAGAATTAATATAAAATATACCTCTTGAAGAAAAAGTTTTTATTGGAGGAGATTTAAATGGACATGTTGGTAGAGAGGTAGATGATTTTAAAAGCATCCATGGTAGCTATGGGTTTGGAACGATAAATGAAGATGGTAAGATTATATTAGATTTTTCTTTAGCTTATAATTTCTTAATAGCTAATACCTTATTTAAGAAAAGAGATAAGCATCTTATCACTTATAAAAATGAATATAGTAAAACGCAGATTGATTATTTTCATTATGAAATTAAACACAAGTTGAATTTAAAATCAACAAGTTATTAATCATGGGGATGCGTAAAACAAGATTCAAAACAAGTAAGAAAGGCATTCCACAAATAGCAATTAACCACAACCAAAGTTTTAGAATTGCGTTTTACTATATCGTAAAGATTGCAAAGATTGTAAAGTTATTTGATAGGAAACACTTGGATTTCCAAGTGTTTCTCACCAAAACCAAGTAGATCCAATGTAAAATTGCTGTCCACAGCAGAAAAACAGCCAAAAACAGTAGGAAAGCAGGAAAAACTGCAGAAAAATCCGAGAAAAGACTTGTATTTTACTAGTAGTTGCAAAGAAAGAGCAAAGATACAATTGATCCTC
The DNA here is from genome assembly GCA_019514585.1 of Dendrobium officinale. NCBI lineage: Eukaryota > Viridiplantae > Streptophyta > Magnoliopsida > Asparagales > Orchidaceae > Dendrobium > Dendrobium officinale. Next base: position 89,090,862 of record CM033683.1, read on the forward strand.
AATTCGAGAGGAGGATCGATCTCTCCCAAATCTCTAGACGCCGCTAGAGCCCAAAGAAATCCTAGTTCTACGAGATCTCAAATTTCAGCCAAATTCAAGATGCTCAAAACCTAGGAAAATCTACTATTTAATGCATACAATCCAAAAGGAATTTCCTAAACAATTCCTACAATCAATTTCCCTCCTAAAATCCATTCAAAAACCTTCCAAAAACCGTCCCGCAAAGCATGCGTCACGCGCGGCTTCCGCCCAGGCGGAAGCTTTCTCCGCCTGTTTTCGCGATTCTGGCCAGTGAACCGGTCCCGCCTGGACCGGCTGGACCGGTCCAGTGGACCGGTCTAACAATACTCCCCTCCCAAAGATCCACCTTGTCCACAAGGTGGAAAGATGACACCCTCCATTCCTTCTTCATCACAAACAGTAAGAACTTGAAGAGTTCGGTCTTTACACCTGTGCCCCGGCGTATACCTCTCGTCACATCTGAAACAAAGCCCTTTTGCCCTCTTCTCCTGTAATTCTGTCTCAGTGAGCTTCTTAAAGTTATCCCCACTCCATCCTCCTATTGGCTTCTCCCTGGTGATCTCATTATTGTTGACTGATGCAGGCCCCTTTTGTGCTAAAAGAGTGGTCGTAGTCTTATAAGAGCCTCTTAAGCTGCTGCTCCTAGCTCCATTCTCCAGATTATTCTAATTTTCTACCAACTGTGCCAACTTCATTGCCTCCTCCAAGTCACTAGGCATCAGAACTTTAAATGCCACTCGAATCTCTGCCTTCAACCCCTTCATGAAGTTCCCCTCCAATACGCTATCTGATAATCGCTCCACCCTACTAGCCAGGTGCTCGAACCGATCACGGTAGTCTTCTACTGATCCCTCCTGCACCAGAGCAAAGAACTGCTCATAAAATCTCCTCCCCGGTCGGTTTGGAAACGTTCTATTATGCAGTTTTTGAATTCCCTCCAGTTCCTGATAGGCTCCCTCCTGTCACGCCATTGATACCATGCCAAAGCCTTTCCTTCCAGACACAATCCTGCCGCCGTCAGCTTCTCATCGTCAGTCAACCCGTTGACAGCAAAGTAACGCTCCACCTTGTATATCCAGCCATGGCCATCTTCCCCCTCAAAGATGGGCATCTTCAACTTCCTCACCTTCGGATCCCTTCCGTTACCCCGGTACTCTCCATAACCTCCCATTCCTCGAAGATGAGGTGCTCCCCAAGTGTCCCGGTCCTCCCTCCGACGTTGGTATCTGAATCTGTCATCATATTCTCCTCTTCCCCTTTCAAAATCAGCACCTCGACGCTGAAATTCAGCACCTCGACGCAGATATTCTTCTCTTCTTTCGCCAAAATCTGCACTTCCCTCATATTCCCCCCTCCTGCCTTCAAAATCAGCACCTTGACACTGAAAATCAGCACCTCGACGCTGAAAATCAGCACCTCGACGATCATTTCCCATGCTCTATCTCCTCTCTAGAAAGTGGCTCTAGAGGTGGCATGTCGTCCTCTCCCTCAAGGATCTCTACTGCCAGATTCCTCCTCCCCCGAAGCGGGTTTGGATTTCCTCCTACGCCCTGGTCGCCGACAGTCTCTCTTGCTTCCGACGCCGTCGGATTCGTCTTCATCTCAAATAATTTCTTCATCATCTCTTCCATCGCCGCGAACCTCCCTTCCAACCTTTCATTATTGGAGGTGATTTCAAGGAATTTTTCCTCCAAATCTGCTTTTAATTGGCCAAATTCGCCTTCTAGGACTTCGATCTTCTTTCCAGCCATTTTTCTTTCTACGAATCAAAAGAAATCTTCCTCTGAATGCCAAAAACCCGCTGAAATTTCAGGTTTTCAGCCGCCGATGGTCCCAAATCGATGCTCTGATACCAATTTGATAGGAAACACTTGGATTTCCAAGTGTTTCTCACCAAAACCAAGTAGATCCAATGTAAAATTGCTATCCACAGCAGAAAAACAGCCAAAAACAGTAGGAAAGCAGGAAAAACTGCAGTAAAATCCGAGAAAAGACTTGTATTTTACTAGTAGTTGCAAAGAAATAGCAAAGATACAATTGATCCTCAATTCGAGAGGAGGATCGATCTCTCCCAAATCTCTAGACGCCGCTAGAGCCCAAAGAAATCCTAGTTCTACGAGATCTCAAATTTCAGCCAAATTCAAGATGCTCAAAACCTAGGAAAATCTACTATTTAATGCATACAATTCAAAAGGAATTTCCTAAACAATCCCTACAATCAATTTCCCTCCTAAAATCCATTCAAAAACCTTCCAAAAACCGTCCCGCAAAGCATGCGTCACGCGCGGCTTCCGCCCAGGCGGAAGCTTTCTCCGCCTGTTTTCACGATTCTGGCCCGTGAACCGGTCCCGCCTGGACCGGCTGGACCGGTCCAGTGGACTGGTCTAACATTATTCTGAGTGAAAATTTATGTACCCAACATCGATTATTAGTTTTGGACTTTAAGATAAAAGAGCAAAAAATAAAAAATAAAGTAAAACGATTTTCTAAAATTAGATGGGGGCCTTTAAAGAATATTAATAAAAGTATTTTTGAGAGTAAGATTTTAGATCTTAAGATTTTGTCTGCGCATGAGGATGCCAATATTATGTGGGAAAAAGTGGTGGTGGAATCCAAATGTGCAATAAAAGATAAAAAAATAAGAAGATTTGTTATAAAAATTTGTTTAGATGTAAAAATTCTGATAATTGGGAAAGATATAAAGAGGCTTGTAAGGAATCTAGGAAAGTTATTTGCGATGCAAAGAGTTTAACTTTTAATGATTTATATAATAGATTAGATACTAAGGAGGGAGAAAGATTTATGTATAAGTTAGCCAAACAAAGAGATAAGAGTAGTAAAGATTTAGTTCAAGTGAAGTGTATCAAGGATGAAGATCAAAAAATACTTTTCTTAGAAGTTGATATTCAACAAAGGTGGATGAGGTATTTTGCTAAACTTTTTAATGAAAAATGTAAAAATATGATTGACTTTAGTGACTTTATCACCCTAAATGAAAATAAAGATTTTGTTTTTATCGGCGTATAAGTAAAATCGAAGTTATAGGCTTTAAAGAAAATGAAGTGTGGAAAAGCTATTGGACCTGATGATATTCCAATAAAGATGTGGAAATGCTTAGGAGATGAAGGAATTTCTTGGCTTACTAAACTTTTTAATACTATTTTGAAGACTAAAAAGATGTCAGATCAGTGGAGAATGAGTGTGTTAATTCCTATTTTTAAGAATAAAGGTGATGCACAGGAGTGTGCAAATTATAGAGGAATTAAGTTAATGTGTCATACTTTAAAACTATGGGAGCGAGTTATGGAGCATAGGTTGAGGCGTGATACTAATGTTTCTCAAAATCAATTTGGATTCATGCCGGGTAGGTCTGCTATGGAAGCCATACATTTATTGAGAGGTATGATGGAGAAATATAGAGAGAATAAGGAGGATCTACATATGATATTTATTGATTTAGAGAAAGCATATGATAAAGTTCCAAGAGAAGTGCTATGGAGAGTTCTTGAAAAGAAAGGAGTTAATAATGCTTATATTCAAATCATTAAAGATATGTATACAGGAGCTATTACTTGTGTCCAAGAGAAGTGCTATGGAGAGTTCTTGAAAAGAAAGGAGTTAATAATGCTTATATTCAAATCATTAAAGATATGTATACAGGAGCTATTACTTGTGTCCAAACACAAGGTGGTTTGACCAAGTATTTTCCTATTTCGGTTGGATTACATTAAGGATCAGCCTTAAGTCCATATCTATTTGCTTTAGTCATGGATGTTCTCACTAGACATTTGCAAGAGGATGTACCTTGGTGCATGCTTTTTGCTGATGATATTCTTTTTGTTGATAAGACTAGAGAGGGAATTGAAGGTAAACTTGAATTATGAAGGTCAACTTTAGAGTCTAAAGATTTTCGCTTGAGTAGATCTAAAACTGAATATATGGAGTGTAATTTTAGTGGAAATAGACCTAGTGAGGGAATTGTGACTTTGGCGATCAAACCATTAATAAGAGTATACATTTTAGATATATTGGATCTATTGTTCAGAGTGATGGTGAAATTGATGGAGATATTATCAGCAGAATTCAAGTTGGATGGTTGAAGTGGAGGAATGCATCGGGCTTATTGTGCGATAGAAAAGTACCCCTCAAACTTAAGGTAAAATTCTATAAGATGGTGGTGAGACCTGCAATGCTTTATGGTGCCGAATGTTGGCCATTAAAAGAGAAGCATAATACTAAGTTAAATGTTGCATAGATGAGGATGCTTAGGTGGATGAGTGGCTTGACCCTTAGAGATAGGATACGAAATGAGCATATACGTGAAAAGGTTGGAGTAGCTCCAGTGGAAGATAAGATTAGAGAGAGTCGCCTTAGATGGTTTGGTCACATTAAACAGAGGCCTTCCGATGACCCGGTTAGGAAAGTTGAGGTATTAGATTTGGCTTATATTAAGAAAGGTAGGGGTATACCTAAAAAGACTTGGTTAGAAAATATTAGAAATGATTTTTCTTTATTAGATTTAGATGAGAATTTGACTTTTAACCGGACACAATGACGAAAAAGGATTCATGTAGCCGACCCCACGTAGTGGGACAAAGGCTTGATGTTGTTGTTGTTGTTGTAAGTGATAAACATACCCTTCTTTATTAGGGTTTTATCCTTATTATTTGTATTAGATTGCTAGATATTTACAAGTTGTCAACCACGTCTTTAATATTTGTTTGCTATACGCATACCCATATTTCTCTTTTGATGTTTATAATAAAAAATTAAGTTGCAATGGTATTTTTGCCTTAATTTATTTATGCATAAATTCATGTAGGTTGAATTTATTCATATAATAGCAAAACCTATTTTTCTTGAATGTTACTTATATTGAATGCAATAAATTTTATTCCTAAAAATCATATTTTATTATAAAATAGTAATTGTCATATTAAATATATAATACTTGTTAAAAACTTACATATAGAATACATAGAACTGCATGCCTATGTGCATTTTATATAGCTTAGGTTTTGCCATTGTTTCTTCTCGTTTCTTTTCCGTTAATTGTTGTTTCACTTCACTGTTGTGCTAATGTTCAAAAGTTTATGAATAAAATAAAATTTTTAGTTACTTTGCTTTCTCTTACTATTTAAAATTACTTGTATGTGAAATTTTTATTGTGAGTATAAAATATGTTTTATTCGATCTTAGCTCTTGAAACTTATTTCAATAGTTGAGTTCAATCTCCTCATCATGTCCCATTTAGCTAGGGTGCACCACCTTCTAAACCCGTGGTGTTACAATTATATTAAAATTTTTAATTTTAAAAATAAATTAAACGAAAAGTCATCAAAAAATAATAAGAAGAAAAAAAAACTTAAATTGATTTTATTCAACTCTTTCGTTGCTTGGTTCGACTCTGTAAACTTTGACCTATGGGAAATGTAATTTGCATAAACTAATAAGTTGTCGCTACATTGCAGCATGTTATTCCACTATATGATTAAACAAAAGGCCCCTTTGTTTTTTATTTTTTTTAAAGGTCCAATTACAAATATATTAAAGTTCTTTATTCAGAATTTCCATACATTTTGATGACCATGATTGCATCCACACAAATAAAAAAATAATAAAATAAATAAATAAATAAAACAAGTAGAACATAAGTGCCCAAAGGTGATATTGAGTATCATATGCGTTGCTCGTAATACTATGAGCAAATAAAAAAGTTAGAAGAGATAAAATGAAACTAGCAAAGACCCACATTGGTGAATGATCCAATACACAATGCTATGGGCTTTTATGGGCCTTATATAAATATATAAATATATATATGTATATATATGTATATATATATGTATATATATGTATATATATGTATATATATGTATATATATATATATATGTATATATATATATATATATATGTATATATATATATATATATGGGGGAGAAGGATCAAAATGGTTCCTAAACCTTTTATGAATGACGAAAATGATCCCCAACTATATAAAAGGATATTTTTGGTCTCTCGAGTTCTTAAAGAGGAACCAAGATAGTCCCACCATGGGATTATTTTTGTTCCTCTTTAAAGAGTTGAGGAATCAAAATGGTCATTTAATATAGTTGAGGACCATTTTGGTCTTTCATAAAGAGTCAAGGTATTATTTTTTTTGTGCGTGTGTGTATATGTATGTATGTATGTATATATCTATATATGTATGTATATATGTAATATAGATGTATGTATAGATACATATATATACATACATATATATACATACGTACACATTAATCAATCAAATTATATTGGAGATATTTAGGGCTACCCACGGCATCTAGTTGTATCATCGTGTCCAATAAATTTTGTATGCTACCAAGCTGTGCCAGCATCTGTTACAACGAAAAAAAACCATATAACAAAGTAAATGTAACAAAATCTACACTCAAGAACCTTAAAAATATGAAACCTTATCAGTTAACTGCGACAGCACATCTTCTTCAACTTTTGCCGCTAGAGCTCGTGCTTGCTGTAATTCGTCATTTAGTTCCACAGCAGCAATGGGCTCAACCATATAGTCAGAACCTGAGCTGCTAATACAAAAGAATGAATGTTAACAGAAAAAACAAAACCGTGGAAATTATCTTAGTGATGCAAAGCATATATTTGCTGATTTTGGTTCTGGAGACAACATGACAGGGAAGTGAAGAGTTGTCATCCCCTAATTAGTTTCTTCCATTTAGAAACAAATACTCGACACTTACACTAATCTAATCATTTGACAATTTTCTTGTTAGTTAATTAGGTTCTAACAATGTAAAATTAGGTGTGCGTTGACTGATTAAAATAATTGATCCTATTCCTCAATTTGGTTACTTCAATTTGAATTCCATCTGAGGTTTTACCTCAAAATGGATTAATTATGATCAATAGGCAACAATATTATGTGGTTAATGACATGCATGCTAATTAATTATTTTCTAATTTTTATAAACTTTGGCAAACTTGAAAGAGCCCATTTAAACTCTAGGAATATATTAACTATTCACTTATGAAAAGCAAATTGCATGATGAATTATATGTATTGTATTAAGCACATGCTTGACTTAAATATCATACTTTGGGTGTTTGCTTCAGCTTCCACTGACTTGTAATACAAAGGGAAGTAAGAGTGGCCTTGGATGCATATTGAGGCGGATGACTCACGCTTCTTAATAAATAAAATGCACCATTCCAGATTAGGCGCACTCCTTGATAAGCTTATTAAGAGGCTTCATAATTTCATATTACAATCCACTTATAGATTCTATTTATTATTGTTTGACCAAATTTTTTTCTCATAATAGACCGAACACTGTTCCTTAAAATGCAATACTACTCCAAACTATTTCTAATTTAACAATTGCATGGAATAATTTACCACAAGATCTAATAAAAGTGTAAATCAAACCTCTTATTTAAAAAGCCCAAAAACACACCCAAACCACTCAGCTATCGATGAACTTCTTATATGCATGCGATAAAAAAATACATATACGAACCTTTCGTGAATAAGAAACCGGGTGATTCCAAAGCAATCATATTGACAGGAATGTTGGAAATTAATATAGACAATAGAATAATGCTTTTATAATGATGTATTCAAAGAGAAAGGAATTAATAATCAAAGTGACTAAATCTTTTAATATTACAATAATAGCCCTAGATTTTAAATGTACCTATGTTATTACGTTAAAAGTCTTTTAAATTTTCTAAAAAATAATAAAATTATAATATATGATATGCAATTATAAATCAATATTGAAGAAGTCGAAGGGATGATCCTCACGTATCATTTCGTCGAACAAGGAAAACACAGAGAAAGCAGTGAACAGTAAAACAGAAATTTTGAAAAGCATTCAGATGTATTTACTGTAGCATAAACTGGTGTATAAATACACATATGCAAGTAGATTAGTAAAATGACTAAGCTACCCTAATTAGTTACATAAAGTGAAAAAGAGAGTGTGCTGGAGCAGAGAAAGTGGCGGCAAAGCAGTAGAGGAATGTCAGCTGGTGCTCAGAGGAAGTGGAGCAGAGTTGTGCTTTTCAAATATCATTAAAATGTGTTGCCTGGGTGATGCTCGATTGTTTCATCAGGTGGTCCTTAGGCAATGGAAGTTGGATTTATCTTTTTATGAATTTTGTTGATCTGAATGGGAATGGTTTTTCTCCCTATTAGTTGGAGTAACTTCTACGAGGTATTACTAAAATCTTGGTTCCAATGACTTGTGCATATGCAGCGGCTCTGGGATGTTTCATTCAGGTTTGGTGTAGAGTAGCTTACTGACATGAGGAATGCGAGTAGTAAATTTTCTTTGAAAAATGATGTTCCATCCTAGAGGATTTTAATTTAAATTTAGATTAAGACAATCCTATGCCAGGCATATCTAATAAGATAAGAGATGATGGTTCTATAAATAAATATTATGAAGTATTTTGTATTATTTCATTATCATTTAAGTTTTATGTTAAGTATTGAATGTTTACATTTAAAGAAAGTAAATTATTAAATTAATTAATGATTATGATAAGTGAAAACTTCAATTCCTTGGCATGAAGTCATAATGCTATCATATTAATTGCATTAAGAAATCATAATCCTAAAAAAAATAAATAATAAAAAATAAAAAAATCATAATCCTGACTCATCTTGCATCATTAGATTTGATAGATTTAAGCATCCTGAATTCATTATATATTAGAATGAAAATATAGATAAAGATGTAACATTTAGAGTTCAAGTTTAGTAAGTTAAAATGGTAAGTGCCTATAGGGTATTATGCAATAAAAGAATATCCTAGACACATAAAAGTAAATTTTATATAATTAATCAAGGAGAATAATTTATTTTGTTTAGTTTAATGTAAAATAAATCTAATTTTTTTTACCTGCCAAATAAATAAATAAATAGATAAATAAAATCAAAATTGCTTACCTGCTCTGCCCCTCCCATGTCGCAAGTCGCGCACGACCTCCTCCCACGTCACACGATCTCTACCTTGAGAGAATCCCATTCGCGTCGTTAAACGGGAGAGGGAGAATAGGTATTCGGCTGCTGGTTCCCTCTCTCCCTCACACGTGCTACTTCGACTCCTTCGTGCTGTTCGATTACGCTCCTTCGACGACCTGCCTTTCCGATCGGATCGGAAGTTACGATAGTTTGATTGGAAGCAAGAAGGGAGCTTACTCGTTGAGAAGGTAGCCATCTATCTTCCTTTTCGTGCGCTTCTCCCTCTCCACTCCTCCACCGACTTTCCTTTCCCGTCGGGTTGGAAGTTACGACATTTCAAGCAGAAGCAACAACCGGAGCTCGCTAGCCGTGAAGATAACTTTCCCCTATCGCGAGTTTCTTCGGCCCGTCCCTATCGTCCGACTCCACTCCTTCCACGATTCCCTTCCTGAAGGATCGAAAGTCACACATTTAGATCCGAAGCAACATAGGAGCTCGCTGCCGTGAAGGTTAACTTTCTCCCTTTGGTGTGCTCCCTTGGCTTAATCCCTTAATCTACCGAAACAAGGGATTTAAAATAAATTTTATATAAGATAATTTTAATTATAATTATATTAATTAATTATAATTATTATTTTTAATTAATTATATTTCTAAATTTAATTATTATTACTTAATTATAATTTATTGAAATTAATTAATATTAATAAGTTATAATTAATTTTAAATTAATTATAAATTATCACTTTAATTAATTTTAATGAACTTTAATTAATTATTTTAATTAATTATAATTATTTATAAATGATTAATTTTTTAAAAAATATTAATTAGTTAATTAATTGTAGTTCATTAATGTTAATTATAATTAATAAAAAAGGAAATATGTGCTCCTCCCCTTGCCTCGGTCTTCGAGCCTCCACCGTCGGTTCGCCGACCGCCAAAGGTATAAATCCCTAAACTTGAGAGAACTCACCCTCGGCACTTGTAGCGCGGCGAACAACCACCCATGCGCGCTTTTCTTAGCACGGTGGGAGGAAGTTCGTCGCGATGTTTGTGGCGAGACGGATAATCCCCTCTAAAAGTCCTGTTTTTAGTGTTTGCAGCGTGCCGAGGGTCCCCCTGTGCACGCTTTTCTTAGCGTGGCAAGAGGAAACTCGGTGCGAAGCCTACGGCAAGGCGGGTGATCCATGTGCGCGCTTTTCTTAGCACGGCGGGGCAATAAAGAACTTAAAAAAAACCATAAATGTTAAAAAAAAACTCATGCACGCCTTTCTTGACGTGGTGGATGACCAAAACTACGGCCGCGGACTACGGTATCTCACAACACCAATCGTGCATGTCTTTCTTGATGTGGCTGGTAGGCTGCCTCTCGTAGGTTTTCCCTAAACAGGGGGGATGCCAGGAGGCTGTCGAAATTTTGTCTGAAATAAAATAAGGACTTAAAAAAAATGATGATGAACCTAGACTTGAACTTGAACTTGAATTGAGTTTGAACTCAAGAAGACCATAAAAAACTTAACTCAAACTTGAACTCGAACTTGGGCTTAGACTCTGATGTGCCGCCGGCCCAGGAGAGGCCGGCTGGACCGGTCCAGCCTGGACCGGACCACTTCTATTCCAGGCGGAACAGAGACAAAGGTGGGGCGGGATCTAGAAGTGGGCCAAGCTGGTCTTAATTGATCTTAGGAGTAATATGGGGGTCTGTTTTAGGAAGCTTATTATTGTCCTTTGCATTTAATTAGGTGATTAGGGGGGAATTGGTCCCTCATCTTGAATTTGAATTTTCATTTGAAATCTAGGGTTTCTTGCTTTGGGCTCTTGGCGTTGCCGGAGATTTGGAGAGTCGTTTTTCCTCTCGGATCGAAGAATAATTGTATCTTTGCTATTTTGCTTTTGCTCTTAGTGGAATACAAGTCTCTACTTGTGATTTCCTCTCAGTTTTTCCTCTTTTCTACTGTTTTTCTACTGTGGACAGCAGTTTTGCAGTTGTGTTCTTATCGATTTGGGTTAGGATTGCTTGCGAACTCAAGTACTACCTTAGGGTTACTTGCGAACTCAAGTATTTCCTATCAGACTCATTTTCAAATAAATGAAAAAGAGCTTTGACTCAACTTGGACCTAAATGAGAATTATAAAAGATCATGTTATAACTTGAAATCACGTGGACTCAGTGCAAAGGAACAAAATATTGAACCTAATTGAACTACATGCAAATAAGAATTAAATGAAAATGTAATCAAATAGCAAATGATTATCACCAAAGTATCAATCGACATTCATGGTTACTCAATTGAGTTCAAATAGAGAAATAAAGTAGTATGCTCGTGCTTAAAGTCTTCAATGAGCATTAAAGAATTCTCATTTTAATTTGAATACAAATAAGGGAAATTTGAGCAATTCAGAGCTCATGCAAGCAAGCAAGGACTTAGTGGATGTGAAATCCCTAACATCTCACTCATGAACAAGAGAATCTGTAGTATGACGATATGTTTATTGTTACCATAAAGAACTTTCATTTAACACATGAGTAACATGATGCCTCAAGTGTCCACATCAATGGGTCCACAAGTTCATGTAAAGGAGCTTAATGGCGTCAATGAAACAAGCTCCTAGTAAGTAGAGCCACTCTCAGAGATGATGAAGAACTTGCAAATACAAACTGCTCATAAACAGCAAAATCCCTGCCAACATGGTCAGTGTAATATGCAATGAATATTAGGACGCTCCTACGATCAACCACTGTTCAACAGTCAACAAATACGTTGAACTTCTGCAAGCCAAAAATAAAGAATATGCAGCAAATGTAAAGTGCCTACACAGTGCTGTGAGAAGTTCACCGCATGTGAGTATAGGAGAGCAGTGGTAAATGCAGACATTTGCGGGCAGTGGTAAAAGTCCTGTTGTACATTTAACATGTCATCTAAAAGAATGATACAATGAGCCTGCAACAAGTGCTAAGATGCTTAGACAGCCTGTAATCAAGCAATGGTAAGTAGATACGCCTCTTTTCTACAAGCAGAGGTATCTGACACACAAATCATACAACGATAGTCAAATATACTGATCCTCAAGCAGGCAAAGACAACATGTCCTACGCATATTCAAAGTATTCGTCCAAGGTTAAAACAATTGATCCCTTATTTAAGCCAACAATAGAAAATCATGATGATGGCATAATCAAGGAATTCCCCCACTAATTCCTATACGAGTTCTAGGAAGAGAAAGTCAGATCAAATTATTACGGAATGAGTAAATCTCAGTACAACCAGGTTCTAAACATTGAGCTGGATAAGATTATTGTAGCTTGCAAGTTTCTTGATGAACAGTGGTCGTGCATCCAACATACTTTCTATGTACAAATATTATAGTACTACAACAAGCGCAAGCTCCTACACACAAACTAGGAGATTCATTAGTGCACTATGATCCACATCAAGAAAGCAATGAGTAGTGCATGACAGTCTACCTGTATTAAGCAGCGAACGACTCTATTCAAAAGCTGCTACGTCATGCCACCGGATCTGCAACATCCCTGCAAGCAGACATAAGGTGTCTACAAGCTCCCAAATGGAATGTTGCATTCAAATGACAGTTGCCTGCACAATTGATCGACATCAAATATTCTAAAACACCCCAGCACGTGCACTATAGTTTGTATACACATAGGTACACGAAAGGGGTAAATACAATCAACACTAGCATGGGCCCCGACGAGCGTGTTATTGGTTCACACGTGACATCTAAGAATGCTGCGCGGGTCGATAAGTGAATTCAAGTTCGAATTCGATCCTTCTATGCGGAACAATAGGAGTAGATAGGGTTCGAACCTTCAAACAAATACATGGTTGTGGCGACCGATGTATTTGTTTTAATACATTTATGTTAGGCCTTCAAGGCCTATAATCAAGAGAATTCACTAATAAAGGCATAAAGCCTAAGAACCTGATCTTCTATCAACAGCTTGGTAGAGTCGAAAAGGTTCAGTCCATAAATTAAAATGCCCCCAAACACCCGCATGGGCCCCGGCGAGCATGTCATTAGTATACACGTGACGTCTAGGGATGTTGTGCGGGTCAATAAGTGAATTCAAGTTCGAACCCAATCCTTCTATGCGGATCAATAAAAGTCGACAGGATTCGAACCATCAAATAAATTTATGATTGCGGTGACCGATATATTTGTTTTAATACATTCATATTAGGCCTTCAATGCCTATAATCAAGAGAATTCACTAATAAAGGCATAAGCCTAAAAACCCCTTATCTTATATCAACAGCTTGGTAGAGTCGACAATGTTCAGTCCATAAATGAAAATGCCCTCAAACACCAGCATGGACCCCGGCAAGCGTGTTATTAGTATACACATAACGTCTATGGATATTGCACGGGTCAATAAAGTGAATTCAAGTTCGAACACAATCCTTCTATACAGATCAATAAAAGCAGATAGGGTTCGAACTATCAAACAAATAAATGTTTGCGACGACCTATATATTTATTTTACTACATTCATATTAAGCATTCAATGCCTATAATCAAGAGAATTCACAAACAAAGGCATAAAGCCTATAAAACTCGATCTTCTGTCGATAACTCGATAGAGTTGACAAGGTTCATCCATAAAATGCAAATATTTTCAAATAGAAATAACCCCTCACACCCCAATGATGATCGTGTTGAATGCAGATCTCAACCGAAGGGGTTAAATTTCGGATATTTTAAAATGCCCTCAAATTTTCACAAACTTCAAATATTTTCAAGTGACTTTTAAGTCACCCCAATGATGGTCATGTTGAATGTCTATCTCAACCGGAGGGGTTCACAAATACTTTCAAATTCCATCAAAATGCTTACCAAAATTCAAAATCTCCAAAAATCCAAATCTCAAAATCCAAAAATATTTAAAATTGAAATAAATACATCAACACTTAAAGCAAACTCTATCCATCCTTCGCAACAGTTTGTCGAGGTGGACAAATTTGAAAAATATTTCAGCTCACAAAGAGCAAAATGTCTAGTCGAAAATATCACTATGATCCATTCTCAAACAATCTCCTGCCAATAAGGATGTGGTACGTGTCCTCTGACAGGCGGTTTTGCCGTCAAATGACACCGCAGGATAAACAGTTATGACTCGGGGCCCTCTAAACTGAGTGATTTTGCCGCCAAATGGCACCACGAAATACATGTTATGGCCAGAGCCAATACGTTCCTTTGCAGCATCAAATCCTTGGGATATGAATCAATAGGATATAATTGATAGGACATAAAGCCTTCTGTTAGTTAAGGTTGATTCAAATTTGTCCCCTTAGACAAACACCCACCCTAGGTCTACCAGGTACCCTTGGACGAAGCAACCCATGGCTATCGATAAGGATCCTTCTATCAGGTTGGGTCAACTACCTCCTCTGACTAAGTAGACCAGGGATCACGATGGTCCAGGATGACGGAACCATGGGGTCTTGATCGGGTTCATCATCCATTCGCCCACCATTTGCTTCAAGTGCAAGATGGTGCAATTTCCATTTTAAATACCAAACCCTTCTAATTTTAAATGCCCATTGCTGCTACTATATGCCAAATACTACGTACCTTCTACGTATTTGATTGACGACTAGCATTAATCGTAAGTTATCTCTCGTGATCGAAAGGGGTAATTAATTATAGGGGCTTGCGTCTATAGGAAACCAGAACTCATATCATAAAGTCCTCGCAAAATGAGGGTAAAATCTTTGGGTAGTGTCTTATCTACAAACCTATCTGCCTTCCCAAAATTTATCCCGAAACTAATTTCGTTAAAGCTTCCCTCCCAAAATAAAAGCCAACAGTCGGGCAGAGGCCGAGGCCGAATTTTTGGAGCCCATACTTTTTAATCTCCACACCCTTAATTCCATAGCACCATCAATAGCAATAATCCAACAACTAATGGAAAATGAGCAACTTATATGAGATTGTATATGAGTATAGTGATAGAAAACAACCACGGAACACAGGAAAAACTGCTGAATTTCAGAGAAATTCAACAATAACGGTGCAGTTTTCACAAAAATATGTAGGAAAATAGGGAGAAACACACTTGAAATTCCATAAGAGTAGGAAAATAACAGCACGATACAATGAATCTTCAATTCGAGAGGAAGATTCAGCTCTCCAAATCTCTAATCGAAGCCTAGATCCCAAGAATAAATCCTAGATCTCAAATTTAGATTTCCAATTAAAGATGAAAATCCTAACCCTCCCAAAAGAAACTAATTAAAGCAAAGAGGACAAATACAAAATCCCTAAACAGCCCATAATTCAAATTTTCCCTCCCAAAGCAAAGTTTAATTGAGTTGTGGGCCCCATCCCCCAACTAGTCACTCTCTCTCTTCCCCTTGGTTCCATCCCCTCCTCCTATAGCAAAGAACCGGTCGAGGTTGGACCGATTTAGTTGGCACCAAGGACCGGCCTAACATTACCCCCCTCCCAAAGACTTACCTTGTCGTCAAGGTGAAATGAAAGGAACTGATCGTTCACCCTGTCATAGAGCTCCCAAGTGGCATCGAAATCAGAAAGATTTCTCCACCTAATAAGCACTTCTTTATTCCCTTATTTGTCTAATCTTACCCCTCTCAGCTCTTTGTGGTTCTAAGATCACTTCCAACTTCTCTGTCAGTGTAGTTGGTAACTCCGCACTAACTGCATGCTCCCCTAGAACTCTCCTCAACTGGGACACATGGAAGACTGGGTGAATAGTGGCAGATGAGGGTAACTTGAAACGGTGCGCCACTGCTCCGATCTTGTCCAAGATCTCGTATGGCCTAAGTACCTTGGGGCTAATTTCTCGTTCCTCCTATTGGCAACTATCATTTGACCGTAAGGCCGCAGTTTTAAGAACACTTGTACCCCCACTTCAAACTGTATATCTCTCCTATGTGTATCTGTCTGTCTTCATGATTTGTTGTGCCCTCGATAGATGTTATTTTTAATTCTTTTAACATCTTATCCATTTCCTCCAAGTACTGCTCTAATGAGGAAATTGGTGTGTTCCCTTTCCCAAAGTGCATCAAGTGTGGGGGGTCCCTTCCATACAACACTTTGAAATGGGTCATCTGAGAAACAAAATGGTATGATATATTGTATCAATACTCGGCCCATACTAACCATTATGCCCACCTCCTCGACATTTCAGAAGCAAAACACCTCAAGTAAGTCTTCAAACTCCAATTTCTTACCTCCATTTGCACGTCCATCTGAGGATGGTATGTAAAACCCAAAAAATATCGATCAGATGGGTCGCACGCATTTCGATGCGTCACGACAAAATTAAGCAAAATTTTAAAGTCGTCGGAATTCGACGCAAATAATTTTATTAAATTCTACATGAAATTTTGATCGAAACAATATAAAGAACCTATACCGAAATTTGCACGAATTTAAAACTAAAAATCGTCGAAGTTAACTTAAGCAATATTTAGTCTTTATACCCAAATTGTCCTCATGATCCTTAAGAAAACTATTATGAGAAAGGGTGCATGCATAATTAGGCATTTATTTCTTTCCCTTAAACCCTCATATGCCTAAGGGATCGAATCATTCAGTCCCTTGTTCGTTCGGTCGCTCGCGTGAACGGAGAGGCGACGGGTGCTTGCGGAATCCGGTGAGGTCTTGGGGGGAAATCAAAGGGGAAAGGCTAAGAAAAAAGGAGGTAAGCTTCTCTTGCAAAGAAACTCTCATTTTTCCTATATTTCCTTAGGTTTAAATTTTAGGGTTTGTTCAAATCTTCAGGTTTTCAAAGAAAAATGATAGGGAATGATTAGAGCATGATTCTAACCATTTAAAATATAATTTTGCTTAAGGAAATCTTAAGTTTCCAAATTAGGATTTCATGAAACTTTAATTTTTGTCTTAGGAATATTGTTAGGAAGAGTTTAAAAACATCTTTAAGCATGAAATTTGAATTTTCCATAAAATCTTTTTAGTTTCAAAAATTAGGATTTTTTCTAATTTTGAGATTTTGAGCTAAGTTGTTAACTAATATTGTTCCTAGGAGTCTTGGGAAGGCTCTAATTAAGACAAAATGAGATTTTGATAAAAAATATTTTTCACTAATTTCTAAATTAATTTAATCCGAAAAATAATTAGGTTTAATTATAATATAGGTTAGGGAAAATGATTTAAATAGTAATTGGAATGAAATATGTAAAATTTGGATTCCTAAAATTAGGATTTTAATTAAATCTGAAATTTGTATGTTAAAATTCATTAATTACTTAGGTAAAGAATTAAGGAAGGAAATTATTAAATGAGAACATTGAAAAAGGGGAATTGGCATGTATATTAAATTAAGTAATTATTTTCTTTAGGTGTTAAACCTAAGATGAGGTCGGTTCGAGGAGATTTGCAAAGTACTTAGGATAAGTGACAATTACATTCTAAACTTTATGTTCTTTCTCTTTTAAGTATGTTTATATTGCAATTGTTAATTAAAAGGTTAATTGTTTTGTCTTGCATGTGGCTATAATTATAATTATATTGCATTAATCCTTAAGATGTTTATGTTGCATTGTTACATTTCATGTTTAGATAGAAAACTCTTCATATGCACAAAAGTTCATGTTGCATGGTTACACTTTATGTTTAGATAGAAAACTCTTTATATGTACAAAAGTTCATGTTACATTGTTACATTTCATGTTTAAATAGAAAATTCTTCATATATACAAAAGTTCACTTTCTTGCTTAATCAAATTCATTTTAGTGTATCAAATATATGTATGGTTGATATGTTAAAACATCTTATGTTATGATATCAAAATAATATGCAAGTTTGTGCATGTTGCCGCGGAATACCAATACGGTGCACTTGCACGATACGGTTCTTCGGGGTAAAATGAGGATGAATGACCAAATATGATATTGTACCTGATCAGTACAATATGGGTACTCCAGTACGAATGTTTATATATATATATATATATATGATATTTATATTGTAAAGAAATGTAAGGAAGTTGAGAAGCCTATGTCTTTTAAAAATTATTTATTTCATTTCATAAAGAGTTTATAGATAAATACAAGTTTAATTAGCATTCATATTGATTCCTCTATATTGCATATGAATTTAGATGTAATTGTTATTTGCTGAGTTTAGCTCATTCCCTAGTTTTTGGATACTTTTCCGGAGATCCTGCTGCTAGGTGATAGCTAAGCGACCATGATTTACGTACAACCGTAGAGGACCGGAGGACAAGTTCCTAGTGTATTTTTCTTTAGTTGTTATAAAATTATTTTGTTGGTGGATGTTGACATGATAAACCTTTAGCCCCCATTGCGAGCTAAGAAGGTGGTGGTCATCCTATATGATCCCCGAGTTGCTCCCCAGAGGCCTCCTCTCTAGATTTTTTTTTTTAATTAAAACCCGCAAAGGGGCCTACGCGTTAATTTCAAAAGTGCGGTTACATGGTCCTTAAAAGGAACCACTAGCTTTCTACTGCTCGAACGAGCTACAATCAAAATAAAAAAAAAAAAGACCTGCGAGTCTATGGTTCCTTATCCTAAGAGTACAATAGTTGCATAGAAAAAAACTACTAGGGCTGTGAGCGAACATCACCCAAAAAAGGAAGATCATCAAATAGACGTTCAGCACCATCTTCCTGCAAAATTGAAGAAGGAAAAAAAAGAGCAAAAAAAAGAAACCAATAAAGAGTACCTTGTTCCCAAAGAAGATCTTGTAATTCAAAATTGAAAGAACCTTGCAAGACACACTCCCAAACATCTGAGACATCAGCTTCTTACCCTTGACCTCCTCCCTCTCAGCAGCAGCCCAAACACTCCCGAACATCACCCTAACTGCTGCCCAACTCTCCGATTTAAACCCCTTCATAAAGTTTTCCTCTAGCACTATATCTGAGAGCCAATATAGTCTGCTGGCCAGATACTCGAACCTATCACGGTAATCTTTCACGGTCCCCCCAGTGTTAGGGCAAAGAATTACTCATAAAAATCTCATCTCCTACTGGTTCAGAAACGTTCTAGTAAACAATCTTTGAACTCCCTCCAGGTTCGAATGGGTTGCCTCAAGTCTCACCATTGATACTATGCCAGTGTCTTCCCTTCCAAATGCAGTCCTGCCGCAATCAGCTTCTCTTCCTCTGTCAACCCATTGACAACAAAGTAACGCTTCATATTGTAAATCCAGCCATGGCCATCCTCACTCTCAAAGATGGGCATCTTCAGCTTTCTCACCTTTGGGTCACCCCCATTTTCCCTGAATCCTCCATAACCTCCCATTCCCCGAAGAGGAGGTGCTCCCCAGTTGTCACGATCTTCCCTCCGGCGATCATACCCAAACCATTCTTCACATTCCCCTCTTCTTATTGCAAAATCAGCACCTCAACGGCAGAAATCATCCCTACCCTCCTTTTGTAGCCCATACTCATCCCCTCCTAAGAAAGTGGTTATATAGGAGGCATTATGTCATCTCACTCAAGGATCTCTACTTTCAGATTCTCCCTGCTCCTGAACGGGTTCGGATTTCCTCCTCCCATGGCCGCTGATGGTCTCCTTTGCTTCCGATGTTGCCAGATTTTGTTTGTCTTCAAGCATCTTCTTCATCATGTCTTCCCAGGCGGCGAACCTTCCATCCATCTTTTCATAGATGGATGCAAAGTGCTTATGAAAATCAGAGGTTTTCTCCTCGAAATCTGACTTTAGTTGTCTAAGTTCTCCCTCCAAGACTTCAACCTTCCTTCCGTCCATTGATAACCCTTGGATCGATCTGATATCATTTTGATAGAAAATAGCCACGGAACACAAGAAAAACTTAGAGAAATTCAGCAATAACGGTGCAGTTTTCACAAAAATCTGTAGGAAAATAGTGAGAAACACACTTGAAATTTAATAAGAGAAAAAAAAACAACACGATAGATGAATCTTCAATTCGAAAGGAAGATTCAGCTCTACAAATCTCTAGCTGAAGCCTAGAGCTCAAGAACAAGCCTTAGATCTCAAATTCAGATTTTCAATTCAAGATGAAACCCCTAATCCTGCCAAAAGAAACTAATTAAAGCAAATATGACAAATACAAAATCCCTAAATAGCCCATAATTCAAAATTTTCCTCCCAAAGCAAAGTTTAATTGAGTTGTGGGACCCATCCCCCCAACTGGACCCTCTCTATCTCTTCCCCTTGGTTCCGCCCCCTCCTCCTATATAGCAAAGAACCGGTCCAAGTTGGACCGGTTCAGTTGGCCCAAGGGCCGACCTACCATATAGGTGTTAAGCTAAGAGAGGAGACCTCTAAAGGCTTATTGGTTCCATTAAAATTGAAGTGAGTAATTATATTTCTATTTCATAGTAATTATACCTTTCTTCTAAACTCAATACAACAAATGATATTTCAATGATAACTGCTCATTCAATCCTTATTACGATATAAGATTTGTCTTGCTTGTATGGCAAAGCTGTAAGTCCCACTTTTGGGAGTACTCTAATATCTAAGTCAAGTCCTATAATTAGGCATAACAAAAGAGCCCTTACCCTTTGAGAAACTAATAAATAAAACAATCAACCTTATATTTCAAATAAAAAATTAGGCTTTGTAATGTTGAAGCTTTTTCTAATTAAAATCGGTCCTAATGAACTCAGGCCTTTTAATGAATGTAAACCTCAACCCAACCTATACCTGAACAAACATCTATGCAAACAAGAACATTACCAATTATAGCAAAAAAAAATCAACAAAAGTTCACATACATTCACCTCAATTAGCTTGGGATATTTGAGAGGAGGCAACCAATAGTCAATAATCATATTCCATGCACATTAAGGCTTGTTATTCTCTAGCATTGGTAGACTAAGATCGAGAGTATTGTCAACAAGACAGAACCATAAAAACTTGATCGGCTCTGCCTCCATCACCCCAACCATCTCACATCAATTCATTTAAACACAAATATTAAAGACAAGCCTAAAATTAAGTCTAAGTAGCTATCCTTAATCGATAGTTCTTATGCATAGAAGTGTCAAAACTTAACTTAAATAAAGGTTAATCTGAATTTTAGGAGAAATCTTGTTAAAAAAAACATAATCTACCCCATGGAAAATGAGCACTTGATTTTAAAGATAGATTGGTGTTTTTTTCGGAGCGTGGAAAAGTTAGTAGTGACTTGATTTGCTCACCTATTTATCTCACTAACCTATAGCTTGCAGATGTGCTTAACAAGGGAAAGCATGGAGTGATTCAAAAAATTATATCCAAGCTATGAATGAAAAACATCTATTCATCAACATGACGAGTGTTGGAACCCACATATTCATGCCAACAAAGGTAATAAAGATCCCATGAATTCAAGCCAAAAAAATTAGGATCCTAGTGACTCATGCGAAGGAAGAAAATCAGCATCCCATGAATTCATGTCAAGGAAAGAAATCAAGATCAATTGTTGGATTTAAAATATAATTATATATATTCAAAATATGAAAATTATTACGTGTGCCTCTATAGTTGTAGTAGATATATTTTCTTGTTTTTCTGTAGAATAATTTTCTTATATTCTTCTTGGATTAGTCTGAATATTATTTTTTATCAAATACTTTAAGATGAATGCAAGAATGTCCATTCAAATGTTTGTTTTCTTATATCTCCTTCCCATTTCAAATCCTTTCCACCTCAATTTTCAAATTTACTAGAAATAACCTGACAGAGCATCATGCTAGATGTTCTAAAAAATAAAATGGCATCGTCATTCATAACTTAGATTACCATCTCTTTTTTCACGCCGTCAACAAACCTATCATTGTCAATGCAATTGCTTTTGTGATGGAGTTCAAATTTCAGAATCACTTCAGAACAGAATTAATGATCGGTATGCCTTATGGTTTTTTTTATAACTGGAAAATTTAGGAGTTCCATACAGAAACCAAGACTACTACGGCTTGATGGCGCTAAGAAGATGGATAATGATAAAAAAAAAAGGAAAATCTGAGGAAAACAACCAACGATTTTATTTTGGAAAACTTAATTTTAAACGGTTAATCTAAACTGCACAAATCATTGGAAAATTACCAGTCTCAAAGTCGTGCACCATGTATAAAGCAAGAGAAAAGTCTCCCTACACATGCTCACGTACAGACATATTAGCTAGTCAATTTTTCATCAAATTGGTATGTAAATGATGAATGACTCTCAACAAACAGAAAATTTCACGACTGATGAAAAATGTGTGATTTATCTTAAAATGGCACTTATCTGTCACTCTGATAGCATATTCCAAGCAGTTGAATGTGAAAGAAATATTCACAGATAATTTCACCTTTCAATTGTTTTTGTAGTCGTATAAATAGGATGCAGACACATCGCAGTAATATTTCTCCAGGAATAAAAGAAGCATGAAAAATCAAATACCTGGATAGCAATAATCCATCAAAATTTTTCAAGTTTATTAGACATATATTTTTTTATGCACCACCGTCCGTCAACATTACAAACTTCCTAAGGAGAGACAAACACCAAAATTTATTCAGTAATACATGAAAATAAAGAAGAAAGCAACCTCAAATGAAAAAAATATCATACCAAAGATGAAGATTCATTTCTATTGTTTCTTGCTAACTTGTCCATCAGTAGATATAACTAAAAAACAGAAAGATGAAATGAAGCAATGAATAGTTAGGAAAAACAATCAGATTCTAAGAGTTTCAACAAATATAAAACATAAATTGCAAGTCAACAATGTAAGCACGAATTGTAAACTTGTATCAGAAAAAGGACTTTGACATCCCACAAGTCTGTTACCTATGATAATATCTCTTCAATGTCAATGTTCAATTTGATGATTATTTGAAAGATAATCCTTAGACATTAATATATTAGAAGATGCACAATTTTGCTTTCAAGATAAAAAAATAATCTGGTATTTTGGGAGCAATATATGAAACATTTTTTAGACTTAATACGAGTAAAACAGCAAGGAAAAATGAGTTGCATACTTCCATATTAATATATGACAGTATACAACTTCAACACAAACGTTACAAGAAGTACTCTTTAATGCAAAATTAAGTAGTGCAATCCCTGCAACACTAGACAGTCAGTTTGGAAACAATATGATAAAATATAGATTTGCAGAAAATACCTTCCTTTCAACCATAAGAACCTGATCCCGATACCTCTTCAACTCAGAACTCTGAAATGAAGATCAAAAAGTATTAAAGAAACTTAAAGGAGCAATGGACAAGCACATTCAAGATGCTAAGCTTAAGTTTATAAAAATTCAACAATGCAATAGATCGCATTGTAAAATCATGTCACTACTTAGAAAGAAAGAAAGGCACTAATGAACGCAAGCATTCTTTATGAATACTATGGGAGCCTTCTACAACATTTCTTTTTTAAAACTAAAGCATATGAACTTCAGTGTATCTAAGAGAAAATTCTTTATGGTACATACAAAGGATAAGAGCAGACAAAGTTTTCATAAAATTACCGCACTATCCTTGACATAACCATCTTCATCAATAATTTTCTTCACCGATGCAACCAATGAATGACAGATAGAAACATTCATCATCTGTAGATGTTTTAGAGGAAACTTATTAAGTGCAAATAAATAAAATGGAACGAATTTTTCGGTGACGTGGAATCAGAATTCACCACTTCTGCAAGAGGCATAAAGCGATTATACCAATCTGCATCCTCCTTCACTGCACCTTCAAAGGTAGATTGCAGGTTCTCTGCAAACTCAATAAGGCACGCAACAGCTATTGCTTCTAATCCAGAAATTGAGAAACCTTTAGAGGCCTGACCAATGGCTGATTTGACCTTGGATAACAGCGATTAAATTAGTATTGAAGAATGAACACTACCTAATGCTATTCACAGTTCAGTTTAAATTCAGCCTTCATGGAGTTTAATTAGGAAATCGTAAAGAGAAATATGCATATGTTCTAATTTGCTTGATAAAATCAATTTCAATTTCTAATTAATTACCCCCAACCTAAAATTCAAAATCTAATTGTAAGCTAAAGAGTATTTCCTTCCTATTTAATTCCTCAAAACAAAGCACGACTAACTAATTTCTACCAGGATTAGGCAAAATGCATTTTGTTCATTGGTGTCATCTGGTTCCAAAGTTACCTTTTTCTTAGATTTTTGCAAATACAGCCTTCTTTAGGGAAAAAGGTGCATTTTTAACCTTTTTTTTTAATAAGACTACAGTGAAATTAAACTTTTAAATATTAAGGCACATTACAATGTGATGATTAGAGTTTAATTATAAACTCCACAATTATGTATGATCATCATGGAGCAATTCTAAGAAATGTGACTTCATGGGAAACATTTTAGGACAAAGTGGGTAATAACTCGATGGATTAGAATTTAGACTATTACAAATGATATTGAACTACTTCAACAAATAGAATATTGGAGACAAAATGTTATAGGTGGGAACCACCTTTTGAATCTATAAGGGCTCCCTCTAGAGTCATATTTATTTGGTGGATGATTATGGACTATATGGAAGATAAATAATGAGAGTCTCTATTATTGAGGTGGAGGTTGTGATAACCCTTAGATATAGAGAAGTTGAATCCTTAAATAAAAAACATGCATGTTGATGTTATGGTTGAAGTTTTGTCAAATACTTCAAAAATTAAACTTGCTTGTGCTAAAGAACTACTGGGGAAAGTTAAACCAAGTGAACAACATTGCAGACTTACTAGCCTGCTTAAGTTAAAGCAAATATCCCAATGGATGAATGAAAATAAGATAAAATATTAAGCTTTAAGGCCCGTTGAAACTTTCTTATCATGCAAATAGGTTCTTATTAGTGACAAGATGATTAGGATAGTGGGTGGGGGTGGAGGTGGGGGTTGGATTTGGAGAATGAAAAAGAAGACAATTAAAAAGGCGATGATTGAAACAAGAGGGGAGATGAGTGATGCTTGACAAATGATAAGTTGAGATGACTGATGCTTGACAATGATAAGTTGTGTAATTATCACCATTCATATCCCATTCTTGTTTCCCTCGAACCAATAAGGTGCTTTGAATCTAATAGGAAACACTTGAAGATCTCAAGAATTTCCTATCAATCTTTAAAAAACAGTAAAAATTCTCCACAAGAATCCCCACAAAACTATGAAAACAATAGATAATTTGTATTATTTGATGAAATAGAAATTGAAAATACCAAGATACAATTGATCCTCTATTCGAGAGGAGGATCTCTCTCTCCCAAATCTCTAGACACCACTAGAGCCCAAAAGAGACCTAAGAGATCTCAAATTTCATCCAAATTCTAGATGCTCTAACCCTAGGAAAACAAACTATTTAATGCATACAATTCAAAAGGAAATATCTAAACAGTCCCTACATTCAAATTTCCCTCCCGAATCCCTCAAAAATCTTTCCTAAACAGCTCCATCTGAGTGTTTGAATTGCGCGGCATCTGCAGTAGGCGAAGATTCTACCTCTGTTTTGCAAGCTGGTCCCGTATGAACCGATCCAGTGGACCAATCTAACAATACTCCCCTCCCAAAGTATCACCTTGTCCTCAAGGTGGAACGAAGGAAACTGATGTTAAAGCCCTTGATCAATAACACTGGACTGAAAAATGGACTGATATTGGGTTGAATGATTCCTACTTCTAGCATCTCTCTAATCAATCTTTCGATCTCATCCTTATGGATTTGGGGATGATAATACGGATGAACACTGAGAGGTGAAACTACTTACTTCAAGATGATAGTATGATCGTGTTCCCGAGGAGGAGGCCACCCCTGAGGTGATTGAGAAACCTCACTGAACTGCTGAATTAATAGTTGTACTGAAATGTCCCGGCCATCTTCCAATTTGACCCCCTCCAGCCTATGTAGTTCCATCAGATAACCTTCCCCCACCTCCTATATGCTCCTCAACTTGGTTTTAAGTGATATCATGCCTTTCATGAGCCCTTCATCTCCCCTGATCACTACCCTTCTCCCTTCCACCATCAGCTCTATCATTAATGCTCCCTAGTTGACCTTGGTGTCCCCCAAGGTCTGTAGCCACTTCATCCTCAGAATGACATTAGTGATCCCTAACTCCAATGGGAGAAAATCCTCTCTCACCTGAACCCCATGTATGATCAACACTACTTCCCTACATATCCCCTGACCCGTTTCCACCTTCCATGTACCCATCATCACTCCATAACATCCTGTATCCACCAATGTCACCCCAATTGGTCCATGACTTGGTTGGAGATAAAATTATGGGTAGCCCCATAATCAATCAACACCACCACCTCCCTGTCTGCTAGTTCTCCCTTCATCTTCATAGTATGATTCAGAGTGAATCTCATCACTGAATTCAGACCTCCATCACATCTAGATGCAGCTTGTCCTCCATCTCTCTTTCTCATACTCTCATCTCCCTCTTTGATTTCCTCATCATCATGGACAGTTTGAACCTGAAGAGTTCAATCCCTACACTTGTGCCAGGAAGTATACTTCTCATCACATCTAAAGCATAATCCATTTACCCTCTTCTCCTGCATCTCCCTCTCCATCAGTCTATTGACGTCCCCCCCCCCCCAACTTCCTCCCCTCCTGTTGGATTCTCCCTGGGAGTTTCATTAATGCTTCCTGATGCAGACCCCTTGGGTGCTATAAGAGTGGTCGTGATCCTATAGAGCCTCCTAAAATGTTACTCCTAGCTCCCCTCTCTTGATTCCTTTGATTTTCCCAGTTGTGCCAACTCCATGGCCTCTCCCAAGTCACGAGGACTCGTGAACTTCACCGTCGCTCTGATCTCTAATTTGAGCCCCTTCATGAAGTTCCCCTCCAATGCTGTCTCTGTGAATTGCTTCACTCTACTAGAGCAGATGCTCAAACCGCTAACGATAGTCTGCCACTACTCCGTCCTACATTAGTGCAAAGTGCTGCTCATATAAGTCTCCTGTCATATCGACTTGGAAACGTTCTAATAAACAATCCTTGAATTCTCTCCAGCTCCGTAGAAGTCTCCTTTGGTCCCTCCACTAGTACCATGACAGCGCCTTCCCCTCCAAACATAAGTCTGTTGTTGTCAACATCTCCTCTTCCATCAACCCATTGATGGAAAAGTACCTTTCCACCTTATAGATCCACCCATAAGCATCATCCCCTTCGAAAATGGACATCTTTAACTTTCTCATCTTCTGATCTCACCCGTTTCCCCTTATTCTTCCATAGTTTCCCATTTCTCAAGTGCTTGGCCCTCCCAAAGTCTCCCGATCTTCCCTTGCCCTTTCATACTAAAACCTCCTTCGAATTTCCCTCTCCTTCCTTCAAAATTAACACTTCGGCGGCCATAATATCCCGCCCTGCGTTCCTATTCAGCACCCCTTTGCTCCCGCCCCCCATACTCATGCCTTTCCCCATACCTCCCTCCTCTATCCTCCCTTTCGAAAGACTCCATATGGGGTCTTGTCCTTTCTCCCCCTACGATCTCCATCTCATCTTCATCCTTATAAATTTCAGAATTCGTATTCTTTCCTTCTAGGCCTCTCGCCTTTGAAGCTGCCGTTTGGTTGTGGAATTCTAACATCTTCTTCATCATATCCCTTAAGTCAGCCACTTGCCCTTCCAAGGAGGAAATTTTGTCACATCCATTGTGGTCTTAATTTGGTTCATCTCCCCTTCAAGTCGTTCCTCCAATTCATCTACCTTGTTAGCTGCCATAAAATTTTTTTGGATATTGATTCAAAATTCTGCAAGAAATCGTCTTCCAAACGCAAAAACCACTACTGAAATTTAAGAAAAACCAACCCACAATAGTCTCAAAATCTGCTATGATACCAATTTGATAGAAAACACTTGAAGATCTCAAGAATTTCCTATCAATCTTTGGAAAATAGCAAAAATTCTCCACAAGAATCCCCACAAAACCAAAAAAAAACAATAGATAATTTGTATTATTTGATGAAATAGAAACGGAAAATACCAAGATACAACTATTCGAGAGGAGCATATATCTCTCCCAATGCCGCTAGAGCCCAAAAGAAACCTAAGAGATCTCAAATTTCAGTCAAATTCCAGATGCTCTAACTCTAGGAAAACAAACTATTTAATGCTTACAATTCAAAAGCAAATCTCTAAACAATCCCTAAATTCAAATTTCCCTCCCAAATCCCTCAAAAATATTTCCTAAACAGCTCCGTCTGGGCATTCGGATCGCGCGGCATCTGCAGGAGGCGGAGATTCCGCCTCTGTTTCGCAAGCCAGCCCCATATAGACCGGCTAGACCGGTCTAACATAATCTTTGGACATTCTCTTGCATCCCTTCACAGTCATCCCCCTCCTATTTCCAATAGCAATCCCATCCAAATCATATTTTCAGCAATACATAATATAAACCTTAGCAAACACTACACAACAAATATATCATCTTGGATTAACAATTTTATCACTACAAATAACCTTGCCAATATTGTTGATCTTTCCTTTGCCATGCACAACTCTGTTGTGTGTTATCATGGCATCATCAACTGAAACTTATTGTTTTCATTGCCTATCTGCTACCGCCAACAGTAATCCACTATCCAACCTCTTTAGTTGTCTCCACCAAGCCATCACTGGGAATTAACAAATTATATTAAAAAGGAACCTAAGCCAACCACCAGACAAGAAACATGAAGGCAAATTTTGCCCAAAAAATAATATAATTTTATGAGAACAATTTCATCACAAAAAAAAAATAAAAATCTTTGACGTATTTAACAGCGGTATCAAAAAAATATTATAAAATGACCAAAATGCAATTGCATTTGAACTAGATAGACTTAATTAAACAAACATAGAACTACGGAACAATATAATACCAATGCCCAAAATAAAAGAGACCAAGATGTAATTTTCCATAAAAGTTAATCCCTCACCACCCCGCCTCCCAGAAAGCGGATCAACAAAAGAGTTAAAACTAGATGTTCATCGTAGGATGCCACTTTTATAGGGCTATCTAAGAATGCCTGTGCTGTAGATACATCTTGAGTTTGATGTTCATCACATAAGCTCAAAGCGCATATCCACAATAGTTTATGATATCTGTATCTTAAAATATGCACTTAAGCCTGCCAATTTCAAAATGACAGCAGAGACGCACCGGCAAAATAGTCCTCTGGTAGTATCCAAATGGAAACAAGCAAACAAAAAAGAACGGCAACGTTTACTTTGGTTAGTGATAAGTAGGAATCAAAGCACCGAGCATCAGAGTTTATAAAAATTCATGAAATGGAAAGCATTTAACCTCTCATGCAGCCAAAATAATCAACAAATGAATACGCATATAATTAGAACCAGATATTATTGTCGATATGGCATCAGTTATCAAGATAATACCAACACAACCACAATGAAATAATAATAATAATAACGTTAAGCGGGCTTGCGAAACCCTCACCAATAAAACATCAATACCAGCAAAATCCATCCCGCCAGAACAGTAATTAATGAACTCGATTGCTGCTGAAGTCTCCTCCAAGCGCATCTTGGTTTCCTCGTAGCTCAACTCCGCCACGGACCAAAGCTGCCCCTGAATTTCAGCAGCACCAAGATTCAAGAAACCGAGAGTCGTGAGAGATGAAATGAAACATAGAAGCGTGCGGAGATACCTTGACGGTTTCCCTGCCGAGCTGTGTTCCGGCGAAGGATGAGACCAAATCGCACACCGCATCCCATTCAAGCAGCTTTAGGCTGTCGGATATGGCAGCAGATTTCGAGTTCTGGGCCTTGTGGCCGTCGCCGGAGGCAGGCTTTAGCTGCTGAATAGCGGCGCGCGGTTTCAAAGGGGAGAAGTAAGGTTTCCTAAAGTTAGCGGCGAGAGGGTTTAACGCGAGAGTGACGATAACCTCAGATCGAAATACGGCCATGCGGATTTCCAAGTTCTCCTGAATTTCAGGCCTGAGCAGATAAAGAGGCTCTGTCCAGGAGGTTCTAAGGACACCAGCAAAACCTCACTACAGGGAGACAAGTAACAAAAAATTAATGACACAAACATAATAAGCGTTTTAAATATCAGTTAATTAAAAAAAGTTCATTAAAAAGAAATGTATTTTGAAAACCTACATAAGGCCCCTTAAATGTGAATAAATTTGATATTAGTTATATATTTAATTATTTTTAAAATAAATTAAAATACATATATGATTATTGAAAATATATATAGAACAATAACATCAAGCCTTTATCCCCTCTATGTGATCGGCCACAAGAATCTTTTTTTTCTATTATGTTCTGTTAAGAGTTAAATTTTCATTTAAATCTAACAAAAAAACTTTTTAGGTCTGCATCTACCTTTCTATCTAACATCAAATCTAATAATTTCTCTATCATTACTAATATTTTGTAATCAAATTTATTTAGGTCTGTATCTAACTTTCTTAATATAAATCAAATCTAATATATCTATTTTAAGTAAGAAAACATAAATTTTAATAAACATCTATCAAATTTATCATTTATTGTCCCCAAAAAAATTTATCATTTATGTCTAAATGACAAATATTTTTTGAGTCCCAATTTTTAAAACTTTATTTATATCATTGATACGTCATCATGAAATTATCTTGATCAGGCACGAATCTCGAGGCAAAACTCAAATCGGAAACTTCAAAAAATAAATTCAGAAACACGTGAACTCCGATTTCAACGAGCTTATAGCCAAATTGAGCGTCTCGGAAATACGAACCCAACGACACCAAATTCGACCCAATCCGAACCCAAATGGGTCCAAATTAAGGACCCAAAGCGCTATTGGAAGGTTCAAACCGCAATTTGAGTTATCAAACGGTCTCCGATTTTAACGAGCTTATACTCGAATCGAACGGCTTGATGAGACGAATCCAACGAGCCCAAGTTTGCCAAATTCCGACATCATTAAGGTTCTCAAATGACCAACGAACGGTGCATGATTGTAGGATTCAATATCGGCCGTCCATTCAACCACTCCCTATTCACCCCTGATCTCACGCCTATTTATGGGTCATGCCACTCTAGAAAATCTATAAATAGAGCCCTCATTTCTCATGAGAAGTGTCCGAGCAAGAAGAGAAGAGGAGAAGGAAGAGAAGGCAGAAGCTCCTCCTCGACCACCGCCGAAACCTCGTCGGACCACCGCAGGAACCTCGTCGGACCACCGTCGGAGCCTCGCCGGACCACCGCCGGAGCCTCGCGCGGACCACCACCGGAGCCTCGCTCGGACCACCGCCGGAGTTTCGCCGCACCACCATCTCAAGGCCCGACGTTCAAGCCCGATGTTCAGGCCCGACGTTCAAGCCCGACGTTCTGCTGAAGGCACAACGTTTTGCTCAAGGCCCGACGTTCAGGCCTGATGTCTTCATCTGAGGCCCTCACCTTCGTTAGAGGCCCTAACCTTCGCCAGAAGTCCTCACTTTTACCAGCGGTCTTCACCTTCGCCAGAGGCCCTCACCTTTGCCAGAGGCCCTTATCTTCGCCAGATTATCATCAAAGGCCGTGTGCTCCACCAAAACATCACATGAGGCCCAGACTTCTGCCGGACCACTACTTGAGGCCTTGAGCTCCACCACGCCACCACCTGATGCCCACAGTTCTCCCATAATACTGCAGACTACGGTCCTTTCGAACTCTGTCGCATACTGCGGTCCGTCCGACCTCTATCACCAGTCAACGGTCTTTCTGACCCCTGTCTCCTGCCGACTACGGTCCCTTCGACCTTCGTCACCTACTGCGGTCCGTCCGACCTCTATCACCAGACAACGGTCTTTCTGACCCTGTCTCCTGCCGACTACGGTCCTTTCGACCTCCGTCGCCTACTACGGTCCGTCCGACCTCCATCAACAGACAACGGTCTTTCTGACCCCGGTCTCCTGCGACTACGGTCCTTCTGACAAAACAAACATGTCTATGTTGATTATTGTAACTCCCATAATGTAATATGTTCTATATGACGTACATTTGTAACATCAAGCTAAGGTCTTCTCCCTAAGAAGGGCCTCATTTGTAATCGATTACAAATACTAGTGGATTCATTCAAACTGGGCCAGGCCCCGTGGTTTTTCCCCCTTTTCAGGGGTTTTCCACGTAAAAATTCTGGTGTCTCTTATGAACGCTACACCCTCTCACTTATCTGATTATGTGATGGATCTTCGTACAATGCTAAGACGTTAAACTATATATTTCTCTACCGCCGCGAATACTCCAGGACGCAACAATCATAATATTACAGTTTACCCAATATCTTAATATCCATGTCAAAGCTCAAATAGAATTGGTATGTGCTGCGACATTGGTAACATCAAATGATATGATTGTCATCATAAGAAGATGATATTATAATCAATCAACTCTAAAGTTACAGAGGTCTATTATCATTGCAAAAATAATATAAATCTTAAAATAAATGTCCCTTAGGTTGTCCCTTTAGAGGATGAATGCATTAGTCATTATATGAGTCTTCAAAGATTATACAAAGCACATATGAATCATGATTAGCCATAATATTTAATGTT
Organism: Dendrobium officinale; assembly: GCA_019514585.1. Lineage (NCBI taxonomy): Eukaryota > Viridiplantae > Streptophyta > Magnoliopsida > Asparagales > Orchidaceae > Dendrobium > Dendrobium officinale. The sequence continues at coordinate 89,123,359 of CM033683.1, forward strand.
AAAGGAGATGTTAATAAGTGATATGCAAATCTTCACAAATTGAGATGAGTAATCACATTCCAATTTTATGATAATGAATTATATTTTTAGAAATTGCATGCACTAATTGTTAGTACTCTTTTTACGAATTCAATGAAGTTATTACTTGTATTGATTGTTATTGAAAACTATCTACACGGATGTTCTCATTTTCATGCCTGTAATTATCATTTTAATGCAAATGATATCATGCACTTCTCACACTTCAAACTATTATGAATATTTAAAAAAAAAGGAAAAAAAAAAACTATTATGAATATTTCATGAAATATATTCAAAAGTTATTATTGAAAGTAGATGTGTGATGAAGAGAATGTAAGAAAAATGCTTATAGAAATAAATGAATATTGACAAAAAAATTTATCATGGTTGATACCCAAGTGATTTGCCTAATTTGTGCTTTTTTTACTATATATTAAAGGAAATGTTGTTCCTTTTTCTTTTGAGAGAATATGATTTATAACAGTAATTAATCCATAGTATTATGTTGATAACAAATTATTTCTCTCAATTAACGATTCCGGATAAGATCTTGATTATTATATGAATGAACGAGGATAATACCTATGTCGTTGACTTTTTTAATGCTCGTATCTTGTTTGATCATTCATAATATTTTAAAATATAGATATTTATGATATTTTCAAATTCAAAGAAAAGGAGCATATAAATATAAAAAACTACTTAAAACATATTCCTTACTTTGGTAAATTTTAAAATTCCTTTTGAATATTAAATTTTAGTTGTCCATATTCATTATAATATTTTCATTAATAAGAGTAATTTTTTTAAAATGACATGCATATAATAACGCATGCAAAAATTTAGCATATTTTTAAATATATTCAAACGGGCAACTTATTCTATTATAAAGGCTTACACCAAAATCACTTGCATATTTACAATCACACATACAAATATAACAAAGCTTCAAAACAAGAGAAATTATTACGTGCAGATACTGGACGGGAAGAACCATCCGGCTTTGTCTATGTGTGAACCATAAAATCACAATGAATAATAAAAACGTTGCGCTTTTACTATTCATGTTGCATTTTCACTATTCACATAGATAAAATTGAACAGTTCTTCGGTCCGATATCCGCACATGACATCTTAAAACAAACGCTACATAATAGTACAAGCCATTTACTGTTGACACAACTTCATAACATTCAACTGACTTATGAGAAATAGTTCAAAACCAAATATGCAACAGCAGCAGGAAACCAGCTACTGAACTGGAAAGTCATGGCTCGATCCCACTAGACGAACCCAAGTTACTAATCAGCGCCAGCGCGTCGCTAGTACGCCTCGCGGCCAGCACAACCAGCCCCCTGACCGCCTCCCTCCGCCCCGCCAAATCCACTCCTTGAAGCTCATCCGCGCACATATTGTCTTCCGTCAGCGCCGCGCTCAACCAAGTCCGCGCGTTCTCCACCCACGCCTTCCCCTCTCCCATCTCACCCTGCGACTTCTGCAGCTTCTGAACCGAGTCCCTCATCGTCGTCAAACAGTCACGAAGCACCATACTCTCGCCCGGCTTCAGCGGAGCTACGCTCTCCGCCGCGCTCGAGATCGCAGCCAGCGCGCTCTTCGCCTGCGCAAGGCTCGCAGACACCGCCGCATGCGCCAGCTGCTCGCGGGTCGACTGTAATTTGCGGAGCCGCGTTGTCGTCGCGATTGGTGCCTGCAACGCCATTAGCAGAGCAATTGTAACGGCTACAACACTTCCGGCCATCTCGATTGTTTTCTTCGTTGGATGTCTAAAAAAGCTTTCTTTTATAGGCGGAAGAGATTGCAGAGAAATGTGGGGAGTCATTAACGGTAGTCGGTGGATTGAGACCCTTGCGGGGGGACATGCTTTGACTTATGGGTGATTAGTATTTGATTAACAGTTTAATTAGTACGATAGGCCAGGGGGAGCAGACGTAAAAGGCGAAAGTCCGGCCGTTGGACGGCGTGCAAATTGGGCTGCTTCTGAGTGTAGATAAGTGTATAGATTTGCGACCAGTTTGGTGCGCACAGGTGCGCTTCTCTTGCGGCGGTCACAGCGGATCTTGCAGGTGGAAGTCATCGATATTTGCCAGTTTGAACCGTGTGAGAATTAAGTATTTGGTTTCGGAGATTAGCGTGTATGAAATAATTAATGAAGGCGAAAAGCGTGGATTGATATGGATTTGTTCGAATTAGAGCGATAGTTATCCAAATCACCCACGGATGTTTAGTTTGGTTGGTGGGCGAGTATAACTGGGAACCTCTCAACCCGTGTTCGATTTCCCTCAGGTGACAGCGCCTCTTAAGTGTGCGGGTCAGGAGGTTATGTAGGAGTAAGTGCATCTTCCACGACAGCACAGAGATTAGTTACACAATCAAGCGCCTCACAAGTTAAGATAGCAGTGGGTAGATATCCTCGTTCCCCACAAAAAAAAAAAAATTATCCAAATCAGCCTTAACTCTTTATTTGAATTACAAGCTGTAGAAACCAAATGGTTTCTTGATAAAAGCTGCTATGACTTGAAATAGTAAACTGAGCCAGCACAGAGAAGAATAGGAAAAGGTAATTTCATATGTGTTCAATAGGTTACAAGGCATCCTATATATAGGCTTTACAGCTAGTGACAAGTACACAGTAATTACATATTTATCACAGAATTATTTATTTAATAATCTGAGATTTGTCTTCTAATAGCCCCCCACAAACTGACGGGTTCTCGTTAACCGTGAGTTTGAGTCTTAGAGTTTTAAATCGCAGTGTTGGTAGAGATTTTGTAAATATATCTGCTATTTGATCTGTGGTATTAATCGGAAAAATACGAATATGATTGTGTTGAATGTGATCACGTATGAAGCGTTGATCTATCTCAATGTGCTTCGTACGAGCATGAAACACAGGGTTATTAGCTAATGCAATAGCTGACATGTTGTCGCAGTAGATGTCCATAGGATGATTTTGAGGTGCACCGAATTCAGTGAGAAGTTTTCGAATCCAAATTACATCAGCTGTGAGAGCGGCTAAGGCACGATATTCTGACTCCGTGGAGGATCTTGCTACGGTTTGTTGCTTCTTGACGGTCCATGAGACTAAGGTGTTGCCAAGAAAGGAGCAGAAACCAGAAGTTGACTTTCTTGAGTCAGGATCACCGGCCCAATCCGCATCTGAAAATGAAGTAAGAGAAAAATTAGATTTAGAAATAGGTAAACCGAAATGGAGAGTACCTTTTATATAGCGTAAGAGTCGTTTAAGAAGAAAGGCATCCTGAGAAGAAGGGTTGTGCATATGCTGAGATAAGAGATTGACACTATATGCTATATCCGGGCGCGTGAGAGTCAAGTATTGCAAAGAACCGACTAGCCGGCGATACATGGTTGCGTCCGAAAACAGAGTTTCCGGTGGCAAATTATGAGGAATTTTTGTACATGTCGGGTTTTGAACAGGGTTGCATTTGCTTAGTTTTGCCATATCAAGTAGCGTTGTGGCATATTGGGCTTGAGACAGAAAAAGCTGATCGGCAGTTCTGTCAATTTTAAGTCCCAAGAAGTTGTGTGCCTGCCCGAGGTTCTTCATGGCAAATTGATTACTCAGCTGTGTAAGAATCTTGTTAATGTAATTGGTATTATTACCGGTGAATAATATGTCATCAACGTAAATTAACAAGAAAAGCTTAATATCATCTTTGTGAAAAAGAAATAAAGAGGGATCAGAAGAACTGTTTTTAAAGCCAAGGGATAAGAGATACGCTGTGAACGTGTTGTACCACTGCCTCGGAGCCTGTTTAAGACCGTATAAGGCTTTGTGTAGCCGGCATACGTAGTTTGGGTGATTTGGATCTTCGAATCCCTTTGGTTGGTGCATAAAGACTGTCTCCGAGAGATTGCCGTGAAGAAACGCATTTGCAACGTCTAATTGATGAACTTGCCAATCATGAGTAAAAGCAAGGGTGAGAAAAATCCTAATAGTTGGTAATTTAGCCACAGGACTAAAAGTCTCTGTGTAATTGAGACCGAATTCTTGATTGTTTCCGAGTGCCACAAGACGGGCCTTGTGTTTAGCGATAGAGCCGTCACTGTGGAGTTTAAGACGATACGTCCACTTGCATCCTAATATTTTGGAATTCGGTGGAGGGACTAAACTCCAAGTGCCCTGTTGATGTAATGCTAGAATTTCATCAGCCATAGCCTTACGCCATTCCGAGTGTTTGACTGCATCCGTGAATGATGTTGGGGTGGTCGAAACAGGTGCTGGATCATGTTGATGGAGTAAGTTTAATCGATTGACCGGCTTAAGCGATCCTGTTTTATGTCTCGTGATCATGTGATGAGAACTGGGAGCAGTAGAAAGGCACGGTTGAGGTCTTAATATGGAAGCGGGATGCTGTGGCAAACTGACAATATCAGAGTTCTGGTGACATGTTGGAAGAACCGAGGACGTCGCCATGTTGGGAAAAGTATGGCATGCCTGTTGATTGGCTGTAGTAATAGATTCAGGTATAAGCATAAATGAGGGAACCACATTGTTTGACTTTTGCTTTGCAGGACTGATACTGGCTTGTTTTTCATTAAAGGGAAAACATTGTTCATTAAAAGTTAAATGCCGAGATATGAAAATTTTATTAGTTTGTATATCCAGACATTTATAGCCTTTATGAACATCAGAATAGCCAATGAAAACACATTGTTTGGACTTTGGTTGCAATTTTGTGACGTGTGTGAGAGGGGGTAACAGTGGATAGCAAGCACATCCAAAAGTACGAAGAAGCATATAGTTTGGTTTAAATTTTGTGAAGTAGCTCAAAAGGAGAGAAATTATTAGTATTGCGTGATGGCAATCGATTTATTAAATAGACTGCCGTAAGTACCGCGTCTGGCCAGTAAGTATACGGTATATGAGCTGTGTGCAATAGGGATCGAGTTGTTTCAATGATATGACGATGCTTCCTTTCCGCAACTCCGTTTTGTTCAGGAGTATACGGGCAGGATATTTGATGCGAGATACCGTGATGCTTCAGAAAATCAGTGAACGTATGACTGAGGTATTCACCTCCTCCATCAGTACGAATGCATTTTATAGATCTAGATAAATATTTTTCAATGTACTGCTTAAATGTAAAGAAAACTTGGACAACATCAAATTTATGTTTTAAAGGAAATAACCAAGTAAAACGAGTGCAATCATCAACAAAAATAGCATAGTATTGAAACCCTTGAGCAGATATATGCGGCGCGGGTCCCCAAATGTCCGAATGTAACAGTTCTAAAACATGTTTCTTGCGATTATCAGAAGATTCGAAAGACATTTTATGAGCTTTAGAAACATTACATGACATGCAAGAATTTTCAAAGTCTATATGTAACTGAGGATAAGAAGAAGCAAGAAACTGTAATGTATTTTTATTCGGATGGCCAAACCGATTGTGCCAAGAAAAAGTAGACGTGCGAGTAGTCGAGCAAGCTTGAAGAGCAGTCGACTGGAGTGTAGTTTGAAGCGGATATAATCCGTTACGGCAAGGCCCTTGAAGAAGAACCTCTTGAGTCTTCAAATCCTTCAAATAAAATCCATTAGGATCAAACACAATAGAGATATTGTTGTCCTTAGTAAGTTGAGAAATGGATAATAAATTGTATTGAAGCTTTGGAGTATGAAAAAGTTGAGTTAATAGAAGTTTTCGATTAGGTGTAGATAGCAAACCTGTACCGGAATGATCTATACCTACAGAGCGGCCATCACCAATGGTAACGGTATCAGGACCATGATACGGAGAGGAAACAGAGAGGTTGTCAATTGCATTTGTGAGATGCGAAGAAGCCCCGGAATCAAGAAACCAGTCTGTTGTGTTTCTTGAATTTCCAGCGACGAGAGCGGTGTTGTTATTGTTTGCCGAAGGTGTATAATTCTGATTTAGTCTATGCCAGCATGACGATGCACTGTGCCCCTTCTTTAAGCAAATTTGACAGATCGTGGAGGCATTCGGATTGGATATGCGTCCATTGTTTTGCTGAGGTGCATTTCTTCCACGAGGTCGCCGCCCACGCCCACGTCCGGAGTATAGCGCCGTGGTCGGATCAGTCACTGATTGCAGCCGAGAGACTTCAGAAGCCACATGAATCTCTTCACTAAGTAGAAGAGCATATAAATTGTCAAGGGAAATAGGAGTTTGCATTGTTCGAATGGCTGTTTTGAACGACTGATACGATGACGGCAAACCATTCAGAATGTACAGAATTATATCTTCAGTATCCACAGCCGATCCGGCGGACGCTATATTGTCAACTAAAGACTTGATATCAGCAAGGTATTGAGTCATGGAGTTGTTCTTGAGAGAGATATGGTGTAGATCATTCTTTAGTTGAATGACTTTGGATCGATTTGTGGATTGGAATCTTGTTTCAAGAGTATCCCAGATGGAGGCCGTGGGAGTCTAAATGAATAATGTAGGGAAGAATAGGTGCGGAAATAGTGGAGCAAAGCGCGCAGCAGAAAGATTTTGATCGGAAAGAAGCCATTGAAGAAATGCGGGATTGGAGGAAGACGATGACGATTCATCGGAGCTGGAGAGAAATCGCGCCGGTTTTGAAATTTTTGAATCAAGAAAAGTTTCAAACCCATTGGCACGAAAAACCTTAATGATTTGAGATCTCCAAACCGCATAGTTATCAGATGAGAGCTGGATTTGCACAATGGATTTTAGGTTAGAAACCACAAATTTAAGAGTAGATGAAAGAACCAGAGAGTCTTGCGGAGCGGATATGGCTTGTTCTTCTGTTTGGGATGAAGATACTGTCGCCATTTTTGCCGTTCTTGAACGCCCGCTCTGATACCATGTAGAAACCAAATGGTTTCTTGATAAAAGCTGCTATGACTTGAAATAGTAAACTGAGCCAGCACAGAGAAGAATAGGAAAAGGTAATTTCATATGTGTTCAATAGGTTACAAGGCATCCTATATATAGGCTTTACAGCTAGTGACAAGTACACAGTAATTACATATTTACCACAGAATTATTTATTTAATAATCTGAGATTTGTCTTCTAATACAAGCAATATCGTTTGTGCTGATTTGATGCAACACTTTGCTTTGTAATTTGATAAAATTGTAACGACTACATTGAAATTGTAACTGTTATGATGCAACATTTTGCTTTTGCAAACGGGCCAGATCTGTCAACCCAAATCCGATCCGTGCAATTTTGCAAACAGGTCAGATTTGTTTATATTTGAAATTCTTTTAATTTGAACAAAATCAAAATTTTCATTAGTATTCTTAATATTTTGATTTGGAGGCTAATTAATATTAGTAGTCACTCTCTTTTACAAAAAGCTGTCTTACAGTTAATGTTTTGTTTACTAATGAGTTACAATGAAGGGTATTTGCATCCCAACTGAATGATAGAGTATTATGAAATGAATCATTATTCCGGACATGATCTCTGAACCATATTAGTGACATATTAATCACAATCAAAGATCAAACTAATCACTAATAAATAGCTTTAGAAAATAGTTTAAAATTATTTTAATTAATTATTTAATAATTAAATTACTAAACTTAAAACTTATCTATTTTGTTATCACTAATTAACCATTAGTTATAATTAGTCTTTGAAATCTAATTAATAAAAATAATAAATGTTTTAATATGGATTATGATTGACTCTAAATCTCTACAATCAATCTCCATGATGATTTGAATTGCCATTATGATTTGTATGATCACAATTACTGTTTTTATATTTCACTTGGAACTATTTTCTACGATAGCTTTGTAATTCAAAAATTTATTGAAAGTAATAGAAAAAGCATTGATCATAAGCTGTTCCAAACGAAGCCTTAATCATGATTCATGTCAAATTCAAATGTAATATGTTCAAATATATAATCATTTCAACATAAATTAAGAGGCTGATTTGGTTGAGTAGATCAATGCTTATTTTTTTTTACTTTTTAATTAATAGAAATGTGTCCATTTAATTCATTTGAATACAATGAGGCCAAAATCACTAAGACTATATTCATTCCCTTTTTAAGTTTGTTTCCATAGGAAACATTATTAGTCAACTTGACATGTGAAGGGATAAATTTGACTAAACTTAGGCTTCACTTTTTTTTTTTTTTTTTTTAAAGCAAAACTGAAACATATATTAATCAATTCAAAACAGTTACATCAATGGAAGAAAGGGAGCTAAAGAAAAAAAAAAGGAAAATTACATGCAAAAAGCGGGCTCAGTAAGCGGCCGAGGCTTCCAGAGTCCATGAAGCCTCGCACGGACCGTCCAATAAGGAGTAGACAACGTCTGTGATGCCCCATAATCAAATAGTGAAAGGATTCGTCTGACATTCTGATCGAACTCCATTCCAGTTGCCTTGCTCGGACCTGAAAATTTAAACCACATATAATGAGCTTACAAAGCCCAGCAGGTCACCAAAGCCTACAACTGAAATCAAAGCACGGCGATGCTATCAATATGCAGGTCAATATAAAATCAAGTCAATCAATGGTCAATGGGTCTATGCAAGGAAGAAATCCGTCAATAAAATCAAGTCTACGCAGCGGAAATCAAATCAGTAGTCAATGCAGTACAGAAATCATCGATAAATCAATACGTCTCAGCAATCAAATCAATAAGTACTCCTAGTCAATGTCCAATCAACGTAGTAGTGTCTATCAATCTATACTATCTATACTATCAGGTCAATCAACCGTGTCGTCTAATCAATTCATCGAATCTATATCATCTATTCAATCAATATAAATCTATATCATCTATTCAAAATATAAATCTATATCATCTGTCGAATCAATAAAGAAATCCATAAAGCTCAAAATCAATGCCTCAATCAAAGCTCTACAGTCTCTATCTATTGCTATCGATAACATCAATACGGTCATCTAGTCGTCTCACTTATCATATTCATCTATAACATCAATATAAAGGAATCATATCAGATCATTTACTTGCAGATCAATCTATCGTGCAATCTTATCCATTAATTCTTCCAGTCAATTATCTATCAGCAAGAAAATCCATCGAACAATCGAATCAACTCAATAAATCAACCTCTATACAATGAAATCATCAGGTCAATTGAAATCAATACAATCAGCTCCCTAAAGAAATCTATTCTACGATAAATCAATAACCTATCAGGATCTGTCGTATCAATAATATCCATATGTCAATATCATATCTATATCAATGTCTATATCGGTCTCTATCAATCGATACAATCTATACCAATATCAATGTCAATATCTATAAATCATTACAACATCTATCAGTGCCAAAATCACTAAGACTATATTCATTCCCTTTTTAAGTTTGTTTCCATAGGAAACATTATTAGTCAACTTGACATGTGAAGGGATAAATTTGACTAAACTTAGGCTTCACTTTTTTTTTTTTTTAAAAAGCAAAACTGAAACATATATTAATCAATTCAAAACGGTTACATCAATGGAAGAAAGGGAGCTAAAGAAAAAAAAAAGGAAAATTACATGCAAAAAGCGGGCTCAGTAAGCGGCCGAGGCTTCCAGAGTCCATGAAGCCTCGTACGAACCGTCCAATAAGGAGTAGACAACGTCTGTGATGCCCCAGAATCAAATAGTGAAAGGATTCGTCTGACATTCTGATCGAACTCCATTCCAGTTGCCTTGCTCGGACCTGAAAATTTAAACCACATATAATGAGCTTACAAAGCCCAGCAGGTCACCAAAGCCTACAACTGAAATCAAAGCACGGCGATGCTATCAATATGCAGGTCAATATAAAATCAAGTCAATCAATGGTCAATGGGTCTATGCAAGGAAGAAATCCGTCAATAAAATCAAGTCTACGCAGCGGAAATCAAATCAGTAGTCAATGCAGTACAGAAATCATCGATAAATCAATACGTCTCAGCAATCAAATCAATAAGTACTCCTAGTCAATGTCCAATCAACGTAGTAGTGTCTATCAATCTATACTATCTATACTATCAGGTCAATCAACCGTGTCGTCTAATCAATTCATTGAATCTATATCATCTATTCAATCAATATAAATCTATATCATCTATTCAAAATATAAATCTATATCATCTGTCGAATCAATAAAGAAATCCATAAAGCTCAAAATCAATGCCTCAATCAAAGCTCTACAGTCTCTATCTATTGCTATCGATAACATCAATACGGTCATCTAGTCGTCTCACTTATCGTATCCATCTATAACATCAATATAAAGGAATCATATCAGATCATCTACTTGCAGATCAATCTATCGTGCAATCTTATCCATTAATTCTTCCAGTCAATTATCTATCAGCAAGAAAATCCATCGAACAATCGAATCAACTCAATAAATCAACCTCTATACAATGAAATCATCAGGTCAATTGAAATCAATACAATCAGCTCCCTAAAGAAATCTATTCTACGATAAATCAATAACCTATCAGGATCTGTCGTATCAATAATATCCATATGTCAATATCATATCTATATCAATGTCTATATCGGTCTCTATCAATTGATACAATCTATACCAATATCAGTGTCAATATCTATAAATCATTACAACATCTATCAGTGCCAATATCTATGAATCAATACGCAGAATCCATATCAATATCGGTGCCGGTATCTACGAATCAATCAAATCGAGAAAATCAATCGGAAAAGCAATACGATAAATCAATAAAATCAATAAATTCGTCAAATCAATCAATCAATCAAATCCAGTTCATATGATCAAGTCGATAAAATCAATCGGAAGGACAATACGATAAATCTACAGTAGCAAGTCGAATCAATGCAGTCGAATCAATGCAGAATCAATGGTATCAATGAATCTATGAATCTATGTCGTCCATGTCCATATCAATATCAATGATCAATAGTCAAGTAGTATCAATGCTCAATGATCAATCAATGAAATCAATCGATGAAATCAATGAATCCGTACGATAAGAAATCAATTCGATAAATCCATCAAATCAATAAATCAATCGGAAATCAATAAATCAATGCAGATCAGGAAATCCATTCGTACACCTGCAAATCCATATAATGGTCTTACTCGACAAGCACAAACACTAGTCATGATCGATAGTGCTGTTGTAGAATCTATATTGCTGTTGTAGATATCCGCACGTTGGTTCTATCAAGAAGAGTCGTCACTCTTTTGCCCGTCGGCCGCCCGTCGGCATATAAAACTCCTTATAACTCCCAATCGTTATAGTGCTGTTGTAGAAATCCATGATCGATGTTTAAAGGAAAGCCCGTCGGCCCACCATCCTGTACAGGTCAATATCTATCTCCAACCAACGTTCAACTAGGTTCCCACTTGTCTTTCAGTATCAATCAATTCGATCAATAGTCAATGCAATAATCAATGCAATAAGCAATAATAAAGAAATCTGGAATAATCATATCAATAATCATACACATATCAAGTAAATCTATCAATTTCGGGAAAATCAGAAATCGTACGAAAATCGGGCAGCGTAACGGCAGTCGGTCAAATTTACACAAAAATCCTGCAAAAAGACACGATTTCAAAATCTCACCAAATTACAGACGAAGATCCATAACATCAATATAAGACTATTGCCCTATAGAAATCAAATCAAATCAAGTCCCGATAATTTTCTATTCGATTAAAATCGCGTAGAATCAATTCCGACCGGTAAAATCTTCGTAGAATACAGTCAAATCGTGAACAATAATCATATCTATAACATACTAAAAGTTGTGCGGTGAAAGTTGTGTCAATACGAAATCACGTCAAAAATTCGACTACGAAAACACAAAACAGATCACAACTCGGTCAAAACTCAATATCTTTGAAAACAGAAATAGGGTTCAGAGTCCTTACCATGAGATCTTCACTTTTCCCAACAGCAGCGTCGGACGAAAAGCGCTCCGCGGCCTCCAAAACCAGGTTTTCCTCTTTTTCCCTTTTCTCTTTCTCTCTCTAAAATCAGATATTTTAAATAAAAAATGATTTTTCTCTCTCATCAAAACGATCTCAATCTCATATATCATTTGTCTGATCGGCCCGGCCGATCGCCAAATCGTCCCGGGACGATCAGACCAGAAAAATCGTCCTGGACGGTTCCCAGAACTATTCTCAGGCCGATATTTTCTACAGTGCCGATCGGCCTGGACGATTTCCAATCGTCCTGGACGATCCTGAGAGGAAAAATCCAAATCAGAGAGGAACAGTAAGGGAACGAGGTCTCACAACGTCCAACCCGAAAAGCCACACCAAAGGTTGCCACCAGCAAAACGACAGGGACGCGAGCCCTGACCACATCATAGCCCTTAGCCCAGCGCAACATCAAATCGAACAACCAAAAAGCATATAAATCCCGAGGAGAGCAGAAGGAGAAAAAGAAAACAAAACTACACGAAAAATCATCTTCTACATCGGCCTCTCCCCCGAAATCTCCCCCGAGATGCAACATTTAAAGTAGGTCTAGCACGAACCAGAGTGAAATCATTGCCAGGGTCAAAACCCCCACAGAAATCCGGAGAAGCCAAACCACCTTCAGAAAATTCAAATTCCGATTCACAATCCGACGAACCATTCAACCAATTAAGATTGTTCCTAATATCCACACCAGAAGAATCACCCAAACAGTTAGCCATAGATTGCGTATTGATCAAATTCACTGGAACCTCTATTAACCTGTTGACAATCGGATTACTCACATCTTTGACACCAGACGAAGGAGGCTCAGCCTCAAACATAACAGGAACCAAAGCAACAGACGAATTAACAGCAGCACCACCTTCCGAATTATTAAAATTTTATGTAGAGATAGTCGGCATAATCACATTGCTAACAGACGCTAAAGCAGGAGGAAAAAAAGGTGTAGCATTAGGGGATAAAGCAACCGTAACAATATCAAAAGTAATTCCGCCAACACCTAGCACTCCATTAGCCACCAGAGTAGACACAGGTTCATTCAAAACACCCTGAACTAATGTAACTGAAACATGATCTACAATTATAGTAGGAGTTTCTACAGTTATGGGAAGAGCAGATGGTTCCAGCTCAGCATTAATAGTAAGGCAATCATCCACAACCAGACAAACCTCACCATTCACAACCTCACCATTCACATCCTTCAACGAAACGGAAACCCCCTCAACAACAGGGGTAATAGACGGAGGCTCAGCAGCATGGAAATTAACGGGAAGAAAACCCGCATTCACATTTTCACACTCCAAACAATATGAGTAACAACATTATCGCCATTTCCAACCTCTAAATTAGCGATAGGGGGAGGGGGAGAGTTCTGAATGACAGGTGCAGAAGGGCGGCAGTTGCCGAGCGAGTGACCAATACATTTACAGCCGGCACAGAATTGAGGGAACTCGTAAAAAACCACCTCTTGAGTGTAACCTAGCGATTTTGAGCCTAACCAAACTTTCTTAGGATAGGATTTCGTTATATCTCGCTCAACTAGCACACGGGCAATAGCAGGACGGGATCCAACAGCAGTAGCTTCGTCAATTTTCAGCGGCTTCCCAAACAATCTGCCAAGACCAAAAAGAATACGAGGCGAAAAGAAATGGGGACGAAGATGAGGAAACGAAATCCAGACAGGTATCACCGGCGATTCAACACCAATGTCCAACGTCGGCAACCACTTCGTCAGTTTCATAAAGCAATTAAAAACTAGGTAAGAACAGTGACAAAACACCCTACAGTAATCTAGATCATTAGATAGCTTGATCAGAATATGAGAATGATCTAAAATCGTAACAGAGACCTCATTTTTCAACTTCAAATTGAAAAAAAATTTACTAATAGATTACATAGGAGGCCTTTTAGAAGGAAAAAAACCAACAAGAGAAAACTGAAAGGGGGCAGCAAGCTCATTAATTTCCTGATCATAAACCCATAACGACGATAAGCCACGGAACGTGGAAGCATGCAAATCCGGAAAAGAGGACTTTGAACCAGCAAGTGCTTCAAGAAATGATCGTGAATGAGAACCCCCCCCCCCCCCCCAAAAAAAAAAAAAAATCGGGGTCTTTTAACTTAACAGCCCCCATGCCGGCACGGCCGGCAAAGATGAGAGAAAACCAGCAAAATAAAATTACCAAATGAGAAAGAAGAAGCAAAGAAGACGAAAACTCCCCTGAAAACGAGAGATCACCGTGAGAGAAAGCCCCCGCCGGGCGAGGGAAGATGCCCGGAGCCACGAAACCCTAGAAGAGCGGCTAGGGCGCGTAAAGTTGAAAGGATTATTTAGTAAGTCACCATTAAAACTTAGGCTTCACTTGTGACTGCTTTCGTATTTCTTTTTAAAATAGTTTTTTAGTACAAAAAAAATAGATTCAAGAAATTTTTTTTACTAGAAAGCTATTTTAGAAAGTAAGAAGAAAGTCGTCCCAAAAGAAGCCTTAGTTTCATTCAGGACCTTTTTAAATATTTTTTAAAATAATTTTTAAATATAAAAATCTCTTTAAAATAGAAAAAATAGAAGCCAAATACTACCCTAAAAGAAACCTTAATATTTTAATTGGTTAATATAAGCTGGTCCTTAACAAGTTATCCTTAACTAAAATAATAAATAAGGTTATATGTTTTTATATTAATACACATCGAAAACATTTTTTTATATATCTTTATGTCTATTTATATAATATTCAGATTTTCAATGCTGGTAAAAAAATATCACTAATATTAATGGATCACAGCCCACCTCTACAAATCATATGACGGGCCTGGAGGCCTCTTTCCGAAGCACTTTGCAAGTTAATGGATAGCAGCCCATCCTCCATGTATTTTGGGACATATAATTTCGGATATGTATCATTAAAAATTTAGCAATTAATTTGTTAAATTAATATTCTTATATTTTTGCTTTTTATATACTATTCAATTTCGGAAAACAAAATAAAGTTATAACCCATATCTGTTAGTTTTTAACAAAATTTTCTTGTTTATTTGGATTTTAGATTCACAAATAATTAAATTGAAAAGATAATAGTCATGATTATTGTTGAATCCGAATTTATTCATGAGTAACATCTGACTGTACTAGCAGGTCAATCTAGCGAGTTAGAACCACTGATTGTGGATGGAGAGCATAGACAAAGTAGAGATAGCAACGAAAAAGAACTATATATATCTAACTGACAAAATATCTAATATTCGAGAAAATGTCTTAATCGTCCAAAATGTAATTACATTCTCATTTATGATAGAATAAAAAGTATTATTTTGCATGTGAACACATTAATAATTTTAAGAGAATATAGACAAACTTATGATACAGGTCAATTTATCAAATGAAATATAAGATATTTTTACTTTATAGGACAACAAAAAAAAAAAAAAAAAAAAAAAAACAAAACAAATTTGTCTTATATATGCAAGACTGCAAGTGCACAAATCTAGCAAGATTAAGCGAGAAATTATTTGGTGAGAAGTCTGGATCAGAAGAATCAGTTGGATATGTGATATATTTGTACACATATTGTATCAAATTTTTGTACACATTGTGTATAAATATGTATATAATATGTACACTTATAGTCCGGACGGTTCTTCCTGTCTAGACTCCGCACAAACTAATTTCTTTTAAGAAATAATAAAAAAAAATATCCAAAAAAAAAACCTAAATATTTGACAAATTACTTTTAGTTGCGATGAACGCAATTACAAATAAGATAAAGAATCCATAGAGGCATTAATGATAGTTACCTAAACTAAAACTCAAATAAAAACAATTGAGCTCAATTAGGTTCACTTACAATTATATATCCTAAGAAAAATATCTTATTGCAATACTCTCTTTGAAGCCATCTCTAAATTTTAAATTTATTTCATAATTGTATCTCATATTTAGAATTTTTTTTTTTGTTATGATCAGTGACCAAAATATATATATATTTTTTTGTGATTGTCAATTCCATATTAAATTGCAGCACGTACATGCATGATCAACGGATCAATTTATAAAAATGAATCAAAAATTATTTCTAACAGTGATCGGATGGCTTCCAAGCAAAAATATCTTTGCCATCTTCATTTTTTTCATTACATTTGTGGCAAACATTCTGACACCAATTAATTAATTAATTAATGCTGATGACAGGGCTACTGTTTGTTTTAAGCATTCATTTTGTTTAAAAAAAATTTGAAGTTATTTTCTCTATAATAAATTTTAATCAATTTTATAAAATATTACAGTTATCCTAAACAGACTATTACTCTCTCAATGTAAAACTAGCCCCAAGGTCAATACGAACAAAGTTTTTGACGCCATTAAACTTCACTAGTAAATAGAGTCATTTGTTAGAGAAATTATTACGTGCTGTCACCGGACTGTCCGGAGGCCAATCAGGATGAGTTATATCCCCTGATACACAATGATACACAGTAAATTGGTGATGTGGCACGTTCTGATTGGCTTTCAGGAAGCATCTGGTGACCACACGTAATAATTTCGCCATTTGTTGAATTTAAATATTATATTTTTGACTAAAATATCTGTTATTCTAAAATATTCACGTGGGTGGCTATTAATGTACAATGTCACATATGGCTCATCGAGTCCATTAACTCTAAAATTGCTCAACATTGATCGTTAAAGTACCATGTAAAACACTATGAATTCAAGATAAGCCTGATGGTCTAGCTTAGCATATGTTGCAAATTAGTAATTTGATCATTATAAAAATAATGGGTATTATCAAATTTTAAAATGGCCTCATTAATTTGGAAATGATTTTTTTTTTTTTTTTTGGAATATTCAAAATTTCCAATCATTCAATTATAAACTTAAAACACTTTATGGAATATTCACCGAATCATATAAATCGCATCGTGTTCATTATGTTTGGTTGTGTGATTTACATTATTTTTTGCTGATCCGCACAACAATATGGACTTGTTGAATTGAGCTTAAGCTCAAGATCAAGCACAAAATTTGATTAGTTAGTCCAACTCAAGCTCAAATACAAAACAATTGAGCTCAATTAGGTTCAGTTACAACTATATATCCTAAAAAAATATCTTATTACACTAAGCTTTTTAAAGTTTTCTCTAAATTTTAAATTTATTTCATAATTGCATCTCATATTCAGATTTTTTTTTTTTGTTATGATCAGTGACCATATTAATTTTTTGTGATTGTCAATTTCATATTAAATTGCAGCACATGCCTGCATGATCAACTCAATTTATATAAAAAATAAAAAAATACTATTTATAACTATGATCAGATTGCTTCCAAGCAAAAATGTCTTTGCCATCTTCATTTTTTTTTCATTAAATATGTGACAATCATTCTGACACCAATTAATTAATTAATTAATGCTGATGACAGGACTACTGTTGATTTTAAGCATTCATTTTGTTTAAAAAAATTATAATAACAAAGTTATTTTTATCGACGGAAACTTTACAAATAAGTTTATAAAATATTGTAGTCGTCCCAAATAAACTATTACTCTCTCAATCTAAAATTAGCCCCAAGTTTCATACAAACAAGATACAAATCATAATAGTCATTTTTTGTAGAAATTATTACGTGCGGTCACCGGACAGTTTGGAGACCAATCAGAATGCTTCACGTCACTCGATACATAGCGGTACACAATAACCATACACAAAAAATTGGTGATGTGGTGCATCTTGATTGGCCTTCGGATGGCATCAGGTGACCGCACGTAATAATTTCTCCATTTGTTGAATGCAAATATTATGTAATATTATATTTTCGACTAAAAATCTACCATTCTAAAAATTTTCTCCTCCTTTTAGTCATTAAAATATATCACATTAACCCACTAATTTTCCATATATTACCCTCATATTATAATTAAAAAATGTGATATAGATAAGAAATTGCTGCTTATATAGATGGCTTTGAATGTAATTTCAGATATTAACGAGGTTAAATTTCGAGAAAATTTCTCCCTAAATAAACCGAAAATTTCATAAAAATTTCAAAGCCGACATGGCGGGCGACAAGGTCCCCACCACATCGCCACCTTAGCCAAGTTGCTCGCCGGATTTTTGGAACACTACGTACATCTCATGCACCGCATGCGAAGAACGGGTCCACATAAAGTTCTCACCCGCAAGTGTTGATCCATGGTACAGAAGATGCGTGCAACAGAACAAGAATTTCCCTTTCGCGTCACGGTCTACAAATGGGCCGTCCATTTCCACTTCACTTCTCGCTATCAGCCTTTAAATATTTGATTTGTTTGATTGGTCAGTGGTGTGCTGAGCTTTTTTTTTTTTTTTTTTAACAAACAATATATTAATAGATATGAAAAACGGTTACAACATCAAATGGCAAAAAAGAAAAGCAAAGTAGCAATACAGTATAAAATGGGCTCAGTAGTTGGCCGAGGCTTCCAGCATCCCAGGAGCCAAGCACGAACAATCCAATAAGGTGAAAAAAGCGTTCCGAAAATCAGCCAACTCAACGAAAGACACCAAAGGTTGCCACCAGCAAAGCGACAAGATACGAGCCCCAGCCACATCATTGCCCTTTTGCGACAAAGCAACAGAAACCCAAAGCCCGACAGGGAACAAAAATTTAGCATAAAAGTTATCGTCTTCTACGACCCCTCCCACGAGCTCTCCCTCGAGTGCCAATCGAACGACCAGGTCGCTCACAAACCAAAGTAAAATCATTTCCAGCATCAGAGCCCCCGCAAAACTCCGGCGAAATAAAGCCACTATTCGAATGATCAGATTCAGATTCAAAGTCGGACAATCCATGAAACCAGTCGACGTGGTTTATAATATCAAAGCCAGATTTATCGCCCAAATAATTAACCAAATTGAGCGTATCCACCACTTGAACAGGGACATCAACACAATTATTGGAACACACCAAGTTACCATTCAAATTCTTCACCAGCATACCCTCATGATCACTAACAACATTCACAACCGGTAAATGGGAAATTCCAGCATCAGACGAAAGAGCAGCCGGTACAACAGAACCAGCCCCAACCTCAGTAACAGGTGAAACATAATCCCCCATCGCAGGTAAAACAGGCTGAATTTCATTAACACAAACCACTGACTCAGTAACCAAAGGGACAAGGGGAACTGCATCGGGGGATAAGACAACCAAGTTACCAACGTGATAACAAGGCACAACATTCACGGCATTAACCAGATTAATCACATTCAACGGGGGTATAGAGTCGGATGAATTAAAATTAACCAAAGAATCCACAAACCCAGACACATCACCCACAGGGAGCGCCCGTTCCCCTTGATCAGAAGCAGGTAGATCACAGTTATTCAAAGCTACAACAACCGGTTCCACAGTAACAAGGTCAACATTTTTAGCAATAAGTTCTACATTTTTAGGTAATACAGACGTTTCCAAAACCACATTTTTAGACCTGCATTCACCCATCGTATGACCAAAACAGCGACAAGTACCGCAAAATGAAGGAAATTCATCCATAACGATTTGCTGGACATAGCTAGCTTATTTAAAAAATGCTAAGTAAAAAATATTTAGAATATATTAGAATTCAAGAGTTTAATAATAAAATTATTTAAAATATTTAAAAATCATATATATTACTTCTATACATATTAAGTATTTTTTTATTATGTATCATTTAATTTCATATTTATCTTCTTATCATATATAGTAATAAATATTTCAATTAAAATCATTTTCCTGTTTCATATAAATGCGTGGATTTATAAGCTGACTCGAACTCGTGTATTGGAGCTCAAGTTCCAGTTTGATAAATTAATCAATTTTAAGTTCATCTTAATCTGTTGGTTGAAAGTTTTGACTATCAATCAAAAGATCGACACGACTCGACTCGACTCGAGCTCAAATGACAACAACAACAACAACAACAACATCAAGCCTTTATCCCACTACGTGGGGTCGGCTACATGAATCCTTTTTCTCCATTGAGTCCTATTAAAAGCCAAATTCTCGTTTAAATCTAATAAAGAAAGGTCATTCCTAATATTTTCTAACCAAGTCTTTTTAGGTCTACCCCTACCTTTCTTAACACAAGTCAAATCTAATACCTCTACTCTCTTAACTGGGTCGTCGGAAGGCCGCCTTTTTATGTGACCAAACCATCTAAGGCGACTCTCTCTAATCTTATCTTCTACTGGAGCTACTCCAACCTTTTCACGTATATGCTCATTTCGTATCCTATCTCTAAGGGTAAAGCCACTCATCCATCTAAGCATCCTCATCTCTGCCACACTTAACTTAGTATTATGCTTCTCTTTTAATGGCCAACATTCGGCACCATAAAGCATTGCAGGCCTCACTACCATCTTATAGAATTTTCCCTTAAGTTTGAGGGGTACATTTCTATCACATAACAAGCCCGATGCATTCCGCCACTTCAACCATCCAACTTGAATTCTGCTGATAATATCCCCATCTATTTCACCATCACTCTGAACAATAGATCCAAGATACCTAAAACGTGTACTCTTATTAATGACTTGATCGCCCAAAGTCACAATCCCCTCACTAGGACTATTACTGCTAAAATTACACTCCATATATTCCGTTTTAGATCTACTCAAGCGAAAACCTTTAGACTCTAAGGTTGACCTCCATAATTCAAGTTTACCTTCAACTCCCTCTCTAGTCTTATCAACAAGAAGAATATCATCAGCAAAAAGCATACACCAAGGTACATCATCTTGCAAATGTCTAGTGAGAACATCCATGACTAAAGCAAATAGATATGGGCTTAAGGCTGATCCTTGATGTAACCCAACTGAAATAGAGAAATACTTGGTCAAAACACCTTGTGTTTGAACACAAGTAATAGCTCCTGCATACATATCTTTAATGATTTGAATATAAGCATTATTGACTCCTTTCTTATCAAGAACTCTCCATAGCACTTCTCTTGGAATTTTATCATATGCTTTTTCTAAAACAATAAATATCATATGTAGATCCTCCTTATTTCCTCTATATTTTTCCATCAAACCTCTGAATAAATGTATGGCTTCCATAGTCGACCTACCCGGCATAAATCCAAATTGATTTTGAGAAACATTAGTATCACGCCGCAACCTATGCTCTATAACTCGCTCCCATAATTTTAAAGTATGACACATTAACTTAATACCTCTATAATTCGTGCAATCCTGTGCATCGCCTTTATTCTTAAAAATAGGAATTAATACACTCATTCTCCACTCATCTGGCATCTTTTTAGTCTTCAAAATAGTATTAAAAAGTTTAGTAAGCCAAGAAATCCCTTCATCTCCTAAGCATTTCCACACCTCTATTGAAATATCATCAGGTCCAACAGCTTTTCCACCCTTCATTCTATTTAAAGCCTCTCTAACTTCAGTTTTACTAATACGCCGATAAAAAACAGAAATCTTTACTTTCATTTAGGGTGCTAAGGTCACTATAGTCAATCTTATTTTCAGACTCTTCATTAAAAAGTTTAGCAAAATATCTCATCCACCTTTGTTGAATATCATCTTCTAAGAAAAGTATTTTTTGATCTTCATCCTTAATACACTTCACTTGAACTAAATCCTTACTACTCCTATCTCTTTGTTTGGCTAACTTATACATATATCTTTCTCCCTCCTTAGTATTTAATCTATTATATAAATCGCTAAAAGCTAATGTCTTTGCATCGCAAATTGCTTTCTTAGAATCCTTACGAGCCACTTTATATAATTCCCAATTATCAGAATTTTTAAAATTAAACCAATTTTTATAACAAATCTTCTTATTTTTAATCTTTTCTTGCACAATTGGATTCCACCACCAACTATTTTTATTATTAGGAGCTTTTCCCTTATACTACTCCAAGCACATCTTTTTGCAATATTCTTAATATCACTAGCCACTTTTTCCCACATAACATTAGCATCCTCATGCACAGACAAAATCTTAAGATCTAAAATCTTACTCACAAAAATATTTTGGTTAATATTCTTTAAATGCCCCCATCTAATCCTCGAAAAAAGTTTTACTTTATTTTTTATTTTATGCCCCTTTATCTTAAAGTCCAAAACTAATAATCGATGTTGGGTACATAAACTTTCACTCGGAATAACTTTACAATCTTTGCAATCTAAACGGTTTAATTTTCTAATAAGAAAATAGTCAATCTGAGTTGTACTACATCCATTTTTATAAGTGATGAGATGCTCATTCCTTTTCTTAAATAAGGTATTAGCAATTGAAAAATCATAAGCTAAACAAAAATCTAATATGGTCTTGCCACCTTCATTCGTCGTTCCAAATCCATGGCCACCATGAATGCTTTTAAAATCAACTACCTCTTTACCAACATGTCCATTTAAATCTCCTCCAATAAAAACTCTTTCTTCAAGAGGTATATTTTGTATTAATTCTTCTAAGTCATTCCAAAAATTTAATTTAGAACTTATATC
Organism: Dendrobium officinale; assembly: GCA_019514585.1. Taxonomy (NCBI): domain Eukaryota; kingdom Viridiplantae; phylum Streptophyta; class Magnoliopsida; order Asparagales; family Orchidaceae; genus Dendrobium; species Dendrobium officinale. Next base: position 89,145,793 of record CM033683.1, read on the forward strand.
CAAACCTACCTGAGGAGCATAAGCACTTATAATATTAACAATCTTATCCTCAACAACAATCTTTAAAGCTATAATTCTATCACCAATCCTATTAATTTTTATAACATTATCCTTTAAACTCTTATCTATAATGACACCTACACCATTTCTAGTACGACTCCTACTCGAATACCAAAGTTTAAATCCTAAACTATCGATTTCCTTGGCCTTCTCTCCAACCCACTTAGTTTCCTGAATGCATAAAATATTTAAATTCCTATGAATCATAATATCTATTAACTCCATTAATTTACCCGTAAGGGAACCTATATTCCAAGTTCCTATCCTAATTTTAGTATCATGGACTAGCTTCTTTGCCCACATCCGTCCTTTATGCGGGAACCCTTGCCTATTTAACACTGCACCCGGGCGCCGGTGCAGCGGCCCTTGCACACTTGTCACTGTATTCAGGCCATACAGCGCGTCGCTTCCAGGGGACGCCCTAGCATTAACACAATTTCTTAAAGGACTCGAGCTCAAATGACGAATGTATAAATTTGCATTAATTGATCTGACTTGACTCGACTCGACTCATTTACATCCCTACTAAAATATTTTATGTACATCTAACAAAATATGATTAATAAATATCATAATTTAACCAAAACTTTCGGCCGGACGGGAAGCACTCCTTATTTTCAGCCATTATTTGTGCAACATAGAAAAGTTGACACTTTTAGGGACAGAAAAGGCAGATTCTTCAATCTACAATCATTTCCTTTAAACGTTGAAGTTGGGACCCCGAAAATAAGAACAGAGTAGGCAAGCAGTTGAGACAGTGATTTTTATATTAAATGTTAAATGATTCATTTTGTGAACAAATACTTAGAGAATTAGACAGGACACTCTTTCAATTTTTTTGGAAGTAACTTTATTTTTTATTTTTTATTTTTGGAACGAGGTATCTATCCACTGCCACTTTAAAGGAAGCGCTTGACGGCGTAACTAATACATCGGTGGAACATAGAGAGGCCACCCATCGGCATCAGACCCACACTTGCTTTGCCCCACTCAAGAGGCGAGGTTGTAGTAGAGGGGATTCGAATCAAGGATGGAGTGTTCCCAACCGTACTAGCCCACCAATCACCCTAAGCCTTTTTTTTATTTTTTTTTTATTTTTTATTTTTTCACCAATCACCCTAAGCCTTAGTCGGTGGAAGTAACTTTATTTCACTTGTGAGTTTGTTTGCGATAGCTTTATTATTATTTTTTTAAAAATAAATTTTTATAAAAAATATTTTGAGTTAAAAATTTTATACTAAAAAAGAATTTTAAGAAATAATAAGAAAGAAGTCAATCCCAAACAAAGATCTATCTTCAATCTCCACCATTCCAAAAATCTATCCCAAGATTCAACACGTTATACTTCAGCTTTAATATCCTCATTTGCGTCAAGCTATATCCACTGAGTTTCAAGCCCTTCAAACATAAGTGACCTGGTCTATAGTTCCTCTAAACTCTTCTCAAAATGTTCTTGGTAGTAAGTGGCTCTTTTGAACAAAACTTCATGATGATGATATAGTGGCTCAATATAAAGCTAGACTGGTGGCTTAAGGATGTACACAAGAATATGGTTTGGATTTTATGGAAACCTTTAACCAGGTGGCCAAACTCCAAACCTATCAATTTTTTCTAACACTTGCTATCCCTAACAATTAACAAATAAATCAATTGGATGTTTCAAATGGATTTCTTCTTTGAAAGCTCTCAGACACTGTCTACATGGTCAACCATCAGGATTCAAAGACCCAAATCATCTCACATATGTTTGAGAACTCAACAAAGTTATTTATGAGTTTAAATAGGCTCAAAGAGAATGGTTCTCCAAATTCACTGATTATCTTACTCAATGGGGTTTTTCTTTTAGTACAGTTGATCCCTCCCTACTGCTTTATTCCACATATAGTACAACTATTTATCTCTTTATTTATATATATGAAAACTTCTCATGAGTAATGATAAATCTCATTCACCGACTCCTCAAGAATCTTCATCAGCACTTTCAACTAAACAATTTGGGCACATTACACACGTTTATCGGGATACAAGTGCAACATCTCAAATCTGGACTCCTGCTTTCATCAACTCAACTATGCTACCACACCATTCTTGAACGGGCCGGCATGCTCTATTTTACTGTTGTGATATATAATTTTCTTAACACACATGCATGTTTTATCAAAGGCTATTTGTATATGTGTGCCCCAAATTTTGGGTTGCCCCAATCACTTATAATAATTTCTCCTAATTTTGAATAAAATTGTAAGATGTTTTTTTTAATGATATTTTCTATTTTTTGGGGAAATTTGGGGCAAAGCCCATATTAAATTAACAAAGTAAAAAGGTTACAGGTGTAAACAAAAACAACTATATATGAAGCAAATACAATGAAAGAAAGAAAAAGCCAACATAAAACAAGTATTGATCATAAAAAATTCTCAGGAGTTTTGGAATGGTATTTTCTTGCTAGCAATCAATCATGTACTTGAAAGTATCATTTGGACAAGCTAATCTAAAAATCCAGATGGTCTCATCAAAAGGAATAAAGTTTTGATATAATGTATAAATTGATTTAAATATTATTTATTGGGGTATTTACATACATACCACTTAATATTTATGTATTTACATACCTAAAACATTAATTTTGATATTTACTTATATTGTACTTTAGTATTTCAATCATATCAAAACAAGTATATAAAAAATGTTTTTCAATTTAAAAAGTAAATATTAGTTATATTTTTTTATGTGATTTGAAGCTTCGAACATTATGTAAATAAATATGAAAGTCTGGGTGTTAGATATATAAATACAAAAAAAATGATATGGTATATATATATGCAAATTCTAAATATATATTTATTTTATATCATAATATTTTATGGAAAGTGCATTGTAAAATAAATTATTTATATTTTAAATATTAAATTAATTGTTAATTTCAAAGTTATTTGTATCTAACAAGCCTTAAAACAAAAGGATAAAGAGTTCAATTAATCAATTTAAGATGAAGCAAATAAAGTTTGCCTTTGAAAAGATCCCTTTGACATGACTCTAGAATTTTAATAGGAAAACCGAATAGATAGTTCAAAAGCAAACCTTTGGGATCAAAGTTAATAGAAAACGTCTTTTCTTTTGGAAAAGAGGGGTAAAAACAAAATAGAAAGCAGCATCTATTGTAATGCTTTCTAAATTCAGGTGTTGACAATGAATGATGACAAGAGGTCTTAGAAATGAGTATATATTTGAAAAGGTTGGAGTAGTTGCATGGAAGATAAGATTTGAGAGAGTCGCTTTAGATGTGTTGGTCACATAAAACGGCAGCCTTATGATGATCAAGTTAGAAAAATAGAGGTATTAGATTTAACTTATGTTAAGAAAGATAGAGGTTGACCTAAAAAGACTTGGTTGGAAAATATTAGAAATGACATTTCTTTATTAGATTTAAACGAGAAATATTTGACTTTTAACCTAACACAATGGAAAAAAAGGGTTCATATAGTCTGAACCCACATAGTGGGACAAATGCTTGATGTTGTAGTAGTTGTTGTTGTTGATCTAAATATCCAAAAAAAAAAAAAAAGAATTATTTAAAAAAAAAACAATAATAAAATCCAAATGAACTTCCTTGAGCTATTCATTAATCACAAAAGTAAGGATAACTAATCACTAATTTTATCATGCTCGTACAGCACATATAACACGCGGAAATTAAGTAGTACTTAATGACTAAGATTACATGTAGATGTAACTAAGAGAAGAGACGTCGACGACGATGATGAGATATATCACGGAGCAACGGCGCCGGAGTGGGTGGTGGAAGACGCAAGAGCATTGATGAGGGCGAGAGCATTACTGGTCAGATGAGCCACGTTCACTATAGGACCCCTCACTGCAGTCTTCACACTCCCATCCATGCGCTTCCCTCTGAATCCTTCCATGCAGGAGTCGTCGTCGGTGAGCGCGGCGCTCACCCACGTCTGTATGCTGTTGATCTTATAAGCCAAATCCTTGTCCATGCGCAGAGTCCCCATCTCGCTCAACGAGTCTCGCAGCTCGTCGATGGAGTCGCCGACGTTCTCCACACAATCTCTCATCGCGCCCGCCTCGCGCGGACTCAAGCGCCCGCCGCCAGTGGACATGGACCGCATGGCAGTGGAGGCGGACCGCGCGCCGTCGAGGCTGACGGAAAGGGCGGTGTGGGCGAGGAGCATTGGGCTTTTGTTGATGCTGCTGGAATAGGAAGATAGGGAGCTGACGCAGAGGTCTGGGTAAGTTGTGGAACTGCACGCGCTTTTTACGAACAGCTCGGCGGCGTTTGTCGACGCCGACGTCGCCGTCTTGCTGTTGGCCGGGAGTGGTCTGGCGGCGTGGGATGGGTTTAGGCGGAGACTGAGCATTATCAGAAGTATTTTAAGTGTGGTAGTAGCAAAGAAAGGCTGAGTGGATGGCGCCATTGTAATTTACTTGCAAGGGATTAGTAAGAAGACGAAAGGGGTCGATGTTTGGATTTAGGGGTTGTGCTCTGCTCATTTTATAGGCGTGATTTTAGGTGTGGGCCCACATTTTTTTTTTGAATTGGGATATCTATCCGTTGCCATACTTTTATGATGAGAGATTATTACGTGCGGCATCCAGATCAATGTGAGGCGAATTCGGATGCACCACATCACCATGATGCATTGGGCTCTGGTTATGTGGTGCATCCGAATTCACCTCCGGACGATGCATGTAATAATTTTCTCTTTAAAAAGTTTTTAGTGGCATAATTAATCTCTTGATGAGCTTACCAGTAACCAACCTCGCAAGTGCATGACTCGTAATTATTTTCTCTCAACTTAAGGAGTCGCGTCGTATGAAAGGGGATTCGAACATGGATTGCAAGTCTCCCAACCATACTCGTCCACCAACCCACCTAAGCCCCCGATGGGGTGGGCCCACATTTGTGAAGAAACACATTCCAAACCAAATTAGTGAATAAATAAATAAATAAAATGCAAGCTTATAGGGTAATTAGAGTGCGATAGGGCAACCAGACATTTTTTAATTGGTTATCAAGTTGATGGGTTGGCATCACCGGCGAGCAACTTGGCTTAAGTTGCGCTGCGCCTGCAAGGTGGAGCCGTATGTCCTTCTCTAAAAATTGCAAGGTGGACCACATTGACATAATTGCTCCTCCACCAGCAGGTCTTCTGCTTTAAACTGTCTTAGGTAGGCTAATATTCTGAATGGGCTGAAAATCTATGAGTTTATTAAAATAGTTTTATTAAGAGATATTTTATATATTTTCCATATTACTGCATTATATATTTATATGTTGTAACAGTAGTGCATACTAAAATAAATTAATTATTTTTAAATATAAAAATATATATTATTACATTTATTGGTATTGAAGGTTGGGAGAGTCTTATATGATACAAAATTAGTTAAATTAGTTTAGAAAAATGCTATGGTGACTATCTGAATTTTCTAAAAATATTATGAAAAGAGTATAATGGCATATGCACCTAAGTTTCATTTGAGATAAAATTTTATCTTTATTTTATTATATTAAAAAATATTGTATTAAAAAGTTGATTTAAAAAGCAGCAAGAAAGTTATGTTAAACGGAGCATTAATAAGCAAAAGTGGACCTAGAAAGTGCTCACGGCTTTAGGATGTGTACTTTTTTTAGTTTTCTTTAATGGCTCGTATTGTCATTGGTATTGCTATTAGTTATCTATAAATATAACATAGTTTGTAATTAGTGCATGATTTAAAAAATAAGAATTGAGTTTGATGTTCTCCCTCTCCCTCCTATCTCAAGAAGTTCATGAAAGAAGTATTTCTTCCTCATCCAAGTTCCTAACAATATGTAACTAAGGCTTTATTTGGAACAAAGTTCTTATTGTTTTCTGAAGCCACTTTTTAAGCGCAAAAATTTATAGCTAAAAACAAAGAATTTATACTAAAAAAAAAACTACTTTAGATGATATCTCAAATGAAGACTAAGATTCAAGCTCCTACAATGCAAGTCGACAGCTTATGAGAAATCATTGTAGTATTTTGGCAACAAATTGAAAATTGAAACCTCTTCGTGGGGTCCCAATTAAGGCTGGGTTTTTTCTGGGAAGAGGCGTGCAGTGAAGGTAGACATGGGGAGGAATTACATGCAACATGAGCCAGCTATCTGATGTATATTGATGCGTGTATGTATATCATTCCACGAGACAGATATTTTTGCTTCCCATATCCAAATTAAATGTCTTGGAAAGTGACAATTCTCATAGTTTGTTTTATGTGAACAAACAACACTCATACAGATGGATGCAGTAGACCACACATTCTCTATTCTTGAGATCACTCTAAAGTATTTGACACGACACCAAATTCGATCAGAAAAATTTTAGGTTAGGGTCAACCCATTTGTCAGAAGAGTCATATTCGGGTTAAAAAATGTGATACATTTATAAAATCGGGTTGGGTTAAGGTTAACCCGGCAACCCGAAATCAACCTTAAGTTGGCCCGGTTCGAGTCTAGCCCAATCCCAATCTGGCATCTGCACACATGTCCAGCCGCCTAGCGGCCCTAGCCCTCGCTTGCAACCCGCCTCGGCCTAACCGCCTTCAGTCTTCAGCACGCAATGCATCCAACGTCCACCACGCTATAGTCGAGTCAAGACTCCTGCACGAGCCATGGCCTCGGCCTGGCCGCCCGCTGCCTTGCCTAACCCGCCTTTAGCGGTTCAGCCTAGCGGTTTAGCCCTAGCCCACTGCCCAGAATTCGAAAAAAAGCTGGTCCGCGGGTGGTCTCGGGTCAACCTAGCAACCCGCAAGGGTCGGCTCCAGGTCGAATTTCTTGACCCGTTTGTAAAATCAGGTCGTATTAGGATCAACCTGTTTAAACCCGAGTCAATCTAAGTTCAACCAGAACACGAGCCACGAATCCATTTTGACACCCCTACTCTAAAATATTAAATATCCCTAGCATTACACACAATCTGTTCATTTCCATTTAACTTGTCTTCGGCATTAGCATTCTAATTCGCTCACTGGTTGGAGTCTTGGACTCATTAACTAATCCACTGTAGGATTTGTTCGCAAATCCTTAATCATCTCAGGAAACAAAGTTAACAATGGATGAACGCCACAAATCTACACTGATCATGGATGGATGCATCTGTTAGAATATGACGAATTGCAACGATGGATTAATGAAGGAAGAGATTGGAAGGAGTAAGTGGCCGATTGTCACTTGCCACTTGCCGTCTAATTTATTGGCTTGTGGAGATAGATATTTTTGCATTCCATAATACAAATTAGATATCTATGAAAATTATAGCATGGAGCCGTGTCGTTTATGCTTTGTTAATTATGGATATATCCAATAATGGCTGCAAATGGGATTTATCGTTATCATGGGATTGGCCCATGGTCGCCATGTTGGAGATTCCAAAGCTTCTCCCATAGGGCCCATAATCATGTGGTACTAAAACATCTTCATTCTTAGAAGGACCAACAGATGACAGAGGAAATAATAAAGACTAGCTAGTGAATAAGGCGAAGAAGCTAGTCACTCGGGAAATAATAGCTTCATGCAACCACCCAGCCACTAGGCTGGGAGCCTGGGACCATGCATTAGAGGCAGCAGGCCACTAGCAAAAGGAAAACTTCAAATGAAATAAACATCAACCCACAAGACAATGAAGGCCACCAAAAAAGAACCACCGAGGTTGCCAACAAACAACAAACAAGCCAATGAAGTCATTGTATATAAGTAACTAAAGAAGCAGCACCCTAAACACAACAAACCCAGGAAAAATCACCACCAAGAAAGCAACAAACACCAGACACATCCAAGGCTAAAAAAACTCCACATGATCAAAAAGCAATAGAAACCCAACCCAACAACCCCCAAATAAAACATTAGCCCACCAACCCAAACAACCAAATACATATCAACAGAGAAAAAGTACACATCAACATTACTTCCTTTTGAATTTCCTCCTACCACGATTGTCATTCTCACGTGAAAAGGTCTTATCAATAGAATAACTAACCTCCAAAGCTAACAAATCATGAAAATCATCACCATGGTCATAACGAACATCACCAAGCGAGCAGGCAGACCCGTCCAACTAGTCGGATTCTTCCAAGTAGTTATCCTTCATGTTTACCTGGAGATGAGCTTTCAATTCATCAGTGGAGATAAGGGAGACCGAAACATCAATAAAAGGCACTCCATTTGGTTGCATATGCACATGTGACAAAGCAATATCAGATGTAAGCAAGAGAGAAAAAATATTAGTTCCAGAAGAGGAATCATCCAACATCACCGTGTTGGTAGGGCAATGATCCTCCACAGGTGCATCGGCTGAAGTAGCCTCAACAGATGGGATTATAGCCAACTGATAAGACCCATATTAACATTACCATTAATCTCTTCTTGCACGAGATAATCCAAATCCAAATTAACACAATCGACCTTGTCCGAAGCAATTAGAGGTGGAATCAAAGGGTCCCCATGAACCAAATTGATGGGTATAACATTTCACACTTCATCAGCAATCACATTATCCAAATGACCAGCAACACCAACTTCCATCTCATCGTGCGCTGTTAAGCCAAGACTGAGGTCCCTCTCAGTCTTGCGGACCAGGGTTACACTCCCACAGTTGCAGGAGAGGATTTCCAGGCACCGAGAGCTGGTCGACTCTGCTCACGACAGACTTGACGGCAGTGCGACAGCTTTGAGGAGACACCGTCAGGGAATACTAACATTGCCATGAGAATTCGTATGTGCATCGAGCAATTCTCCAACAACAATCACATTATCCCGATTGTCCTCAACTATTTGGTGATGAAGAGTTACACAATCTTTCCTAGAATGACCTAAAGATTTACAATTGATCACTAACATTGGCATAAGATGGTTTAAGGTCTACAAATGACCCAGACGAGGAAGACCCCATTAGGTCGCCAATAAATGAACGAGAGTTGGATTTGCCATCCAAAAAATTAGGATTTTTTTTTAATTTTTTTATCCAAAAAATTAGGATCATCAAACTTAACTGCCATTCGCCACAGTAAAGGCGGAATGCTCAATGAGAAACCAAACCATCATGAAAGAAAAAAAAATCAATCATAAAGGAAAAGATAAACTTCCCAGAACTAAAGGAAGAGAGGGTGAGTAGCAAAAATTCCCCAGACGAGGGCAAGCGACAGGGGATAAAAGCCTAGCATACGTCGAAATTGGAAAATAACATTGGCCTGTATATGATATATCATTAGGTTTAGATTCACTTGAGAGATTACGAGTTTCAATTCACTAATTTTCTTTTAAGTCATGAGATCATTATAGGTTTTAGGAAATGTTGATCACTATATTTCATTATTTCACGCCAACTTTTAGCTCATATTGTCACTTTGATTATTTAGGGGTGTAAGTGAGCCGAGCTAGCTCGCGACCCCACTCAAGCTTGGCTCATTCATGAACTCACGAGTCCAGCTTATCGAGGCACGGGTTAGAGCTCAAGCCCATACTCGAGCTCGTATATTAAACGAAATCAAGCTCGAGCTCAAGCCTAGCTAGGCTCAAAAGCTCATTGAGTTACTCAATTAAATTAAAATATATTTAATAATTAATTTAAAATAATTATCATTTTAAATTAATTCTATATTTAAAATTAAAAATTTTAAAAAAACATTGATTATTTAAATTTAAAACTAAAAAATCAAGCTCGAGCTTTCCAAACAAGCTCGAGCCTAGTGATTTTTCAACGAATCGAGCTCAGTAACAACTAAACAAGCTTGACTCAATTAGACAGATATCTGACCATTTTCAGCCCTACTTTGAGCAACATAAATTATATATATAATATTAGTAGCACATTAGCTTAATCAATTTCATCACATCAAAAATAATTTATTACTTTTCCTAATAACCTCTATTCATTATTCTTAGGAGTGAGAGAATCTTGAGGCAGCTTCAACTTGATTGATTAATCGTGTTCGAGCATTTAACTTATTTATTATGGAGAGAAAATAAATATTATAATAAAAAATAAAAAATTATAAGAAATAATAAATAATCATTTATAACATAATAGAATGAAAAACAACTTTAAAATATTTTAAATAATTTTGAAAAATCTTAATATATTTTAATCATATTTTATATTAATATCTTTTAAACAAGCGGGCCTATAAACTAATGAATTGGTCATGGCTAGCACAAATTTAGCTCATTAACTCATTGAGCTCTACTAGAGTCATTTATCAAATCGAGCCCAAATCATCTCGCACGTCATCTTAATTCGCACCCCTAATCATTCTTGATATGTTAAAGTAGTCTTTATTTCCCAATAAGATTTATAATTTTTTTTTAACATCTTTATTTCCCAATAAGATTTATAATTTTTTTTAGCTAAATAAATATATATGATTAAACTTTTTAATCTTAAATTTGAATAATTTTAAAATTTTGTGAAGGGAGGAATGCATCTCCATACAGCTATTAAAAAAAATTGTGCTGAAAGTGCAAACAAAAATCCAGCTCAAAAATAAATCACAAGTCTAATGGCCAAATAAACTAAAACAACAAAAGCAGAATTTCAAGATAAAATGAAAAGTTCACAACGCTATTAATCATTGACAAACAGTTTATAACTAAACTCGCTTCCAGTTGTGTTTTTTCATACTTAGAAAAGGCAAGGAAATAAAAAGAAAAATGGTTAAATATAACGATATGATGCAACCTTGGAAAAATTATTCTGTGCGGAGACGGAGTGCAAAATGTCGTTCGGAAATCAACCAGAATGCGCCATGTCAGCGATACCGGGAATATAGATGACATGACACATTCTGATTGATTTCTGGATGGCGTTTGGCATCCACAAAGAATAATTAATCGCAACCTTGTGGCCAAGTAAAGAAGAAGCTTATTAGAAAACAAAATTAGGTAGTTCTCTTAGGAGACATGTTCTGCAGAAGAACAACAGCAGTGATGATAGCTAAAACTTGCAGCAAAACACCTGCCAAAGTGCAAACCATAGTGCAGATTAAGAGGCATGAGTTAGCGAGAAAGCTATACATGCAGCCCGTGGAAGGGAGAAATTATTATGTGCGGAGACCGGATATAGAACGTCATTTAGAGACCAACCAGAATGCACCACGTCAACGGTACTGAACCGCTGTACGAGCAGTACCGAGCCGCGGTATCGAGCAAGAGATGATGTATCACATTCTGATTGGTCTCCAAACGGAATTCGACGTCCGCACAGAATAATCAATCGGTGGAAAGCTAGACTTACCAAGCAAGATGTAAACGTTCTCGCCCAACTCGTAGTTTGTTATGGATGAGAAATCTTGAGTTTTGGAAAGCTGTTACATAAGCAATTTTGTTGAGGACTTCTGCTTTACTGAAAGATGAAATTTTGCGAGGCAACGAAGGAATACAAGAAGACAAAACATGCATAATACTGATAATAATGTCCTTTATTCAAGAAAAGAAATATGGAGAGAAACTTTTTTAAGCTGACAGACGATATTAGAAAGAGCAAGATGCAAAACATTAGGGTAAGGACGATGATTAGAAGGAATGAACCAAGCAATAAACAAAACACAATAAGTTGAAAAAAGAAAAGAGAAAAACAATGATCAAATAATATACAAGCTACAGGAATTAAGGAAAAAACTAAACAATAAGAGGGCCTTATATGCGTATCTTATCAAGCTCTATAGAAATTGAAGTTCTAACACGCATGTTACACCTTAGAAACATTAGCTGTTAGTCAACTCACAATAAATAAGCAAGATAACAAATAAACAAAGAAGAAGCTGCAAAAATTTATGCTTTACAGAAACCATGAATGCATGTAGATTTAATCATGTATATAGTTAGGGGTGTCAATTTTGGATCACGGGTTGGGTTCGGGTCGAATTCAGAATTGACCCAATACTATTTGGATCAACTCGAATCCGACCCATTTTGCAAACGGGTTGATTTTTTGAACCTGAACTCGACCCGCTTTGGGTTCGTGTCAACCCGACCCGTAAGTCAAATCCTGTAACTCCGCTTCGACTTCGGTAGTGGCAGAAATCATGTAACTCCGACGCTCAAAGTGGCAATGGCGATGGAAGCGACAGCGGGCAGATGTGATGAGATGCGCGGCAACGTCATGTGATGCGACGCGACATCGCGGGAGCGGTGACGTGCGGCAGACGCGATAGCGGCAGCAGCTCGCGGGCAGCAGCATCATGGGCAGGCGCCAGATGCGACGGGTGAGAGTCAGGCCAAGCGAGCACTGAGGCAGGCTATGCGGGCAGCGGGGCAGGCTACGTGGGCGGAGCGGGCATACGCCTTTTTCTCGGGTCATTTTCGGATTTTCGGGTCAACACGAACCCGGCCCGATTTTTTAAACGGATCGAAAAACCTATCCTGAACCGGGTTTGGGTCAATCCAAACTATAAATTTTCATATCGGATTTTCAGATCATGTCAAATATTGAAATCTATATATATAGTAAAATGTCAGGCATAACAATTTTCAAAGATAATTTAACCAAGCATATGGAGCTAATTTTACCGTTATCAGCCCATTTTAACAAAGTATACCCACAACCATTATTAGCGAGAATTTAGTCAATCATCCGTTGCTGTCTTTAACCCTATTAGACAAATTTAACTAAACAAAAAATTAAGAGTATGCATATTATATGGGAGTATGAATCCTAAAGAAATTTTTACAGGTAGCAATAACAAAGATTTATTAAGTAGAAACTACAAAGGAAAGAAGCCAACTATTGCAATGGAAATGGATCTCCGGCCAAACCAGTTCAGACAAAACTGATAAGCCATCGTACTGATAAGCCTTCATCATTTTCCACGATTACTGTACAAGCTCCTTTAGGCGCTGCAGCCACTACCATTGCAGCCTGCTGATTTCTGTTGCAAGTAATTGCCAAGGGTAGTTTAGGCTTTTTACCTTATGCTGCTTACACGGTGTATTTAAAGACTAAGTCTGCTACAGTATTGCATACTTGAATTCCATAGCAAGCTTAACGGCTCATTCTCTATCTTTCTTGCAGATTAATGGAGAAGAGCGGAGATGGTTTTTCATGGTATCAGAGCTTCCTTGCCTAACGGCTCCTTTTTTTGTTCGCAATGGGAGACTCGACTGCAGCTTCAGCGCCCTCCACACCTCCGGCAGTTATTCACGAGACTCAGAACAACTCCAAAGTTCCCAATGTCATTCCTCCCACCCTCAAGTTCCTCCTCTCGAACATTAAGAATGTCATACACATTCAACTGCTTCCGGACAACTATCCCACTTGGCGCTCCGCCATTCAAAAACTCTTTGCAGCGAACAGTTTTTCCGGCTACCTTGATGGTTCTCAACCTCCACCACCCAAGCACCCGCTCACTGCAACCGGCCGCTGACTTTAAATCCTCAGTTTTCTTCTTGGACACTTGTTGATCAGAATCTCTCTGTCGCTCTCTTCTCCATCATTTCTTCGTCGATCTTACCTTATGTTCTCAACCTCGACACCACCGCCTCCATCTGGAAAACACTTGATCAACGGTTTTACTCCACCAATAGATCTCGTGTTATTCAATTAAAAAACGAACTCCATTCTCTATCTATGCAGAACAAATCAATGACTGAGTAGCTTGCCTCCGTCAAAGTTCTCGTTGATAACATCAGCGCTGCCGGTGGAGCGGTCAACAATGAAGACGTTCTGCATTATATTCTGAACGGCTTACCGCCTGCTTATCAGTCTTTCAAGACCTTCATCAGATCGTCTCTTCATCCGATTAGTTTAGATAATCTGTATTCCTTACTTCGGAGGGAGGAAGTGCATCAGACGACTGATGCAGTTAAGGAACTATCCCTCGCTTCTTCTCTGTCTCTGTCAAATCCAACCGTTGCTCTCTACTCCAGTCGTGGACGTGGCCGTGGCCGTTACAATGCCGCTCGTAGTCGTGGACGAAGTTCCAGTTCTACTCGTCCCTCGCGAACACCTCGCTTTGATGGACAATGCCAAATCTGCGGCAAAACAGGACACTGCTGTTACCTGCTGGCATAGAGGAAATTTCCAGTATTCCTCTCCAACACCTACCTCTGATGTAGCTCTGGTTGCCAACAACAACCCGCCGACAGATAAAAATCCTTGGTATCTTGACAGTGGAGCGACTGCTCACCTGTCACCGGATCCTCTACCTTTTCAGCAGCCTTATACCGGTAAGGATCATGTGTTGGTTGGCAACGGTGCACCTCTACCAATCCATAATCTCGGTAATGGATTACTTCACACCCCCAATCGTAAGCTTTTTCTTACTCCCTTACTTCACGTTCCCAACTTAACTCATAAACTTCTCTCCCTTTCTAAACTTATTAATGACAATAAATGCTCCATTGTTTTTGATCATCTCGGTTTTCATATCAAGGATTCGAAGACCAACAAAACTCTTCTCAGTGGTCCATGCCGTAATGGGCTCTATCCAGTCTCGCTCGCTTCTACACCTCCTCAAACCGTGGCCAATTCCGCTACTGTTCGCTATTCGTCCTCTGCAACGACCTGGCACCGTCGACTTGGTCACCCACACTTCAAAGTTCTTCAATCCATTTCCAAGCAGCAACCGAATTTATGTATTTCTTTTTCTAGTTCGAAATGTAACTCTTGTGAACTTGCTAAAAGTCACAGACTTCACTTCTCTCCCTCCCACCATGTATCTAGATTTGCTTTAGAACTTTTACATATAGATGTTTGGGGTCCTTCCCCAGCCCTTTCCTATGATGCATATCGTTATTACTTATTAATTGTTGACGACTATACACAGTTCTCCTACAACACAGTTCTCCTGGTGCTTCCCTTTAAAATTAAAATCAGAGGTTGCTTCCAACTTAATTCAATTCGTCCGTCAAATTCAAAAAAAAACTTAATGCCTCTGTTCGAACTATCCGTTCCGACGGTGGTACAGAGTTTGTGAATAAAACTTTGAAATCTTTCTTCTCTACTACCGGCATTGTACACCAGCTCACTTGCCCACACACGCCTCAACAAAATGGCGTTGCCGAGCGCAAACACCGTCATCTCGTTGAAACAGCCCGCACATTACTCATTGATGCTCATCTACCTCCCAATCTATGGACTGAGGCTCTCGCTACATCCGTATACCTCGTCAACATATTACCTTCCTCACACAATCCTAAATATTCCCCATTTGAACTTCTTTATAACACCAAACCCCACTATAGCTATTTACGAATATTTGGATGTCGTTGCTGCCCATGGCTACGCCCTTATGCTCCACATAAATTAGCTCCACGTTCCTTACCATGCATATTTCTTGGGTATGCTCCTGCTCAAAAGGGTTACAAATGCTACCATTCCGAAACAGGCAAATTCTACATTTCCCGCCACGTTTCCTTCAATGAGCAAACCTTTCCATCTCAGCTTTCCAACCCGTTGCCTTTACCCAATCCTCCCACTACCCCAACTCCCATTCCACCATTTCCACCCGTCTCAACACAACAGACCTTCACACAACTCTATCCTCCCTTCCCCACTTAAAACTACCTCCCCACAACTTCCCTCACAAATTCCCTCATCTACATCTTCCACTTCCATACTGCCACATGCCACTTCAACAAACCAATCTACCTCTAGTTCCTCTTCTGTTGCACCACACCACCATATGGTCACCCGTTTTCAAACCGGTTCATTAAAGCCTCGACAACTTCTCAACCTCAACCATACCATTGAGCCTATACCCACTTCCTTTACCACTGCAAACAAATCACCACATTGGCGGACAGCTATGTCAGCTGAATACAATGCCCTTTCTACCCAACGCACATGGTCTCTAGTTCCTCCTCTCTTAAAACAACAAGTACTCGGTTGCAAATGGATCTATAAAATTAAAAGTCACACAGACGGTTCCATTGCTGGTTATAAAGCACGATTAGTCGCTCAAGGTTTTCAACAAGAATATGGAACCGACTTCCATGAGACCTTCAGTTCAGTCGTCAAGTTCCCTACCATCCGCATCTTTCTAACCGTTGCTTTGCATTTCGATTGGCCCGTTCTTCAATTAGACGTCATCAATGCTTTCCTTCACGGCAAGCTCGACGAAACCATTTACATGATCCAACCTCCCGGCTTCACTGATCCACAATTTCCTCATCACGTTTGTCTTCTAAATAAAGCAATTTATGGTCTTAAACAATCTCCTCGTCTTTGGTTTGCCACCTTAACCAATTACCTTCTTACTCAACATTTTCATGTCAGCACCGCCGACACTTCCTTCTTAATCCTATCCAAAGACAATTTGAAAGTCTACATATTAATTTATGTAGATGATATTCTAATTACCGGTAACAATCCCTCTTTTATCGGCTCTCTTATTTCGAACCTAAATCTCAAATTTCAAATTCGTAATCTCGGTATGCTTTCTTCCTTTCTCGGCATTTCCTTCACCCGTACTCCTACGGGTTTCCATCTCAATCAAACCACCTACATACAGGATCTTCTACTCAATGCCTCTATGAGCAACTGCAAACCAATTCAAACTCCTATGCCCAACAAACTACCCACCGATTCCTCTCTTTTACTACCGTTTGCTCAACCAGCACTGTTTCGCCAACTAGTAGGCTCCTTACAGTACCTGTCATCAATACGATTGGACATTACCTTTGCCGTCAACAAATTGTGCCAACAGATGCATTCACCTCTGATTCTACATTTTCAGCTCTTAAAACGTGTGTTACGTTATTTAAAAGGCACAATCGGCTACACCTTGTTCTTTCCGAAAACAGATCTCCTCCTGACAGCCTTCGCCGATTCTGACTGGGCTGGAGACACTCTTGATCGAAAATCAACTTCAGGTTATTGCATTTTTCTTGGCAAAGCCTTAATTGCCTGGACCGTTAAGAAGAAGTCAACCGTTGCTCGATCTTCCACGGAGGCGGAATACCGGTCGTTAGCGGCTGTCGCTGCAGACCTCATTTAGATACGTCGGCTATGCAAAGATTTCCAGATTACACTTGAGCAATCCACTATTTATTGCGATAACATCTCTGCTCTCTCAATTGCTCAACATCCCATTTTCCATGCTCGCACAAAGCATATTGAAATAGACCATCATTTTCTTCGGGACAACATTCAGGCGAAGCATATTGCCATCCATCATGTTGCCAGCGATGATCAAATTGCAGACATACTTACCAAGCCTCTGCATCATTCAAAGTTCCATGCTCTTCGCACCAATTTAATGGTTGTACCGCCCATTAACTTGAGGGACGGTGATAAGCCTTCATCATTTTCCACGATTACTGTACAAGCTCCTTTAGGCACTGCAGCCACTACCACTGCAGCCTGCTTATTTCTGTTGCAAGTAACTGTCCAGGGTAGTTTAGGCTTTTTACCTTATTCTGCTTACACGGTGTATTTAAAGACTAAGTCTGCTACAGTAATGCATACTTGAATTCCATAGCAAGCTTAACGGCTCATTCTCTATCTTTCTTGCTAAGCTCTTTCTTGCAGATTAATGGAGAAGAGCGGTGATGGTTTTTCACGTACATTATATGATTAAATTATGCAGATGGATGTGATATGGCATTGCTGATAATCATATATAATGAAAGTATGATAAAGGACAGAATAAATAAGAAGTGTATCCTCTGCGTACCAGAAATCAATGATAGATTGTTTGAAGCCTACATTAGCAGAAGGATCTCTTCTGATTGTGATTGACAGGGAAGCGAAAGAATGAAATTGGGCTTTCCAGATTTTTAGCCATTCAGTCATTTTTTCATAACCATGGTCTAAAATATCACTCAAATGTGTGGATGAAAAAATGAGGTATTTTGCAAGTCCAATCTCTTAGGCCTTTTCCAACTAAACTCCAAACGCATGAATGGCGTCGCTTGCGAGCTCCAAAGGCAAAACTTCCAATATTTGGTTGGGGTGAACAATGCGAAGCCAATATTGGTGTTGAACTATTCACCTACGTTATTTTTCTATCTCTACGGGATTTGCCGAAGAAATGCGCGAAAGTGTAGAAAGACGGTTACCTTCTGCGAATGGTGCAAAATGGAGTTCGATTGGAGATGAATCATACCATTTTTTAGTTTCACTGAATTTTGGAGTGAAAAAATGAGATTTTCGGTTGGAGATGCCCATAAAATTTAAGTTAAAGGAATCAGGTTAACCACACCATCCACTAGTCAAACGGTTATAATAATGGTCACAACCAAATATATTCAACTTTCTCTATACGCACGTCAATAAACAGCTACATTGTAGTTAATACAGCAACTTAGCAAACTTAGCTGCATGGAATAGAAATAGATACACTTCCCCAAACAAGGAAAAAAAAGCATGAAAATATAAACAAAACCAAGATTCAGGAATAACAAACCAGAAAACATTAGATTAGTTGTAAATTAACCATCAATTGGTTATGTGACATTGACAAACCGAAGGGGCCATGGCCCCTGAACAGTTTATTACCATTAATGACTTCTAAATATCTTCTTAAACATTTTTTACTTTGCTAGGTTAGTGCTTACAGCCTTTCCCCCAACTCAGCAAACACACATACAAATAACCCAATGTAAAGTAGGCTAGATTGATCCCTTGTCCATGTTCCCATACCCCTAAATGTTTATCATTATTAAAATAATACTTTTTAAATGTACACATACCTCACGGGCATAAAGTTATCTAGCAAGGAAAAAAGTTTTTTTTCTCAAAAATTTAGATGGTCCTTCTGAAAAAAAGGAATAAGAATTCATTACCTTAAAAAATAAATCATTCCAGACTACATGTGCTGTAGCAACCACAATCCCAACAGCAGAAAAACTGAGAAAGAGTCTCAATAAATTAACTTGACTGCGCCTACGACCTTTCCAAAGTAGAAAAAAAGATCAGATATACTTTACTAAACATGTAAGAGATCTAAAAATAAAAAATAAAAAATAAAAACTGTCATACCTAATTCTCCGATCAAAAGAGAAATGAACCCAATAGAAACAGATACAACTACAAGGTTGTCAAATCCCTTATCTCGTGATGCAAGTACAACTAATAAAGAACCGATAACTTGGAGTACACCCTGCATTATCAAATTACTACAATTTTATAAAGTTTCCATCAAGTTGAATCACAGATGCATCATAGGAAAATAGAGAAAACACAAAGCTAAATCTTATAACCAAGTCAATGATCTTATATGTACTAAACCTTTATGTATGGATGAAGGCTCTTGCATTTGAGTAAAGCATCTTACATTTGAATTATACACCATATATATAGTTTAAAATTGTAACATATGTCGAAAAAGACAATAGCCGAGGTCACAATTGCACGTTTTTTTAGCATTAAATAATGAATGTTCTTGTGATTCTATTTTAAGAGCTCGCTTGATTCAATGGCATTTGGATAAGAGTGCTATCTAGATAGCAATGCTATTCACATAACATTTTCATCTATGAAATCAATGCGGTGGGTTCAGTGTTAATTAACAATATAATGTTATCTAAAAACATTAATGATAGTTTTAATCTTTCTTTTTATAATAATTTATTTTAGCAGTTAAATAGCCTAACAACTAGATGTCAGCCTAGATGTCATCAAAATAGGACCTTGATTGTCATTTATGATATTGCTTTTTAAAGATGTTCGATAACCAAACATTGGACATCAAAAGATGTGAGCGAACCAAACACCCCTAAGGGCCCTAAGGGGCTGTTTTGTAGCAGGATTTAGCTTGGATTTGAGGCAGATTTGAGCGAATCCAGCCAAACAGCTTAAAATGCAAAACCAAATCTCACAACAAATGAAAGTCATCGTAGACAAAAAATTCCGCCTTTTCGTACTAAATCCCGGATTTCCGAAATCCTGGTTTTTGCCGTATTTACGAAATTCGTTGGCTCGAGAGGAAGAGTCCACTCGTCAAATCCGTTCTATAGCCAAACAATCACACTAGATTTAATAAGAATTATCATGAATGTTACCAAACAATTTTAGGATTTAGGCCCCTCGGGATTTCCGAAATTTGGATTTAGCGGATTTATGAAATCCTACTTAAATCAAATCCTAGGTGCTACCAAATAGCCCCTAAGTGTGAATCTACTTGTGGAGAGTAGCATTGTTCTAAACATAATAGAGAACAACAAATAAACTATCATAAGATCACAAGATATAAACTATCGTTTCATCTCTCAGCATTAACTCCATTTTCGATGACTCTAGGTGATTAAGATAATAAGGTTCTTACAAAATCAGTAAGGCCGTCGACCTAAAGAGGCCAATCCGAAGATGCAAGGAAAATAACGCAAAAGAACATATCTAAAATAAGCAGACAGGCTTTGGGTAAAACATGAAGCAAACAAAAACAAAATAAGTGGAAATTAACCTGCGTTGTTAGTATGGATTTAAGGCGTGACTTGCCCTTGGCAACCTTAGTATATCCTACAATCACGAGCAGAGTTTAACCAAGATGCAATTTTTAATCAACGTTTAAATAGCGATAAAGACTCCTGAAACGGTACTTAACTGGAATCGACGACCATGCGGTAAGAGTAATCGAAGCCATCGGTTCCAGATGGCCGACCAGCGACGGGTTTCCTCTGCTGCATCTGTGATCCACCTTTCCTACCCTCGACCGTCACTCATCGGGGCTGTTTTGTAGCAGGATTTATGCCGGATTTGAGTAGGGGTGTCAATATTTGACACGACACGACAACCCGACCCGGACCCGACCCGGAAAATCCGGGTTGGACCCGACCCGTTTGATAAACGGGTCGGGTTCGGGTTCACAGATTTGACCCGTTTAATCAAACGGGTCGGGTCGGGTTGACCCGGCGGGTTACCGGGTCAACCCGTAAACCCGTTTAATTTAAAAAAATAAAGAAATGTTTCTGTTCAAATGAGCTCCCCGATGCTCATTTGGCGAAAATAGAAAACGGCGCTTTGGGCTTCTCAAAGCTTCTCCTCGAGCCCTTCAAAGCCCACTTAAATAAAATAAAATAAATCAAGTTTCTGCACCGGAGATCGAGCCCTTCTCATCTGAATCTCTGAAGCTCCTTCCCCAAAAAAAAAAAAATCTCTGATGCTCTGATGCTCCTGCTTCGCGTGTTTTACAAGATGAAGGAAAGTATCAACACCAGTTTCTTTGTTATTTTCTCTAATAAAGTATTGATAGTATATACTGCATTTATATTCCTAGGAAATGATGGATTTTTACAATTATTAATGACACCGGTGAAGGACTAGAAATAATTACTCATCATGGCTTTTCAAGTGTCATTCAAGTTGGTTACAACATCAATTTTGAGAGCACATTTGCCAAATTTGAAAAAAAAAAAAAGAGAGATTGGAAGAACGCTGCCGAGTCGCGGGTCGGGTCGGGTCAACCCGGCAACCCGGCCGGGTCGGGTCCGGGTTGAAATGTCCGACCCGTTTGTAAAAACGGGTCGGGTTCGGGTTGACCCGTTTATAAACGGGTCGGGTCGGGTTCGACCCGAACCCGACGGGTTGACCCGAATTGACACCCCTAGATTTGAGCGAAATCCAGCCAAACGGCCTAAAACTAAAACGCAAAACCAAATCTCAGGGTAAATGAAAGCCGCCGTGGACGGAAAATTACACCTTTCGTGGTAACCGGTAAATAGCCATTTTGACCAGTTTCTAACCCGGCAATTAGAGAATGACCCATTTTTTGACTCAAAAAACTAACAATTTTTGGGTTTTGTTGGGTTGACCTGGACCCGAAGCGGGTCAGACTCGGGTCCGAAAAATTGATCAGTTTGCAAAAAACGGGTCGAGTTCGGGTTGACCTGAATAGTGCCGGATCAGTTTTGGGTTCAACCTGAACCCGACCCATGACCTGAAATTGACACCTTTAGGAAAAAGCTAACTATAGGGCATAAGCTATGGAATCTTAGAAAAATTATTTAAAATGAGTAAACTAATCTTAATAATTAATAGTTATTAATTAATTAGACATTAATTCATGTAAATTAATATTATTTATAACTTATTTTAAAGAAAATTATTATATTTAATTAATTAACTAATTAATAATTAATAAAGATACTTGTTGCGTCCAGGAGTATTCGCGGCGGTAGAGAAATATAAAGTTTATCGTCTTAGCGTTGTACAAAAATCCGGCACGAAATCAGATAAGAGAAAGGGTCTAGCATTTACGAGACACCAAGATTTTTACTTGAAAAAACCCTGAAAAGGGGGAAAAACCACGGGGCATAGCCTATTTTGAATGAATTCACTAGTATTGTAGTCGATTACAAATGAGGTCCTTCCTTGGGAGAAGGCCTTAGCTTGATGTACATTTTATAGAGTACATTACATGATGTGAATACAAAGAATCACTATTGACATGTTCGTTTGGTCGGGAGGACCGTAGTCGGTGGGCGACGAAGGTCGGAAGGCTTGTAGTCTGTGGGCGACGTAAGTCAGGAGGACTGTAGTCGGCTGGCGACGGAGGTCGAAAGGACTGTAGTCCGCGGGCGATGTAAGTCAGGAGGACCGTAGTCGGCGGGCGACAAAGGTCGGAAAGACTGTAGTTTGTGGACGACGTAAGTCAGGAGGACCGTAGTCAGCGGGCGACAGATGTCAGAAAGATAGTTGCCTTGCGACGGAGGCTGGAAGTACTGTGTCTGACGATGAAGGTCAGAAGGACGACGTCAGGTAGAAGTCCAATAATTGAAAGAAATCCATTATCGGATATACGTCCAGCAAAAGTCCAGTAGAAGTCCGGCGTCGGGTAGAAACTTGGCGAAGAGTGAAGGACAGGTGTCGGGTAGAAGTCCGACATCTGTTGGTAGACGAGGAGAACTCCGACATCACTTGGGCAGAGTTTTAGCGTCAGGAGGGAACTCTATCATTAATTGAGAAGAATTTCCGCATCCCATGAAAGTTGGGCTGGCGTTCTCCCGAATATCCGGCAGAATCCCGGCGTGTTTGAGCGGCGGAAAGAACTTCGGCGGTGGTCGAGGAGGAGCTGATTCTCCTTCCCCTTCTCTTCTTCTTCTTGCTTCTTCTTACTCCGGCCCCCTCTCATGATAAATGAGGGCTCTATTTATAGATTTTCTGGAGTGGCATAGCTCGTAAATAGGCGTGAGATCAGGGGCGAATAGGGAGTGGTCGAATGGACGGCCAATATTGAACCCTTCGATCGTGCACTGTTCGTTAGGAATTTGAAAATCTTAGTGATGTCGGAATTCGACGATCTTAGACTCGTTGAATTTGTCTCGTCGAGCCGCTCGATTCGAGTATAAGCTTGTTAAAATCGGAGACCGTTTGGTAACTCAAATTATGGTTTGAACCTTCCAATAGCTCTTCGAGTCCTTGATTTGGACCCACTTGGGCTCGGATTGAGTTGAATTTGGTGTCATTGGGTTCTTATTTCTGAGATGCTCAATTTGACTATAAGTTTGCTAAAATCGGAGTTCAGATGATCCGAGATTTAATTTTTGAAGTTTCCGGCTAGTTTTTTGCCTCGAGATTCGTGCCCGATCAAGATAATAATTTTTGCATGACGTATCAATACTATATTATGCAAATTATCTAATAAATACATGTCAAATCTCTTAATTGCTTTAAATTGTGAATTGAATAGCTAAGCAGTCACACAGGATTTCAAATGATTGATCATAAATGTTACCAGACATTTTTTTAGGATTTCATAAATCCAAATTTAGAGGGTTTACAAAATGCTACTTAAATGAAATCTCGAGTGTTACCAAACAGCCCCGTTGTGTACTAAATATAAGGGGTTGTTGCGATACAAGATCTATGCAGGATTTGAACAGGATTTTGTCTAAATTGGTAATAGGATTTACGAACCGTTAAATCTCACAATGAGTTAAATCATCTGTTTCGCTCTTTTTGTCGTAAATATCGGATTTGCTTAATCCGGGGGAGTTCGACGGATTTACGGGATTTGATCGAAGAAGAGCGTGAATGAAAGAAAGATGGCTACCTTTGCAACGAGTAAGCTCTCGTCATCGTCATCATTTCTTCCAATCGAACAGACGAACGGTAACGATGATGAGGAGAAGGCGTGATTCGAATCCGACGGGGACGAACGTCGTGGAAGGAGGCGAAAAAGTTATTTAGCGACTCGCTCAAGAGGAAATTTTTTAAGGGGCTGGGACGAGAAATTATTCTGCGCGGAGTCAGGCCACAAACCTTTCAGACAGCATGTTATGTATAAAATCCTTCTTATTGAGGTCTATCATCGGAGAGAGAGATATTTTGCTTTGCTAGGGTTTTGAGTGTACCCTAGTTTTGTTCCTCCCACCGCCCTGCCGGGGCTCATCCCCCATGGCTGATTTCCCGCCACTCGTCTCCACCACCCCCACTCTCCATCCATCATCTTCTTAGCTGGATTGGAAAAATCTCTTAGCCACCACACCCTAGGTCTCTACGACTTTTTCGCATTCGCTCTCCTTCGTCCCGGCTCAAAATTTTATAGCTAGTTTTACAGCTGAACAGTTTACTGCTGGAGCTTCAGAATGGTCGCTGTCTCTCGTCGGGTACTCCATCGGTAAGCGGCCGTTCTACGAGGCTTTGCTGGCGACAATCAAAAAAGCATGGAACCTTAAGGGTGCTTTCTCCCTTCTCACCATGGACGACAGTTTTTTTCTCCTGAAGTTTACTGCCTTAGAAGACTATGAACTTGCGTGGACCGGAGGGCCCTGGTTTTTCTTCAGAAAACCCTCATCCTCCAAAAGTGGTCTCCTGATTTCATCCCTAAGAGGGAAGAGTTCCCGTCGATTCCACTGTGGATCAAAATTATGAACCTGCCACTCTCTCTCTGGACCCCGGAAGGTATTTCTAAACTCGCAAGCTGTGTAGGTATTCCCCCTGCAGTCGATGCTCTTACTGTCGCAAAAACTAGATTAACGTTCGCTAGAATTTGTGTGCAAATCACCAATTCCTCTCCTCTCCCTGATGAAATTTTCTATTCTGTTGATGGAAAATCCTTCCCCCTACATGTGCAATATGACTGGAAGCCTGAGCACTGCTCCCAATGCGATTCTATCATGCATCCCCCGACCTTGTGTCCCAAGGACCACCCCATCATCCGACCACCAACTGTTCCTAAGCCTAGAGGAAGAAGCACCAACCGCAAGCCTCGTGCTACACCACCCCCTCGTCTAATAATCCCAAAGCCAGCTCTTTTACCAAAACCAGACATTTTACCACAATCAAAACCTACCCTTCATAATCCTCAAACAGGGCCTATAATCCCAAACCTTAACTCGCCATCTGGAGACCTTGTCTCTCTTCAGGACCCAAAAATAGCCACTATGGAAAACCAGCCCACCATCAACACTAAGAACAAATTTGATGTTCTGGTAGACTCCACAATTGCTGAGAAACACCCTCCTGAGAATCAAACCCTGACCTCTACTACATATCTCTCTAACCCAAATCACAACAGTCCTCCACAAACCTCTCCAAGATGCCACCAACCTGTCATTCCTCCCACTTCGGAGCAGCCCTCTTCTAGCTCTAACTCTAGCAAAACACAATCTACCCAACACAATACCCAGCAAAACGAAAAATCTACCCGTGGCAAAAATGCCAAAAAACCATCCAACTCCAAATGTCAGTAAAACCTCCTAAGCTTGCGGCGTGGAACATTCGTGGGGTTCAACATCCCAGAGAAAGTTCTATGTTGTAGAAACCTTGTAAAAAGCCACAATATCGACCTCCTCTTCATTCTTGAAGCAAAAAATCTCCAATGCCAACCTCACCAACCCTTGGTTTAACAACCAACACAAAATTTTCCCTATGGAAAGCTCCTGTGATAATTTCCAGCATTCTACTCCTGATCGTATTTGGGTGAAATGGAAAGATGGCAATATGAACTTCACCCCTCAGCTAATCACCAGTCAACTGATCCATGGTATAATTAGGTTGAATGCTCATCATACCATTGCTGTCACTGTGGTGTATGCTAGTAATTCTTACATTGAAAGGCAAACTCTTTGGAAGGATTTACTTATTATTGCTAGTGACATGAGGCATCCGTAGACTGTCATTGGTGACTTTAATTGTTGTCGTCTAGGGGTGCAAACGAGTTGAGTCGAGCTCGAGTCAGGATGTGTTCGAGTCGAGCATGACAACCAAAACCCGAGCTCGAGCTCGAGCTCGAACTCGAGTCGAGCTCAAAATCCGAGCTCGAGCTCGACTCGTCGTCAAATCGAGCGGCTCGTCGAGCTCGCTATCGAGCCCGTCGTCGCAGTTCCGCCCGAGACCTCAGTTCCGACTTCATCCGCAGTTCTGCCCACCGTCTTCGCGCCCGTCCGTCGCACCATCCGTCGTCACGCCCTCCGTCACGCCAGTCCGCCATCAGCTCGTTGGCAGAGCTCGTCCGACGTGTTCTTGAGCTCCGTCGTCGCGCCCGTCTGCCATCAACTCGTTGACTGAGCTCGTCCGACGTGTTCCGCTCTGCCGTCCCTAGATAAGCTATGGATGTCGTCGTCCCGAGATCGTCGTCGTCCAGAGATTGTCGAGCAATGGATGTCGTTGTCCAGAGATTCGATGACCAATGGATGAGCTCTGCCGTCAAGATCAAGATCAGTCGCATTCGGCCTTTGTCCCGAGCTCGTCCGCCGTCGAGAAACGAGATCCGCTTGTGCCGTTGTTTTGGATTTTCAGCTCGCGATATTTGGATTTCCCGCCCATGAGCTCCGCCAACGAGCTGCTCGTCGAGCCGACGAGTCGAGTCCGACGTATGTTCGAGCTCGAGCTCGATTAGCCATCGAGCTCGAACTCGTGTTCGAGCTCGACTCGCGAGCTCGATCATCTCGACTCATCGAGCCCGTTACCGAGTTGAGTCCGAGTCGGCTCGCGAGTCGGCTTGACTCGGTTGCACCCCTATTGTCGTCTGCCTAGTGAAAAAGCTGGGGAACACCTCTTACAAATAGCTCTCTTGGTGATTTTAATAACATGATCTTCAATGCTGGTTTACAAGATTTGTCATCTGTGGGGCATTTTTACACATGGTTCAATCAACAACACAACAATCCCATCCACATCAAACTTGACCGTGTGTTGACTAATGACAGTTGGCTTAATATATTCCCTAATTCTTATTATAAAGTGGGGGACCCTAGTTGCTCGGATCATTCGCCACTTTTCCTGTTGAATTCTGAGGAGGTTGCAAGGGGTCACAGATTTATGTTTAAGAATTATTGCACAAAGTTTTCTAATTTTTGGGATTGTTTACTGGACACTTTCTCTCAGCCCAATGAAAGCAGCCCCTTTGCTCCTTCATCTACAAGCTAAAGACTCTTAAGAACAAGCTCAAATACAAACCCTGGGCAAACTTCAGCAACATCCAATTAGAGATTGATGCCCTCTCTCAAACCCAACACCATGTGCTCAGCCAACTTCAGATTTAATGAGAATCTGAAAAAGATCAACTACAAGCTCAATTACTACCACTCTACTCTTTCCAGTTGGATGGCCCAAAGAGCCAAGGTTAGATGGCTCACTCACGGAGAAGATGATTTAAAGTTCTTATACTCCAAAATCAATGTCACAAAAAACTATGGCCACATCAAAGAAATTTCAAATGACCTGGGCTCCTTCAACACTCATCAAGGCATTTCTCAGGCCTTCATTGGCCATTATACAAAGCTTTTCAACACCATGAATCAAGCTACTCAAACTCAAACCATCCCTGTTGGTAATATGATTCCCCCACATCTAATCTCCTCTCTCACTGCCCCTATCTCATGGAATAAATCAAAGGTGTTATTTTCTCCGGTAAGAAACACTCTGCTCCCGGTCCAGACAGATTTACTTTTGAATTTTACAGAGCTTCTTGGGAAACCATAAAATTCCATGTTTGCAAAGCTATCAACTACTTCTTCACTTCCTGTCATATGCCCAAGCAAGTGAAAGCAACAGCCATCGCTCTCATTCCTAAGCACCCCCATGCTAATAATATCAAGGACTATCGACCTATCTCTCTTTGTAATGTTATTTACAAGATTATTGCTAAACTTATTGCTAATAGGATGAGAGTTGTTATGCCTTTTATTATACATCCTAGTCAAAGTGGGTTCATTCAAAATCGTATTAGCACAAACAACATTATTTTGAAGAAAACGTCTAGATGGAAGGATATTTTTTAGGATCGTTTTTTGCAAGGACAATGATGAATGCTGTATCATTACAGCTGCCCCTTGGACGGCCGTCCCTGGCAACCAGGGGCCTTACTCTTGTGCCATCCCTTCTGACTGATCGATTGCTTATGCACAGAGTAGCCTGAGTCCTTCTTAGCTTAGGCTAAGCTCGTTGTTTTTCTTCCCAAATGTGTTTTGTTATTTGTATTTTTCCTTTCTTTTGGAGTCTTAGATTCTATTTTTGTTGTTGAGAATCTAGACTATAGTTTTATTTTTCACATGTAATTTCTTTTTATCAATAGAAAGGGCTCTGCCCCAGATATTCCCCAAAAAAAAAAAAAGTTATGTATAAATTTATATATAATATGTATCATTTTTTTATACACTATCTTTATATATACACAGTGTGCACATTCATAGTCCGAATGATTATTCCCGCGGACTCCGCATAAAATAATTTCTCTTGTTTGACAACGATCAGGATTTAGTAAATACTGTAAAACCTGAATTATTTATTCTATAGGTGTTAAATTTTGAAAATTGTTTGGCAAGTTAATAATAAATTCTATTAAATTCTGAAACTATTTGATAATGTAATATAGAATTTGAGGTGATTAATTCATTTAAAAATAAAATTTATTATAGTTTAAATTTAATTTAGGTGTTAAGTATGAATTACTTATTAATTTCAATTTTAATTACCATTAATAAGTTATAATAATAAATAATAATATAAATTTGAAATTAACTTATTTATCAAATAATTTAACTAATAAATTAATTACAAATTATAATATTAATTATCAAATTACTTATTTAAGTATTAATTTAATAAGAATTTTAATAGCTAATTAATTAATTAACCATTTTTTAAATAACTAATTATTTAACTAATACTCATATTAATAATTTAATTAGTTATTTAAGTGCTATTAATTAGTTTTAATTATTAATTATCTTATTAATCACTTAATTATTTTACTAGTCATTAATTATTTAATTATTATTTACACTATTAATTATACAATACAATTAATAATTTCAATATCAAATACTAAATAAGCTAATTATATTAATTATTTATTAATTATATTATATTTTTGATTAATTTTACTTAAATTAGTTGAAGTAAATTAATTAATTCCTATAACAGTATGACTTTCTCTGTTGGCTTCTCATTAGCTGTGGGCCTAGGGTTTGTTTTTCCTCTGCTCCAGTAAGTCTATATCAATTTGTGGTACGCCTGATAGGTAAGAGTTTTGAATGAGCCTATTCACCTCCTTCGACGACGATCTATAACTCCATATCAATACTCCATTGAAGTATTGAGAGGTAAGAATTTTGAATGAGCTCTTTTCAATACTCCATTGAAGTATTTTGAAGCATTGGTGGTCATAACTCCATATCAACAGCCACCACCATGCATCAAGGCCCACTTGTTCACATCTCTATCTACTAATCATTGATGCAGTTAAGGTTTTATGTTTATAATATCAACCATGCATTTATTGAACAATTTGGGATCATCTGTACTACCAGCCACATACATCTTATGACAAACAAAATCAACATCACGAACACCCATTTATCGTACAATTTTTTTTGAAGTTTTTGTGCATGTGTCTTAGACAATGACGGTGTGCAACATTAGGAAAAATTTTCCTGTAACCACGGACGATACCATCATGCCTATCTAAGATAATACAAAGACTTAATATGCTGCTAACGGTTGGATGCAAGTCATGAAGGGTTCTAAGAATTCATATCCAATATTCATTATACTTTGACCAACTAATGCAAATGCAAATGGAAAGAGGTTGTTATTAACATCCAAATCAACTGCGATAAATAAGGTCCCCCTGTATTTACATAGAAAGAATGTCCAATCTAGGTTGAGTATAGGCCAACAAAATCTCCAACAAGATATACTGGCTTGAATGCCCAAAAAATTTGTTGGAACCTATTTGAATCAGAGGATTAGATCTTGTAAATTGTATATGGCATTACTACAACAATTGCTTCCATGAATATATTAATTGTCCTATATAAATCCTCCCAACTTCCAAATATGACCTTAATAGGTTTTCGTCTTGCATCCCAAGCTTTCGTGTATAAGATTGTGACATTAAATTTTGCTTCAATTCTCCCTATAATCTATGTTGGTTTAATATCCATTTGCTTTATTATGGTAGGAAAAATGAAGAAGCTAATGAACTGCGAGTTACACTGCCTATGATTTGCCACGAGAATAGGAATGCTACATGAATGTTATAGCTTAATGGACAATATCTTCCGGACACCACCCAATCTTTTGCTCAGCATTGCATGCAAAAGTCAAGGTCATTTCCTGGAACAATTATCATGTTGTAGACATGCGGCTGTGAAAATTTGTTTATTCGAAGCAATAACAACAAACTGAATATTATTCATGATGGACCAACCATGTACGAGAAACTAAAGTGTTGATTTCCATCGGAAGCACATACCTTCAACCAATTCTATTGGAATTAAAAACTCCTCATTTGATAGACTAAACACATTATCACTATCAGAAGCATTCCCCGCATTCCACTGGTGAGCACTCATACAAATTTTTGTATATTCATTATTATTTACCACTCCCGCTATCCTAATGTAGTAATCATGAATAACTTTGTTAATATAGTTATATATAATTAAGGACACTTCGAACATTTGTATCAACTACCAGGTCGTCCTCATCTTCAAAATCTTTTTCAGTTGAATCACCACTCATTGTCTCATACCCTTAGTCAACTACATGATCATTAATCTAAAAAAAAAGGTTGGTTGGGGATGCGTCGAAGGACCAACCACATTAGCTCTAAATGTTTTTTCACAAATCTACATCATACTAACATATGTTCAAATAAATAGCACTAAACAAATTAAGTATGAGTCACCAAACAATTAATGTGTTTAATATTGAACTTATCAAATGTTTGTATCTTAATATTGAACTCTTCAACTTCGACATACATATACAGAACTTCTCCAACAACAAGGGATAAAACAACATTAGAGACACTTCATCGTCCTCAACTTGCGAAGCAATGAATTCATTCCCAATTGGAAAATGACACACAAGGTTGACTATGAATCTGGATGTATCATACTTGAGCACTCTAAGATCCCACAACTTAAGCTATTGTAAGTTTGAGTTAACTAGAACTTGCAATGGAAGAATTTTACCACCAATATACGTAGGGGTAAATTTAGAATCTAGATATAATTCTCCATCATACAGGAGCATAAATGGTGGTGATCATCAACTCATTTTGAAAACCTAACTTCTGAAATCATATCAAATACTAACCAAATATAAAGCTCTACAAATTAACCAAGCGCATTCGAAGGGAATAAAACACTAACGTCATATAAAACCACTTTTTTCGCCCTAGCCGCTCTGCTAGGGTTTTCGTGGCTTTGGGCGTCCTCCCCCTCCCGGCGGGAACTTTCTCTCCGGTGATCAACCGATTTTAGGGGAGATTACTACTACTCAGTTTCCTCTATTTCGCTTGGTATTTTTCCTTTCTGGTTTCGCCGGCTATGCCGGCATGGCGGCTGTTAAACTTAAGGACCCTGGTTTTTTTGGAGGGGTTTCTCACTCGCGTTCGTTTCTTGAAGCTCTTGCTGACTCTAAGCCCTCTTTTCCGGATTTGCATGTTTCTACGTTTCGTGGCTTACCGTCTTTATGGATTTCTGATCAGGAAATCAACGAGCTTGCTGCCCCCTTTCAGTTCTCTTTAGTTGGTTTCTTTCCTTCTAAAAGACCTCCTCTTGAAGCTGTTCGTAAATTTTTCTTCAATTTAAAGTTCAAAAATGAAGTTTCTGTGACTGTTTCAGATCCCTCTCATATTTTGATCAAGATATCCAATGATCTTGATTACTATAGGGTGTTCTGTCACGTTCTTACCTAGTTTTTAATTGCTATATGAAATTAATGAAGTGGTCGCCCTCTCTGGATATCGGTGTTGAGTCGCCGGTTATACCAATCTGGATTTCGTTTCCTCGTCTTCGTCCGCATTTCTTCTCTCCTCGGATTCTTTCTGGCCTTGGCGGTTTGTTTGGTAAGCCCCTGAAAATTGACGAAGCAATTGCTGTTGGATCCCGTCCATCCATTGCCCGTGTTTTAGTAGAGCTTGATATAACAAAATCCTACCCCAAGCAGGTTTGGTTAGGTTCGAATTTTTAGGTTACATTCAAGAGGTAGTTTTTGATGAATTTCCTCGATTATGTGCCGGTTGTAAATGTATTGGCCATTAACTAGGAAATTGCTGTCCTGCTAAGCCTGTGATTGAGAACTCTCCCACCCCTCCTAACGTTAATTTAGATGTTGTAAATGTCGATAATGTTACGTCTCATACTGTTTTAGAGTGTGAGAATGTGAATGCTGTGGTTTTCCCTGTTGTTGATTCTCTGTTTACTACCCCTGCTATTGGGGGGGTTTCTGTGGCTTTGACGGATCCGGCTGTGGGTGAATGCCGAACTAAAACTACTGATTTGGTATCGGCTTTTGTTCCCATAATTGTTGACCCCTCTCCTAAAATTGCTGATCCTGCTATGGCATTAGCACAGGATGCGTTAAATGGGCCTGTGTCTGATCTGGTGGATGCTAGGAAGGAATCTAGAATGTTGGATGCTTGCGACGTTATTTCTGATGCTGTTACGAATGTTTTATCACCAAATGCTTTACATTTTTTTCCACCTATTTTACCGACTGCTAGTAATGTGAATTTGCCCGTTAACTCTAGAATTAACCTTGTTGCTGTTCATTCTTCCGTGAACCCTTTGGTTCCTGTTGTGGCTGAGGATGTGACTCATGCGTGCAGTCCGGTTGTCAACAGTTTAATTGATGTTCATGTTAATTTCGTCGATACGCGAAATTTGGTCATTCCTTTGGGTGATAGTTCTGGTTTGGATATTATGAACCATCTTAATTGGTTGAATGGTTCCTCGGACTGTGAATCTGAATCCGAATTTTCAGAAGGTGGCGTGGCTTCTCCGGATTTTTGTGGGGGTTCGGACCCTGGTAACGATTTCACTCTTGTTCGAGCTAGACCTACTTTAACTGTGGCCTCAAGGGGAGGTTTCGTGGGAGAGGCCGGCGTAGGCGATAATTTTTTCGTATTCTGCTGCTTTTTCCCTGTTCTATTTTCGAGATTTTTGTACTTTTTTGTTGATCGATTTGCTGGTGTACTGGGTTATGGGCAATGATGTGGTTGGGGCTCGCGTCACTGATGCTTTGCTGGTGGCAACCTTTGGTTTGGTGTGGCTTTGTTCGGGTCGGTTCGTTGTTGGTCGCTGTCTCCACCTTATTAGATGGTCCGTGCGAGGCTTCAGGGTCGCTGGAAGCCTTGGCCGCTTACTGAGCCCGCTTTTTTATTGTATTTTTCCTTTTTATCTTTTCTTCCCTCTCTATTAATGCTGTAACCGTTGCTTTTTTTATATTAATATACATGTTGTTTGAAAAAAAAAATAATGAATTAGATCAACTAACTAGCTACCTGTATATAACCACTTCTACAAATTTTCAATTCCAGCATACACAATACCACATCTTAATATATATATATTTCCATAAGACTGACGTCTACATTAAAATTTTGACATTTCCATAACAATGCTTCTTCAATTTCTATTACATAAAGCAATTTTCCCCAATTAATTTTACGCAAGCATAATGACTTATAATAAACATATTAAAAAATAATTAATTGATTAAATATTAACTAAACATTCTGATAAATTAAAAAGACAAATAATTTATACTATTTAGCAATCTGTGAAATACCTGATTTCATTAAAATGTAATGAAACGCTACAAGATTGCTACTAATTTGTTGAGTTTAAATTCAATTTTTTTAAAAAAAAAAAAAACCTACTTTTTAGTAGTAAAAAAATCATCTCAAATGGAGCCTAACAAAGGAACGCAGTCGAAGCATTCAGCTCCATTTGGTACAAATTACTGCTCTTAAAGTAACTATTTATTAAAAAATTAATATTTTTAACAAAAATAAAGCTACTTTAATAAGCAATTAAAAAATCATCACACATAGAGTCTAGCTATTTATATTTTATTTATTTATTTATTTGTTGAGAGGAAAGGTTATAGTCCATGAATATTATTGAAATACACTCAACAATATATAAACCCTCAATCATAAATTTTAACTTTTAAGACACCTATGATTTAAAAAAAAAATGAAAATTATAAATAACTATAAATTTATGCACGTAAAATAAATAATTAAGATTAGGTGTTGCGTAAGATTAAAAAAAATTATAGTGATCCTAAAGAAATAATTTGTTAAAATACGTGGCTGCATTATTTCTAAATAAAATAAAATAAAATAAAATATCTTAAATTTTAGCATTATCTTGAATATGCATAATTTGAGATTTACTTTCTTCCTGATCGCAAGAAATAAATACATTGGCACTTCCTTCACATTCAGAATTTTTGAGCTTTACTGCTAAAAAACATTAAGAAACGTTCAGGATAATATAGTTTACGCCTCGGAATTTTATAACTAAAAACCCACATGAGCCTTTCCCAAAGCCCGTTTAATGATTAAATACAACAAAGTTTGAAGAAAAAGGAAACTGAGAGCCTGAACAGGGTTCAATAAAAACAAGTTTAATAAGTACTCATAAATCATTTAGGAAAAAGGAAAGCAGTTCAGAACTAAATCATGGCTTCCAATAAACTCGCATTAGCAAGCATTAATCACCTCTTTATCTCATCTGAACAATTCCCGCACTAATAAGCTTCTGAATCTTATTCATAACTTGAGGGTTCTTCAGGTGCTCCTGTGAAGCCCTCGGGTTTTCTTGCAAGTCAACCAACACCTGAACGCCATTTTATCAAATACATTTTATGTTAGTGAAGAAGAGGTGAGATAAATCATGGCATAGAAAACAAATTTTACAGGCAAAGTTATTCGTAGGGAGGAGAAATTATTTTGTGCGGACACCGGACCGTCCAGAGACGAATAAGAGCGTGTCACATCACCAAGTACATAACAACATTACACAGCAAAAAAGTGACGTGACACGCTCTCATTCGTCTCTGAACGCCGTTCGGTGTCTGCACAGAATAATTAATCTGTATGGAGAGGGACTCAGGCAAAAGGTGTAATACCTGACGCATTATGGGATCAGATAAGATGTTCTGTATCTCAGGATCCTGCATTGCTTTAGCCTGTAGAAAACAATACAAGATTGAAATTTTATACTAAAGAAATTATCCCAATCACGAATAATAATTCAGAGTGGAAAAAAAATAATCACCTGTCTTTCCTTTAACTCCTCTGGGCTAATATCACCCCTGTTTGTCCTATTGATTTGCTCGACGCACCTGTAAACATGTCGAAAATAACCAGTTTCAGCAACAAACGTTAGCATATGTCATTTTTCCCCCTTTAGGCTTCGTTTGAGGCAGCTTTCTTCCTGCTTCTTAAAGCAATTTTCTAGTAAAATTTTTAATTTTTTGTACTAAAAAATTATTTTAAAAAATAACAAAAAAGCCATCCCAAACGAAACCTTAATCAGCTCGAGTAATTAAGGTCTGCTTCTATTATTACCTCCGCACGCCATCAATAAGTTCGTGATTTTTAGGGTCATGCTTCAGGCCTTCCTGATATGTTTCCAATGCCTTGTCATATTCTTTCATAAAGAACTGAACAGCACCTTTCCTAGTATAACCCTTAGAAAATGATGGATCCAATTCAATGCACTTTTCTGCATCCTTTAATCCCTCAGGCAAAGCCCCTAACTTTGTGTAGCAGGCCGCCCGATTGCTGTAAGTCTGAAATAACAAAGAAAGTGCCGCATTCAGAGTTAGAATTCAGTGATATATGCTTTCAGGCAGTTATTGCTTTAGTTGCAATCACATTTTCAAAAAGAAGAGAAATAATGATGTCATTTGATGGATTAATTATTCTGTGCGGATGTGCGGACATCGAACGTTGTTCGAAGACCAACCAGAATGCGCCACATCACACCCATATGCTTGGTACCGCAGCTCGGTACTGCTCTGGGTACCCCTGACATGGCGCATTCTTGTTGGTCTCCAGACGGCGTTTTGCGTACGGTCTCTGCACAGAATAATTTCTCCATTTGATGGGGATGGGTCAATTTAAGAGAGCGATAAGAAATAAATAAATTTCTCTCAAGGGCAACACTAAACATTAAAAAAAAGCAGGTATTTAAATGCTTAATCTCCACATCCATAACATACTAATTTATATTAAAGTATATTGAATTCGCCAAATATAT
Source organism: Dendrobium officinale (assembly GCA_019514585.1). Taxonomy (NCBI): domain Eukaryota; kingdom Viridiplantae; phylum Streptophyta; class Magnoliopsida; order Asparagales; family Orchidaceae; genus Dendrobium; species Dendrobium officinale. The sequence continues at coordinate 89,182,289 of CM033683.1, forward strand.
CCAAGTTAGAGAAGACTCCATCAACAATAGCGAATCAGATAGAAGTGAATTTTGCCTCTCAGTAGAACCCAAGTTCACTGAAGTTGCTTGATTTCGTCTAAGGGCCTCTATTTGGTTGCTCATAAACTTCTCACATCAAGTGAATGCTAAGGAATCAACTTCTGGCAAGCTTGTTCTGTATTATTTGGCAGTTCATGTTATATATATTTACTAATGTTCGAGCACATGTTTAATACATATTATATAAATATAATTATTAGAAAATAAATTTTATATAATTCTCATTTAATATAGTTTTTTTTGATAGTAAAAGATAATATACTGAAGGGTGAAGACATTTAGCTCTCTATAGTTACAGGCAATCAGCATTTCTTTTATCTCTCTACAATTTCGCAGGCTCCTTTTTTAATCTCTCAGTAAAACGGATTAGGTTTTTAACATGTAATTAAATAACTAATATGGGACACAAAGTGTTATTTCAAAAATCAATTGGGTTTAACATATAATATAATATCTAACAACAGTGGAGGGAGTGAATTTAAGAATACATATGAGATGTATGTGTAATATATATTATCTAACTTGAAGGCATGGGTAATTAACCCGTATATTCTATTATTATAAAATATAAGAATAAAATATATGCATAGATGATGACTGTGAGCTCAAAAAAAAAAAAACCTTAGTAAATATGACTCTTTAGGATGTGACATTCACAAATGTATCCCACTTAATGTACATGGCCAAAAAACAAAAGATTAGTCTATCTCAAAGAGAGTTTTCTCAGGACGACACTCTGAAGCTCAAATTAGTGTATTCAAAGACAAGCATTGCACATCAAAGTCCTTATGACAATGAAAGGGTTTCTTAATCCATCTTCACCTCCCTCTTGAGTGGTATTTATAATTGTTTAAGTGAAAGGTAATTTAATACTTATGACAAAGTGGACGATGGAAAGGAGAGAAGCTTTGTCCAACATCTATGCTGGGCGAAAATGCCCAGAAATAAGGAGTGTTTGAAACTTCAACTAATTAATTGGAAGGTTGAGGACTAAAACACCATATTTTTAAGATTGGAGTTGTACCATCATATTCTAAGGATAATGGGATAGATAATGAAAGCTTAAGCTTTAGAATTTGAATTGGGTCATCAAATATCTTTGAGATTGATGTTGGATATATATAGTTTGGACAGAAATTCCTATTACAGATTTTCAGACTAGCATTAATTCCCCTTCTACTTGATTGAAGGGTCACCATGGATCTTGAGGTGATCTGATGGTGTAGATTCAAAGGACATAGCATGAATCTTAAGTGTTCTTGATCAAATGGTTGGAATTGATCCCAAATCAATGTTTTTTTTAGGGACATATCAACCCTATTTTTGAGTTTCTTCTAAAATAATTCAAAAAATTTCTTAAAAAAAAAAAGAGCATGCAAGTAAGAATTCTGAGATGGTGTACTAACCTCAACCACACCTAGAAGATCAACATGGACATCCTCTTAGTGTGACAAATTGAGATATCATGGGTTGACCCATGCTTTAGCAATGAGTTGGAGCTTATTCTTTGAAGCATTTGCATAATATTAGAATAACACTCTAATGTATTTGAAGTGCTTGTTTTGATATGATTTGTCCTGACGGAAGCTGGATATAAAATTAGGCATAACATAAAGGTAGCTTAGATTGAGTCATGATGGCCCAAGTCTCATGGTTCGAGTCTTTGTTTGGGACTTACATGTGTCTATATAATTAGGCTTATTATGTGGGCTTGTAGCTTGTGCAAGCTCATGCAGGTGATCCTTGTGCTTGTGTGATGTTTCACCACACTAGCCAACACAGGTGGTTCCTTAATGGGGAGAATCCAGCATGGGAGGCTTTTGTGAAAACCATCTGAGTGATACTATGTCACTTCACGAAGGAGACAACATATTAAGTAAATGAGAAAACACAATGTGCCAACTCATTAGGGCAGTGTTAAGGCGATGAGCGTGTCAGTTGTATCTCCCAATTGTGACACTCATGCGTTAGTGGGCATGACATTTGGTGGTAGTGTGGTACACTAATAGGCACCAATCATAACCCCCAAGAGAGGTTTAGGGGGTGGTGCTCCCCTTTCTTCTTCCTTCTCCATTTTGAAGCTGACGCCGGAGCTGAGCCCCTTATTCATGATAACTTCAGGCTAGTTTTATTTCATTTGATACCATATATGGCTACATATGATTAGTGCTCTCTTATTTTGAGTGTAGCCTATTATAGGCAACATTTGTCTATAAATAGGTAACCTTTACTTGTAATAGGGGCTAGATTTTGAGATTAATAAAATTAGAGTTTTACTCTATTGTGAGTTACTGTATCCTAAGATTTGTTCTTAGGTGGTAGTTTCTTTCTCCAAAAAGGAGTTCTTGGAGTGGTGTCCGACGACCGTCATCGGATCGTCGACGTGGATTCGTCAAGCCCCTCCAGTCCGGTGTCAAAAGCCTAGACTCTATTTGTGATATTTATCATTAGGTTTCACATGTGCATGGCTTGCCAGAAAAGTAAAGTAGAAAATCAGTCAACAAAGCTCTCACTATCTCCAAGAATCCTCTTGACATTAAAGCCTGATTCCCTAATCCTGACATTGATTACCAAACTATGAAGCACAAACATGGATACGAGAAACAGGCATGCGAACACAACATAGCTGTAACACGAGATGACTCAAAATGGACAAGTATTATTTTATAAATTCTTAATATAAAATGTATAATTTAAACATCTAATATCAATATCTTCCATCAAATGCATATAAGTGTCAAAATCTCAGTCATCCCTTAGCATTTGATCCCACGGTCAGGATGAGAATCCGTGGGAGGCTCACCTGGATCACGCCAATATCATTCTATATTTGGATAGCTGAATTAGGAAGGATTATATTGAGGCAATTATGCATCAATTAGAAGTTATTTATTTCTTTATTAAGACATCTTGTATAGATCTATAAATATGGATAATTTTGTATAATAATTAGAAGGTATTTTTACCTTTTCTCAAATTCTATGAATTGTAACATGGTATCAGAGCCAACGGCCTTCATTGCCGTGGAAGAAAGATCACTAAAGAAAAAAAAAACGAAGTAAATCGGAAGTTGCTTGCGGGAAGAGGTCTTGCCGAGCCTAACGAAAGACGAACCCGAAGCCTCGACGCAAGAAGGGTCGCTCGACTCTCAACCACCCTAGCCGTATCTCTCGATCGAGCTCAGGTAGAAGTTGCTCAAGAGAAGTTCTCTCGGACATCAGAAGACAAAAAGAATCCGCTTGAAGATGGCTCTTAGACGCTCCTTCGATCTTCCTGTCTCGCTCGGATACGCCAGACGGAGCCATGCTGAAGAAGACGACGCAGACGGAGCCCTTCTCGGGCGGAACCTTGACGATAGAAGACGTGGGACGAAGCCTGGCCCGACTAGACGCAGTATTCCACTGTGGAGAAGCTAGCGGGACGAAACTCAAGAGAGCCCTCACGAGTGCGAGTCTTCCGATCTTTCCGTCTGTGGAAGGTGCGACCACGAAGCCTGGTTCCGTCGACGACTATGGCTCGCACGCGGTTGACTTGGGAGCCTCAGCCATCCTTCTTCCGATCTGAGTCAGCCATCCTTCTTCCGATCTGAGTCAAGTGGAACCATACTCTGCCGAGAGCTCCGCTCCAGCCGTTGTTGGCAAAGCTCCGTCTGGGAAGGTGCGACCGCGAAGCCTCGCGAAGACAAAGAAAGGATGGAGCGGTGCCGACAAAGCCAAATACCCAACATAACCTACGGGACGAGCGACTCGATCGGAACTTCCAATCTAAGCCGAATGAGCGTCGTACCCGATCCGACAGAAAGGAAAAGTCGACGAAGGAGTGAAGCAACCCGCTCGATAACCCCTTCCGATCGCAAATCCCAGACGATCCACGCCTGCGACTCGCGGGGGGGAAGTCAAGAGACGCGTGCGACTTGGGGGGTGGAACCACAACCCGTGCCCTACTCCAATCCGAGCCTTTTTTTTAAGGCTCGACCGGTTCGATTTAAAAAAAAAATATATATATATTTTTTAGTGAAAATAAAAAATAGAGAAAATCTTTATCATCGACCTTTTTATTGTCGACAAGGGAAATTTTCTCCGACAAGCCTTCAATGCTGAATTTCTGAGGAATACAAAGTTACCACCACCGGCCTTCATTGCTGGAATTCTGAGAAATAAGGGTTCCCACTACCGGCCTTCATTGCTGGAACTATGAGAAATACAGGTTCCCACTACCGGCCTTCATTGCTGGCATTATGAGGAATACAAGTTCCCACAACTGGCCTTAATTGTCGAAATTTTGAGGATAGTTTTCAATCATCGGCCTTCATTGCCGGCTTTCTCTGGTGGTTGATATCCTATCCATAATCAATGCAGCTCTATCTATTAGCGAGTAATTGCAAGCTGATCTCCAGCTTGAGGGGGAGTGTCAAAATCTCAGTCATCCCTTAGCATTTGATCCCCACGGTCAGGATGAGAATCTGTGGGAGGCTCACCTTGATCAAGCCAATATCATTCTATATTTGGATAGCTGAATTAGGAAGATTATATTGAGGCAATTATGTATCAATTAGAAGTTATTTATTTCTTTATTAAGACATCTTGTATAGATCTATAAATAGGGATAATTTTGTATAATAATTAGAAGGTATTTTTACCTTTTCTCAAATTCTATGAATTGTAACAATAAGTATCTCATAAATCTCAACAACACACAACATAAGCATTAATCAATATCAAAATTGTAAAACCCGCAAAACGTCGTTTTAGACCTCGCACGCTTTTCAAAGCGTCGCGACGAGTTTTAAGTGGAAAATTCGAGGATGTCGGATTTCGGTGGAAATAATTTTGAAAAATTCTACGCAAAATTCTAAGAAATTTGATGTAAAGAACTTATATTTAATTTTGCTTAATTTAGGAATTAAAATTAAGAGAAGTCTCATAATGCCAATTCTACCCTTAAGGTTTGTTCAAGCATGGGTTGTTTAAGTAAGGGCATGTATGTCTTTTGGCTTTCCCCCATCTCCCTATTATGAGCCAACCAAGCCCTCATTCTTCCCCATTCGCACGGTTTGAGCGAAAGAAATCGAGAGGGAGCGGCGGCTTAGGCGAAGCGGCAAGGGCGACAGGTTCCTCTCCGGCCAAACTTGGGGAAAATCGTAGGGGAGACTAAGGGAAGTGAAAGGTATGCAATAGAACTAGGGTTTTCCCTCTCATTCTCAAGATTTTTGGATGAGAAGATTTCTAGGGTATGAGAAAAACTTAAGTTTTCTTTGAGATTCTTTTGAGAAAAGTTTAGGGAAGGTTAGGGGGATGTTTCTAAACCCTAATGTGCATTTTCTTTCATCAAAATATGAGTTTTGAAAATTAGGGTTTTACTTAAAATTGATCTTCCTTGGAAATGCCTTCACAAAAGATATTTCTAAGGGTATGGGGAAGTTTTTATGAGAAGACATTGTAAGGTTTAAGCAAAGTTTTGAGTTTATGGATTTAGGGTTTCTCCCTAATTAAGAAATTTTTTATCCCTATGGTTTTTGTTAGTATTTGGGAGGATTTTAGAGACTAATTTATGGATTTTGTTTGAAATACAAGATTTCCTAATTTTTGATTTAATTAATTCCGAAAATTTAATTTATTTTAAGGATGTTTTGAAGGTAAGGAAGGGTGTTATATGTTTAGAATCTAAAGTTTTGGCCTAAACTTTTAATGAGAAGAAAGGGGTTGAGAGATTTCATGAAAAATGGGAAGGGTTTGTGTTGGAACTTAAACAAAACATAGAAAGGTCACTTTTATTACTTTAAAGTTAAGGTTTAGTTTATTGTGTAGGAATTAGTCACTAATGTTTTTCTCTAATTATTTCTTTTAGATATAAATTGAGTAGAAGGAAATAGTTGATCGGACAAACGAAAAAGGGGGCACAGATTGAGGTAGGTGGAATGGAAGTTTTTATAAATAATAGCTAACATTTCTTTCATTGCATTTACATAGAAATGGTAAATTCCTTCATACTTATTATGATATCTTTTTATGACTCTTGCTTCTTTGTAAATGTTCATGGATACCCAAAGAAAAGGCAAAGATTTTCACTTTATGCAAATGGACAACTCATGAACGATCCTCGTATTCTTTTCCTTACTTCTACTACACATGTTTTTCATTTACATGCACATGACATGAGCATAGCAATCATACACATTCATATGAAAACATACACTTGTGTAATTCATGAATGGTTTATTTAAAGCATTTCTTATTATTATATAAATACTAAATGTATGTGCATGTTGACGCGGGAGTATCACATGGAAAAGGAGGCTCTTATGAGCCATGGAAAAGGATGGTTCCTATGAACCAATGGAAAAGGAAATGGCCAATTTATATACCTGATCAGTACAAGTGATACTCCTGAGACGGGTGTTATAGTTATATGCATATTAAACTATTATGAATGTTTCATACACATGTTACATAAAAATGAGATTATCCCTTGAGGCATGGTTTTAAAAAGAATGAAAGGAAAGGTTATGGAAGGAATATGCATTTGAAAGTTGAGGTAAAGGTATGCTTTTCTTTGAGCAAAACTTGTTTTATGATCGATAATTCTTTTGCTAAATTACTCAAAGCATGTTATAGTTTTCTTTCTTGATTTTAAGTTTATTTAAATTTTCATTCTCACCTATTGAGTGTAAGACTCACCCTCATTGTGGGAATACTTTTCAGGAGGAACTAGAAAGGGGTAGATGGCCAACCAACCACCGCGAACCTACCGTCGTAGGGAGACGACGGGCGGGCGGTAGGTTCTTTTGTGTTTTGGTGTTTTGTATTGAAAGATTAGAATTAGAATGAAAGAGAAAAATGTTATACTTATGGATCCTCTTTGTATCTTTTGTAATCTTAATGCTAAATCCATTGATTGGTGATCTTTGAAAGAAAGAAAAGAAAAAAAGTTCATGTTTGGATATTGTAGTGGCTCTTTCTTTATGTTGATGCTTCATTTTGGGAGTTATATTAATTGTTTTGTAATGTTCCTTTTATCTTCTTTATGTCCGATCTCTGTTCCCGCCTCGCGTTTGCGAGCTAACCGGGCCGGGTCGTGACAAAAATTATATTGCACACAAAAAATGCCATAGTATAAAAAAGAGAGTATGTTATATTAAAAATGTTAAAAAAATAAAAAAACATAGATGCTTTATTAATTAGCCTAGCACTCTCAGCACCATGATCAACACTAATAACACAATGCACCCTACCAATAGAATCTAACACATTGATAATAAAACATATTTTGAAGTGTTGCCTCACCAACCTTTAAAAAAAAAACTCGTAATCATCATCGTGCCTCCTAACTATGTTGGGGCATTTCAATCTTAAGGGGGAGAGCCTTGATTGTGTTTGACTATTAAGTTTTGAAAATAAAAATAAAAATCTTTAGACACAATTTTCAATGTGACAATGGCATGTCCTCATTCGATATTGACACAAAGCTTTTTGAAGCGCTTGTGCTTCAAGTTGATGGATAGATCCTCTCAATCTCTCGAAGTGGATGATAGACCTCACTAGCATATCCACAACTACAATGGAAATTGTAATATTCAGTCTAGTTTACCAAGTTTGATTTGAGTAGATTAGGCCAACGGCATGCTCATCTTCTGATATAGCCAATATATTGTCAGAACATAATGTATTAAGCAATGTATTCATGTATAATGCACAGTTTGTTGTTTATCCAAATTGTTGTGTTCCCATAACAACTGAAAATCTATAGTCTTTTAGGGTCTGCCATTCACTATGATTATTCATTTCCTACACAACCAAACAAAATGCAAGTTTGTCCTAAGAAAAAAAAAAAGACATTCTAATCAATAAGCATGTTCTACATAAATGATAGCTCAAGAACGAAGGGGTTTTTGAACCCATCTTTACATAAATGATATCTTAATTAGATTATTTAATTAATTTAATTAATTATTGATATTTTAAAATTATACTAATTATGCTAAATTATACCAATTAGATGGAGGCCCCTTTAGGTTTTGCTTTTAATCTCCATTTCTTCTTTATTGTTAGCTTTGTTACTTTGTCTCATCGTCATTTCTTCGTTGCTGCTTCGCCCTTGCGTGCATCGTGTGAAACAATGTTTTGAAAGTGTAGCTAAATGATTAAGAATAATACTTGTCATGAGAGTTGACCAACAAGATTGTTTAACCCCAAAAAACCAAACCAAGTGACAATTGAATGATTTGGCTTGTGGCTTGAGTTTGGGACAATTTTAACTTGCAATTCATAAGCCAATTGGCTTAATTTAGTTTTGGATTGAAATTTTGGTATACCGAAAAAAAAAAAAAAAAAAAATGGATGATGCATCTTGAATCATCTAATCAAAGACAAATGAGTAATCCTAAATTTATAGCTTATAAATCAACTGTTTACAATTAATACATGTAAAACTAAATCAAGCTGGACCAATAAAACAATTTAACCTAAATTGAACCAATTTTCTAGTTTCTCAATTTGGCTTCATATTCCATCCGTTTATTTATGTTCATATAATGTTGAGTTCATTCAAAACTGCGGTTAGTAAAAATTCATCACTAATTGTCACTTCCTGGATAAGTAGTCGTCAAAATTCCACCACCAACCTAACAAACAAGAGTAGTACATTTCACTCACTCCTCACTTCACGCTTTTTTATTAAAAGCAACCAGCCAAGTAATTAAGCCTCTAAGAATGGATATCATAAAATAATAATTTTGTGTATTTCCATGCATTCTTTCAACTCGTTTCAAGACAATAAGAATAGCATAAACAAGTAAATGCTTACTTTAGGGTCAAGTGGATTTCTTTTGATTGCCTCTGTATAATGTTTCACTGCTTCTGGATACTTCTGCTCTTTGAAAAACTCATTACCTGCAATAAGCAGTTACTTAAAAAACGTCAGTAGTGAGTATTCAAAACTAGAAAAGAACGTGCGAATAACAATATGATATACCCAGAACCACAATCTTTTATTGAGGAAAATGCATCTACCACACAACCCAACAAAAATCACAGGCAAACCCAAAAAGAAAGATATATCTTGGACCACTGGAAAGTTATATCACAAACGTAAAACAAGTGGTGACAATGAAATAGAACTACAAAGTATGGAACAGTATAATATCCAAATCAAGAAGTATGCCTAGAAAGAAAATTTTAAGAAATAAGTTAATTAACTGATAGCGTCAACACAATGGATTTTGAACTCACTGAATATTCAACTCAGAGAAAATAGAAGTACTCATGAGTAAGGCAACAACGTTAGCGGTAAAGCAATTTTAGAGCAGTCCCTACGCTCTCAAATGTCACAAAAACAACAACAAGCTTTTATCCCACCATGTGAGGTCGGCTACAAAAAATTTTTTCTTCATTGTGTCATTTGAAGGGTCAAATTCTCATCAAAATCTAATAAGGAAAGATCATTTCTAATATTTTCTAACCAAGTTTTTTAGATCTACCTCTACATTTCTTAACATAAGTCAAATCTAATACATCTACTTTCCTAACCGGGTCATCGGAAGGCTGTCGTTTTACGTGACCAAACCATCTAAGAGGACTCTCTCAAATCTTATCTTCCACTGGAGCTACTCCACCCTTTTCACGTACATACTCATTTTGTATCACGTCTTTAAGAGTAAAACCACTCATCCACTTGAGCATCCTCATCTTTGCAATACTTAATATTATGCTTCTCTTTTAATGGCCAACATTCTGCACCATAAAGCATTACAGATCTCACTACCATCTTATAGAATTTTCCCTTAAGTTTGAGAGGGACTTTTCTATCATATAACAAGCCTGATGCATTCCTCCACTTCAACCATCCAACTTGAATTCTACTAATAATATCCCCATCTATTTCACCATCACTCTAAATAATAGACTCAAGATATCTAAAACATGCTAAAAATGAAAACAAAAGAAAGTGCTAAAATTAAAAATAAGTCTTGTAGAACGAAAACCATACAAGCAAGTAACAATTAAAAAACACAATTTCTGGATTAATTCATCAACGGCAATCCAGCTCGCAAACATAAAAAATGTTCCTTCCAAAAGGGCTATGGACAGGTAACAACCAACATTCAATTTAAAAGTACCTAGAACACAATTAGATCTACGACGACTCTCAATCTTCCCATACAATTAGCACCGGCTTTCAATACAACAACAACAACAACAACATCATCAAGCCTTTATCCCACTACGTGGGGTCGGCTACATGAATCCTTTTTCTCCATTGTGTCCTATTAAAAGTCAAATTCTCGTTTAAATCTAATAAAGAAAGGTCATTCCTAATATTTTCTAACCAAGTCTTTTTAGGTCTACCCCTACCTTTCTTAACATAAGTCAAATCTAATACCTCTACTCTCCTAACCGGGTCATCGCAAGGCCGCCGTTTTATGTGACCAAACCATCTAAGGCGACTTTCTCTAATCTTATCTTCTACTGGAGCTACTCCAACCTTTTCACGTATATGCTCATTTCGTATCCTATCTCTAAGGGTAAAGCCACTCATCCACCTGAGCATCCTCATCTCTGCCACACTTAACTTAGTATTATGCTTCTCTTTTAAAGGCCAACATTCAGTAGCAAAAAAAAACTTACTTTAAAAAGAGAAAAAATATGTAACTTTATGACTATACAGCCTCTCTTGCTCCATATATGGTTACATAACTAGAAAGAAACTCTTACTCAAATCAATCTAAATATGAAACACCACGCAATCAGAAAAGAGCATATCAAACAATCGACTTAGACATTGCAACCGACAAAATATGGCTCACAAAATCAACAAAATGATCATAACTCATTAAAAAGAAAAAAAGTATTCCCGATTCTATCAATTTAAGTTCAATACACTATTGAACAGATGTAACAGCTGAAACTACATCAACAAACAAGATTTTCAAAGAGTTAAGTGTACTTTCATTATCATCATCATTAGTCGAACATTAAATACTTGGCATTGGTTTCAACTTACCTAATTTTGCATAGCAAGCCTAATTGCATTTTTATATAATTAACATTTAATCTTCATGAAATTCTCTTATCTCAAATAGTCGTGGTATTTCTCCTTGTTATTCTAACAACATCCCTAACTTTAAAAGTTGTATCAATATCAATAAACTCATGATTCTATATAATGATACAAGAAGGTTGAGCAAATCACATTTAAATATAACTTCATATTCTAAAAATGCTGGTAAAATATTAAACCCCAATAAATTTGTTGCAAATATCATAAATGTAATTTTTGCTCTATTAAACTTTAACCTTCAAATTTTCTCCATTACTTTAACTTCCATTTATATCAATGAAGGTCTCACTAATTAAAGTTATGCCATCTTCAAAAAATATATGCTAAAACACCCTCACTTTGAATCCCTTAGTACACGTTTATACAAATATCACAGAAAATGTAGAAGTTTAAGACACCTTTATGAATTATAACATATCTTTGACACTTTTTTTTTTGTTAAATAACGTACATCAAATCAATAATCATGATATTTCGATACATGCATTCTCAAGCTCATAAGAACTTAAATGAACATTTTTTGCTCCCTTATCTTTGACACTTTTTTTTTTGGTTAAATAACGTACATCAAATCAATAATCATGATATTTCGATACATGCATTCTCAAGCTCAGAAGAACTTAAATGAACATTTTTTGCTCCCTATAGCTTTCCATTAATTGTCTTATTATGAAATCCATATTAAATCTTTTGGTATTTTATAACACGTAAGTGAAATTCTCCTATAATTTTAATATTTTTTAATCTCTTTTGTTCTTGAATACTAACTCCAAAATGATTTTCCAATAATTTAACATCTTCTTAGCCTTCAAAACCCCATAAAACAAATATACTTGCAAACTACCCCAATAGCACTCGTAAATTCCTAAACCTCACCTGGTATTTTATCTACACCTATTGCTTCACTCTATGCATCTTCATCAAAGTTAAATCCACTTTGCTTGTTTTGGATCAACTTAAAATGTATTTTATTATCTATGTTGATTATTTGAAAAACCATATATTCCTGACAACTTTCATTTAAAATTTTTCCAACATAAAATTCTCATATTTCTTCAGCGTCTTTATCTTGAACTATGGTCTTTTTTTTCACCACACAAATTCCATCTAACACTATCGAAAACCTTAGATCCCTTATCCCACTTCTGAGCTATTAAACCATCGAAATGCATAGCTTTGCCACTCAACCAATTCATTTCACAATACACAAGCTTGCACAACAAAAAAATCCAAAAAAAAAAAGATGCTATTGATAAATTCTCATTATTTGCAAGGATCCTCCATAAACATGAGTAAAAATTAGAAGATCCTTGTAAATTGCAGTCCTATGAGCCAAGGAACCAATGTATGTGTGTATGTTGAAGGGGTTTTAATGGAAGTTTTAGTTTCATGAACTTAAGAGCATATTATACAGGTGAGGTGAGATCTTAGCTAATTGTTCTCTAAGAGCTCATATGGATCATATGCTCTCAAGTCCAAGCAAGAAAAGAGCTGACCGAATTTTTGTGGCTGAGCGTTGTAGAGGTATTTCTCAGTTTTTTAGTTTTTGAGATATCAAGGAGTCGAATCTTGATGAGGAAGCCATATGGACGTGGAGGATATCTAATTTTGATGAGAGGAAAAAAAAAAGGAAGCCTGATTGAATGAGGGGTATTATGAAATAAGATGTTGGATATAAGAACTTTAGTGGGAGGGTTTTACATATAGAATTAGTCTTGGAATGTCAGGTAAGAATTATAAAAGAAATGGCCTTGGCTTTGGGTCAATATTTGCAAGATTTTTAACTCTGATACCAATTGATGTGAGTTGTGGCAAAAAAAAAATGCAGAAGCCTTGAAATTTTTTAGGAAGAGGAAGAGGAAAGAAGTGAAGAAATAGAAACATATAAAAAATCTAATAAAGTGGATCAATGATACACCTAATTTTTTATTTCAGATCATAATTAATTATTACATGATCCTTCGGTCACTTTTAACAATAGAGAATCCTATAAAATAAGAGTGAATAAACAATCACTAACACATGACCAAATTGCCTATGTTGATCAAATATAAAGAAAAATAAATCCTAATTATCAACTAAGAAAAAAAAATACAATGACAATGATACAAAAATGTGTAACAGAACATACCTTTTTCTCTCTCCTCGTCAGCTATTTTTGGGTCATAATATTCTTGTTGTTCAGCTTCTTTCTTAGCCCTCTCTGCATCATTCAATTTTTTCAATGTATCTGGGTTACGATGCTCAGTCAAGGCTTTCTGGAAGGTCTCAATAGCAGGTTCATAATCCTTGGAACACTTTGCCACTTTAACAAGTGCAGATCCCTTCCTCGTCAATGCCCTTGCAATCATCTTAAAGTCAGAGTGAAGTTCACGGCCCCTCTCAACAGCTTTGTCACAGTCAGCTATACAGTCTTCATACTGAAAGTGCAGATTTAGGTATAAACAAGAAGGGTGAGGACTAAAAAAAACATCATGTAACAAACTTAAAGCTTCCTTCAAAGAAGCCTATAAGCTAATGCTTACTATACCACATTCACATGAAAAATATAAACATCAACGTCACAAAGACGAAATTAGTGCTTAAATCACTAAGAGAACTGACGAAGGCAAGAAGACAAAATGAAACTCCAATTTTAAGAAGATATATTGACAAATAATCTGCAGGTGTATGCTTTCATACTTTCAGAATAACACAAGGTATGCCTGCTATATATTTCAATTTAATAGTACAATCCAAATACAGCTTACAGAGACAAATTTTTTCATGAACTTTCATTGAACATGTGAACAGTTCTTAGTAAGTAATTGGACGGAGAAGTGTTGACAGATCATGGAATCCACAAGTCAACAAATTTTAGTAGGAATCTTTGGGCACATAGATTAAGGATTTTAACCATTAGATCAATCCTCTTAAAGCACTTAGATTACATTCTATGTGTCTCAACTTTCGCTTCTAGCCGTCGAACCCTCATAAAGACTTATGTTTCATTTTATAAATAGTTTTGATTTATTTTCATTGTAAGCCATTTGAAAATTCTATAAATACCTCCACATTTTATAAAAATGCAAGTAATAAAATTAAAAAATATTTTTTTTCCTGCTTTTCAAATTGTCTACATGTCATCATAGTGAGGTTAGGTTTTCATCCACCAACTTCCGATTTTTTTCCCATCCCTTTTTGTTCTTCATCGTGGCTAATTTTTTTAACTTCCCTTCCAAGGAGTGATCCATCCTAAATAATGAAAATTAAACTATATGAGAAAATTCAGAGCTTACATCACCTGAATTAGAGAAATTATTTGAAATAACTCCAAATTGTAAAGACACTTCAAAAAGGAATGGAAATAATCTATCTTGTGAATTCTCCTTCAAAGCCGAAAGATTCAAAATGCATACTTTGGGATGAAGAGGATCCCATGATCATGACATGATTGTAGAATATCATAATACTTGAAATTAATGGGGAACATACGTTCCTCTATCGTAAAAAAAAGTTTGGGACGCCGTCAAACAAACATACTCAAAACTAAATCTACAAGATCAAAACAAAGACTTAAAATAAATAAAATAACCTTCATATTATTAAATAGTTTAATGTAATGAAGACTTATCAGCTTTAACAAGATTATTACTAAGATCGTAAGATGAGAAGCTACATTGATGCAATACTTCTCAAACAATTCGTGAAAAGAGAATGAGTATTTGAGTTCTTTGTAGGACTTGCTAATGACTTTGAATAAATTTATATCCAAATCTTAAACTGAGAAAACATACCATCATCAAATAAGATTTTTTTCCTTTCATATGAGTTAAAAAGGGAAAGTTGTAAAGCTCAACACTTTGATCTTCAAACTAACTACCATGACATCAACCGAATCCCAAGATAAGAGACTTATTGCTACATACATTTTCCTTAGATAAGAGCTAAAGCTTTTTTTCTAAAGGTCATCTATGGTGCAACTACTACAAGAATAAATGACACATCAAAAAAAAATGTTGAAAAAACTCCACAAAAAGCTCCTAGGCTATGGTGAAAATAAAGATCACAAAAAGCTTCTGCCTACATTGTGAAATCAAAAGAGCTCAGTCTAAAAAAAATGACAAATTTATAAACTTTCTCAACTCTCTGGAAAAAAATATCCAAAACATGCTTTCTAATTCAAAATAATATGCCTTATAATTCTTGTGTTTTCAATGCCTTGAGTAATTTCTTTCAAGCTTGGATCCTAGATTTAGAAGCTATTGACCACATGACTAACCTTACCAACCTTTTTCAAAAACTACAAACCCTACCTAATAATATAAAAAATAAAAGCAGTCAATTTTTTCTCTAACAATTGTTGCATAGCAAGAACATTTTAATTTTCTCCATATTTACTCTTGGTAATAAACTATAATTTTCACGTTTTGCAATATATCTTTTATCAATATATAAAATAACTAAAGTCCACAACTTTAAAGCAACATTTTTTGCTAATCCAATGAGTATTTTGAAAAACCACTGCAAGGAAGGCAATTACGCAAGCTAGAGGAAAGAAAGGCATATATCTTCTTAAAGACAAGAAACACTTGTCACATTTGTTTTTATTTCCACCCTCAATACAAAAATGAGATTTGAGCTAGGGCATCCATTTTTAAAAATTTAATAATGCATGTTCTTTTTCTCTTTTTTTTTTAATTTAAATATAAAATTTTTTTATTGAGATTTGTAAAATTGCCAAATATCATCTTATTGTTTTTCTTGAAAGTAATTACAAATCCTCTACTAATTCTAATGAATCAGAGATAGATATGGAGATTCTAGGGATCTTCCAAATCTTTAATATTTTTGGAGCCGCAATATTGTCACCTTCATTAATGATACACTCCAATGACATAGGCATATTTTAACAAATAAAAATATTCTATCACCACTATTCTCACCATTTTTTATTATCATGATACAAAAATAATTTCAAGTTAATATATAGAAAAATTTCAGTGTAAGATAAGATTAGAGAGAGTAGCCTTAGATGGTTTGGTCACATAAAACGGCGGTCTTTCAATGACCCGGTTAGGAAAAGTAGATATATTAGATTTTGACTTATGTTAAGAAGGGCAAAGGTAGACCTAAAATGACTTGGTTAGAAAATATTAGAAATAACCTTTCTTTCTTAGATTTAAAATGAGAATTTAACTTTTAACAAGGCACAACGGAGAAAAAGGATTCATGTAGCTGACCACAAAAGGGATAAAGGCTTGATGTTTTTGTTGTTGTTGTTAATATAGAAATATTTCAGACTGATAATGATCATGATTACTTTAAACACACATTATCTTTTTCCTAGAAAGAATGAATCATTAATCAATCTTTTTTGTCCAAACACTTCCCAACAAAATAAAATATCAAAAAGAAAAAAAATACCAACTTTTAAAAGTTATGAGAACTCTTCTCTTCTAGAATCATATGCCAAAAAAATACTAAGGAGAAAGTCCAAAATGTTACACAATTAAAAGATAAAATACCCTCAATAGCGATTGGCTTCAAAAGTACTAAAAATTACCTAACTGAATTATTTCACAAATAACTTCTAAAAAAATTCCTCCAAAAATCTTTGTGTGCATTCTCTATATCCACATTCACAAATAACACAGAGAAAAACTTGATCCAAGAGCTCTAAAATGTGCATTTATTGGTTATTCTACCACTTGAAAAAATTTAAATGTTATCATCCTACTACCAAAACATTCCTTCACAAGATATCACATTTTATGAGAAATAAATTTTTTTCAATCAAACTAATCTTCAAGAGAACTTTAAATTGAAAGATAAACTTAAAGAAACTTTTATCTTTTTTGTTGACATTCTTGCAACACATGCTCCAATAAATCAAACCATTGTACCCCTTAAAATCTATACAAGGAATAGGCCCAAGTAAAATCTCCAGCAAGCTCAAGTCTCAAAATAAATAATAAGTAACAATGATCAACCAATCAACACACATTCTCCTCTATATTCATCTCCCAATATACATCTTTTCGAAAAATTTACACTACCCATAAAATCTTCTTACAAATATTAGCTCTAGATATCATTAGAATATCATAAACTCTATTTAAGCACTTTTAAAAATAACAATTAAAAATATGCCATGATAGAAGAGATAAATGATCTTAAGAAAACACCTATGTGGGGTTGTGGGGGATCATTGAATTGCTAAAAAGAAAGAAAATGATAGAATACAAATGAATTTTTAATATAAAACATAAAACTAAAGAAAGTCTAAAATGATATAATGCAATTATAAAATACAAATGAATTTTTTATATATCAATTCTGATCATATATTTTTAACATATAATTATCATAAGTGATGATAATAAAGAAAATTTGAGATCAAAGAGTTGAAAAAACTCAAATACTTCCTAAAATTAGAAATTGCTCAATCAAAACAAAGAAAATTCCTCTTTTAACAAAAAAAAGTCATTGATGAAACAAATATAGCAGCTTATAAACCTTATGAAATCATAACAAAATCACATCGGAAATTGGATGCAAACTAAGAAAAAAGAATTAGATATAAAATAATATCAAAGATTAATTGAAAAAAAAAAAAATCTATCTCACACCAGTATGGACATCAAATTTATAATGTATCTCATCAATCAATTTATGTACAAACTCATAAAATCTCATTTCCAAAATGCTTATAAAATTTTCAGATACTCTAAATAAATCCTGATAAAGAAATTCCCTATAAAAACTACATATTTTACAAATTAAAAGGTATACTAATGAAAATTATATAAAATCACCTGTTGATAGAAGATCAATGACTATGTTTGTCCATTTTGGGAGGAAATCTCATAAAGTAAATAGAGAATAAAAAGAAGCAAGCATTTGACAATATTAAATATTAGATGAAAAAATAACTGAACTATCTCACACCCTTACAGACATCATATTTGTAGTGACTCTCATCAATCAATTCATGCATAAACCAAAAAATATCACATTCAAGCTACTTATAGAATCATTATATTCTTTGGTAAAAGAATTCTCTATAAAAACTAAATGCTTTATAAATTAAAGGGTATACTAATGTAAACTATACATGATCATTAATTGATAAAAGATCTATAATTAGTGCTATACATTTTTTAGAGGAAATCTCATAACATATAGGAGCAAGAAATAACATATTTCTAGTTTTAATGGAAGCCTCACATAGAATCCAAACAACATTAGAACTCAAATTTTAAACATAGAATATTTGAAGGTCATTTGAATTTCATGTTCAATAAAGCTCAATCCCTTTGTTTTCAAATGCAACCCGTTTGTTCCAAGTTCTAACATATTTAATTATATATAGACATTCCCAAACATGATCAAATTTCTCACTTCTAGCACAACTAGTTGATTCAACCTTTTTAACCTCCAAATCAACAAGTTGAAACTTTCTTGGGCTTCATTTAGATTTTGCTTTTCTTGTCGCATTGACTTTACAAACAACTTTTCTTTTCATTTGTATTATTCATTTGGATTATTAGTTCAATAATTTAGTAGAAAAAGTGGTGTCAAAGAAAAACAAAATTACATCAGAGAAATCTTTTCATATTTGAGTAGCGTGTTACCAGCATCCTACACGATACAAGTTATCCTCCCAATCCTTTCCATGACCAACCTCTTCCACACCCACAATGGTTTTCTTGTCACCATCATGAATATATAATTCAACAATCACGGCCTCCTTGCTCTTCGTATGTCATTTTTTCCTAGTAAATAATGTCATTAACAACTTTTTCCTTGATACTATTCCCAACAATGTGGCACTAATTTATTCTCCTGATCAAAGGACAAATCAACTCAATAGAAGAAAATTTTCAGGCAACTTTCCAACTTCCTTGATCACACGAGGAGAATTCTAACTCCAAAACCACCCAAGCTTTATCAAAATTGACTTTAATTTCTTCAAAAAATACAACATATCCATGAAACACTCCTCACCAAGCATTCAACACAAAATTTGTTGGATTTAGTTGAATGCTAAATGTCCTTAACTTTGTAAACATATCAATAAAATCAACAAGATGAATTATAATCCCTTTGCTCTTAATGAGGACATCATCATCATAGATCTCCATATTTCCCCCTTTTGATGCTCAATAGGCATTATCTATCAATCTCTAACAAGTTGTTCCAACATTCCTCAATTCAACAATATCTCTTTATAACAAAATCTCCCTTCATCAATTAAAAACCAGAGAAGGGGTTGAAGCAATTGAGCATTGTATATGACATTGCAGAATCAATTAGGGGTGAACGAGTAAAGGTATGAGTCTTTCAAGCATACATCATTAACTCGCTCGAAATCAACACATCTAGCACTTGTTATTTTCCTTTTATACCATCACCACATTGGATATCAAATATTGATATTGGACATCTCAACTAAATTATAAATCCTAAATCTATGAGCATGTAAACTTCTTCATTAATCTCCTATTATATTTCTAATGTGAAGTCCCATTTTATTTTGCTTGGTCACCATGGTTTCTAGAAAAATATGAAGGTGATGCAGTTGATAATTTAACACCAAGCATATCGAATGGTTGCCATGTATGAACATCCCAGTTAAGTGGAAGTCAATGAGTCTTGCTTTGAAATTTACCTAAACACAATAAGCATATTCAAAAAGTTAATCCAAATGTCCCCTTCTAAGATAAGAACTTCAATGACATATTGAATCAATTTAATTCATGATTGCCCGTCATCTCTAATAGTCAAAACAAAAGATACTCTTCCTCAAACAATGTTGTGAACACTTACATGATGGCAAATCTCATCCAAAATTTGCTATTTGGAATAGGGAACATCACTTCAAAATGTTCAATCGAGACAACTACTCAAAAATAATTCAACAAAGGTCATCAAATTATAATGTTGTAGGTTGAGAGAGCAAGTGAGACCATGAAGTTGATTTGTTTATCTTATTATATGACTTATATTTCCCTCAAGTCGCTTCAAGGGCTATGATTCCTTGTGGGGCATCCCTCTTACTAGAGAGCTCAACCAAAGATAGCTCTTAAATATATAACACCCAAGCCCACCTTCCCACTCACATGAAAGAACAAAACATTTCTTGAATTACATATGAAAATTAGAATTCTAAAGAATAAGCACTGGTTGATTGACACTTTTATCATGGCACCAAAAGATGTGCATTTTGATAGGAAGGAAGATCATCGTCATAACCTAAATAGGAAA
This sequence comes from Dendrobium officinale, assembly GCA_019514585.1. Lineage (NCBI taxonomy): Eukaryota > Viridiplantae > Streptophyta > Magnoliopsida > Asparagales > Orchidaceae > Dendrobium > Dendrobium officinale. The sequence continues at coordinate 89,202,653 of CM033683.1, forward strand.
TAATTATTGACCAAAAGCGAAGTTTACCACATATCTTAGTGGCATCCCATCAGACAATTCTTTAGCCCAAGTACTTGTATTGCCTTCACCAAGAAAATATCAACATCAAAGACCTTCTGAGTCGCCCAAGCGAACCTTCTCATATATTCACTCATTTGTTTTTTTACTATTTACAAAGCAGTGTATTAGATTTTCAACATCCTTTAAGAGCATGAAAACTACACAATGAATTGTCTTCTTAGTTCCTCAAAAGGATAAATATATTTATTGAGGAAGTATGGAGAACGACCTCCAAACAAAATATTTGAGCGTTGTCTGAAACAATACGCATTTTTCTATATCAAATGCAGTGCATAGCATCATAATATCTTCAAACACAACCAAATACTCCACAAGGTCAGTTAAGCTCTTTTATTAATCAAGATGGCTGCTTAAACTTCGGAGGAGACTACCCTAGAATATTTTTTTTGGCGTGATTGTCAAAGATGACAGCTAATCGTTGACAATTGGAGATCGAATCAACAAAATGACTCTTTTCCAAATCAAATGATTCAACTATGGTTAGTGCTTGACTAATAGATGTAATACTAGCATTTGTTTTGATCAAATGTGTGAGAAAATATATTTGTGCGGACAGCTGAACAATCAGTGTCTTAAGTTACATAGGGAGGAATGTTCAGCATTAGAGTCAAATGCTCTGTAACGTGTTGCACAAATAACTATTTTCACTTAGAAATGGATTGAAACATGTACTTAAAAAAAGAGCATTTGTTAGGTTAGCTAGTACGGTGAAGAGATATGCAGGAAGAGCCAAAATTAAATCAATAGGCGTGCATTAAAAACTGAATGAATACATTGGCATTACTATTGAACAGTGATAGGATCTTGCAACCAGAACAAGTACAATCAAATTCAATATGTTATTCATTAACAGAAGCATTTTAGCATATTTAATGCAGAAACATAAACAACAGAAAAAAGAAGTCATTTGTTCTTCAAGTTTATATTAGGCAACTACAATTTGCTAAAAATTTCAGAAAAATTCGAGTTATAATACCTTCCCCATCTCCAAATAAACAGCAGCCCTATTAGTGAGAAAAGAGATGTCCTCATCATCAAGCTCAATTGCTCTCGTATAATGATTGATCGCCTCCTCAAAATCCTTCTTTTTGTAGGCCGTATTTCCCTTTTCCTTCTCCTTTTGAGCTTCTGCCTTTCTTTGCTTAGCTTCTTTCACTTCATCCGTGAATTCCATAGGTTCCGGCTCCGGTTCTGGTTCAGTTTTGGGTGGCGCCTTATTTGTTGTTTCAGCCTGCGGCCTTTTCTTCTCAGGCTCAGGAAAGTCACTTTCCATCTCATCCCGCGTAGAATCCCGCATCTTTACATTAAGCAAAACTCCAAGCACTTGCATCATCCTCTGATCCTGAAGATACAGATTGAGGTTATTAGGGTTCTTCTGAACTTCCTGGAGCATCTTAACGAAATCTGGCTGCTGGAGATACGCTCTTGTAGATGGATCAGCCGTCAGCTTAGCCCAAACCTCGGGGCCCTGAAATATATTCGCGAATGGAGAGGCTGCTGAAGGTTTCCGAGACCGTGTGGATGCCGCCCTAGCGTCCGCAAGCCCCGACTTGAGCGCTTCGTTGTTGGGATCAAGATCGAGGCCCTTCTGGTAAGCGGCGATTGCTTCTTCATGGTTTCCAAGCCCAAGATGAGCGGCACCAAGGCGACTGTACCCTTTCGACCAATCGGGCTTGATCTCAACTGTCTTACGGCCGTCGGCGAGAGCCTCGGCGTAGCGGTGGAGAGAGGCATAGGCAGCAGAGCGGTTTGAATAGAGCACATGGTTGGTAGGAGCAAGATCTATCGCTTCTGAGAAATAGCGAATTGCTTCTTCGAAACGGCCGGCGGAGAAGGCCGCGTTACCCTTAGCCTTCGCTTCGTCTGCCATGGGAGAGGAGAGAGAAAGAACAGAGAGAGCGAAGGAGCGAGCGATCGGATTTCTAAACGAAGAAGTCCAGCTTTTGTGGTTTTGGGGAGGGTTCTAGATTCTAGGCGACAGGGTTCTCGAATGTTCTACCGATGCGCACCGCATTTGACGTACGGACCGATCTGTGTCTTATGGGCTGGTCAAGCTCATATTAGCCACCGGCTTCACCGCGATCCAGGATTTACGTATACACCACATCTCATGTTATTTACACATTTAACATTTAAAATATTAATAATTTAATATTACATATTTATCATCTATAGAATAAATTTAAATACATGTAATAAAATATTAAAATTTATAGGATGATATAAATGATATAAATAAATTATATGAGTGATATATTTGATATTAAAATTGTATATAAGTGGTAGACATATAATATTATTTAGGTGTTAGATATTAAATAGCATAAAATAAAGTGGTATGTATGTAAATTTCCCTAAAATAAAATGATAAATTTGAAAAAAAAAATTATATTAGGAATGATAAAATTTTGAGTAAATTAGATTTTAAATTTTAAAATTCTTCTAAAATAAAATAATTAATTATTATAATACTATATGCTAAAAAATTTTCAGCAACAGAGTTAGTATTTAATATCTTAATTTTTTACAAGTATTTATCATGCACAAAAAATGTGAAAATATAATTTTTTTTTTACGTAAAAAAATAAAAAAAAAAGGAAAAATTATAGGATCGGGCCAGTTGCATGATCTACTATATAACAAAAAATTAAAAAATTATCCATTCCCCACACTTCAAGAGAATGGAATTATTTAAGAATACTTTATTTTTTAACAATATCAAATTTAGTATGTAGGAGTTACAGAAATCATAATCAGGTGTTCGAAAACATATAGTTAAAATCCAACAATTTACTTAAAATGTTAATAGAAATATGGCAAAGGCAACGATGATTGTTGGTGGTGATCATAGTAGTGCTAGTCGATAAATAGAGGAGAATTCTTTAGTTTTCTCAGCTCTTGATCATCTTCTTTAGAAGTAATGAATTGTTCTTCGGAGTTGGGGAGAAAATCCATCTCTTCATTTCTTATTTACAGTCTGGTTTTATCTCCTAAAATAGGCTCAACACTGCCTTATATAGGCAACATACAATTTTTCATTCGCCGGCTTCAATAAAATCTTTATCCTAGATAAGTGGTGTGTACTCTTTTATAAGTTTCAATATTTTCTCAATCAACAGTGCCAAAACAGAGTTGTGATTATTACCCAAAAAATTCAATCTCTATGGCAGAGCTTTAGTTTCATCTTAAAAGAGAGTTGATTGACTCTATTTTGAGATATTTCCAATCTATTTTTTGAAGCTCCAAAAGTTCTCCCAATAAAGAGGCAATTATTATAAAAAAAAACTTATAGCAATGAAAATTTCAAAATAATATTGATGAAAATATAACTCCTAGAGTTTAACTATCAACTTATTATTGAAAAAAGATGTAGAAATTTTGACATATAAATTAAATAGTTTTATAAGTTGTTCATATATATATATATATATATATATATATATATATATATATATATATATATATATATATATTGAATGTGTAGATTTGATTCATACACTACAAAAAATAAAATTGAAAGTTTTTATTTATCTTTGGTGGCTTTCATGTCTTATACATTAATATAAAAATCATGTGTAATAGTGAGTTATAAAATTTAGCATACTTAAATATTATCATATTGAAATTGAAAAATTAAATATAAAGATATATGTTGATCATTATTACATATATTCATGTGCATACTTGCCTCTATATATATATATATATATATATATATATATATATGTCTTATTTGTACATATAAAATCAATTTTGTAGGGCAGATTTATCAAAAGCTCAAGTTTGAAGAGCAAGGTCCAATTTCATCAAAATAAATATGAACTTAGAGGTCGCTAGGACCTCATATTGGACATATGTTGACTTAAAGGATTTAAAATATATATAATTATATAGTGTGCTTGGTTGTGAAAGGCCTTATATCAAAAAATAAAATGCCCATAAGGATACATATATATGCACAATCTTACATGTATCAAAATTATTACTATTTGTGCATGCCATAACATTTGCAGTGGTAGAGAGAGTGAGTTTAACGTCTTATCTTTACACAACGATCCAACACATACACAGATAAAAGAGGATTTGAAAGCATTGTAAAGAAAACCATATTTTTTTTGTAGAAAATCCAATTTTTTTATCAATTATAATAATTCAACTGGTATTTGTCATCGATTACAAATGATGCCCTTCCTCCAAAGAAGGTATTGATACAATGTAAATGTTGTATCCTAGAATATTCGTGGCTTCACCGCGATGCAGAATATTAAAACAGGATTGATAAATTTGGGATAAAAATTTATATTAGGAGCCGATATAATTTTAATTATTAGATTTTAAATTTTAAAATTCTTTTAAAATAAAATTAATAAAATAATTAATTATTTATATATTATATGCTAAAAAATTTCAGCGATAGAATTAGTATTTAATATCTTAATTTTTAACAAGAATTTATCACGCACAAAAAAAATAAAAATATAAAATTCATTAGCTAGAAAATCGAAGAAAAGGAAAAATCATAGGACCAGACCAATTGCATGATCCACTATATAATAGAAAATTAAAAAATCAGTCATTCCTCACACTTCAAGATGATGGAATTATTTAAGAATGTCTAATTTCGCATGTAGGAGTAACAGAAATCAGGTGTTCAAAAGCGGATAGTTAAAATCCAACAATATAGTTAAATTTTGATCGAAATATGGAGATGGCAGCGATGATTGCTGGTGATAGTCATAGTAATGCTAGCCGACAAATAGAAGAGAATTCTTTAGTTTTCTCAGCTCTTGATCATTTTCTTTAAGAGTAATGAATTGTTCTTCTGAGTTGGAGAAAAAATCCATCTCTTCATTTCTTATTTACAGTCTAGTTTTATCTCCTAAAATAGGATCAACACTATCTTATATAGGCAACATACAATTTTTCTTTCGCCCGCTTCAATAAAATTTTTATCCTAAATAATATTGATGAAAATATAACTCCTAGAGTTTGACTATCGACTTATTATTGAAAAAAGATGTATAAATTTTGACATATAAATTAAATAGTTTTATAAGTTGTTTATATATACTTATTTATTTTATTTATTTATTTATTGAATGTGTAGATTTGATTCATACACTACAAGAAATAAAATTTAAAGTTTTTATTTATCTTTGGTGGCTTTCATGTCTTATACATTAATATAAAAATCATGTGTAATAGTGAGTTATAAAATTTAGCATACTTATATATTATCATATTGAAATTGCAAAAATTAAATATAAAGATATATGTTGATCATTATTACATATATTCATGTGCATACTTGCCCCCCTCTCTCTCTCTCTCTCTCTATATATATATATATATCATGCATTTGTTTGTATGCATATATAATTATATATATGTCTTATTTGTACATATAAAATCAATTTTGTAGGGCAGATTTATCAAAAGCTCAAGTTTAAAGAGCAAGGTCCAATTTCATCAAAATAAATATGAACTTAGAGGTCGCTAGGACCTCATATTGGACATATGTAGACTTAAAGGATTTAAAATATATATAATTATATAGTGTGCTTGGTTGTGAAAGGCCTTATATCAAAAATAAAAATGCCCATAAGGATACATATATATGCACAATCTTACATGTATCAAAATTATTACTATTTGTGCATGCCATAACGTTTGCAGTGGTAGAGAGAGTGAGTTTAAAATCTTATCTTTACACGACGATCCAACACATACACAGATAAAATAGGAGTTGAAAGCATTGTAAAGGAAACCATATTTTTTTTTTTTTGTAGAAAATCCAATTTTTTTATCAATTATAATAATTCAACTGGTATTTGTCATCGATTACAAATGATGCCCTTCCTCAAAAGAAGGTATTGATACAATGTAAATGTTGTATCCTAAAATAATCGTGGTGGTAGAGAGAGATATAGTTTATCATCTTAGCTTTGTACGAGGATTCAATACACACACAAATAAAAGAGTAGGATGTAATATTCATAAGAGATACCAAGATTTTTACATGGAAAATACTAAGAAGGGGAAAAACTATGGGAGTTGGCTCAGTTTGAACTAATCCACTAGTATTCGGAGTTTATTACAAATGAGACCATTCTTTGGCTCGATGTAGCAAATATACATCATATAAAGTGCATTATATAGTGTGAGTTGGAATAATCAATCTTGACATGTTCGTTTGGTCGGCAAGACCATAGTTGGCGTACGATGTTGGACAGAGGAACCATAATCTGCGAATGACAAAGATCATAAAGACTGTAGTCAAGTGATGGTGGTAGGAGAGATCATAGTTTGGAGATGGCGGTCGGAGATATCGTAGTCGACAGGCGATGGAGCTCAGAAAGATCGTAGCCGGGCGACATTGGTTGGGAGGACCGTAGTCGATGGGTGGCAGAGGTTGGAAAGATAGTAGTCGGCGACGGTGGTCGAAAAAAATGTAGTTGGCGAATACGGAGATTGGAAAGACCGTGGTTGGGTGTCGATTTCTGACCGTAGTCCACGGAAAATGGAGATTAAAAGGTAGTTGTCTGGTAACTGTGGTCGAAAGAACTGTAGTCGGGTGACGGATGTTAGAAAGATTGTAGCCGACCGATAGTAGTTGGAAGGATCGTAGTCGGGCGACAGTAATTGGAAGGATTATAGTCGAGTGACGGCTGTCGATGAGACTGTATTTTAGTGATGGTGCTCAGAGAGACCATAATCGATATGCAACAGAGGTTGCAAAGACCATAGCCGGTAAGTGATGTTGTTTAGAGTGAATCATATTCAATGAGCGACAATGGTCAGAGTGGACCGTAGTCCGGCGACTATCGATCGATGGGTGAGAGTCCGGTGACAATTGGTGGGTGATCGTAACCAACGACAATTGGTGCCTGGGCGAAAGTCCCATGAAAGTTCGAAGATGGTTAGTGGTTGGGCATAAATCTGGCATCAGTTGGTGGCCGGGCAAAAGTCAAGTGACAATCAGTGGCTTGGTGTAAGTCAAACAACAATTGGTGGCGGGTTGGGGGTTGTTTGAATGGACAACTAATATCGATTCTCTTGATCATGAACCATTTATCAAGTATTCAAGTGCCTTAACGATGTTAGAATTCTGCGATCTTGGACTCGTTGGATTCATCCCATCGAGCAACTTGATTAAACTATAAACATGTCATATTTGGACATCATTTGGTCATCCAATTTATGATTTGAACTCTTCAAATGCACTTCAGGTCCTTGATTTAGAACCACCTAGGCTCTAATTGAGTCTAATTTAATGTCGTAGGGTTCAACTTTTTGAGACTTCCAGTTTGACTATAAGTTTGCTGAAATCGGAGTTCATATGGTACCAAATTTATTTTTTAAAATTTCCATCTCAAAATTGCCTTGAGATTCATGCCAGATCAAGATAAATTTCAGATGATATATGAGTAAAGAATATATTAAATGGTTATTGAAGAGTTATATGGCATGGGATATATCTTTTAAGTGATCACTTGCTTGATTATTTGTTTGTTCTCCTTTGAAAAGAGAAAGCCATAGACTAAGAAATCCAGCAACGTAACGAAGATTGGATGATCACAGTCAAGCAATAGTAGTGGGAGGACTATAATCGAGAAATTTTGGTGGGAGACCGTTATTGGGTGATAGAGAACAGAGTACCGTAGCCAGAAGATGGAAGTTGAAAGGACCGTAACCAATCTACAAGGGTTTGAAGGACTAAAACGACAACGGTCGAAAGGACCATAGCTAGACGATAATGATCCAAAATATGATAATCGAGTAATAGTGTTTGAATGGCAATAGTCAGGTAAGACCTAATCAAAGGACCATAATCGAGCGATGATAGACGAATGGTAACCAGAGGACCATAATTAGGAGATGGAGGGCAGAGAACCCTAATCGAGACTAACAGTTGTGGGAGAACCTTAATCATGATAAAAAAAATAAAAATAAAAAAACAAAAAATAAAAAAATAAAGAAAATAAAAATAAAGTAATAAAAAAAAAGAACCTTAATCATGATATGAAGAGCAGAGAATCCTAATTGAGATTGACAGTAATGAAAGGTCCCCTGATCAAGTAATTGAGGTTAGAGAATCATAATTGGGCAATGGATAATGAAAGATTGTAGTTAACTGATGATGGTTTGTAAGATTGTCATCAAGTGGCGGTAATCAGATGATCGTAATCTAATAACGATGGCCTGAGAACTGTAGTCGAGCAACATAGATTTGATGACTATATTCAGGTGATAGAGATCGAAGGGGAGTAGCTTAACAATGAAGCCTTCGTAAACGCCAAACTTTATCACCGATTCATGACTCCCCTTGACAAGCCAGGAAGCACTCTATCAGCCTAAAGGGACCTAACAAGGCTAACTCTATAGAGATGGCTAAGCACCAATGTTTGTACAAATGTGATTGAATACAAAAAAGAGACATTATAACAAGAATGATAATACCACCTATGTTTATATGGATAAAATTATTGAGTAGGTTTGGGGTCATCTTCAATTGCACCAAGGTCTATTGAGCCCACTTTAGTAATAAAGGGAGATGAAACCTTCACTAATTAAAGGTCATATTGGTAGACTTTGAAATCGATAATACTCTAAACTAAAAGGGTGATTGTTGTTCTTTTCTTATGTGCCCATCAGTAACATTTAAATTGAGAAGCCCACTATTAGTGCCAAATTGGGTTGAATTAAATTCATCTAGTTTTCCCAATTATTACTAACATAACAAGTCATTAATTATAAAATCAAATATAAATATCCATAGAAATAAAATAAACAAATAACTAAAGCTTCGCTTGGGACAACATTTATATTGCTTTCTAAAATGATTTTTTAGTTAAAAAAGATTCAAATTCAAAAAAAAAAATTATACTAAAAAACTGTTTTAGAAAGCAAAAGAAAAGCCGTCCCAAATGAAACCTAAATTAGAACTTTAGAGCATAGGCCACATCCATGGACAACCTCACACTCATTAGGAAAGTGCTCACAATACCTCAATTACTGAAATATAATCAAATAAAAATGGCCACAAATAACCCTTTGACTATGAAAATGCTGACCTCCATAAGCATGTTTCTTTTAACAGCTTTCAAAACAAATTGAATTTGCAAAAAAACATGTGTGGGAAAAAATAATCTTCACTTTGTTAGTTTGACAAAATGCCCAATCCACAAATTAGAGTAACAAAAGTGCCCTACTGTAGAAAAAATGGGTCCTAATAGGGGTGTCAATTTTTGACACGACCTGAAACAAGACCCGAATCCGACCCGAAAAAATTCGGGTTAGGGTCAACCGGGACCCAAAACGGGTCGGGTTCGGGTTCAACAAATCAACCCGTTTTAAAAATCGGGTCTGGTTCTGGTTGACTCAGCAATCCAAAAATGACCCGAAATTAACATGAAAATTCCTATTTGACCCGAAAAATCAAGATTGACCCGATTTTGACACAAAAATCAAAGATTTATTCAATTTTTTACCCAAAAACTAGCAATTTTAGATCAACTTCGGGTCATTCGTGTCGAACCAAATCGGGTCGAGTTCGGGTCCAAAAATCTGACCCATTTTTAAAAATGAAACAGGTTCAAGTTGACCCGAATAGTGCTGGGTCAATTTCGAATTCGAACTGAACCCAACCCGTTGACCCAAATTGACACCCCTAGTCCTAATATCCTTAACACTAACTCAAAAATTGCTCAGAAAGTAATTTTGATCCCTTACATCTACTTTAAGATCAAAATGACTTAATATTAATCAATCAACTCTTATACTACACTTGCATAAAACAAATTAATAAATTAATAAAAAGTTCATCCTACTTAAGCTTCGTTTAAGACTTACTATTTTTTAAAACAATTTTCTAGTAAAAAATTTAATTTTTTTAACTAAAATTTTACTTTAAGAAGCAGTAAGAAAGCTGCCCCAAACAAAAACTTAATTTAAAAAATATATTCTCACTCAAATTTCCTCCATGTGTCAAAAACCCATAACAATAACGAGGACTGCTCAATACTAATTATCAATGCTGCGTACAACAACAAGAATCATTGCTCTTAACAAGATACAACAATCAAATTCGTCATTACAGAATGTAAACTAATCAGTCAATAACAATCAAAATACCCTACTTAAAATATATTTATACAACTCCAAATATAAGCAATATGTTCAAATTGGACGGTGAACATAATAATTATTTTCAAAGGCTACAAAATGAATGGCGGTGTTTATTATTTTTGGCTGCATAACTTATTCCTCACTGGAATCTGGTGCGAATTCTGTGGGCTATTAAGAGTTCAGCCAGGGGAAAACATGGGGAGATGATTGCAGCCTACCTGTTAGAACCTCGACGCCGGTCTCCGTTACCTGAGAAGACATTTATAAAATTTATATCAATGCAAAAGATATCTCAACTGTACAACAATATCCATGTCAGAATTCCGAGCCCTCAGCAAACAAGTCCAATTATTGCCGTCCAGAGACCAATCAGAATACACCAAGTCACCCCTGCTCGGTACTCGGCTCGGTACTGCTGACATGACGCATTCTGATTGGTCTTCGGACGACGTTCGGCGTTCAGCATATAATCTAATAATCATCATCTTCATTAGACTTATCCCTACTATTAGGGGTTGGCATTTCTATCCTCCATACTTCTTAAGTTTTATTTGATGTGTTAAATCTAGTCTTTCTAAATCATTTTGAACAACTTCTATGTAAAATTAGATCCATCATGTTTCTTTTTCAAATCCTTTCACACTAATGTTATCAACTCATCTAAATAGTATATATTTTTACCTTTTGTTGCATATTTCCAAACCCCCAAAGTCTATTTACAGTCATCTTATGCACTCAGTTTCAAAAATAGAACTACCAGATTACAAATGTTAATCAATAAAGAAGAAAAGTTTTTTTTTTTATAATTGAAAGATAATTCAGAGAAAATTTAATCGCACATCATAAAGTAATAATTATGGATGCCTGCAAGAAAAAAGCTCAAAAGAAATAATGCTTAAGGATGAGTAGGTAAAACTAAGAGATGAGATGTTATTGACCTCCCAAGACATGAAATTTTTAAGAGGCAAATAGTAAATTTTAAATTAAACCAAGATTGAATGTAATTGATTTAAATCTCCCAACTGTACTATGTGCAAAATTTATATATCTGAAATAATAATTCAATTAAAATTTTGAAACAGTAATTCATTTAAAAATTGCGTACAGGACTACTATGTTAGCGACATTACATATAGAAATTGAGCTTGCTTTTATATCACTAAATTACTATCAGTTCTAACGTAGAAAGGTGGATATGAAATATTACAAATACAGAACAATTAAGCATACAGTAAATAACATAAAATTAGAATGGCTGCGGGTGAAAAGATAACTAAAAATGTTAAAAGCTAAATTTTATCAAATTATGGGCAAGTTAAATGAAACGCCAAGCCAAATGACCAACTTAAGAATTCCAATGAATCAATTTAAAAATCTTGACAAAAAAATATCTCATAGTGTTCCATCTTTGCCCATTGAATCCATATATATTTTTTTTCTTTGCCCATTGAATCCATATGATATCCGCTTCAAGAGAGTTATTTACCTTCTTCAAAAACCTAGATGATTTACTAGTATCGTGTGGCCTCTGTGGACATCATTTTGTTAGCAATGTCCTGATGATAGGTTTAGATGTCCATCATCTCTAACCTACGCAGACGAGGAATTTTAAAGATAATATACATCATTGGGATCTTAGGGTCAGAGTCTCAGAGAGAACATTAAGGTTTCGTTTGGGACGGTTTTCTTACTGCTTCTTAAAGCAGTTTTTTTTATAAAAATTTTAATTTTTATACTAAAAAAACAGCTTTAAGAAGTAATAAAAAAAGCCGTCCAAAACGAAGCCTAAGACTATAAAAACGCTAAGGATCATTTCTAAGAGTTTTATTTTAGAGAGGATCATGACGAGTAAAACCAAAGGCATCATGCAAATGACCGCAGAGTTCGACGCCTCAACGGCTGAACCTTTGGGGCTTATATATATACTCCAAATGCTTTTCTTAAACTTGAAGATTCTATGTCTTGTATTTCAGATAAAGAGTGTCAAACATGAGAAGACTAAGGAAACTTTTGATACCACTTTACTTTTTTTATAATTTATTATTTATAATTTGACATGAAATAAAATATGCTTGTTATATTTAAAAATATTTTATATTTATTTATTTATGAGTTGATGGCAATGGCCGATAGTGGTGGTAGCAGTGTTCAGTGGTGGTGGTAGTGACAACAACCAGTGGTAGAGGCCAATGGTAGCAATAGTCATTAGTGATAGATGTTTTTGAAAACATTTGAATTTTATTTTTAGTGTTTTTAAAAATCTTGACTTGTATTTAAAAGAATAAAAATAGTTAAAGGAAACACAATAAATAAATGTTTTTTTTTAGATAAAACAAAAATAAAAAAGATCCCAAACAGGTCCTAAATTTATTAGAGTTCCTGAGAGAGCTTGGCTAGGAGCTCGATTCAAAAAGGAAAAGTCTTGCATACCTATTTACTTATTATAAGTTTAGAATAATACACAAATGATGAATATGATGCAAAACAATCAAACAATTAATAAATACTTAAATTAATTAGAAGATTTGAATTCTTAGTGTGATTTGAAAGAAGAAATATAGATAGTAATATTAAATGATCTTTATCCTAAATTAAGACTAAAGTACTTGATGTAATACAATGAAGATGAAACAAGAATTGCTTGTACGAAATTAATAAATTGTGAACTTGGCGTAGTTAAGCATGAACGAGTGCGTTTTCAAGATATATCTTTAGAAAATTCCACGGAAGAACTAAGTAATGATAATTGATTACAATTAAGCAATAGGAGACTTGCAAAAATTACATCAACAAATAAATAAGTAGAGCAAATGGCACGTTAACAAAATCCATCGTTAACAATTTAGATAATTCACCTTGGGATCCCTCACTCACACTCTTGAAATGATAGGCTTAGCGGAGGAAGGTTGCAAGCAAGCTTAGGGATGCCACTAGAAGACACGTGACGCCGAGGGTACTAGTCGTCGGGGAAGGAATCGGAGTTGGAGGAACGGGTACGCGTCCGGTGATCTCCCAATCTTCAAGAGAAATTTGTTCATTGATGACTTCCGCTAAATGGGGAAGGATACGATCCACGTACTCCTTGACGGTGCCTTCGGCTACAAAGCCATGATCAAAGAAGGGTGACCGGATGACGTCAATCTTCCCTTGAGAGTTGAGAATAAGTCTGTGGTCAACTTCCGGATCTACCATTCATGATCATGAGCGGCGGGGCTTTTTGTGTAGTTGGGGAAGTAGTGGTGGAGGAGCCGCTACCTTGGAGAGGTGGCCAAGAGGAGGGGGCGGAGGGGGTTCGGGTTAGTTGGGGAAGAGAAGGAAAGGGAGGGAGAATTCTAAAATATGAAATTAATTCAGATTTTGGAACAATGAGATGGGGATTAATTTTGAAATTCAAAATTAGGCCAATAATGGAGGGGCCGGTGGTTAGGAGGATATTAGGGAGGATTTAGTGGGAGCAATTAATGAAATAGGAGAGAGGGGGGAAGGGAATAGATGGCCGGCCATGTAGAGAGTGGGGTAGAGGGATTTGGTTTAAGTGGGCCCCAAGGATTAAATAAAGGATTAAATCAAAATCTGAAATTTAAGTCAAATTTGATTTAAATAGAGAGATTTCCTAATTTAAATTTAGACAATAGGAAAGTATTTGATCTCAATTATTTAATTGAATTCCCAATAGGAAACTTTCCTAATTGACTAAGACTTATTTTAGGAAAGTGGGTAATTGAATATTTGAAATTTGAATTTCAAATGTGAGGGCTTGGGGAGGTGGGCCGGTGGGTTGAGCAAGGGGAAAAGGTGGCCGGTGGGTGGAGGACGGGAGTCGGCGGCTAGGTGGTTGGCCGGCGGGTGGGGCGTCCAAGGAGGCGAGCAGTATGAGGTAGGGATCGGGTTTTGGGAAGGAGAGAAAAAGTGGATTTGGTTAGGTAGGGGCCGGCGGGTGATAGGTGAGGAGAGGAAGTTTATGTTAGGGGAAGAAGAAGAGATCGGGGCCGCGAACCTTGGAATCCTCTGACGGTTGACAGGTCTTGCTATCACCCTCATCGGGTTTCTCCTCTCATGAACTCACTAAGAGATCAAAACAAAGAACATAAAATTTCATTCAATAATTCATCATCCAATACAAAGCTAAGAGACCTTAATATATTGGCCTCAATGAAAGAAAAGCAGAAAGACACAAATGCCCTCGGGGCTACAATGGCAACTCACTACCCATAGGGGCAAACTAGGGAAATAGAAACAGAAAATAAATAAAATACAAAATATATCAAAAGTACAAACTATGGATCGTAGCCGTCGATCTACGACTCCGACGACGGTACACATGTCGAAATCTTGGACTGATGTCCTCATCAGTACTTCTCTTTGAACAAAAGACTTTTGATGAAGCTTGTCAGTTGTCATAAAGAAGTGGAGAGGCAACTAGAAGCAATACCGACCAGTTCCTCGCCACAAGGATAGGAACGTCAAGTTCTATAATGTCAATTGTTGTATATCCTCAATTCCACAAACTACAGAGCTTATCTACTATTTGTGTGAAGTAAAAGATCTTATAGTTTCTTGATGTCCTCATAAAATTATGATTTGTCGAAGAATCTGATAAAAATTTTAGATTATAATGATGAAAGCATTGACAACAAATTTGAGGACAATAAGCTCATCATTTATGATCATTGAAAAGTGGCATAAACAATAAATTAATATCTTGTATGGTCTATAATATATTCAAATGGATGAATCTTAATTTGAAACAAAATCTTAAACTAAAACTAAAAACTTAAAAGAACTAGCAGAATTGTATTCTAAATCTTTTATTAAATTAGCCTCATCTTCACGATTTAGCAATCATATAGCATGTAATTGATACATTCCCAAGCATTCATTCTATTGTTTTGTAGCATTGTTATGTTGAATATTTAAATTAAATATACATAGATTTCAATAAATTTTATCATCTATGATGAAGGATATATGATTCTCACACAAGCTCATTATAGTATTTGAAAATTTTCATAAATGCTATGACTTGGTTTATTTTTTACATATGATCAGCATACCATACAGTTAGGAATCATGATGGGTAGGTCTAGTATGGAAGCAATACATTTGATGAGGTTTGATAGAGAGGTATAGAGAGCATATGATAAAATTCCAAGAGAAGTGCTCGAGAGAGTTATAGAAAAGAAAGGAATTAATAATGAGTATATTCAAGCCATTAAGGATATGCATATAGGAGCTCTTTATTGTGTTCGAACATAAGGTTATTTAACCAGGTATTTTTCTTATTTCAGTTGGATTATATGAACAATCAAGTTTTAAGCTCATATCTCGTTGCTTTAGTCATGGATATTCTTACTAGACATTTGCAAGAGGATGTACCCTAGGATCAAAACATCTTGGATTGTGCTTGGCAAGCTTTGGGTGTGCTAGCTTATTTGGGTTCTTTGGTCTTTTGGGCTGTTGTTGCTCTCGGGTTTGGGTTGTGTTCATTGGAAACTACTTGGTTCTAGCTCATAAATGCTTGAGCTGATGTTTAGCTCATTAATATGAAAAGGTATTCCTCTTGTTAGCTCATTAAGTGGAGTTGGATCTTTGCATTTTCCCCTTTTTTGTGTCCCCTCGGCTTCTTCCTGGTGCTGTTTCTTGTGGCTGGTTCCTTCTCCCTTGCTGGGTGCGGGTTCCGATCCCCTGTGCTGCCCCTTCGATTTCTCCCCAGACTGCTGGTCCCGTGATGCTATGAAGAAATTCTGTACTTTTTATTTTATTTTGAACAATAGTATATTTTGTTTTCTTTTCTTTTTTTAGCTATCTAATGATGGGAAAGCATCCAATGAACATGGTAGGTAGTGCATATGGCTTGGTAGACCTTTGGTTTGCTGGCTTGATTGGTCCGTAGCTGCTGGTGGTTCTCGGTTGGCTATTTTGGAGCATTCGTTATTGAGCTGGTTCTCTAAGTTGCTTGAGCTGAAGTTTAGTAGCTCATTAATATCCAAAAAGGTACCTCATTATGAAGTTTACTTTTGGAGTGGCCTTGTCCCTTCCCCTTCCCCTTTCTTCTTGTCTCTTGGGAAACCGTGGCTTGCTTTTTAATGGTGGATGAATTCTATGCATTAAAATAAAGAAGGGTGCTGTTTTTCGTGTTGGCCTCTTGGGATTTCACGGCTGGCTTCTGTTTTCCGTGCCTGGGCTCCTTTCCCGTGGCCTTGGCTCTTTGGTCCGTGCGGTTCCCTCGTCTCCCGTGACTGCCTCTTTGGTTCCTGGTTTGGGTGATTATCCGTGAGCATGGGGGGAAGATTTCTATGCTTATAATGCTTTGGTTCTTATGGAAATTAAAGTCATGTGACTCTTGGCATTCCTCTCTCTTGCCTATATATATATGAGAAGATGTTGTGAAGAAAAGGGAGTTGATATTTGTGAGCATATTTGCTATTAACCTGCGGGTTTATTCGGAAATCCTGCGGGCTCTTTCCATCCTTCTTTTCTCATCCCCTCCGGAAATCCTGCGGGCTCTTTCCACCCTTTCTTCTCGGGCTTCTAATCTCTTCGTCTCTCCGCAAGTGTCACTCCATCTGTATCCTTCTTCTCAAAGTAAAGCAACTTTAGGGTGTCGTATCAGAGTTGACTTGAAGCATCTATTGAAGAAATTTGACAATCTTGCAGTGGTGGACCATCGGTTTGCTAGTTCTATGCACTTTACTTATTTAACCTACAAATTTGATGCATGTGAGGAACCCGCTCTGACGGTTGTCTGAGGATAGCGTCTTTTTTAAATTTCTTTATTTCTTTAAAATCTCCTAGCATCTTTTGTTAAGTTTTGGGTCGTTTGCGTTTATTTAATAAAGTTTGTTTTAAGTTCTACTCATTGTGTCAGTTTTCTTCTTGTGTGTCTATTGCGATCAAGAGATATAGGCTCCCTATATCTCTTGTCTACATCATCCCGTGGCTGCTTTACCCGGTTCTCAGTGTTGTCTTTTTGGGTGTTGTTATGGAATAAATTCTGGCCTTTTTTGTGGCTCTTTAGGTGTTGTTTTTTGGACAGCTCCTTGGCCTTCCATTTCCCCTTTAATCTGATTTAAATGAAGGTGGTTATGGTGGCTGTTTGGCTGCCCCCATTTCCAGCTACATATATATATATATATAAGAGGTTTTGTAATGAAAAGGAGGATGATATAATCAGATTTTTGGAAGCCAAAACCTAAGGGTTCTCGTGGAAAAAACTTGCGAGCTTGTTCCATCCCTTCTTCTTCTAGGAAAGCTTGCGAGCTTGTCCTCCTCCTTCGTCTCGGCTTCTTATCTCTTTCTCCTCTCCGTAAGATCGACGTCACTTGTATCCTTCTTCTCAATCAAGGAAAAGCAGTTTTAGGAGTTATCTTATAAATTCGTAGTTGTTTGTTTTTTATGTCATAAATTTGTAAGGGTTGTCTTCATCCTATAAAGTCATATTGTGTTTAAAAGTTGTATTTTGCCTAATTTTTAGTATTTTGAGTATTTTCTGAATTTCCTAGGAAGTCATTCTTTTGCTTGCAAAAGTTGGGGTCTCCCTTTTTTTTTGCTTGCATCATTAAAAGAGAAACATAACATATTTAGTTAAGTGTTCCAAATATCAGGAAGCTCAGGTGGACGAGTGGATTTGCACTTAAGAGACAAAATGCGATACAAATATATACATGATAAGGTTGGATTAGCTCTAGTGGCAGAAAAGATTTGAGAGAGTCGCCTTAAATGGTTTGGTCAAATAAAATATCGTATTTCTGATGACCCGATTAGGAGAGTAAATGTATTAGATCCAACCTATGTTAAGAAAGGTAGAGATAGACCAAAAAAGATTTGGCTAGAAAATATTATAAATGATATTTTTTGTTAAATTTAAATAAGAATTTGACTATTAATAAGACAAAATGAAGAAAAAGTATTCATGCAGCCGACCCCATGTAGTGGGATCAAGGCTTGATGTTGATGTTGTATTAGTCACAACTAGAGCCTAGCTATTCTAACAAAATATTCCAAAATCATATTGGGGAGTGCATAACATTACAACTACTCACATCTTAAATAGGTTGCCTTCCAAAATTTTGGAGTTCAAATACTAATGGAAGTACTCACTTAGTTTGATCCCAATTTGAACACCAAAAACAAACTTACACCAATGATTTTTGGATGTACCACCTTTGTTCATATTCATAGTAAAAATAAAAGGAAACTTAATCACATATCATTTAAGTTTATATTTGTGGATTACTTATAAACCCAAAAAGCAAATAAGAGCTACACTCTACCTACTAAAACTTTTTTTTTTGGTTGATGCCACTTTTAAAGAAGAGAGATATTTCTTTGCATAACCTTATCAACAAGAGAAAAATTTTACTATGAAAGATAAGGATAGAAACCTCTTCTTACTAGAACTATGATGCAATATATTTAGTGGTGTTCCAGGTGGAGTTCGGTGATCACTACTCTATTTGGTGATAGGAAATGTAAAGAATGCATTAGGAGTGATTTAAGGGCTTGTGGACTAAGGGAGGTGAAAGGATTGAGTACTTTTTGAAAAGCTTAGGAGTAAGGATATGGCGTTTTAATAGAGGTTATGTGATTAGTGAATGGAAGTTAAAAAGGTTAAACATGGACCGCTTTTGGGTGATTTAAGTATCATGTGAATAGCTTGGTGTAAGGTTGAATGGATAGGCCCAGATCAATAAGTAGAAAGGGAAGGAGATAATACAATACAACAACAACAACATCAAGTCTTTATCCCACTACGTGGAGTGGGCTACATGAAATCTTTATCTCCATCGTGACCTGTTAAGAGTCAAATTATCATCTAAATCTAATAAAGAAAAATCATTTCTAATATTTTCTAATCAAGTCTTTTTAGGTCTATCTCTACCTTTCTTAACATGGGACAAATCTAATACATATAATACTCTCCTAACAAGGTCATCAGAAAGCCGCCGTTTTACATGACCAAAGCGTCTAAGGCAACTCTCTCTGATCTTATTAATCATTGGAGCTACTCCAATCTTTCACGGATATGCTCGTTTTGTATCTTGTCTCTAAGAGTAAATCTACTCACCCACCTGAGTATCCTCATCTCAGCAATACTTAACTTAATATTACGCTTCTCTTTTAATGGCCAATATTTTGCTCCATAAAACATTGCAGGTCTCACCACCATCATATAAAATTTTCCCATAAGTTTTAGTGGTACTTTTTTATAACACAATAAACCCGAAGCATTCCTCAACTTTAACCATCCAACTTGAATTCTACTAATAATATCCCCATCTATTTCACCATCACTCTAAACAATAGACCCACGATATCTAAAACGAGTACACTTATTAATGACTTGATCGCTCAAAATCACAAACCCCCACTAGATCTATTACTATTAAAATTACACTCCATGTATTCAGTTTTATATCTACTCAAACGAAAACCTTTAGACTCTCAGGTTGACCTCCATAATTCAAGATAATAAAATAAGAGAATTTAAATATATGTAAAAAAATTGCAAAATAGAATCTCTCAGACGTTTTCACCAAACAATCCATCGATGAAAAAAAAAACTTCACCAAATTTTGATTTCAGTTCAGGAAAACATCCTTCAATTACAAATTTCTCCATATAAATATACATTACAACTCTTAAGAATTCAAAATGTCACTTGGAAAAGGAAAGAGTGGTTGGCCAAATAAATATGTGCATAAAAACCTAAAAATCAAGTAGGCGGCTGATCTCTTAATTATAACTCCATTGAAAAATGAAACATCACTTATATTCTCTAACAACCTCTTGAACGGTCGACCAAGTAAGCTTGAGTTGTCATTATCATAATGTAGCAAGATGAGGTGGTAATAACTTGACTTTGACTTGGAATTAAATTCAGCTCATGTAAAGCTTATCATTTCAACATTCTTAAATCACAATTTAAAATAAATAAATAACAAAATACAATAAAAATTCATGAAAACAAAGTGCCACTTATCCTAATCGTGCTTGTGATTGGCTTAGGCTTGTAATTGCCCTGTCCTACATCAATCTACCTTCCTCACCCATAGCTTTCCAACTTCTCATAGCATCATCCCCACGCCTCCTCCGCAAGAAGAAGTTGAACCGCTTCCTCACATTGCTTATAATTCACACTTGAAAGCATAAACATGTATTCAAATAGGCTCTCTCTTATTCAAAAACCAATGCAGCCCAAAAAATCTTCTCTAAATTTTTAAATAAAGTAATTATAGTTTTTGGGCCTCACCCAAATGAATATTGAAGATGAAAATAATGATCTTAACTTATCCAATGACATTCTAAAAAAAACAAGAGAATGCACCAAACGCCATTGTGTTCTCCATCTAGCTTCGTGTCATTTGACAAATTCTCATCATCTTACAAAGAATTTCTTGTGAACTAAAACACCACTTCAATGCCTAAAATATTATGTTAGATATTATCCAATGGAATAAAACACCATAGACATATAGAGAATCAAACTTGAGGAATTTGTAGGTATGATCTTGTCAACTCCACTGTGGACATGTGGAGCGTCAAATATAAACTTTAGGACTTACAACCGTACCAATACCCTTTTTATCACCAACCACGTAACCCTTCCACCTCCATGCTAAGAGGATGCAAATCAAGTTACTGCTTTCATCATAAACATCCTATAGACTCTAAAAAAATAAATAAAAGGTGTAACTGTTGCTGGGATTTGGTAGATAGAGATATCATTCAACACATGGGTTACGGGTGTTGATGTGTAGAGAGATGCAGTAGGGTTTAGAGTTAGGAGACAAGTAGGGTTTAGAGTTAGGAGACAAGAGGGGGAAATGGTGTTCAAAAGGGAAAGATATGAGTGAAGGAGCAACAGCTCGCAGGGATCATCGACAATGAGGGTTTCACGAGTTATGATTTGCTAGAAAAAAAGTTGTAATGACGATAAGGCAAAATAATATTGCGATTGTTTTAAGGTCAGGGTAAAGGGTTGCATGAGAGGGTTAGTTGGCATATGGAGTTAACATGGGAGAAGTGCAATGACAAATAGAAGAGTCAATGAAGGGAGCTAGAAAGTGCCTTATATAGGAGTAGTTGAAAAGCCTAAAGAGATTGTGCCCTAAATACCTCTTAAAGGGACTATTTTTTAGAGCATCAGCCATCAATTTTACCAAGTCACAAGATATTCAAACCAATAAGAGAGTAAAAATGGTAAAATAACTAAGATTGGCCCATAAAACAACCTACGGTGGATTCTTCTCTCTTAAACAAAAAAAATACAAATGCTTCATTTATGTCATCAGAATCATGTGAGAGGACAACAGGATTCTCTAAATCTCACAAAGGAAAAACCATAATACTTTTCAAGATTTTATTCCTCAACAAACCATTCAAAAATAGAAATGAAGAAATAGCACTTGACGAAAAACACCATCAAATGATAGCATTGTAATCCTACAATCCTCATTGATACATGTTTTAAGAATACATGATTTCCAAAATTTCTAGGAGCATAAAAAGTCACTAATCAATCCACAAACAACTCAAATGCACTGGTGAAAACCCTAGACATCCCTAGAAGGATGTAGTCCATAAAATCTTGTAAATACCATCGATAGCAATATAAAACAAAAACCTAGAAGTAAACATAACCAAAAAAATAGATTTGCTGACACCCAAATAGGTCAAAGAATGAAACAATGTGCACCCCTTTTGCTTGAATTTAAGATTGATCGATTCAACCAAAAAAGTGGAATCAATAATCTTTATTGCAACGGGAATAAGAAGGGGATGAATCATGAATTTTTTGGTAAAAATTTTGCGCCAAAGAAGTGATACATCGATGGAGAATAGCATGGGAGGGAAATTTGCAAGAGGTCTTTTGAGTTGTCAAAAAGATGTTTCAAAAGCTTGAGATGGGGGAGGGTAGGGATGGGTGAGAAGAAAAAAATTAGAAATTCACAACCCTTTGGGCATGTAACTTAATTTTGCTAGGCGTTATTACCAAAACTTTGGCAGAGATTAAGCCAACCACTCAAATAGTCAAGCTTTATGAGAATATAATTTCAGAAAATTTTGAACATGAAACTGCATCGCCTGTATAATATGAACACAACCGATCATTAAAAGAACTTGTAGGTATTTTATGGCATCTTATGACCCCAGGTCACGGAAAAATTAATGAATACATCTCAGGAAATACACAAACACTTCAGACGATATAGAACAACACTGTCCAGACAATAATGAGATGCATTAAATTAGATAAATTGAATAAGACCTTATTCATCTATTGATGGTGGCTTCAGATGAGATCAAAACACAAAAAAAACGTATCAAAAAATTTCATATGCATACACAAGTCAAGAGATGAGTCAGATGACTATGCACGACAAACAACATACTGTCATACTACCATTATTAACTGCCTTTTAGCCAGCACGGGTCTGAACACGTGATGCAAGTTACAATCAATTAAAAGGTTCTGGTTATTATTTGGCACATACAAAGCTAACGAACGTAAGGCAAAATATTAAGGTGAAATGCAATCCAATCAAAATGAAAATGTCATTGATTGCGAGAAAAATTAGAACAAATATTTTTAAGTTCAGGCAAACAGTTAAGACTAAGTGATGCACAAAACAAGAAAACAGTAGGCATTGAATAAGAAATGCACCTTTAGATGAAGCTCATATAGAAATGAAACTTATCATGATAGTCACTCACCAAAAGTGTGTGCTCAAATTGAGCACTTCTTTTCCCATCTGAAGTGACTGCAGTCCATCCATCAGGCCACAATCGATCACGCCAAATTCCTATTAAAGATAAAAAATTTGAACTATGATGCAGACATAACACCTGAATATAAATTATTTGATCATTTAACTGAGTATACTCACCAGCATTAATCATGGGTTCAATTGTGAATATCTGCCCCTTTTTCATTAAACCAACTGCTTTGTTTTCTATAATAGGTCAAGGACAGCTTCCAACAAAGACAAAAGACATTATACAAGATAACAGCGTTTTAACATACATTCCACATGCTCATATACAATAACAATGTAAGTGACTAATTATACTCCAATTTAGATCAGGTCTATCTTCGACATGTACTGTGGGGAGTGTTTTGATGAATTCTTACCCTGTACTTTGTGACGAGCAATTCTGATTAATCTAAGACCAAATTAAAGCTTATTGAAAGAAAGAATGAATGAATGGACAAAGCTGATTTGCACGACATACAGACTACACTACCATTTATCATACATAAAATAAGAAAAACAATTGAAGCTACTAATCAAGGAATAAAGTTTGGGATTCAAAACTTTACATCAAGTGTGATGGATATCTGGCATACTTCTTAAGTGATTTTGTTTCAGGTGCAGTCAATATTCAACACATTTTGCACTCATAACTTAGTTGAATCAAAACATGAAATGCACATACATACATACATATATATAAGTATATGAAGTCATTGATAATGTAAGAAAATAATTGAAGTTGTCTTTTAACTATTTAAAACTTAGCCGTTAAAAAATTGTAATGAATGGTAACAAACGCAAAGGATGAGTGGCCCACTTCATCTAAATGCATATTAGCCTCTCTCTCTCTCTCAATAACAATAGTAGTAGTAATAATAATAATAATAACAAGAATAATGATATAGTAGTAGTAGTAAAATAATAATAATAAATTAAGATAAATGATCTTCATTTTCAAATTGCATTTTACATGTTTGAAAAATAACCTAAGATAGAATCATATAGAAAAATTTCTGTCCATTTAGAAAAATAATATACGCACACCACGTAAAACCAGAAGAACTCAGTGAATGAGGATGTTTCTTATGTCTACAATACCTGATAAGGATACTACCATAGTGAGGAATATTAGGGGCACAATGGAACAGCTCTCCAATACCATGACCACAATATGATTTCACCTGCACATTTAAGCAGAAGGATGAATGTCTAGAATTTAAGATAACAGCTCACTTGAGGAATAATAGCTGCCATTAATAAAAGTATTTACCACAGAGAACCCAGACAAGGATGCATGTCGATTGATGACTTCCCCAACCTCACGAAAGCGAACTCCAGGTTTAACTGAACTTGACAGAAATTTTTGTCTTATTCTTACATGTATCCAAGCATGAACACGTTCTACCATACATTTAAGATTGCAAATCTCACTAGCACAAAAGAACCACTGCTCCTTTTCCAAACAAAAGCATTAAAAAAAAAAAAACATAAAAAACAACAACATAAACAAGCATCCTGCTGACAAGAATCATGAAAACGGGAAGATTAACAATGACTGTATAGGTAAACCAAACCGTGAAGGAAACTGTAGCGTGCACAAGAAGGAATATGATACACCCTAGGGTTTCACAATTTTGGTTTTGCCCTAATTTCCCCCAAAAGAGAGGAAGTTCTCCACCAAAACCAAAGAGAAATAATCACAAGATTGTTGGGATGAAAACTAAGAACCTTTGCATTAGAAATCCAAGAGAAAACAAGATAAGTTTGTCCACTTCGAGAAGGACAAGATCTCCCACAAGAAAACCCTAGAAAAGAACAAGAAGGAAA
Source organism: Dendrobium officinale (assembly GCA_019514585.1). Taxonomy (NCBI): domain Eukaryota; kingdom Viridiplantae; phylum Streptophyta; class Magnoliopsida; order Asparagales; family Orchidaceae; genus Dendrobium; species Dendrobium officinale. Next base: position 89,227,447 of record CM033683.1, read on the forward strand.
CTAGAAGAAGAAAACTAGAAAGAGATTACACTTTTCATAATGCCCAAAACTAAACCCTAATGGCTCCCTTCATACCCTTTCAAAATCCCTCCCATCCCCAAAATACCCCCACTTAAGTGGGTGGGTCCCTTTGGTCCAGCCAGCCCACCCCCTCCCCTTTTTTCTTCCGCCTATAGACCCGCACGGGTCCAGGCGAGACCGGTTCTCCCGGTCCATCAATACCGCCCTCTAGAAGATCAACCTTGTCCTCAAGGTTGAAGTCTGGAAACTGCGCCTGAATGGTTTCGTATATCTCCCAAGTAGCCTCATGTGTCGGTAAGTACTTCCACTCGATGAGAATCTCCCTTTTGCCTTGATCATTCTTCCTCACTTCCTTCACATGTAGTGGCTCTAGTAAGAATTGCATATCTTCTGTGAGGCCCTGGGGTATAGTAGGAATGGCCACAGTATGATCCCCTATGCTCTTCTTCAATAGCGATGCATGGAATACAGGGTGGATGGAGGAATGAGGAGGTAACTTGAGACGGTAGGCCACCATCCCAACTTTCCTTTCGATCTCGAAAGGCCCGTAGTATCGTGGAGAGAGCTTTTCACTCCTTCTGCTAGCTAAAGTCTTCTGTCTGTAAGGCCGTAGCTTCAAGTATACCATCTCTCCCACCTCAATGTCACATCCTTGCGGTGAGCATCCGCCTTGGTCTTCATGATCTGTTGGGCCCTCAATAGGTGTTCCTTCAACTCACCCAACACCCTATCCCTCTCCTCCAAGTATTGATCCACTAGATATACAGGGGTCGTTCCCTTCTGATAATTCACCAACGGTGGTGGATCTCTTCCATAAAGAATCCTGAAAGGTGTGAACTGAGATGCGGTATGGTAACAAGTGTTGTACCAATATTCTGCCCATGGTAGCCATTTGACCCACTGCTTAGGCCTCTCCCCAACGAAGCATCTCAAGTAAGTCTCCACGCTTCGATTCACCACCTCGGACTGTCCGTCTGTCTGTGGGTGATATGCTGTACTTCGCTTCAAGAATGTGCCCTACATCTTGAAGATCTCCTTCCAAAATGAGCTCAAAAAAACCTTGTCCCTATCCGAGACAATAAAAGTGGGAACCCCATGCAATCGAACCACCTTTCTGATGAAAGTAAATGCAACAGTAGGAGCTGAAAAAGGATGCCGTAGTGGAATGAAATGGCTATACTTGCTCAGACGGTCAACTACCACCATGATGACCGTATATCCTTCCGACTTGGGTAACCCCTCAATGAAATCCATGGTGACTTCCTCCCAAATCTTGTTTGGAAGCACCAAGGGCTGCAGCAAACCACTAGGGGCACAAGCTTGATACTTGTTCCGTTGACAAATATCACATTTGCTCACCATGTCTTCGACATCACCTCTTAACCCTTTCCAAAAGAATTCGGCTTTCACCCGCCCTGAATGTCCACCAATACGGCTATCGTGGTACTCCCGTAGAAGAATGGGTATGAATGCTGAGTCACGGTGTAGTACTAACCTCCCTTTGTATAATAAAAGAGAGTTCTCTAGGTGATACCCTTTGAACCCTCCTCCCTTATGGATAGCCGCCCGGATTCTCTCTAACTCCTTTGTATGTTGATTTTCCTTCACCATTTCACCCCAATCAACCAATTGCGGGACAGATAGTGCCATCAGCTGTGAGCACTCCACACGGGAAAGAGCATCTGCCGCCTTGTTTTGAGCCCCGGTCTTATACTGAATCTCAAACTCATATCCCAAGAGTTTTGCTAGCCACCTCTGATGTTCTTCTGCCACCAATCTCTGCTCTAGTAAGTACTTGAGACTCCGCTGATCCGTACGAACTATGAATCGTTGCCCCAATAGATAAGGCCGCCATTTTTGAATAGCCAACACAATGGCCATTAGTTCCCGCTCATAAACTGATTTCAGCCTTGCTCTAGTAGATAAGATCCGGCTGAAGAAGGCAATCGGCCTACGATTTTGCATGAGTACTGCTCCCAAGCCCACTCCTGAAGCGTCAGTCTCAACCACAAACTGCTGGGTGAAATCTGTAAGTGCCAAAACCGGGGCACTAGTCATGGCTTCCTTCAGAGACTTCATGGCTTCCTCTGACTTCTCTCCCCATTGAAAGTTGTCCTTTTTTAACTGATCAGTCAAAGGACCTGCTATGGAACCATAGCCCTTGATAAACCTCCTGTAGTAGCTAGTAAGTCCCAAAAATCCCCTTAAGCCTTTAAGGGATTTTGGTGTAGGCCACTTCACCATGGCCTCTATCTTGGTGGGGTCAGCCGCCACCCCACTCTCTGAAATGATGTGTCCCAGATACTCCACCTCCTTCTGAGCGAAAGAACACTTCTTCTGGTTGGCATATAGCTGATGCTCCAATAAGGTCGTGAGTACCACCCCAAGATGGGTGATATGGTCCTGCAGAGATTTGTTATACACCAATATATCATAAAAAAACTAGAACAAACCTCCTCAAGTAGGGCTGGAAAACCTGATTCATCAGGGCTTGGAAGGTGGAGGGAGCGTTAGTGAGCCCGAACGGCATCACTAAAAACTCATAATGACCTTTGTGCATCCGAAATGCCGTCTTCTGAATGTCTTCAGTCCTCATCATAATCTGGTGATAACCAGATTTCAAGTCCACCTTGGAGAAGATGGTGGCTCCCCCAAGTTCATCCAAAAGCTCATCTACCACAGGAATAGGAAACTTGTCCAACACAGTTTCCTTGTTGAGGGATCGGTAGTCTACACAGAATCTCCAACTACCGTCTTTCTTCTTCACTAAGAGTACCGGACTGGAAAATGGGCTCACACTGTGTTGGATCACCTGAACCTCCAACATCTCTGCTACAAGCCTTTCAATCTCTTCTTTCTGAGCATGAGGATATCTGTAGGGTCGCACGCTGATGGGTGCTACCCCCGCCTTCAACACAATAGCATGCTCTCTAGATCTGACAGGTGGTAGCCCCTTGGGCATCTGAAACACTGTGGAGTGCTGCTGTAGAAGATCATGGATCACCTCCGGTATGACTTCTGACTCCCTTTCTGCCTCCCCGTCTACTTGCTGTAGTTCTATCAAATTGCCCTCTCCTTCATCTCTCAAAGTCCTGAAGATGGACTTCAAGGCCACTCTGGCTCTGCATAAGCTGGGGTCTCCCTGTAGTGTCACTCTCCTGCTCCCATTTCCATACTCCATGTATAACTTCTTCCAATTTACCTTCATCTCACCCAAGGATTGGAGCCACTGCATTCCCAATATCACGTCAGTGCTTCCCAAGTCTAACAGTAGGAAGTCTTGCACTGTCTCCTCTCCTTGCAATGTGAGGGTCACCCCCTCACACTGCCCGCTACAGCGCTCCTTCTTCCCCGTGCCCAACATGACTCCTACACCTCTCCCTTGGGTCACCAGTAGCCCCACCCTCTCCACCAATCTGCAAGCTATGAAGTTGTGAGTGGCCCCACTATCAATCAGTACCATCACCTTGTAACCTGCGATCTCCCCTTCCAGCTTCATGGTGGAATGTGACGTCAATCCGGCTATGGAGTTGAGTGAAACCTCCACCATAACCAAATGAGGATGCTCTTACTCCTCGCCCTCCTCCTCAGTTGCCCCTGTATCCCCTTCCTCCTCCTCTGAATCCCCCACTATAATCACATGTAGTGTCTTCTCCTTACACCTATGCCCCGGTGTAAACTTCTCATCACATCGGTAGCAAAGGCCCTTGGCCCTTTTTTCCTTCAACTCTGAATCAGTCAATCTTTTGAACCCTCCTTGGTTCACTGCCGTAGTGGGTTTCTCCTTGGCTATCTCCCTAGGAGGAAGGATGGTAGTCGCCCTTGGGCCTCCAATCATGACTGGTGGTCGGTAAGTGGGGTAGGACACCCCTGATCTCCTCGGTGGCTCCACCTTCAGCTTGTCCTCTACAAGCTGTGCAGTCTCCATGATCTTCACTAACCCCTGTGGAGCAACTACCCTGATGGCTTCTCTGATGTGGGGCTTCAACCCCTTCATGAAATTCCCCTCTAAAAGGTCATCTGGAATCCCTCTCAATCTGCCTGACAGTAGTTCAAAGTGCTCTCTATACTCTGCCACTGTGCCCTCCTGCACTAGAGCCACCAACTGCTCATAGTGTGTACCCTCGCTGGACACCCTGAATCTATGAAGTAGGAGGTCTTTGAACTCCTCTCAACTCCTAACATGTTGTCTCCCTTCAAGCCATTGAAACCAGGCCAATGCCTTTCCTTCCATACATACCGGAACCGCCATCAACTTCTCCTCTTCTGTGACACCATTCACTGCAAAATAGCGCTCCACCCTGTAGATCCACCCGTAAGCATCCTCCCCTTCAAAAATAGGAATCTTCAATTTCCTCATGCGGTTGTCAGCTCGGTGGAAGGTTCTTCCATCTCCCCATGTCCCATGAGTAAATCCCTCTCCTTGTGGTCTTCCCCTCCTCTCCACCGGGTAAGGATTTTGAATCCCCCTCCATGGTGGTTCTCTTGGCTCTCCATAGCCCATGTCGTAGTCTTCCCTTCTTCCTCCCTGCTCCCACGTGGCACGATTTCCTTCCGGAAACCCCCCCATCTGATTTGGCCACCCTTCACGTGTGCTGTGGGGGCCCACCGAGCCCATGTATGGCCGGCCCCCTTGACCACCGGTCATTCCCCAAGGGCCACCTACTCCAGACCCTTCTCCTCCTTCCCTTGGCCATTGCCCTTGCATGCCATCTTCACTCTGATTTACTCCTTCCCTAATTGGAAAATTAGGGTTAGGATTTTGATTCATCACCGGAGATTTTCCTTTTTCCTTAGGGTTTGATGGAACAACTTGAGCTTCTAACAATTTTCGGATCATCTCTTCCATTCCCCTAAATCTCTCTTCTAGGGTTGAGAATTTTCCCTCCAACGACAAAAGTTTCTCACCCACTTCCTCTTTCAATTGGCCCATCTCTCCCTCCAAAACTTCCACCTTCTTTGATGCCATGCCGTCTAGGATCGAGAGCTCTGATACCAAATTGATACGCCCTAGGGTTTCACAATTTTGGTTTTGCCCTAATTTCCCCCAAAAGAGAGGAAGTTCTCCACCAAAACCAAAGAGAAATAATCACAAGATTGTTGGGATGAAAACTAAGAACCTTTGCATTAGAAATCCAAGAGAAAACAAGATAAGTTTGTCCACTTCGAGAAGGACAAGATCTCCCACAAGAAAACCCTAGAAAAGAACAAGAAGGAAACTAGAAGAAGAAAACTAGAAAGAGATTACACTTTTCATAATGCCCAAAACTAAACCCTAATGGCTCCCTTCATACCCTTTCAAAAATCCCTCCCATCCCCAAAATACCCCCACTTAAGTGGGTGGGTCCCTTTGGTCCAGCCAGCCCGCCCCCTCCCCTTTTTTCTTCCGCCTATAGACCCGCACGGGTCCAGGATCGTCCAGGACGATCTGGGATCGTCCTGGGACGATCAGTTGAGAATCTGCTCCAGAATTTGCCCAGATTTGCTCCAGGTGTTTTTCTGTATGCATCGTCCAGGCCGATCGAGGATATCGGCCAGGCAGATTGGCACTGTAGAAAATATCGGCCGGAAAATAGTACTGGGAACCGTCCAGGACGATCAAATTTGGTCTGATCGTCCTGGGACGATCTGACGATCGGCCGGGCCGATCTGTGTATTATAAAGCTGAAATCAGTCGTTTTGAAGAAAGAGAAAATCAAAATAAAATATCTGATTTTTCTGAGGAGAGAGAAAGTCGAAAAGCTTTTTGGAAAAGTTGATTTTCGGACGACGCGGAGCCGTTTTCGTCCGACGAGATTGTTCAAGAAATTGCTGTAAGCAAGGTAAGGCACATTCCGCCTTTCTCAATTTTCAGAACCGTCGTGTTTGGCGGTATTTTCTGTCCGGATTTTGTTTCCGTTAGCGATTTTCGTCCGTATCTTTTGATTGGTTCAGTTTTTATCGTGTAACTTTTTGTATATTGTTGCCGTGCCGGGTGTGCACGTTTTGACTATATTTTGAAGATTTTTGTTCGGATATTTTTGATTCGACGGAGTTTTTAGTCGACCGGATTTTTCTGTGTAATTGAAAATTTTCTGTGCAGTAGAATAAATGTTCTGAAATGTTATTCTCTATATTCTGTGCAAATTTGGTGAATTGTGATTTTCAGGAAAATTTGTGTAAATTCCGTATACTGCCGTTGTGCTGCCCGATTTTTGTCTGATTTCTGATTTTGTCTGAATTTCTCTGAATTGATATGCTATCTGTATATGCTATAAAAAGGGAGTTATAAGGGGCCTGGATCCTATGAGATTCAGTTAGTGTCTGGGAAATCTGAAATGAGCTCAATCTGAAATCTGTTATATTCCGGATCCGAGGAAATCTGTTTAGGTGCTATAAGCACTATATATGTATTCTGGTGCTATAAGCGCATCTGTTCTGGTGCCGTGAGCACAAAGGGAGGCATAAGGGGCCTGGATCCTATGAGATTCAGTCAGTGTCTGGGAAGGGAGGCATAAGGGGCCGGAATCCGTAGAGATTCCGTCAGTGTCAGGGCATTTAGCTATGAATTAAATAATATATGATATCTGATTTGATATGATTCTGATTTCCGTATCTGTTCTGTAAGCAAATCTGATTCTGATTTCCGTATGATATGAATCTAATTCTGATCTGTATGATATGATTTATGTACAATTCTGACATATGAGTTGAATTCTGAATTCTGTACGATTCTGTTTCTGATTTGATATGTCTGATCTGTTCTGTTTCTGATTTGATACGACTTCTGTTTCCGTACAGTTCTGTTTGCTTTGATATCTGTTCCGTTCAGTTCTGTCTGATTTGATCTGTTTTGATTTGATCTGTTTCGTTCTGATCTGTCCGATTTGATATCTGTCCGATTCTGTTCTGATTTCTATACGGATTCGTCTGATGTGTTTGGTTTTGAGATTCTGAGAATTTTGATTGGAGGTTTATTGTTTTGCTGAACTGTTGAGCTCACTCTCGTTTTCTGATGGTTTTCTGGTTCTGGGAAAGAGAAGGAAGTCCAGGACTAGAGTTCAGAGTCCGATCTGTGATAGGTACTTTTGTACTTTTGATTTTTGTACGGTCATGGCTTTTCTTCTGTATTTCTTCTGTTAGCCATGTACCGTATTTGTAAATGATTGTTTTGAGGAAAAGAAAGAAAAATATAGATGTTTTGTTCCGCTGCAATTGACGATTCATAGTAGCTCTGTGTCTGTCTGTGTGTTACTTTTGAGTTGAAAAAATTTGGAAGATTCAGTTCAGTAAGCAAATTCCAAAGCCAGATCCTGGATATAAGGTTTGGTCGCGGCCCGGTGCGAGCGGGATCCGTCCCGGATCGGGTCGAGTCGTGACAAATAATGCTATACCTGGGTGAAAATAGCCCCATTACGATATATTGCGGTAGGAAATCAAAGCCAAACAATAATGAAAACAAGATACAAGAGATCCTCAATTCGAGAGGAGGATCATCTCTCCCAAATCTCTAGACAAGAGAGTCTAGAGCCCAAGTCGCCAAGGAACCCTAATTAAGAACAAATCAAAACATAACCCCTCCCTAAACATCTCAGGCTCTTCAATAAAAACTTTCCTAATCTAATTTCCCTCCAAAGCCCTAGCTGCCGCCTCCTTTTCAATTAGAATTCAATTGGACTAGTGGGACCCTCAATGTGGGCGGGTAAGACCAATGGAGGCGGAGAGATCACGCCTCCTGTAGTAGACTTGAGCAGGCCCAAGGGCGGCTGGGCACCTGGGCCGGTTCAGGGTGAACCGGCATAACAAAAAAAAAAAACTTATTAGCTATCATGTTATGACCTCCAACCTTATGCTTGATTATCACAAACCTTTTTTTTTTTTTTTTTTTTTTTTTTTGAATGAATGAACTCCTTAGCTTAGATGACCATTTTTCTCAAATAAATTACATAAGCAGTCTTTTCTACTGGTTCATCCAAATCCACAAGAGTTAATGGTTTCTTTAAGATTTCTTTGCAAGAAATATGGGATTTCATTCATTTTGCTCTTATTGTAACATCTGAAGATAACTATTCAAGCAAAGCATCTCTGGACAGTTTCAATTTCTCTCTTATATGTTTGATTTCTAAGAAAGATGATTGAAAGTTGAAACCTTCTAGAGGAATTCAAACCGATCAATTTGCTAAATGGAGCTTTGAAAATCTTCATCAAAGTGCTTGCTAACAAAGTCAAAGTTTTTCTTTCTAACATAGTGGATCTCTCTCAAGGTGCTTTTATTGCTAGTAAGAATCAATATTGATTGAATTTTTGTCAATCATCATTTAAATCCTTCAACTAACAAGTAGAAGGGGATTTTCCTGTCAAGGTTGGGATTTTGAGAAGGCATTTGATAGTTGACGGGAGTAATGTTATTTCTTACCCCTTTAATTTATCTTTTGGATAATATATTCGATAGCTTGTGCGGCTTTTAAGAGCATTGTCAATGGAGATATTAATAAAAAGTTAAAAATTTATAAAAGTCCTAAAAAATGGACCATTTCTCCACTTATTTTCATCATCAAAACTAATATTCTTTACAAAATATAAAAGGGAAGGTTGGACGGATAGAAAATGGCAGCAATGATAGTTATGATTCTTGTCTTGGGGTCCCTTCCCTTCATTTTGCTTGTATTTTTTTTATGGGCCACGATCTCTCATGCTCCATGAGAAATCCAAAAAGGCTACTATGAAATTTCCAGTGAAGAGGCAAGGATGAAGCTGCAGAAGAAACACAGCTAACAATAGAAGTGGAGGATCCAGACAGTGTGAGGTGCAAATACGTGGCTCTCGCTGTTAAGTTCAGGATTGGCATTAAGTTGACTGTAAATAGAAAAGATTACACAAAATCCATGAAATCCAAATTAAAAAAAAAAACAACTACAAATAGTTGAGAAAAGATTGCTGTTACAGACAAGGCTGGCACTCTAGTGAGTCAAATAGAGATCTTTTAGTTTTGTTTTTTTAAACGGGCTACCCTTTTTAATTTTTTTAAGGGTAGTTGCAAAATTTTCCACGCAAATGCAGTGGGACATCATAGTGCATCAAAAATTAACTATTACGTGGAAATCAATCACAAACGTCTGCATTGCGTAGCAGTGCATATCTTGTTGAAGTAAAAACAGTCTGTTTTATTTAAATATTCTGGTAAAATCAGTTCATAGTAAATGTAAGTTCAGCCAAAGAAAAAAAAACCACTCATACATAGTAGATATTAAAAAGCTAAAACAATTGTTGTATCAAATCAAGTTAGGAACTTAGGGCACACTTGATTAAATACGAACCTTCTAATAAAACCATAATAAACAGTAATCTGTTAGGCGGGCCCCTCCGGTCCTTACTTACTCTAGGCGGGCCCCACATGGAGTTAATTCAAGGGTTGGAGGGAAAATTTGAATGGAAAGGGGGGGGAAATTTGAATAGAAGGGCTGTTTAGGGATTTTGTATGGGGATGAGAGTAAAAGAGGGGGAGAGGGGGAATTAGGTCCTCATCTTGAATTTGAATGAAAAGTTTGAGATCTCATTGTGTGCTTGGGCTCTAGGGTTTGCTAGAGACTTGTGGAGAGTTGTTCTTCCTCTCGAATCGAAGGACGTTGTATCTTTCTTTGTTTTCTTGCATCTACTAGTGGAAACCTTGTTTCTTTTCCTTATTTTTCTCTGTTTGGGTGCATTTCCTGCTGCGGAGCTGCTGTAAAAACTGCTGGGACAGCAGTTTTGCTCACTGTTTTGGGCTGATTTTGACTAGGGTTGCTTGCGAACTCAAGTATTACCTTAGGGTTACTTGCGAACTCAAGTATTTCCTATCAAATTGGTATCAGAGCATTGTCTTGGGACTGTTGGAGGCGGAAATCTGAAAATTTCAGCAATTTTTTTCTTTCCTCCTCAAGAAGTTCTTCTTGTAAAAAACCGTGGAGGGAAGATGGCCGGAAAGAAGGTTGATGCACTGGAGGGAGAAATAGGCCAACTGAAGGCTGATTTAGAGGAAAGAACCATTGATTTTCACAACCAATTCGCTTCCATTCATGAAAAGATGGAGGGGAGGTTCATTGCTTTGGAGAATATGATGAAGAAGATGCTTGAAGACAAACAAAATCCGGCGACATCGGAAACAAGGGAGGCCACAGGCGGCCATTCAAGAGGAGGAATTCCGAACCCATTAAGGGGGAGGGAGAACCCGGAAGTGGAGATCCTCGAGGGAGATGATGGAATACCTCCTCTAGAACCGCTTTCTAGGGAGGAGATGAGTATGGGCTATGAAAGGAGGGGTGCAGAATTTTTTGGGAGAAGGGACGATGCTTACCGCCGTGGTGCTGATTTGGAAAGAAGAAGAGGGGAATGTGATGAAGGGATCGGGTATGATCGTAGGAGGGAAGATCGTGACTACTGGGGAGCACCTCCTCCTAGAGGAATGGGAGGTTATGGAGGAATTAGGGGACACGGTGGTGACCCGAGAGTGAGGAAATTGAAGATGCCCATCTTTGAGGGCGAAGACGCACATGGCTGGATCTACAAGGTGGAGAGATACTTTACAGTCAATGGGTTGAATGAGGAGGAGAAGTTGACAGCTGCAGGCTTGTGCTTAGAAGGGAAGGCTCTGGCATGGTATCAATGGCGGGACATGAGGCGACCCATTCGCACCTGGAGGGAGTTCAAGGATTGTCTACTAGAACACTTCCGAACCAGCAGGGGAGGAGACTTCTATGAGCAGTTTTTTGCCTTGACACAGGAAGGGACAGTGGCAGAGTATCGTGACCGGTTCGAGTATTTGGCCAGCAGACTAGATCGGCTCTCAGAGACAGTGTTAGAAGGAAACTTTATGAAGGGGCTGAAAGCGGAGATCCGGGCAGCAGTTCGGGTGATGAGGCCACGAGACCTTGGAGAGGCCATGGAGCTAGCTCAGCTGGTGGAGGACCAGAAGCATCTGGAGAAGGGGATTAGGAGAAGCAATTCTGGAGGATCTTACAGAATGACCACTACTTTCTTAGCTCCAAAGGCACCGGCAACAGGGGGGTTGAGGGAAATACCCAAAGAGAGAACTGGAGGGGGAAGTTTCAAAAGGCTAACTGAGAAGGAGATACAGGAGAAGAGGGCAAAGGGGTTGTGTTTTAGATGTGATGAGAAATACATGCCAGGGCATAGGTGTAAGGACCGAACTCTTCAGGTTCTCACCGTCTGTGATGACGAGGAAGCTGAGGAGGGAGGTGGAAGTGGGTTAGAGATGGAGGATGAGGAGAAACTACATTTGGATGTAGCAGAAGTATCCCTAAATTCTGTGGTGGGATTCACTCCAAATCACACTATGAAAGTGAGGGGAGAGATGGCTGATAGAAAGGTGATAGTATTGATCGATAGTGGGGCAACACACAATTTCATCTCCACTCAGATGGTTGACTTGCTGGGGGTGAAACTGGAGGATACAGGCGGCTATGGAGTGATGTTGGGCACAGGAAAGGTAGAAAACTAGAAATGGGAAGGGGAGTTTGTAGAGGAGTAGTGCTGATGATTCAGGGGATCCAGGTGAGGGAAGAATTTCTTCCCTTGGAGTTGGGGAGCACTGATGTCATCCTGGGGATGAAATGGTTGCAGACCTTAGGGGAGACCAAAGTAAATTGGGGTGCTTTGAGGATGGAGTTAATGGTGGAAGGAAAGAAGATGGTGATCCAAGGCGACGCAGGGCTATCCAGGACCGGCGTGTCTCTCAGATCCATGATCAGAACCATACAGGAGGTGGGAGGTGGATATTTGGTGGAACTGCAGCGCTTGGAGAGGGTCAGTGTAGGGGATGAGGGAAGCCTTCCTCTAGCAGTACAACCGCTCATACAACAGTTCAATGAGGTGTTCCAACCGCCTCAAGGCTTACCACCACTCAGGGAACAAGAGCATGCAATCATTCTGAATGAGGGGGTGCCACCAGTTAGTGTGCGACCCTATCGCTACCCCCAAATTCAGAAGGACGAGATCGAGAAGCTGATTAAGGAGATGTTGGATGCGGGGATCATCAGACCAAGTGTGAGTCCTTTCTCTAGTCCTGTACTACTGGTCAAAAAGAAGGATGGTAGCTGGAGATTCTGCGTGGATTACAGGGCATTGAATAAGGAAACTGTGCCGGATAAGTTTCCCATTCCGGTGATCGATGAGCTACTGGATGAGCTGTATGGAGCAGTAGTGTTCTCTAAGATGGATTTGAAGTCGGGCTACCACCAAATCAGGATGAAAGGGGAGGATATTCCGAAGACGGCATTCAGGACACACGAGGGGCACTATGAGTTCTTGGTGATGCCATTTGGGCTTACCAATGCTCCAGCCACTTTCCAATCCTTGATGAACAGGGTGTTTCGGCCGTACCTGCGGAGGTTTGTACTAGTTTTCTTCGATGACATACTAGTGTACAGTCGATCCGAGGAGGAGCACCAGGAGCATTTGAAGGTGGTCTTTGGAGTGCTACGGGAGCACGAGTTTAAAGCCAATCTGAAGAAGTGTAGCTTCGCCCAGAAGAGTGTGGAGTATCTGGGACACTTGGTATCTAAGGAAGGGGTGGCAGCTGATTCAGCCAAGATCGAAGCCATGCAACGGTGGCCTCTACCTAGGAACTTGAGGGAGCTGAGGGGATTCCTGGGACTAACGGGCTACTACCGGAGGTTTGTGAAAGGGTACAGCAACATAGCCTTGCCCTTGACAGAGCAGTTAAAAAAGGATAGTTTCTTGTGGGGAGAAGCGGCTACTCAAGCTTTTGAGAAGCTTAAGAAGGCAATGACCACGGTACCAGTTTTGGCCCTACCAGACTTCAGTCAGACGTTCGTGGTGGAGACAGACGCATCCGGGTATGGGTTGGGGGCGGTGCTGATGCAGCAGCATAGACCCATTGCCTACTTCAGTCAGGTGTTGGAAACAAGAGCAAGACTGAAGTCTGTATATGAACGGGAATTGATGGCCATAGTATTGGCAATTCAGAAGTGGAGACCCTACCTGCTAGGACGGCATTTCGTCGTCAGGACAGATCAGAGGAGCCTGAAATACCTGTTGGAACAACGGATGGTGACAGAGGAACATCAGAGGTGGTTGTCTAAACTATTGGGATACGATTTTGAGATCCAATATCGACCAGGGTTGGAGAATAAGGCGGCTGATGCCTTATCCAGGTGTGGGGGAGAGCTACAGGCGGTAACCATGTCGGTACCCCTAATGGTGGATTGGGGGGAAATCCAGAGAGAGAGTGAGCATGATGAAGAATTGAAGAAGATCCGATTGGATCTATTGAAGGATAAGAGCAGCCACCCAAGCTACACCTTTGAGGGGGGGAGATTGTTGAACCAAGGAAGGTTTGTGATACCACAAAATTCCATCCACATTCCCCAGCTATTACAGGAGTTTCATGGGAGCGCCATTGGAGGTCATTCTGGAGTAGAAAAGACATACCGGAGGCTGGCCGCAGAATTATACTGGAAAGGAATGCATAAGCAAGTGCAGGAGACAGTGGCGAGGTGCGAAGTGTGTCAGAGAAACAAGTATATGGCGATGGCTCCAGGGGGGTTACTACAGCCCTTGTCGCTTCCAAATAGAGTATGGGAGGAAGTGTCCATGGATTTCGTGGATGGCCTACCACGATCGGAGGGATTCACTGTTATTATGGTGGTGGTTGATAGACTGAGCAAGTATGCACATTTCACACCCCTTCGACACCCTTACACTGCAGTGACAGTGGCGGCTTTCTTTCATCAGGGAAGTGGTTAGATTACATGGAATTCCAGAGTCGATAGTGTCTGATCGCGACAAGGTGTTCCTCAGCCAGTTTTGGAAGGAGCTGTTCAGGTTACAGGGTACTATTCTCAAAAGGAGCACAGCCTACCATCCGCAAACAGACGGGCAAACAGAGGTTGTAAATCGGAGCTTGGAAACTTACTTAAGGTGTTTTGCTTCTGAAACACCAAGGGTATGGGCCAAATGGTTGGCCTGGGCAGAGTATTGGTACAATACCTCGTACCACTCAGCTTCCAGGATGACCCCTTTTAGAGTGCTATATGGAAGAGATCCCACCACATTTGGTGCATTATGGAAGGGGCAGCACACCCGTATCTTCAGTAGAGCAGCATTTGGAAGAAAGGGATAGGATGCTGGAGGAGTTGAAGAAACATCTGATGAGGGCACAACAGATCATGAAGAAACAGGCAGATGCACACAGAAGGGATATCCAATTTGAAGTAGGTGAGAAGGTATTTCTAAAACTACGGCCTTACAGACAGAGGACCTTGGCCAACAGAAGAAATGAGAAGTTATCCCCAAGGTATTTTGGCCCCTATGAGATATTAGATAAAATTGGGGCAGTGGCATACCGTTTGAAATTACCACCTTCGGCCACTATACATCCAGTATTTCATGTATCACAGCTGAGAAAAGCCATTGGGGAGTATGCAACCAGTGTTGAACTGCCAACCACATTAACTGAGGAGATGGAAGTGATCCTAGAACCTCTGGAGCTGAAAGATGTGAGACTTGACCAGGAAGGAAACAAAGAGGTGTTGATCGCATGGAAAGGGCTCCCCGAATTTGATGCTACGTGGGAGCCATTTGAAAGAATGAAAGATCAATTCCCTTCATTTCACCTTGAGGACAAGGTGAGTCTTTGGGAGGGGAGTAATGTTAGGCGGGCCCCTCCGGTCCTTACTTACTCTAGGCGGGCCCCACATGGAGTTAATTCAAGGGTTGGAGGGAAAATTTGAATGGAAAGGGGGGGAAATTTGAATAGAAGGGCTGTTTAGGGATTTTGTATGGGGATGAGAGTTAAAGAGGGGGAGAGGGGGAATTAGGTCCTCATCTTGAATTTGAATGAAAAGTTTGAGATCTCATTGTGTGCTTGGGCTCTAGGGTTTGCTAGAGACTTGTGGAGAGTTGTTCTTCCTCTCGAATCGAAGGACGTTGTATCTTTCTTTGTTTTCTTGCATCTACTAGTGGAAACCTTGTTTCTTTTCCTTATTTTTCTCTGTTTGGGTGCATTTCCTGCTGCGGAGCTGCTGTAAAACTGCTGGGACAGCAGTTTTGCTCACTGTTTTGGGCTGATTTTGACTAGGGTTGCTTGCGAACTCAAGTATTACCTTAGGGTTACTTGCGAACTCAAGTATTTCCTATCATAATCCTCCTAAATTACTTAGAAATAAGATCTCTCAAATATTCTAGCATTCAAAAAAGTACCTATAGAAATGGCTTTCTCCAAGCATTCATATGTGCAACGGACAAGCCGCTGGGACTCTTCATCCACATTTCCAACGAAGTATGTTTCGTTCAGATCACCTACATATTCATTTGACCATTAAATATTAAAAAATCTTTTGCCCAAAAAAAAAACCATCATCAAAATGACTAATAAAAGATTCTTACCATGAACACCTTTGTAATACACAGTTACATCAACATTAACAATGTCGCCATCTTCTAATCTCCTGAACATGATGTCTTTAGCAACTTTCCAGCATAAATAAGGATAGAGAACAAAATCAGCAGGACAAAAATGAAGAGAACATTTTTTTTGCCTTTGGTACCCACATTTTATTTACCACAGCATAAATAAAAAATGCTATATAAAGCAGTCGATTTAGGCATAGAAAGGATAGCTATTAAGCCTACTTGTTTCAAGATATATCTTACTAAAACTGCAGAAACACATTTTTTACTGTATTTAGCAGTACATTTACCCATAAAAGTCCATCGAAACATGTGAGTTCGACCAATTGAATTTGAAAATAAGGCACACAACTCATTAAGTGAGGAAAAAAAACACACCTAGCATCGGGAATACCATGGCAGATGACCTCGTTAACAGATCTGTACATTAAAAGAACATAACAGCAGTTAAGTGGCTGAATTTTTAAGGAAATATGCTAAAGTATTTGAGTGTGAAGGTCATACGTGCAACAAGATTTTGGAAAGAAATGATAATTTAGTGGAGACGGATATCCACCTGGCCACAAAAAAAACAAAGGTAAAATGCAGATCAATTGATGTAAAGTTAAATAAAGCATATACATAAAGAAAGGAAAAAAAAATCAAAATGATCCCTAAACTATTTTTGAGAGGCCATCCTAGTCCTAGACTATTGCAGGTACCCATTTTGATCCCTTAACTCTTTGAAATAGATCCAAATTAATCGCAGCATCAAAATTGATGTGCAAATGGACAGAAAGTTTACGTGGGAGATATTTCTTGACGGTTAAATCTATCAAATAATTTTATACTATTTAATAAAGCATTATTGTTATTTTTTTAACTATTATTAAAACCATCCATTCTTTAAAGTGGGTTGCCCCGCCAAAAGTTGAAATCATCGGACACTTGCAGCCAACAAGGTTGACAAGCAACTGAATGTGAATTACAAGGGGAAACTAACCCAAAGACAAGATTCATTGCTTACCCACGTCTCTTCTGAGGAAAATTCCCATGGAGGGCATCAGGGATGGACTTGGGAAGTTTTTTATTCCCAAGCATATATTGTCGTTGCATTCATTTCTTCTCTATACTACTCTCAGTATCCTCCGGTGAGACACGATATACATAGTAGTTAGCCTCACTAATCCCATTCTAAATGTAATGCTTGACACAATCTTTATTCTCCATCGACTGGTATTTGTTCTCTGTCCACTACTCGTTGACGATCTACAATCTCCTTCTCCTATAAAGCTTCTTGTTCAACAAGGTAATGAAATTAGGGTTACAATAAGGAAAAAAGAAAAATACAAAAGACAATGATGCCCTTTAATCCTACCTCTCATGTGAACTTTCCATCCATTTACACATTAATTCTAATGTGAGACCCTTTTGGATCAATTTTGAAGAGTTCAAGGACTAAATTAGTCACCCCCCCAAAACAAAAATCTCCTCTTCCTCTAAGAAATCTAAGGACTATTTTGAGCTTTTCTCCAAAAAGATATGTATTAAATCCTAGCCGTCCCTTGACACTTGATCCCACAGCTAGGATGAGAACCTATGAGAGGCTCACCTAGATCATGCCTATCTCTATTAAATCTCAGCCATCCCTTGACAATTGATCCCACGACCAGGTTGGGAATCCATGGGAGGTTCACTTAGCTCACGTCGATCTCCTTCCATATTTGAATAACTGATTTAGGAAAGATTAAATTAGAGCAATTATGCATGATTTTGTATTTATTTTTTTATTAAGATATCTTGTATAGACCTATAAATAAGGATAATTTTGTACAATAAAATTAAGCATTTTAACTCCCCAATGCTCTGAATTTAACATGGTATCAGAGCCTAAAGAGATATAATCCGTGAGTTCCACCACCAACCTTCATTACCATTGCCATTGTGAGATCGGCTATCGTGCCTTCATTATCGGCCTTCTCTTGTTGTTGCAACTACTCTTATAATCAACGTAGCCTTCATTGCTACCCTATACCTTGTTGGCTTGATTCATATAGCATTCATCGCTATCCTTTTCTGCCAAAATGTCTGAAGCTAATTCCTCCCAAAGCTCTATGGAGGACTCTATGTTGCACCAAGGAAAAGTAGATCTCCAAAATATGCAAACTTCTTATTGCTTAAATGGGGAGAATTACTTAAAATTGTCTCAAAATGTGAAGACCTACTTGAAAGGGAAAGAAAAGATGAATCACCTCCTTGAGGCAGGACCAAAAGAAGAAGGTCTTAATTTTTGGGCATGGGATGAAGCAAACTCCATGATCATGTCATGGTTGTGAAATTCCATAACTCCAAAAATTAATAATACTTTCATTTTCCTATCTTACTACAAAAAGCATATGGGATGCCGCCAGGCAAACCATCTCAAAAGCTTAGGATGTTGCACAAATCTTTGAAATTAAAGTCAAGGTGAAAAATACAAAAAAAGGAAGTAAGATCATGAATTAATATGCCTTTATACTTCAAAGCTTGTGGCAAGAACTTGATCACTACAAAAGCATAGAGGCCAAGTGTCTAGTAAAAAGCTTTTATTGAGAAAGATATAATATATGAATTTTTTGCAGGATTAAATACAAAGTCTGACCATGTTAGAGTTCAAATCCTTGGAAAAGATGAGACACCCTCACTAAATGAGACAATTTCTCTCATTCATGCTGAGAAAAGCCGGCGAGGGGTGAGGTTGGAACCAAAGGTTGTTGAAGGTTCAGTAATGATGATAAGCCAAAGAGGCATCATTGAAGGAAAGATGTAAAGATTCCTCAAAACTTAAAGACAAAGACTCACATTGGTGCAGTTATTATAAGAATTCAAGACACACCATGGAGCCAAGATCCAAAGTTTAGAAGCTAGACATCATCCTTAACTCCCAATCATATTTTTAGACTGCCTGAACAAACCCTCATTCCTTAACTAAAGCACTTATTAACTGCACTAGTGGCGTTGGATATGCACTATAAGGATGATTGGACTATTTTCATATATCATGTCCTACCCAATGATGCTATCAGTGGAGAACCCTCGAAGTTCCCCACACAAGAGCGGGTAGAGTTGATTCAACTTATCCAACTTGGTTTATGTATGTTTTTTTTCAGTAATAGGGAATTGTAGAGAACCTCTTTCTCGTCAAACTTTCTTGTTTGAGAATAGGTGTTTTGTATAAGAACTTTAGAGCAAACTAATAGAGCTGACACTCATTCATATACTATTTTGTGGTAGTGTATAAATTTCTTGTGTGTATTTAGAAAGCTTTTTATTGTGCATTTGACAACCTCCCATATGGCAGTTACAGAATATATGTCCACACATGTAACCAAAAGCAGGTATGAGGAGATATGACACAAAAATTATGGATCAAACAACACCTGAGAACTAAGAACATTGGCCCGAATGCTCAACCAACTAAGTACTAAGCAAATAACCAAAAAAAAACTTAAAATTTCTAAAATGCTAGCACTAATTAACCATTATCTAACATCATAAATAAAAAGTTCATGGGAAATGAGAATAAACTAACCAGCAGCAATAGTTGCTTCATGCACCACTTCATCAATTTCATCAGTTGTTACTCCTGGTCGAATGAAACGAGCAGCCGCATCCAAAACCTCCCTTGCAATCTAAAGATCACACACCAAAAATAAATGAGAAATAGAAGGTACCTAAAGAGTACCAAGATGATTTTGAAGGGGTTTTGGGACCAGTATGGATCTATTTTAGAGACTAAGAAAGAAGTTAAAATCTTCCCGTCTTCTAAAAGTAATTAAAGTAAGTTACATAATAGACCTAACAACGTAAAAATAGTGGTATCAATTAGAGTCGGGAAATGTTCTATCAAATTATTTGTGGCTACTTGGATCTCCACTAACTCAATGATGAACTGGATTAAATAATAAAAATAAAAGACTATGCTGGAAATGCTGAAAGATATTTTACCAAAATAAAAAGATACTGATGCATTTCAAATCTACGTTAAAAATATCAATTTATGGTATCACTCTTATCCGATTAAAATTTGACACTTTATTTAAATTCTCACAAACAAAGTTGATGCATTCAATAATTTAATTATTTATGTTTTATTGTATTATGAACAATATTAGTTGTGTTTTATTTTTGTTTATGCTATCCTATGATGGTTGGGCTTCCAATGATCATGGTAGGAATGTGCTAGGCATGGCAAGCCTTGGGTTTGCTTGCTTTTGAGTCCACTTCGTCCTTGGGCTGCTTGCTAATTTTTATTTTTGTGTGGTGGCTACTCTCGGGTATGGCCTTGGTTACTTGGTGTTGAGCTTAAAAAAAGTGATGGGTTCTACTTGGTGCTAGCTCATTAATGTTGAGCTGAAGTTTAGCTCAATGATTGGGGGATTTATTGCACTTCCTAGCTCATTAATTCAAAAAGGTTTGCTATTAAATCTTGGATTCATTTTGGAGTGGACTTTTCCCCTTCTTCTCCCTTTGTCTCTTCGGTTTCCTCTTGGCCTTTGCTGTTTCCGTGGCCCCTGGCTGTTTTCCCGTGCTGATGCTCAGTTCTCTGTGCTGGCCCCTCGGTTCCCTTGATGGCTGGGTTTCCCGTGGTTGCCTGCTTGGTTTCCCGTGGCCTTCTCCTCTCTGTTTCCTGTACCAAATGGGGGCTGCTGTGTTGTGGTTGCTGGCCTTTCATTTCCCTAAATCTAATTGGTTTGGTTGGAGGTGTTATGGCAGTTTGGTTCCTCTCTTTTGCCTGTAAAATAGAGATGTTTTGGCATGGATTAGGTTGTTGAAATTGTGATTAAAAACTCTACAAAAACCTGAGGGTTTCTTCTTGGAAAAGCTTGAGAGCTTGTTTCATCCCCTTCTTCTCTTCTCTATTTCGTCTTGGCTTCTAACCCCCTTCTTCTCTACGCAAGTTCCACTCCACTTGTATCCTTCTTCTTGAGCTTTGGAAGTGTATGTTGGCTGAAATTTGGAAACATTTGCCGGAGGAGTTTGGAAAGGACATTGGACTCTTTTGCAGTGGTGGACCCTTGGTTTGCAAACCTAAGCACAATTTTCTTAAATTCCTACTTTTGTTGCATGTGAGGAGACCGCTAGACGGTTATACTGAGGATAGTATTTTTATATTTTTATTTTGTTTTCTTTCGATTTGGCTTTTGTTTTTCCAAGTTTGTTTGGATGTTTGCAAGTTACAATTGAATTGAGTTTGGTTTAAGTCTTGTCCTAGTATTCTCCAATTTGTCTCTTTTCTCTAGACTTTGCTTGCATCAAAAGTGCGCATAAGCATAGTCTTCTATCAAGTTTTCTGTCTTTCCTTTGTCAATCAGCTAAGATGATTTGATGTATTTTTATGCAGATAATATCAAGCAATGCTTCAAAGTTAGCATTTCATATTTTCATGCGTTTTCAAAGTTAAAGCAATATGTGCTTTGTACAGATTATAAAAAATATATTACGAAAAATACACAAGCATTGCTTTTCAGACATTGAGATTAACATCAATAAAAAAACTTCATATGCTCTCAATTTGATCTAGCCATGGTTTTGACATTTAAAATTCCAAAAGAAACCCAAGCGTTGAAGAAGATGGCCAAAGGAACTTGGTAGTCTTTCAAATCTAGTCTCAATGATTGAAAGGATATTTAGAAGTTTCATGAGCATGTCTGGCCTGAGGGATCTTATCTCTATTGCTGAACTTGAAAGACTGAGGTATTGTGATTAGTATAATCCACACACATCCTCCTCTTATCACCACTTTACCAGGCAATCATCAAACCATATAAAAGTACAACAATTGATAATAATTTCACTTTAAAGAGATTAATATTGATGAAGAGAGATTTTAAAAAAAAAAAATTTAGAGCTCCCATTATCAACTACAATACCCACATTATGGCCAATGGATATTGATAGGAGACTACGCTCCTTCATGATAAGAAGTCACAGAAGATAATGGAATTATTAGAGCATGACCTTTCTTGGTGTTCACTCCCCAAGGGTAGGAAGAAAACATGTTAGTTTCCATCTTGCTTAATTTCTCTTTTTTTTTTTTGTCATTTTATAATTATTATGGTGCGTGATTCCCAAAATATATCAATATTTGCACAGGTATTCCAGCCTTAAGGAAATCAACCTAAAAAGCTTTGTTAAATGCTTCCATGGTCACCTTGAGTTGATAAGAAGCCTCGTTAGTGTGACAACAGCTACTATGAATGTTGTAGTATTGGTTCTATTTTCTTTTGTTTAGCTAGAGCAGATTAAGCCACTTAACACATTTTCCATTTGGTATAACCAATAAGACAGAACAAGATGTACTAAGCAGCATGTTGATGTTGTTGAGAAAGATCTTGATCTTTAGATTGGCCATTTTGACACTTTGTGATGGGGGCATCCGAGTTTGGAAAGTCTATCAGAGACGTAGCCATCGATCTACGGCCACGATTGAGTCAATGTATTTCTGAGTCATATTATGTATTTGTCTTTTATTATGTTATGTTGTATTTGGTTTTTACTTTTCTGCTTTTACCCCTTAAGGGAGGTCGGGTGTAAGCCCAAAGGGGCATTGTCGTCTTTTATTTTGAGTCCTTTTGTACAAGGCTATATATAGCCCTTATGTTCTCTTTTTCATGTTTAATGAATGAATAAAAAAAAATTCCATTGCTTGAGTTCTTTGTGAAATCTTGAGAGTGCTTGGGAGAGAAATCCCTAGGAGAGGGAAATCGGATCACCCATCAACCTTGGAGACGGTCGGGGTCATGGTTTTTCTTCTTTCTCGATTTTCCCTTTCTTTTCTTTATCACCTAGCTACAGGCCTATGGTCTTCCCAAACCCCAAAGTCGTCAGCCACCTAATCTCTCCAAACCCCTCGCCGGCCTCACCCCATTGCCACCCCCTCCCTCCCACCGAAATTCACCCCAATCCCTCCACCTAGCCGTCGACCCTATCCCTCCCATCTTCCCTCCACAAATTCAAACCCCCTCTTGAATACATTCTATAAGTGATCACTCTTAATTTGTGAAGG
Source organism: Dendrobium officinale (assembly GCA_019514585.1). Classification (NCBI taxonomy): domain Eukaryota; kingdom Viridiplantae; phylum Streptophyta; class Magnoliopsida; order Asparagales; family Orchidaceae; genus Dendrobium; species Dendrobium officinale. Next base: position 89,249,903 of record CM033683.1, read on the forward strand.
TTTGATTTCAAATTTCAAAATAATTTGAATTTAAAAATTCTTTCCTAATTTAGAAAATCTAGTTAAGGAAAGTTCCAAAATTAAATCCTATTTGAATTTCAAATTATTTGGGATTTAATTAAAACTTTCCAAATCTCTAAATCCCAAAATAGCAACCCAAATCTCTCCCCACAATTCCCTCCTAGCCCTTAAAGCCTCCGGCCCCTTATTAAATCCCTTGAGATTTATTTCCAAATCCACTAAGCCCCCTCTTGGAAACAATTTCGTAATTCTCCTCCACCTCCTTTGACCAAGATCCCCTAAGCCCCACTTATTAATTCCTTTCGAAAGGAGAATTTCTCCTTTTGGAATTAAATTAAAACCCTACCCTCCCCCTTGCCGCTGGCCCCTCTCTCCCTTCTCCATCCTTGATTATTTTAATCAAGGGGATCAAGTAGGCAGTTGTTTGAATTAAATTCCCTCCATCTCCATCTCCCAAAATCTGAACCTGAATTTCCCAAGCCTTTCCCCCTTAGCTGGCCACCTTCCCTACCTTCTCCCACTTGGATTCTTGGGAGAAACCCCTTTCTTTCAAGGGAAAGCAGAAAGGACAGCAACGGAACACCTCCTACAACACTTCAACGAAACAAGATCGATGCATGGCCAATCCCAATCTTGATTTCGGCATTGCCTACGACGAGCAAGGTTTCATTCACATCCTTCACTCTACTTTTTTCGACGTCAATCCGGAGATCGACAACATTGTCGAGTAATACGTGGAGCGCATCCTAGATATTCTCACCGAAGCCATAGAGGAGCAGCTTGGTGCCGTTCAATGGTGGATTACATCCAAAGCCGTGACAAAGATCTTCCAATCTTTCTCCTATACTTTCATAGTTGAATTATCTATTGTGGTTTGAATTTGATTCATAAAGGTCTTGTTCACCTATCTCTGCCAAGCTTAGTAATCGTAGGTATTGAGTTTAGCTTTCTATGTTTCTAATCTCATTGTTAGCCTAGAAATTTTGTTGAAAGCTACTTAATTTGCATATTATTGAAATTCTAAGTTGTTTTGATAATCCAAGTGTTTGGCATGTGATTTGGCCTAAGCATAGCCACCCCTCTTACGTTTTCGTTTATCGTTTTAATTGCTAATAGTTTTAATCTTAATTCTTTTATTCAAAAAATCATGCAAGTTCTTATCGCATACAATTAAAACATTGTAGTCCTGCATCACTTTGAGTGTGATTTTAATCCCTCTTATTAGCCATTTTTCTTAAATTCTTGAGAGAGTTATCATTTGTAGGAGTCGACAGCTTCATTAATGGATGATTGTGGATTGAGGATAGTTTGGCAATTTTGATGAAGTGTATGGTAGTTAGGAGGTACTTCATCATCATGATTCGTGTTGGAGTAAAATGCCCTTTAATTCGGAGCACTTTTGTCTTCCAGCTAATTGGATGATTGTGGATTGAGACATGTCTTTAGGAATGGTGTTGGACCATTATACTACTACGGGTAACGAAAGGACATATTAAGCCTTAGGTTTTAAGATCGGTCTTGGAAATGATCTGATTTGGATGGTTGGATCTTAGAAGAAGCATAGATATTAGTGTTAATCTTCTACAGCTTAATTGAAGTTCTAGCATGGATCTTTAGATGATCTAACAATGTAGATTTAGAAGGATCATTATCTTACCATTGCACAGAGATGGTTGAAGCATGACCTTGGCACTCTTGATCATATGGAGATGGTTCATCTCAATATCACAAATTTGTTAAGGATGCATCAATATTAATATAAAATACTAACTAGTTCCAATATTATCCAAGAATCAAGCCATTCATAAGCAGCTAACAATGAGAGAAGGGTAGATGCCATCAATTAGCAGAATGGTTCAAATTTGGACTTTACAATGTAACTAACTAATATGATGTGTACTATGAATGCATGCAAAAGAATTTGAGAATTCGCAAATCACAAACAACCAATTTTTTCAACTGCATGCTTTCTTTAAATATAAATAGAAAACATGAATTAAAACCCAACCTATACAAAATGAACGAAAGAGACTGAGAATTTTAATATGGATTTAGAGATACATAAAATTAGTAACTAAATGTAATTTCATTTCAACAAATTAAATTTCTAAGATGTAATTTTTTTAAGAAAATCAAGAGCGCTAATCAAGCCAATATCAAATTTTATAGATGAAATAAGAACAAAGAAGTAAATTATCAAAAATAAGAAAATTAAGCCTCACACTAGTACAAAGAGATGTTTCTCCTGAAATTAGGTAGTCACGCTTATAAAACAGTTGATGGAAGTGCACGTACAAATTCACTCACAAATTGAAAACTAAAAAGAGATTTTATTCCACCCAAAGTTCCAAATTACATGTTTCTGAATAGCTACATAGTTTCCCCATCCCTTATGCTAGTATATGGATCACAAAGGATCAAGTCAACTTAAGTTTATTTATTATAATCGTAATTTGAAATTTCTAGAAGTTCTTATCCACAGTTGAAACAACCATCAAGTTGTGAAAATAAAAGCCCTCGAGCCTCGAAGGAAGAGGAAGTAACAAATAAAACCCTCACGTCATAAGATTTGGATAAAGCTACCAAAACCAAAAGACATAATACCCCTAAAGAGGCATGCAACACAAAACTCATTGGCAAACGGGTAAATTTTCACAACAAATACTGCACCGCCTCTTAACACCAACAAGATAATCATAGCCATCTCAATACAATAACCTTACTAACCACGGCAATTCTTTATGTAACCTAACCTAAATTGAATCAAAACTGAAAATCGTGTCAAACCATATAAATCAACATAATGCTAGAAATTAAAGACAACCTCTCTTGGTCATCACCACTAGCATGTTCTTACTGTAGAAATAATAAAATAAAATAAACTAAACAATAAATAAATAAATAAGAGTACTTAATGTGATGCTTCTGAAATATAAATGCAAAGATTTTCAATAAAAAGTAAAAGTGGCTTGGACTTCATGGACTATGGCGTTCAAATGATGAACTCACAATTCTAACCTAATATAGTTACATTCTATGGTAAAATGTAATTGAACCTTAGAGAACCAAGATAATCTTCAATGCTTGTCTAAATAAATCATTTTATAAACAAGACAAATCCAACAATCATCCTCAAGTTGCATAACTCAACTCCAAATTCGAGCTCACAACTAATCCATTATGGCTTATACATATAACATAACCATGAAATCCATAAATATGCTTGCGTTCGATTTAAATTGCAGTAAATTTCAACAAAAGCATCAGTAGTGATACACTAAAAGAAACATTATAAAATTAACTGAGATTTTCCATAATACAAGTTCGAATCAGCTTCTTAGGGTTGTGTTTTATCCTAAAAGTTCATCATCGTCTTCTGACTGCTTTTATTGCTCACATCAATGGTCCCAATTTGAGCGTACTGTATACAGCAAGTATCATTTTGGCTCTCAAGTCTTGAGTTGGGAGATATAGAAGCACACAATATTTATGTCATGATTATTTAACAAGTTCTACGCTAGTTTTTGAATAAAAACATCGACAGGGATCATAACCAATTTGGGCAACCACTCACTAAATAGCCAATTTGGGCAACCACTCACAAAATATTACTATGGGTAATCACAGTCAGGGAAATATTGAACGCTGCAACCCAACAATATCTTAACACAGCAACTTGAACTCATATTCAAAAAGAAAAACATTAAGAAAATCAGGAGAACAAACTTACCCGACATGTTTCTCTCATTCTTTCAATCTTGTCTGGCGTCTTTATCTTTAAAATATTCACATGCCAACATAATAAAAAACAGAATTTAACTTGGATTATACTTCAAAACTCAATTTAATCAAAATCTTAGACATGCTTACTTCCACTCTACTCTGCAAGTCACTGCTTGGTTCGATCTTCGGGATTCCCTGAAAGCACATTAATTACAAATTCCAGTTCATTTTTTGGGTGGTTCTTATTTTTCAACAAAGAAATACAGAGCCAATTTCTTTCTACTATTAAACAAAGTGTGGATGCCACAACTTCACTTTCCAAGAAATATACTACGAACAACAAGGACTTTTAAGGTGATATAGAAAGCATATTGGCACCATATCTCATGAATGGAAAGATGCAGATCAATAAGTAAATAGATGCAAGTACTGAATACTAACAAATGTAACTACCAAACAACGAATTTCTGAAATAGGTTTATGTTAACATAAGACCACCACGATCATGAAAAGTGACCTGAAGTTGGCATACATTATCAAACAGATTAATGTGCTTCCTGAAAGAAATAAACCTATAGAAACGAAGTAGAAACTGGTTCTTCTTCATGGTGGACCATCAAAGTAGTACAAAAGAGGGTAAACAGAAAATAAAAAAGGATAAGCAGTGAAATCCAACTGAACGTCAGAAAAGCAATAGAACTTCAGTTTATACACAGTAAAGGGATTGGGTACACTTGCAAATACTGTTAGCAGGAACATTTACAATTCTTCAAATACAGGCACAAAATCTAACAGTAAACTCAAGCCATACACCTTACAATCACTAGTAAAACATCCTAGCATGCAAATAACAATTGGATGATACATCATAATGTCTTTACTGTGTGATCTTCACTAACCCTTAGGAATGTAATTAGGCACCACAAGAGAAGGATTAGAAATTTAGAACTGCATGCTGACTGCAGCCAAGGAAACATGAATCATCATCATAATAGGCCTTACCTCGATTATCTAGGTTCGACTTTATAAGTTTTCATTCTCGGTTCATTTCTGTTAAGGACTGCAAGAGGTGCTAAATCTATTTGCACAAATATTGACGGACAAATTCCAAGGAACCATGAATAGTCTTGTGAGATGCCAAAAAAATCAAAAGCATAAAATTACTTGCACAAGACATATAAGAGGTGAGCAAATACAACAACAACAACAACATCAAGCCTTTATCCCACTACGTTGGGTCGGCTACATGAACCCTTTTTCTCCATTGTGCCCTATTAAAAGTCAAATTTTCGTTTAAATCTAATAAATAAATATCATTTCTAATATTTTCTAACCAAGTCTTTTTAGGTCTGCCTCTACCTTTCTTAACATAAGTCAAATCTAATAGCTCTACTCTCCTAACAGGGACATCGGAAGGCCACCGTTGTTGTGCCTTTCATAAGAGGTGAGCAAATATGGTGGGAAAAAACTTATGTATTATTGCAGCTGCTGATGGTGTGATAAATAATACAAATTAGTACAGTATGAAGCAATCTACAATTTCTATCATTCTCTCAGCATTAACAATTTAGGCAACAGATACAAAGGAAAATGACAACCTGAAAGAATAATGAAGAAGAGATTAAATTTATTGACACAAATGTAAGTCATTATGCATAAGTTGCACTAAATCATTGATACGAATTTGAACTACTGAGACACAGGAAAGAAAAAACAAAGAAACTATACATCAACTGAACTCTGACAAGGGATGCAAGGCACTTCAAGTCCAAGAAAACATAGTTTATATATTTTTTGAAAAGTAGTTAAAGTAGCATAGGGCAAAAGAACCTATAAGATCGAAAGGTTAAGTCAGCTCACATCCATGGCCCAATCAGGTTTCTCAATCGCCGCAGGCACCACTCGATGTTTTGATATTGGATATGGTCTTAGTGTTCTGCAAGGATATAACTACACATTTAAGTATATATATATATATATATATATATATATATATATATATATATATATATATATATATATATATATATATATATATATATATATATATATATATATATATATATATATATATATTATAACCCTTTAGAAAAAAAATAAGAAATGAAAGCAATGCATTAGAAAGTAAAATCGGTGTTATAAATAGGTAAAGTGAATTATCATTCAGTTATCGACAACATCCTCAAGCAATACTGAAAATCATTTAAAAGATGAGCATTGGATTCCACTAATTTAGATAAAACGCAACTCCTGAACCCTAAAATAAAGCTATTTGAATTCAACAAGGCTGTTTTAGACTAGGAGAGTGTCCGTAAAGGCAATGCAAAAACTAAAAGTAAAAGAAACAAAAAAGTGCACACAAAGGCATTGGGAAAACTAAAAAACAACCAAGTGCTTGAGTGCAAAAAAGCTGCCATAATCCGGATGTGGAAGAAATAAAGAATGGTGACTTCTGTGTTACATAGCAAAAGCTTTTTTTTTTTTTTTTTTTTTGAAATTTTTATTTAAAGAATTCTAAAACAACCCAAAATGTTGAATTGAAATTTGATAGCAGAACTTGATGGTTTTATGAGTTTTATGTTTGAAGATATAGAAAACTGGATGCATAATGAGATAATTCCTAGAAAAATGGTATTAGCAGTGACAGTATAAAGTAAGGAGACCTCCATTTAACTTCATATATGCCTTTCTTTTTTCTCACCATTCACTACTGCAGAAAGAATGGTGAAATCCATAAACCTCAATGCTGAAAACAAAGAGTTGGATTGTTCTCAGTTAAAGATGTTTGCATTTTGCTCATACATTCACGGAACTAACAGTAATGGACTATGTACCAATAATGTTAGCAGCTCTGCCAGCAGAAATTTCAGGCTAAAAAAACTAAATATGCATGCTGAACCTCACTTCAGTTGTCACAGGTCATAAGCCTGTAAAAGCTCACACCTTCCAGCCATCATAGGTCAAAAACACATGTGAATGACTTGTCATGGGTCATGAGTACAGCAAAAGCTATAAATTCTATTTGAATAGCTGAATTCAAGTCTAAAGGAACTTAAACTCTGCATGCCTAATTCTAGTTAGTCATCAATCCAAATGAACTGCCTTTAACAACAATTCCTTCTTATCACCCTTGCACTTGCCCTAGCTCTGCCACCTAGCCCATGCTGATTTTGTTCACGAGCTCACCTGCATCACTCGGACCTCTGTGGTTAGCCACGCTCATCTCTTCATGCACATGTTGCTATTCGATCGAGTTGAAGTGCGTGTGCGTGTACTTATGTGCTTCCCAGTGGTGCACCCACCTCCACTGTGGAGCATTGTCCTCTATTTGTTGGCACATATGATGTCCGTGATCTCGATGCTTTTGAGGATGCCCATACTATTTTAACATGGCTCTATAATGATCTAACTTTTTCTCTATTTCTCATGACCAACATCATGCATCCGTGCTCCCACTAACCCCAGATCTTCACCTGGCATCCATTTCATCCATTCATCAACCGTTCCCCAAGTTCCTCCGCATTGTGATGCTTCTCCTTTGAATGCTAATACTAGAGCCTTTCCATCTATGAGATCTCCATCACCTTGTGTTCCATGATCATTTGTTGAAGCCATTAGTGGGATAAAAGTCACGTACCTCTATCTACTTCCTCTTGCTTCCCCACTCATTTTTAGGAATATCATGTATCTACTCTTCACAAGTTATCAATCACATTTCAAGGCAAACTTACTCTCATTTTATATGATGAGGAGAATTTTGAGTTAACTGTGCCATTTTCCACATCCCTGGTTGGCAAATTCTCCCAAGTTCACCTTAGTTTAGAGATTATTTGTTGATTCATGGCCAACCTTCAATTGATTGAAAGTTATAGTGTGGGACATCTCAAGAATCAAACTATTCAAGAATTTTTCTCTTGAAGAACATACTATGTTGATGAGTTCCTAATGCGGATGCTAAATAGACATCTCAATTTAACTATTTTATGAAACCTCCTATTACCTCAATTTGAGTTATTCTTCACATCTACTAATTCAGTATTTCAATTAATCCATTTTGTACTCTCTTGGTCCAGCTTTGGCAAACCACTTTAAGTGAATGTATCTACTGCTAGGCTTTCTAGGTTGAAAGTGGCTAGGGCTTTGGTCAAATTGAATATTTGCTCTCCTCTTGAGAAATAAACTTGAATTAGATCCCCCTCTAATTACTAATGGCAAAATGTTCAGTTTGAAGGTATTCCCCTTATTAATCTTCTTGAAAAATATTTGGTCACAACTTCACAAAATGCTCCGAGGCACATTCAAAGCTGTAGAAACCTAATAATTATAGGCAGTGGAGATCTTTCCTTTGATAAAATTCTATCTCCTAATATAATGATGAAAGTTTCATCTACTTCTGATCTAGTTTATACTTGAAACTTAGAATCATGCCTTGGTATCAATGCCTTCCCAAGTTGTTATTGCAGCTCTATAACTCCTCACATGATTTGTAATTCTATCCCTTCAGGGTGATCCAAACTCTCTTTCTGGCCACTATTAATAGTTTTTCTACCATAGAGGAGCTTGCAGACAAGAATATTCAAATTTTAAATGCTCAAAAAAGAAGAAAGTTCAAGAAAGTTCATCTTCATAGGCTACAAATTAGAAATTTTAATGTGTCCCCTAGGTTTTTCTCGTCTTTTTTGCATTTAAATGAATTCTATTTTTTATTATCCAATTCTACTAGCATTGCTTTGTTATTTCTTTGAGTTTAACTCTTTTCATTGAATGATAATAAATCTTAGTTAATAAAAAGTTTACATCTAACAAGATTTGGTTGTAAAAGTTATGCAAATCCAAAAGGCTATCCTCATCAATAATGTAATTTTTGTGAGTGAATTATTATTTTGAGTTTTAAATTGCTTAAGTTGTTTTAATAGTTTTTTTTTAGCTCGATGTAACATGATTGTAATGAGGATGCCTATGAGAACACCATGTGCTCTGTAATGTTTTAATTTTATCGACTGATTTGATTTCCTCAACCTCACATAGTGGGATAAAAACTTGTTTGGTTTTGATGATTTGGTTTTTCATATTTAGACTATAAGCTGGTTCAATTCATCTCTCATCAGATTCTCTATTCAACACATACAATTCCATGCTTTTATTCTACAACTGATTCAGAAGGTTATTGTCATTGGGTTAATGCTGCAACAATCATCGAATTGGTGAATTGGCACTATTGTACAAGTCAACTCCCTATTGATCAGCTCTGCTTGCTTGTTGATTGGGATTGATTAATTGTTTATTTGACCAGTTGTTGATTAATTTCCTTCTATAAAAAAGATTTGCAGTATAGCTTGGAATTACGCTTTATTACAATTTTTTTTTAAACGCTTTATTACAATTGTTGTTGTTCTTTATGTTCACAATTTTGTTTCCTCTTAAGCGACTTTCCTATTATAGCAGGAAATCAAAGGATAGTATATTTACTTCCATTTTTGGTTGTTAAAATGTAGCTTGATTCGTTTATTGTTGGTTTCCTTCTATGCACCACCTTCTACTGAACTAAAATCTGAAAAATTACTTTTTTTTTAATAGTAATTATCTAATTTGTTTATGAATCCTGGTATAAAACTGCAGCGCAATCTGAAATTTGTCATAACCAAGATTTTGGCATTGAAAGCTTCCAGTTTTTAGCTAGATTTTATACTCAAAGAAATTACCAATTAATTATGGGTGTAGTTTTTGTTATAAATAGGTGCTCAGGATTCAAGTATAATTCAATATTAATTTAATAAATTTCATAATTTTCTCAAATTTGTAGGTGTGAGTTGGATGTAAATTTTTCGAGTGTGGTGCAAATCTAAACAACAACCTCAAAGGAAAGCTTTCTCCTTATAATAGCATAAGGCCTAAATCTTTTTTGGGGACATCTATCATTATTCTTTTTATATTACCTTCATTGTTATTGTTTTTTAGTGGGTAAGACTTGACCAAGTTTGCTACAATCTTCTTGTGTTGGAAATCCTCTACGTTGCGGTTTTATTTTGATCTTTGATTTCTCATAAAATTTTAATTTTGCATGATCTTTAAATTATTGTTTGAAGCAAATTTAACACAATTTTGTATATGTACCATAATAGATGAAGTTTTGTTGAGCTAATAGTTGGTGGACAGTGAATTTTGTATCTTTCATATGCTTGTTTTGTGCATTCAGCCTAGTTTTGCATTAGGAAAATACTTAAACCTAAGACATCTGGCATTAGATCTTACGATCAAAACCACCGATTGCATCATAATGTCAACTAAAAGTAGGATGTAATAAGTAAGAATATTAAAAAAATAACAAACTGTGCAATTCAAACAAAATTTAGTAAGTTGAGTTATAAACAACTACGACATAACTATCATAAGATTAAGAATTATATTACTATATTTGGCAGGAGGTATGAGACAAGTTTTTTTGATAGATGGGTTGGAAAAAATTTAGGAACAATACACTTTATTTGATTTCAAAATGATTGATGGGTTGAAATGCTGCTTCTAAATCATGCAAGATTTACCCACCTTGTGACTATATATTATTCGTCTCTAAAGTATTTGTCGTCAATGTGATGTAGATCCAGGATTTGATTTTAGAATTTTAACAAAAGATTATTCAAGTAAGATAATTGCAAATTTAATCTTGTTCTCAATTCTAGCTTTTAGGAAATCTTAGTTGTTAACTACGATTAGGCAAGCACTTACACCTAAATTAGCAAGACCAAGAAAAATAACAACTTAAAGAAACGTAAAGCAAATGAAGAGACCAACTAGAATCCCAAGGTTAACCAAGCGATTGTCTCACCTTGAGGCCGCTCTCGTTTACCTACGCCTAGGCTTGTTGGGAGAAGAAGAACCACACGATGGATGAGATCACTCCTAGGGTGAGGGTGTCGTAGATCCGTAGGGAGGAAGAGGTCAGCGCGGGTCGTGGAGGTGGTGGAAGGCGGCAGCCTTCAACGATCCAAGTGTACTCTGAAAAATGATCGTCGACGGTCTCTATTAGAGTGGGTACGATCCGGGCTAAATACTCCTCGACGGTGTCGTCGAAGTCGAATCCGACGTCAAAGAAAGGAGAACGGAGGATGTCTACTCGCCCGCGGTCGTCGTATTCAAACCCGAAGTTCCATTCGGGAACGTCCATGCATCCTTGGAGGAGTGGGAAGGTGGTCGCCGCGAGTACGTCTCCAAGGAGGAGAGGAGGGGCGGCGGGTAGGAGCAATGGGAGGAGGCCGGCGGATGTATGGGGGTGGAGGAGGGAGTGCAGTAATTGACTCCAAAAACTGAAAGAAAATTCAGGTTTAGAGAATTTTAGGAGGGAAGGGTTAGGGATTTGAAATTCCAATTAATGTAATCAATGCATTAATTGAAAATTTCAATTATGGAGAGATTATAGGGAGAAAACTGAAATTTATTTTCAGTTTTAAGAGAAGTGGAGGGAAAGTTTTAATCCTAATTTGAATTTCAAATAGGATTAAAGAGGGTTAATTGAGCATTAATGGGATTTCCCCCATAGGGGGCCAGCGGCATGCTTGAGGGAGAGAAAATTATGGAGAGGGAGAGGAGGTTTCCAAATTGAGAATTGGATTTGAAAATTTCTGAAATAAAAATCAAATAAAATCTAAAGTTCAAATTTGAATTTTATTTCAAAACTTTCCTAAAATAGATCTCCATAAATTTGGAAAAGAAATTGGAACTTGAAAAGCAAATTTCAAGGAGGGGGAAAAGGAGATGGTGGCGTGCGTGGAGGTGGTGGAGGGGGGAGGGGATCCTCGGCACGGTGGTGGGTGGCGGTGGAAGCTTGGCCGGCGGTGGGGAAAGGCCTAAGGGCCGGCGGCAAAAGCAAGGGGTGGGGGGAATTTTGTAGAACTTTCTTGTGGGGAGGAAAATGAGAAGAGCAATCAAAAGAAAAGAAAATTAGAGAACTCACTAAGAGATCTCATTGGAAGCACTCACCAAGAGAACTCCATGCACTCACAAAGAGAACAAAATGTGGAAATTTTCATTCATTCAATAATAATCCAATACAATGATACAAGCCTTTATATATAGGCTTACAGAAAAATAACAGCATAAAGTCACAAATGCCCTTGGGCTACAATAAGTGAAACATCCCTCATAGGGGTACAAACGGAAACATGAAATAATTAATAAAAAGAAAAGAACTAAAGCATCATAGATAAAGGCTCTGAATCAGGGCCGTCGATCGTCGTCCCCTGCGATGGTACACATGTCGAAATCTGATGCCCTCATCACAATGTCTATTTTATTAAAAGTCTTAGATACTACAACAACAACATCAAGCCTTTATCGCACTGTGGGGTCGGGCTACATGAATCATTTTTCTCCATTGTGCCCTATTAAAAGTTAAATTCTCATTTACATATAAAAAAAAGGTCAATTCTAATATTTTCTAACCAAGCTTTTTTAGGTCTACCTCTACCTTTCTAAACATAAGTCAAATATAATACATCCACTTTCCTAACCGGGTCATCAAAAGATCGCCGTTTATGTGCCCAAACCATCTAAGGAGACTCTCTAATCTTATCTTCCATTGGAGTTACTCCAACCTTTTCATGTATATGCTCATTTCGTATCATATCTCTAAGAGTAAAGTCACTCATCCACCTGAGCCTCCTCATCGCTGCAACACCTAACTTAGTATTACCTTCTCTATTAATGGTCAACATTTTGCACCACAAAGCATTGCAGGTCTACCACCATCTTATAGAATTTTCCCCCAAGTTTGAGGGGGACTTTTCTATCACACAACAAGCCCGATGTATTCCTCCATTTCAACCATCCAACTTGAATTATACTAATAATATCCCTATCTATTTCACCATCACCCTAAACAATAAACCCAAGATATCTAAAATGTGTACTCTTATTAATGACTTGATCACCCAAAGTCACAATCCCCCCACACGAACTATTAATACTAAAATTGCACTCCATATATTCAGTTTTAGATCTACATCATAATGGGACTATTTTGGTTCTTATTTAGGGGCTGCTTGGTTGCCTGAAAAAGAAATGCAGTGTAAAGTTAATGCAATGTAAAGTAAATACAACGTAAATTAAATACTTTGAGATTGTTTGGTTGTTTGCAAAATAAATGCAGGAGAACTGTTTCCCTTGTTTGGTTAGGTAGATCCAGAATAAAGTAAAAATGTTTTTTTTTTTAATAATTTGAAAGAAATCATGGATACTAATGCAACCATCTGTTAATATTTTCATCAAAATTTCTCACACTGCCATTTTCAATTTTAAATATTTTATGCTATATTCATAAGACTCGAATTGAAGGCCTCTTAGGCTTTATTTGGGATAAAATATTACTTTCTAAAGCTTCTTTTTACAACAATTTTATTTTTCAAAAAATCTTTATACTAAAAAACTAATTTATAAAAAAATACAAAAAATGTCCCAAACAAAACCTTAAAAATCCTCAAACCTAAACAAATAAAATGCGAATGACACTTCCAAGGAAAATTTAAGGGGTGGAAAAAAAAACAAAAAGAGAACAAACAAAAACAAAGCAGAGCATAATCTTGCATATCCAAGTTTGAAAACAGTAGACAATTTCGAGCAGAAAAGCGTTAGCCCACACAAATCTCTCACATGTCAATTTCTAATTCGCTCTCTGCATTCTTTAATTAGTTTAATCTCTATATATACATCAACTGTACACAAATCGAATTCATTCAATACAATTCATTTCTTCTCTCTGTTCTCTGTTCCTCTCCTCTGTTCCATTATCTTTCTAAAAGTTCATATCGTCTCTCAGAATGAGTTTTGGGCGGGGCAAAGCTGCCATCTTTTTAGTCCCGAGGGGATTCGCTGCCCCTCGGAGAGGCACGATCAGCTCCATCATCATCATCTCTAGGGCTCGGGCTCCGCCCATTAGACTCTAAGCTTCCGTTCTACTCAGCAGTTGGGGATCTCTCCCTTTCTGAACTTGCAGGGCTCCTGCTAGTCTCTCTCCTTAGGGTTTGACTGTAATACAGAACGCAAAATTTCCCTAGTGTTGAACACAAATTTTAAATAAATGTCTGAATCTATTCCTGGAGGCAGCTCGAGGAAATTATTTTGGGCCTAAACGCATCTATAGACAGGACCAGCCGATGGCTTGCTTCCTACAGCCGGCATTGATTCTTCGACCTCAACTCTTTGCAAGAAATGTTGTAAATCAGCAGATTTAGGGGCTGTAAGGCTACAGGATTTACGCAGGATTTTAGCAGGATTTATCATAAACGCCCAACCTATATCTCACCGGGGAATAAATTAGCCTTTTAACCAGATCCAGTAGTTCGGCAGATTGACGGAATCTGCTCAAAGAACGCGTGAAATGTAGAAATTTACCTTAACAGCTAGCGAGCTCCCGTCCTTCCGATCAAAATGTCGCAACTTCTGTTCCGACAGGAAAAGGGAACGCCTCGAATAAGCCGAAGGAGCGAAGTCGAACAATAACGAAGGAGCCGAAGAAGCCACTTGTGGAATCTTACACCTCCTGCGAAGCAATGAACCCGAACAGCAAGACGATGCCGAGGATTTCAGCCAGCGATTTTATAACCCGCTCAATATGAGCGGGTTTCTATTTCGCAAGAAACACTCCGCGTAATACACTACTAATGCATCCGAGGGTTTTCTTTTGTTCCGTTTAAAATTAACCAAACAGTCTAATTTAATAAATACATGTATTTGTTTTACTAACCCTCCTAATTCAGGCAACCAAACAGCCCCTTAAGGAATTAAGGGACCAAAATGGTCCTTTAATATAGTTGGGGACCATTTTAATTTTTCATGAAGAGTTAGAACCATTTTGGTTCTTTCTCTATCTAAAACTATATAGATATTAGGAGTTGGCCTTTTGTTAGACATAAAGTTATATTTTAAAATTGAACTAAGGTTCATAATAGAAATTGAACCTAATCTTCAAGTATAAATTATTGAATCTGAACATAAGCTTATCATATGAACGGAATCTATCCCTGAAGCAACCATACTTGCCAAAATTTAAAAAACAATGGAAGAATCTGATGATTTAACTCCTTGTGAAGCTTCTAAGTAATTATCTCTATAGATCAATATAAAATTGATTATTTTTTGGTTCAAGGTTTCTTGATTCATATATCCATAAAAATAATCATTTGCATATATGATGCAATAAAAAAAGATCGCAAAAATACAAATAAACTAGGTCTTTCTTCCAAAATACCATAAAATGACAAAATACAAATAACACCAAAAGAAGCTTGTATCATAAAATATTTCAACACCATACAACTCTCATAAAACTTAAACTTATCATAAAAATACCACCTAAAATAGCATTTCCTTAAGAAGAAATATACAAAAGAGGTGGACACTTGCGGAGAGAAGAATTAGATAAGAAGCCCGAGACAAAATCGTAGATAGGAGAAGAGAAATGGAACAAGCCCGCAAGCTTTTCCAAGAAGAAACCCGTAGGTTTTTTGCTCCAAAAATTCTTCACATAACTCTCTCCTTTAAAACTACAAAATATCACATATTTATAGGTGAAAAGAGGCAGACAAACAGCCCCTAATAACTCCAGTCAATCCAATCAGGAAAGGGGAAACAGAAGGTCAGCAGGCAACCTGGAACAACAGCCGAACCAACCCAAAATGGGAGCCAAAAGACCAACAGGTGCTGCCTGGAACAACAACCAAAGGGACCACCTGGGGGAGAGGAACGGGCAACCATAACCAGCCACGGGACAGAAGCTAGCAGAGGAACCAAAAGGCCAGCAGAGAGGGGGGGAATGAACCCGATTAACTCCAATTTATGAGCTGCAAAAGAAGCTGCAGCTCAACATTAATGAGCTGGAGCATAGCAGCTCCGAACAAAACAGCAAAAACCGAACAGCCAAACCCAAACCAAAAAGCCAACATCAGCCCAAAACTTAGGCACATAAATTGCACCCCCCCCCCCCCCTACATCAATATATCCATAAAAATAATAATATGCAAAAAATCAAATTGCAACAATATTTCAAAAGATTTATTAATAACACTCCGCCTTGAATTTTTCTTTCATAAAGAAAACCCAAGCCAAGCAAGTATGATTCTTGATGAAGGAAATAAACTATCTAGCTCCAAAGACATCTTTAACTCAAAATAATCCTCATCCATCATTGTGGACTTAGCAAAAGGTTGAGAAGGTCTGTAGAATTGACTAGGTGAATAGAGAAGAAATTAATTTTTCAATCAACCCGTAATTTAAACTAGCACCTTACTTGAAGGATAATTCTTTAAAAGGTAGAACCCTAAACACATCACTGTAGAGTCAATCGTCTTCCTCAAGTTTTAAGTTCTAAAACGTCAATTATATAAGGAATTTTTACCTCCTATCATATGATCTGACACTCCAGAGTCTACTATCCCAGTTAGTTCTCTTCTTGTTTGCAATTATTGCATTTGAAAATTTATCTTTTTGAGCAACTAAACATATTTCGGTGACATTTTTTTGAATAAACTTCTATTGGAAGAATAATTGGTTGTCTTTTATTTGTCATTGCTGCTTATTCTCTTTATAATTTTCCACTCCAAGTATTTCATCATGGATTTTCTATGTTTTGGATTAAATTTTCTATCATAGAGTTGATTTAAGACATTGGAGTAGCTAGCTTTGTAATAGTTACCACCACCTTTCTACAATGATCATTTACATATATTTTCACCACTGTAGAGGGACGAAGAGTGGCGTTAGTGTGACTTGGAGGAGAGACTCCATATCGAATGTCCCATTTGCCTCACAATAAGTAGAAGCTTAACGTCTCTGGCACCACCTTGAAAATTAAAAAGAGAAGAGAAGGGAGTAGAAAATGAGAGCTAGTTCTGTGTAAAAAAATAAGATTTGTATATGAGTAAGTAGAAAAAGCTATCAAGGAAATAAATCTAAAAATCATTTTTAATTCTGGAATCAAGAATTAACTACATAAAAATACAATATTGTTGTCCACAACTCATTGGATTGTTATAGATGGAAAGTTGTTGATTACATCTTGCTAGGATGTTCTAGATAGAAAGATGTTGTCTAGAAATTGTTAGGTTGTTGTAGATGGAAATGTGCTGACTAATGATTCAAGATTATTTACAATCTTAAGAGTGCCATTATGCAACTTTAAAGGCAAAATTAACAAAAAAGAATTAAGACAACTAAAGAAGATATGTCACCAAAAGAAATATGCGCATGTACTCAAAGTACCAATGTACCATAAAAAAGAATCTATAGCACATCTGCAGCAATAAATACAAAAAGCTTCAAGTACGAGCATGTTTAATCTATCATATAACTTTTTTAGCAGTATTCGGAAGCATATAATAGATAACCAACAATATATCAAGATCCAGCTGATTCTGCTGATGGAACTTAGAATTAAAAAGGAGGTAACAGTCCATGTTTTCCAGATAATAGATGAAAAATATTCAATTGCTTCTGCGTCACAAACAGTATAAAACAATATGAAAAATTATACCCCGTCCAATCAAAATGAGGACACTGAGGTGTCCGGATTTGGCCTTTCTTTAAACAATATAGCCAATTCTTTTGCAACTCTTCAGAATGATTAAAAGCCTCGTCATTTTTTAGCTTCACATGGACTGATTTATGAGAACTCCATGCTGCTTTGAAGCAATCCTGAGAACTGCACAAAAAATGCACTCTTAACTTTAAAAATAAGATAGTATTCTATCTCACTAATTTGAAATGTGAACCAACAGGTTTAGTCAAACAGGGAGGATAATGCAGCAAATAGAATTCAAAAGCCAAAAAGGATCAAAGGTGCATGCAACATTCTAATCCTTCTTTCAGTAATGTACAAGGTACTAAGATACAGAAGAAAATGAGAATGGTTAATGGAAGGGTTAATGGTACAATAACAAACAACAACATCAAGCCTTTATCCCACTACGTCAGGTCAGCTATATGAATCTTTTTTCTCCATTGTGGCCTGTTAAGAGTCAAATTCTCGTTTAAAGCTATAGAGGAAGAAAGGTAAACGGAAGAAATGACAAAAAGAAGAGAAGTTTGATTTCAACTCTATGGGATTGTATTGAGGTATTTCCTCTTGGAAATAATGAAAAGCAAATATGCAAGTGTGAAAAGTGTGGTTCAATCTATATCGTGACAACAAGTTTGGCACCAGTAATTTGGAACGCCAATTACAAACTCGAAGAAGAGACATACACGTGAGATAGAGTAGCTTATTTTACAAACTAACTCTAGTTCGTCTATTTCTATGTTTGACACAAATTTTGACTATTAAGAGTTCCATGATTTATTTACAACTTGCATTAATACATGATTTACCTTTTCAATGTGTTTACTAGGTTAGTTTTAAAGCACAATTACTTTATTTGCATAGTGATTTGCAGCTTGTAATGGTTGCAAAAAGATGCATACCAGAGAGAAGGGCCAAATTCAAGCAACGCTACAACAACAACAACAACAACAACAACAACAACATCAAGCCTTTATCCCACTACGTGGGGTCGGCTAAATTCAAGCAACGCTAACTAAAAAAATTAATAGAGTTTGTTTAACATCTGATTTGTTAAGAACGACATTAAACTTTTTAGCATGTGATGATAATTTGATAAGTAATTTGATCTGTTTCTAGAATTTAATGATTTGTGTTATACTTACAAGCTCATGTGTATTCTCTAGTTTCTTATTTATTGTGATTATATTATTTGTGACAAAAGGTTCTAAAAGATGGTGGTGTAAAATAGAAATAAATAACTAAGGAGGTTAGTTTCTTCTAAATGAAGTTGTTATCGTGATATAATCAAACCTCATCTTAAATGTAGTTACTTTCAATAGCAAATCAAAGAGGAGAAAGAGGTTGAAAAAAAGGACAATAACAAGATTCTCTATTTTTTTTAGCATGTTGGTTAATGCTCTGTTTTTTATTTATCTTATGTTTTTATTTTCTTACTCTATTTTGAAGAAGGAAAATGTCAGTATGACAGAAAATATGTTAAAGTTTACTCCTCGTTTAGAAAAAAAATCCTCCCAGAAGTTCATTTTGTTCAATTTAGCCTTTTACTTTATCATTATAATAAACATTTTAAAATTTGATGCAGCTGTTCTTTTTCCTTATGTTTTCCGCAACTCTTCTTAGTTTACTGTAAAATGAATTTAGCATTTATTCAAGATTCCACGGGCCACTCCTATAAGCTATACTGAAAATGGGCATTCATCCTTGCTGTAGCAGCTGCAAAAACTGGTACAGGAGAGATGTATAAGAAGAAGATAAGCCCATTACATTTGCAGCTAATTTGGTCACTTATAAGTACGGTTAGAAGCACTAGTAATTCCTTTTTTAATCAGTTCACTGCTACTGATCATTTAAAGGTTGATGATATCATCATACAATGTTTTTTGTCAACTTGGCATGCTTTATTTTAGTAGATATCCAATATAGCTAAAGTTTCAAGATAAACTACATAAACATTACTGTGATAAATCAGATGCATAAAAAAAACAAACAATTTAAGCGTGCATATTATTTAGGCTAAACAGGTCATTTCAGGTTACACGGATTGTGTTGGCTTAAAGGTAAAATCTATCCCATATAAGATATAAGTTAAATGCCTGAGAATCAGGTTAGTAGAGCTAGGGTCAAACATTTCAACCTATTTATTATTCAGGTTGGGTTGAGGTCAAGGAAACTTGGGTTGTGTCAAATTCCGCCTAAATCTAAACTCGACCCACAAACCCAATATACACATAAATACAAAGTTTACTTTACTCTAGGTATTTTAATATTAAAACTATTGAACATACTCTAAAATTAAGACAAATAATATGTTTTGAATTTTAGGCACTTTTAAGATGTACTACAAAAATCACAAATCTTCCTACAATTGGAGACACCGTAAAAAAACATTTCATGCAATTGCTAATCATCAATTTGACATATTGTTTATATTCAGCTCTTGTTTGACTCGATAATAAATGAGTGAAACAAAACAATATTTTTATCTGGACAGTCCATTTAAGATTATTCATATTTGACTTAATACTTAATTAATCAAACCAAACAAAACTTGAGCTCATTAAGATTGGGCTTTCCAAATCAACAAAATTAATTAAGCAAATTAAGGATTAATTATTCATAAAAATTATTTGAAGATCAATATATTAATAAGATATTCTTAAGTTATTGAAATTTTCCACATATTAACTAAATAAAAAAAGTAATTGTAGGATTAGTTACTGTTAATTTTTTACAAAACTAAAGTGCTATAATTAATTATTTCAATTATGGATCAAAGAATCTAATTAATGCATTATTAATTAAATGAGCATTTTGTGAAATTTTTCATAAATCAATTAACTAAAAATGTAATTGTATAGCCATTAATATTAAATGATTAAGAAGTGCCCTAATAAATGATTTTTATTATAGATTAGTTAAGCTAACAAATTCATTATTAATAATTACATAATAAGCGATTATATTTAAAAATGTATTTATACTCTAAAATAGTACCCTAATTAATTGTGTATTACACAATGATTAAGGGATTAAATTAGTAAGCATTGGTTAATGCTTAGGGTATCAAACATTATTTTTGTAAATTAGGGATTAATTAAGACAAATATTTACAACTAACTATTGAAACAATATATTACTCTAGTCAGCCATCAATTAATTAATAGAGTAATCATGGTTAACGATGTATGAAAAAATAACTATGGTATTAAAATGGTTTGATTAATAAAGCGAATAATTCTCTGCTTAATAATCATGGCAAAAATATGCTAACCAGTCATGCATTAATTAATTAACAAACTAATCTGTTTAAATAACTTATAAATAATAAATAATATATTAAACTATTGTTACATGAATTTAGAATAATGTACTTTTTGGTCGTCTAACTAACACAAATTAGTAACAGCAGCATGTTGTTTTATCAAATAACCGTTCGCTTTATATGATAGCAAGTATTAGCATAATATAAAACAACATAGCATAGCACAAACAGAGCCAAGTCTTAAAAGGTCGGATCCGCTTGGAGCAGTTGATTTTTAAACCAATTTTCCTTCAATTATTATACAGCATATTCTATGAAAAAAAATATATAAAATCATGAACACTAATACAAACATTTAGATTTATTAGTCTTCAAATTGATCACCATAGTTAAGCGCTCATAGAAATATCCATGTAATTTAGAATAACGATGTCAGAATAGAGAGAGAGAGAGAGTGTGTGTGCGCGCGTGTGAAGATGCATTTGGTGAACTGAAAAGAGAGAGTATGCAACATACCAAAATGCAGCACCTTCACGAGGTAGCTTTAGTTCGACGCATTTCGGACATCTGCACAAAACCACATACAAATTGAAGTAATTAAACCTCCATCATCTGTAGCTTCTCGCATCTTTATAAGGAAGAAGAAATAACTACAATTACAAAGCAAAATATGTCTTAAAAAGTAGAAAGGTTAATTGAATTAAGAGAAAGCAAAGAAATATTTAAAGAACCAGAAATTTATAGCAGATTATTCATTAAATAATGTTTACTAGTTACTTTACTTGCACGCCTTGTTTAATCAAATCCTCAACTAGATCCCTGCCAACCAAGATGTCACTAATAAACATTTTAATTCTATTCTTCATAACTAGGCTTGGAGCATTTAGGAAATGCATGCAAGTCGGTTCTACTATATTTCAACTTGTTGTTTTTACAATCTTCATAACTACAAAATAATTGCTGAAATAAAATCCTTCCTAAATCAGATATCTAACTATGGAAGGTACTCAACGTGTTTCTAGAAGGCTTCCCACGGATCTATCTTGGTAGTCGTTAGATCTATGAGAGAACTGAGGGCTGAGATTTAATACTCACCCTCAAGCTGGAGAATACAGATTTATCATTCCCGGCTTGTAAATCATTTTGAGAAGGATAGAGTTGTCCAATCCCTTGGTGAGGAAATCTGCAAGTTGATCTTTAGATGACACATTGTTGATACATATGAGATCACTGTCTAACTTTTCTTTAATAAAGTATATGTCTACTTCTATGTGCTTGGTCTGTCATGCTGGACTGGATTGTGGACTATGTTGATTGTTGATTTGTTGTCATAATGTAGCTTCATGGGATCTTACCACTTAATCTTTAGGCCTTCTAAAATTATTTTAATCCAGAGTAACTCACACATTCCCAAGGTTATAGCTCTATATTATGCCTATGCATTTGATCTTGCCACCACATTTTGTTTCTTGCTTCTCCATGAAACTAGGTTCCCTCCAATAAATGTGCAGTATCCGGAGGTAGATCTTTTGTTATCGGTGATCCTGCATAATCAGTGTCAGTGTATACTTCTAGAGTCATTCCTTGATCTCTTCTAAAGAGAATCCCTTTCCCTGGGTTTTCCTTGAGGTAGTGTAGTATTCTATTTACTGCTTACTTGTGTGTTTGTTTTGGGTTTTGCATAAACTGATTGACCATACTTACAGCAAATGTTATATATGGTCTAGTATGAGAAAGATAGATCAATTTTTACACTAATCTCTGGTAAGAACCTTTGTCTACATCTCGATTTCTTTAGCTTCCCCCAGTTTGAGATTTGGTTCTATGCGAGTTGGTGATGGCTTGCTGCTAGTTTTCCTATCTCCTTTAAAAGATTTTAATGTATTTTTGTTGTGAGATGAAAATTCCCTTATTGGAGTGAGCTACTTCAATTCCAAGGAAGTATTTTAGCCTACCAAGTTCTTTGATATCAAATTCCTTGATAAGATTTTTCCTTAAGACTTTCTTTCTCTTTTTAATTATTCCCAATTAAGATAATATCATCCACATAGACCAGTAGTATGGTAACTCCTGAGCCTGAGTGTTTAAAAAATAATGTATGATCCACTTGAGTTTGTTAATACCCATTAAGAAGCATAAATTTTGAGAATCTTCCGAATCAGACCCTTGGTGATTGTTTAAGTCCATATATAGTCTTTTTAATCTGCACACCTTGTTACCTCCAGATTTTTCCTTAAACCCTGGTGGCATTTTCATAAATATTTTTTCTTCCAGATCCTCATACAGGAATGCATTTTTCATATCCAATTGTTCCACATACCAGTTGTACTTGACTGCTAGTGAGAGTAGTATTCTAACAGTGTTCATCTTGGCTACCGATGCAAAGGTTTTTTGTTAGTCAGTGTCATATGTCTGAGTGTACCCTTTTACCACTAGGCTTGTCTTGTATCTTTCCAGTGTACCATCATCTTTGTATTTTACAGAGAACACTCATTTGCAGCCGATCGATTTTTTTTCTATTGGTAAATTGATGATCTCCCATGTATTATTCTTTTATAGAGCTTGCATTTCATCTTTCATGACATTTTTTCAATTTTCATCAGATAAGACCTCAAAAATATCCTTAGGAATATGGATATCTTCTAGTGTTATAAGGAAATTTTTGTATGAGGATGATAAGTAGTTGAAGGATATAAAGTTAGTTATAGGGTATAAGGGAGCTGATGAGCTTACCTTACTTCCAGGAGATGGTTCGGATTCTTAGATCTGCTTTGGAGCACAACTCGAGCTTGTACGACTGGAGTAAACCTTTCCAAATCTAATGACAGCTTTGTTATTTGTTTCTCTGTCCTGGATTTCAAGTGGATTGGTTTGAGGTGGAGGAATGTCAAGAGGTGCTAATTCATTTTTCTCATCTTCCTCAAGTTCAATCTCCCCCTGAAGATGAGGTTTTGAAAAATAGGAATTTTATTCATCAAAGTTAACATCAATAGGACAAGGGTTTTTCTACAATGGTTTTTCTTGTGGGTGGATGATAACACTTGTATCCTTTTTGGGTAGGAGAATAGCCAACAAAGATGCATTTGAGTGCTCATGGATCTAGTTTTCCTCTATCTTAGCTGTGAATATAAAAATAAGCAGTGCACCCAAAGATTCTGGGTGTAAGATTATTATGGGTTCAAAACTTGGGGTAAAATGAGGACAAAATCTCCATTGGAGTTTTGAGTCCTAGGGCTGTTGAAGGTAGTCGGTTTATGAGATAAGTTGCGGTTAGTAGAGCTTCCCCCCAATAAGATTTGGGTGTATTGTAGTGGAATAATAAAGCTCGAGTGGATGCTAGAAGGTAATCATTTTTTCTCTGTAAATAACCACATTTTGTTATAGGGTGTGAACACAGAAGGACTCATGGATGATCCATCACTTTGGAAGTAGGAGGAAATGGTTTAAATAAAATAGTCTTTAGCATTATCGGAGCAAAATCTCCTTATTTTTACCTCAAATTGATTTTTGATCATGGTATAAAAAATATGAAGAATGATGTTAACATCGGATTTATTTTTGAGGTGATAGATCCAAAAGACTCTAGTACAATCATCAGTGAATGATACAAACCAGCGTGCCTCAGAGATATTCAGGATTTTTTAGGGTCCCCACATATCAATATGAATAGCATAGAAAGGAGTATCACGTCTCTCATTTTTATTTGGAAGAAATTTCTTTTATGTTTAGCTAACTCACAGGTTTCACGATGAAAATATTTATATTCTAATTTCTGAAAAAAGTTGTGGATACATATATCTTAAGACATCAAAAGATGAGTGTCCTAACCTATAAAAATGAAGCCAAATAATGAAATTATTATCAACTAGGGATAACATTAAGCAGCTATTTTTATATTGGTTTAGTTCTTCTAGGTAGTATAATCTAGCTTTCTCCTTAGCACGTCCAATCTTCTTCCTTGATATCTGGTCCTGAAATAAGCAATAAATAGGATTAAATAAAGCTTGACAATTATGGTCATTCGTACGTTTTTGTATTGATATTAGGTTTGTGGATAATTGAGGTATATATAGCACATTTTTTAGGGTGAGTGAGGGAGATAATGTTATATCTCCCTGGTTTGCTACTGTGATAAGAGAACCATCAGCAGTGATGATTTTCTTGTAGCTTGGTCAAGGAGTATAGTTGATGAAGTGGGTAGGTGAGTGTGTCATGTGATATATGGCTCCAGAGTCAATGATCCATAATTCCTTTAAATAATTTTAGAGGCACTTAAACTAATAGAAATCGAAAACTTACCTGAGAGTGCAAGTGAAGAAGATGCATTTGATTTTTCAAGAGATATCAAGAGTCGTTTCAATTTATCAATATCTTCTTTATTGAATTCTTCAATGTTGGACTGTGATTATGGGTTAGGCTGACTTATAGTGTTGTTGGCCTGTGATGTGCTCCTTATTTCAATTTTTTGATTCCACTCCTTATTGTGGGGTTTTTCATGTATTTTTCAACATGTTTCCTTTGTGTGTCTTGACTTCTTACAATAACTGCACCAAAGTGAGTCTTTGTCTTTAAATTTTAAGAAATTTTTACCTTTCTCCTTCCATGACGATTCTTGGTTCATCATCATTGCTGAACTTTCGACAATCTTTGGTTCTAACATCACTCATCATCGGCTTTCTTCTACGCGGATGAGAGAAATGATTTCGTTAAGTGATGCGTCTCCTCTTTGCTGAGGATCTGAACTCTAAATTGATAAAATTCTACATTTAGTCCCGTAAGAAAATCATAAAACTCTATCTTTTTCAATAAAGTTCTTTAGGATCGCAGCATCTTCCAGACATCTAGTTTTTATGCATCTATAGTGATCAAGTTTTTGCCATAGATTTTGTAGAAGGATGGCATACTCTGTCACGGTCTTACTCTCCTTGCTTTGTGCTTCCAACTTTAATTTTAATTTCAAAGATTTGAGCTGCATCCTGAGCTTTGAAAAAAGTCTGTCTAGCAGCATCTCATATGTCCTTCACAGTTTAAAGGAACATGAATGTATCGCTAATTTCTGGAGTCATGAAATTCAACAACCATGACATAATCATGGAGTCTGCTTCATCATATGCCCAAAAATTAGGATCTCCTTCTTTTGGTCCTCCTCTGAGGAGGTGGTGTATTTTTCCTTTCCCCTTCAAGTAGGTCTTCACAAATTGAGACCACTTTAGTTTAGGTGGTTCTTTCCATTTAGGCGATAGGAAGGTTGCATGCTTTAGAGGTCACCTCGTCCATGATGCACCATAGACTCGTCAATTTGGTCAATGATTTGGGAGGAATTAATTTCGAGTCAAGTTTTAAAGGCTCATATAGAGCAACACGGTGCGGGCTTCTTCCGCACGGATCCATCCGTGGCTAGGGCAAGGTCTTCCGCACGCGTCAGTTGCTCCCACCTTTGTCTCAGGAACGTCAGGAGTCGGCATTGGCAAGGCTCCATCCCACTTATGGTGATTTCCGTTTGCGGCAACTTCCGACAACCATCTGGAATCGGGCCTGGTAGCATCGGTTTTCTTCTTCCTTTTTCCTTCTTTGGCTTCCTATGATCTTTCTTCCACGGAAATGAAGGTCGTTGGCTCTACCACGGAAATGAAGGCCGTTGGCTCTAATACCATGTTAAAACTAGGAATTTGAGAGGAAAAAAGCTTACTTTATTATACAATATAATCCCTATTTATAGATCTATACAAGAGGTCTAATGAAGAACCAAATAACTACAGAATAATTGTTGAAATAAAATACTTCCTAAATCAGATGTCTAGCTATGGAAGGTGCTCAATGTGTTTCTAGAAGGCTCCCACGGATCTATCTTTGTAGTCGTTGGAACTATGAGGGAACTGAGGGCTGAGATTTAACACAATACATAATGGGAAAGTCTTGAAAACTATCCTAAATTTAATCATCCTCAAGGAGCAAATTCATAAAAATGCAATAACTATCAATAAGACCCATAGTAAACAACTCAAGAAGACCTAAATAAAAAAAGAATATATTAATCTCTTACATTCTAGGTCTCTAAAGAAAAGAAAGTCCGAATTAGTGCAAAGTAAGAAGGTTTAGCTAACGGCAACACCTCATCCTCAACAAGCAAAATAGCCAGTTAACTAAAAGATGAAGGTATCTTGATGACAAAAGAAGGAGAAGGTTTTTTTATTTCTGAGAGTCTCTAAAAAGATATTAGGCTGGCCCATAGGATAAGAATGTAACTTCTGTCCACAAGGCAAGTTATGGAAAGATTGGTATCATTACAAATATTCTAATTTCCATTTTGTTACTAGTATGCCATTTTTCAGTATTTTGTATGGACCTTTACTAAGGCAGATTATTGGGTGGATTTACAGCAACATCACTTCTATTTAGATTAAGAAATAAACAAATTACTATATAGTAAATCAAGAAAAATAATAGATGTCGATCAAAAAAAATGAAATTTAATACCAATTCATCTATTAAAAAAAATTAATTGGCAATAGGTAAATCAACATACTGAAGGTGAGCAGGCTTGCCACAACGGGCACATGAAACAGTTGATTCAGCTTGTGTGCCGAAGTCACCATCCATTAAAACCCTCAAACTGCATCAAAGAATTTGTGCGGCATGACTAAAATATACGCGGCTAAAAATATTACCAAAGTTATATATTGCCAAAGAGTTTTAAAGCACAAAATCGCTGCTTTATCAAGCAATTCAAGATTCATTTGGCAAACATATCAAGGCTAAACTATAGTTATCAACGAAATCAAACGAGCAGCTTTAAAATAAACAGAGCATCTCCGTCATGCCAAATATTTTCCATGGCCAATAACAATAATATCTTGGAGTAGAACCATATAGAAGCAGCTTTTGCAACACAACCTAGCGTTTTAATATGGGCTTACAAATAGATACGAAATAAGCATAAGCTCGGGAAAAAGAGGAGATTTGGAAATATGTTTAGCAAAAATTAGGACAATAATGGGCAAGCATGCCTCGAAAACCAAGGAACGAGATTTCACTTGAATCCCTGGGCAAGGGAACCACTGCTGTTCGCTTTCTTATTCGATAACCGCGAAAGAATAGTCGCAGAGAAAAGGATCGAAAACCTAGGGTTTCGCAGATGCTGGGAACAGGAGAAGAGAGAAGCAGCGAGTAGCGTTTCGAGTTCCAGTTAACATAATAAGATACGGAAATCTTCGTAGAAGTTCTTGGATTGTCCTTTATAGGAGAGAGAAAAAACTTAAATTTATATGCTAAATAATATTAAAAATTAAAAAAACATATTCTATATTTTATTTTAGGGGTGTCAATATTTGACACGGCACGAAAATCCGACCAGGAAAATCCGGGTTGAACCCGACCCGATTTAAAAACGGGTCGGGTTCGGGTTGACCCGGCGGGTTGTCGGGTCAACCCGCCAACCCGTTTAATTCGAAAAATTTTGAATCCCGCCTCTGCCCGCTGCCCGCCGCGCGCGCCCGCCCGCGCCCTGCCCGCGTGCCCAATGCGCCCGTGCTGCCTTCATGCCCAGCGCGCCCGTGTGCCCGCGCTCGCCGCGAACCCGACCCGTGACCCGAAATTGACACCCCTATTTTATTTAATAGTAGGATATGCATAAAAGTTTCATTTAAAATAAAATACATATGTTATATTAATATTTCATTGTATATGAGGGAAGATTATTCGGTTTTCCTACTTCGATTTTCTTTGTTGTATTTTCCCAAAAAAAAAAAATTTTCTTTGTTGTCGTCATCGTCATATATTTATCAGAGTTTCTTCGTTATATATTGATATTTTTTTTTATCTTTTTCAAAAAAAATTCTCGTAGCATGAAATAGGTTATTATAAATGATAACTAATGAGAAGCTAAATAAAGTATCAAATAGTTTGCTTTGATATCTATTGAAATATATGTGCGAACTATGATTGAATCATGATCAAACATGATTCAAGTCATCAAAGCCTATTTTGTTCAATTTTCATTTTTTTAATTATTTAAGCAATTAGGTATGATCAAGTCTTAACTTGGTTGTTATTTTAATTTGGTCTATATTATGTACGATCAAGCCTTCAAATATAATTCAAGTATATATTGAATATATTCAATTATAGTTCAATCCTTTTTCGATCCACATTTGAATATAATCTGATTAGTTCAATCTATGTTAGAATGACAGTGAAGTTATATGTTAACAAAACTATTTTCTTTAGATAAATCAAACATCAACATTCTTATATTGTATGAAAAAAAAAATCATGTAATCTAGTTGGATATGGGATGCACACTATCCAGAATCGTTATTAATACTTGTTTAATTTTGATTTGATTGATGATTATAACTTATAAGTATCAAAGTGTTTAATGAATATTTAAGTAAGTCAGAAAGTAGATTTGAGAAGTGATTTTTAATTCATGAATGTTTCTCTAAGAGAGACGTGGCACCGAGATAAGTAGTGCTACGACATTTAGCTTTCTGTTTGGGAGAAGAAATGAATGGGTGTTGCGGCGCTAGGTGTTGCCGTCCTGGCACCAAGCACTGTGATGGTGAGATTTTGGGAGAATCTAAAAAAAAAAAAAAGGAGCCCAGCAATACCTGGAAAGGTGGGCATCGTGGCACTAGGTCAAAATGATATATATATATATATATATAGTGCATACCACCCAGTGTAAAGTGTGGATAAAATATTCTTGAATATATATTATAGAGGTACTTTTCTTGTGACACTGCCATAGTATGTCAATTATAATATTTATCTTATAGCATTTACAATCATTGATTTAGAAAATAATGACTTAATAGTTGCATTTTATAATCAGACTTGGAGATCCAACATGCATTGCAAAAAAATTAATATTTGTCTCATGCATATAGGCATAATAATGTTATCATTACTTTATCAATCATTTTTCTAGAGTCACACTATGGATCATGCACTCATTATGTGATGATGAATATTACGATTAAGTTTAAAGTCGGTAGTTGCCATGAAAAGTATCACTTGTCTTACAAGGTGTGACACCCTACGATCTAATGAAAGGATTGAACTCACTTAATCCTATAAGAAATTACCTCATCCACAAATAACAATAACCATAGCTACTAATTTTCAAAATGTAAAAGTAGGTTAAATTAATTTTCATTTCATCAAAATATAAATATATAATCCAATCAACTTTTCTATACATTGGGATACATAAAACTGGATAACAAAATTAGTACTTTATAATTATGGCTCAAAGAATCCTCCTCTAAACCTAAGCTAAAGGTTTTAAAAATCGGATCGGACTTACTAGTTCAATCGTGAACAGGCCAGTTGTTCGATCAGGTCCAGTTTCAAAATCGGCTTCACAAATAACCGACCTGAACCAGATTGAACCGACAGTTCAACAGGTGAATCAATGAACCGGTCCAATTTCGAAAGAACCAATCGGTTTTAATTTTTTTTTACTTTTAATAAAATATATACAATATATTTTACTTTATTACATGTTTTAAATAATTTTTTATTAAATAATGAAGTTTTTAATGCTATAATATATGGATGTCATCTTATAAATTAAGTTTTATTACAAAAGAGGAAATTATATAAATAGCTAAAAGGCAACCATCTCATCCTCCTTCATGATGTAGGACTAAAAAAGTTACATGAATGCTATATGAGCTTAAATGTGAGTTTGGGCTTTATTGTGCCATTAATTTGGGTTGGTTGGGCCACAAACTTAAGGTGGTTGGGCCACAAATTTGGGCTGGTTGGGAGCAAATTTTTTTAATTTGTATTATAATTTTATACATTATAAACTTATTATAATATATATTACATAAATTAATAATATAAATGTATATATTATATTAAATATTATTCTTATTACACTTTTGTAAATTTAATATTATAAATTTATATATTAAATTAAATTTTTTAATTTGTTATAATGTATATTATAAGAATCTCATTTATTATAATTATAATTAAATATTAAAATTAATTATAATTAAATTATTATATATTCATAAATATAATATAATTAAACTATATATTATGGGTGTCAATTTCGGGTCACGGGTTGAACCCAAAAATGACCCAGCACAATTCGGGGTCAACCCGAACCTGACCCATTTTTTACAAACGGGTCGATTTTTTGGACCCGAACCTGACCCGCTTCGGGTTCGGGTCAACCCGACCAGACCAGAGGACACGACAACCTCGTTAGCAGATTTGTGGCAACTGCATCCGGCGGCATCAGCGATCCGTCAGCCGGCATCCGGCGGCAGCGGAACATGACATCGGTCACACGTAACTTCATGCACGACGAGACAACCTGTCAGCTGCTTGCCGGTCATGAGAGAGGGCGAAGCGACGCGATGCAAGATGCGATGCAGTCACGCGAGCGGGCAACGGGTCAGCCGGGCAGCACAGCGGAGGACAGGGCAGCTTGGTCACGCAAGGTGGCAAGCGAGTGAACGGAGCTCAGTGGCGGGCAGCTCGATCACGCGGGGGTAGCTCGGTCAGCGGGTCAATCCGGGTTATTTTCGAGTTTATGGGTCAACCCGAACCCGACCCGGTTCGGGTTCGGGTTGACCAAGGCCTGAAATTTCGGTGTCGGATTCGAGTCGGGTTTTCGGATCGTGTCAAATATTGACACTCATACTATATGTTTTATAAATTATAATTATATTATAATATATTCATAATTTTAATTTAATTTAATTATATTGATATATAATCTATTAACATTATATAGTTTAAATTCTTAAAATTATATGGGTTGATATTAAATTCACGTAATTATTCTATTAATGTTATTACTTTTTAATAATATTATTATTTTTTACATCATCCCGTTCAACCCCGATTTAAAAGCAACAGAGTTAGCTCAACTAGCTCAATAGACTCCCTCTTTCATCCCTTACAGATATCAATATATAATGCAAATATTTAAAAATAATTAATTAAATAAAAATATAAAGACTTGTAAAATAATTAAAGCATAAGCAAAACCTAAACTTACCAGAGTTCCAATATATATACTTGAACTCAGATTTAGCACTTATAATTTCATAACCATATAACCACTTTCACAAAAGTCTCCAGATGCAGCAGAGAAAGAAGATAGAGAGAAGATAGATAAAGTTGCTCGAGCTATTTTCTTTCATTGAATCTATTATAAGATTTCTTTTGATTGTAGTAGGTAACACAATTCCTACCTTTGTTTTCAATGATTTTGCTTGCCCAAATTTTATCTCTCCTAAATTGATAAATTGACTTTTTTAATTTTTTTTTAAAGAACTTTCACCTCATCACTTTTGGATATATAGTATATATGATTATTTTGATCATTTTTACTAAACATTTCACAATTTCATAGGGTGGATTTATTATTATGAATTTCTAAAAAAATTGAGTATTTTTATAGAATTTTATAAATTGACACGTACTTCATAGTAGTCATTGTACAATTCATACATGATTGGTGAATAACATACATATTGTGATATAATGAATACAAGATAAATGTGACATTTGCATATGAGTAAGAAAATTTGGCTAAAAAATATTATAATTGGTGTGGTTTGACTATTGAAATATAATATCATATACATGAGGGGTGGGTTGATGGATTTTTCTTAAAATAAATGTTTGTGGTGTAATCTTTATTATAGCCTATAATTGATTGACTAAATCACAACGACGGCTAGAGAGTGACGTCTCTTAATGATTTACTGAAAGCCGGCCACCTGTAAATTGATTTAAAATTTATGAATGATGATATATGATAAGATAAAGATTAATGACCAACATGTGGACAATTGAATTAAAGATGTTGAAAACAACACATAAAAGCTTGAGGTCCTACATTGCAAAACTATATTATACTTATGCATGCATTAATAGTATATGAATACAAATAGAATAATCAATTAGTTTCATAGCATACTGATATATGTACATATGTACATATAGAGATTATATATATATGACACATGTATATTCATGGATATGACACATGTATATTCATGATTCATATAACTAATATAATGATAATATAGAATACTAAAAATAGTACCGATCAATGAATGTATTTCTATTATAAATTTATAGATTTTTTATAGATTTCAACGATAAATGTTTTATGGGTCTTCATCATTTAATAATAATTTTGATCATGTGGTCATTGATTGACTACTATATTCATATGTATTTTGTATAGATATATTGATTGATTGATACATAACATATTTATTATATTGTCTTGTATTGATTGTTTTAGTAGGTCGAAGTGAGATGTTAGGCTTTGTAAACTCATTGTTATGGTTTGATTAATTTCCGTTTTAGAAAGGGGACCAGTATAGTGAGATTGATCAAAGCATAATTACATATTTGGTTACCTTTTAAGCATTTTATTTTATTATTTTGTAACTTGAGTGTTTAGTGATAGCTTGATACTTTATATTAAACTTCTAATTATTGTATAAAATTTTGAAGTAATGTATATTAATAGATGATATGATATACAAATGATTTTACTATTTTAATTATAATAAAATCAAATTAGTGGCTCTGGTGGATTAATTAGAAAATAAAAATATATAATTATTCTAATTTAGATTATGAAAACTCTCTTCAAATTACGTTGACTCCAAACACTCTTTTAACTTCTAGAAACTCTCTTCACATTTTGAAGTCCAGTCAAACAACAAGGCCTTCTGAGTTAATCTCATTAGACGGATAGAGACATGTGAAAATCCTCTAATAAATTTCATGTAATAATCTTCAATGCCCAAAAAGCTTTGAACATCAGTCACAGATCGATGTCAGCCTCAGCCAATCCACTATGACTTACACCTTATAGGTCCATAATAATGCCTTCCTTACTCACCATGTGCCCCAAAAATGTCACACATGCAGGTTCAGCGACGGGTAGAGGGCAATCGATGACTAATTCCACCGACAGGTAGTTGGTAACGAGTCTTAATGATTTATTAAAAGTCATATGAAATGACAAAATGATAAAATGTTGTAATGATATTGATAATAATGATTGCATATGAAAGAATGAAAGCATCATATTAAAACTGGATGTCATGCTTTGTTGAATTATATATTGATGCATACATTGATAACATTGACATAATTGATAGATAGATTAGTAGTGTATGTATATATGGCATATGAATATTTTTAAGGTATTGAATTAATATAATAGATAATTAACAAGATAGGCAAGACTTTAAACATTGACACATGTATGTTTATGATTTACAGTGCTAAATTGATTTATTGATTACAAATGTATTTATGTTCTAGCTTGCAGCTGTCGTTGATTTATGGAATTCAACGAGATGATTCTCACTTTTCATTATTAATCATATTATTGAACCGTACCAGTCATAAATGAGCATTGATGATATTGAACATTATTGATTCTATTGATTGAGATGAGCATGCATATTGGTTTCTTAAATATTGTATTAAAAGCTTTAGTAAGTTTTAGATTTTTAATAGGATTTGTAAGTTCATTATGTGATTTTATTGATTTCAGGTCAAAGGATCGGCCAAAACTTTGTATAGTGAGGTGGATTGAGATCTTTAGGTTACTTTTTTTTTTTATTCTTTTGTCATCACAAGCTATTGAAATACTTATTGATTGTTCATGATCTCCTAACTATTTTAAATGTGATTTTTGGTGAATGAATATAGTAAAGTATTTCATTGTATGTGATATTTAATTTATTTTGTTGGATATATTAATTTATATTGATGATTCTTAGAAGCTCTCATAGATGATTAATAAAAAGATAAAAATAAATAAAAGTTTCAAATTTGATTATATGGCATGACGTATGTTGATCATGTCAGAAGGTATGTAGTTGATGTTGTTATCTCCTCAAGTTAGAAATTCCTTTTTGAATTGTTAACTTGCCTCAAGTTGAAGTTCCTTTGTGAGTATATTAGCAAATTGATATTGAGATGAAATGTGGTGGACAACAACTACTTTATGAAAAATGCATTCCCTTATAAAATGATGATCAATCTTATTTTGTTTAGTGGGACAAGTGTTAGAGCTAAAAAGCTGCCATGGTGTAATGAAGTTGGCTCATCCATAGGAATGCAAAACTCCAAATCTCAAAACATAATGATTAACAAAGGGGGAAAAGTCTCACAAACTATAGCACCTAAGTTCTGATCAGTGAGAGATCAAGAAAGATGCGCACGTTAGAGCTAAATAAACATAAGAAGAAGAAGAAGAAGAAGTTGTAGCTGAAAAAAGAGAGGAGCTGCTACTGAAAGGAAGCCTTTTATTCATCATCTCGAAATTATATACATTATAATGATATATCAATGCATTATCTTTATACATTATATACGTCTACTATTATTCCCTCAGCTTGTCGGAGATGCAGAGGTAGCTTTATCATTATGTATGCTGCATAGACATGGTCCCAACAACAAGAATTAAGAAAAATAATAATACCATGATTGGAAAAAAAAACTTTCTCATATTTGGAGTAGTTGTGATTGAAAATAATATTTTCCCAATAGTGTATTAAAATATGAGAAATTAATCTTACTAAAGCTACCCAACTCTCCTTGGTCTATTGGTTGAATTTTTTGGCTACCAACTACGATGTCTTCAGTTCGAGTAAAGCAAATGTATTGTATGTGTGAGTTTTGATATACTAGCAAATGCATATGATACATCTCAAGTAATTTCATTTGATCGATACATACATTGATGTACTATTTATATTGAAAACCTTTGGAATTAATGTAACTTTAATTTCATCAAACTTATAATCAAACGGAGCATTTTAATATGACAAACTCAATGACTTTAAAAGTTATTTGATCGGAGTCCAAATGAGCTCAAATTAAACAATTAAATTAAAGTTGTAAACTTCAAAGCATTGATTGAGGGATCAAATGATCTTCAAATTATGTATGCTTATAATCAAATCAAGCGGCTCTATATAATGAATCCAACAAGCCTTAGATTTGCAGGTACTTAGAACTACATGCAGAACTATATGGAAAACAAATTATGCATATCACTAGACTATGAGGTCATTGACATACTTTAATGTTAAATGAATGATTTATGATCTAAGAATTCAATAGTAGCTATCCCCTTAAATGTTATGAAAATTAGGTTGAATTTACTAAAATGTCACTCTCAAAATACAATAAATATGCCTACATACTCTACATGAAAGAGATTTAAGACTTAAATTTGGAGAGAGAGCTTCTAGAACTAAAAAACTCCTTAGCTTTACTTGTTGTTCGACGACTGAAACTAGAAATCTAAAGAAAAAAATATTCGAACATTTAATGATTTAAGTTTCAAATGTTTGAATTAAAAAAAAAATCAGGTAACATATATGCTAACATTCAAATACAAAATCTTTCCAACAAAAATCCTCTCCCTAACCCATACATTTATGACCGAAATAAATCAAAGACATAAATGTGAATCATTAGTCGCCAAACCAATTCAAAATCCCAAATCAAACGGTACTCCCGTCGGCGGTATCCACTTCCCTCCGCCGATGAAATTTCCCACCGTGAACTCACTCACCTGCGACGCGCTCCGGAACTCATGAAGCCCCTTCCAGTTCACTCTCTTCAGCAGCGTCGACCCCGGCCCCGTGTTCTTGTACTCCGCATAGTACAGCGTGTCCAGCGCAAACCGGCCGTTGAACTCCATCCACCCTGCTGGATCAATCACGCTCCCCATGTAGTTCTGCAGGTACAAAGTCCTCGAGTGAAGCTGCCATGGCCTGCCGAGATATGAATGCACTCTCCGACCCGCAGTCCGAAGGTCCGGCCCGGCCCGAATCCTGCTCGCTTGAATCACGATGCCGGTGTTCTGGAGCGGGTCGCTTCGGCCCTGCGCCGTTATGACGTTGGACTCGCCGGAAAGAGGCTTTCGGAGGATGATGCTGGATCTTTGGATGACGACGGCCGCGTTGCCGAAGATGAAGTCGATGGTGCCGTAGATGTCGCATTCGCGGTAGAATTGACGCTGCGTGTAGACGCTGAGTGTGTCTTGGTAGCCCTCCATACTGCATCTGTAGAATACGGACCGGTCCGACCCGGACAATAGCGCCACCGCCTGAGAGCCCGGGCCAAACGTGTTACGGAACGTAAGCCGGCGTGCTATGAAACCGTCGCCGAAGACGCCTGTAATGAAATCAATCAAGGCTTCGTAAATTAGTAGACCCGAGATTGAAAAATATGCAAGGAACTTCTAACCCCGTAGCTGTCAAAAAAATTTCTTGAACAGCCTGAGATCAATTTTTTCTGCGAGGGCATTTCCAACCAAAAAGCTCATTTTTCACTCAAAAATATAATTTTTCATCAAAATAGTAACTTTCCTTCAACCAAATTTCATTTTCTAACACAAAAAAAAAAATTCCTGGAGGAGCCAATACCACTCTTCAAGATTATTAGATTGTTATAACTAGTTATTTTATTTTTTTGTAATCTGAACTTGTTATGTATTTTAATTTTTGTTTTCTATTTTGTAGAGGTATTATATTACTCCATATCTTTTAAATATGTATGATAATTTTATCTTAATTTTTATATTAACGTTGTTTCTTAAGTAAATTAATTACATAAAAAATTATTTTTATTTCTAAAAAATAAGATGTTTCTAAATTATTACTTCTTAATTATTATTAATAAAATTCTACACTTAAATATTTAAAACTAAAAACCAACTTTTCAAATTAAAAATAATAAATATGTTTAACGCGTGAACATTGCAACGCCAATATTGACATATTGGAGTGCATTATTCACCTGCAATCAAATAGCGCAAGTTTTGCAGTTCTATTGGAGCTCAATAGTGATGCGCGTCATTCATTTGTTTCAAGTTCGTCTAGAGAAGGCCTAAATGATCTATTTTGAACATTTTTCTTGAGCTTTTTTAAAGGAAAAAAAAAAAGTTTTTGTGTTATATTTTATAGCATTAAATAATAAACATATAAAAATAAAAAGATTATATAAACCGCAAAGATTAAATTCTTTAATACAATAGAGCAGAAATCATTAATTAATTTGCATGCGTTTAATTTCTAATAATAAAATTGCTTACTGAACGTTGCCGAGCTGAAAGTAGTGTAACCTCCGGCGACGCTACGGCTTCCGGTGATGACTGTTTTCCCGATGCCATCACCAATGAGGGTGAGATCGTACAAAGCACTCTTCACAGTGATGATCTCGTCGTACACACCAGCTTTAACGTATATCATGATTCGCCTTCTGAACCCTTTCAGCCTGCGGCGAGTGGCAGCATCGACGGCGGCTTTGATGCTGCGATATCCACCCGATCCATCCCGCGCCACCACCATATCCGCCCGCTTGGGTACTGTGAGCTGCTCAAGAAAATTCTTCTTAATGGATACCCTAAAGGCATTGTAGGAGGAATTATTTACGGCGAGGCAGTTGCTGATGAGCTCGGAGACGTTGTAACGCAAGACGGGCTGGATGATCTTCGACGAGGCTTTGAGATCCGCAAATCCTCTGCGGCAGGTCTGGGTGTTGGTAAGCGCGGCACTGAGCCAGGTTTGTCCGTCGACGGCGCTGACGGATCCGCGGAGGGTGCGGTTTAGCTGCACGACGGTGTTGCCGTATAGTTTCCAGCAGTCGAGCCATCCGGCGCGCTCGGGCGCGTCGCGGCATGACGGGCCCAGAAGCGCGAGGTGGCTCTGTGCGCGGGTGGCTCGGGCGAGGGTGGCTTGGAGTAGGAGGTCGTAGAACTCATGGTGGTTTTTTGGGGGGTGGGGGAGGAGGTCGTGGGTGAGGTGGTAATTGCAGGGGGCCGGAAAGGGGGTTTCGGCGCACCACCGGGCTATGTCGGCGTCGGCGAGAGTGAGGAGAGCGAGGACGGCGGAGAAGAGCAAAAAAAGGCGCATTTTTTGCGGTGGCGAGGAAGTGAGGAAATCGATGGAGTCTTCGGGGTTTTCGTAAGAGTTCGGAGAGTGGCAAAATTAAATAAAAGATCGATGCGTTAAGGGAAAGGAACATTCGTTTCCTTGCAAGTTATTCATCACGTTGGAGATCCCGATTTCCGGTCGATCCGCTTGGTGTCGCTGATATGATTAAAATGAATATTGTTGGGAATTGTTTGCTTTTTTTTGTTATGATTTTTTTTATTTCTTAAATTGAAAGATTCATTAGATATTTGATGGATATTTGTGAAGAGTAAATAAGGGGGATTGTTTACCTCTGGGATTTGGCATTCATTGCTAATTATTGTGTGCTGAAGATAGTATATCTTGCGTGACAGATTGATAAAAGCCTCTGTAAAATATGGATTATAATTGTTTCCTAATTTACTTAAAGCCGTTATTTATGACTTTCGATCATATGATTGTTTTACTTTTTTTTACAACAATAGCTGAATCATTTTATTTCTCCTTTTTAAACTTGTTGCCCAATATGAAATATTCGCGGCGGTAGAGAGATATTGAGTTTAATGTTTTAGTTTTGTACAAAGATCTAGCACACATACATATAAAATAAATTGGTGCAATATTTATAAAAGACATCAGAGTGTTTTACCTGGAAACCTCTGAAAAGGGGAAAATCATAGGACATTGCCGGGGGGACTATTGTCAATCAACGTCGGTGGTCAGAGGGACCGTATTTGAGCTATAATGGTCGAACTGGCATGTCGATGGCAGTCGGGCGGAGGTCTAGCTAATAGAGGCTTGTTGGGTGGTTGTCCGATGATGGTCAGGCAAAAGTCCAGCGGAGATCGACGGATGGGTGGTGGTCTAACGACTGTCAGCAGACGGGCAGTGGTCCAATGATGGTCAACGGCTGGGCGATGATCTTACGATGGTCAATGGAAGTTCACTGACACTAGTGCTTGGGTAGAACTCTAGAATTCTTAAAGCATGAGAGCTCTCTCTAATCTCTAGTCAAAGACCCTCTTGATGTGAAAAATGTTGGTCTATTTATAGATATTTGAGAGTGACATATCTCTTAAATATGAAGATCTGAGACAAATTTGGACGGTTTCATTGGACGACCAATATTTATCCCCTCAATTATAGAGCGTTCATCAAGCATTTAAGTACTGTAACTATGTAAAAGTTAAGTGATCATGGGCTCATTGGATTTGACTCATCTAGCCGCTTGCTTTGACTATAAGCATGATATACTTGGATATCATTTGGCCATTCAATTTATGCTTTGAACCATCAAAATGTGATTGTACCTTGATTTGGAATTAATTGGGCTCGGATCGGACTGGTTTTGGTATTGTTTGATTCATCTCGCTTAGTCCCTCAATTTGACGATAAGCTTGTTGAAATTGGAGTTCATATGATCCCGAATTTAATTTCGAAAGTTTTCGATTTTGATATGTCTTGAGATTCGTGCTTGATTAAGTCAATTTATGGTGATGTATCAAAAATTTAAATTTATGTCTATTTTATTTAAGAATTTAAAAATACCAAAGTCCAGTTCAATAATCTTTTTTTGTATGCACAAGAGATAATATAATGACAGATTATTGTAACTAGAAAGAAGTAGTTAAGGCTACGACGTTAGTATTGTTGCGGACTAGAAATTACGCGGCGATAGAGATTTGATTCTACGTCTTAGCGTTGTACGTATAACTAGCACACACAGAGAACACAGGATTTTTTACGTGGAAAACCCTAAAAAGGGAAAAAACCACGAGGCCTAGCCCAGTTGAAAATGATTCCACTAGATTTTGAGTCGGTTACAAAAGACTGAATCACCTCCAGGGGTGAACAGATTACAATCAACTACTTAAGTAAGGCGTCGGGTCCTCGGCAGGACGTAGGGACTGAATGTCGGGCCCTGAGTAGGACGTAGGGACTTAGTGCCGGGTCTTGAACAAGACGTCGGGTCTTTGGCAGGAAGTAAGGACTGAATATTGGGTCTTGGGTCTTTGGCAGGACGTAGGGACTGAACGTCGGACCTTAAAATGGTGGTCCGGCGAGGTTCCTGCGGTGGTCCGGCGAGATTCCTGCGGTGGTCCGGCGGTGGTCCGGCGAGGTTCTGTGGTGGTCCGGCGGTGGTCCGACGAGATTCCTGCGGTGGTCCGGCGGTGGTCCGGCGAGGTTCTGTGGTGGTCCGGCGGTGGTCCGGCGGCTGTCGAGGAGGAACTCCTTCCTTCTCTCTCCTTCTCTTCTCTTCTTCTCTCTCTTGCTTAGATGCCCTCTTGTGAAGAATGAGGGCTCTATTTATAGATTTTCTGGAGTGGCATGGTCCGTAAATAGGTGTGAGATCAAGGGCGAATAGGGAGTGGTCAAATGGACGGCCGATATTGAATCCTACGATCGTTCACCGTTCGTTGGACATTTGGAGGCCTTAATGATGTCGGAATTTAGTGATCTTGGGCTCGTTGGATTCGTCTCGTCGAGCCGTTCGATTCGAGTATAAGCTCGTCAAAATCGGAGACCGTTTGGTAACTCAAATTGCGGTTTGAACCTTCCAACAGCGCTTTGAACTCTTGATTCGGACTTATTTGGGCTCGGATTGGGTCGATCTTGGTGTTTTTGGGTTCGTATTTCCGAGACGCTCAGTTTGACTGTAAGATCGTTGAAATCGGAGTTCGGATGCTCCCGGATTTAATTTTTGAAGTCTCCAACTAGTTTTTGCCTCGAGATTCGTGCCTGATCAAGCTAATTTTGTGATGATGTATCAGTTGCCCCCCTATTTTTCGGACGCCGAAGCTCCACGGGTCCGAAAATATAAGTGTCGACAATTTGCATAGGCCGAAATGCCAAAAAATGTGTTTCGAAGATTAATGGCTTGCTCGAACTTGATCATAGAGGCCTCGTTGAGCTCCGAAAGTGTCGAAATTGAGTCCGGAACGTCGAAAAAACGTGTCCGGGGACCCCAAAAACATCGAAATCGGAGTTTTCGGGACGAAAATTGGGCCCAAAATGGGCTAGGCGGCCTGACAGGCCGGACCAGCCGGCCGGCCGCCGCTGCCGCCGGCGGCGGCACCGCCGACCCGCGCTGGAACGCGCGCGGCGGCCCGCCTGGGCCGCCCGACCGCCTGGGCCCGCGCTCGCGGGCCCGCGCTGTGGCTTGCGCGGCGGCCCGCCCGGCCGCCTGGGCCGCGCCTTGCGGCCCGCGCTGCAGCCCGCGCGGCGGCCCGCCTGGGCCGCCCGGGCCGCGCCTGCGGCCCGCGCTGCAGCCCGCGCGGTGGGCTGCTGGGCCGGCTTCTGGCCCGCGCGGCGGCCCCCGCCTGGGCCGCCTAGGCCCGCCTGGGCCCGCGTGGCAGCCCGCTGGCTGCTCCTCCACCGCCTCATTTGAATGAATGGACGGGTCTGTTCAGCCCACCGACCTAGTGGGCCCCACTAGTGCAGAAAATTGAATTTTTTTAAGCTTTTTTAGGCCTTTTTTTTGGCCGTAAAAAATGCATAAAAAATCCGAAAAAATCCCAAAAAATTCCGAAAAAATTCAGAAAAATTTAGAAAAATTTGGGAAATTAAAAAATTCTAGAAACTTCCACTCTTTCTCCCAAAAAGCTATAAATAGGGCCTTAGATCTTTAAGAAAGTTCATTCCTTTCTTTTCTCCTTTTTTCTCCTCCTTTTTTTCTTCTCTTCTTCTTCCTCCTCCTCTTCTTTCTTCTCATCTCCCTCTGTCCTTTCTATTGAGGACTTCCCTCAGTTTTCTGAGGCCCCTCTCTTGGCAAGGAAGTTCGGAGATTCTCTCCTTTTTCTTCATCTCCCTCTGTCCTTTCTATTGAGGCCTTCCCTCAGTTTTCTGAGGCCCCTCTCTTGGCAAGGAAGTTCGGAGATTCTCTTCTTTCCTCATCTCCCTCTGTCCTTTCTATTGAGGCCTTCCCTCAGTTTTCTGAGGCCCCTCTCTTGGCAAGGAAGTTCGGAGATTCTCTCTCTTTCTTCATCTCCCTCTGTCCTTTCTATTGAGGCCTTCCCTCAGTTTTCTGAGGCCCCTCTCTTGGCAAGGAAGTTCGGAGATTCTCTTCTTTCCTCATCTCCCTCTGTCCTTTCTATTGAGGCCTTCCCCTCAGTTTTCTGAGGCCCCTCTCTTGGCAAGGAAGTTCGGAGATTCTCTCCTTTCTTCATCTCCCTCTGTCCTTTCTATTGAGGTCTTCCCTCAGTTTTCTGAGGCCCCTCTCTTGGCAAGGAAGTTCGGAGATTTCCCATTCTTCTCTTTTTCTTTCTCCCTCTTTTCTTCGAGAGATCTTGTGGAGTTTTGATGTTTGGTGATTTGCGATGGAGGTCGGATAAACCGTTGTAAGGAGGGAGTTTGAAATGACGGGCATACTTCCAGCATCGGGGAGAAGTATGATGACAGGCAGGAATTCAACGTCGGGTAGTCATACAGTGTCGGGCAGAAGACCGATGAAAGTCTATTAACTGGTAGAAGCCTGACATCTGGT
This sequence comes from Dendrobium officinale, assembly GCA_019514585.1. Taxonomy (NCBI): domain Eukaryota; kingdom Viridiplantae; phylum Streptophyta; class Magnoliopsida; order Asparagales; family Orchidaceae; genus Dendrobium; species Dendrobium officinale. Next base: position 89,292,874 of record CM033683.1, read on the forward strand.
AGAAGTACGAAGTCGGGTAGAGGTGCAGTGCCAGGTACAAGACCGATGAAAGTCCATCGACGGGTAAAAGTCTGACGACGGTTAGTAGTCTGAAGGCAAGTAGAAGTTCGACGCAAGGAGAAGTCCGACGTCGTGTAGAAGTACGGCCTCGGGCAGAAGACCGATGAAAGTTCGTCGACGGGCATAAGTCCGACGACGAGTAGAAGTCGGCTGACGAGCAGAAGTTCGACGATAAGGAGAAGTCCAACGTCGAGTAGAAGTACGGCCTCGGGCAGAAGACCGTTGAAAGTTCGTCGAAGGGCATAAGTCCGACGACGAGTAGAAGTCTGCTGACGAGCAGAAGTTCGACGATAAGGAGAAGTCCGACGTCGTGTAGAAGTACGGCCTCGGGCAGAAGACCGATGAAAGTTCGTCGACGGGCATAAGTCCGACGACGAGTAGAAGTCGGCTGACGAGCAGAAGAAGTCGACGATAAGGAGAAGTCCAACGTCGAGTAGAAGTACGGCCTCGGGCAGAAGACCGTTGAAAGTTCGTCGAAGGGCATAAGTCCGACGACGAGTAGAAGTCTGCTGACGAGCAGAAGTTCGACGATAAGGAGAAGTCCGACGTCGAGTAGAAGTACGGCCTCGGGCAGAAGACCGTTGAAAGTTCGTCGAAGGGCATAAGTCCGACGACGAGTAGAAGTCCGCCGAAAGTCCTGCAAGACAAAAGTTCAGCGACAGGAGAAAATTCAAAATTGGGTAGAATTTTAATATTGTGGAGAAGTAAGATAGAAGTCCATTGACGACATTCTGACGATGTTAACCAAGGATGTATAATCTATCCGAGGTTGTTTGTCAGAGCCTTTACTCGATGATGTTAACCGATATTAGATCCGGCAATGATGTAGGACCTGTCCGAGGTTGTATGTCGGAGACTTTGCTCGACGACGTTAACCTGTGTGGAAGAGGTCGGGAGAATCCACCAAGGATGTGAGACCTTTCCGAGGTTGTATGTCGGAGCCTTTGCTCGACGACGTTAACCTGTGTGGAAGAGGTCAGGAGTATCCACCAAGGATGTAGGACCTTTCCGAGGTTGTATGCCGGAGCCCTGCTCGACGACGTTAACCTGTGTGGAAGAGGTCGGGAGAATCCACCAAGGATGTGAGACCTTTCCGAGGTTGTATGCCGGAGCCCTGCTCGACGACGTTAACCTGTGTGGAAGAGGTCGGGAGAATCCACCAAGGATGCAGGACCTTTCCGAGGTTGTATGTCGGAGCCATGCTCGACGACGTTAACCTGTGTGGAAGAGGTCAGGAGTATCCACCAAGGATGTAGGACCTTTCCGAGGTTGTATGCCGGAGCCCTGCTCGACGACGTTAACCTGTGTGGAAGAGGTCGGGAGAATCCACCAAGGATGTGAGACCTTTCCGAGGTTGTATGCCGGAGCCCTGCTCGACGATGTTAACCTGTGTGGAAGAGGTCGGGAGAATCCACCAAGGATGCAGGACCTTTCCGAGGTTGTATGTCGGAGCCATGCTCGACGACGTTAACCTGTATGGAAGAGGTCGGGAGAATCCACCAAGGATGTGAGACCTTTCCGAGGTTGTATGCCGGAGCCCTGCTCGACGACGTTAACCTGTATGGAAGAGGTCGGAAGAATCCACCAATGATTGATTATCTGGTGATTGAGCTACAATAACGATTATGTATTTGTTCGAGTCAATGATATTAAAGTTCACTACTTTTGCGAATTTATCAATATAATTTTACTCGAAGAAGATAAGGAGATAAAGTCTTACAAAAACCTAGCTCCCTAAGACAGCTTAAGGAGGGAGAAGCTACAAACATCACAAACAACATTCAAAATTAAAGACAGACAGTACTGAAGTCACACAATACTAAAGACATACGATACTTAAAACAAGTAGCACTATTGTGCTCTACGCAATTGAAACTTGGTAAGGCGTTGATAGGCCCCCAGCAATGGTTCCAATTTCTCCCACTATTTGGCGATTGTTTACCGGCTGCCTTTGTTGTTGATTCTGCCCCCCAGTCGGACCAACTTCTTCTCGGGGCTGGTGTATTCTTGATGAATTGTCGGAGATATCCTTGTCGGATCAGTCTCTCAACTTCTTCCTTGAGCTGCCAACATGCTTCAGTAGTGTGCCCACGGCTACGGTGGAAGTGGCAATATTGCTCTTGGTTTCCGACGTTGGGTTTCAAAGGGTGTGGCCATTTTACGTTCTCCTGATCCCGGATGGCCATTAATACATTTGCTTGGGATGTATTGAGTGGTGTGTACTCCTTTTCTTGACGAGGTTCTTGTCGCGGCTGTGAGGGTCGAGGAGGAAAATTGTAGTTTCCTTGCTTATTCCTTTGTGAGGGGGGATTCTCCGTCCCTGGGGGATTCTTACGTTTCCCGGTCGTCTGCTCAAATTGCTTTCTATGAGCATTGATGGCATCATCGGCGGAGATTTGAGCCTCTACTCGATGGATTAGATCCGCATATGAATGGACCGTATCTCGCATGAGTGCTGAGTAGAAGGGGCCTGGGCGGAGTCCTCCAAGAAATACACCTCTAAGCAATTCGGGATCTACCCCTGGAATTTGTCGGGCTTCCGTAAAAACCTCTGGAAGTATTCTTTAAGGGATTCACCCTCGTTCTGACGTATCCCTGAAAGGTGGGAGGAATCTTTAATTGTTCTTCGGTTGGCGACAAACTGTTCGACGAACAGTTTTGCCAATTTAACGAATATCGAGATGGATTGGGCAGGCAATGAGTAGAACCATGTTCGGGCTTGCCCTTTAAGGGTAGCAGGAAAAACTTGACAGAGCAAAGCATCCGGGGCCTGCTGGATATGCATAATAGTGCGGTAGTGGTCGATATGCTCGTAGGGGTCTGAAGTTCCATCATACGAATCAATATTCGGGAGTTTGAATCTTGCCGGAACGGGGTATCGGAGGACAGCTTCGGTGAAAGGTGACGATTCATGAATGTCCCGTTGGCGAAGGGAGTGTCTTGTACCTCCTGTGGGGAATTCTTCTCGGACTAGCCTACGCAACTCATCCCGGAGAGTATTGCGGGGGAGTTCAGTAACGTGCTGTTGGTCTAAGTCTTCTGGGACTTCTGGAGGCATATGCTGCCGATGGCCCGTGTGTGAAGGATGGGTAGAGCTTGCTGTGTCAGCAAGCTCATTCTCTGGACGGATTGGAGGGCGCACTCTAGGCGGAGGAAGGGGGACTTCAACATGAAGAACGTCTTCGAAGCCTGGCTGGTCTAGAGGGAAGAGAATATCTTCTTGAGGTACTAGTGCTGGTCCTCGAGTCTCCCTTAAGAGTCGAAGGATCTCATTCTGAGATTCCTCCATCTTCCTGATACGCTCTTCTAGGGATGGCCCTGAAGTTCCTTCCCCTGCAGGGTGTCGGCCACCAGGGTGAAAGGAGGCAGATGCCCGTCGTCCTTGATTCAGGGACTGGTTTCCTGATTGATGTGAATTGGAGCGAGAGGCTCCCATGATGCGATGGCTACGCCTGTTTGCCATTGAAGAAGTACTTAGTGTAGTGGGATTGATCTTTCCCACAGACGGCGCCAATCTGTTGCGGACTAGAAATTACGCGGCGATAGAGATTTGATTCTACGTCTTAGCGTTGTACGTATAACTAGCACACACAGAGAACACAGGATTTTTTACGTGGAAAACCCTAAAAAGGGAAAAAACCATGAGGCCTAGCCCAGTTGAAAATGATTCCACTAGATTTTGAGTCGGTTACAAAAGACTGAATCACCTCCAGGGGTGAACAGATTACAATCAACTACTTAAGTAAGGCGTCGGGTCCTCGGCAGGACGTAGGGACTGAATGTCGGGCCCTGAGTAGGACGTAGGGACTTAGTGCCGGGTCTTGAACAAGACGTCGGGTCTTTGGCAGGAAGTAAGGACTGAATATTGGGTCTTGGGTCTTTGGCAGGACGTAGGGACTGAACGTCGGACCTTAAAATGGTGGTCCGGCGAGGTTCCTGCGGTGGTCCGGCGAGATTCCTGCGGTGGTCCGGCGGCGGTCCGGCGAGGTTCTGTGGTGGTCCGGCGGTGGTCCGACGAGATTCCTGCGGTGGTCCGGCGGTGGTCCGGCGAGGTTCTGTGGTGGTCCGGCGGTGGTCCGGCGGCTGTCGAGGAGGAACTCCTTCCTTCTCTCTCCTTCTCTTCTCTTCTTCTCTCTCTTGCTTAGATGCCCTCTTGTGAAGAATGAGGGCTCTATTTATAGATTTTCTGGAGTGGCATGGTCCGTAAATAGGTGTGAGATCAAGGGCGAATAGGGAGTGGTCAAATGGACGGCCGATATTGAATCCTACGATCGTTCACCGTTCGTTGGACATTTGGAGGCCTTAATGATGTCGGAATTTAGTGATCTTGGGCTCGTTGGATTCGTCTCGTCGAGCCGTTCGATTCGAGTATAAGCTCGTCAAAATCGGAGACCGTTTGGTAACTCAAATTGCGGTTTGAACCTTCCAACAGCGCTTTGAACTCTTGATTCGGACTTATTTGGGCTCGGATTGGGTCGATCTTGGTGTTTTTGGGTTCGTATTTCCGAGACGCTCAGTTTGACTGTAAGATCGTTGAAATCGGAGTTCGGATGCTCCCGGATTTAATTTTTGAAGTCTCCAACTAGTTTTTGCCTCGAGATTCGTGCCTGATCAAGCTAATTTTGTGATGATGTATCAAGTATAATATTTTTTTTTTTATTTTTTTAAAATAAAATTTAATACTTTTTTAGTATAAATTTTTAATTTAAAATTTACTTTATAAAATAATATTGTTGAGAGCTAGAATATACATTGTGATACATTTAGAAAATTTTGATCTCAGCATTGAACGGATATCCAGCGCATACATAGAAGATGAAAGAATACCATAATTTTTACGTGGAAAACCCTGTAAAAGAAAAAATCACGGGGTCACACCCAGTTGAAATAATTCCACTAGTGTTTGCTTAGGTTAGAAGAGGCTGACTCGTCCCTAAAATTAAGATCGATCAGATTAAAGTAATCAAATCTCGGGTTGAAATTCAGTTACAAACGGATATCAGAATTCTAACGTTAGTTGAAGATCCAGCAGAAAACTGGCGTCATTCGGCTGTCGGACAGAGCTCTGGTGTCACTTGGAGGTCGGGCGGAACTCCAGCATCACTTGGAGGTTGGGTAAAACTCCGGGGCCACTTGGAGTTCGGGTGGAACTCCGCGGTAGTCGAGAAGGAGTCTCTTCATTCTCTTATTCCTTCTCTTCTTGCTTCTTTGCTTAATTACGATGTCGATCAGGTGTTGGGTGAAAGTCCGACCGTGGTCGAGGTGTTTCTTTCTTTTCTTAATTCACTTCTCTTTTTTTTTTGTCTTGTTTGGGGCCCCCATTTTCAAGAGAAATGAGGGATTTATTTATATAGTTTTACGAGTGTGACATTACTAGTAAATAGGAGGAAGATTAGAGGTGAATTGAGTGGTTTGAATGAATGAGTGATGTTGAATCTCTTGATTGTGGACCATTTATCAGTCATTTGAAGGCTCTAAAGATATCATAATTCGAAGATCTTGGGCTCGTTGGATTCGTTTCGTCGAGCCACTCGATTCGATTATAAGCACGCCATATTTAGAAACTATTTGGTAATCCAAATTATGGATTGAACCTTCCAAATTAATGTGCTTCGGGTCTTTGATTTGGACTAATTTGGGCTCAGATTGAGTCGACTTTGGTGTCGTTGAGTTCATATTTCCAAGACATTCAGTTCGACTGTAAGTTTGCTGAAGTCGGAGTTCATATGATCATGAATTTAATTTTTGAAGCTTCCAACTTGATTTTTGCCTCAAGATTCGTGCCCGGTCAAGATGATTTTTTGATGATATATCAAGTAAAAAAAATGTCTCAAAGAGAACCTAAATATGAAGCTTTTGAATGAAGAGGGTTTGAAACTTTTCTAAACATAATGTAGCAAAAAATCAGCTTAAGTAATTACAAGTTGATAAATGCCCGTTACGATTTATAAATGATTAGTACATAAATGCTTGATAAGCACGTTATAGAAAATAAATAATTTCAAACAAACAATGACTATATAAATACTACGTTCATGTTAGAGTTACATGAACAATTAGTTAATTACAAGCATTTACAGTGAATATAATTTAATTTTTTATATCTTTTAAAATTATAATTTCTGAAATAAAAATGTGATATAGATTTGATTTGAACCAAAAAAATTTACAATAAATTTTATGATTTTTTAAATAAGTTTATTCAAATAAATAAAATTTTAAAAAGCTGTAAAAGGATCTGTCTTTTTTTTTTTTGGGAAATTTTGGGGCATTTAGCCCATTCATTGCTTATAAAGATTACAAGTAAAAACCCAACTATAATCCAACAATCTCAAGAACAAAAAGAGATTATGGATTCTAAAGAAAAAGAAAATACATCAAAGGAGAAAGAATGGCTAAAGGCAGATAGCCGTGGACTCAGAAAAGCTCATCAACTCGAAAGGGTCAAACTCGAAAGGGTCAAAACATGAGCATAGCCTCTGGTTGCCCGTGAGACCATCCAAGAGGCAGCTGAGCAACGTCAGCGTTCATCATTGTCCAACCAAAATTTCCATCTCCACAGCAGCAAAATCATCTGGCCAAACAGTAAGCCAGGAATTCCAGCATAGTCTTCGGCAAAAACATTCCAGGATCAGCAAAACAATGACACCCAGAAAACAGGGTCCAAAAATGCAAAATTACTTCCAACATTGAGTCTTTAACAGCAGAGCTTTCTTGATTTTAGCTTTGATTGTGGTTTTGCAATCATAAATCCCGCCAAATAATCTATCATTCCTTGCTCTCCAGATAAAATAAATAGTAGCAGAAACAGTCAGAAGGAATTGATTCCTGGCATTAGCGTTAAAGCCTTGCTCCCATATGCTATCATATATTTGGTGTAAATTTGGTCTCAAAAGGTGCAGATGCATCCAAGGCAATAAATTTTTAACAATATCAAAGGTGAAACTGCATTCAAAATAGAGGTGGGAAGTGGTTTCCCTATCAGTGTGACAAAAGCAGCAAATATTAGACACCTGAATTCCACGAGCAGCAAGAATATCTGCAGTTTTTAAGCCCTCCCGAAAAGCTAACCAAGCATAAACAGAGTAGCGCAGGGCATTCTTCTTATGCCAAATGTGTTTGTACCAATGCACATTATCCATATGGTCAAAAAATTGAGCATAGAAGTCTCTGAATTTAGGATTCAACTTATCTTTCCAAATATGATTTTCAATTTGAGGTTCAATAGCCACATTGTTGATGAGGGAAAGCAGGTTATTATCCCAACCGTTGGGAAGTAACCAGCTATCATTATTGATAAAGTGGCTAACAGGATAGTCAGGAAAATGAGGGGTGGCGGAGAGAGTAGTGTTATATATGAGAAAATCAGCAATCGAATTACCACCGCACCACGGATCCCAGAAAAAAGACAAGTTGCTGCTCGCATTAATAGAGAAAGTAATGCAGTTTTTAATTTCTTTGGCTTTATCACACAGAGCCTTCCAAAAGAGGGAGTTCTTACAGGAAATAGGTTTCCATAGAGATATGAATCTGGCTCTCCACCAAGAAAACAGCAAAGAATTTTCATTTAAGAACCGCCATATAATAGAACAGGCAAAACTATGCTTAAGAGACTCAATAGATGGTATACCCAAACCTCCTTTAATTTTAGGACAGCAAGTATTCTTCCAAGAAACAGTCATGAGTTTTTTCTCATTGGTTTTGCCATAGTAGGTAAAGCGGGCACATTGCCTAGCAATGATTTTACAGCAGCTCTTAGGAATAATAGAACCACGAATCCAATAAGCTAAGGTGTTAGCAATGGTGAATTTAATAAATTGAATTCTCCCAGCAAATGAAAGCGTTCTGGCCTTCCAACCATCAAGATGAGTAGAGATTTTTTGCATCAGCGGTTGATAGTCACATGTTTTTAATTTTTTGTAGAAGATTGGTATACCCAGGTAAGTGATAGGAGAGAAGGACTGCTGTATATTGAGGGTATTGCAAATATCCACAGCCTCATGAGTATTCTTAGAAATAAGAATGGAGCTTTTAAGGGGGTTCACTTTAAGCCCAGAGCATCCCTCAAAATCGTGAAGAATAGAATTAATAGAGTGAGCATTTCTAGTAGTGGCAGAGCCAAACACAAGGAGATCATCAGCATACATGAGATGGGAAACCGAACAGTTCCCAGCTTTAATAGGTTGAAAGCTGCTGTTGGAGACCGCTTGTTCCAGTATGGAGGACAGACCATCCATAACAATGCTAAAGAGATAAGGGGACAGTGGGCACCCTTGTCTAATCCCGGATGTAGAGTTAAAATAGCCTTCAAGAACACCGTTAATACAGACAGAGAAGTGAACATTGGTTGTACACGCTTTGATCCAAGTTATAAACATACTAGGAAAACCTTTAGCTTCAAGACGATTGTACAGAAAAGCTCGAGACACCGTGTCAAAAGCTTTCGTGATATCAAATTTGGCACACAAGTATTTATGATTGGCCTTAAGATTGAAGGAGCCAAGGATATCAGTGGCCAGAAGAATATTATCAGCAATGGTTCTATTGTGAATGAAACCCCCTTGGCTAGGATGAATGATAAGAGGCATCACTGTTTTCATCCTATTAGCAATAATTTTGGCTATGATTTTGTAAAGCACATTACAAAGAGCAATTGGCCTGAAATCTTTGACATTATTCGCATGGGAGTGCTTAGGAACAAGTGCAATGGCAGTGGCTTTGACCTGATTTGGCATATAGCCCGTGTTGAAGAAAGAGGTGACTGCACTAAAAAGTTGAAGTTGAATAACACTCCAAGATGATTTGTAGAAGTCAAAAGTGAAGCCATCCGGGCCCGGAGCAGTATTCGAGTTTCCAGCAAAAACAATATTTTTAACCTCTTCCATAGTAACCGGGGCCAAAAGGGAAGAGGTAAGGTGTGCCGGAATCACATTTCCAGCAGGAATATTTCTGTCCAAATGATTAGGAGTTGGGGAGTTGAAAAGAGTCTTAAAGTGATTGATGAAAACTTTTGCAATGTCTCCTTGAGTGTAGTAGATGCCTTGGTCACTAGAAATTGCCTTGATCTTGTTGTAATTTTTGTTAACATTGATTTTAGAGTAGAGAAACTTCAGGTCATCTTCTCCATGAGTAATCCATTTAACTTTAGCTCTTTGAGAAATCCAGCTAGAAAGAGCAGCTTGATATTGAGCTAAATTGTTGTTGATTTGATGAAGTTTTCCATTAAGAAATGGATCCAGTGGATTGTGCTGTATTTGAGTGAGAACAGTATGTTGCAAGGCTTTGAGAGAATCAATGTCAGCTTGAATAAGACTAGAATTTGTCCATTTTTTGTGCTTCATGGAGTTCTTAAGTTTCTTGAGCTTGTAGATAAAAGAGCTTAGGGGGCTACTCTCGTTGGGTTGAGAGAAGGCTTCCAGAAGAGAACTCCAAAAGTCTGGGAATTTGATACAGTAGTTCTTGAAGAGAAACCGATGTCCATTATTATTGGCTTTCCAATTAACCAGGATGAGAGGAGAGTGATCTGAACAGTCAGGGTCTTCAACGATATAAAAGGAGTTGGGGAAGTTTTGAAGCCATAAATCATTAACAAGTACACGATCAAGCTTTATATGAATGGGATTATGAGTTTGTTGATTGTGCCAAGTATAGTAGTGACCAACAGATGAAAGGTCATGAATCCCAGCGTTGAAAATCATATTATTGAAATCTCCCAGCTTATTGGCTGAGAGGGGAATGCCCCCTTCTTTTTCCCCCATTTCACGACAGCAATTGAAATCACCCAAAATTGCCCAAGGGATGTTAATAGTCACAGCAATGTCTTGAATGTTTTTCCAGAGAACTTGTCTCTCAGCAATAGTATTACTAGCATACACAGCAGTAACAGCACAAACATCATTAGTGGCTGTGGTAATAGTTCCATGGATAAGCTGATTGGTCATAAAAAGAGGGGCAAAGTTAATTGCCTCCTTATTCCACTTTACCCAAATGCGGCCGGGATTGGAAAACAGAAAATTGTCACAATTGCTTTCTCTAGGAAAGATTTGGTGTCTGGCAAAAAACCAATCATTATGGAGATTACAGTGAGAGATTTTAGCTTCAAGAATGAAGAGGAGGTCGAGATTGTGGGTTTGGGTCAGAATTTTACAGCTTTTAACCTTGTCCGGGTTGTTGAACCCTCTAATGTTCCAAGCTGCGATGTTTGGAAGGATCATTAGGATTTATTTTTAGGGGTAGAGGCCTTTTTGCAAAGGATCTGTCTTATTAATCAGAAAAATTATTTCTTTATTAATTTTACATAAAATTTAAAGATCTAATAATGAAGGAGAGCTTTTTTAGGGTTCATGTTAGATGTTTTTACGGAACTGTTTTTTTAGTATAAAATTTTTTAATTTAAGAAATTTTTTTACTAAAATGTTATTTTAGAAAGCAATAAAAAAATTGTCCAAAATGAAATCTTAGGCTTTTTTTGGAACAACTTTAGCCGTAGTTTTTTCCACTTTTAAGAGATTTTATATAAAAATTTGCTTTGCAAACAACTTTACAAACAGTAAAAAGTTATCACAAATCAAACCTTAGCCTTCATTTGGGACGGCTTTTTAATTGATTTATACAGCAGCCTTTTAATACAAAATATTTTAAACTAAAAGATTTTGTATTAAAAAACTGTTTTAGAAAGCAATAAGAAAACAGCCCTGTTGTGTCTAGAAATATTCGCGACAGTAGAGAAGAATAAAGTTTAGCGTCTTAGCATTTACGAAGATCCAGCACGCAAGCAGAAAGAGAGAGATCAAGACACTCGATCTTTTTTACGTGGAAAACCCGAAGAGGGAAAAACCACGGGGCCTCGCCCAGGTGAAAATATTTCACTAAACTTGAGTGAATTACAAGGGTTGATCCATCTCTCAATTTAGAGCTGGTCAGATTACAGTAATTTGAAGAGCTAGTCAAAGGACCGATGACGGTCAGACGAAAATCCGACGGCTTTAGTGCAGAAGTTTGGCTGACAAGGAACGATCTGAAGAAGGTTTGATGGTGAACGGCGGTCGGGCGGTGGTCTGGCGATGGCCAGGCTGAAGTCCAACGGCGGCCGGGCGGTGGTTCGGCGATGGTCGGCGGCCTGGCGGTGGTATGACGAAGGTCGAGCAATCCGGTGGAGGCCAGGCGGTGGTCCGACGAAGGTCGGGCTGAAGTCTGGCAGCGGTCGGCGGCCAGGCGGTGGTCCGACGAAGGTCGTGCTGAAGTCCGGCGGCGGTCAGCGGCCGGGATGAAGTTCAGCGGCGGTTGACGGCTAGGTGGTGGTCCGACGAAGGTCGGGCTGAAGGCCGGTGGCGGTCTGCGACCGGAAGGTGGTCCGGCGATGGTCGGCAGCCGGGCGGTGGTCCGACGTAGGTCGGGCTGAAGTCTAACGGCGGTCGGCGGCCGGGCGGTGGTCCGACGAAGGTCGAGCAGAAGTCCGATGGTGGCCGGGCGGTGGTCCGACGAAGGTCCAGCAGAAGTCCGGTGACAGTCGGGCGGTGGTCCGACGAAGGTTGGGCTGAAGTCCGGCGGCGGTCGGCGGCCAGGCGGTGGTCCGACGAAGGTCGGGCTGAAGTCCGACGACGGTCGGCGGCCGGGCAGTGGTCCGACGAAGGCGGTGCATGGACAGCTAGGCGGTGGTGCTAGAGCTCTTGAAGCTTCAGAGCTCTCCCTAATCTCTCGCCAAGCCCCCCTTCATGTAGAGAGTGGGAGTCTATTTATAGATTTTCATGAGTGGCACACCCCGTAAATCTAAAGAAGATCCGGGGCAGGATCAGAGTGCTCCATCGGATGGTCGTATTGATTCCTCCGATCAAAGAGAGTTTTTCAACTGTTTAAGTGCCTTAACAGTGTTGAAATCCTGAGATCTTGGGCTTGTTGGATTTGTCTCGCCAAGACGCTCGATTTGACTATAAGTATGCCATATTTAGATATAATTTCATTATCCAAATAATGCTTTAACCCTTCCAAATGTGGTACGGACCCTCGATTCGGATCCATTTGGGCTTGGGTTGGACCAATTTTGGTGCTATTTGGTTCGTCGCTTTGAGATGTTCAATTTGACTCTAAGTTTGCTGAAATTGGAATTCAGATGATCCCAAATTTAATTTTGAAAGTTTTCAACTTGAATATGCCTCGAGATTCGTGCTTGATCAAGGCAATTTTTGATGATGTGTCAAGCCCCAAACGAAACCTAAGGCTCCCCTTCTTTTTAGATGCTTTTAAAAAAGTTTGTATTAAAAATAATGTAGAAAATATATAGAAAAAAAGTCCCAAATAAAGTTTTAGGCTTCATTTGTGATAATTTTTTTTACTGGTTTAAAAAAATAGTTAGAAAATTATATCAAATGAAATCCAAGTTGGGAGAGATTATTATGTCCGGAGTTCGGAATCAGAGAACCGTTTATGACGGTGAACATTAAAAACACAATAAAAAAGTGATGAACAATAACTATATTTTTAATATTCATAATCACACTTAAATGCCTTACCATACGATCTTCAGCACGTCATCTAATCACCGTAATTAAGACTGTAAGACATCACATTCTTCACTACGCAAAATAAATCATTTAGTTAAATACCATTATTTTTAGGAAGAACTACGCTGAATAAATGAGATATCCTGATTAAAATTTTAATTCGAGGACTATTTAATCTGAAATATTAAGAGTATGATGTTTTTTGAAGTAAATAAAATGTAAAATAAAAGTTTGGATAACTTAAAATCATATAAATTGGATGATGGGTAGGCTTCGTTTGGGATAGCTTTTTCATTGTTTTGTAAAACAGTTTTTTAGTACAACAAAATTCCTAAATTAAAATTTTTTTACTGAAAAGATGCTCTAAAAATTATCAAAAAAGTTTGAGACGACTTTTTTTTTTTATTGCTGCTTAAAATAGCTTTCTAGAAAAAATGTAAAAGTTTTGTACTAAAAAGTTGCTTTAAGAATAAATAAAAAAGCCGTCCCAAAGCTTCTTTTGACACTGCTTTCTTATTGCTTCTTAAAACAACTTATTAGTACAAAAGTTTAATTTTTTATATTACGAATCCACTTTAAGAATTAGTAAAAAAATCATCCCAAACGCAAGCCTAAATCTCAAGTTATAATTGCTTACAATTCCCATCTGCCACTGCCATTACCTCCTATAGCCATCATTGTCGATCACCATCATTTGATGACCACTCATTATCATCAACACTCATTATTAAATATTGCATAAATATATTCAATAACTTTCAAAGTAATTAAATTTTTAATGAGATTGATATTTAATATATGAATACTTTGATGCTAATCTTTATGCAAAACTCATCTGGATATTTTTAAGTAATTATTTTTAATTTAAGCTTCACCAAATAAGTCATATTTGATTAAATGAATGCACGTAGCTCACATTGGTCCGTTGGTTGAGAGCTCCCACTACCAACTAAAAGCTATTAAGTTCGAGTCTTGTATATATAATGTATATGAATTTGTCTTAATTGTTCTAAAAAAAAATTAATGGCACTCATAATAATTATTGATATGCATATATCTATTTTGATAAATCATAAATCTCAAAACCATTCATTTATTAAAATAACAGCAAATTTTTAGCATAAAACTTAATAAAATTTTATATGCTATATTCATCTAAAAATAAATATAACGATAGATATGATCGAAGCATTGGTGATCAGAAAAACCTGACCCGAAAATTGTACAAATATTTCCCCGGCTTAAAGCCCGGAAGCAAATGGCACTCCCGTCGCCGGCAACCAAGTGCCGCCGTCGATGAAATTTCCGACCGTGAACTGCCTCACTTGCGACGGCTTGCGAATGATATGAAACCCCTTCCATTTCACACGCAGCCTTAAAACTCTGGCTCCTGGCCCAGTGTTCTGGAACTCGGCATAATATAACGTATCGAGGGCAAAGTTTCCGTTGAACGGCAACCATCCGGCAGGATCAATTATGCTGTCCATGAAATTCTCTAGATAGACCGTGCGCGAGTAGAGCTGCCACGGGCGGCCGAGGTACGACTTCACCGTCCGATGAACGGGTTTGAAGTCCGCCGCGGCTTGAATGGTGGATGACTGGATCACGATACCTGTGTTCTGGTTCTGGTCGGTGCGGCCTTGGGCTGTGATCACGTTGGCTTCTCCCTTTTGCGGAGTTCGGGCGAAGATATTACTGTTTTGGATGACGACCGCCGCGTTGCCGAAGATGAAGTCGATTGTGCCGTAAATGTCGCATTCGCGGTAGAATTGGCGCTGTGTGTAGACGCAGAGTGTGTCTTGGTATCCTTCGATGCTGCATCTGTAGAAAACCGACTGGTCGGAACCGGAAAGCAGGGCGACGGCCTGCGAGCCCGCCCCGTAGGTGTTGCGGATTGTGATGTCCGTCCCTACGAACCCGTCGCCAAATACACCTATTTCACAACAGGAAATCAAATATCCTCAATCAATTCTTACTGATCAGAATTCATCAGAGAGGATTATAGGAAAATAGGTGTTTTTATTAATTATCATCCAAATTTGATTCATAAAATCCCCAGCTTTATTGTTCTTCCGTTAGTCAGCAATAGAATAACGACGCATGGCGTGAACAGAAGAAGGCAGAAGATGGGACGGTTGGAGGATGCTAAAAGTTTAATTTTTTAAGTTCTTACTGACGGTTGGAGAGCTAAAGGTGGTGTAGCCAAGCGAAACGCTTCGTCTACCGGTGATGATAGTCTTCCCTTTGCCATCTCCAGCAATTGTCAAATCATGAAGACTGCTCAGTATTTGTAGATTCTCAGCATAAACCCCAGCCTTAACACGTATCACTATCCTCCCACTGCTACGGCTCCGCCTCAGAGCCGCCGCCGCATCAAGTGCTTCTTTAATGGTCCTAAAATTACCCGACCCATCCTGCGCCACTACGAAATCCGTCCGACCAGACGCCTGCATCAGCCTCCGCCGGCCAGCCCACACCCAGCTTGGCCCTGCCACAGTGGCATTTAAGCTCGCGTTGTTGATGGCGAGGCAGTTACTGATGAGATCAGAAACATTGTAGCGCAAGACGGGTTGCATAAATGACGAGTTGGCTTTCAGCTCGGTGAAGCCCTTGTTGCATGTGTAGAGGTTGGTGAGCGCAGCGCTCAGCCATGTCTGTGCGTCCATGGCGGTGCAGGTGTCGCCGGCGGGAGACAGGGTGCGGTTAAGCTGTAGTACCGTATTGCCAAACAGTTTCCAGCAATCCAGCCATGCGGTCTTCTCGGCCTCGCCATTGCAGCGCGCGCCTAGTTGCTTCATGCGGCCTTGCGCGTGGATGGAGAGATCGAGCGCTACTTTGACGGATATTTTGTAGAAATCGGAGCGGTTGATGACGTGGGGAGGAGCGCTGGGGTGGGAAAGGTAGTAGCGGCATGGCTCTGGGTGAGGCATTGTACGGCACCACCATTCGATGTCGCCGGAGGACTTGGAGGGGAAGGATTGGGCGGTGCTGAAATGGAGGAGGAGGAAGAAGAAGAAGAAGAAGAGGATTGCTGGTGGTATGATTATCTTGGTGGTATCCATGAATGCGAGCTCGACGAGTGGGTGTTCTGAGTTCGCGTGGCTTATAATGGAAGAGATAGGTTGCTTGGAATTGAATTCAGGTCTGTGGGGTTGAAATATTGGGCAAGACAGCTTATTGTTCGGGTCAACTCGAGTTTCAGAGCAGGGGAAATCCCGAAGTCAAGCTGTGCGGGTTTCGAGTGATTAACCGGATCTGAATCGGATGAGCGAGGTCAATACTGGGTGGAAGCTATTTTCTAGATCTGGATCGAATCCAGTTTACATGATTCAACACAGATTTCTCAAAAATAATAATAATAAAGAACATGCAATTCATGCTGCTTGGAGCTCTTGAAAGATAATATGTACGGAAAATGGATCAATATCTAACAACATCAACTCTTAATCCTCACTATATGGGGTCGGCTACATGAATCTTTATTCTTCATGGTGTCCTGTTAAGGACCTATTATTCTATGCTGAAACCAGGCGGTTCTTCAATCCGGTTACGTGCTCGGTATCGAGAGTGGTACATTTTTAGGGTGACGTGACTCATTTTTATTGGTCTCTAGACTTCGGTCACCATCCGGACTCCGCACAGATAATAAATCCATGTTAAGAGTCAAATTTTCATTGAAAATTTATAAAGAAATGTCATTTCTAATATTTTCCAACCAAAGTCTTTTTAGATCTATCTTTATATTTCTTAACATAAATCAAATTTAATATATGACCAAGTCATCTAAGGTGGCTCTCTCTAATATTATCTTTCACTGGAGCTCCTCCAACATTTTCATATATATGCTCATTTTGTATTCTATATCTAAGAGTAAAGTCACTCATCCATCTGAGCATCTGACCTCTAACATTTAACTTAATATTATGCCTCTTTTAATAGTCAACTTTTTGCGCCATAAAGCATTGCAAGTTTCACCATCATCCTATAGAAATTTCCTTTAAGTTTGAGGAAGACTTTTCTATCACACATCAAGCCCGATGCATTCCTCCACTTTAACCATCGAACTTCAATTCTACTAATAATTTTCTCATCTATTTCACCATAACTCTGAACAATAAACCAATACATCTAAAATATGTATTTTTATTAATGACTTGATCGCCCAAAGTCACAATCTCCTAACTAGATTTGTTACTACTAAAATTACACTCAATATATTCGGTTTTAAATCTACTCAACCGAAAACTTTTTGACTCTAATGTTAACATCCATAATTCAAGTTTGCCTTCAACTCACTCTCTAGTCTTATCAATAAGAAGAATATCATCAGCAAAAAACATACACCATGATACAACCTCTTGCAATTTTTTTAGTGAGAGCATCCATAAGGACCTTAACTAAAGCAAAAAAAATATGGGCTTAAGGTTGATCCTTGATATAATCCAATAAAAATAGGAAAATGTTTGGTCAAACCTCATTGTGTTTGAACACAAGTAACAACTATTGCATATTTACACCTTAAAATAAATTATTAAAATATTAGATTTTTATCTAATGAATATATGCTAACTATTTTGAGCTATAAATAATATTGAAATTCATTTAATGCTATGACAAAACTATATATATTGTCTTATATTTATGATTATATGATAATTATTTTGATTATTCATATCATTCGCTTGATCGAAATGTATATTAATAGCTACTAACATAATTCTACACATATGTTCTCTTAATTTGAAGAGAGTGTAGCATACTTTTTCTAAATAAATATACAACTTATTACCTTTACTTATTTTCATATATCTATTTTTATTTTTATTTTTATCTCCATACATCCATTTATTTATTGTCTCCTCTAACTTAGGATCCATTTGAGATGACTACAATATTTTGTAACAATTGTTATAAAGTTTTTGGGGAGATAGTAATTTTTTTGAAAGCTGTTGTATAAATAATCCTTTAATATATATATATATATATATATATATATATATATATATATATATATATATATATATATATATATTAAATCATGAAAAATAATAATAAAATAAAAATTATGATTATAATAAAAAAAATAAGAAAATTCTCATAAATAAAACCCTTAATTTATTTGCTTATTTTAACAACTCAAAGCATACAAAATTTGTTCATAGACATCATATTTACTTATGCTTAAAGTCTAATATAAAAAGGTGGGGCAAAGTCCGTATATTAAATAAAAAGGATTAAAAGAAAGATAAAATTCACCTCAAAAGATAAACATGTAGAAGAGCAGTGAAACAAAAAAATCACCACTAAACCCCAAAAAGAACCCAAAAAAAGACACAAAAATGCCTTTGAGGGCTCAGGAATATCACGAACTGGTGTACATGCGGAATGAGTTCAATGCAAGAAACTGCTCAGCGCCTGTAATAGAGCATACGACAAAGAGCGAAATCCTGGTTGCCATCAAACAAGCCCCAGAGCGGTCCAACGGGTGCAGAATAAAAGTGCCAGGCCAAAGCTAGACCAGAAGCTGACGAGAGTAAAGGCCATCCAGGGAAATTGAAGCACCAGTTCGGCTCATCATTGCCCAGAGGCGATCCAATATCCAACTCGATCTGGCTAGTACTCTTATCATTATTCTAAAAAGGTACAACTTTTATTTCCACAAAAATTTGGGTCAGCAAACTTGATCTTACAAAAATAATATCTTTATATTTACTTTTTAGATAAATATAATTTTGATTAATCAATTAAAAGTTATATATATATATATATATATATATATATATATATATATATATATATATATATATATATATATATATATATATATATATATCTAAAAATAAATCTATGAAAAAAAAAAATGTTAAGATATCCTAATTATATCAAGACTGATAAGTCGTTAAAAAATTATCTTGATCGGGCACGATTCTCAATGCAAAATCAAGTTGGAAACATCCAAGATTAAAATTGGGACCATCTGAACTCCGATTTCAGCAAACTTACAGTCAAACTGAACATCTCAGAAATAGAAACCCAACGACAACAAAATCAACTCAATTCGAGTCCAAATGGATCCAAATCAAGGGTCTGAGGCGTTATTGGAGGGTTCGAACCACAATTTGGATTACCAAACAGCTTCCAAACATGACGTGCTTATAATAGAATCGAGCGGCTCGACGAGATGAATCTAACAAGCCCAAGATCATTGAATTTTGACATCATTAAGATATTCAAATGTCCATCAAATCGTCTATAATCAAGGGATTCAACATCGGTCGTCCATTTAAGCCACTCCGCATATGCCCTTGATATCCCACCTATTTAATTATGGGCCATGCCTCTCTAGGAATCTAGAAATAGACTCTCCTCCCTCTTAGAAAAGGGGGGCTTCAAGCAAGAGAGCAAGAGAGAGACCGAAGATCGCTCTTGCCTCCTCGTTCTTTCACGACCACAGCCCGGACTTCTACCGGACCACCACCTGAGGACTGGACTTATGCCGGACCACCATATGAGGTCCGGAATTCTACCAAACCACCACCTAAGACCCAGACTTCTCCCCGACCACCACCTAATGACCGAAGTTCTGTCGGACCCCCACCTAACGCCCGAAGTTCTGTCAGACCACCAACTGATCAGGTCTGGACTTCTGCCGATCCACCACTTGAGTCCCAGACTTCTACCGAACCACCATCTGACGCCTGGACCTCCACCGGACCTCCACTTGAGGACCTTTGCTCCACCAGGCCACCACATGAGGCCGAAACTTCTGTCAGACCACCACCTGACGCTCGAACTTTCACCGGACCACCACTTGAGGCCCTGTGCTCCACCAGGCCACCACCTGAAGCCTAAACTTCTGCCGGACCAGCACCCGATGCCTGAACTTCCGCCATACCACCACTTAAGGACATGTGCTCCACCAGGCCACCACCTGAGTCTCGGACTTCTGTCAGACCATCACGTGAGACCCAGACTTCTGCCAGACCACCACCTGAGGCCTGGACTTCTCCCAGACTTCTACAGGAACCATGAACTAATGCTCAGAGTTCTGTCGGGCCACCACTTGATGCCCAGAGTTCTACTAGAGTACCGCCCTACTACAATGATCTTTCTGATCTCGATCTCCTGCATACTACAGTCTTTTCGGCCTCTATCCTATCAATTATGGTCCTACCAACCAAATAAATATGTATATGTTGATTATTATAACTCCCACCATGGAATACGCTCTATATGATGTACATTTGTGACATCAAGCCAAAACCTTCTCTCTAAGAATGACCTCATTTATAATCAACTGCAAATACTAGTGGATTTATTCAAACTGGGCAATGCCCTGTGGGTTTTCCCCCTTTTTAGGGGTTTCCGCGTAAAAACTTTAGAGTCTCTTATGAACACTACACCCTCTCTCTTATCTGCTTGTGTGCTAGATCTTCGTACAACGCTAAGGCGCTAAAATTTATATTTCTCAACCGCCGCGAATACTCTAGGACGCAACAAAGACGAGCTTTGAAATTATTAGATTAATTTCAAGATTAATATAATATAAATTATCTATATATTAAAAAGCATCTAATAATTATTAAGTATGGGTTCTCTTTTCAGAGTTGGTATGGTATATATATTTCAATCTCAAGACATTTTAATTGATAGTCAATACTTTCAATTACACTACCAAAAAATAGGCCTATCACATCACAAAATTAGATCATTCGTGGTGGTTTTACCCATCACACATTTTCTTGCAGCGGTTATTAAAATCGATGCACGTCCGCTGTGATTGCAATGTGCTGTAACTACATTTCATGGATATTTAATAATCTATGAGGAAGACATAATGAGTGCTAGTTATAGCAACTGTTTTAATTTCACAATCTCATAGAATTACTGATGTTAAAACCTCTATTGTAAGCTAAAAAAAATGATTCACAGAATTGTTGGCCAACATTTCTAGATGAGTAATTATTTGAATGAGGGTATAATCTGGCCGATCAATTTTTTTTGATATATGGATACTTATTTTGGACTGAGGTTGGAGATGCATGTCATGACTTATGGTGTTAGTGTGAAAGATTACATGCTCGAAGTTCAACATGCAACATTGTAGTGGCGCTGGGTGATGACGCTGCAGTGCTACGCACTAAAATATATTTTTATACATACTAAAGCCATTTTCTCTCCACTCAATCGCCACCTCTCTCCCTAGTGTCGGGCTTGCAATGGAAGGAAGAAGAGAAGGAGGGAGGGAAGGAGAGAGGAAATGGTTAGTTTTTGTCTTGGTCGTCGATCCATTTTACACCTTTTGTGAAAAATTGCTCAGATTATAGTACGTGATATTTATCCCTATTATTGTTTTCAAAAACTTTGATTTCGACCGTTCTATTACTTCCAAATTGGTTTTATTCTATTTTCTTCGAATTTAGTTAACTTCGACCACATAACTTTTGATACGTCATCATGAAATTATCTTGAACGGGCACGAATCTAGGCGCCAAAATCAAGCCAGAAACTTCAAAAATTAAATCCGGGAGCACTTGAACTCCGATTTCAGCGAGCTTACAGTCGAACTGAGAGTCTCAAAAATACAAACCCAACGACACCAAATTCAACTCAATCCGAGCCCAAATGAGCCCAAATCAAGCACCCAAACTGCTATTGGAAAGTTCATATCACAATTTGAGTTACCAAACGGTCTCTGAAATTGTCGAGCTTATAATCAAATAATCTCTGAAATTGACGAGCTTATAATCAAATCGAGCGACTCGACGAGACGAATCCAACGAGCCCAAGATCTCCGAATTCCGACATCACTAAGACCTTCAAATGTCTGACGAATGGTGCACGATCAAGAGATTCAATATCGATCGTCCATTCAAACCACTCCCAATTCGTCCATGATCTCTCACCTATTTACGAGTTATGCCACTCCAGAAAATCTATAAATAGACCCCTCATTTCTCATGAAAGGGGAGGGAAGCAAGAAGAAGAAGAGAAGAAGAAGAGAAGGGGAAGGAGAATTTGGTCCTCCTCGACCACCGTCAGAGTTCTTCTCACCGCCCGAATATGCCGGGATTCTGTCGGATATTCGGGAGAAAGCCGTAATTCTGCATAACTTTGTAACTTAATATAGTTCCAGAAGAAATTCATTATAAATATGATCGTCCTAACTTGTGGGACGAACCAGCTTCTTGTAACTCAAGCAACATTAGTGCAACTTTTCAACTGGGCGTGACCCCATAATTTTTCCCCTTTTTGGGGTTTTCACGTAAAAATCATGGTGTTCATTTTCCTCTTCTGTTTGTGTGCTGAATATTCGTACAACGCTCGGAATGAAATTTACTAACTCTATCGCCGGGTATATTCTAGCCAGCAACAACTTTTAATATGTTATAACACTAATTATTTTGGACATTTTGATTGATTGATTTCATAATTGCACCGAGAAAAAAAATTAAAATTGTTGTATTTTGTACGATTTATAAAGAATTAAACTTTTGATATTTTAATATAGACGTACTAGTAATACAAACATTGTGAGCGAAAATGAGTATGTTACCGGGTAATAACTAGTTGCTACTAGTGTTATAATATTGCGATAATAATACATGCGAGAACAAGTAACTGTTGATTTTACTGACGTTGTTTAGAGAGTGACTATAACAACTCGAAAATGAAAAATATTTTGAAATATGAAAATTTAAATTTCTTTATGAACTGGAGCGCTTCGCGTTACGCTTGTGAGCGCTGCGGCCTTAATTAATTAAGAACATAGCGCTACAAAAAACTACAGCACTTTTACTGAGTATTTGCTACGCTTTTGCAAATACTCAGCAAATATTACGTTATGTGTATTTTATTTAGTATTTGTAAGAATATTTATTAAGTATTAACTGAATATGTATTATATATTTATTGATTTGCTGCAATCTTACTTAGTATTTAAATAAATACTTAACAAATTATTAACAAATATTTATAATTAAACATTTGTTTAATTTATAATGAGTATTTAAACTAAAAGCGCACCGTCCGGGCTCTAATTTCTCACGAATCGGATACCCGATACTTCGCCGACAACCAACAATGGCTTCGCCACCCTCGCTTTCTCTCCACGCCGAATGAATGACGAAGCAGTTGTGCGCGCAGCAGTGCAAAACGACGACAATCGACTTCTAACTCCGTCATTCAACCTCTAACCAGGCAAGAAACGCCTTTTCCCTTCTCACTTTCACCAATCACAGCGAAATCAGAGAGTGACAAGAAGACACCTTCATGGACACGTGCTACTCCCCCACATAGCTCTATTGCATGGCGAGATAACGTGCCGCGATGATCTTTCTTTTTAAATTCATGCCCTGCATGCTCATTCTATCTCTCATCCTTTCCAATGGCGAGGTTTTCGGCTTCTCGTTTAGTTATCTTTCCTGCTTTGGTCTGCATGCTGGTTCTCTCCCGAGCCGACGTGATTCGGATGCCGTCGATGGGATCGTCCTTCGACGGTGAGGAGGAAGCGGGGACGAGTTGGGCGATTCTTGTGGCTGGTTCTTCGGGCTACGGTAATTATCGTCATCAGGTGAGGTGGTTGGAGCTATTTGATTCGTGACCGGGAAGTTAATGATTAGTTACTGAGTTAGGGATTTTGGTTATTTTCAGGCGGATGTGTGTCACGCGTATCAGATATTGAGGAAAGGGGGTTTGAAGGAGGAGAATATTGTGGTGTTTATGTTCGATGATTTGGCGAACAATCGGCTTAATCCGAGGCCTGGTATCATCATCAACCACCCCCACGGCGAGGACGTTTATGCAGGCGTCCCGAAGGTATTTATTTATATATCACACAATCAATTTTGTTATGTATAAGCTGTAAGTTTGTGAAGTTAATTTTTTTAGTAAAATTCATGTCTTCTGCTAAATACTTTGAAGGTGTGGATTTTAGGAATGTATTATTGGTAAATAGTATGCGGGACTGAAGAAAAGAAAAAAAAAAAAGAAAGCTGCAGCTGCGGTTAGGTAGAAGCAGGTATAAGAGGAAGAGTATTACTGTAAGAAGAGAACTGTATTCACTAATTTTTATTTCGTGTACTAAATGATATAACGTGGTACACAGGACGGGAACTGAAGTAAAGAGAAAAACTGCAGCTGCGGTTAGGTAGAAGCAGGTACAAGAGGAAGAGTATTACTGTAAGAGAACTGTATTTAACTAATTTTTATTTCATGTAAAAACTACTGGATGAGGTCTAGAAAAGTGGCCGGTGCACTGCTGATAGATGGGTTTGTGGAGGAAAAGAAGAAGAAGAAGAAATAGCTGCTTGCATATCGGATAGTTGTGTATCAGTAAAGTGTTTATCACCACCTCATAAGTTGATGATCCAAGGATTGGATTGTCAATTTATCGTATAGATTCCGAGACTGAGAAGGAGAAAGAAGTTTGGTGAGGATGTTGGCTGGCTTATCTTTGGATTTGATGTGAACCACATTAATTTCATTTGAGCAGATGCATGAAGTTGTAGTCTATCTCAGTGCACTTATTGCAGGCATAAAAGGTGGGGTTGTTTCCCAAAGCTATAGACGATGTATTATCATGATGAAGTGAAGTGACGATAGAGGTTGGAACATTGAAATCTTGTAATCAGTGATGAAGCCATACAAAGTTGAAGGCGGTTGAGGCTTGAGCCTGATATTCTGCTTTGGTTGAGGATTTTGTGACAATAGATTGATTATTAGCACTCCAAGAGACAAAAATTGTGACAAAAAATGGGCAGTAGCATGTATTTGATTTTCTTTTGCTGGGATTGATAGCCCAATCGGAGTCCAAGTAGGATTGCAGAGTTAGATCATCTTCAGTGGTTGGCAGACCAAGATGAGCAGGACCTTTGATTAGAGGAGAAGGCATTTAAGCTGTTGGTTATGTTTGATTAGCAAGTTATGCATGAATTGACAGAGCTAATTTGTGGTGAAGACATTGTTTGAATGGGTTGTGCTCAAGTATTGTAGGGAGACTGCAATTTGCCGAAAGAGAGGGTTTTCATAGGGGTGGATGGTGGTAGGGCAGAGAGAGAGAGAGAGATTGCAATTGGCTAGACCGGATTTCTATAGCAATTCTAAGCATATTGGGATTGGTTGAGAAAGCAACCGGATGCTGTAGGGGTGTCTTGAATGCCAAGAAAGAAAGACACAGGACCAAGGTCTTTGAGAGAAAAATGGGTTTGCATGTCATTGAAAGATTGTAGAAATTTTGTCATTGAATATTGTAGAAATTTTGGATGGGTAGTTTCTGGTAATGAGTATATTGTTGACATAGATGAGAAGAAAAAAATATATACAATTTTTAGAATAAAGTAGCAATGAGGGGTCAAAATTCTGAACTTACAGTTGAGACTGAGAAGGTAAATGGAAAATGCAAAAGTCATTGTTTTGGTGCTTATTTTAATCCCTAAATGGCTTTGTGGAGTTTGCAATATCTGTTAGATGTTGTGAGTCTATGAAATTGGGTGGTTGCACCATATAAACATCCTCATGATGCCATGTAGGAAGGCGTTTGATTCTTCGAGTTGAAGAATGGGCAACTGATCATGTAAAGCAATAGTTAGGACTTTGGAGTATTTGAATTGTCGGCATTTTGTAACTAGGCTAAATATTTCGTAGTAATTGATGTTGCATTATTGCTTGAATTCTTGAGTTACCAAATGGGCTTTGTAACAATTGATGGTGACATCAGATTTGAGCTTAGTTTATAAGTCCAATGATAGACTAAGACCTGCTGATGTTGGTGTGGGGGAACAAGAGATTATGCATGTTGTCATCCCATAGCAAGAAATTCTGTTGAGATGGTAATGCACCATTCAGGAAATTTAGACGTTTAATTGAACATGTGAGAGTGGAGATGAGCTGAAGATCGGCATTAAGAGTGAACATTTTTTTGAGTTTGAGATGGCCTATTTTAAGATGAGTTTGCATAGGGTGAAGCCGTGAAGGTTGTGTGTGAGTGGAGGAACAGAGGACGTAAGACTTGAGAAGCTTTGGCATCATTTGGGTGAAGCTGATGGGAGGTGGATGAATGGCTAGGTGAAGTGCGGGGTGAAAAAGCAGAAGGAATTGGGAGGTCATTGAAGTCTTGTTGGATGGAGCGAGTTTTAGAATTAGGCTGACATAGGAGTATGTGATCAGCGTGAGAGAAGAGGAAGTGGAAGGCAGAGTGGAGTTGAGTTTGGTTTGTACAAGTGTTTTGGAGGTGAAGGTATGTTCATGAAAAGCAATGTGATGGGAGATGATTATTTTCCTTGTGAGAACATTAGCAACGATATCCTTCTTGAGTGGAAGAGTAACTGAGTAATAAATATTCCATGGGGGCGGGCTGAGTTTGTTTAATGTGAGAGGTTGAAGCCAAGGAAAACATATACAACCAAAAGCTCTGAGGTGAGCATAGGTGGGAGGTTTGGTGCATGTGCTCGTAGGGCGATTTTTGTTTGCCGGACTTGGGAGTTTAATTTATTGACGAGGCAATTTGTAGTGAGAAGGGATTTGGTCGAGAATTGAAGTGCAAGAAGCATTGAATGTAGGAGGGTAGGTTGTCTCTAGGAGATGATGATATTTGCATTTGACAATGCCATTTTATTTTGGGGCATAGGGATAGGTCTGGGTGTGAGTAATGCTATGATTAGATAGAAATTTTTATAAGGTGTGAGAGGTGTATTCACTATCATTGTCGAACCTTAGTGTTTTAATGTGAACATTAAAGTGATTTTTGGCCATTAAGGTAAATTCAATGATTTTTTGTGTTGTTTCAGCTTTAGCGTGTATAGGAAACGACCAACTAAATATGGAGAAATCGTCAATTAAAAGCACATAGTGATGGCATTGTTGGGGATGAGGAAGTAAAACACCGCGATAAAGCAACCAAGAAAGTAAAAAGCAACAGAAATAAAAGGACACTAGAATTTAACGTGGAAAAATCTGAACTCAGGAAAAAACCACGGAGCCATACGACACCTAGAAATCCACTATAAAAATGAGGAGAAATAAGTACATCTCTCTCTCTCTCTCCTTGCTTATCTTCTATCTTACACTGTTCTCACACTCTAAACATAAGAGAAAGTCAATTAAATAACACCAAGGGATGCCACCCATTAGAAGAAAGAGGAAGAAAACTATCCAGTTCGTCTCGAAGCGCTGCGTCGCTAATTTGGAGCGCTGTGGCACTCAAACCCATAGCGCTGCGACACTTAAACCCATAGCGCTATGACACAGCACAACGTTGCGGCGCTATGCTCTTTATTGTTTCTCCCATAAAATATTGTAGGATCGAGGCGCTAGGGAACACAACGCCAACGTGCTAGGGTACACATCATTGGGGCTTTGCACCTTAACCCTAGCGGGGGAGGACTCCCGCAACCCCAAGCGAGCACGGAAAATTAAACTGAGGTCCGAGGTAACAGTACAATCTGATTGATCGGCACAATTATATTCCACAGACTAACAAACATATGCTTCAAGACAGTTAAAAATATATGAAAAAAATTATCCCATCCACAATTTAGAATTAACAGCTGCGATTTTTGAACTTAAGATATAGAGACATCACTTATATGGAGACAGGTGTGAGGTTTTTACATATCATAAATGCCTTCAATATATATTTAATTAGAAGAAGCTTAATCTAAGACATAGATGGTGGTTGGAGCTTATCAATGATAATGTTTTAGATATACAATATCATCGTAGAAGGAAAAATGTGGTTAGATGAATTAAGTAGAAAGACTTATTGAAGTGCAAATTGGTTACTAGTCTAAGAGGAACAAATAATTAAAGATATGAAAAGACTGGAGATTTCAGTGATAAATCTTAAAGATATAAAATTCATATTAAATTAGTTGGTGATACAATCAATATTGAAGGATCAGATATATAATTCTTTATCTGAAGATAGTGGCTTCCAAGAAATCATAAGTAAGATAAAGCAAGATATTTGAAAAATTTTATGTTAGATGAAGAGAAATTCTTAAAATATAAAGGCATAATTTGCGTTCTAAATCTTGACAATTTAAGACAAGAAATATTGCAAGAAGCAAATATTACTAGTTATACAATTAATCTAGGCAATAATACAATGTATCATGAGCTTAGAAGAATATTTTGGTGGCCAGATTAAAAAAAGTGTTGCAGAATTTATGGCAAAATATATTTCATGTCAAATGATTAAAGCAGAACATCAAAAATCAGGTGGACAATTGTAACTTTTACCAATACTTGATTGGAAATTAGATGAAATTGCAATGGATTTTTTAATTCAATTACCTGAATTAAGATAAAGCCGTGATGCTATATAGGTTATTGTGGATTAATTAACAAAATTTGCTCATTTCATGCCAATTAAATAGATTGATTCAGTGAAAAAATAGCAAATGTATTTGTTAATGAAATTGTGTTATTATATGGGGTGCCAAAATCTATAGTTTATGATAGATTTGTTAGATTTATCTCTAAATTATGGAAGAAAATTAAAAAAGCCTTTGGTGCTAGACATTCAACACTGCATTCTATCTTCAAATAGATGGGTAATCAGAAAGGTCAATTTAAACTTTGGAGGATTTACTTTGGTTGTGAGTACTGGATTTTGGTAAAAATTGAGAATTACATTTTACATTATTAGAATTTTCTTATAATAACAATTTTCAATTCAACATCGGAGTGACACCATATGAAGCTTTCTATAGAAGAAAATACAATACACCTTTATGCTGGGCAGAGGCAAGGAAAAAAGTCAATATTGAGTTAGTAAGTGATGCTAATAATAAAATTAGATTAATTATAGACAGATTGAAGGTAATACATGATAGACAATGGAAATATTATGATGCAAAGCACAATTCAGTTGAATTTGAAGTTGGTGAATTTATTTTTATTAAAATTAGTCCAATGAAATGTGTGCAATATTTTGGAAAGATGAAAAAAATTGAGCCCACGATTTGTTGGATCTTTTGAAATTTTTGAAATGATTGAAAATATGGTTTACGAGTTAGCTCTACCGGTGCATATATAGGGAATACATAATATTTTTCATATATTTGCATATCGTAAATATATATCTGATTACTCAAAAAGGATTTTGTCAAAATCAATTGAATTGCATCCTGATTTAAAATATGTAGAAGATATAAAAGAATACTAGAATATGATGTGAAGCGACTAAGGAATTGAGAGATACTCATTGTGCCGATTTTATGGCAGCATTGAACAGAAAGAGAGGCTACATGGGGGAAAGAATTAGAAATGAGATTTCAATATCCTTATTTATTCAACTAAGATATGTCTATTTACTTTTCATTTAAATTTCGAGGATAAAATCTTTATTTGGAGGGGAGATTCTTAGAACCAGAAGCATGAAACAGAAAAAGAGGCTACATGGGAGAAATAATCAGAAAAGAGATCTCAATATTATTATTTATCTAACTAAAATATGTCTATTTACATTTCATTTAAATTTTGAGGATGAAAATTTTAAAAATAGGTGAGATTGTTAGAACCTACTGGACCAGTACTGGTTCAATCGAACCGGTCCCCTAACCTATGTAAACAAAATAGAGCGAGCAGGCGAGCGCAAGGGCGAGCGGCCGAGCGAGCGCAAGGGCGAACGAACCGAGCAACTCAATGTGATTGCCAGGGAAGATGCGACTCCTCATGAGGGATATCTCTATTTCACTCGGTCCATTTATAAGCCAAACGAGAGAAACACAAATCAGGAGTAGGGATCGAGAGGAAGAACAAAAAATTGAGCGAAAGATATCTGTGTTTGGTGAGAGAAAGAAGAATAGAAGAGAGAGTAGTATTTTTTTCTTTAAATTTAAAGAGAGAAATTCATGATTTAATTTTATCAAAATTTATTGTTCAATTATTTGTTAGAAAAGAAGAAATAATTGAC
The DNA here is from genome assembly GCA_019514585.1 of Dendrobium officinale. NCBI lineage: Eukaryota > Viridiplantae > Streptophyta > Magnoliopsida > Asparagales > Orchidaceae > Dendrobium > Dendrobium officinale. Next base: position 89,322,352 of record CM033683.1, read on the forward strand.
AACGATCTTTGAGGTTTTATTTTGGTAATAAGGAAGAAAATTTGGATGTAAATGATGCAAGTTATTTAAGTGAAAATTTTGACCAATTTCGGGAAATACTATATTCAATGTGATTAGAAATATAGTTTGTTAGTTAGGGAAGTTCGACATTTGATATTTTTGTTGATGATTTGATAATATTTGATTTCTTCATGATTTTGAGTATAACAATATTTAATGTAAGTAGTATTATTTTGGGCAGGAAAGGAAGTTTAATTGATGAGCTGTGACAAGCACCAAAATCAAGACTTTTTTTTGAGAAAATTTAGGTAAAATTTTAAAATGTAAATTTTGAATCAATTGAAATTAATTAAATTATAGTTTTAAGATAACTGTGCAAATTCATGTAATTATGTATGTGATCTTAGGTGTTGTATTAAAGAAGATCCTATAAATTCTAAAGAAATTTGGAAGAGGGTCGACACATGAAAGTAAAGTAAAGTGGGTGATTACGTTTATTTTAATGTAATTATATTTTTATTTTGTTTCATTATAATTATTGAATATTGTATAATGCATATATACTTGTTAAAGTTTAAGTGTTTAACATGCATCAAATTGAATCGTACTCTATAATATATGTATGAAAAATGCTTAAGACATATTATATATATATATATATATATATACACACACACACACACATGTGCAATATAAAATGGAATAAATTTGATGTGGTCATTGACATATATTTTAGGCAGGTCTACCGGCGAATGGATCGTAGATCGATGTCTACGATTAGGAGCTTATATTTCTGATGTTTTCCATGTATCTTTTAATTTCAGTTTTTCAGTTTACTATTTTGACCTTATGGATGTTTAGTCATTGTTGTAGCCCTTTGGGCATTTAAGTCATGCTATTTTCTTTTGATGAGACCTATATAGAGAGGTCTTCTACTTTGTATGAGGTTAATGTTGGATTAATAAATTTTTTGAGATTGTCATTCTTCTTCTTCTTGCTTGAGAGCTTGAGAGAAAGAGAGGAGACCTAGGAGAGGCTCCAACCGGAATACCCAACAGCCCATATAGGTGAGCTCTTGGTCTTATCTTGTTTTTTTTTCTTGTTTTCTTCTTTCCACCTCACCTCCTACACCCTCCCCTTTCCCGTCTCCCTTACCAGCCGACCCAACCAAATCCCCCAAAACTCGTCGGCTTCCCCCTCCTCGCCGCCGGCTCAGGCCAGCCCACCGTCGCCTTGCCCAGCCCCTCCTACCCGTGAGCAATCCCGCCGGCCCCTCCCTGTTTGAATTTTGAATTTCAAAATTCAAATCCCTCATTAACTCTTTCCTAAAATACTTCACCACAAATAGGAAAGAGATTTAATTGAGGTCCAATCTATTTTGAATTCAAATTCAATTCCCTCTCTTCCCTCCCCTCATTTGGAAACTTTCCCAAATTAAATAAATATGAAATTTAAAATCAGATTTGATTTAATTTCTTTGACCCCACTAATTAATCACAATTCTCCCTTTCCCTCCTTGCTTGGCCGGCCACCCCTCTTAGCCGTTTCTCTCTCCACTTGCCACCTAAGCCTCCATTAAGTAGCCAATTAATTCCCCCTAGCAGCCGCCCCTCTCTCTAGCCTAATTTAGGGAGATTTAAATTGCAATTAATCTCTCCCTCTAATCAAAGAAAATCTGAAATTCAAATTTAGATTTTCTCAAAACAAGATCTCCCCACAAATCCCAACTCATAGCCCACCCTCCCCCTTCTCCTCCCCACTCCACCGAAGGCATCCCTCCTTCCTACAAGGTCACGGCTCCATCACCCGTCCCTCTCCCTAGCTCACGACAAGCTCCTCCACCTCTCTATTTCTTCTTCCCATTCAATCCCACTATGAATGGCGGATCCCGAAATTGAAGGCGGATTGGTATTCGATATCTACGGCGACATCCACATCACCCGTTCACCATTCTTCGACGTTGGATTTGGCTCCGACGACACGGTTGAGGACTATTTGAACCATATCCTTCCCACTCTCGTGGACGTCGTCGACGACCAATTCCAAACTATGTTTGGACAATCACCGAACGCTATCCACCACCACCTCCATCGGCGGCTACCTCTCCGGTAACAAAGACCTTCGTCTCCTTCTCCGTAGTAGTGCTCTCCATCCTTGTATGGTTCTTTCTCCGCCGCTAAAGCCAAGAGTGAATGAGTGAGAAGGTGCTCGAGGTGAATTTTCTCATTATTAAGCGTAGGATTTTGTTATGAGCACTTAAGTATTTCTTTTATCATTGGGTGTTGTTTGAATTGTTTGGTTACTTCCAAAGCACATCTTCGCCTAAGCAAATTGAATACTTAGAGTTTATTTAATCCTTTATTTTATTGGTGATAACTTTGTGGTGGTAACGCTTTATTTAATTATCATCTTAATTTTCGCAATCAACTCCTACATGATTCACATCATCTTGGTATCAGAGCATGATAGACATGCATGACATGTTAGAAAAACATCCTAGGGTCTAATCTTGTGTTATAGTTTAATTTTGCATGCATATCATCGCATATCTAAGTTTATTCACTGTTTTTCACTGCTGTTTTTACAATTCCTGCACGCATCTAGTTGAATTAGGTCATACTAACTAGTGTTGTAGTGCTGCCCTTTTGTCCGTAACGTTTCTAAGTGTTTAGAACAACTACACCTTGAAGTTAAACTGCTCTCCTCACTGTTCCTGCAACATTTAGACGTCCTGTAGTGAACTTTAAGTCAGTGTTTAGGTGCTGTCTACACCCTAAGGCCTTCCCAAAACACCTAAGCGACCTAACCTGTAGCTGAACTTTGCTGTCCCGATCATTCCAGCAGTATTTGAAGACTTTTGGAACATATTTCTAGAGTGATTAGCTGCTGCCCTTGACTTAGGAACTCTCCCTAGTGTCCCCTAGCACCTAACCATGGATCCGGAACACATTCAAGCAACCTTAGACTTGATTGTGGGCCAATTGGGAAAGGTTACACAACAAATTAGGGATACCCAAACGAATTTAGCTGAGTTTAGACGCCAAACGGGTGATAGACTAGACAACATCGAAAGGATAGGAAACCCTGCCATCTACACCCCCTCTAGACCCCACTCTCCTTATGGAGACGACAACTGCACTGAATATGGACCTCCTAGAGACCACTACCGACCCAATCAAGAACCGGTAGGACGTGACACACCTTGGAGAGATAACGATACCTAACTTCTTAAGAGTATTAAGATAGATGCCCCGACTTTTGATGGTACGTTAGATCCCCAAGTTTTTCTTGATTGGCTCAAAGGTATGGATAGTTATTTTAAGTGGTACAATATTTCGGAAGAGAGAAAGGTCCGATTTGTTGAAATGAAGTTGACTGGTAGAGCTAACCAGTATTGGGCCAACCTAGAACACATGCACGAAACCCGAGGAGAGTACTCCGTGACTGACTGGGGAACAATGAAACAAGAATTGAAATGGAAGTACCTTCCCCTGTCCTACTACCCTAGGCTATTGGATCGTTGGAATAGGTTGACCCAAGGAAACAAACCCGTGAAAGAATACATTGCGGCCTTTGATGATTTCATGATACGCTGTAACGGAGAAGAAACCACCACTCCTGCCCAACTTCTGTCGATGTTTAGAGCTGGATTAAGAGAAGATCTTAGGAATGAATTGTTTGCAAGAGGAGTGAACACGTTTGAAGCTGCCTGTAGTCTCGTGTTAGATCTGGAAGAATCTAGGAGTCGCACTTTTAGAAACACCGACCCTCGCCCCAACCTGTTCAGGTCTTCCTCTAGCTAACTGTCCAACAAACCCGCTGAGCTCCCGAGTAGTCGACCCTCCCCGAATCAAACCCAACCTCTTCCAGACTATAAAGACAAAACACCAAAACAGGAAGCCCCCAAAACCTCTGCCGGCACTAAGTGTTTTAGATGTCACGGATATGGAAACATTGCCTCCCAATGTTCCAGCCTGTACAAGGTAACTATAATTGAGGAAGTTGTTGAGGAAGAAGAAGAACCCGACATTGATTTGATCCACCATGTGGAAGATGAGGAAGATTTCTTTGAGGATGATACCATTGCTGATTTGATGTTCGTTAGATGTGCCTTGTCCCACCCTAAACCTAATGATGACTGGCGCAGGACGTCTATTTTCCACACTTTTACCAAGATAGGAGACAAGAGTTGTAAAGTCATCATAGACAGTGAAAGTTGCATTAATGCTGTCTCCTCCGCCATGATTTCCAAGCTTAATATCAAGGCAAAACCCCACCCAAATCCCTATAAGGTTGCTTGGATTAACTCAATGACAATTGAAATTAAGGATAGGAGCCTCATCCCTATAACATTTGCTGGATATCAAGAAAAGATTTGGTGTGACGTTTTGGCTTTGGATGTTGGCCAGATCATCCTTGGTCGCCCGTGGTTTTTTGACAACGACGTCCACATTTATGGGAGAACAAATACCTGCGTATTTGAACATAACGGTAAAAAGATTAAACTTGTTCCCTCCCAACCAAAGAATAGTAAGGATGAAGATAAGCCTGCTACCCCTAAAGCCAGTAAAGGCCTACACCTTGTGACTTCTAAAGAAATGGATATAGAATTAACCAAGGATCCCCCATGTACGCCCTAGTAGCTAGGGAAGTTAATGATGATCAAGTGGAGCCTGTCCCTGAGGAGATTAAACCTCTTTTAGAAGCTTTCACTGATGTCTTCCCGGAAGACTTCCCCAATCAACTCCCGCCCCTTAGGGACATTCAACACGTAATAGACCTAGTACCTGGAGCTTTCTTACCAAATCTTCCTTACTACTGTATGAACCCAACTGAACATGCTGAACTGAAGAAACAAGTAGATAAACTCCTACAACAAGGATTCATCAAAGAGAGCCTTAGCCTGTGTGCTGTCCCTGCACTGCTTAACTCTTAAGAAGGACGGCTCTTGGCGAATATGTGTGGATAGCCGCGCTATCAACAAGATTACTGTGAAGTATAGGTTCCCCATTCCCCGACTGGATGACATGCTAGACATGATGACCGGAGCCACCCTCTTTTTCAAGATTGATCTTAAAAGTGGTTACCATCATATTAGAATCCGTCTAGGAGATGAATGGAAAACTGCGTTCAAAACGAAAGATGGACTTTACGAATGGACTGTAATGCCTTTTGGTCTGAGTAACGCTCCAAGTACCTTTATGAGAGTCATGACTCAAGTCCTCAGACTATTTTTAGGAAGATTTGTAGTAGTTTACTTTGATGACATTTTGATCTATAGCACTTCAGTGGATCAACATCTCAATCATCTCCCACAAGTTTGTGAAGTTCTGAGGAAAGAACAGCTGTTTGCTAATCCTGCCAAATGTAAATTCCTCACCAATAGTGTGACTTTCCTTGGATTTATCATATCCAATCAAGGGATATCTGCGGACCCAGAAAAGGTGCGAGATATAAATGAGTGGCCAGAACCCAAGAACATTAGAGATATTAGGAGTTTTCACGGATTGAACACATTTTATCTGAGGTTTATTAGAAATTTTAGCACCATCGTAGCACCAATAACGGACTGCCTTAAGAAAGGAGAATTTTATTGGACTATACCCGCAAATAATGCATTTTAGGAAATTAAGAAACGAATGATAGAAGCCCCTGTAATGAGATTACCTGATTTTTCTAAAGTTTTCGAGATGACCTGTGACGCATCAGGAATTGGCATAGGTGGAGTCCTATCTCAAGAGGGACACCCAGTCGCATTTACTTTAGCAAGAAATTGAATGACATTCGGCAACGGTACTCCACCTACGACAAGGAATTTTATGCTATCATTCAATCTCTTAGGTATTGGCGGCGCTACCTCGTATCTCAAGAATTTGTTATCTTTTCGGATCATGAGGCTTTGCGATATATTAATTCTCAAAAGAAACTCAATGCATGGCACGGCCGTTGGGTCGAATTCCTCCAAGAATACACTTACACAATTAGACATAAGGCCGGAGCTGAGAATAAAGCAGTATATGCTTTGAGTTGTCGGATAATGGCCATTAGAGAAATGAGAATGAAAGTTGTGAGATTCGAACGTATCAAGGAAGACTATAAGGATTGCCCTGATTTTCATGAGATTTACACTTTGTTGACTCTGGGGCATGACCGAGTCACTGATGATTTCTTAATTGAAGATGAATACTTATTTAAGGCCCAGAAACTCCGTATTCCTAGAACGCCCTTGGAGAGTATCTTGTTTGGGAATTGCACGCCGGTGGATTAGCTGGTCACTTTGGACAATTCAAGACCATTGCTGCCCTAGAAAACCGATTCTACTGGCCTAGTTTAAAGCGTGATGTTAGTAGACTTTTAAAGAGGTGCCACACCTGTCAACTCGCTAAGCAACGCAAGCAGAATACGGGACTTTTACACCCCACTTCCCGTACCTAATTGTCCATGGCAGGATGTGAGTATGGATTTTGTTCTTGGTTTACCAAAGACTGTGAGAAAGCATGATTTGATTTGTGTAGTTGTCGACCGTTTTTCGAAAATGGTCCATTTCCTCCCATGTTCTAAAACTTTTGATGCCTCCCGAATTGCTAAGCTCTACTTTGACGAGATCGTTAGACTTCATGGCTTTCCTAAGACCATCGTTTCCGATAGGGATGTCAAGTTTACAAGCTATTTATGGAAAACCCTATAGCACAAGATGGGCACAAAACTCCAATTTTCAACAGCCTTCCACCCCCAAACCGATGGGCAAACCGAAGTGGTTAACAGAAGTCTAGGAAACATTCTAAGGAGTTTGGTAGGGGAAAACATAAGGGATTGGGATTCCAAGCTTCCTATTGTTGAATTTTCTTACAACAACTCCGTCAATTGAACCACTGGTCTTAGTCCTGCCGAAATCGTATACGGATACCTACCCAGACAACCGATAGATTTACTTCCCATGAGTCCTAGGTTTAGAGCGTCAGAGTCAGCATCTGCATATGCATCCCACCTTCAGGAGTTGCATAAAGAAATTAAAATAAAAATTGAGCAAAATAGCACCAAATACAAATTAATTACTTATCAAAAGAAAAGGTTTAAAGAATTCGAAGTTGGAGACTTTGTGATGGTGCGAATCTGTTCAGAGCGTTTTCCTCCCGGATCCGCGAAGAAGTTGCATGCGAGAAGCGCCGGACCGTTCAAAATAATTTCCAAGATAAATAGTAATACTTACGTGCTGGATCTCCCCGAGGGTTTTAATATCAATCCTACCTTTAATATAGAAGATTTAGTAGCCTTCGAGGGACCAGAGTTTAACCCCCATAATCCACTTACAAATGAGCCTTGTGTGGACCTACCTGGTGAGATCCCTAGCCTACCTCCACTCCCCAAATTGCCTCACTTACCCAATGCGGAGAAAATAGAAGCCATACTGGATGATGAGATCATTTCCACGAAGGAAGGAAGACGCCGAAGGTACTTAGTGCACTGGAAAGGGACCCCACCGACATAGGACACTTGGATTGATTGAGAGAAGCTACAGATCCTAGACCCAGATCTCTTAGAGTTGTACGAGAGCGCCAGAGATACTCACTCGACGGGGTCCAGTTTTCTCCCACCTGGGGAGAATGATGAGGTCATCGACAGACATTTTAGGCAGGTCTACCGGCGAAGGAATCGTAGATCGACGGCTACGATTAGGAGCTTATATTTCTGATGTTTTCCATGTATCTTTTAATTTTAGTTTTTCAGTTTACTATTTTGCCCTTATGGATGTTTAGTCATTGTTGTAGCCCTTTGGGCATTTAAGTCATGCTATTTTCTTTTGATGAGACCTATATAGAGAGGTCTTCTACTTTGTATGAGGTTAATGTTGGATTAATAAAATTTTTGAGATTGTCATTCTTCTTCTTCTTACTTGAGAGCTTGAGAGAAAGAGAGGAGACCTAGGAGAGACTCCAACCAGAATACCCAACACCCCACATAGGTGAACTCCTTGGTCTTATCTTTTTTTTTTTTTTTTTTCTTTTCTTGTTTTCTTCTTTCCACCTCACCTCCTACACCCTACCTCTTCCCCTCCCCTTTCCCGTCTCCCTTACCAGCCGACCCAACCAAATCCCCCAAAACCCGTCGGCTTCCCCCTCCTTGCCGCCGGCTGTGCTAGCCGCCGGCACAGGCCAGCCCACCCTCTCTTCCCTCCCCTCATTTGGAAACTTTCCCAAATTAAATTAAATCTGAAATTTAAAATCAGATTTGATTTAATTTCCTTGGCCCCACTAATTAATCACAATTCTCCCTTTCCCTCCTTGCTTGGCCGGCCACCCCTCTTAGCCGTTTCTCTCTCCACTTGCCACCTAAGCCTCCATTAAGTAGCCAATTAATTCCCCCTAGCATCCGCCCCTCTCTCTAGCCTAATTTAGGGAGATTTCAATTGCAATTAATCTCTCCCTGTAATCAATGAAAATCTGAAATTCAAATTCAAATTTTCTCAAAACAAGATCTCCCCCCAAATCCCAACTCATAGCCCACCGCCCCCTTCTCCTCCCCACTCCACCGACGGAATCCCTCCTCCTTCCTCCAAGGTCACGGCTCCATCACCCGTCCCTCTCCTTAGCTCACGGCAAGCTCCTCCACCTCTATATTTCTTCTTCCCATTCAATCCTACTATGAATGGCGGATCCCGAAATTGAAGGCGGATTGGTATTCGATATCTACGACAACATCCACATCACCAGTTCACCGTTCTTCGACGTCAGATTTGGCTCCGACGACACGGTTGAGGACTATTTGAACCGTATCCTTCTCACTCTCATGGACGTCGTCGACGACCAATTCCATGACTACGTTTGGACAATCACCGGACGCTATCCACCACCACCTCCACCGGCGGCTACCTCTCCGGTAACGAAGACCTTTGTCTCCTTCTCCGTAGTGGTGCTCTCCATCCTTGTATGGTTCTTTCTTCGCCGCTAAAGCCAAGAGTGAATGTGTGAGAAGGTGCTCGAGGTGAATTTTCTCATTATTAAGCGTAGGATTTTATTATGAGTACTTAAGTATTTTTTTTATCATTGGATGTTGTTTGAATTGTTTGGTTTTTGGGACCCATTTCTGACGTTCTTTGTAGATGGTGGCAGATCTCCGAGAAGCTGTACTGGATGTCACGCCTAGATCAGTTCTTCTTTCTTTTTATCTTCCTCATTTCTTCGAGGCTTTGGCCTCCAGACTTGTTTTCCTTTCCATCGGGACCTTTCATCGACAGATACCTGAACATATGGTTCAGGCGTCATGCCCCGATGTTCACTGCATGGAATGTATTTTCTTTGTCTTTTTACCGCTACAACAGATAGGCGCTTCCTCGGTGGGGTTCTCCTGGCCTCGATCATTAGTGGCCGTTGGTATATCTTCTTCTTCTTCAGACATTTCTCTTTCACGGTCTTCAGGACTCGGTATACCCGAGCTGAAAGAGTCTCAGGCTCTTTCTTCCTTGGAGGGATTGGGGCTTCAGGTCGTTGATCCCAAAAAGATTACTTTAGCTCCCCAGTAGAGCTATTTCTCTTAACCTACTTCAGATTTGCAAACCCATTCCGGGTTGGACTGGTAGCTTCAAACTTTTGGGCAGGTTGGTTGAAGGGTGGACCGGCACCAGTTGCTGCTAAGCTCGGAGTTCAGTATTCATCTTCCTTCTCTGCCTCCTTGTAGGCCTCCCTCCAGATGAGGAGGCTTCATCATTATATTTACCAGGTGCAGATAACCCGGTTGACAGGGGTGTGGTGTTTGTAGTCACCACAGAGACTCTTCCACCATTCACAATTCTCCTGGTGGTTGGGGCCTCAGGCTGTGATAGCCTCTCGAATATAGAAACCCTATTACGAGGATTTTCAGCAACAGGTCGTTGTGCCGGCAGATGCACATAACGGGTGGGAGCTTCATTAGCATTGAGTCTCTTGGCAAACCTCTCGGCATTCTAGCCATTCGTAGGAATGGCGGCAGTCCTTGCAACAACTGTAAGGAAATCAACGCTACCGAACTGGATGGTAGCCCTGGTATTTCCAGTGTTAATGATCGCATTTGCCAGTTGAATCCTGGCTCCTCGCCCTAGCTGCACGGTCATCGGGGTGTTCTGTAGATTCATCTGCATAAATGAAAGGCAAGGGTTAGTAATCAGAATCTGATACATCACCCCGCACTTTCAAAATACAGAGACTTGCACAGAACAAAAATGGACAAAAATAATTAGCATAAGCAAGCAAATAAAAATAAATTTAAAAACTCCGCTAAATGCCATATGAATTTGCTAAATTATCATTTCAGAAAATTCAAAGTTTTGATTCGTTAAATGATCATTTTGAAAGACTCAAAATTTTGAGTACGAGTTGATATTACTGCTACTATAGCACTGAGACGACTAGCCAAAGATGGAAAGAGAAACTAATTCCCAGCGGAGTCTCCAGAAATCTGTGGGCTCCGAAAATTCGGCCCCGGCCTCCACCCGCACATTGCTTTTCTTCGGCGAGGGAGTTTTAATGGAATATATTCCGGGGTATATTTTGGAAGACAGATGAGTTTGTAGATAAGACACAACCTAGAGATTTCACCCTCATTTTGTGAGGACTTTATAATATGAGTTCTGGTTTCCTATAGGCGCATGCCCCTATAGTTAATTACCCCTCTCGATAACTAGCGAGAACTTTCGATTAAGGCCAGTCGTCAATTAGATACGTAGAGATACGTAGTATCTGGCATATAGTAGCAGCATGGGTTTATGTATTTGGGAATTGGGTTTGAATGTTTGAAAATTTTAAGGTTTTGTATTTAAAATAGAAATTTTACCATCTCACAGTTAAAGTGGATGGTGGGGGAATGTATGATGGACCAGATCAAGATCCCATGGTTCCGTCGTCCCGGGCTATCGTAGTCCCTGGTCTACTTAGTCAGATGAGGTAATCGACCCAACCTGACAGAAGGATCCTTGTCGGCAGCCATGGGTTGCTTCGTCCAAGGGAACCTGATGTGAAATACAAATGATGTGAAAACCACTAGGAGTTACTTCAAGAAATTAGAGAGAGAAAAGATTAAAGTTTTGCTCCTTTAAATTTAACGCTAACACATAAAAGTGAGTTAGGAATTTGAAAATTTTAACTTTATTAGGTTCAAAGAAATGCAATTGAAATTAACCAAGACAATTCTTTCAAAGTTCCAGGAGATTTAAATGCAAAGTACAATTAACAAAAGTCCAACATTTAACAATGAGAATTTCACCACGAGGACGTCTAACTCACTTATTAGTAGGCTTTTAGCGGATAAAGAAGAGCCAAATAATGAGAGATATTACCACTACAAAGATGGCGCCGAAGAACTTTGTTGGTGGAGAGGTAGCCGGTGGGGATGGATGTAGTGGGTGGCTTACGAGGCTCCAATCGTAGCTTGAGAACCGTCGGTCGATGATGCTCATAAGAATCGGGACGACTCGATCCAAGTATTCTTCAACTGTGACGTCGTCTTCAAATCCTACGTCAAAGCACGAAGAGTTTAAGATGTTGATGCTTCCGTCGGCGTTGAACACAAGACCCTATTCAAACTCGGGATCCGCCATTCAACATTGAAGAGAATCGGAGAGAGAGGTGTCGTCTTTTCCTCTTCTTGCTGTAATTTCCCAAGAGAGGGAGTGAGGAGGTGGTCGGCCAAAACAGAGGAGGGGGCGGGTGGATGGGATGAGGAAAATTGGGTTAGGAGAGGGGAAGAGGAGAGTTACACAAATCTGAAATTAATTTCAGAATTTGAGTAAATTAGAGGGAAGCAAATTTGAAATTGATTTCAAATTATCAATAGAATTAAGGGGCAATTAATGGGCATTAATGTGGCCCATTAAAGAGGAGGCCGGCTGCTCAAGAGAGAGAGAGGGAGAGGGCGATTTCAAAAATCTGAAATTTAATTCAGGTTTTGAACGAAATTAGGGGAGGATTAATTTGAAATTGATTTCAAATTAATGGGGTAATCAATGCCTTAATTGGTGGCATGAATGAGGGCCCATCCATGGTGGCCGGCGGCTTCAAGAGGGAGGGATTTGGTGTGGGAGCAAGTAATTAGTTTCCAAATTGGCACATGAGGTTTAGGAAAGGTTAAAATGAAATCCGTTTGAATTTGAATTTCATCATACTTCGAATGTTAAAAAAATTTCCTAATTAGGGAAATTCCGAAATTGGAAAGTTTGTGAAATTCAAATTTTGAATTTTCAAAATTGGAATACGTGGGGAATGGGGATGAGCCCGGCGGTTGAAAGTCTCGCTGTCGGATGGTGGTGGTGGGGTGGCCGACGGTCAAGAGGGAGGCTAGGGCCGGCGGGTTAGGGAAAAGGAAGGGAATCGGATGACGGGGATAGGTCACGAGTCACAGACTCTTCCAATGACTGGTGGGTATTGCGTTTCGCCCTCACCTTGGGCTCTCGTTCTCCTCTCTAGCTCTCCACAAGAAGAAGAAGAAGACAAGATAACTAAAACAAATTTTCATTCATAATATTCATTAAGCTCAAAACAATACATGAGACCACTATATATAGTTCTAAACTCATACAAAGAGAAAATACGAAATTGCCCTCTGGGCTACAATAACAAAGTAACTCTCCACAGGGGTAAAAATGGAAAGACTGCAAATAAAACAAGATAATAATAAAATACATCATGACATCTAAATCAAAAGTAGAGGCGCTGAATCGTGGCCGTCGATCTGTGGTTTCGCCGGCGATAAACATGTCGGTAGCGTCTGTCGATGTCCTCATCAGAACCTTGTAGACATGGGTTGAATGTTTGTCTAAGGGGACAAATTTGTATCCACATTAGCTAACAGAGGGCTTTGTGCCCTATCGATTATATCCTATTGATTCATATCTCAAGGATTTGATGCCAATAAGGAACGTATCGGTGCTGGCCATAACCGGTATTTCGTGGTGCCATTTGGCGGCAAAACCACTCGGTTCAGAGGGCCCTGAGCCATAACCGTTTATCCCGCAGTGTCATTTGTCGGCAAATCGCCGATTAGAGGACACGTACCACGTCCTTATTGACAAGAGATTGTTTGAGAATGGATCATAGTGATATTTTTTACTAGGCATTTAGCTCTATGTGAGCTAAATTTAAATTTGTCCACCTCGGCAAACTGTCATGGAGGGTGGATGGATTTTGCTGTAATTGATTGATAGTGTTGAATTTCAACTTTAAATATCTTGGATTTTGGCAGTTGAGAATATTTGAGAACCCCTCCGGTTGAGATCTTCGTTCAACACGGCCATCATCGGGGTATTATGGGGTTATTTCCATTTCTTGATTGAATCCTGTCAACTTTGTCGGGCTATTGATAGAGGATCAGGTTTCGTAGGCTTTATGCCTTTACTAGTGATTTCTCTTTGATATAGACCTTGAAGGCCTAATATGAATGTATTTAAATAAATATATCGGTCGCCACATCGTATATTTATTTGATGGTTCGAACCCTGTCGACTCCTATTGATCCGCATAGAATGATCGGATTCGAACTTTAATTCACTTATTGACCCGCGCAGCATCCCTAGACGTCACGTGTATACTTATAACATGCTCGTCGGGGCCCATGCGGGTGTTTGCGGGCATTTGATAATTAAACCCTATCAACTCCTTTTTACCTACTCAGGAGGATCGGGTTCAAATTTATTAACCTGTGCAACATCCCTTGATGTCACATGTATATCAATAACACGCTCACCGGGGCCCATGCGAGTATTTGGGGGTAAATTTTATGATTATTTGATGAAGCTTGTCGACTCCTACCTACCTACTTAGGAGGATCATGTTCAAATTTATTGACCAGCGCAATATCCCTAGACGTCACGTGTGTTTCTAAAACATGCTCGGCCCATGAGGGTTTTGTGATTGCATTTATCCCATGTGTATTTATGTGTATACAAACTACGGTGCATGTACGGGGGTATTTTGCAATATTTGTAAACGTCTTCTGTCCGCTTGCAAGGATATTGCGGATCTGGTGGCGTGTCGTAGTAGCTTCTGGATTAAGTTATTTGCTACTTTGTACAGGTAGATTGTCGTGCACTATTTGTTACTTCCTGCAGGTGGATCATAGTGCACTATCGAATCTTCTGCTTTATGTTTGTTAATGTTTGCATTCATTGTAGTTCTTTGGCATTTGTTCGTATATTGTGTATAATATTCATAGCGGGGCTCCAGCAGAAGCTCGTGGGAACTTATATCTGTCGCATTCTTTATGCACTTTGTTGTGGTATGTAGTACATCCGCCACTGCTACAAGTAGGCAGGTAAATGTATTCTTTCACAGACTAGAATTGACTTCAGGATACTGCATTTACTGAAGTCTTTCTGCATCTACCCATAAGTGGAATGTGGTGCATACATCTGTATTCGTAGAGAACCCGTATGTATTGCAGATCTTTTACATTAGCTCACAGATATCGAGTTGAATATATAACGGGCATCCTTCAGTAGCTTGTGAGTATTTATATTTGTTGTAGTCACTTTGCACTCTGCTTGTGGACAATGCATTGGGTGCCAATGGTCTCCCATAGCTGCTTGCAGGATTTGGTATTTGTCGCAGTCCTTTTGTATTTTGCTTGTGAATACCACGTTTGACGTACAATGGATATTCTACGATAACTCGTAGGAGCCTACATCCACTGCATATCTTCCATCTTTCCCTGTGTTGTTTATTGACTGCAAATGTGTTGTGGCATTTGTTATTCGTTGTTGATTGTCATCGTTGCACATGTGTATGTTTTGCTGCAATTGGTGTATTTGCTTGTGCGTCTTTCAATTCTTCTAGCATCTATTGTCTGTATTCTCAAGACATTACAAGCTTTTGTCAAGTTCTTCATTGTTGATAGAGAAGATTTACACTTTTGTTGGAATAGCTTTCATTGGTCAACTACAACATCCATTGGAGCTCTTATACGATAGTCATTCTATTGAGGTGATGATTCCTATTGATTGTTGCTTGGGGATGAATCATGCTTACAAATTAATTATCATGCCCTAAGGCCCTCATGTAGTGACTTTGCGATCAAGCCATGCCTTTCAGAATCTCTTTTTGTATTTGACTTGAGATGATTGTCATTCATTTATCCTTTCATTTTCATAGGCATGTTACAAGAGAGTTGTTTGTTCAAATATTTCAAACTCCACATGATGCTATTTAGCTCATGTTCAAGATATCTCTTGCATTTGCTTACTTGATCCTTGCTTGAGTTCAAGTAGCAAGCTCAAGTTATAACTCAAGTTCTCATTTAGTTCTAAATTTGGACCTTTATTTATTCATTGACATAGGTCTCAGTTCTAGATTGAGTTTGAGTAGAAGTTCTAGGTCTTTTGCAATGCACTTAGATCCCTTTCATCATTCATTTGAATTCATATTTAGACTTATCATAATTTGTTTGAACTTGAGTTTTTATGCATTTTGTTTAAGTTCAAATTATCTGAATTCAGTCCAAGTCTAGAAGTCCTCTGTTGTCCTTTGAATTCAAGTGTTCAATGTCAAGTCCGCTACAATCCAAATATTTATCTTCAAGTTCAAATGCTTAAGGTCTTAGCACTTAGTTTCCTTGAGCTCGAGTCCTCGTTCAGTTCAAGTTCAAGTGCGAGTCCAAACTTATTTTTTTGTGGACAAAAAATCGGCAGCCTCTCGGCGTCTCTTCCATTTAGGGGAAAAAACCAAGAGACAACCTTCCCCTCGACGCTACGTTAGCGCTTCAAGTAGGTGTCAAAAGACACCGCAGTTGCATATTTTATTTTATCCCCGTCCGCTACATGAGCGTTTAAGGGTTTTTTTTTTCTAAATATGTCATTGAGGTCAACATTTATCAATAAATACCCCACTTTATATGGCAGTGATAACAAGATGGTGGATATTGCTGGAGATGAGTTCGAGTTTCTTGATGATATGAGAATATTGGAGATTGTAAATTTTTCTCTTGATGAATCAGAGTTAGAAGCAATGATATTTAATGATGATGATATTGACTTTTGAAGCTAATCATATTATTCCCTTTACTGAGTAGTTGAAGCTTGATGTTGTACTAAATAATTTTTTGCTCATATTTTTATGATTATATTAGACATTTTGTACTAAATATTTTATATTATAAGCTAGAAAAGTTATCATGTCATTGATTTATTATTGTTTGTCATTTATAATATGATGTTACATTAATTTCTATACACTATACAAAAAAAAATTGTAAAGCCGTTTTCGTGTCATACCCGTGTCCTATATTTTCATGAAAAGTTATGTCTTGCGTCCGTACTGTTGTGTCCGTTCATCATGGGCTAGAATCCTAGCATTCTATTGAGCCAAAACTCCATAGTAGTCCTTGCTTATAGTTTGAGTTGCCTAAGTTGCATTGGGTTTGTCGGTACTTTCATCCTCTCATCTTGACTTCTTGGGATGGACAATATAGCCATAAATTGATGTACCTTGCATTAGCCTTAACCTTGTTAATCAAGTCATCTTGAATGCTTGAATTGAGTTCAAAAATTTGTTGATTATGAGCCAATTGAAATTGTCTAGAACTCGGTGCTCTCCAAGTTTGTAGTCGTCCATAGCCTCAAGTCACCCAAAATTGAATCTTGAGCAATTCACCCAAGAGTTGTTTTTATTTTGGTCCTCATTATTAGGATGCTAAATTCACTCAAGAAACTTGTGGAAATACCCATTTATGAAGGCAATTCACATAAAAGAAATTGTTAATTCCCCTAGAGTACTCACCAACCGACTTAGGAATTTTCATTATAGGAACTCGCCAAGGGTAATCTCCCTCAATTTAGAACTCATCTAAAGTTTCCATGCTTAGCAATGTACTATAAGCCTAACTGGCACATTGTACAATAAGTGTTGTAGCCAATTCTATAACGCACTTGAGAGACTCATGAAGTAATCCATTTATACAACAACAACAACATCAAGCCTTTATCCCACTATGTGGGGTCAGCTACATAAATCCTTTTTCTTCATTGTGCCCTGTTAAGAGTCAAATTCTCATTTAAATCTAATAAAGAAAGGTCGTTTCTAATATTTTATAACCAAGTCTTTTTAGGTCTACCTCTAGCTTTCTTAACATAGGCCAAATCTAATACATCTAGTCTCCTAACATGGTAATCGGAAGGCCTCCGTTTTACATGACCAAACAATCTAAGGTGACTCTCTAATCTTATCTGCCACCGGAACTACTCTAACCTTTTCATGGATATGCTAGTTTTGTATCTTGTCTTTAAGAGTAAATCCACTCATCCACTTGAGCATCCTCATCTCAGCAACACTAAACTTAATATTATGCTTCTCTTTTGATGGCCAACATTCTGCGTCATAAAGCATTGCAGGTCTCATGACCATCTTATAAAAATTTCCCTTTAAGTTCGAGTTGTACTTTTCTATCACACAACAAACCCGAAGCATTCCTCCACTTCAACCATCCAACTTGAATTCTACTAATAATATCCCCATCCATTTATAGAGGCAATTTAAAAAAAAACTTGTCAATTCCCTCAAACGATTAGTGGTTCTCATCAGAAGAACTCGTCAAGGGTACTCTCTTTCAATTTAGAACTCAGAAGACGTGTCCCTGATTAGCAATTGACCACAACCTAAATCACATATTGCACAACTTGCTTTCTAGCCAATTCGATGATGATGACCTAGATAATCTCCAAAAATAGAAAGTAGTCGAGCACAGGCACATGATAAATTATGATGTAAAAAAATCACATAAAAAATATGATGCAAAATCTTACCATAATTATTTATTAAATGTCTATTTGAATTATTTTTCTGTAGCTCGGTTCAACTCACTCTTATCCGTTTAAAGAGGTTTGGCCGGATTCTCTGTAAATCAATTTCCTAAGAGATTTATTGATACCTAGCATTTCTCTCCTTTGGGCTTTTTGTCTTTGATTCTATCTAGCGAAGTCATGGGATCTTTCTATGGACATTTTTTAATCCATAAACGTGATGTAGGAGATGATTTAATTTAATTTGTTTTTTAATTTGCGTCCTGAATGTTCAAGCTCTGTTTAAGTAGAAAAGAAAAATCCTTCTATTTTCGTTCGTTTTATTAACTTGCATATTGCTTGAAACCTTATTAATTGAAGTGGAATGTTGAAAACTTCAGTCCATGTTTTTCTCTTCTTGTGGGGCTCAGATTTTTGACCATTATTTCTTTAGCTTTCTGTTCTCGAAAGCATGGCTCAACTAAGCAGGCATTATTGAAAAATACTGAGATTCATTTTTCATTATTGCTGCACTTATTTTCACAGGATTACACCGGCAAGCAAGTTACTGTTAAAAATCTGTATGCAGTTCTGCTTGGTAACAAGAGTGCTCTCGATGGTGGAAGTGGTAAGGTTGTGGATAGCAAGCCAAATGATCGGATATTTATATACTACTCTGATCATGGAGGTCCTGGTGTTCTAGGTAACTAGTTTCATTCCTAGACCCAATCACGATTCAATTGTATTAATCACAGACCTTGCTGACAATCAAAAGCTCTCCAGGAATGCCAAACTTGCCATACCTCTATGCCGAGGATTTTATCAGTTTGCTACAGAATAAATATGAATCCAATAGCTACAGAGAAATGGTTGGGAACTTTGATTTTCTTTTAATGAAAGCAATTGTGTTCTCAGACAAAGTGTAAATATGATAATTTACTCAATTGGCAGGTTATCTACGTCGAATCATGCGAAAGTGGTAGTATGTTTGAAGGTATGATGTCAGAAGACCTTAAAATATATGTGACTACTGCTTCAAATGCAGAAGAAAACAGTTGGGGAACATACTGCCCAATGGTTCCCCCTCCTCCTCCTGAGTATTCGACTTGCCTTGGGGATTTGTATAGTGTGTCTTGGATGGAAGATAGGTTTGTTTGTTGATCTCATCATATTAAAATATTCATTGAAAGCACGGTTTTAATTTTGCATCAAATAATTATAAAATATATTAGTGTAGAAATATCATGTAGTTGGCTCTCTCCCATAGGCTTAGACTTTTGTGTTGAAAATAGGTTTGAGCACTTGTGCAGTAGGCCTAATTTTTCCCTCTTTTTGGTCCGCTCGCCTTGACAAATGTTATCGAAGCCGAAGCTTCTGATGAGGTTGAGCGATTCATAAGCTTCTTGGCTCTAATTGGTCTTTGGTTCTTTCTGTGATGAGCCAGATTTAATAGTAGGTGGACTTCATGGAGACTCAACATAGTTTAGTGGACTTCTGGTGTATGATATACTTGATGCTGTAACAGTTTTTTTTTATAGACCAAGTGATGGCCCATGCTGAGAGTTCTTACATGAGAGACTTTATTAAGGCATGCGAGTATTGAGTTTTAGACACACGTCAAAATAGTTGAAATATATATATTTCTTGACATGCCAAATGGTTTGTCCTATTAAGCTTTTGAGTTGAAAACATGTTGAATATTGTTCTATCAAATTCAACTTTTGTCTCTCTTCGATTTATACTCTCTTATTAGTTTTTTTGCTCAACAGCAGGAACTAGACTTTCCTTGGAATAGTTTAACAATGTTTTTAACTAACTTCTCTTCATTGATGCTATAGAAGAAGGGTACTGTGTTATCTATTTTTCCAATTGACCTCATAGAAATATTGCTAGAATTGAGTTAGCTAATATCGTTTGCACAACTGCAGTGAGAGCCATAATTTAAAGCTGGAAACAATAGAGAAGCAATACCGAACAGTAAGCTGCCATTACAAAGTTCTTTGCAAATTGAATTCCCTCCTGAGTTGCCTAATGGAAATTTAGATCTCTTTTATACAAAATAAGATTAACTTTTTTCCTATGGCAGGTGAAGGCAAGGACATTGAATTTTAACACTTCTAATGCTGGGTCACATGTGATGGAGTATGGGACCAAAAGCATCAAAGCTGAGAAGTTGTATTTGTACCAGGGATTTGATCCTTCAAATGCTAACATCAGTGATAATAATCTTCCACAAACCATTATGCCTTCAGAGGTCATAAACCAGAGAGATGCTGATCTTCTTTTCATGTGGAAAATGGTCAGAACACTTTCTATATTTTTTAATCCTTTCATAGAGCTTAATTTTTTTGCATTTACTTTCTTTAGAATACTTACTGAACTGTTGCCATTGGAGGTTACAATTGTATTTTATGGAAATTTATTCCCCTCGCCAAGACTCAATTACCTCTTATTTATAATCAGAAAATATCTCCACAAGTAACAAATTTATCGGAAGCCTCATAGATATCTGTATAAAGAACGAAAGTAAAGCATGCCAATCATGCGAAGTCACAAATCCCATGCTGCTACAATACCCAAATTCTATTAATAGAAGATTGCAAAACATGAAAGCAACAAGGAATCCATACTCGTTGCCACAACCCACCAAGATCAATGAAGCTAAGTTACTATACTTTAGAAACTCAATTAATTATCCAATCATAGCCTAGAAGTCCTCAAATCATTGTAAATTTTAAGTAAAGGCTCATCAACATCATCTTGAAGTCACTTTCCAACAGCAGGATTGCTATTGTCACAGCTCAAAAAAGTTATAACAGTGACTAATTCTCCAAACAACGTTGATTGAAGCTAAGAAAGATGATTAATACCAATCCAATTTAGCATTTGAAACCAAATTGAACCATAGGGTTTATAAAGGTACATAACATTAGAGAAGACGATCTGCTTTTTTATGTGATCATCATATGTGGATCATCATAAGCATGTTCATCAAAAGAAAGAAGACTAAACTTTTAAAGGAAATAATTACTAAAATAAATAACATAAAATAAAGTCAAGACAATGCTTAGATTGCCAATCCACTAATCTTAGCAACTTTCTATATTTTTGCTAAATATAAACTTTGAGATTTGCACATTCAACCTGGCATAAAAAAAATTCAGCATTGGTGAATTGTTGAATTTAGCCGACCCCAGGTAGTGGGACAAAGGCTTGTTGTTGTTGTTGTGGTGAATTGATATTTGTGAAGTAGATCTTGGCATAATTACTCTACTTTTTTGGTACAAGGTCGGGATGACTATCAATAAAAGTGTTGAATGTGAATTCCTAAGGAGAGGTGAAACAAGAGAGTAATCCAAGGTATTGGTGACCAATCTATGATATGAAGTCAAATTAGATACATTGAAGATTAACAGAATTTTCTACAATTTTAACTGATAAGTATTTGCCCAATGTGCCTTCCTAGTAGTTAATTTTACAAAGGCTTCAATATAAAATATTTCTGGGTTTATATTTATTTATTTGGTTAAATTGACCAATCAAAAGTAGTTGAAATGGATTGGGGATTATACTCCTAACATCCTAATCTAAAATTATTTTTAAGGGTTTGATTTGGTTTGGTCGGTTAAGTTAGGCTAATACATTTGGGAAGGTGGATGTCTCTATCTATTTGGATTCCAAAGAGACATGTTGGGCTATTTCGATGAATTGGCCTTCTTAAAGTTATCTAATTGTGTTGGGCCCAACTAGAGTCCTTTTCCTTGCGTCCTTGTCTAGAATCGCTTTCAATGGTTAAACTTGATTTGGTTACTTGGTTGGCTTAACCTAGCTTAGAAAGTGAGATCCTCTTTTACGGGAGTTTTTGGCTTATTTGACTAATTCTGATCAAACAAATGGTCAAATTGGGTTGACCAAAGTTAGGTATGTTTAAAACATCCTTAAGATGCTCCATGTCCAATGGATTAAGCTAATTTGATGTTTGTGGTCAACTTGATTCATTTGACCTATTTGGGCAAATAGGTAAAATTGGGTCAATTGAGTTCAGTTTGTCTGATTGATGAGTTAGTTGACAATATGAAGCAGGGACATTCTTTATGAACCTAAGATTCATTCAAATTAATTAATCTGAAGTTTAATGATAGTTTCGTCAATTTGAACTCTTAAGGGTTAGTTGGATCAAACTTGATTTTAGAGAACCAATTGGCTAATTTTTGAGGATGTTGACCTCCACAGAAAAGCAAAAAAAAAAAAAAAAATGACGCTTACAAATCCCATGCTGCCACAATGGATCCCCAATGAATACGGACAGGCGACACACCATATGTAAGCAAGTATAAAAGATTGTAGTAAATGCAAATTCCTTCACCATAAACACAATAATATACATGTAGACGATGATAAGCAACAGACAATGAATGCTAGGGTGCCATGCACTTGTTGCATGTCATCCGCCTTTGTCTTTGGGAATCAGTGTATTTGTCTGATACTGAATGGTTGTTGACTTCAGGGGCACCAATGACCTATCGTAGAAGATTCGTCACACGCACAACATGCTATCTACAAACAAACATAGAAGCCTGTGATGAATGCAATTATCTACAAACAATTGCAGAAGATTCGTTAGTGCATGACAATTTACCTGGATAAAGCAACAAATGATCTGCAGTGCAACACTACGATTCACCTGTAAGCAAAATTGTGGGCCACTGATAAAATGAGGCAACATATTTGCGAGGTCAGGCTATCACGCCAAATAGATCAGTCTACTTGCCGACGAAAGGTGGAAGGTTCCTAATACGTCGTATATAGTATCTGCCAGCAGAAATACAATCGTGCAGGTTGAATGTTGACGAAGATGACAACATGCAAAAGATGAATGAGCCAATTGTATTGTCAACGCGTTGCTACGCCAAACCATCGGATCCGCAACATTCATACAAGCGGACAAAAGACATTTATAAATTCCCAAATGAGACCCAGCGCACTGCTAAATCACGCCTCCGGATCCGAAACACTTGTACAAGCGAACATAAGGTGTATCTCAAGCTTTAAATGAAATTTTGCACAAACTTTAGCAACGATCATTTAGCTCAAGTAATTATATTTAAATTTTTAAATGCTTACCCCCTTATGCATTAAAATATGATTACCCGTTTGGGTCCCAACGAGCGTGTTATAGGTAAACACGCGATGTCTGAGGATGATGCGCAAAGGAATGAACCTAAGTTCGAGCTCAATCCTTCTATGTTAATAGATAGGAGTTGACACGACTCGAACCATCAAATAAATATATGGTCGTAACGTCCACTGGGATATATTTTTTTACATTCATATTAAACCTTCGAGGTTTATAATAAGAAAAATTCACTAATAAAGGCATAAAACTAACAATGAACTCAATCCCCTGTCAACAAGTAGACAGAGTTGACAAGATTCAATCAACAAAAATGAATACCCTATAAGTACCCGATGATGGCCATGTTGACATGAATCTCAATCGGAGCGGGACCTAAATACTTGATAATGCCTCCCAAATATTCAGGAAAATTAAAAAAAAAATTGAAATAAAACACCTAAACACTTAAAGCAAAAATATTCATCCAACCTCCGCAACAATTTGCCGAGGTGGATAAATATGAAAATCACTTCAGCTCACAAAGAGTGAATGTCTGGTCCAGAATATCACTAGAATTCATTCTCAATCTGTCTCTTGCCTGTAAGGATGTGATGTATGTCATCTAACCGGTGGTTTTGCCGCCAAATGGCATAACAGGTTAATGATTACGACCGAGACCCTATGACTGTGTGGTTTTGCCGCTAAATGGCACAAACCCAATATTTTTTTTTCTCTTTATCATTTGGGAAAGACAAGAAAATCTCAGGGTAACAAACATTATCTAGAATTTCTCTTATATTTGAACCAATAGCTGATGATAGAACTAGAATAGATATTTTTTGTTTTCTACTTATACGGGCCCATATCCTTGCTTTTCTATCAATTTCTAATTCTGACCTTCTCCCCCAATCCGATATTATAGTACTGGTATAGACAAAAATTCCGTTATGTTCCAATTCAGAGCCTGTATGTTTCCCAACGACGTAAAATCATTGAGTAATGAATCAATAGGATATGCTCGATAGACCACAAAGACCTCTGTTAGCTAATGTAGATTCAAATTTGTCCCTTAGATAGATATTCATTCTAGGTCTACAAGATACCCTTGAATGAAACAACCCATGGCTGCCGACAAGGATCCTTATGTCGGGTTGGGTCGGCTACCTTCTCTGCCTAAGTAGACAAGGGATCATGATAACCCGGGATGACGGAAACATGGGATCTTGATCGGATCTATCATCACTACCTTTTCCTTCCACTTTAAGTGCAAGATGATAAATTTCTAATTTTTAATATTAAATTGTCAAATACTAAATTATGTTGTTACTATACTCCAAATACTACATATCTGCTTGATGACTAGCCTTAATTGAAAGTTTTATCTCGTTATCGGGAGGGGTAATTAACTATAAGGGCTTACGCTTATTGGAAACCTGAACTCTGTTAGACCGGCCCAGGATGGGCCGGTTGGACCGGTCCAGCAGGGACCGGTCCGCGTCTACGCGAGACGCTCGCGAGAAGGCCGAACGGGCGGAAACGGCTCTGCCGTGAGCCGTGAAGTTTAGGAGGGAAATTTTGAACGTAAAAGGCTGTTTTAGGAAGTTTATGATTGTCCTTTATGATTAATTTTGTATAATTAGGAGTTTGGGGGGGAATTAGGGGATCATCTTGAATTTGAGTTTTCTCTTTGAGATCTAGGGTTTGCTTTGGGCTCTTGGCTTTGCCGGAGATCGTGGAGAGTTGTTCTTCCTCTCGGATTGAAGAACATATTGTATCTTTGCTGCTTTCTTTGATTTCTAGTGAAATACAAGCAATATCTTGTGTTTTTCTCCTGCTTTTTCCTATTTCCTGCTGCGTTTTCACCGAATTCCTGCTGTTTTGCTGCTGTGGACAGCAGTTGGCTGCTGTATATTTACTGGTTTGGGTTAGAAATACTTGAGAACTCAAGTATTTCCTATCAAATTGGTATCAGAGCACCGATTCGGGACCACCGGTGGCTGAAATTCTGAAATTTCAGCAAGATCGTCGTCTCCGGAAAAAGTTTTTTGTGGATCCGTTAAAAGAAAGATGGCCGGGAAGAAGGTGGAAGTTTTAGAAGGCGAGTTTGGTCAACTGAAGACAGATCTGGAGGGGAAATTCTTGGAGATCTCTACCAACAATGAGAGGTTGGAAGGGAGGTTCGCGGCGATGGAAGAAATGATGAAGAAATTATTGGAGATGAAAACCCATCCAGACACATCGGAAGTGAGAGAGACCACTGACGGCCATGGCGTAGGAGGAAATCCGAACCCAATCCGGGGGAGGAGGAATCCGGAAGTGGAGATTCTTGAAGGTGATGACGACATGCCACCTCTAGAGCCACTCTCTAGAGAGGAGATGAGCATGGGGAATGACCGCCGAGGTGCTGATTTTCAGCGTCGAGGTGCTGATTTTCAGCGTCGAGGTGCTGATTTTCAGCGTCGAGGTGTAGATTTTGGAGGCAGGCGGGGGGAATATGAAGGTAGTGCAGATTTTGGAGAAAGGAGAGAAGAATATCAGCGTCGAGGTGCTGAATTTCAGCGTCGAGGTGCTGATTTTGAAAGGGGAAGAGGAGATTATGACGAAGAATTCGGTTACCAACGTCGGAGGGAGGATCGGGACACTTGGGGAGCACCTCCTCTTCGAGGAATAGCCGAATAGGAGGTTATGGAGAGTTCCGGGGTAACGGAAGGGATCCGAAGGTGAGGAAGTTGAAGATGCCCATCTTTGAGGGCGAAGATGGCCATGGTTGGATCTACAAGGTGGAGCTTTACTTTGCTGTCAACGGGTTGACAGATGATGAGAAGCTGACGGCGGCAGGATTGTGTCTAGAAGGGAAGGCGTTGGCATGGTATCAATGGCGAGACAGGAGAGAGCCTATCAGGACTTGGAGAGAGTTTAAGGATTGTTTATTAGAACATTTCCGAGCCGATGGGGGAGGAGACTTCTATGAGCAGTTCTTTGCTCTGACTCAGGAGGGGACCGTGGCCGACTACCGAGACAGGTTCGAGTACTTAGCGAGCCGTTTGGATCATATCTCCGAATCAGCCCTGGAGGGAAATTTCATGAAGGGGCTCAAACCTGAGATAAGAACAGCGGTCAGAGTGCTGGAGCCAAGGAATTTAGGCAAGGCGATGGAGCTTGCACAACTGGTGGAAGATCAAAAGAAGTCAGAAAGAGGAGCTCGAGGCAACTACTCAGGGGGATCGTACAAGATGACTACTGCGGTATTACCCTCCAAAGGGGGGTAGCGCCGGGGGGTCAGAAGGAAGCACCCAAGGAAAAGACTGGAGGAGGTAATGGGGGACAGTTCAAAAGGTTGACAGAAAAAGAAATGCAGGACAAAAGAGCAAAAGGGTTGTGCTTCAGATGCGATGAGAAGTACATGCCGGGGCACAGGTGCAAGGACCGCTCTCTTCAGGTTCTCCTCATTTGTGAAGATGAGGAAGACGAAGAGAGAGGTGGGAATGACCCCGAAGTGGAGGAGGATGAGAAGTTGCATCTAGATGTAGCGGAAGTCTCCCTGAACTCTGTAGTGGGATTCACTACGAGTCACACTATGAAGGTGAGAGGAGAGATAGCTGACCGTGAGGTGGTGGTGTTGATTGATAGTGGGGCAACCCATAACTTCATTTCCACCCAGATAGTGGAATTGCTGGGGATGGAGTTAGTGGACACAGGTGGCTATGGGGTGATGATGGGCACGGGAAAGGTGGAAATGGGAAGGGGAGTTTGTAGAGAGGTGGTGCTGATGATTCAGGGAATCCAGGTGAAGGAAGATTTCCTTCCTTTGGAATTGGGGAGTACGGACGTCATCTTAGGGATGAAGTGGCTGCGTACATTGGGGGAGACGAAGATTAATTGGGGGACTTTGAGGATGGAACTTGTGATAGGGGAGAGAAGGAGAACGATTCAAGGAGACGCTGGGTTGACCAAGGCGGGGGTTTCTCTCAAATCCCTAATCCGAACCATTCAGCAGGAGGGAGGAGGCTACTTGGTGGAATTGCATAGTTTGGAGGGGGAAGGAGTGGAGGAGGGAGGAGCTATACCCCTCTCCGTTCAGCCGTTGATTCAACAGTTCCAAGAGGTGTTTCAGCCGCCTCAGGGATTACCACCGCAGAGGGAGCATGAGCATGCTATTGTGTTGAGGGAAGGAGTATCACCCATCAGTGTACGTCCTTACCGTTACCCTCAGTTCCAGAAGGATGAAATTGAACGGTTGATTAGAGAGATGCTGGAGGCAGAGATCATCAGACCCAGCATCAGCCCTTTCTCTAGTCCCGTTCTGTTGGTAAAAAAAAAAGATGGCAGCTAGCGTTTTTGTGTAGACTACAGAGCCCTCAATAAGGAGACTGTACCTGATAAGTTTCCTATACCCGTTATCGATGAGCTCTTGGATGAATTAAGTGGGACCGTGATCTTCAGCAAGATAGATTTGAAATCGGGCTACCACCAGATTCGAATGAGGAAGGAAGATGTTCCCAAAACAGCTTTTAGAACTCATGAAGGCCATTATGAGTTCTTGGTGATGCCCTTTGGCCTCACCAATGCACCTGCTACTTTCCAGGCCCTGATGAACAAGGTTTTCAAACCTTATCTCAGACGGTTTGTGTTAGTATTCTTTGACGACATCCTGATATACAGCAGGACAGAGGTCGAACATTGGGAACATTTAAGAACGGTGCTAGAGGTTCTGCAGGAGCATCAGTTGAAGGCAAACTTGAAGAAATGCTGCTTCGCTCAAGCCAGTGTAGAGTACTTGGGCCATGTGGTATCAAAAGAAGGAGTGGCAGCTGATCAATCCAAAATTGAGGCGATGCTAAGGTGGCCACTACCGAAAAGTCTGAAGGCGCTGAGGGGATTTCTGGGATTGACAGGTTATTACAGAAGATTTGTGAAGGGGTATAGCACCATAGCCTGGCCACTTACAGAGCAGCTGAAGAAGGATGGCTTCCTGTGGGGAGAAGCAGCCATCTCTGCTTTCGAGAGCCTGAAGAAGGCAATGACTACAGTGCCAGTACTGGCTTTGCCAGATTTTACTCAGACATTCATTGTGGAGACAGATGCATCGGGGTACGGGCTGGGTGCAGTACTTATGCAGAATAGGAGGCCCATCGCTTATTTCAGCCAGGTATTGACTGCTCGGGCAAGGATGAAATCAGTATATGAGAGGGAATTAATGGCCATCGTGTTGGCTATCCAGAAATGGCGACCTTACCTACTTGGAAGACACTTCGTGGTCAGGATCCGATCAGCGGAGCCTGAAATTTCTTCTGGAACAACGGATGGTGACTGAAGAGCATCAGAGGTGGCTATCCAAGCTACTGGGGTACGACTTTGAGATTCAGTACAGACCAGGAGTGGAGAACAAGGCGGCAGATGCTTTATCTAGGTGCATGGAGGAATTACAGACAGTCGCTCTGTCCGTGCCCTGGATGCTGGATTGGGAGGCCATCAGAGAAGAGAGCGCCAGAGATGAGAGTTTGGGAAAGATCAGAACTGAGTTGCTGAAGGAACCAGGTAGCCACCCAGGATACTCCTTGGAGGGAGACAAGTTGTTGTATCAGGGGAGATTTGTGATGCCCCGAACGTCGATCCACATCCCAAACCTACTCCATGAGTTTCATGGGAGTGCAATAGGGGGCCATTCAGGCGTACAAAAGACATACAAGAGGCTAGCTGGGGAGTTATACTGGAAGGGGATGCATAAAGATGTAGAGGAGATGGTAGCCAGATGTGAGGTCTGTCAAAGGAGTAAGTACCTAGCTATGTCACCAGGAGGATTACTACAGCCTTTAGCCTTGCCGGGTAGAGTATGGGAGGAAATCTCTATGGATTTCATAGATGGGCTGCCCCGTTCAGAGGGGTTCACAGTGATCTTAGTAGTGGTGGACAGGTTGAGCAAGTATGCCCATTTCATTCCCCTCCGACATCCCTACACCGCAATAACAGTAGCATCAGCCTTTATCAGAGAAGTGGTCAGATTACACGGGGTGCCAGAGGCGATCGTATCAGATAGGGACAAGGTGTTCCTCAGTCATTTCTGGAAGGAGCTATTCAGATTGCAGGGAACAGTGCTCAAGAGAAGTACAGCCTACCACCCACAGACGGATGGACAGACGGAAGTAATCAACAGGAGCTTGGAAACGTACCTCAGATGCTTTGTTTCAGAGACACCAAAGCTATGAGCGAAGTGGTTATCCTGGGCGGAGTACTGGTACAACACGTCATTTCACTCGGCTTCACAAATGACCCCATTCAAAGTGTTGTACGGACGGGATCCCCCACACTTGGTACACTTTGGGAGCAGTAGTACTACTCTGTTTCTTCAGTAGAGGAGTATTTGGAGGAGAGGGGACCGAGTGTTAGAGGAGTTAAAAAGGCACTTACTGAGGGCGCAGCAAATCATGAAGAAACAAGCAGATGGACATAGAAAAGATATCCATTTTGAGGCAGGGGATAAGGTGTTCTTGAAGCTCCGCCCATACAGGCAGAAGACAGTCACCAATAGGAGGAATGAAAAGCTAGCTCCAAGGTACTTTGGTCCTTATGAAGTGATAGAGAAGATCGGGGCAGTAGCATATCGACTGAAATTACCCCCATCGGCGACTATACACCCAGTTTTTCATGTCTCACAGCTGAGAAGGGTCATTGGTGATCACATCGCCATTCCCGAGCTACCGCCGACACTTACGGAGGAGTTAGAGGTGATCCTGGAACCCTGGGAGCTGAAGGGTGTTCGCCAGAAAGAAGATGAAACTAAGGAAGTGTTGATCCAGTGGAAGAACCTTCCTGACTACGAGGCCACGTGGGAGCCATACGAGATGGCGAAACAGCAGTTTCCAGATTTTCACCTTGAGGACAAGGTGATTCTTTGGGAGGGCGGTAATGTTAGACCGGCCCAGGATGGGCCGGTTGGACCGGTCCAGCAGGGACCGGTCCGCGTCTACGCGAGACGCTCGCGAGAAGGCCGAACGGGCGGAAACGGCTCTGCCGTGAGCCGTGAAGTTTAGGAGGGAAATTTTGAACGTAAAAGGCTGTTTTAGGAAGTTTATGATTGTCCTTTATGATTAATTTTGTATAATTAGGAGTTTGGGGGGAATTAGGGGATCATCTTGAATTTGAGTTTTCTCTTTGAGATCTAGGGTTTGCTTTGGGCTCTTGGCTTTGCCGGAGATCGTGGAGAGTTGTTCTTCCTCTCGGATTGAAGAACATATTGTATCTTTGCTGCTTTCTTTGATTTCTAGTGAAATACAAGCAATATCTTGTGTTTTTCTCCTGCTTTTCCCTATTTCCTGCTGCGTTTTCACCGAATTCCTGCTGTTTTGCTGCTGTGGACAGCAGTTGGCTGCTGTATATTTACTGGTTTGGGTTAGAAATACTTGAGAACTCAAGTATTTCCTATCAAACTCAGATCATAAAGTCCTCACAAAATGAGGGCGAAATTTCTAGGTGATGTCTTATTCACAACCCAATCTGCCTTTTGAAAATTTGTCTTGGAACATACTAGTTAAAACTCTTCTCGACGACCCAAAAATAAAAGAAAGGGGCGCAAAGAGGCCAGGGCATGAATTTTTGTTGCCCACAGGGACTAATTAGGATATGCAGATTTTTACTAACCTGGAAGTCTTCCATGAAAGATTTTGAATCCATTGATTAGGAAATTGAGGGTCTTAAGTTTAAATTGGTCATGATATACCAAAAATGGGCCTAATTATTATATTATTTTTGCAGTATGAGCAGTTAGACGACAACTCAAATAATAAAACAGAGATTCTCGAGGAAATCACAACAACAATGAAGCACCGTTTGCATTTGGACAGCAGCGTTGATTTTATTGGAAAGCTGATTTTCGGATCAATCAAGGGTCCATCCATCCTCAGAAGCATTAGATCCTCTGGTCAGCCATTGGTTGATGACTGGGATTGCTTGAAATCCATGGTAATGAAAATTGTTTCAGGCTTCGTTTGGGATGATTTTTTTATTACTTCTTAAAACAATTTTTTAGTATAAAAATTCTAATTTTTGTACTAGAAAATTGCTTTAAGAAGCGGCAAGAAAGCCGCCCCAAACGAAGCCTCAAGCTTGAGTATTGAATTGGTTGCAGCTAGCTGTTTCTGAAGCCAGTTCTTCCTGTTTATAACCACAAATACATGACAATCTACGCAGGTTCGCATCTTTGAGTCCCACTGTGGCTCGCTCACGCAGTATGGAATGAAGCACATGCGAGCTTTTGCAAACATTTGCAACGAGGAAATCTCCATGGATGCAATGGAGGGAGCTTGTATTAGTGCATGTGGAGGCTATAACTCTGCAAAATGGAGCCCGCTGAGCCATGGTTACAGTGCTTGATCACAGCACAGGTATGGAGTTTGGGTAAGCTTTATATATATGTAAAATGCTTTGTTGATTAGTATGAGATAACAGGGTCAAATGCTTTGCTATAGAAGTTTATGCGTTATCTATTAAAAACATGAACTGGAGATGTTCTGCTTTGTATATTTTTGCTTCAGGTTTGTCTATAAAGTATTGAGTGTGCAGGTTTTTGTTTTTTTTAACGGTAAATGGGAAATGGGTAGGAAATAGGCTTATTAGCTCTTGCAATATTGAGCAAAATTGAACTAGGATTCAAATCGGTGGGGATATAGATCATAATTAATTAGTAACCATTAAATATTTCTGATTATTCTAATCTGACGGCTTAATAATGCTAGCAAAAATTAACTTTTAGATAAAAACAAAGCTAATCATTGATATGCAACATGAGCTCAATTATTTAAACTCATAGGTCATGATAATTAACTAAATCATAGGTACCCAACACTATGACGGTTAGAAAGATGAAATTATAATATCTTTTATTGTATAAGGACGCCTATATATAGGTAATAGGAGAATAATAATGAAAATATAATTAATAAAAATATTCTTGATAATAGGTGATATGTCACCAAAAATGTTCTTGATCGTGCAAGTTGGAAACTTTCAAAATTAAATTCGGGATCATCCGAATTCAAATTTCAGCAAATTTATAGTCAAACTGAATGTGACGAACAAGAGTTTATCTATTAAAATCGAATATATGAAAGTAAATAAGAGTTTATAAACTAGTTTGCAATCTGAGATGTAGGCTCCAAAAATTTGCGATCTACCCCATCCCACCAATATAATAACTATTGTATCTTCTTGGTCGTTGATATCATCTTTTATAAAGGGAAATACCAAACATACTGCTAACAATTTTTTAATGATAATTCAAATGCCTCAAAACCACTCTTATTTTCATTATGAGAGTCATCTTTTATAGTTTATAGTTATTATATTCTATCAATGTTAGTATTTGGTTTAGTATAAGTTGTTTGGTCAAACCTGACATACATACACTCCCTGAAGATTTTCTCTTCAGATATTGCACTATTACCAAAGTGACTCTCCTTTTGCCCCCACAACAAGGCGGAGAAGATTTTACAAAACTCTCTTCCACCAATGCCTGGTGCGGCAGAGAAACGTCGTCCTTTCACACCCTCCAAGTATCGGCAGAGAACCGTCGTCCTTTCACACCCTCCAAGTGTTGGCATTGATTTCTTGGATGGCGTACGTACTAATGGGATATCGTATAGTACGATCCATACTTAAAAAAATTTATACTTTATGTTCGTTTGACTGCTCGTAGAGGAAAATAACTGAACAAATCGTCCCGTACGAAATTGCTTCGTACAATACGATTATTTTAAAAATTATAGATTTTAAACTCTCCCACAGTGTGTGTGTGCGCACAATTACTCAATTACAATCACTCTCTCAGACTCAATAAAATGAAAAATACATACTTCATTTACAATAAACCCTAAACTTATCTGATTTCAAGTCTTCATAAATATGGAGTATAATTTTCCTGAAATGTTAGTGGTTCAATGATGGAGACGGGCTTGGACGCGCGACTGAAGGAGACAAGTCATGAGTGTAAGTTGGATTGGCGCACAAAAGCAAGAAGCAGGCGCTGAGCGGGGCACAGTCACATGGATCGTGGGAGGAACATCGATGGGTGCAGGCGCGCGTATGTTAGAATTATTAGGAGCTCGAGATGGGGCCGTGAATTGGAATGCACAATGAGGCAAGTCGTGAGTGGGATTGGGCTCAGGTCGATGGACTTGCTCATGGAGTTCGTGCAGGAAGTCGGTCAGATTGCAACAGGCACGCGTTCATTTGAATAGGTGGAGGAAAGCAGCAATTGGGTTGCTAGGCTAATTTCTATTGTCAACATGCTATCTTTTGAGCAAATTGGTGGAGAGAGAAGAGGCAACCAATGTGACAGTCTGGTGGAGTTTTTTTTTTTTTTTTATACATTGCAAATTTGGACAAGGTGGGGATTTTTTTTTATATATACATTGTGAAATTGGACCAAGGTGTAGAATGTTAGTATTTGGTTCAGCTTTAAGTTAGTGTTATTCTGCAAGACACCACGCCAGTGTCAATGCTATACATAATTCATAAGTTGATATAAGGGGTAATACCAATAGAATGAATCAATAAAGGCTCTCAGCTCTCTCTCCTGCTCTCCTTCTATTCTCCCTCTCTCTTCTAGCGAATTATTACGTCCGGTGATCGGACGTCCGGACATCCAATTCAGACTCGCCATGTCATCCAAATACACTGGGACCCGATGTATTTTGGTGACGTGACGTGACGTGTCTGGATTGGTGTCCGGACGAATCCGGACACCGCACGTAATAATTTGCTCTCTTTTCTGTGAAACAATGAAGGGTGCTCTTGACAAGAAATTCAAGAATCTCCTTCAATTTTTTCCCAACAAATATCTTATCCAATTACAAGGAATATCATCCATTTTTTTTTTTTTTTTACAAGGAATATCATCCATTATTATCTACGATTCACATTATTCAAATCGTTTTTATTTAACACACTATTAGATTTTTCCTCCTTACTAGTTTTTCTACATAAAGAACATCAACCTTATTTGATGTGCTTCCAAATTATTTATTTTACAAAAAATCAGAACATTTCTTTCAAAATTACACACAACATATCACAACATATACAAACCCTAGAGGCTATTTTAAATTAGTTTTTTTTACTTAATATATTTGAGGGCTCATTTAAGTTTTGTTTAAGACAAAATTTTTAATGTTTTTTTAAGCATTTTTTTAGCGCACAAATTTTTTAAACTAAAAATTTTCGTACAAAACAAGAGCTTAAAAAAAAAAAATTGCTCCAAACGAAACCTTCGTTGATTGAAGTCAAACATCATTTAATTAATTAAAAAAAATACATCTAATTTTTTTTATTCTACACAAAACATCTCTCAAACTCATATGATTTCATTTATTCTTAAGTTTTATGTAAAGTGTCTTCATAAATTATTTAAAAAAAAAATTAATATTTAAAGTTAGATAAAAGTGCTGTTCAACAAGCAAAAATAATAATTTAAAAAAATTGAATTTTTTTAATATATACTATTTTTGAAATTTACAATTTAATTCGATGAGTATAGAAATCAACATTTTAATTTGAAAGTCTACAAATTCCATAAAAATTTAATACATTTAAAAACCATTTTTAAAAGTTTGAATAGTTTAAAAAATAGGTAAAATTAATTATAACCATTCAAAACATATGTTAAATAATTAAAAAAAAGAGAGAGGATAATTTAGGTAATGCTAAATGTCAAGATTTTTTATCAGAATAATTCTCTAATTTTTTATATATTTTTTGAGATAAATACAATATATATTATTTATAGGTAAGAACATTTCTTTACAAACTTTGAAGTTGGTAACTGCACGTGCCACACCTATCGGGAAATCATAAGCAAAATAGCAAATAAAGAGAAAAAACCTCCAAATTACTCAATAGGAATGTATCGGTGACAAAAATTTAAATAAATTTACAATAGCGGCTAAAAGTAAAAAAAAAATCAAAACAAACAGCGTGTGGAGGCGGTAGTGCAGTTCCGAGTTCGACTTTTTTTTTGGGAAAGAACGCATACTATATTTAGAACGCCTTAAAACTCCGGCGACCGCTACTCCGGCGATCAATGGCGCCGGCGATTCTATTACTCACCCACTCGAACCGCGAAGTTGGGCAGGGTATTGTGATCCCCGCCGGATGTTGAAACCCAAACTCCTCTTCTGCCTCCCTTAAAAGCTCTCCAAATAGCGGATGATTACAGTAAAGCACCGGGACAAAATACCTCTGCGGTGGCCCCGTCTCCTCTCCGCCGCCGACGTACACAACCAGGTGCCCCTTCGGAGGAAGCGATGGCTTCTCTTCCTCACCTCCGCCAAGTAAAGGCGCGCAAAATCGCTTCTTTTGAGAGAAAGCCCGCCTGAGGAGTTTGGTTTCCACCGGCGCCGGTGATCGGTCCGATTCGAGGTGGCCGTAGCCTTTGAAAAATTTCATGAGAATGTGGGAAAGAAACATTTTTTTTTTTTTGTTGATGGAGGCTGGAGAAGGGTAGAGGGGCGTCGGCTTTTAAGGATGGGAAGGGCGCTGAAAAGATCGTGTTTTCATGCAGCCCAACCTATTAATTGATAGCTTAGGTTTTATTTGGGATATTTTTTTTTTTAGTGTTTAATTTTTAGATGGTAATTAAAATTTTTATTTGGTTATTTATTTTTTATTATTTTTGAAAAAAAATTATGTTAAGAAATTAATTTTATAATTATTTTAAAATTTTTGATTTTTCATAACAGTTTGATAATTATATTTATAAAAAAATTATAACTGTTGTGAGCTGTTAGCCTTTTAATTAAAAGATCTTGAATTTAAAACTTATACATATGATGCTTCTAAATTTATCATTTAATTTTATCAAAATTTTCTTTAAATTTTGAATTTTATTGGCTTAGCCAGCAATTGCTAGCTCTAGTAAGAATGGAAACGATACAAAAAATAATATATTATTATTATTGCTGTTTGGAATATTTAGTCACAATAGAGACATATAGAGTTTATCTTCTTAATTTTGCATGAAGATCTAGCACACAAACATATAGAAAAGATGTGGGCATTAATCACAAGAGACTTGAATTTTTACATGAAAACCCTAGAAAAGGAAAAAAAAAATCGCAAACCAATTAAAATGATTACACAGGTATTAGTGGTTGATTTCAAATGATGTCCTTCCTCGAAGGGCATTGACTCAAAGTAGTAAATATACACTGTATATAACATAGTACATAGTCAGAGAATGGCATGACAAACTGCTCTTAAGAGAGTGTCGGTATGTTTATTTGATTAGTAGGGTCATAGTCGACGGGCAATTGTGGTTGGAAGGAGCGTAGTCAATAGGTGACGGTGGTTGACGGGGATCAGAGGAAGGCTCGTTAGTGGCATTCATATGGAGGATTGACGATGATGGTAGGCCAGAGGTTCAACAGCGGTAGCCTAGTGGCGCATATTCGTCATGGTGGAGCTTCGTCCTAAGAGCTCCCCCCACCCCCCCCATGAGAAGAATGATGTCTATTTATATATATATTTTTTAAGAGTGATATGACTATCATTTAAGTGCCTCAATAATGTCAAAATTTGACGATCTTGGGCTCATTGGATTCTTTTCGTCTGGCCGCTCGATTAGACTATAAGCATGTTATAGTTGGATATCATTTGGTTATCCAATTTATGCTTTGAACCTTCCAAATGTGGTTCAAGTCCTCGATTTAGACCCATTTGGGCTCAAGTTAGACCAATTTTGGTGTCGTTAGGTTTGTCTTTTCAAAACGTTCAGTTGGGTATAAGTTTGATGAAATTGGAGTTCGGGTGGTCCCAAATTTTATTTTGAAAGTTTTGGGTTCATAATTGCATCGAGAATCGTGCTTGATCATGACAAATTTTTTCAAATTGCTATCATACTTTATGTTTGATCATTATTTTTTCACTATTTTAAAGAATTTTTTGTGCTAGAAAGATGATTTCTATTGTAACTTTTAAAAAATTTACTTCACAACAACTTTATAATCACCTTTAAAAAATCTACGACATCCCAAATATATGGACCCGAACGCTTCGGTTGTAACAACTTTCTTATGCTTTGCTTTTTAGATTGCAACCATACTTTATGTTTGGCCATTGTATTTTTCCTATTTTTTGTAGATTTTTATACTTAAAAGAAGCTTTCTATAACAATTTTAAATATTTTTCTCAACAGCCAACAGTAACAAACCTATCTCAAACAAGACAAAATTAAAAATCACCAAAACTCGTGTTTTAATTAAAATTTTATTAGAATTTCATAACTAATATCTCATTAATTTTATAATTCCAACGTTTTTTAGATATTATTAATCTAAAAGTAATAAAAAAATAATTAAATTGAAATTCTAAAATCAATTAAATTACTAAAAAAAGTTATCATAAACTGAATTTGGCCGTTCAAAACTTTGGACTAAAATTCCACCGAAAAAATATTATTATTATATTAAATTTATTAGTCAGAGCTCTCAATCAAAAGATAAAGATTAGCTACGAATTTTTGGAAACCTAAGCAAAGAAAAACTGCATTAATTATTTAGAAAAATAACTTCATCAAAGTTGAAAATTTGTTGGAGGAAAGATAAACTGCATATTACATTTATATTTTTTGCACCATCTAAATATTTTGCTTTTGTATTATTTGATATTATCATTATAAATGATATAATTTAGGGGATACTTAGTTGTCTGAAAAAGAAATATAATGTAAAAGTAATGCAGTGTAAAAAGAATTAATACATTTGTTGCGTCCAGGAATATTCGCGACAGTAGAGAAAAATAAAGTTTAGCGTCTTGACATTATACGAAGATCCAGCACGCAAGTAGAAAGAGAGAAGTAAAACACCCGATCTTTTTTACGTGGAAAGTCCAAAGAGGGAAAAACCACGGGGCCTTGCCCAGGTGAAAAGATTTCACTAAACTTGAGTGAATTATAAGGGTTGACCCATCCCTCGATTTAGAGAAGGTCAGATTATAGTAATTTGGAGAGCTAGTCAAAGGTCTAACGACGGTCGGACAGGAGTTTGACGGCTTTTGTGCAGAAGTTCAGTTGGCAATGAACGATCTGACGAAGGTCCAGCGGTGGACGGCAGCCGGGCGGTAGTCCGACTAAGGTCATGCTGAAGTCCGACGGCGGATGTCGGCCGGGCGAAGGTCTGACTACGGTTGACGGTCGAGCGATGGTCCAACAATGGTCGGGCTAAAGTCTAGCGGCGGTCGGCTGCCGGGCGGTGAAAGTCTGGCGGCGGTCGGCGACCGGACGGTGGTCCGACGAAGGTCGGGCTGAAGTCCGGCAGCGGTCGGCGGCCGAGCGGTGGTCCGACGAAGGTTAGGCTGAAGTACGGCGGCGGTCGAAGGCCGGGCGGCGGCAAGGCAGAGGTCTGACAAAGGTTGGGCTGAAGTCTGGCGGCGGTCGGCGGCCGGGCGGTGGTCTGACGAAGGTCGGGCTGAAGTCCGGAGCAGGTCGGCCGGCAGTCGGCGGTTCGACGTGCAGTGGTCCGACGGCGGTCGGGCTGTGGTCCACAAAGGTCGGCTGGCGGCGGCGGTCGGTGGTTCGGGCGGTAGTCCGGCGGCCTTGAAGCTTCAGAGATCTTGAAGCTTCGGAGCTCTTCCCAATCTCCAGCCAAAAGTCCCCCTCATGTAGAGAGTTGGGGTATATTTATAGATTTTCACAAGTGACACGCCTGTAAATTTAGAGAAGATCCGGGGCTGGTTCGGAGTGCTCCATCAAATGGCTCGTATTGATTCCCCCGATCGTAGAGAGTTTTTCAACTGTTTAAGTGCCTTAACGATGTCAGAATTCAGAGATATTGGGCTTGTTGGATTCATCTCGTCGAGCCACTCGATTTGACTATAAGCATGCCATATTTGAAAATCATTTTATTGTCCAAATAAGACTTTAACCCTTCCAAATGTGGTATGAGCCCCCGATTCGGACCCATTTGGGCTTGGATTGGATCAATTTTGGTGTTGTTTGGTTCGTCTCTTTGAGATGTTCAGTTTGACTATAAATTTGCTGAAATTGGAATTCAGATAATCCCAAATTTAATTTTGAAAGTTTCCAACTCGAATATGCCTCGAGATTCATGCTTGATTAAAGCAAATTTTGAGGATGTATCAACATTGATATTATGTGGAAGAGTAATTTTTTTTGGATGAGTGTAAAAATGAAAGTGATTTTTTTCTTATTTGGTTTGAAGTAAAATGAATATAGCATTGATGTCAGTGGTGGGTGATTGTGGCGGCTGGAGATCAGCTGCGAGTAGGGCATGTGATTGGCATTAGGGGAGGCAGTGTTGGCCTATGGTGGTTTGTGGCGGCTGGCGACCATTAGTGGCAAGAGATGTTGCTTGTCGTGAAAATAATTTACGTTCAAAACTAAATGGGTTTAGTTTAGGTCAAAAAATGAATTAAATTATTTTACATCCAACCAGAAATTTTTACTTTAATTTGATTTCCTTTTTCATCCAACCAGAAATTAATATTTTTAAAATTTATGTAAATGATTTATTTTACATGCACTTTATTTCAAATCAAATAATCCCTTAAGTGAAATCAAAATCTTGATAAAACTACAATTAGGATCAATTCACCCATAATTCTTTATTATATTTAATTGAATGAGTCATCTCCAATTATTATAACAATTATATTGTAAACAATATTCCATTCAATCACCGATGTTTAATTCTACAAATATTATATTACATTTGACAAATGAAATACAATTATAGCAATTAAAAACAAAATAAATGGCATCCATAATTTTCAAAATTGCAGGATAATTTAAGAGATAAAAGCTTGATGTTTTTGTATTATGATGAGATTCACTCTAGAAAGGTAAAAGGAAATAAAATTTCAAAAATAAAATAATTATAAAACCATAATTATCATGATAGAATCTTCAAGGCCATCCTTAATGAGGGCAGGTAGTTCACAACAAAAAACATATGTTAACCCTTCTCAATACTTCCACGAATCAATATCCCGACCCAGTCTATAATGATTAAAACTGTTTTCAAGATTCAAAAGACCGCTTATGGAGAAGATCATTCTCGTGTGTTGGCAAGTGACTTGCCATAGTTTATCGACTCGTACTCATTCCCAATCCCCCTTTGCCATATCACTAGTGCTTATACCTTAGTATTCTCGATCCGAAGTACCCCTTTTCTATTCATAGAGAGATCCAATCGTCAAAATCAAGAAAAATGACATCATCGACCAAGATCCGAACGGATCAATCTTGTTGGAAGGTAGTGCCCAAGAAGAAGAAAATGTGACTTTCTTCATGAATGAATGGTGAAAACTACATACATATAGATAAAGTTGGTTCAACCTTTACTGCATTTGAAATGAACAAATGGTTAGAAAAGTATAAGTAGTGATGCTAATGTGGTAAAACTTTCTGCATAGAAACAATTTTCTCAATAAGATTTAAAGGAGAAAACGAAGTAGTAATATATTATACTTTGGGATCCATCCCAATCAATTTTTTTTTTAATCAAAATGAATCTGAGCCATGGGATAATCCCAATCAATTTTTTTTTTAATCATGCGATCAGGAAGAGTTGAGCTGTATCTTTCAATAGTTCTTTTAAGCATTCTTTGTTCAAATCTTAGGAAAGTTTTCCAGTCAATCCTTCTGAAATTCAAATCATCAGATATTTTAATTCATTTGCCACTTCTTTTTCTTCTGCTTGTGCAATCAAATTTCTCTTATCCTTCAATTAAAATTTTAAATTATTATAACTCAAATCATAAAATGGTAGCAAGTAAAATAATTTGATAAAAATTTCTAAAAAAGCTGCCTTTTGATCAAATTTGTAATAAGATTAATAAAAAAAGACTTCCATTTGTTAAGAGACATTTTGATTGAAAATTCCATTCATATGCCTACCTAATCAAGAAAAAAAAAATTTATAGGCTTGAGCTCAGTTTGATTGCTTGAGCTTGATTTCTTAGTTTCAATTTAAAAATTTTAGTTTTTTTTAAAGAATTTTTTTAATATAAATTTAATTTTAAAAAGTTAAAATATATTATATAATGCTAATTTAAATTAATTTTTAAATATATTTTAAGTTGATCGAGCAGCTCAATGAGCTTGCGAGTCGAGCCAGGTTGAGCTCGAGTTCAAACTCCTAGCTCGATATGCTCGACTCATGAGCTGGTTAACGAGTCAAGGTCGAGCTAGATTGGCTCACTTACATCCCTATAGGAGTTTTCTTGATGAATTTATCAAATTCTCTCGTTAATATTTATAAAAAATTATAAGTGCAAGCCTTAAATTATAACTTAAAAACTACATAGCTCAGATATTCAATAACGTCAATATACAGCCCTTTATATTTTCTATTATAATATCAGGTCTAGCCATGTCTAGTTCTTCAACCTCACCTTTGAACACAACTTCACATGCGCGCGCGCACACACACACGTGCACACACACACACGCACACACACGCGCGCGCACACACACACACACACACACACACATATATATATATATAATTTATTTATTTATATTAACAAAAAAAAAATTCCATTAAACGAAAATGATACAATAAAAGACCATCACTAGGTCACATCAGTAAAATTACAATCAAAGAGAAGCAGTAGCAAAACAAATTGAAAATAGGAAGGGGAACATCAGAGACTATCGGACTCAGATCGACATCGAGTTGTCAGGGTGGGACCATCCGTGGAGGACAACAAAATCCAAAACGAGAAGCAGCCAAATCATCAAAACGAGCCACCCAAGTTGCCAACCAACTCTGGCCATCCACGGCGCATGCAGCAGAACGGCTTCCTCATCGTTCATTCCGAATCGAACCAACAAAGCAACCAAAGCAACGAAGAACAGAAAAAACCCAACACAAGAAGGAAATCATTTCTTCTCGGATTTTCGTTTACGTTGCGAAACAAACTTATCGAGCGAGCCCGTTTCGAGAATGGTGTCATCCTCCCCACTAGAAACCGACATGTTATCCTGCAACCAATTGCATTGTCATCTAACCGAATCTCTACTAAGATGTGCAAACAAATTAGCATTTGAGATAACCGAAATAGGCACCTCCACACCTACCTCTCCAACAATAGCCAAAGTTTCTTCACCACTATCAACTGAATAGGCAGACTTGCCAATAGCCAAAACCCCATCATCCACGTAACTAGGACTATCATTAATATTCACACAACAATTAATATCAAACACAACAACAGTGGCAGGAGCCACATTAGGGGAAATAACCCCATCCACTCCATCATACACCACCAATTCACCATCAACTTCAGGACAATCAGCAGGGGCATATGCAGTAGGGGAATAGGCAGCAGGTGAAAGAACAGGAGAAGATCGAACCAACCCAACATTAATAGAGGAATCCAACACAGTAACCAATTCAACCAAACCAACAGGAGACCCTCCTAAAGAAGGCAAAACAAAAGAAATAGTAACAAGAGAAACATGACAATTAGAAGGTGCAGGTAAACCGTGTACAGCAGAATCAACATCAACAATACCATCCGGAGCCACAAGGACAGACGAAACCACCACAGGGCCAGGGAGCATAGAAGCAACAACTCCACGCTCCTCCATCGTATTATTAACAACAAGAGAAGATGGAGGCAAGGCAGAGGAGTCAAGATGAGGGTGTAGAATCTTACAACCAGTCTTCAAATGCCCCAAAGAGAAACATTGCGCACAATACTCAGGAAAATCTTCCAAAACCACAGATTGAACATAACCAATGTTATCCGGGCCAATCCAAATTTTATCAGGGTAATGATTGGTCACATCCAGTTCAACCAAAATGCAAGCAACATACGGACGTGAACCAGTGGAGGTCGCATTATCGATTTTTAAGGGTTTACCAAAGACAGAGCCTAAGCAATGAAGAATACGCAGGGCAAACAAATGAGGCCGAAGATTAGGGAAAGAAATCCAGATGGGTATAACTGGCGATTCAATCTCAATATTCAAAGTAGGAGACCATTTTATCAATTTCATATAGCAATTACTCACAAAAATAAGACCTATAAGTAAAGACCCTACAGTAATCCAAATCGTTAAAGAGCTTAATCAACACGTTCTGTTGGTTAAGAATAGTGACAGAAACATCGCCATTGAGCTTGAGATTGAAAAAGAAAATCCTAATAGCATCAAGAGATGGCATTCAGCCAGAAAATTTTCCAACCAGAGCAAATTCAAAAGGAGCGACAAGAGACTGGATTTCCGCCTCCGAAATCCACAAAGCAGACATACCCCTATATGAAGATACCTTAAGTTCGGGAAAAACAATGGAAGAAGCCGACACACTAGAAAGAGCATCCTTAAACGAAAGAGAAGAGAATCCAACCAAAAAACCAGGATCCATAAAATTGGGAGGCGCCATAAAACCAAAAGGACGCAAACGAAGGTGAAAACAGCAGAAAAACAAGGATAAGGAACTTCCCTGAGGCACACGAGGAGAAGCGCCTTTCACGAGAGGCGGAGAAGAGGCCGCAAGGGGGCAGCTAGGGCGAAGCCCTATCACACTCCAGAGATCGGGAGAGAAACATCGGGGCCTATGTGTAGTTAATCTATATCATATATCATATGTGATGTGTCACCACAACTTCTCACACATTTAACATTTGATGCAATGTGTTTAAATCCGCCTTTGCATTAATGGCAATTCTTAACGTTTAAGGCATCATTTTTGACAAAATTTTTATTGCTTTTTAAAACAACTTTCTTATAAAAAATTTCTAGTTCAAATAAAAGCATAAGAAAATCGTCCCAAATGAAACCTAAGTATTGGTAGTAATATAAATATTGCCTATTACATTGAGAAATCACTAAGACATCTTTTATTATTTGAATTCAAGTGTCATCATTAAAAGCTGCAATGACATCTTTATGTAGCTAATTGCTCAATAAAGATAAGGTTTCTTCTTAATCCAGGGATATACCTACTCTTAATTTAGCTTAAGTGTTCTCAATGGTTGTCTTGATTGTAATATCTCAAATACCCATAATATTTAGCTCTTGGGCAATGTTGAGAGTAAGCCCAAAGTATGAATCTCATCATCAAATTGGATTTTGATAGAGTTCAATTAGCTAGTGAAAGAAGAACTCTTTGATGTGATTAGTCATTGAAGCTACTTTTGACAACTTGAGATTGAACAACTTGTGTATTATATATATTATATTGACTATGAAGAGTTTTTTTAAATACATATTAGAGAACACATTTGTAACACCTATTATTTTTAACTCATTAAGGATGTTGAAAGGAGACATTCATACTAACGGATTAGTGAATGAATTCTAGAACTTATTTATCCATTAACTTCCACTCTTTCTGATTGACTAATAGTGATTTATTCCATTCCTTCAGATAGTCTTCTATATGTATCTTCTAGAACTCGAAGTTTTGGCCATTGAACATAAGTTTTGAGATTCTCATCTTCCATGCTCGAATTTGAAAGTTTCTTAAATCAGATATCTAATACAAATGATAGAATTTCAAGAAAATACAAAATGAGAATGAGAGACTAACCACACCAAAGATCTCAAGGAAAATACTTTAAAATTTGAAGCTCGATTAGATTCACCTACATCTTTGATCACATAAAAATCAAATATTCACTAACCTTCAAAAGAGATAAATTGATATATATTAGATTGCATATGAATAAAGAAAATAATAGTACTTTATCGATGTTCTTGACTGAAATTGATGAGGGCTGAACATGAGAGTAAATTGTTGATGATACTTCTATTTCTCTTTTGTACTATGAGAAGTTCTTCCTTTATCTTCTCCCATTCTCTTTATTTGCTTGTAGTTGTGTAATATTTTCCTAGCAAAGTTCATATGGGCTTATTTAATGAAAAGTTTACTTTTTATTATTAAGAAACAACTACTATTAAAGACTTTT
Source organism: Dendrobium officinale (assembly GCA_019514585.1). NCBI lineage: Eukaryota > Viridiplantae > Streptophyta > Magnoliopsida > Asparagales > Orchidaceae > Dendrobium > Dendrobium officinale. Next base: position 89,367,129 of record CM033683.1, read on the forward strand.
GTAGCCTCTATTGTAAATTTTTATGATAACCTCCATTGTAGGCTTTATGATAGTCTCCATTTAAAATTCTATTGTAGCATCCATTAAAAGCTTTATAATAGCCTCCAATTTATACTTCAAAGTTTAACAATTATAAATTAAGGCCTTATTATTTAAGATAATGAAAATTTGAGATTCCCCCTCTCTTCCTCTCTCAAAAGTAGCTAGTTAAAACTATCCACTCTCCCTTATAAGACTGAATCACACTGCAACAAATTTGTAAGGACAATGAACTACCAAATAATTTAGATTTACTTCAGAAGCTTTATATTGAGTCGAACAACGAAAACAAAATAAACAAAAGCATCAAAACAATTCACATCAAATTTTAATTTATATTTTTCATGAGACATTCAAGCACAATTATTTATATTTTTGAACTAGATATTACTTTTATAAATATCTAAGTTTCGATAGCATATGCATAATTTTTCTAATATATAATTGAAGCAATTCGGAGTTCAAAATATATCTATGAGCAAGTTCAAAGGTGCAATTGGGGAAAAATGTAATTTTGGGTGACACAATTGAAATGGAAGCTGGTGCAAGTATTAGGGGTGGAGCAAAAATTATAGGAGTATTATTTGGTTGAGCAAATTTGTTATGATGATAGGGAAATCTATTCTCTTGAAAGAAAACATGCTTAATAAGGTAAGAATTTTGCGTGCGGATAGATTTAGGCATTTGCAACCTTTAGGGAGCAGATTTGAGAGCAAATTTATTTGTTGGTTAGGGATGTAATTATGGATAGCATAGATAACCCAAATGTTTTTGAGGAGAATGCATCATCGTAATTGTTTGTAGAACAGTTGATACGGAGATAAATTCTGAGTGGTAGGAGAAGGCAACTAGTTAATGAGGTAAACTGTCGTGAGCAATGTTTCTACCCAAATAATGTGTGGTAGATTGGCATCAAACATTAAGTGTGAATAGTTTCTATATTGTGATAGTGCAAGAGAGGCCATTTTATTCCGAAGTGTATGAGAAACTACTTTGATGGATGACAACATTTGCACAAAGTTATAGGAATGTGTGGTTGGTATACTCAACATCACCATCTAATCCAATTATTTAGGGTTTAGTATTAAGTTGTTGTGTAGCAAGATGTTTAAATTGGAAAAATTTAAAGGTGGTTTTCGATTTTATGCACATTGGATAACTTAGAAAATAAAAAAAATAAAAAAAAAAAAAAACAAAAATGCATAGTACTTGTATTTTGTATTTTATATAATTCGGGAGACATCAAAGTTTATAATTCCTTAAGAAGAAGAACTTTGAGTGCAAGAATATGTAAATAGTATCCAATGACTTTTAGCTTGAGCACAAGAATAGTACAACAACTTATAAGAGGAGAAAATAGCGGAATGATTTTTGGCCAGCAGAGATTGTGTGGAGGATGAAGGGTGACTCTACCTATGATTTTAAAGGTTGGGGATTGAATTTGTGTAAGAAGACTAGTTGGATGCGATGGCTTTGGAGATGTGAAGGCATCGTTAATTGGATAGAGTTCATGATGGTTGGGATCATGTAGGAGAGTTTGGTGGCACTTCCAATCTTTTATGGTAAAGTTCGAACAATAAAAAACATATTGCTCGAGTTATCGGCAGTGAGTTTTTTTACAAAGAAGTTATGAGAAAGATAGGGAACATAAAAGAGTTGAGATAATAGGAACTTAAGGTTGGTGTGGGAAGAATACCTTGCCTAATTTGAGTAATCATAGAAGTTTGTCTATTACCAATGGCCACATGTTGAGGACTTTTGTAAGCCTAAGGAAACTGAATTTGTGATTAATCAATGATTAAATCAGATGAAGCTTCGGAGTCCAAATACCAGTTGGATTTGGAATAAGAAGTATTTATGAATGGAACTAGAGAATTGGGTTGACATGATATATTTGCACAAAGCGAACATTTGAAAATAGTATGCCTCAATTTTCAGCATATTTGACAAATGATGATAACACAATCACGCGAGTTGATGTTTGTGAAGTTCAGCCTGCTCAATGATTATTAAAGGGATGACATCCTCTACTAGTGTTGGCAAGGAAAGAGACCCCCTCTACCCCTTCTATGAACAACATTCAAAACAAGTTGGGTATCAAATGTGGCTGTAATAGCTAAATGCCTAGTAGTTTCAAAAGCAATATTCAACTATTCATTGCAAATAAGCGAGTAAAGATCATCAAGATTCAATGGCTGTAAATTAGTGTGAATGACAATCTTAAATGTCTGATAAGTGGTAGGAAGACCATTGAGAGTGTAAAGGATGACATACATCTTCTGTGTTGAGTGCTAGACTAACAATTACTATTGCAATCTTTGCTTTGATATTTGAGATACATTGGGTCATAGTGCAATTCTTATTTGAATGTGATAAAACTCATTTTTGAGATGAAGAATGCAAGAACAGTTGCTGGATGGAACCAGTCTTTCTATGGTAGTCTATATTTCAAATCAAGATTATAGAAGAACATAGAGTAATAAAATGATATTGTCAAATTGAAAGCTATAACAATATTTGGTCACAGAGCATATATCTGTGAAGGGGTTTAGGAGAGATGCTTCCATTATCATTGATAATTTGTTTAGCTAGTTTGGTACAAGAATCGTCAAGATAGCCATCAAATACGTTGGCCTTGAATGGTTTCAGGATTTGTCATCTTCAAGTTGGATGATTATGAGTATTGAGAACAATTTTGAAATTAGAAAAAAAGAAATCAGTTGAGGCAAATAAGTGATTAAACCCATTTTAAGAATGGACTGACTAGCGTTGGTGGGGCTTTGAACATAAGAGGGGTCAGAGGGATGCATGAGAGAAAATAAAAAATTTAAAGGGTTGTTGTTGGGCTTACTACTGTGAATCATGTTGACAATATAGTGTCATAATTGCATAAAATTAGCATTGAATACAAAGAAAGAGTAAGAATCCTTGAATTTATTCATGAAACTAGACTCAAGTATTAATTCCTTGTTTAAGTGATTTAAACTCATTGAGTAAGTGGCCGATCCTAATAAAAAATAGGTAAATATTTTTTTAATAATATTTCCATTTCATCTTATGTCACTATAGATTCTAACCACAAGCATGCCCTTTATAAGTATTCAACTACCCAACAAATCTTTGCTTGACAAATAAGTTTTAGTTTTTTAAATTATGCTTGTCCCTCTCTTAACATCATTTACCAATAAATTAAAGAAATTATCCATAAATTATCCAATTAGAGAAATTATCTTTAGAATATGTCCTTTCATCATAAGTAGAAACATTACCCTAGTTATGTCATCATCTATAGCACATCTAGGGTTGTTGTCAATAAATATATATAGGGTTGTTGTCAATGCTTATCATACTTTTCATTGATGAAATCCCTATAATGACTCATGATATTATTGTTAATGATTTCTTCATTTAGGCTAGATTCATTATTTAATTCATGTAAGGGTAGTTGGCTAGTTTCTAATGTTTCAAGTCACTCATTAATTAATTACCAGAAAAAGTTACTCATTAATTAATTTGATTTATGATAGTACTTAGTTAGTCTAGATAAGTTAAGAACTCTTCCAATTGTTCTTGCAAAATATTTAGAACACCATCCTACTGGTGATTTGTTAATGTATTTTGATAATTGACTCTACATCTAAATTACGATATAATACTAATTAAATGTATGTTGAGCGAGGGCCTAGGATTTCTAATGCAAATTATGATAAGATGGAAGATAAAAAAAAAAAAAAACAAATAAAACCACAATCAACAAGTTACTATTTCATAATTTTTATAGAAACTTTGTCCATCAAATATAAGGATAAGAACATGCTCTATTCTTTCCAAAAAATAATTTAACATGCCAAAATCTGAAATTTTGCACAAAAAAAAAGTAATCAAAATAAAATTCCAGCAACAAATTAAATTCAAACTTAAAAAAGAAAACCCAAAATTTAATTTGCTTGTTAAAATTTCAATAATCATGCAAAATCATTGACTAAATAATTCAAGGACAATAATAAGAATATAAATCACCAAAAGAGAAGAACTAGACCTCATGTCAGTATAAGACATTTCACGATTTGATATTCCTATTTGCAACTTTCAAATGACCAACAAAAAAAAATTACAATATCTATAAAAATAAACTCAAAGAAGAACAAGTTTGAAACAGTCAGCATGAATTCCTCAGAAATTTCCCCATAAAATTCAATTAAAAAATTTCTGAAGAAATCAGGAATCAACCAGTATATATAAGTCAGAATAGGATGGCTATTACCTTAAACATGAAGCCATAATGTGCGAAACAGTAGTAGAAATGGCAGGAATCGGCATAATAACTTAGTCAGGGATGGAACTGCAACAGAGGTGGCGAGCAGATAAGAGGGATGCAGTCAGCAGTAGAAAAAGGAATCAACAGCTGCGGCAAAAACAAGAACAAACAGCCAAAAAGGCAGCAAGTAGCACCAGCAAAGACCGGAAGTGATTGAGCGCTGCATCGGGTAATCCAATTGAAAAAAAAACAGCGGAAAACAGTGGCCCGCAGGACAGCATCGACATAGTGACTGAATAAAGAGCTTAAATTGTTAATCCTCAACACATACGTATACCAAGATTAAGAAAGCAGAATCATACTAATTAAAAAAAATTACTGAAGGAAAAAAAAATAGCAGGAATACTAAAATTAGTCCAATAAACTCTGCAACTAGAATTCGTTTCGAAAACATAGCAGTGATGGGAATGTAGAATATACCTGAAATTTTAGCTGAGAAGCACCGATTTCCTAAAAAAAACAACGAAGTACGAGTAAGTAAATAAAATTGAGATGATAGGTAACCTTAAATCAGTTCATATGGGCTAAGCTGAGCGATGAAGATGATCCTGCATCGTTCTTTCCGAGTTCGGACTTGGCGGCAATTGCTCATAGGCAGCTTAACCTTCGATCAAATCAAAGAATCCCGAGGCTTAGAAAACATCACTGGTGAGTCGGAAGTTCGCGATCTCTTGTGTTCCGAACCACCAAAAGCTTAACATCACAACGCAGCTTAGATGTTTGAGGAAATGCCAAGGAGAGCGGGAAGCATACGGACGCAGTACTCGGCCAAGAGCGTGAAAAGCCAGAAATAAAATGTCCCACAATAATGCCCCGTGTGATCAATTACAGATAAAAATAACAGCACTAAATAAATATTTGATTTAAAGTATGGAATAATTATCAATTTCTTAAAAATTAATAGTGCATGAAAAGTATTCTAAATGCAAGATTTTAAAACTATTGATATTTGATTTGATGCAGAAGAAATGTAAAGTAAAAATATAATGAATTTTACACTTGCTTTATTTGTCATTTATGATATATTCAAAGCTCAATCGGTTTGGTTGGTTATGAAAACACCACAAATTGTTGTCACTACGACCACCCATAGCTACGCTGTTGGCCACCGTCGCCTCTCATTTTTTGTCGCCCACCACCAACCACTGCCACTCACTATTACTTATCAACATCACTGTTGCTCACTACCAGCATCACTAACCACTAGTGCATGCTAGATTTTATATTCATTTTTTTACTTCTAAGTAAAATAAAAAATAAAAAAATCTCTTGTATTTAGGTTTTGTTTGGGACGGTTTTCTTTCCGCTTCTTAAAGTAGTTTTTTAGTACAAATATTTTAATTTTTGTACTAAAATTGCTTTAAAAAGCTATAAAAAGCCGTCCCAAATGAAGCCTTATTGTGCACCCAATCACCCAACTTTAATATTTATAATACACTACTCAATAAACTTCATTTCTTTCACAATGCATTTTTTTTCAGCAAATCAAACAACCTCGTAAACGATACTAACATAGCGAAAATCTTATCAACAACTCCTAAACAAACAAACAAATAATAAATCAAATTACATCATAATCACATTTTTTTTTTGCCAAACAAACTAAAATTTCTAAAAAAAAAAATGGCATATCTTGAGCATTAAAAGCTTCCTATAAAGGGGGGATGTCCATGCATATCTACTTGATGCTACTATTGGTGTTCCAACAAGTAAATTTCTCATATGGGCAGTTTCATTTTCCTTTCTCCATTATTAAACACTTAAATAAAGGATATATACCGATATGAAATTAATGAAATTTATACAATTATTTGTTTCTAGATGATTTATGAGTCACAAAAGACAAAAGAATGAGACAAATTAAATTACCGGTTAGATTAATTGTTCGCCATTATTTGCAGGCTGGCTGCATGCGAGTGATATCCACCCTTTCCCAAAAGAAATAGTTGATTGATTCCTTTCCATTGATCCATCAATCTCAAATACATTGAACGGGTACGAGGTACAGCAAGCTCAGGCACCATTAGAACATGACAAAATTTTAGCAGAAAAAAACATCAAAAATTTTGACCACCCAAATCAATTCTTGCTATATTGTATGTATTTAATGCCTTCAATGTTAGATATATATTACCAAATTGTATTAAAATTCGCATGATATCATGCATTAATCACGTATTGAGAAGGCTACGTGATTGTTATTGTATAGTGAGCGAATCGGTGAGTGACAGCGAAATCGAACGCGTATATTGAATTTTACGGTTAGATTTTTGACTAAGGCTTCGTTTGGGACGGCTTTCTCACTGATTCTTAAAGCAGCTTTCTAGTACAAAAATTTTGCTTTAAGAAGCAGTAAAAAAACTGCCTCAAACGAAGCCTAAGTTGTTAATCAATTGCAGATTATTTTGAATAAATCATTATGTTGTTAGTTCCTTCCATTCATTTTTTTTTTCTTTTCGTCAATTCACTGATCCTCACAATGAGTTCGTGCTCCTCATCATTGCCACTATAATCAACCTCCTTTCCCTATATCAACTTATCTTGACAAATGTTGACTATCTTTATCGACCACAAATGGCAAATTTCTGATGGTAATATGTTCCAATTTCTTACGAAATAGCTTAAAAATGTGCTAAGCAACATGCTAGATATTGATTTAGGCTTTGTTTGGGATTGGTTAAGCAACTTGCTAGATTATAGAATTCTAATTTTTATGTATGTATATGTAGAGTAGCCATAAGAAGAAGCTGGCCCAAGGCACTTAAGAGTGTTCATGATTTCATGTTTTATTTTATTTTTCATGAAAATGAGGGATGGGACCCAATCCAAAGGCTTGTGTATAAAAATAATAAATAATTAAATCCCCTTCATGATTAGGTGGGATGATTTTGTCGGTAGAATAGAAGATGAAAGCAACTCTAACTTGCCTTTTTCTATCGGCCGAACCCACATGAGTAGTATTATTTGGGCCTAGCTACCCAATTAAGCTCCACCTACTCACACAGCCTACATCACAAGCACATTAGGGGCTGAGATCTTTATAATAATTTTGTTTTTTTTTTTAATTTTATGAGATCTTTATATTTGTCATCACTCTGATTTGTAAAATATTTTTTTTTAATATTATTAAATATTATGCATTGAGATAAAATCAGTAAGGGTCTTTGAGTATCCTACTGAATTCCTAAACCCTAAACATAATAAATCAGCGATCATGCAAATTTATTCATTAATGCGAAGAACATTCATCATTTTGTTTAAACTTATTTGATTGCTTAAATAAATAAAAATAAATAAAATATTTTATATGAATGAGTATCAAATTACTCATCAAATACACTTATTTGATTATAATCCTACCACTCGCTACTTTCAAGAAAATTTTATGCTAAAAATTGTTTAAGAAAACAGTAAGAAAATTGTTTCAAATGAAGACTTAGTTGAATTGTATTACCTAATTTATGTAATATATATAATTAAAATGTTAGTAGCAGGTGAAGGGGAAGCCAGAAAGTAGTTAATATGCCTATAGGTAGCCATCTTGATTGAAACCTTTTGATTCAATTTTGGCGAAATAAGAGGCCTAAATTTCACCTACATTGCCATATAAGCTAGATTTGTATCAAAAGTTAGGTTTAGCCCAATAAAAGCTGATTTATTAATAAGACCCTGCTCAGCTACATAACATAAAACTTTAATTATTAATAAGATCACTATTATTTACTTTAATTATTAATAAGATTTCAATTAATTGTATTTATTTAGAGTTATTAGTATTTTGAATTTCATTTTTATTAATGAATGTATTGGGATCAGAGAGGAAAATATTGGAGTTTATTTTTTCTTTTTGGAGAATGAGAATTCTCCTTCTAATTATAATTTTTCTTATATTATTTTGTGTGATTATCAAATTTATGATAATATTATTGATTGTGATTTAAGAAATAAAATTTATCATTCAAAACTCTTATTTATTTTCATGCATGATATATGTAAAATGATAGTACTTTAAATGATTTATTTTTTAATTTATTTTTCATGCATGATGCTTTAATAATTAATCAAATATATAAAATAATCAAACATGGATTATAGGTGCAGTTGCTTGATATAGGCTTAACATGTGTTTTAAACAAATTAATATAAAATAATTAAAAGAAATATGAAAAAATAATGCATGGAGATGTTCAATTAATATAAGTGCATTGAATAATAGGTTTTAACTTTAAATTATATTACATAAATAATACATGTTATGCTATTTATTCTTTTTATTTAAAAATATATTGATGTTGAGGACTATAAAAATTTGGATATCATTTGTCATCTAATTTATGCTTTAATTCTTTCAAATGTGTTTTGGTCCCTTGATTTGGGCCCATTTGAGCTTGGATTGAACTGATTTTCGTGCCATTGAGTTAGTCTTCTTGAGATATTTGTTTTGATTATAAGTTTGCTAAAATTGGAGTTTGAATGGTCTCAAATTTAAATTTTAGAAGATTCCAACTTGAATATGCTTCAAGATTCGTGCTCGATCAAGATAATATTTTTGGTAACATTTTTTTTTTTTTTTTTTTTTTGCATGAAAGAGAGCTTAAACTTTTTTATTTTTATTTTTTTTTTTAAAAAAAAAAACCCCACAAAAGGGGTCTACACGTTAATAAAAGGGCAAATTACAAAATCCTTATGGGAACCACAATCCCACACCCCAGCAAAAGGAAACCACAAACAAAATCAAGAAGAAGTCCAAATCAGCAGCTAAAAACGGGCTCAGTAAACGGCCGAGGCTTCCAGCGACCCTGAATCCAAGCACGGACCGTCCAGTAAGGTGTAGACAAGGTAGAGTCCCACCAAAGGTTGCCACCAGAGAAAAACCGGGCCGCGAGCCCCTTCCACATCATTGCCCATAGCCCACCAAAAACAGCAAAAGCCCCCACAAAGCATATAAAACCCGAGGGTCACATGAAGAGAACAAGCGAGCAACAAAAAGACAGGCAGGGGAAATCAACGTTTACGTCGGCCTCTCCCCCCAAAATCTCCCCCGAGTTGCACCAGTGATAGCAGGTCTCGTACACACCAGAGTGAAATCATTGTCATCCTCAGACGCCATATCACCTACAGACGAATCAGATTCCGACTTACCATCCGATGAAACATTCAGCCAATTAAGTTGTTCCCTGATCTCCACGCCAGCAGGGTCACCTAAACATTTAGTCATGGCTTGCGTTTCAATCTCCTTCACTGGGACATCAAATAACCTGTTAACCAAAGGCATACTCTCCACACTGGACGGAGGATCCGCCCCAAAAACGACAGGAGAAGATTCAACAATCAAATTAACAACATCATCACCATCCGGCATATCAAAAACCTGACCACACCCAATTGGATACACAACACCCAAAACCGGTGAATCTCCAGACCTCCTTTCACCCACGTCCAGAGAACTCGCTCCAAAAACAGGAGCCGAGTCCACCTCCGCACCCAGACCCACCTCCAAAGAGTCCAAAGTCACATCCGGCGGACAAAGACCGTCCACCAAAACCGAGGGAATAAACGGAATTGCATTAGGAGATAACGAAGAAAACTCACCATCCAACACCTTGACACCAACATCAAGCATATCCGGGTTATTACAATTATCAACACCAATAGGAGAATTCGTCTCAAGCTCCGAAAGACCAACAGCCAAAGCAACAGGGACAACACCGGCCACAGGGGAACCCCCTGACGGCATACGAGCAGGTAGTGTCACGACCCGACCCGACGGGGACGGATCCCGCCCGAGCCGGATCGCGACGAGAGACCTTTCTTAACCAGGATCTGGCTTTGGATTAGGTTACTGAACTGATCTTTCAAATTCTTAACTCAACAGAAGCACACAGAACAACAGAGCTACTAAAAACATCAAATGCAGCGGAACAAAACATCTATCTTTTCATTTCCTCAAAATAATCATCTACAGAACAGTACATGGCTTTCAACAGAAAGAAAGACAGAACAGAAAAGCCATGACTGTACAAAAATCAAAAGTACAAAAGTACCTAATCTGATCAGACTCTGAAACCTAGTCCTGAACTTCCTTGCCCTTCCCAGAACCTGAAAACCACCAGAAAGCAAGGGTGAGCTCAACAGCTCAGCAAAGCAACAAACCACCAATCTAAATTCTGAGAAAACAGAACCAAATTCATCGGACAGAAATCAAATCAGAAATCAGAACAGAATTGGAAATCAAAACTTACGGACAGGTATCAAATCACATCAGAGTCGTACAGATCGTATCAGAACAGAACAAATCAACAGAGTCAGAATCAGAAATCAGAATCGTACGGATCATATCATATCATAATCACAATTTCGTACAGAACAGAACAGATACAGAAGATAGTACAGATACATATAGCTAAATGCCCTGACACTGACGGAATCTCTATGGATTCCGGCCCCTTATGCCTCCCTTCCCAGACACTGACTGAATCTCATAGGATCCAGGCCCCTTATGTCTCCCTTTGTGCTCACGGCACCAAAACAGATGTGCTTATAGCACCAAAACAGAATTCATCGGATCCGGAACAGAACAGACATCAGATTTGATCTCATTGCAGATTTCCCGTTTCACTAACTGAATCTCATAGGATTCAGGCCCCTTATAACTCCCTTTTTATAGCTTATACACATAGCATTTCAATTCAGAAGAATTACGGACAATTCAGAAATTACCCAAAAATCGGGCAGCACAACGGCAGTATACGGAATTTACACAAAAATTCTTGCAAAGAAAATTTACCGAATTCGCACAGAATACAGATATCAACATTTCAGAACATTTATTCTACTGCACAGATAAATTCCAATTTCACAGAAAAATCTGGTCGACTAAAAACACAGTCGAATCAAAAATACCCGGACGAAAATCTTCAGAAAATAACCAAAATGTGCACACTTGGCACGTCAACAATATACAGAAAGTTACGCGGTAAAAACTGAGCCAATCAACAGATACGGACAAAAATCATTAACGAAAACGAAATCCGGACAGAATATACCGCCAAACACGACGGTTCTGAAAATTGAGAAAGGCGGAATGTGCCTTACCTCGAGCACAGCAATTTCCTCAACAGCCACTTCGGACGAAAACGGCTCCGCGTCGTCCGAAAATCCGCTTTTCCACTTTTTCCTTCGTTTTTCTCTCTCCTCAGCTTTTTCTCTCTCTTCAAAATATCTCATTTCTATATATATCCAAACTGATCGTCCTGGACGATTGAGCTTCGTACCGGACGATCCATGAAGAGAGGAATTTCGTCCAGACGAAAAATGACATATCGTCCCTGGCGAAGGGTTCACGGGAGAATTTTCGTCCAGACGATCCAATTTTCGTCCCGACGAATCATACAACCAAAACTGATTTTCTGCACAACCTGTACCGATCGTCCCGGACGATCCAACTTCGTCCCGGACGAACCTGGAGCAAAAACTGATATTACAATCTCCCCAACTTAAAAAAAATGTCGTCCTCGACATTATCCAATCCAACCTCCGTCAAAACAAGTACGGGTACGACCGTCTCATATCAGACTCCTTCTCCCAAGTTGCTTCCCGTGCAGTCCGGTGCTTCCACTGGACTTTAACCATCGGAATCTCTTTATTTCTTAACTTTCGGACGTCGTATGCCAAAATAAGCTCTGGCTCTTCCTTGTACGCCAGATTCTCCTGAATCTCCACCTCATCAGCTGACAACTTCTTCCCAGAGTCTGAAACCCACTTCCTCAGAGTGGATACGTGAAACACATTATGCACATCAGGCATAGATTCAGAAAGTAATAACTTGTAAGCAGCTTTTCCAATTCTTTCCAAAATCTCAAATGGTCCAACATACCTTGGACTAAGCTTGCTTACCTGACCAAATCTGCTCACACCTTTCATCGGGCTGACTTTGACATACACAAAGTCACCGACCTGAAACTCAATAAATCTGTGCTTCTGATTGCAATACTTCTGCTGACGATCTTGAGCGGCTTTCAATCTTTCTCTTATCAAATTGATCTTCTGAGCAGTTTCATCAGCAAAAGTGGCCCCCAAAGCCTGTCTATCTCCGACCTCCGTCAGAGTCAAAGGAGTACGACACTTCCTGCCATACAAAGCCTCGTACGGTGCCATACCGATACTGGACTGAAAACTGTTGTTATAGGCAAACTCAATCAGCGGAATATGATCCTCCCAACTTTCGCTAAAGTCCAGAACACAAAGCCTCAACAGATCTTCCAGTACCTGAATCGTCCTCTCAGACTGTCCGTCGGTCTGAGGATGAAAGGCTGTACTGAAATGCAGTTTCGTACCCAAGCCTTGCTGAATGCCTTTCCAAAGTCTGGAAGTAAAGCGTCCATCTCGATCAGATACGATCACACGAGGCACACCGTGCAATCTGACTATTTCCTTCACATAAATCTGTGCCAAGCGATCAACTGAATCCGTCTGTCTGATCGGAAGAAAATGGGCTGACTTCGTCAATCGATCTACAACCACCCAAATGGCATCATGTCCTTGTCGTGATCGAGGAAAACCCATCGCAAAATCCATCGTTACCTCCTCCCATTTCCACTCAGGGATAGGCAACGACTGCAACAGTCCACCTGGTCGCTGATGCTCTGCCTTCACCAACTGACAGGCTTCGCATCTCGACACAAACTCTGCCACATCCTTCTTCATCCCAGGCCACCAAAACAAAAGCTTCATATCAGCGTACATCTTACCACTGCCTGGATGAACAGTATAGCCAGAATGATGAGATTCGTACAGAATCTCCTGCCTCAAGTCTTCAAACACAGGTACCCACAACCTATTCTTACAGAAAATAGCACCAGAATCAGAAATTCGAAGTTCAGGAGTCTTACCAGATCCAATCTGAGCTATCAACTTCGAATAGTCAGAATCTGACTTCTGGGCTTCTTGAATCCGTGCTTCCAAAGAAGACTGAATACTCATCTGAGCCAATTCCAAAACATTGGAGGAAACTACCTCTAACTGCAATCTCTCCAAATCACGAATCAGAAAGTCATCACAGGTAAGCTGAATACCTGAGAATCCAGAAGACTTTCTGCTCAGAGCGTCCGCTACCACATTCGCCTTCCCAGGCTGATACTGAATAGTCAAATCGTAGTCCTTGATCAACTCGAGCCACCTCCTCTGTCTCAGATTCAGATCCTTCTGAGTAAAAATATACTTCAGGCTCTTATGATCAGTAAAGATCTCACACCTGACGCCATACAAGTAATGACGCCAAATCTTCAAAGCAAAAACTACTGCAGCTAACTCCAAATCATGTGTCGGGTAATTCTTCTCATGTGGTTTCAACTGTCTCGAAGCATAAGCAATTACCTGACCATGCTGCATCAGAACACAGCCCAATCCTTTCAGTGAAGCATCACTGAACACCTGGAAACCCTCCGTACCTGACGGAAGTGCCAACACTGGAGCTGAAGTCAAACACTCCTTCAATCTCTGAAAAACTAGCTTCACACTCCGGTGTCCAAACAAAAGGTACTGACTTCTGAGTCAGTCTCGTCAGAGGAGTCGAAATCTGTGAAAATCCTTTCACAAACTTCCTATAATACCCGGCCATGCCCAAGAAACTACGTACCTCAAATACCGTAGTCGGCCTTGGCCAATCAGCAACAGCCTGAATCTTCTGGGGATCTACAGAAATGCCTTTTCCGCTAATCACATGCCCCAGAAAAGAAATGCTCTTCAGCCAGAATTCACACTTAGAGAACTTGGCATACAGCTGATGCCTCCTCAAAGTCTCCAACACAATCCTCAAATGTCTGGCATGCTCATCCTCAGATGCAGAATATACCAGAATATCGTCAATGAAGACGATCACAAACTGATCCAAATACTCACTGAATACTCGGTTCATCAGATCCATGAAAATAGCAGGCGCATTGGTTACCCCAAAAGGCATAACCAAAAACTCGTAGTGCCCGTACCGAGTACTGAAAGCCGTCTTCACCACATCAGCTTCCTTCACCTTCACCTGATAATATCCGGATCTCAAATCAATCTTCGAAAATACCGAAGATCCGGAAAGCTGATCAAACAAGTCGTCTATCCGAGGCAAAGGATACTTGTTCTTGATCGTGACCTTGTTCAAATCTCTGTAATCAATACACATACGGAGTGTACCGTCCTTCTTTTTCACAAACAGAACAGGTGCTCCCCAGGGCGAAACACTAGGACGTACAAAACCTCTGTCAACCAACTCCTGAAGCTGAACTTTCAACTCAGAAAGTTCTTTCGGTGCCATCCTGTACGGAGCTTTCGATATAGGAGCTGTACCCGGAAAAACATCGATAGAGAACTCCACATCTCTATCCGGAGGTAAACCAACCAACTCCTCAAGAAAAACATCAGCAAATTCCCGTACCACAGGGATCTCAGAAACAGAACCAACCTCCAGATTCAGATCCCGCACCGAAGCTAAAAATACCGGACATCCTTTCTTCCACATCCTGCTCACCTCCAACACAGAAACCAGACTGGAGAGAACACTTCGTAATCCCTGAAATACAACTCTCTCTCCAGCCACAAGCAAACTCACTTGCTTCTTCAGACAGTCTATCTGAGCCTCATACTGACTCAGCCAATCCATGCCCAGAATTACATCATACGAAGAAATCGGCAATCGAATCAAACTCGATTTCCACTTCTTGCCAGAAATCTCGATCTCACACAAACAAAACTGTCGAGCAATCAATGGATTCCCCGCCGGTAAAATCACAGACAAAGAAATCGGTAAAACCATCGAATCCAAATGTAAAATCTCAAAACAATGCTCGGACAGAAAAGAATGACTCGCTCCAGAGTCAAACAAAACACGACAGGGCTGATCAGAAATGTAAACCGTACCTGTCACAACATCCGGAGCATCACGAGCCTCCTGCTGACTCAGACTGTAAACTCGTGGCTGAACTGGAGCAGGAACTGAAGCAACAGAACTACTCTGCTCCCTCTGAATCGTAGGTGGTCTCCGCGGTGCAGAACTAGAACCACCACCTCTACCAGCAAATCCCTCAGGGCGAGGAGGAACAGTCCTCGGTCTTCCTGCTGCTGAACCAACAGGTCTGACAAAGCCCTCAGATCGCTGCTCAGAACGCTGATCAAATCCCATCTGCGGACATTCTGCAATCCTATGTCCCGGCTGACCACATCTGAAACAAAGACCAGCTATCCTGTAGCACTGGCCATGGTGTCGCCGTCCACAACTCTGGCACACAGGTGCCGTACTGACAGATCCAGAACTAGTCGTACTGGTAGCAGTACCAGACGATCCTCCGCTCTTCCTGGAATCTCCAGATCCAGATCCAGGAACAAATCTCCTCTTCCCAGAGGAACCACTGCCAGATGTCTCTCCTCCAAACCTCTTCCTACTCGCAGTCCACCGCTGCTGAGTAGCCGTCATGTCATTCTCAATCAGACGAGCTCGCTCCACAAGCTCAGAGAAATCAGTAATCCGGAACGGTATCAGAGGCTGCCTCAAAGTGTCTCGTAAGCCTCTCAGAAATCTGTAGCACCTCTCAGCAGACGTGCTAACCAGCTGCGGAGCGTACCTGGCTAATGCAGTAAACTCAGCCTCGTACTGCATCACCGTCTTGCTCCCCTGAACAAGTCTCAGAAAACTCTCCTGCATCTGCTGTCGTGCAGAAGGGGGAACAAACCAGTCCCGAAATACTTCGGTGAACTCCTCCTAAGTAATCAAAGAGTTCAATCTGCCCTGAAATCTGGCTGCTTGCTGGCCATCCCACCAGTGCTCAGCCTCTCCGTCCAACAGAAAAACAGCTAACGGAACTTTCCTGTCTGCAGGACACTGCATCCCGTCAAAAGTCTTCTCCAATCTCCTCAGCCACTCCTCGGCTGCTCTGGGCTCAACAGCGCCCTCAAACCTCGGAGGCTTCAACCTCAAAAATAACTGCAGGTGTCGATCAATGTCCTCAGATCTAACAGTCGAAGTTCTGCTCTGAGTCTCGCTCATCATCTGAGCAACAAGTGAAGCAAACTGTGAAAGCGTATCAGCACCGACCACTGGGGCTGTACTCCCCACTGGTGCTGCCTGATCGTCACTCTGACCGTCTGTCATGTCTGGGTCTGGCTGATCCATACAAAAAAATCCAGAAAATCCGGAAAACTATCACAAAACAACACAAAATAACACAATAAAAAGCCAAACGACCCAAAACTACCTCCTAGACAGACTCACTGATCACTTCCTAGAGCTCTGTTTTACAATCCAACCTGTTTCCAAAACTAGTGCTCTGATACCACAAAAAACTTGTCACGACCCGACCCGACGGGGACGGATCCCGCCCGAGCCGGATCGCGACGAGAGACCTTTCTTAACTAGGATCTGGCTTTGGATTAGGTTACTGAACTGATCTTTCAAATTCTTAACTCAACAGAAGCACACAGAACAACAGAGCTACTAAAAACATCAAATGCAGCGGAACAAAACATCTATCTTTTCATTTCCTCAAAATAATCATCTACAGAACAGTACATGGCTTTCAACAGAAAGAAAGACAGAACAGAAAAGTCATGACTGTACAAAAAAATCAAAGTACAAAAGTACCTAATCTGATCAGACTCTGAAACCTAGTCCTGAACTTCCTTGCCCTTCCCCAGAACCTGAAAACCACCAGAAAGCAAGGGTGAGCTCAACAGCTCAGCAAAGCAACAAACCACCAATCTAAATTCTCAGAAAACAGAACCAAATTCATCGGACAGAAATCAAATCAGAAATCGGAACAGAATTGGAAATCAAAACTTACGGACAGGTATCAAATCACATCAGAGTCGTACAGATCGTATCAGAACAGAACAAATCAACAGAGTCAGAATCAGAAATCAGAATCGTACGGATCATATCATATCATAATCACAATTTCGTACAGAACAGAACAGATACAGAAGATAGTACAGATACATATAGCTAAATGCCCTGACACTGACGGAATCTCTATGGATTCCGGCCCCTTATGCCTCCCTTCCCAGACACTGACTGAATCTCATAGGATCCAGGCCCCTTATGTCTCCCTTTGTGCTCACGGCACCAAAACAGATGTGCTTATAGCACCAAAACAGAATTCATCGGATCCGGAACAGAACAGACATCAGATTTGATCTCATTGCAGATTTCCCGTTTCACTAACTGAATCTCATAGGATTCAGGCCCCTTATAACTCCCTTTTTATAGCTTATACACATAGCATTTCAATTCAGAAGAATTACGGACAATTCAGAAATTACCCAAAAATCGGGCAGCACAACGGCAGTATACGGAATTTACACAAAAATTCCTGCAAAGAAAATTTACCGAATTCGCACAGAATACAGATATCAACATTTCAGAACATTTATTCTACTGCACAGATAAATTCCAATTTCACAGAAAAATCTGGTCGACTAAAAACACAGTCGAATCAAAAATACCCGGACGAAAATCTTCAGAAAATAACCAAAATGTGCACACTCGGCACGTCAACAATATACAGAAAGTTACGCGGTAAAAACTGAGCCAATCAACAGATACGGACAAAAATCATTAACGAAAACGAAATCCGGACAGAATATACCGCCAAACACGACGGTTCTGAAAATTGAGAAAGGCGGAATGTGCCTTACCTCGAGCACAGCAATTTCCTCAACAGCCACTTCGGACGAAAACGGCTCCGCGTCGTCCGAAAATCCGCTTTTCCACTTTTTCCTTCGTTTTTCTCTCTCCTCAGCTTTTTCTCTCTCTTCAAAATATCTCATTTCTATATATATCCAAACTGATCATCCTGGACGATCGAGCTTCGTACCGGACGATCCATGAAGAGAGGAATTTCGTCCAGACGAAAAATGACATATCGTCCCTGGCGAAGGGTTCACGGGAGAATTTTCGTCCAGACGATCCAATTTTCGTCCCGACGAATCATACAACCAAAACTGATTTTCTGCACAACCTGTACCGATCGTCCCGGACGATCCAACTTCGTCCCGGACGAACCTGGAGCAAAAACTGATATTACAGGTAGCACCCCGAAACCAACATCCGAATTCGACACAGAGCCTGTATCAAGGTTATTAGATACCGCAGGAACATTATTCACCAGAGGACATCGATCCAAGGGGAGGGAAACACAGTTTAAAGAATTATTAGATACCAAAGTTGCAGTAACATTAGGATCCTTAACGACAACATCCAACACATCATTAACCACCTTATCATTACCAACAATCACATCCTGTTTCTCAGACACAACCACCGCCGATTTAGCCATAGGATGTAAAACAGAGCAGAAATCCTTAGAGTGGCCTAAGGTATGACAATGCATACAGAAAAGCGGAATGTCCTCAAAAAACCCACCGATTGAACATAACCCGTTTCCACAGAACCAACCCAAATTTTATCAGGGTAATTTTTCGTAACATCCAATTCCACCATGATACGTGCCATGGACGGACGAGAACCAGAAGCAGTTGCCATATCCGACTTGAGGGGTTTACCGAAAAGAGAACCTAATCCAGAAAGAATTCTAGGAGAGAACAAATGAGGTCTAAGAAAAGGGAAAGAAACCCAAATCGGCACAATAGGGGACTCCACCTCAATGTCCAAATTTGGAGACCATTTCACCACTTTCATGAGACAATTTTTCACAAAGTAAGATCTATGGGAAAACATACGGCAGTAATCAAAATCGTTCACTAACTTTATCAAAACGTTCCTATGATTAAGAACAGTGACTGAAAATTCTCCAATAAGCTTTAAATTGAAGCAAAAATTCCGAATCGCGTCCACCGGCGGACGCCGACCCGGAAAACGGCCAACCAAGGCGAAATCAAAAGGGGCCGCAAGGGAACGAATTTCCTCCTCAGAAATAAGCAGAGCCGGCAAACCACGATGGGTAGAAACGCATAAATCAGGAAAAGTAGTAGAAATACCAGATAAAGCGTCTCTAAAGGAAAGAGGCGCAGCCGCCCCCTTCAGGAATCCGGGATCGCGAAGGCGAATGGAAGCCATGATGCAAAAACCAGAAAAACTGAAGAAAGAAGGGAAGGAACAGCCACCAAACGCCCAAAATCATGGTGACGGCGGAAACCCTAGCAGAGGAAGTAAAAGGCGAAAGGAAACCATCGTGCTGATTTTGAAAGAGAGCTTAAACTTTGATTAATATTTTTGGTAACATATCAATTACTTAAATAATTTAAAATCTAATTAATACTACTTTTATTTTCTTTATTCTATATTACCAAAATGGACATAAAAAATCATATAAATAAAACTCTCTTCTTTACATAAGGGGAGGAGAGGAAGAATAGAGAGAGCTTTGTTGTATTTTTCAATCATCACGGCCAAAAATCACCACTAGCTATTGTCACTAACGACAAACATCACCATCAAATTAACGATCATCATCAGAAAGCACCACCATCTCCGAAATACTAACAAGATTTAACCTTTTTGTTGGGTATAGCTGTCCGCCTATGGACAACTTTTTTCTATAACTCCTATTGAAAAATCAAGCTCTGTTGTCGGGTATTAACTATCCCTTCGCAGGCACTTTATTTATGTAGTCTCCCTTAGTGAAAATCAGAATTTGTTCCATTTCTCCTTCAACAACGAAGAAAGGAGAATTCTTGTATCACTTACTACATATTTGTCAATTGGGTTAGGCCCCATGATTTTTTTCCTCTTCAGGTTTTCACATAAATTTTTTTCTCTTATTATTTTTATCTGTGCGTGCTGAATTTTTGTATAACACTAAGACGTAAAAACACACATTTTACCAACTCAAACTTTCAAGTACATAAAAATTATATAAATTCATTTCATATTTATTTAATTTAATAAATATGATATAATTTTAAAATGTAATATTATAAATTTATAATATCATATTGAATACATATCTATATTATATATTTCCATAATAAATATGTCACATTCATTTCTCTTATTCATATAATGCAAGATATAGTCGTACGACAAATATATATTCCCTAAATAACAAAACGAGAAATATATTGTTTTGCTTCCTAAAATTTGGTTGAAATCATAGGAATTTAATTATTATGTCTTTAAAAGAAATTAAGCTCAGTTCTAGCATGTCTCGACAAGATCGGCAGAGTCAGCTCTAGCTGTGCCGGCTCGGCATAGTTGACTTCCACAGCCAGCTCGCTGACTTTCTGTGCTCTCCCTCATCACCTCTATCGAGGTTCTTGCCACGAATTACGACGCAGAGCTCAGTACGATGGAGGAGCTAGCTCATGGCTTCAGGAGAGAATCATAGTGGTGGTATGGAGATAGGTTGTTAAGGGATTTTCCTATTTACTGAGGCAACAATAAAGGCAAGTATTATGATAATATTGATATTTATTAATCAAATAACTGCGGGTCTTACGTTTATGGGGCTAATTATTAGTGGGCTCATCGAGAGATTAGCTAGTTACGCCGTAAAGCGCCTCCTATATATGGAGGTGGCAGCGGGTAGATACCCATTTAAAAAAAAAAAAATTTGCACGCAAGCATTAGTTAAAAAAAGAATTAAAGAATTGATGTTACACTCAAATGCCATAATATCAATATTTTTTTTTATAAAAAAATATTCAATAATAAAATAAGGTTTGTTTTTATTTAATGCAGACAAGGTTAAACTAATATTAATGTTGTATGTTAGAAAATTCTAGTTGATATTATTGTATAAAGATCCAATACGAACACAAATAAGATAATTTTATAAGAGATGCAATATAAGTTGTAGATGAAAATTCAAAAAAAAAAAAAATTAATTAATTAGATCTAACCTAAGTTTATAGCAATCTGCTCTTCTTCTCAATTGAAGAAGATATAATTATGAAGTATTGAACACAAGCTTATAGATCAAGTTATAGAGTGACGACAATAGTCAGGCATTAGCGGTTGATGATGATAGTTGGACGACAATGGTTATATGAAAGCACGAAAAAGCAATAACGGGCAGTCAATGATTGTCAAATAATAGCATTCGAATAATGGTGGTCAGACGATATTGGTTGTTAATAGTGATTGTCAGCGTTGAGTTCAAACAAGGCTATAAAATTCTTTAGATCTGTAAGCACTTTCCAAACTTAGGATAATATGCAAGCTCCTCAATAATGTAAATAATAAGGGTCCATTTATAATTATTATAGAGGCCCCAAAATGCTTAAATAGCCCCCATTCAAATTTAAAATTGGAGTGCACAACCGATAATTGCATTGTGTGTATGAATTTGTCTTAAATGATATAAATGTAAAAAAAAAAAGATAGAGTTAAGGGTAGGTGTAGGCTGATTGGGTGAATTATTAGGAGCTAACAAATTGGACACGGTTCCCAAACGGAAGGGGAAAAAGGAAGGGAGGGAATTTGGCAAAGGACAAAGGAGGTAATTAAAGACCTGATGGGGAGTGGGTCCCCCGCAGTAGTACTCGACAGACAGAGAGAGAGAGAGAGAGAGACTGTCTTCTGCTATTGGAGCTGCTGCCGCGCTGCTCTTTGTTTCTGAGGGAAAGAGTAGTGGTGTGCGGTCAAATCACAAAAAGTGCCAAGCTTTTTGTTTCTTTTTTTTAATAAATAAATTAATACTGTTATTTATATTTTGATTATATTATAAAAGTAATTAATTATATATATGATTAATATTATATAAATATTAAAATATAATTAAGGATTTTGATCCATCCTTCTTCATGATTATTTTTTTATAAAAATATTTTTATGTGAATTTTTTTTTAAATAAAATATATGTTTTAAATTATACTCATGAATTATTTCTCCAAATTAACATATTTCTTAAATATTTTTCCTAGTAAAACTTAACATGAATTGCAAGTTATTTTCTTAGATTTTTTTTTAACATATTTTATGTTCTATATTACTATTTTATAAAACTTCATCAATTTTAATTATAAAGTTTCAAATTATCTTATTTTGATAAATTCAAAATGATATAAGAGGTAAGCAAGATTTTTAGGGAGCAGAATTTAAATTTTTAAAGTTGAAGAATAGTGCAAGTTTAATGTTTGGGAGAATTTTTTATTATTTTGGTTTTAGAATAGCTTTTGCCACTATTTCTGATTGCTTTTAATTATATTTTTATGCTATATATAAAATTATCTTTTTCTAACTGTTTTCAATAAAGTTATTTTCCCACCACAATTTTACAATTATTTTTGTATGGAGATACAATTCTATATTGATTTTCATTTTAAAGTGAATTTCAATAGAGTCATATGAACTTAAAAATATTTATACATTTTTATTTGTATGTATGCTTATAAAAATCTTAGATATATATTTATGCATTCAAAATAAAATTTTAAAGTAAAAAAAAAATAAAAATATCGATTTTGTGTTGTATCAATCAAATTTTAAATAAATTCATGAGAGTAATACTCTTTAAAAGTTTCTCATATATATATATATATATATATATATATATAGGGCTAATAATGTTTCTAAATATTTTGAATGAAAATATCATTAAATAAGATTAAGGCAATTTTAAGTCAATTTATGTCAATGACTCTAATCAATAATTTTTTTTTAATTTATCTGCTAATTAATATGATTGATATATATTTAATATTATTAAACAAGACAATTATCAACATATTGAGCTTAATAGATGGGTGCAATCATTTATGATTGATTGCCACAAGCATTAATGGAATCAATATTATCACAATGCAAGTGAAGTAATCTTTAATACATAACTCATCTTAGCTTGTTGGCTGAGAATTTTTTTTTTTTTTTAAATTCACAAAGGGGCCGCGTGTTAATTTGATAAAAAATTACATGTTCTTAAGGGAATAGAAGCTCCCTAAAAACAACATTCAAAGTAAAACTTAAGAGCTATTGTTCCAACCTATAATAATAATCAAACAAAATAAACAGTGCAAGAGCGAAAGCAACTCAAGTAGGGCACCTAAAAGAAGCTAAGGACAACACAACAAAAGCTCCGACCAAAGCTCCAGTCTTCTACAACAAAGATAACACCTCATCTGGCTCTTAATTCCAGCAAAACCCAAACCAACCAAACCCAAAACGTTAGCCTCACCACGATAAGCCAACAAAAATTTCACATCCCTACCACCAATCATAACACCCCCAAACGAGCAGTCAAACCAAACAACCAAATCATCCAGCAGAGGCCCACAACCAAAACCAAACCTACCACAATAAAGGAAATTAAGTAACGAAGAGGAAGGCAAATAAGAAAGACATTACTTTTTTCAGATTTTCACTAATGACGTTTGTCACTACCATGAAAAAAAAAAACTTTGTTAACAAAGCCAAATTAGTTTGTTGGTTGAGAATTTTGACTATCAACCAAGAGATCTTAGATTCGAGTATTGTATATATGATGTTTGTGTGAATTTGTCTGAATTGACTTAAATGTTTCAAAAAAAAAATGAAATTTAATACTGAGTATAGTTAGTGATATGATTATAATAATTAATAATGAGTATTCCTCTTGACAATTACAACAAATCGAAATGTTTTTTGATGATGAGCATATTTCTCTCTCTCTCTTTTTTTTTCTTTTTCTTTTTTTTAACTATTTGAGCGATTCGAATGTGGCTCTTGCAGAAGGAACGAGTTCAGGTTAAATTTTCTCACCGCCCAATCTGCTACAGTAGCCATTGAAGTATTGTACTATTGAAATTTGATTGGATGATGATCATCAAAGATAAAGTCTTTCTATATGATATTGTATAAAAATGAAAATCGAATTATAATCAGTATAATAAATAGAATTTCTTTTTTTTTTTTTAATGTGTGTGTCGGTCCACATTCCCAAAAACATGCAGATGATATGATATATAAGAAGGAAATTAAACGTTGGATCAGAATATTCTTTTCATTACATGATTTATTTAATTACAAAATCTTAATATTTTAGAAAGCTATAGTAATATGTTTTGAAGGTTAAGACTTCATTTCAGGTAATTTTTTTTTACTATTTTATAAAATTTTCTGAAGAAAATATATTTTTAAAACTATTATAAAAAGCATTTTTTTAGTATATATAATATTTTTAATGAAATGAAAAAAGTTGTGGTCAAACAAAAATTATGATTGTAGTTTGAAAAATAAAGCAGTAAAAAAACTTTTGCAAATAAAATCTAAGTTGGTGGGATCGACAATGAGGGAGGCAGAGATTAAGCGTGCAATATTCTAGTTGGGACTACAATAATACAGCAACTAATGCCCGTGAGGCAGTTTAGGGATACTGCGGGGGACAGTTTCTCTTTATGTCTCTCTCTTTTTTATAAGAAATATAATGTTCTTTAAAATTATTAAAAAATAAATATCACTTAAATATTTGGTGAAGAGAAGTAAGAATATGCTATTATTTTTTAAAAATAAAAGTGAATGAAATTTGTTTATTTAAATATTAAATATAATTGAAAAATATTATTTAAATTATTCTGGGAATTAAAGCAATAATTTTGTAATATTTTCCCAAAAAAAAAAAAAAATATGTGGACAATACTAGAAAAAACAGAAGGGTGAGGAAAAGCTAAGCGGCCCATGCAAACGTCCCTATCTAGCTTCTATCACCCACCTCTGCCGCCTACTGCTCTCCCTTGGCCTTTTTTTTCCAATCTTTCTCTCTCCTTGTTATCGCTCATTCTTTATCTGTCCCTTTCGCTTGGAATACCGAATAACCCAACTCAGTTTTATTTTTAATATTCATAAAATTAATAAATTATAGTAATCAAAATCTTTATTGATATGAATTTTAAATTTCTTAAATAATTTTAAAATAAGTAGAGTGATTAAATTTTTATTTTTAGTGATACACGGATTTCTAATACACAAACAGAGGGAGAAGTAAAACACATAATTTTTTTTATGTGAAAAGCCCAAAGAGGGAAAAACCACGGGATCTTGCTAATGTGAAAAGATTATACTAAATTTGAGTGAATTACAAAGTTTGACCCGTCCCTTGACTTAAAAACTATCAAATTATAGTAGTTTGGAGAGTTAGGCAAAGGTCTGGCGACGATGAGACAGAAGTCCGACGGCGTCCGAGCAGAAGTTCAGCTGATGGGGAATGATCCTACGAAGGTCGGGTGGAAGTCCAGCGACACTCGGCTGCCAGGTGGAAGTCCGGAGATGGTCAGCGGTCCGGCGGTGATCCGATGAAGGTTGGATTGAATTCGGGCGGTGTACGACGGTGGGTGAAAGTTTGGCAGCGGTCAGCGACCGAGTGGAGTTCCGGTGGCTGTAGGCGCACGATTGGGTGGTGCTTCGACGAAGGTCAGGCTGAAGTACAGCTGTCGGGCAGTGGTTCGACGATTGTCGGGCTGAAGTCTGGCGGCGGTCGGTGACCGAGTGGAAGTCCAACAATGATTGATGACGGGGCGGTGGTCCAAAGAAGGTCGGGCTGGTCCGATGGTGGTCGACTACTGGGTGGAAGCCCAATGACAGTCGACAGCCAGGTGGAAGTCTGGCAGCTGTCGGTGACCGGGCAATGGTTCGACGATCGAGCGGTGGTCAGATGATGGTCAAGCGGAAGTTTAGCGACGATCGACAGCCAGGTGGAAGTCCGGCGGCGATCAACAATCGGGCGGTGATATAATGAATATGAGAATGATATAATTTTGTTCTCGAATACATTATATAAGGTTATATTTTCGTTTAATATAAAGAGAGTCTGTGATATACTTCATTATGTTGATTATTAATCTATTTTAAATTGCATATATTCTCATAAAATAATCTAAAAATCATTAAATATTTTTCTTGTTTAAAGTTTGAATATTACCATATGCAAAAAAAGGGCAACAAATTATTATCCATTCAATGTTGATGATATATAGTTTGATCATGTTTAATGTAAATATCAAATACATGATGGTAAAGCGTGTCATATTAAATATTTTTGTTATTAATTAAGATTAAGATGACCATTAAAATTTTCAAACAATCTTTACACTTTTTTATTGAACATTTCATGTGATTCACATATTAATTAGGAGTCAATCATTAATTTTATATAGACATAAAATAGGAAGAAAGATAGGTTCAATGGTTCATTTGTGATTGAATAGTTGGTTGATCCGATAAATATTAAAACTATTTAAATAAAATTTAAATGCTATAATAACGATGCAATAATACATATTTATGACTAAAAATAAACATAACCCATACTCATAAATTATCTTTAGTACTTTTAAATTTGAATATATTTCATCTTTAAATTTAGATTATTTAGTTTATATTTAATATAAATTTAGTTTACATATAAGCTTATAAATTTAAAATAAATTATTTGTCATTTCTATTATATGTTTAAATAAAATTTACACCTATAGATCATATTCTAAAATCACATTATAATTTTGCACTTATAGATCACTCACATTATTGTATTTATAAATAATAAGTAAATAAGAAGAATTGTAGCTCTTTCGAGCATTAGTGAGCTATTCATCCATCTTAACGACTTGTAACTTTCAATTTTCATTAACGCATAGACCCGTGAGTAAAAAAAAAGATAAAAAAGTTATATTGTTGTAGTGTATAATTAAATAAATAATTAATTAAATAGATAAAAAATAATTAGTATTAACTAAAAGATAAATATTTTTCATATTATGAAAAAATTATTTAAAATATCTATTTAAAAATATGCAATGCATGTGTTTTGAACTTGAGCATTAAACTTAGTTATTTAGTCTCATATCATTTGAGAACTTTATCTTAGTATTATTTATTTAGCATTTTTAATTTGCAATGCATGTGCTATAGAATTAAAATATATTAAATTTAAATTAAGTTATCAAACTTAATATTTTATTCAATATTTTATATTAACATTTTAATTTAATTTATTTAATCGTTTATTTGGGATTGCACTTGAACCATCACATATAAGATGGATTTTATGGTGGGATGGGGCTATGTGTATTGACAGTTTTAAATATCTATTAATTAAACATAATTTGTTTGTTTATGCCACGTGTATGAAAGTAATTATAATGTTAATTTTGGGTTTTATTGATTTATTATTTAATTTTTTATAATTATTGATACATCATGTTATTGGTTTAAAAATTAAGTTAGAAAATTCTGATCTTTTTTTTTATCCTAATAAAATTTTCTGATCTAAGTTTTATTAGAATGACCATAAAAGATTGACACGTGATAATTTTTTTTAATATTTGTTATGCTCGATGTTTTAATATTTGATTATTTGTTATAAATTTTTAACAAAATTTTAATAATTTTTAAAATTTTATGTTATTAAAATTATACAAATTGATGTTATTAGATATAATAAAAATGTAACATATCAAATTTTAATTAATTTACTCTAATCAAATTAGGACGAGCAAGATATTCAGTCCAAACTTTTTTTTTCGTATTAATCTAGGATAATATTTTGCTAGCCTAAAGAAAGGCTATTTATTATTTTTTATAATAATGTTAAGTTTATGTAAAAACCATATGAATTAATTTGCTAATTTACTTTTTACATTTAAATAGTAAATAAATTCAATAGGTGGATTATGTTAAATACTATAGGAAATTCATCAAATGCCAACTGAGCGCCAAAATTACTGGTAGTAGTTCGACTGCTGATAAAAGCAATGGTTATACCGGTGGATTGACCGACGGAAATGCCGGCGGTCATTTGGCATCAAGTAAATCCGTAGGAATTATATATATATGACGCAGTTACTGGCGGACCTATCGCCATTTTTAAGTGACTAATTTCCGATGGCTTAAGCTGCCTGAAATTTTGCCAGTAGTCGCCCTAATACCCACCAGAAAAATCGGTCTTTTAACCGCTATTAATTGTTGGCGGGTTCCCTGCAGTCGACGCACCTATAAATTCCAGCAGTTTACTTGCGATCTACATGATGGTAATTTCCAGCCGGCCGTTATAATCGCCGGAATACCATAAGAAATTACAGCCGCCGGTCTCAGTTTCCTACACGGTTTATTCCAGCGGGGTTTTAAGCATAAAAAATTTTAATAATAGCAAGAAAATCGACTGTTCCGCTCAAAAAATCCGTCGGTATTGGCCGATTTTTCTATAGTGAAATCCATATGTAAATTTATGCCTAAATATGATTACAATAAATTTTGAGTTCTTCAAATTGTAAAATTTTTCTTGCAATGAACCTTAGTATTATTTAAAATTTTAATATTGATGACTATGAATAGAAGTTCTACTATTTTTTTTTCAATAATGAAATTTATTTTATGCTATTTTCCACTAAAACCAATGTGGAGATGCGATCAAATTACCTTCATTGATATTTATTTATTGTTTTATGTATGATCAAAACAAATAAATTAAGGAAAATTTACGTACATACTAAAATTTTTTTATATATTATATATTTTATACAAGCTTTTATATTTACTCATATACTGCTTTACTATCTAATTTTTTTTTGTTAAAACCCGTAGAAGGGGCCTACGCGTTAATATCAAAAATCAATTATAAGATTCTTAAAAGGATCCTCCAGCTCGCTACTGCTCATAAGAGCTACAAGCAAAAAAGGAACAAAAAAACATAAGAGCCGGAGGTTCCTTATCCTACGAGTACAAGAAAAGCTTAAGTAAAGACTAGGGCTGTAAGTAGGCATCACCCAAAAAAGGAAGAGCAGATTAATCCCATTCAGCTCGATCTTTCTACAAAAATACAGATAGACAAAACTCCGTTTTAGAAAGCAGATATAAAATACGAAAAATAAACTAAGAGTACCTTGCAGTCATTGAAGCTCCCTAATGTAGATATTAAAATGTCCCTGCAAGAACTACTCTAAAAAAAATATATTAGTAAGATAGTAGTTAACAAAATGAAAAAACCCGTTAGTATCCTTGATGGCCCAGATCTTACGATGAACGTAAGAACCCACCAACAAACCGTCCAGGAACCCAAAATTGCCACCAATACTCCAGCCACTCCGGCAATCACACTAAAAAAATAACCAGAAATATTATTGTAATTCCATAAAGCCTCAATGAAATTCTCGTGCACAAAAAAAACACAGAGAAGATAAAGCCCCCCAGTCAAGCAAACATTCTGATTGACCCCCAAACAGCAACCGTAAGCAAGATACCAATTCAAAAGACACACTAAGCCCTCCTTTCAGCACATGCCAAGCCCAATATCACTAGGAAACAAACAATCCAACATCACCACCGACCCAGAAATAGAAAACTAGGAGAAACAACAAAACCCCTAGCAAAAAAAAAAAAAAAAACAAAACCCACCAAACTAACGAGAAAAAAAAAAAAAAAACCAACCAAACTTAATGACAAATATAAGAAAAACCAATTTGATCTAAATTGATAAGGCCCTGAATATGGATGGGCAACTGAAAAAAGGTAAAGTCATTATAATTCTTAAGCAAAGTGCCCAATTAAACATTACATATACAAGACTTGAACCCAAGATCTTTTCGTTGTTAACTAAAGCTCTCAACTAACAAATCAAGGTAAGCTGCGTTGCTCTATTGATGTTAATGTCATTCTAGTCCAACAAAGTTCAGGAAATATTCTTCAATGATGACATGATGAAACAAACTATTGAATTAGGAGTCTAAGAAGCTGTAAGTATTTGAATTATTTAACTATGATTTTCTTATCTTAGCCATATGTAGTTTGATTCTTGCAAGATATGTAGACAATTAGATGAAATGATTTAACCTTTATGTAGTTAAGCCTCTTAATAGAGATCCTTCATTGTTATTGGGAAAATAACTAATTTACATCACTAATAAATCAAACTTTTACAGCACTTTTGATGGCCTATTGCAACGGTTCAAATACCTACTAATTTACATCCTTGTCGCTTGTTGGACAAACTATTCCGGAGCTTTACCATCAAGCCACTAAATTTTGCCTGCCAAATCTGCTTCACTAAACCTTGCAACATCGTTATCTTTGCTCTTTGCTGGCCAAATTCATGTTGCTTTCTAACGTTATGCTAGATCATTATGCTAGATAGACGCGAGATGTCGAGCGTGAGCTAGGGCACGGGCAAGGCAGGAAGAGGGGAGATATTAGTTATTTTGAAATCGTGAAAAGTTTGCGGCAGTTTGCAAACTGCTTCTATAAAAATAGCTGTGAAAATTTTAAGTTTTTTATAATCTTTTAGCAGTAATGAAAACCCCTACTTATAATAATTTATAGCGGTGGTTTTAAAACCTCCACCAATAAATGCTGTGGAAATCTTATAATGTTTTCGACTAACTTCTAAAATTTTTAAATATTTTAAGAGTAATTTTTCTTCAACAAGACTGTTTATACAATCATTATCTCTATCTAACTTGATAAGTTAAAAAAAAAAAGGAAAAAAAAAAAAGTTTCACTATCTAATGCTTATAACAATCTTCATAAACTATCTAATTACTCATAACATAAAAGAAAATAACTTCATGACATCTTCATTTGTGAAAATATAGATCATGTTGTCCTTTGTGGATGAATTCATCTTTATTGATTTAAATGACAAAAAAAAAACAAAGGTAAATAGAACCTACTATGTACTTGACTTTATTAATAAAAATTAGAGCTATAACCGCTTGACACAGAGATGGGCTGACCTATTTATTCACCTTTATTTCTCTGCTAATCTAAGAGCATAGTAGCCCACCAGGCTCATTCAATACACCATTTAAAAAGCTTAAATCTAAACTCCATTACGATTAAAATATACCTAACAAAGAAGAGATCAATACTCATACACAGTTATGCTTATAGCTTGCAAACTCCTTTCTCTTTCTTTTTAACTTCCTTATTCATCTGCAAGCTCTTCTACCTTTCTCTTCCTTTCTCCTCCAGCTGCTTCCTTTCTTCTCCCACCCCTTTTCTCCTTCTCTTTCCACCAACAACAAAGGATCAAATAAAAAAAAAAATACAAAACAAAAGATCCGAGGAAAGAAGTATTCAGAGAAATCAATCACGGCATCAAATCAAGCCATCAAATCAAACATCAAATAAAAGGAGAAGCTTGACAGAAGAGATTGAGCTCGAATCCATCAAATCAGAAACTAACAAGAGGGCAGAGAGAAAGGAGAAGCATCGGAAGCTCACAAAAACAGAAAAACAGCCATCATGTCATCCTCTTCAGCTGCCGCTTTTTCTTTGGAGCATCTCTCTCCACCTCCATCAGAACAGCTCTGCTATGTTCACTGCAACTTTTGTGATACTGTCCTTGCGGTATATTTCCTCCTCCTTGCTCGTCCTCCTCCTCCTCCTCCTCCTCCTTTTTCTTTCCTTTCATTGTTCACTGTTTTTTTAGCAGTAATATATATATTTTTTGTTTTATTGATTTCTAACAGGTCAGCGTCCCTTATACCAGCTTGTTCAAGACAGTGACTGTGAGGTGTGGTCACTGCACCAACCTTCTCTCTGTTAATATGCGAGGTCTTCTTCTCCCTGCTGCTAATCAGCTCCATCTTGGCCATCCATTCCTGGCTCCTGTTCAGCATAATCTCTTGGTAAATTTTGTTAAGCATTTATAGTTTTTTATAACAAATATTTACTCAGAGCTTATCTGATTGAATGCTGGTAGAAATCAATATTGATTTTAAAAACTAACAATAATTTCATATTAAATTCTTCTTATTTCCATTGCTAATGAACCCTAAATATTATCTTCTTCTTTATATCAGAATCGTTTATGACATTTGTTTTTCTTTGTGCACATAAATGATCTCTCTACTAAGGAGGAAGTGCTGAGTTGCCCTCCACCAAATTTGATGATGGATCAGCCCAACCTGAGCAATAACAACTCAATGCCACCGGCTGCAAAAGGAACAGAAGAAGAGCTTCCTCAGACTCAAATAGTCAATAGACGTGAGATCATTCAAACATATCTATATTATACTTTCCCTATTTATAAATGAAAGAGTTAAACAGTAACACTATGTGTCTTCTTCCCAAAATTCCTTTCCTTTTACTCTCGTAACTTGCCTAAGTCTGAAAGCAGAAGAAGGGGATGGAAAAAAAAATTAAGGAAAAGTGCATGGGAAGTCTGTATATATATATGAGTCATGATGGCCGGAAAATTTCTTACCATTGTAACATTTGTTCTTGCTTCAATCAAACTCTCTGTCTTCTCTCTCTTTTCTTCTTTGCTATTTTCTGCATTTGCTGTAGCAAATAGTAGTTTTCCCATCTTCCTTCCACCATGTCTGTCTAGATAACCCACATACCAGAAGGCCACATTATTTCTTATCCTTTTCTTCACAAATTAATATGAGAGAGAGAGAGATGGAGGCAACATGTTTTGATTTTTTTTTTTTTTTTTTGTCTTGTGGATGCAGCACCAGAGAAGCGGCAAAGAGTTCCATCCGCATACAATCGTTTCATCAAGTGAGTTCTTATAAAATAGAACATTTAAAGTGTAAAAAAGAATGTGAGAACAAGAAGAAAATTCACTGTGTTCTTGCAGCTCTCTTGTCTATCATATTTATTATATGCCCAAAATGAAAAGAAAATTAATTAATCATATAATTACTTACTGTATATTATAGTCTTTTCACTATTAATATCACATACTTCACTGCAATTAATACTTAAAAACAAGATTTAACACAGCAATTCTTCTCACAATCATCAAATCAATGAGTAGTAAACACACACACACACACAAATTCTGTGATTTATATAGAATAAATTCAAAATGTAGGCTAATATGATATGATATATATTTTTAATTATGATAGTACTATCATGAGATATAAAATATTATATAATATAACAGTTTTGGCAACATTGACTATGAACTGTGTTTGCAGGGACGAAATCCAACGCATCAAAGCTGGCAACCCCGACATTACCCACAGAGAAGCATTCAGCGCTGCTGCTAAGAACGTAAGCCAGAAGAGACCTTCCATGGCTAGGGTTTCATTTCTTCACTCTGAAGCTTTTGACCAATTTAATTTTTTTTTCTTAATTTACAGTGGGCCCATTTCCCCCACATTCATTTCGGGCTGATGCCCGATCAGGCCCTGAAGAAAACCAGCGTCCGTCCTCCGGTAAAGATGGAGAACTACTAATTCATCTTTCTACTTTTATTTCAAACATTTTAAAAATAAATATAAAGTAATATTTTACAATCTTGTTATTATTATATATTATAAGCATTTCAGTCTCTTTCAGTGTCTCCCTTTTACGGATTTTGATGTGATGGTTAGTTTTCTAATTTTGTTGTTTTAGGAAGGAGAGGAAATTCTGTTGAAAGATGGATTCTTTGCAGCAGCAGCAGCCAACATGGGAATATCTCCGTTTTAGTTAGGGTTTTGTTGCTAATGATTAGGGTTTTTTCTTTCTCTCTTCTCTCTCTCTCTCTCTCTCTTTATCATAAGAAGGAATCAAGCTGTGATCTTTAGTTCTTTTTAGCTATCTTTGCAAGTTTCAATGTTGAGCGTCAGTGAAAAAGTAGACCATG
Organism: Dendrobium officinale; assembly: GCA_019514585.1. Taxonomy (NCBI): domain Eukaryota; kingdom Viridiplantae; phylum Streptophyta; class Magnoliopsida; order Asparagales; family Orchidaceae; genus Dendrobium; species Dendrobium officinale. The sequence goes on from CM033683.1 coordinate 89,400,972, forward strand.
TTTGCCTTTTTCTAAACGCTGTTGCGACTTTCATCTCTTTGAATATGCCTTATTATGCTCTTAATCATGTGTTCTTCGGAATCCTTCTCATGTTTTATGTAGCCTTAATTAGAGATTATGTTGCTAATTAATTAGTATTGTCATAATACATCTGATATTAGCTAGATATCAACTGTTAATTAAATAGTATTAGATCAGATCTCTCTCTCTATCTATCTATATATATGAAGAAAATGGAGATTCAGGCTTTGTTTGAGACATCTTCTTTGCTGCTTTCTAAAACGGCTTTTAAGTACAAAAAATTTTTTGAATAAGAAAATTTTGTACTAAAAAAGAGTTTTATTAAGTAATAAAAAAGCTGTCCCAAACAAAGCTTCAGTTTGTCATTTATGTAAGAATTATGCTTGGCTGTCATTTGAGTGATTAAACTTTTTATTAAAAAAAAATATGGCTAATTAGTTATGTTCATTGTTTTAATTGCATCCTCATTGGCATATATGAACTTCGGAAAGCTATTAGAGTTTTGTTTATTTACATTGTTTGGAATCCTGATCATGAGTTTTGCAGCCTCCATTGGTTTACTGTTTGCCTTGATCATGATCATTGATCAACCCTCTTTTTTTTTTTTGGAACTTGAAGGCCAGCTTCATTAAGTTCTTGTTCTATTTAGCTTATTCTGATTATGAGAAAGCTGATTTTCACCAGTTAATTTTTAACTAGAAAATGTTATGTGTGTTCTCACAGCTAACAATAAAAATAAGTGAGAAAAGATGAACATTACAAAAATATTGCTCATTACCGGCGGCCAAAATCTGCCGGTAAACAAGAATTTTCCTGTAGTGGAAAGACAATACTTAAATTTATCTTTATTTAGCATATACAACCCTATTTTTCTTTTTGGAGAGATATTTTCTATTCAGTCATTTCATCGACCACCCCTAACTCCAAGAAGAAAAGATTGGTAACCCTAAAATTCCATTGACACATTTCCTCCATTTTCCCACCCTTAACTTTGCAATTATTTTATAGCATGTGTTATCGAAATTGAATTTGATTATTACAAATCAAGAAATGGTCAATTTTCTCAATTTTATCAAATTGATAACAATATAACCGGAAATTCTTATTAAAACATCAAATTTAATTATTACTATATATATAACACATTTAATATCTTAAAATTAGATCACTTCTTATAGATTATAAGAAAATTAAGAAAGGGAGGCAAGTATAAGATGTAAATGTCACACACAAATAGTCAATGTAACTAGGCTTCTTTTGGGATGACTTTCTTACTGCTCTAAGCAACAGCAAGAAAGTCATCCCAAACGAAACCTAGCTAAAGTGCTTTTTAAACCTTACATCCATGAATAATTAAAAGAAAATGAAATAAAATTACTTTTGCACTCAGCATTACCATCCACTTTTAATCTCCAATAAATCAATGGTAAAAAGGTTCTAATCATGATCAACATAATTTTGAAAAAAAATGATCAAGTAATGCATATAAACAACATAGATGATACAATACTTTTTTTTAGGTACATAAATATCTTATTTTTTATTTGAGATAAGTATATGAATAACTATTTATATATTATAAAAGAAGTTAAATAAAATGATAAATAAAAACATTTAGACATACACATAATATTTTTTTTCAAATAAATGTACTGATTTTAATTATCCAAATATTTAAATTTAAATGATAAAAAAAATTAAAATTAAATTTGAGCAATTAAACCGTCCAAACTATTGAAATTTATCAAAATTTCAGCAATTGGACTCAAATTTAATATTGCACTTTAATACCATCTTGAAATAATCATTAGTCATTTCAATGGATAAATATAAAAATGTACTTTTGAAGCTTTAAATGAATTTATATAATATATATATATATATATATATATATATATATATATATATATATATATATATATATATATATATATATATATATATATTTTATGTTAGGTAATCAATTAAATATATTTATATAGATATTATAATAGACATATAATATAAATAGTATTGATATATAGATAATATATATTAGTGCATCATAGGCGCAAACATGCAGTGTGCAATCAAGAAGCATGGTGGCATAGTAGTAGCTAGAAAAATATAGAAAATAAAGATGTGGAGGGACAATAAAAGTTTCATTTTTAAATAGTATTCCCTCAATTTTTTTAAATTTAATAATCCAACAGATAGAAAAATTATTTCATTAATTTTTATTTTAAATTCTATAAATCTTGAATGGGATGTGTTCCTCTATTTCTAAATTCCAATATTTTTTTAATAATAATATAGATAATTTTAATATTGCAAAATAAAAAATAGCTCTCATTCTATTAAGGATAAATTAATTAAGCTAAAAAAAAATCCAATCAGGTAAAAGGTGCTCGCAAGGTAAAGATTATAAAGAAGAATCTTAATGGCTAAGTAGTGGGTCAGTTAGACTTAGCATAAAAATGAAGCTTGAATGTGCATTGAGGTCCTATTACATATTGAGTGACTCCCCAAAGGAGAATCATGAAGGAGAATTAGAACATCATAAGAGATGATGGCAAAGTTCTAGCTCATATAGCCTATGGAGAGATTGCTCATAAAATGAAAAATAGCTTTACATCAACCTCCAAAAAGGGAGTGAAGGAATTAAGTCAAGGAACATAACTTATATATTTTCAATAGCTAATGAAAAATATGACTAGATATGACTCATAACACCTAAGAAAAGTAACCGCCTTAACTAAATGAGAGAGGGGGACTTATAAAACTAATCAAGATAAGTATTTCACAAAACTATTTACAATCTAACCATAAGAGATCAGGAAGCTCGAAAATAAGTTTTATATCGTCTATATAAAACTTATTCAATATAGCTCTATGAGCATTTACTGAATTTTTGATTTCTTTTAAGGACTTTGTATATTTTTTGCATATTAACGCTTAAGCCCTCAGTGGTTTTTAACAAAAAAAAAAAAAAAACTAATGTGTCTAAGATTCCTTGCTAGTTACATAATAAAAGGGAAAAAGTCTGGCAAAAAGGCGAACCCAATAATTAAATCCCAAAAGTGAAGCACTAGAATAGACACTACAGGAAATTTAGCTTTTTTCGGTAGAATAATCCACCGCAAAATAAAAGAAAACTATCGCAAATCATGATTTGTGGTATAATTTATTCTGCCATTAAAACCGCATCAAAAATGGCTTGTAAGCAAAAGACGAAAGCATCCAAGGAATACGAAAAGATGTAGAGGTTCAAGCCTTTTATGTTAAGATATTTCTCAATGCATAAGAAAAAGTTAAACCAATAATAGATGAGGATGATAATGGGTCCATGGAGATAGAGCTAATGATCCTCGGAGACATGGTGGCATCCCAATAGAGGGCAACAAAGAGATAGAGAAAGACATACAAGGATGAAGTATTTACTTGGTTCAACATATATATATATATATATATATATATATATATATATATATATATATATATATATATATATATATATATATATATATATATATATATATATATATATATAATAGATAGAGAGAGAGAGAGAGAGAGAGAGAGAGAGAGAGAGAGAGAGAGAGAGAGAGAGAGAGAGAGAGAGAGAGAGAGAGAGAGAGAGAGAGAGAGAGAGAGAGAGAGAGAGAGAAATTAGTGGAAGAAGAATTTGACAATCAAAAGAAATATATTTAGGGTACATAGAATGTTCACCTCATCCGACTAGGCGACATTGACATAGGAGGGATGAAGTAAGAGAGGCATAGAGAGAAGTAGGACAAGGCACATGAGGATCCATTAGTTGAAGAGCTAATATGATCCATTAGTCCAATCCTAGACTAGCAAATAGGTGTTAATGAGTTTTATTATTTCAAGGAGAGTTGGCAGTTGGATGAGTAATAGATTTTAGTTAACTTAAAGCTAGTAAAAAGGGCACCTGAGGATCCATTAGTTGAAGAGCAAATAGGATATGTTGAGATGTATAATACAATGCAACACTACTTGAGATGGTCAATAGAGTATGAGCTAATGAAGGAAGTAATTTGTTTGCAGTTGTTGTCTATTGACTAGGAGATGCTATAGTATTGGTAGGAGCAATTGGGCACTTAAAGAAATTATGGACATCGATTGAGTAGGCTGGTAGGGAATCATAGTTGATTTGATCTGGTATTCCGATCAAGATACGAAGAATATAACTATTAGTTGAGATAGATGCATGCTAGTGATTTATAGTGTTGTTGTGAAAACCAACTGGATGTCATCAAGGGATCGATTGATAGAAGAGTCACCAGTTGTAAGAGTTAGTACTTGTTGACCTCTATGTATTAACCGATAGAACAAAGAAAAAAAAATTCAAAATCATACCTTGCGGATCCACGATATCTGCCCAAAATCCCGACTGAAATCCCCGGAATCCTGCTGAAATCACGCTGGCAGCGCCGATTCACGTCGTTTCTCCGTATTCCCTGCCGAAATCCCGCTCTCGATCCCGCTCCCATTCAGGTCTTTAAATATCTAGCGAACGAAGTCACTCGAGGCGGGCTTATCTTCTCCGACTCTCTCCCATTCGCTCCACACACGCGAATCCCACATGAAAGCCACGATCCCATCTCCCGACCTCCCTCTGCCGAACTCCAAAGCCGGCCGAACCCCCACCAAGCCGACGCTCTCCCCGTCCTCCTCCTCCGACCTCGAATCCGAGCTCTCCAACCTCTCTTCCCACGCCGGAACTCCACTCAAACCTCCCGAATCCCTCCGGTCCTCCACAGGACCGAACTCCACCTCCAGTTCTTCTCTTCGACCATAGCCTCATCCACGACCGCATCTCCCGATCTCTTTGAACCAGAGAGAGAGAGAGAGAGAGAGAGAGAGAGAGAGAGAGAGAGAGAGAGAGAGAGAGAGAGAGAGAGAGAGAGAGAGAGAGAGAGAGAGAGAGCACTGACCTCTTGAAGCCCTAATCCCGACCGAACTCCTCCCTGCCGCCCGACTCCATACCCGACGCTTCCTTTCTTGTTTGGATCGGAAGTTACAATATCTGGATTGGAGGCAACAAGAAGAGCTTGCTGTGAAGGTAATTTGCTACCTTTCACGCGCGTTTGTTCGGCCAAATCCCGTAAAAACTTCCAAGCCGAGAGGGAGAGGGATTAGGCTTTCATTAAATCTTTTTTTTTTTTTAATTAATCATAACTATTATGATTAATTATAATTGATTTTAATTGAAATAATTATAATTAAACCATATTAATTATAATTAATTTTAAATTAGAATTGATTTTAATTAATTGTAATTTATAATAATACTTAATTATAATTAATTATTACTTATTAATTACAATTTATTAAAGTTAATTAAAGTTAATTAGTTATAATTAAAGTTAATTATAACTATTTACTTTAATTAATTTTAATATGTAATTAATTATTCCAACCCCGACAAACCCCGCGGAGGTATGAAATTTTCTAAACTCAAAACTCTGTTTCAATGTTCGTGGCGAACCGGAAAACCGCCCCAAGCACGCCTTTGGTGCGCGTGGTGGGATGGGACCCCGGTGCGGCACCTACGGCGAGGCGGGGTCGCTCATAAGTACCTCCGAGCGGGGGGAAATGTCAAAATTGCTATCTTTTCATAAAAATGCTTTTTAAAACCCCAAGCACGCCTTTGTTGGCCGTGGTGGGAGAAAAAAATAAACAATACAACCGTCGCGGTGTCTTACAAACACCAACCGTGCACGCCTTTGGTGGCGTGGCGGGTAGGCGGCCTCTTGGTTTTTCCCCTTAACGGGGGAGACGCCGGGAGGCTGCCGAAATTTGGATTGAAAATCCAAGGACTTGGAACATTTTGGGACATGAATTTGATTGAACTGAAAGGACATGCAAGAGCTATATTGAACAAAGATCCGGACTTGAACTTGGTTGGACCAAATCTACTTAATTGAACTCAAACCTAAATGAATCATAACTTAAGCATAACTCAATGAACATGGAGGACTTGTGTAAGACTTGAGTTGGACTCAAGCTAATTTGAACTCATTCTTGAACGTGCAAATGACAAAGAACTTGAAACTTGTACTTGTGGACATTGAACTTGAACAAGACATGGACCCAAAAGTGGACTTAGTTGAACTCAAGTGAACTTGAGTTGAACTTGAACTTGCAAGGTGAAACTTTGAACAAGATATGGACTACTTGAACTCAAAGGAGATTGGTGCAATGAGTTTTGAACTTAACTTGAATTTTACAAGACAACAAGGACTCAAATCAAACTCAATCAAGAAGAATTAAATTTGAGCTTGGGCATGAACTCAAGTTAAGCTTGAAACTCATAACTCAAATGAAATATATGAGATAATCAACATGCAAGCAAGAATTAAGTTGAATGCAACTAAGATGAAGGGGGAGCAAAGGAATTTCTCTTAAGCAATAATATAATCGATTCTCATGACAAAATATGATGCTCCTAAGAGGATAACACAACTTGCTTGCAAGGATATATCAATAATATCTCTACCTAGAAGCTATAAGAATCTTATGAATATTTGTGAAAGATTGTGGAAGATAATGAATATCATGCAAGCCATAAAAGAATGATAGTGATCGATGCATATATTACTCACATGAACAATTACATTGCTCTCTTACAAACAAAAGAAATTGATACATCTGAAAGTTGACTTACAAGAAAAGTTGACTTACAAGAAGGTATCAACATGAAAAGCTTCTACAACTCATTCACAAGCAAAAGAAGACTCATGATGTAAAAATCATAAGTTGTGATTCAAAGCATTCAAAGGAACATCCATCGATAAGACCAAAACAAATTACCATGTTCAATCAATCAAGCTACGAGCAAGGACAATAAAACTTGTAATCATTCATTCTATAACTAAAGCTCAAAGATCTGCAACACATACAAACTTTTTACAAAGACTGATGTATGTGCCACCGATGGGTAGATGCAGAAAGACTTCAGTAAATGCAGTATCCTGGGGTCAATTTCAGTTTGTGAAGGAATATATCTATCTATCCACTCATAACAATGTCGGAGGTACTACAAGTGCCAAACAACTACAACGAATATGAGCATCTACAAAAAAAAGGCAGGAGATTAGTTAGTGCACTATGATCCGCCTACAAAAATCAACAAATAGTGCACGACAGTCTACCTGTACAAAGCAGCAAACAATTCTATCCAGAAGCTGCTACGCCACGCCAACACTCGTATCTGCAACATTCGTACAAGCAGACAGAAGGTTGTGTATTCAAATGTCATTCCAAACTATAAATATTTCAAAATACCCCTGCACGTGCACCGTAAATTGTATACACATAGGTACACTAAAAAGGGTAAAAATAATCATAAAACCCGCATGGGCCCCGGCGAGCGTGTTATTGGTACACACGTGACGTCTAGGGATGCTGCGCGGGTTGACAAGTGAATTCAGGTTCGAAACCGATCCTTCTATACGGGTCAATAGAAGTCGACAGGGTTCGAACCATTAAACAAATATAAAGATTGTGGCGACCGATATATTTGTCTTTAAAAACTTTCATATTAGGTCTTCAAGGCCTACAACAATATGAATTCACTAATAAGGGCATAAAGCCTACGAAACCCGATCCTCTGTCGACAGCCCGACAGAGTCGACAAGGTTCAATCCATAAAGTGAAAATGACCCCCAACACCCCGATGATGGCCGTGTTGAATGCAGATCTCAACCGGAGGGGTTCCCAAATATTTTTCAAACATCTCCCAAAGTCCATTAGAAACACTTTCAAGCTCCACCAAAAATCCAGAAAAATCCAAAAACTCCACAGAAATATCAAAAATTCAAAAACATCTCAAAATTCCAAAATCCAAAAAATATTTAAAATTGAAATAAATCCATCAACGCGCTTAAAGCAAAATCCATCCGCCCTCCGCAACAGTTTGTCGAGGCGGACAAATTCAAATAAACTCTAGCTCACAAAGAGCCAAATGCCTAGTCAAAAATATTACTAGGATCCATTCTCAAACAATCTCTTGCCAGTAAGGACGTGGTACGTGTCCTCTAACCGGCAGTTTCGCCGCCAAATGGCACTGCAGGTAAACGGTTATGACCCGGGGCCCTCTGAACCGAGTGGTTTCGCCGCCAAATGGCACCACAGATAGCGGTTATGGCCAGAGCCAATACGCTCCTTAATGGCGTTAAATCCTTGAGATATGAATCAATAGGATATGATTGATAGGGCACAAAGCCCTCTGTAAGCTAAGGTGGATTTAAATTTGTCCCCTTAGACAAACATTCAACCTCGGTCTACAAGGTCCCCTTGGACGAAGCAACCCATGGCTGCCGACAAGGATCCTTCTGTCAGGTTGGGTCGACTACCTCCTCTGACTAAGTAGACCAGGGACCATGATGGCCCGGGACGACGGAACCATGGGATCTTGATCGGGTCTATCATCCATTCCCCCACCATCCGCTTTAAGTTCCAGATGGTGAAAATTCCAATTTTAAATATCAAATTTCTCAAATCTTTCAAACCAAATTCCAAATATATGAACCTTCAAATTCTCAAACACCCAAATCTTCAGATTTCCAAAATTCCATATCCATTGCTGCTACTATATGCCAGATAACACGTATATTCTATACGAATCTGATCGATGACTAGCCTTAATCGAAAGTTCTCTCTCGTGATCGGGAGGGGTAATTAACTATAGGGGCTTGCGCCTATAGGAAACCAGAACTCAGATCATAAAGTCCTCGCAAAATGAGGGCGAAATCTCTGGGTAGTGTCTTATCTACAAACCCATCTGCCTTCCAAAATTTACCTCGGAACTTAGTTCGTTAAAACTCCCTCGCCGAATAAGGAAAAGCGAGCGGAGGCCGAGGCCGAATTTTCGGAGCCCACAGTACTTTTGTGCGCACAAATTTGAGTAATTTAGAACACATGATTTTTCATCGTTGACAACTGACAAGTGCTAGGGTTCAAGATCAATGGATAGCAATATTAGAGATAACGGTTCCCATATTATGATATTCAAATTCTTTGCCTTCCATGTATTGTTTGAACCATGATTTTGATCAATAATTCTATCATGATAACCTAATTGAGTTCATTAACCTAGCCACTGAGAGAAAAATTGAATGCAATACCCATAAGTAAACATTAGTAGTTCTCACTCCATCATCCGAGTGATGTAAAATAAAAATAAAATAGTTTAGTCCTCCATAGATATTGATATCTATATACATACATACATGATGATCGTCACATCATAATGGCAGATCAGCAGATCAAAATCGAGGAGAATTAATAATACAAAAGACAGAAGAAAGTGGTGGTGTAAGAAAGCGACGAACACTGTCATTTTGGCCCACAAGCAATCTTGAACGAATACAATTGGTTCGATCAAATATTTCTGAAGAAAAAGATATGCCGAACATTGAATAAGTGGTTGAAGAGAGGGCCTGAGAGCCATGTGATAATGAACTAAATGAAACGAAGGAGTCATATCTATGCAGACAAATCCATTAATTGTTCTGTCATCGGCCTGTCTTACAATTATATGCTTCTTCATCAGTATTTGAAAATATTAAAGTTAAATAATATGTGGGGACTGGATGGAGATCGAGAGTTGGAGTTCACAATAATGGGGCCATTATCAACAGTTTGTCAGCTCAATCATTGATGTGAGGGATTTGGATTCAGCTGATCAGGACTTGGAAGATTGTGATGTGTTCAATTTTCAGATTAATATATGGATGGAAATCAGTTTTATCTATGTTAAAGCTTTAGCAGTTGTACTCTTCATCATGCATTTAAGTTTTATTTGTGATAGTTTTTTTACTGCTTTCTAAAGCAGCTTTCTAGTATAAAAATTTCTTGAACTAAAAATTTTTGTATTAGAAAACTATTTTAGAAAACAGTAAGACAGCTGTCCCAAACGAACCCTTATATTGCACATATTTGGAAGTGAAAAAATGAATTTTAAGCTTACTTCAGCTTTGGTTTGTGTGATTTGTTATCTCTCATGCTATCAGCTGAGGCGACGAATGCGAACGGAGCGAATGAAACAAGAAGAAGGAAATGAAAAGGAAGACGAGCTCGAGAGGGAAATAGGGCTTTCCCCGGCAAACTTTCCTGCGCATAATACGCCAATAGCATTACAGTCGTAAATTTCGACGAAAAAAGTTCGTTGAGTTTAAATAGTCCGGCGAAAGTACCATCAAATAATACGCCGGAACATACCGGCGAAAAATTCGTCGAACTTACTGCAAAATTTCCAAATTATGGCGGATAGAACGACAGATAATATGCAGGAAAATAACCGGCGAAATTTACGCCGGAACAGCCATTGTTTAGTTAACGACGAATAATCTGCCGGTTCATGCGCCATTATTTCCGGCGTATTTACTTCCGCCGGAAGCTCCTACGGTAATCGAAGGTTTTCCTGTAGTGTAAGTATGAGAGAACGAATACACTATAGATTAAAATTATAAGATATAGAAATTTACACACCTCGGTGTGATTCACCTGTGTTTACAACCACATTTAGATCAAATATTTCAGTGAGATTTACAATAATGATGTATGTTATGCATGTCTCAGTGATGATATTGAATGTGCCATTCATGCTAAGGGATAGACGAATGGCCCCACAAGCTTGTTTTCCCATTAGCTTCTACTCTCCTTGATTAATTGCATTTGATGTAGCTTTCTCAGTATAGATAATCTTCTATGTATATCTTTCAAAAAATAATCCCATTAGCTTCTACTCTCCTTGTCGTCCGGAACGAAGCCTAACTCCCAATGATATTTCATTTTAAAAATCAGGCTTACCAAATGAAAATGAAACCCAAAGTTGATAAAAAGGAGAGAAGAAAGGATTTTGTTCATTATTTTAAGACCCTAATCAAATACAGCTTAGTCAGAAGAATTATTGAGTGATTAGAACTACAAGGAGCTTTCATGTCAAATGATTCCTTGCGCACTTCATGTTTCCAAATATTGCAGATAATAAGGCAAAGCTTTGGTCATTTCAGAATGTAAAGAAGGCTGTTTGCATGCCTCTACTACAGGAAATTCATCAATTACCGGCGGTCAGGACCGGCGGTTCACCAACCGCCGGTAATAACGACAATAATTATACCGACGGTTGAACAGCCGGTACCCCGCCGGTAACAAAACCGGCAGTCACCGGCGCTTTGACCGCCGGAACCTAACCGGCGGTTAATACCGCCGGAAAAGGTTTCCGGCACGGTTTTTACCGGCGGTTTTTAAACCGATGACAAGCCGCCGGTGTTTTACAAAACCGCCGGAACAAATCGCTGGTAATGAGTGATTTTCCTGTAGTGCTCACTTATTTGATAAAAGAATTTCCAATCGAAATTTAAGTAATTTGTCCTCTTAATAAGAAAAATCTAACATTCTTAAAAATCATTAATTATAAATAATACATTTAAGCAATATTAAAAATCTTATAAGAACTGCTAGATGATACCCTTCATTCAATGGTACAACTCATCTTTCCACTTTGCCAACAGACAACTTGTAGCTTTAATAGTATGCAACTAAAAAAAAATGTATGCAACTATTATTCTCAAGTGGAATTTATTGTAACTTAATAAGGAATCAAGCTGAGCTAACTTCAATTTGTTACGAACTTGGCTATGTAGGTTTAATCGAGGTGAGTTAGGCTCAAATTGAGGGAGATATTGATGGATCAGCTGAGCTGATCTAGCCAATCAACCCGGCCCAGCAAGGGGGGCCGGTCTAGCTGGTGGGCGGAAGAGTCTTGTGGGCCCCACTAGTGTGGGTGACGGGCAAAGAGAGAGGAGAGCTCAAAGGGGATTAATTCTACCTTTAATTATTTAACATAGAAAATCAAAATTGTGAGGGAATTAAGAAGGTTTATTTAGGGAAAATAGTTTATTTGCATTCAAATTTGAGATAAAATTTAGGTTTATTTAAGAAAAGAGGGTTAATTTGAATTCAAATTTGGAAGGGAATTAGAAGGGTTTCAACAACAACATTAAGCCTTTATCCTACTACGTGGAGTCGGCTACATAAAACATTTTTCTCCATTGTATCCTGTTAAGGGAAATAGAAAGATTTATTTAGGATTAATTAGATTGCTTTATTTTTATTATGAGATTTTTTATGTTTTGCAATAATAGTTTTCTTTAGAGTTGTTCCTAGCGGCACCTAGGATTTGTGGAGAGTCGATCTACCTCTCAAATAGTAGATTAACTTGTATTTTGATTTGTTGTGCAAATATCAATAAAATTAGCCCATAATATCATTTTTTCTCGCTGATTTGTTGTGTTTTCTCTTTGTTATTGTTGTTTTTAACTATGTGGAGATCGATTCCTATCAAATAGTTACACTGAGTTAGGTTACTATTTAGATTGTTTTAAACTTGATTAGTAATACTGCAAAGAAAATTAACTAATCAAACACCATTTTCCTACTCAAATTTCATAATCTTTGGATGTCAAAAACTAAGGAATGACTTCCATCGAATTCATTTTTCTTAAAGTTTAGTTCTATTCAAACAAATGATAATGGAAAATATATTTATGTCCATTTTATTCTTAATGCTTTCATTCAAATAAAACAGACCCAAAAGGTTTTTATTTTTACTTATTTTTAACATAATGGAGATGCAGAGCTTAGTCAATGCAGGGAATAAGGGAGAAAAGACCACATGGAATCACTCTTGCTAAGCTTGTTCCAAGAGAAAGGGATATATAGACAGCACCTAACACCAACTGGAGCAAATAAAATGTGCTCAATTGAGGAAACTATAAATACATTGTATTACACAACTACGGATTATATCTTCAATTACTAAGAAATGAGATTTAATGTAAGACATGATCAAATACATTTTTTCATTTATAACCTCCTATTCGACTATCATGAAAATAAATAAATTTATCAAATCATCATCACATGCACTGCATCTTACAAGAAAAGAAACTCCAATTATTGAACCCAGTTTTATTTGTGAGTGATAAATGAATATTGTTGACAAGAATGATCAAATAACGAGTGAGTAAAGAAGTGAGAAATGGGGAGAGAGACTCTAACACATCTCAATATTTATAGGTTGGGGTATCGAAGCATACTTCAATATGAATAATTATATTTATGTATAACTGGACAAATTATATCATATGATGAGGCCTAATGAAAGTTCCACAAAAAAATAAAGATATGCTACATATGGCTATCGATTACATTAAATGAATGCAGTGGTTTTCAAATAAGGAGCAGTTCCCTATGAAGGTTTCCACCAATTTCAACCTCGCTGGCAAAGTTCATCTTCATTGGCCAAGCTCAAGCAAGTAGTCATGTCAAGTAGCTTGGATGACTTGCTACTCAACTGTTGAGATCAAATTCCTAATTAATTATTCTGCGTGAAGGTCAAACGCCGTCTGGAGAACAATCAAAATGCGCCACGTCACCCATGTGCTCGGTACAGCTGATGTGGCACATTCGGATCTTTACCTGAAAGCCCTTCCTATCATTTAACTCCTCCTAACCATATCTCTCTACTCTCTTATAGGAAGACACTAAGGCTTCGTTTGGGACGGCTTTCTTACTGCTTCTTAAAGCAGCTTTTGAGTTAAAAATTTTTAATCTTCGAACTAGAAAGCCGCTTCAAGAAGTAGTAAGAAAGCCGTTCCAAACGAAGCCTAAATCAATCGGCAACCACCAATAGCCTGATCTGAGCATGCTAAAAAGCCCAGTAATATACCAACAGCAAAAATTAAATGGCATCAAAACACCAATTTATAAGGGAAAAATTAAACAATCCCAAAACTTCATTAAAAATTAGCGCAGCTGGAAGCTAGTCTAGAACATGAAATGAACTGAGAAGTTCAGATTAGTTTTACGTGCTAGTGTGGTTCTGATTCAAAAAACAGGATAGCCAGACATCAGTGGCATAATGAAATGCTAGTGTTAAGGTAAGTAGAGTTTATATTTAATTTCTTGCCAAACAATTGAAAAAATTTGTTAGTATATAAATATCTTTGGTTAAAAAAGAATTTGATATTTCTTTGATCCACACTCCCTAACATATAGTCAAATATATGATATACTTCTGTGAGTTAAAAAACAGAGAAAAATCTTAGGGGAAAAAACTTGCCCATGCAAAATAGACTAAGTCAAATTGTTGAAAAAGGCACATCAAATATGCACCTTTACTGATCGTTGGATGCATTGTGTTGTTAGGACTGGAGCTCTCTGAAAAATGTGGGATAATGCATCTACCTGCAGAAAAGGGCAGCAAAATAGAAATTCATTATTAGAGAAAATATTTATTAGATATCACACATATAGTTGTTCTTGTGCAACAATAGACTAGATAATGGAAAGGAGAGTTTGTGTGATTCAGACGTGTATGTATTCTCTCCATCACTTTCTCTTTCTTCCATCTCTCTCTGGCCTAGTTTGATTGAGCATTTTTTGTGCTTATTCCTTTTTAAAATGATAAAGTTATTTCTTCTTTATTGTTTGGTTCCTCAAACCACGTTCCCAATAACACCATTTTTTTCATTTTTCTGCCATTTTGATAAAGCTTTTTATATTTGTTTTCTCCGTTAGAAAACTCCTTTTTCTGAACGAATGTTATTTAAAATTGACTTTTACAAAAATACCCAATAACCAAATGAAGCCTCTATCTCTTTCTTGTTACTCAATGAGTAAGAGCTGCCTATATCATTAAATAATTTGTATGAACAGCTGAGGATATAAAACAGGAAAGAAGACAGAATCAGGAACTCTCACAAAATTTTCTTCTAAATGTGGCATTTACACTTTGTTTTGCACAAGTCAGAAATTCCTGGCTCGATAATCTCCTTTACAGCATATTATGTAATCAGTATTGAAGTCTGTGCAGTTGCCACGTCAGAAATTAAACAAGCTGCTTATCATTAAAAAAACATAATTAAATTATAGCATTGCCTGAGGGCAATATAAACATGCCAAGCAAGGTACCACATACCAACAATAAAGGTCAAAGTTGTTACTTGCCTTAATAAGCATTAGCTGTAAAGGCTAGAATCTCACGAGATAAACTAATAGATAAAGAAGGACCATACCTGTTCCAACCACATGGAGGCAGCCCAGAATATAAAGATAGGATAATTCCAAAAGCAAAGCAGCTAAATTTAAGATTTGTTAACCTGCAGTAAGCTAGTCACAACAAAACTTTATTATCCAGAGACACAAAGGCAATGTAGTTATTGAAACAATAATCAGTTTTAAGAAATCCTAGTTCTCGGAAAATTAAGATTTTGTTTGGGACGGCTTTCTTTCTGCTTTTTAAAGCAACTTTCTAGTACAAAATTAATTTTTTTTGCACTAAAACACTGCTTTAAGAAGCAGAAAGAAAGCCGTCCCAAACGAAGCCTTAGGATTACAAACATACAACAGTTTTTATAGGAACAGCATGTCTAACTATACTAATAGAGTAAAGAAGAGCAAAATGTTTTTGCAAGTATTCAGCTTTGCAATAGAATTGCAGTTTAATATTCCATTATCTTTTAAGAACAACTGTAGCACAAGAGATGCAACAATTTGTACTGGAACATCACATCCAACCATAATGATTGCAAAGGTCCCAGTAATCAGCATATTTAATCACATAGCACGGAGCAATATTTTATAGATATAAGTCATCCAACTAAAACATGTACATATTCCTTCAAGAAGGCCCAGACTTGCCTCTTTCATTAGGAAAACAACAATAACAATAATTTCACCACAATTGTCTACTGCATAAAAAAAAGAGCTGAAAGATTTTTCAGGATTCATTTAGTTTTAAGTATTAATCTTATCTTTGTTTGGAAAGAAACCAGGGATACCACCTGTTTCAAAACAAAGAATTATGAGGGGCAAAAGCTGGATTAAAAAAAAATTCCACTTTCATTCCGAACTAAAAGAAGAAAAGAGTTATATACAATGGAAAATGCACCAGATTCACAAGCAGACTTTAACTAAACATGCATACAGGCTAGCATCAGGCAAAAGTTTTGAAAGAAACTTATTTGCAAATTATATTGAGAAATTGAGCTCGTGAACATTTAAATTTGAAGAGGCGACTTGCATGAAGCCAATAATTGGAGTTGGTTAGCAGCCACTCCAGGCTGAGCCAATGATTGGCTCAACAGAATTCATCTGTTCAACCCTTTTTGAATTAAATTTAAATATTGCATGCATGCATTCTCTCTTTTTTTTTTCAAAAAATTTCAGTCAATGCTTATCTTAAACATTAAGCATATCAATTCAATATAAATTAATATTTTCTCACTACTATATATTTAAATCTGGCTGCATTCTTTTTCAAATAAATTTTTTCACCATTTTCTTTTTATGAAAAAATTATACTCATCTCATAGAATGAACTTGAGCTCTACTCAATGTGAGCTTGGCTATAAAAAGGGGAGTCAGGTTCTAGGGCTTAACTTGTTTTCTTAATGATATATTAAGATAATAAGATATGAAGTTTGAATAGTACCAAGATCCTTAATGAGATGAAGTCAATAATGTGGCGAATTCAATAATGTGATGAATATAATCATACGATGAGTTCAATGATGTATCGAGTATGATAATAAGCATTTAAAATAAATTTTAAATGTATAAGTAAATCTTTAAAAAGAAAATCTTTTAAAGATAATTTTTCTCTTGTAATGTACAAGAATTTAACTTCATAAATGTCAAATGTTGTTCTCCCTTAATATGCCTAAAATTTTTTGAATAGGCAACTATGCTAAGTATTGAATGTCCATCTTTCTAAGGGCTTTTTTGATCTCCTGTAGTGAGTAGCTTAATCACTTTTAAGCTTAATCTTGAGATGAGATCACCCTAACCTTATAATCAAGTTAGTCTACCTTGTCATTGTTGATCTAAGTCATTTTTTGAAGTTGCTCAACCTCCACTGCTGACTTGGATCAAGATGACATTTTGTACACATTATCTCTATAACATGGCTGAGTTCCCTGAGTCTTTCATCTATTCGACGAGTGCCTAATTATTTGGATTCATATTTTTGATAAAAATGTGAACAAAAGAGATGGGCAAAGAAGTTCTATCTCTCAACTCCATGCGAGAGTGCAAAAGATGTTTGCCCAATCGCTGATGATGAAGTCGTCCTCAGCACCCAGAGAATTGAGGATAGTTATTCAACTGGCTTGCTTTTGGCACCCTTCAACTTTTACTGCAAATTCAACGTCACCTTATTCGTGGCTTTAAATTGCCCATCCATTATAAGATAGAAGACTGAGGCCAAACCTGTGCTGAATTCACTAGCTTTGACAAAATTCTTTAATCTTCTCGTATAAGAACTATATTCCATTATCAGTAATAATCACCATTTGCAGATCATACTGATAAATGATATTGGTTGAAATAAAATTTCAAACAACTTCTACAATAATTTTTGTAAGCATCGTTGCCTCAATCCATTTTGGGAAGGAACCGATTATGACTAAAATGAACTTTGATGGACCGGCTATTGATGGACCGGCTGAGCCGGTCCATCCTAACCCCTTGCGGGTCTACAGGAGAAGGAGGGGAGGGGCAGCCGGCCCGGGTGAACCAGGGAGGGGTTCGGCCGAACCCAAGGAGCAAGGGGGAAAAGCCACGGTGGGCCCCTTGGGCCCACCTATTTGAATTTTTGTGGAACCAAGGGGGGGGGGGGGGCGGCCAGCTTTTGGGGGAAAATTGGAGGGTGGATGATGGGGGGCAATCTTGGAATGAGGGGAAAGTGTTGTAATTGTATGAAAGGGCCATTAGGGTTTATTTTGAGGGCATCATGTGAAGAAAGCTCTTTCTCTTTTCCTTCTTATTTCTCTAGGGTTTCTTTTGGGAGATTTGGTCCTTCTCGAAGTGGACTAGTTTTGTATTTTGTTTTGTCTTGAAGATTAATGCAAAGCTCTTTTGTTCTTCCTCTCATCTCTCTTGTTTGGTGTTGATTGAGATTTGGTGGAGAAATTCCATTCTTGAAGGAAAATTAGGGCAAACCCTAATTTGTGAAACCAAGGCGTATCAAACTTCTATCCCATAGCAGAATAGAAAGGGCCAAGTAGATCTTAAGCCTTAGATAGTGAAATGCCGAGGACATGAAATAGACTGCAGCTTGTTAGATGGCTGAAGTTGCATCAGTGCAAAGTTATGGTATTTAAGACATTTTAAAGAAAATTTTATGTATCTTTTCGGAGTGTTAGACCAAAATATCCTTGCCTAAAAATTATATTTGACAGAGTTCTTCCACTATTTCAAAGATCATCAACATATATTTCAACATTGTGCCAATTTTATATTGAAAAATGTAATCCATCAACATTTGGTAAGTTGCATCCGTATTTTTTAAACCAAGGCACATTGCGTTATAGCAATATAACCCATCATCTGTAATAAAGGTTTTCTTCTGGCAATAAATCAAATGCATTCTGATTTGATGATACCCCAAAAAAGCATACAAAAAGCTCATCATAGGGTAGTTGACTGAAGAGTCGACTAAGGCATCAATAAGCAGCAACAAATTATTTATCTTTAGGGCAGCCTGAGTTCAGATTTGTAAAGTTGACGCACATTTGTCACTTGTCATTCGACTTTTGCACCATGACTATATTAGAAATCCATTATGGATATTAAACTTCTTTGATGAATCTGACCTCAAGAAGCTTTTAAACTTCATTGTGAATCAGCCTCATCTTCTTATCAATATTGAGCATGTGGCAGGCAACATTTACATCTACACCCAGCATCTCATCAACCAAGAAAATTTTCATTTGTAGTCGCCCTCAAAGTTGCAATCAACTCGGCTCTCCTTTCTTCATCAAAAGTAGTGCTTATCAGAAGCTATAACTTTGATTTCTTTTAGAGATTGGCACTTCATAAATAACTTCAACAATCTACAACCCAAATTTTCTATGGACATCTAGTTGAAAACTTTCTTGTTACACATTACACAATGCTATTAGATAACATGCCCTTAACTATAGCAAGTCGCCCCTCATAGTCACTATATGACCTCCTGCCGAGAATTTCATAGCAACATGATATATAGAGACAACTACATGAAATGTGTTTAATAATGGTGAGCCTAAGATGGCATTATAAGTAGTCATTGCATCGACTATGATGAAGTCGACCATGACAATAAATTGTCTTTTTCTTCCTATCTAAGTGATTGGCAATGCAATCACTACTTCAGTCTCTCTACGCTCCTAAAAAAAGCTAAAGAAAGGCCCAAAAGTTGGCTCTATGCGAGAAGCGCCCAAGTTAATCTTCTTAAAAACACTTCTAAAGATAATATTCACTGAGCTCCTTGTGTATATTAAGACTATGTCAATTTGATAATGAATGTCGTGACCACTACAACATCACCACATGAGTTGTCATTCGTTAGTCGATAAACTTAAGTGAGAATGATGAGAAGCATTTCAATAGTACATGCCCTTGAGTTACTTATCAAGTTCACCTCTCCTGACTGAAGTTGTTTAAGGCTAGTTCAGTGAGAAGCCCCTTCTGTAGCTCCTCCACGAACTAATGTAACCACCTAGCAATATGAATCACTTGCATCGGGACTAGTTCATTATAAGTCTCCTTTATATGCACCTTCATGAACCTTTTTCCTGCATCAACAAGAACATAAATTTTAAGTTTATCGTAATGTTATCAAGTCTTCCACCAAGCTCCGAAGGTGTCGATACTCCTCAATATCATGGCAATGATCATAGTGATATGCTTAGTACTTTGACTGATTACCGAGGTGCCTCATAATCTTATGGGCGCCAACTCATTGAAAAATTCTTTGTTCTGGATAGCCACAACAAGCTCAGTCATAGAGACTCTTACAGGCGCAACTCTTGCTATGTGCGAGATCTCAAAGTTTATTTCAGGTTATAACAAGTTCACACAAAGATTATCCCAAATTATTTTAGAGACGATAAATATTTGGATAAAAGCAAATTCCTATGGAGTTGTTAATTAACATGCTATTTTAAAAAAAAAAATCTTATGAACTTAATAAGAAAATTGAAAGCTTTAACATAACAATAATAACATTTCTTAAACAAAAACAAGCATTTAGTTGAAAGACACCTCAAATCCTTGAAGTCTAAAAAAGTATATCACGTTAGTAAAATATTTGATTTTACCTAGCCTTCTATTTCTGCATCAGTTCCTCATGTTAGACACTTATAAATAATGAAGCTCAATGTATGAAATTTCTTAAGTAGAAAGAAGCTAAACTCTTAAACATTGCAGTGTCTTTTGATGTAATGGTTGAAATTTCGTTAAAAAACTCCAAAGTAAAACATGCTCATGCGGGAGCAATCCTAGGATAGGTGACCTCCTGCAAAGTTATACCAATTGAACAAACTACGAGGCCATTAGGCCAAAGCGGACAGTCTCGATAGTTAAGAGTTTAGGCCGTTACACTACATTCGATAACCATCCCAACACAACACAAACATTTCCTAGTATTTGATCGTCCCTCCTATAAGAAGAACGATTGAGTTAGACCAACTAAAATCTCCCAAGCTCCGAAGATCCTCATTAACCAAACCCCGTTGACCACGAAAGATTGATGTTCGGTGACTATTAGCCACTAACGTCCGAAAGAAGCCTTCCAGATCATCTGGCTTGCCATTTTATAAAGAGAATGACTTAGTAAAACCACCCAACATAGCTGAACCACTGATATTTCCAATCAACTGTCACCTTAACACCAACCAAAGACTGACATCTTCCACTCACTGATGTCCAACACCCATCTTCTTGTCCACCCAATCTCCTCACTTATAAAAAAAATTTTCTAAGATGACCGCTCAACATCCCTCATCAATTGTTGCCTTACGCATACCAAAGTGGGATTTCTAATGTATGTATGCTACAAATGTCCACCACAAGCCTTCTTGTTGTTTGTTTTCCACTTCTATAAGAGATCAACAAAGAAAAACACCTAACCTCCAACGTTTCTTATCAATTATTATCTGACACCAACCAATAACCAAAGATCAATGTTAGCCAAAAACCAATGTCCAACGCTCGTCACCATAGTCGCTAGGACTCTTACCCAGTTGATCATCCCTCGTCGCCCAATAATATCTTAGGCATCTCAAAACTATTACTTCTACCACAAAAGAAAATGATGTGAAACGTACATGCGATGGAGTTACTTTACGAAATTAAAGCGAGCAATTTTAACAAAATAATCCAAGATAAATTTATTGCTTATAACAATGGTTTGATCCTTAGAATTCTTAGTTTTTAACTTGCTTAGGCAGAGAAGAGAGAAATCAATCAACCAAACAATTCAAGAGAACACAAAGAATAATTGTAAAACTACAACGATAAACAAGAGTCCACGATTTAATAATGAGAATTTTCACCTTTGGAGTCCATACGCTCAACTAGTCTAGGCTTTAGCGGAAGAAGAGTCTCCACATTAGACTCGAGGTCACTCCGAGGAAGAAGGAACCTAGGATCGTCGTTCTTGGATAGGTGGCCGGAGTGGTGGAGGATGATTGTCGTCCAATGATGATCTGATGTCTCTTTGACCTTTGCTCGTCGATCACGTCAACTAAGGCAGACTGGATACGGTCGATGTAGTATAGAAACATTCTGGATGGTGGTCGGAGGCCTGCTGGACAGCAATCACAGCAATATTCCTGTTGTGGTCTCGCTGTTCAGCAGCTAAGATTGTCTGATCAGCCACTATGAAAGCCTGGACAGCAGTTTGGTCCTTAAGGGGGGGTCTGGACGGCAACATATAATGCCTGTACAAACCTTGGATAGCTGTTATCGGGTGCTGGAAGTGTTTGAACAGCAATTCTAGGTCTCCAATGGTTCAGAACAGCAGGCTTTAATTTCCAAATCTGAAGTTTATTTCAGATTCCGAATAAAACTGCAGCTTTAATTTCAATTTCAGATTTGAAATTTGAAATAAGAGAAAGAGAGGGAGGGAAATTAAAGAGGCATTTAAGTAGTAATTAAGTGGGGATTGGAGAGAGACAAGAGGAGGAGGTGGCTGGCCCCATGGAGGGGTGAGAGCAATCAAATGGATGACGTGGCCCCTCTTGAGAAGCTCACGGAACATTCAAACCTGAGATTTAATTCTCAGGTTTAAATTACAGGAAAACTTCCTGATTAGGTTGGGCCTCTAACCGTTGGAAATTTTCATTAAAAGAAAAGAAGTAACAGCAGGCTATTGGCAATTTCCATTAAATGAAAAGAAGTAACAGCATGCCTTGGATTTCAAATTCTGAAACAGGTTGGCGGGTGGCTGAAGTGAGGCGGCTGTGGGAGTAGAAGGGAGGAACGGCGTAAAGGGGCTGCTGGGCTGGCCGGCGGGAGGCTAGTCTGTGGCGGCTGAATTTCAGGCCGGCGGCTTTGGGTTGCTTGGAAGAGGCGGCGTCAGAGCAAGGGGAGGGAGAAATGGTAGGGGAAAAACGAGGGATTCAAATGGGAATTCCAATCTCCACAAATGCTCCGATCCAAATCTCCACGTCGACGAAATGATCAAAAGAACTAAAGAAAATAGTAGAACAAGAACACCTAGAACTCACAAAGAGATCTAGTTTCCTCCTACGAACTCACTAAGAGATCGAGGAGGGTGAATTCACAAAGAGAACATAAGTGGCAAATTTTCATTTTATCAAAAACTAACTATTACAAGAGAAGGGCCATATAAATAGGCCTCACAATGACAAAGAAAAACAAACGACTAAAATGCCCCTTGGACTACAATAGCTACCAAATAACCATGAGGGCAAAAACGGTAAAACATAAAATAAAAATAAACTACTACATAAAATGATGAAAATACAGATCATGATCGTGGCCGTCGATCTCCGGCATCTCATGTGTCGAAATCGCTGCTGATGTCCCGATCAGAAAAATTCACAATTCGTGTCTACTATATTATATTAATGCTTTCACATATAACAAAGAAGAGTATCATTTATGATGCACAAGTACAATCATTTTAATATAAAGTTGGGTCGGTGGTTTTTCTCTTTTCTAAATTTTCCACTTAAAAAACTTCATGTCTCCTAGGTTAAGCTTCAACTTATTTAACTACATGCAAGCTTTTCGTTTAACGCTAAGGCAATAAACTCTACCACTATCACCGTGAATATTATAGTAAACAACAATTATAGAATTAAAGAAAAAATAGTGTTCATGGATCCCTTTCCAATCATCAACACAAATAATTTTTCTCTATCCAGTTGGCATTCTTCACAAGATTAACATATCATACCATATTTTGAAGAATTTATCCTCAAAACTAGTCCATGCTCTTAGCAAAATTTGAAAGTTCAAAGTGTCTCAAAAAACATTGTGATATATTTCAATTTTTTTATTAAACAAAGTTTTTTTTTTTTGGATAAAAAAGAATGCAATAAAATTTTGAACTTATATAATGGTAAAAAATATCCAGCTAGATTCAATAGATATGTAGATTTTAAATAAATGAAATTAGTTAAAAGATTTTGCAACAAAAGAAATACATGTGTACAGTATCTTAATCTTGATTATTTACATATTAAAAATAGAAATCATCCATTCAATGATAGGCTCGCGCATAGGCTAATCATTAGCTTAATGCAAGTTGCCAGTTTAACTCCTTCCGACTAGATTTTCAAGAGCATTCTCTAAATATAAAAAGCAAATAAGCTCAATCAAAAAAATTTGCAACTCATATCATATCAGTAATGGTATAGCTAACTCCAACATCTTTGTTAAATTGAGTGAACTTTTGAAGAAAACAAGAAAGATGTTGCAAAAGAGCCTCTTTATCAAATCAACTCAAGTCAATATCACGCATTATCAAATTAAGGAATAGAATTCAGTGCAAAGATCAAAATACTAGATAAAGGAAAGAGAATTGCCGGTCATTCTCTTTGTTCAATCTCAAATCAAGTAAAAGAGAATCGATACTGAAAAAAGTGTTTTTTTGTGCTTTGCATTAAGAATATAGAATTTCATCTAATTATTACAATCCTATGTAGTTGCTGTATTTGATATCATACAACAGAAGAGCGCCCTTTAATTTTTGATTTACAGTTCAATAAGAAATCAAAATATCTTCTTCATCCTATCTAGATACACCCAGCACTGAATCACTGTCCTCCCCACTCGAAATCCTGGAACCACTGTAAACCCAACCTTTGGACGTGAATTCATGCAAACCGAGTTTTTATCAAAAGATTTTGTACAAACACTCTCCATGTAAACCATGGAGAAATCCGCTCCACGGCCTATTTGAAATATCTCCACTACCGGATCATAAGCCCATGCTAACTTGTGGAGCATCCACATTGAGCTGGCCATGTTCACAAACAACTCATACAACGGGTTTGAAAGCCTCAAATTTCCTATAATGGATGTGGAATGATCTGAATTCCCAAGAAGAGAGGACTCCAATCCAGAACTAATGATATTTTTATATTTACTGTCACAAAATCTTGCAAAATCAGAATTCGGGTCGCCATTAATCAGCTCCAATGGATCTAGGGTCGAATGCTCAATGAATTTCCTTAAGGAATTCCTTCTTCGAAACTCGTAATCCTCAGAATTGGAGCAAATTCGATTCCCTTCGCAACCATAACCATCCAAAGCAAAGGAATCAAACATCGCCAAACAAATATAGGAGAGAATTGCATACCGACAGTGCCCTGACTTGGCATAGCAGACATCAGGGTATATAGAATTTGCAACGAGCTCCAAATTCCATCCTGAGTTCTTCAACAAATCGACAAGTGCCCGAACAAAGCGGTGAGCCACCCGACAAGAGTCCTTCAGCACGGAATTGAATACTCCCACTGTAAGCAAAGACTCCACCTTCTCCTCAGGCGGGCAGCAGGCACGCTCGAGCCGCCGCTCAAGGCGGTCATTCTCGGCCTCGGACTCCAATAGCCGCTGCTTTAGCTCGGCGGACTCCACATCCTTCCGATCGATATCGGCTTGCATGCGATTAACCACGGTCTCGAAGGTGCGGAGGAGACTCTGGTTCTCCTGTACCAGGGCATCAAGGTGGGCAGAAAGGGGTAAAGTAGGGTTGGCGTTTTGGCTTTGCGGGTTCGTCAAGAAGGCGCGCTTGAGCTCATAAAGCCGATGAAGATGAGACACCGCCGCGCATTCGGCGGCGCGGATACCTTCAAGATCAAAAGGGGAATGGGCAGTTTGGAGCTGGAGATAGGCGGCGCGGAAGGAGGAGACGCCGGTGAACAGTGAAGACACGAGAGCGTCCGGATTGGGTTGGGCCGGCGGGTCGGGCTTAAGCACAACTACGCGTTGCCCTGTAATGACCTCCTCCGGCACAGCTTCAAGATCGACGGCGGCGTCATCGTCCTCCTCCTCCTCGTCTGCGAAGAACTCGATTGTTTTGGTCTTGAAGGCTAAAGCAAACTTCTGCAGCATCTCGGAAGGGGGAAATGTCCGATTAAGGAATCAGGAAAGAAGGCATCGGAATGGAAGGAGGGGACTTGATAGGGTTTCTTCGGCCTCGTAAGCTATGCTTTCTTTCCGGAAATGGTAGAGATTGCGACGGGGTTGCTTTGCGGGGAAACAAGGAACGGGATCTGAGAAGTGAGAAGCAACTGAACTGTAAGGATCTGCTTTATCTTTCGAGATTTTAGGCTTCTTTTACATTAAGCATAAACTCTTTTAGTTTAAAAAAATATATATTTAAAAACCATTTTAAAAAATATTTTAAAAATCATTTGAAACGAAGTCTTAAACTAATATTTCTTTTTTTTTTTTAATGAAAATTTAGGAAAATTGTGCCCAATTTCATTAAACATGAAAGAGTTACAAAAGAATAAAGAAAAAAACTTCCAAACTAGTATTCAAATAAAATTCTGATTATTTGAAAAATAAAATGACGTGAAAGCTATTACAAACTTACCCTAAATTTCAAATTTTTTTATTTTTTTGTGATATTTGAAAATAACCAAATATTTGTATTTAATTAAATTAATTTTATGAGCCATATCTTATCTACGTTGGCTTATTTTATTTTCTTATTAATTGATTGAAAGGTGAGATTAGGATAAAAAAATGAGCTGGCACTATTTGGTCAAAGTTGACCAAGTTAGTTGACAGATTGTCCTTAAGACAAAAAAATATATATTCTTAGCTTGTGTTGAATATGCAAAAGTTGTTGGAAGATTATTTTACAGCAAAAATGACTGGCAATTTATAAAAATGTCAAGGTTGAAGTTGTTTAATGAGTCATGGCCCCAACCTGATCCTGGCTGTAATTTGAAGTTAAAGGTGGACTATAATGCAAAAAATATATATATATATATACAAAATTATCTTCTATAATTACAAATTATTGCGACTTTGGGAGTTTATTAAAGTTAAGTAGATATTGTAAATCTCTTGTATATGATTTTATTGGGGGATTTTCTTTCATACCACTCAAATTTAACTTATAAGCAATACTTTTTATAAAATGTAGCATTTTGATAAGCTACTTAATAAAACCCTCGATGATGAGGAGGAAGTTGCAATGGATCTCATGAGATTCCCTTATGTTGCTTCAACAAACACGATCTCAAATTGATCACGTATATAGAGCTTGAGCTTGACTTGTGAGCTCGTTGGAGATTGTGAGGAAGACATGATGGGAGCTCAAAGGAGAATTTATCGACAACATTTGAAAAAGAAAAAGAAAAAGAAAAGGAAGACATGAGGGGAATAATTGTGTTTAAAGAAGATAAAGATGAAGAGGTCTTATCAATGGGATCAATGTGGAGATGGTATCAACGACATTAATTAGAAAGAGAATACAAAGTAGTTGCGACAAGAGTTGTGACAGTTTGAAGTTTGAAGATGAACACCTTATTATATGATTATTTTCATCCAAACAAACCATTTTTAGCAACACCAATGGGTTTTCTCAAATGACTATGAGGACAACACTTAGCATATCATAGTAGAATTACGATAATGTTTTAGATTAATAACTTTGATTAAATTCAACAGGTTTAGTATGCGCTCAAAACAATTTATGAATGGTAAATTGAATATGCAACTTAAATTGTAGGCCCAATTAAACCAGGCCTTTATCATTGTTTTACGCTAGGTCCAGCCCATCAATTCATCTTGGGCTCGTCCTACGCGCCGGGAAATATTTAAGCAATTTTTTTTTCTAAACATAATCTTTTTCCTATAAGGAGGCATATTTTTATGAATTTTAACTTTTCTAATCAACTACTTCATTAACTATATTACTAAACAACTATAAGTATATATAATTCATAATACTAAGCTTTGTTGTTATTTAGGCTTCCTTTGGGACCGTTTCTTTTCTGCTTCCTAAAATAATTTTTTTTTAATTATTTGAATTGAAAATTTTATAAAAAAAAAAAAGAATTTTAAATTAGCAAAAAAGTTGATGTGGGGAGATAATTGTTGGATCATTGAAAGAAGATGATGCAAGAAGGAATTCTCAATCCATGAATAACCACAAAGCTTAAGAGCTTAAAAGGAAAATAATATTCATCAATAATATTTTTTTGTACAATAATTTGCCTATTTAGATGCTAATAAAAACATTCTAGAAACTATAAGTTACAAACTTATAGCAAATTATGATAAACTATTCCTAAGGAGTATTCTACTAAAGATGTTCCTACATCAAAAGTTGTCCCAAACGAAACCTTAAATAACTAATATTAATGTTATTATTTATGGCAATAAGCAAAGTTTTTAATTATACAATCGATTTCTTGATTTAGAATCATTTAAATTCAAATCGAGACACTTTCATTGTTGATGGGATTTGTCTTGAAATATTTGCTTCTCGGCTATTAATTTGCTGAAATTAAGTTCAGAAACTCATATAAAATCTTATTCGATTACATTTGTCTTTTGTTGATGTGCTACATCCATTAATGCAAGGGCGGAACAGCCTTATGCCTAAGGGGGGCAATTGCCCAACCTAAAAATTTAGATCTTGTGATAAATTGAAACATTATTTGAATTGGCTTACTATGGGAAATCTGATTCTTAATAATAGAAACTATATTTCAATTTATTTAATATGATTTTCTAGCAACTTTCATTTGGGCTATATATAATTCCTAAAATAATTGTATCACAAAAATCCTTAAGAGTGCATCCATAAGCTATTTATCTTTAAAAAATTTCTCATACAATCGTATTAATTAGCAATGGAATTGTTTCTTTTCTAATATAATGAAGACTGATGCAAGATCATTACAATACTAATCAATGCTTATGCATTAATTAATTGTAACACAATATTATCAGAAAAAATAAAATAGAATGCAAAGTTTATAATTTTTTATTTAATAATTATAATGCAGTATAAGAATTCATAATTATTTTTGTCATATGTGAATCAATGTTACTTAATATATAGAGACTGAAAAAAGAAAACCCTCAGAGCAATTATTTAAGTGCACTTTACACCGCGCATGCATGCATTTGAGGCACCGACAAAAGGATATTAAATTTTATGATTGGCATCACTATATACATTAGGCAATAGAGAGATTCATGATTGACAATCCAGCTTTCAATCATGCAATCCACATGCCAATAATCTACTAAGAATCAAAGCCCACCAATGCAGATGAATTGAGTTAATTCTCTCTATTTTTTTTTTTTTTTTAGTTTTGAGTTCAGAAAGAGTTATATCTAGCTTTCAAATCGGGTTCAAGTCGGATTTTTGGGTCATGTCAAATAGTTTCGCATCAGTTTCAGGTTTGTCCCGAATCCAACTCGAAACCTAATTTTGACGGCCCTGATCATAAGCATCCATTGATATCTGTGCCGGTTGTGTTTTGTTGGTCGGTTTTTGGTGGGTTTTGGAGTTGGTTGTGGGGGTGGCGATGATCTCCCATTCTCTTTTCGTTTCTGCTTCGTGTTCCTTGCAGGTTTTTCTTTCCCTTGGTCTTATTTTCGGGTAACTTCGGTTGCTCTTGGTGGAGACTTTTCGTTGGGATGCTGCTCGTTGTATTGTTTGACCGTTCATTTGGGTGTTGCTATGTTTGTTGTCGTTGATGCAATTCCGGTTTCCTTCTTTACTTTTTAACTTTTGTCTTTGCTTTGTTTTGCTTTTTCGTTTCCTCTATTAATCATGATTGGCATCACAAAAGTAAGTTTCTGATCTTCTAACGACATGTACTTTTTATCATGATTAATACGTAGGCCCGGCCATGAATTCCCCGCCCACTCACCCCCAACCCAAAAAAAAAAAAAAGCTTCCAAAAATATCTTATTCATTCTTCAAAATTCAAACATGCATGCATGATCAATATACAACATCCTCACCAACATATCAATGGAAAAATATTTATCTACACTCAAATATAATGGATTTATTGTATATGCATGTAGCTCTACATATCAAATGGGCGCATCAAAGCTGGTCCCATCTTCCACACGGTAAGTGATTTGGCTGTGATAGTTGCGTCTGTAGCATTGTTGAAGAGAAAAAGCTTGGCTGCACCGTCGATCGCTGCAGTTGGGTAAACCCTAGAGGTGATGCAGGTTCTTCCTCCTTGAGCAAAGCTCTCGACAATGGAGTGATCAACCTGGAACCCACATAGTAATTATTATACTTGTTATTAGATCTATATGATTATCAATAATTATGTAGCATTAATAATTAACAACTTTAATTAGTTCATAATTTTGGAACCATCCAGAGGATGGCTTGCATCATGATTGAATATTGCAATAATTAGATGCTGAAAAAGCATTTGGGGTACTCAAATTTAATGGTTTTTAGATCATCATAATTAAGTTTTAATTAAAGTTTTCTAATAAAGTGAAACTTAATTATCAACATGATTGCTATTAGCTACGATCTTCAAATTCTCTACGACAATTTTGAACAATTAATAATGTTGTTTATATGCATGACATGAAATAGATCTAAAACTGAACAAATGGAGTGTAATTTTAGTAGTAATGGATCTAGTTGGGGGATTGTGACTTTGGGTGACCAAGTCATTAATAATAGTATATGTTTTAGGTATCTTGGATCTATTGTTCAAAGTGATGGTGAAATAGATGGGTATATTATCAGTAGAATTCAAGTTGAATGGTTGAAGTGGAGAAATGCATCATATCGGATTTGTTGTGTTATAGAACAGTCCCCATCAAACTTAAGGGAGAATTTTATATATAAGATGGTGGTAAGACCTACAAAGCTCTCTGGTGTAGAATGATGGTTATTAAAAGAGAAGCATAATATTAAGTTAAGTGTTGCAGAGATGAGGATGCTGAGGTGGATGAGTGGCTTTATCTCTAAGGGTAAAAGGTTGGAGTAGCTCTTGTGGAAGATAAGATTAGAGAGAGTCGTCTTAGATGGTTTGGTCACATAAACCGACAACGTTCCGATGACCCGGTTAGAAAAGTAGATGCATTAGATTTGACTTATATTACGAAAGATAGAGATAAACCTAAAAAATCTTGGTTAGAACAGAAAAAAAAATCAAATAGTTGATATAACTTATTAATTATTAAAAGAAAAAAATTGAAACAATAAGGAGGAATTAAAAAAAATACCAGTATTCTAACAGACAAGATTTCTCCGTCGAGTACAGGAACTGTGCTACCATATATTCTCTTGACGATGTCGTTGGCCTTTGAAGACCTGCAATAAAATATTCAGTCGATTAATTAATTTGTATAATTTCGTCATAATCAACCAAGAAAATGTGAAAAGCAGGAAAATTATTTAGCATGCCTGAGCTCGTCATGGCAGAAATAAGTCTTGAGAAGGCCATCAGTTCCTCGTGCCACGTAGAAATACACAGCAGTTTGTTCAGTTCGATCAGAATCGGCTAAGACCAGAAGCCCGAACGGCCCGAGCGCACTCCGGCCGGCGGCGCCACCGCTCGTGCTGCAGTTGTAGCCCACGTCGGCTTCTATCGCTGCTTCCAGCGATGATCCATCGATCTCAAATTCGGCCGTTATGTCCAACTGATCATCGTAGAATTCAACGAAGAGTTAATTCATAAAAATCAATCCTTTTAGCCATTTTTTTTTTAATAAATGCCAATGGGAATGGGACTATCATTATTGAGGAGAAATTATTAATAGGTAAAAATATATATTTTATTAAAAAATAATGACGTTATATTTATAATATATATAAGAAATTTTTATTATATTTATTTCAAAAAAATATTAAATTCACATGGAACTTAATTTACATAAATTTATGAAAAAAACCACATTTTTATGACATTTGAAGGAGATATTATTAAGTGCGGAGACCGGATGTAGAGGTACGTCCGGACTCCAATAAAATGTTGACATGTGGATATTTAATTGGATTTATTTTTTACTTTATATATTTAATGTGTCCGCGAAACTTTAGCCAAACGCACCAAAAGAGTAGTCAAAACACCAGTAAAATGCAGGTAAAGCGCAAATAAAGCATAGTCGAACCGCAGTAAAAAAGCGCAACAAAGGAACAATTAAAGCACAGGTAAAACGAAGATAAAATGCAAGTAAAAGTGTAAAACACACACAAAAGTACAACCAAAGTACACTGCACGTGTCAAATTTAAGTGAATGTCCTGACGTATTTTGACGTCCAGTCTTTGCACCTAATAATTTTCCAATGTGAAGAAACCTAACACTTGACCAAAAATAATTCGGTGTTGTCGGCAAGTTGGATGGTTGTTATGCACAATTAATTTGGCATTTAATATGATCATAATAAATTGACTTTTTTAAAATATTTTGAGGAGGGAGGCCGGCGGTGGAAGTACCTGGGTGGCGGCGCCGGCGATCTGGAGGGGTTTCACTGAGCCGGCGGTGAGTTGCAGGCTGGAGAAATTCTTGCTGCTGAATCTGAGGCTGTTCACCTCTTCCACAGGCCATAGCAGAAGGTTCTTACCAGTCTTCATATCGAACAGCACAGTCCTTGGAATTGTCTGCCAAACACTCATCAATTATTTAATTTGTATGAAAAAATTCATCAGTAGCTTTGGGATTTTATAATTAATTGTGCTTAGCAGGGTAGGTAATAGGTTAATTAAGCATCGCTATTTCATAATTAATGTGGTTATAAACATTTGAAAAGGATTGAGATATAAATTTATGCCAAAAATAATTGATCAATAAAAAGAGTTATAATTAGTATAGGGATCATAAGATCATTGTTTTGTATTACAAAATAACACTCAAATTTCAATATATTTATGTTAAAATAAAATTTATTTATTTATGAAATTCATTTATTTATTTTAAATATGTTTGGAATAGCTTTTTTATTGCTTTCTAAAATAGATTTTTAGTTAAAAAAATTTTGTATTATAATTTTTTATTCTATAATATTGTTTTGAAAAATAGTAAAAAAGTTGTCCTAAATGAAGCATTAATGATATCTCTTTTACTACTCATGCAAATATATGCACTAATCTCTTGACACTATTTTTTTTTATTAAAGGAAATAAAGGATTTTTATGAAATTTAATAACGAGCCTTAAAGAAAGATTCTAAATGAAATAAAGTGCAATAATTTATATGAGAATATTATGATGATGAAAATTTATCAAATCAAAATTTAAAATTTTAGATTTATTTTCTAAGCAATATAATAGATAAATAATTTATACTGCTAATATTTTAAAATAGATTTAATAATTTTAAAATTTATCTTAATAAAAAATATTAATTAAAATATTCTAAAATAAATTTTATTTTTTGTTATTTTTTCCATTGGTGAAGCACCTATTGTCCTTGAAATTCAAAAAGCTTGATTTTCATGAGTCTCTGTATTTTTCTTAGCAGAAAATAAGAAAAAAATTTTATGAGAACATCTTCATGAAATTTGAAAAATACTCTAATGTTATTTTTAGTCCTGCAGAATTTTTGATGTTGTGTAACTTGTGCGAAGATTTGAATTAGATTTCGTTTGGGATGACTTTCTAAATGCTTTTTAAAGTAAATTTTTATTTTTTTAAAAAATTATTTTTTTATTAAAATGAATAAAAAAAGCCGTCCTAAATAAAGCTTTACGGTTCATTTGGGACGTCTTTCTTAGTGCTTCTTAAAGTAGCTTCTAGTACAAAAATTAAAAATTTTATACTAAAAAATTACTTTAAGAAGTAATAAGAAAGCCGACTTTGTGTTTCTCGCGCTGATAATCGAGTCAGTCACCGAAACATACAGGTCACCATTTTTCCCTATCATAGTACTACTCAACCTCCTATTTTATCTTCAAAACATATTTTTTTTCTTTGGCTAAACAAAACGTGCAAAAGTAAGCAAAAAAAGCTAATCGCCAAAATAATAATAATTAATAACAGTCTTAACATAAGATCTGCGACCCTAATTGGTAGGCAACCGACCATCTCAGCTACCGGGACCAAAATAAATTAATGCGGAAGAATATTTATTTAGTTCCCAAACAATTAATTAAGTCTTAGTTTTATCCACTAATGGCAAGCAAAATTATCCTTAATTATATTTTAAAGAGTTTCATTATGCAGTTATGCGATATTTTATTAATTATATAAATCTTTTTTTTTTTCCAACTCTACGAAGTATATATAGTTTAATCAATATCTTGATTATTTAAAACAGAAGAAGAATATGTTAGGTACCTGAACAGAAGCCCAACCCTTGAGCAAGTCGGCCCGCTCGCTATCGGTCTCACCAGTCCAACCCCATAAGACTCGTCTCCCCTTATCCTGATCATAAAACGTCTTGGAAGCATAATATTTACCATAATCAACTCTTAGCCCAATCCCAACGTCAAGCTCCGGGTCATCGGGTACCCACGAGTTGTTCTTTTGGAAATATCGACCGATCGCATAATAATCGTGCTTATCATCGTCGAGGCTAACCTTCATCACATGTCGTACACTCTTTCCCGGCCTGACTGACGTGTCGAGTCCGACTGCC
Organism: Dendrobium officinale; assembly: GCA_019514585.1. Classification (NCBI taxonomy): domain Eukaryota; kingdom Viridiplantae; phylum Streptophyta; class Magnoliopsida; order Asparagales; family Orchidaceae; genus Dendrobium; species Dendrobium officinale. The sequence continues at coordinate 89,434,902 of CM033683.1, forward strand.
TCCTCGATGTGAATCGGGTAAAAATCCAGACACTCCCACATACCGGTCCCAGCCACAAACCGCAGCAACCCGGGCACCAGCTCGTATTGGACGAAGTCACGAGTCGAATAAACAAATGCGGTGCCTGCGTGATCCGCACTATCGTTCTTGGACCCGATGGCCAAGTACCACAAGCCCAATTCGGAATTATACCAAGCTGTGGTCGGGTCACGGAAGTCCTTAAAATCGACTCCCTTGGGCGGTACAATTACCGGGTTGTGGGCATCAGACTTAACCCAATGGATCAAAAGCGGGTCGGTCGGGTCAGCTGGGTGGGCAAGGTTTTGGACTTGGACGGAGGTGTGGGTTGAACCGGTGTAGAGCATGACGAGCCGGCCGTCGTGGAGGAGAGTGGCGGAACCGGACCAGACGCCGTTGATATCGTACCAGCGGTCGGGTTCCATTGCGATGGGCAGGTGGAGCCAGTTGATTAGGTCCTTGGAGACGGCGTGGCCCCACGTAATATTTCCCCATATAGCGTTGTCTGGGTTGTACTGGTAGAAGAGATGGTACCAACCTTTGTAGAACAGCGGACCTGTAAAATTGAGCAAAGCCGTTTTATGGTTTTTTTTCTGAATGGCATTTCGTCGAACGAGTGGAGATGGATTGCGATTAGCTGCTTACCGTTAGGATCTGGAGCGGAGCAGAGGAGAGCAGAGGAGAGGAGATTGAAACAATTGGACAAAAGAAATAAAACTATTAATAATTTGAAATGAATGATGAGAGACTGAAATTATTAATTAAGCACGGCTGAAGAAATTATAATGAGTACCGTTCATCCAGTTTTTTGGGGGCTGGAAATGGAAGGCGGTGCGTTGGAAGGCAAGCATGTTGTTGGTCCATGGGTAGGCGGTGGAGGACGCAAGAAGTTGGGAAGTGGATTTCTCTGAGACGCCGGCGACGGGTCCTCGGGAGATTGGAGTTGAGACGGTAAGGGAGGAGGAGGGGGTCCAGCAGAGGACGGCGATGAAGGTGAGGATGGTGGCGAGGGGGAGGAGAATTAGGAGGTAGCGACGGCGGTGGTGAGGAGGTGGCGGTGGAGGAGGAAGGAGGGGGGAGTTGGAGGAGGACTCGAGATCGTGGGTGTTCATAATTATGAAGAGGGAGGAGGGAGTTGAGGGAAGGGCTCAAGGGTGGATATTTATAATGTATGATTGATCATGGTTAATGAAGGTGAATGTGAATACATGAATGGAAGAAGAAGAAGAAGAGAGTTAATTTGTTGATATTGATTGGAAGAGGGCTAGAAAGAGTTCCAGGAATTATGGAGCTGGAAGGAGGAAGATGAGTTGGATAATTTGGTAATTTATTCTCAAGATTGGTCATTGAGTTGTGGTGTTCTGCCGGATCATGGAAGAATGGCTGGAGTTGGGATTATTTTCTATGAAAATTAATATTATTGAAAAACGACAGGAAGGCATCCAAATATAAACCATTTAGAGGTAATTTGTTTTTTTTTTTTTAAGCTAATTTATTTATTTTTCAATAAACGTTTTAATTATATGATGAAAAATTTTACTTAAATATTAAAAAATTTAAATAATTTTAAAATTTCCTAATTTAATTATTTTTTTGCATTAAAATATTAAGCTGAAGTAATAAATAAATATTATCTCTTATATTATAAAAATAATAATTTATGACACAGTAGCGGGTGAATATAGAATAGTTTGTTCTTTTAGATCTGGAGTTCACGTCCAATGAAATCATTGATTTTTTTTTTTTCTTATAAGATATGCAGCTCGTGAGTTGGCGGAGCAAAAATATTATATTTATCGTCTTAGCATTGTACGAAGATCTGGCATGCAAGCAGATAAGGAGAGAGGGTCTAGCATTTATGAGACACCAAGATTTTTACGTGGAAAACTCCTGTAAAAGGGGGAAAAAACCACGGGGCCTAGCCCAGTTTGAACGAATCCACTAGTATTTGCAGTCGATTACAAATGAGACCCTTCCTTAGGAGAAGGCCTTAGCATGATGTACATCTTATGGAGTACATTACATGATGTAAATACAAAGATCTACTATCGATGTATTCGCTTCTTGTTAGAAGGACTGCAGTTGGCGTGCGACGTAGGTCAGGAGGACCGTAGTCAGCTGGCGACGGAGGATTGTAGTCGGCGGGCGACGTAAGTCAGGAGGACTGTAGTCGGCGGGCGACGGATGTCAAAAAGACTGTAGTCGGCGGGCGACGTAAGTCAGGAGGACCGTAGTCGGCTGGCGACGGAGGTCGAAAGGACTGTAGTCTGACGACGAAGATCAGTAGGACAGCGTCAGGTAGAAGTCCAGCAATGAAAAGAAATGCATCTTCGCATAGACGTCCAGCGAAGTCCGATAATCAGTAGAAGTCCGGCATCGGGTAGAAACTTGGCGAAGAGTGAAGGTCCGACGTCGGGCAGAAGTCCGACGTCTTTGGTGGCAGAGGAGAACTCCGTCTTCACTTGGGCGGAGTTTCGGCGTCAGGAGGGAACTCTCTTGTAAATTGAGAAGAATTTCAGCATCTCATGGAAGTTGTACAGAATTCCTGCGTTCTCCCGAAAATCCCGGCAGAGTTCCGGTGTCTTCAGGCGGCAGGAAGAGCTCCGGCGGTGGTCGAGGAGGTGAGGAATCTCCTTTTCCCCTTTCTCCTCTCCTTCTTCTCTCTCTTCACTTGAGCCCCCCCTTTTGGTGTAGAATGAGGGCTCTATTTATAGTTTTTCTGGAGTGGCATAGCCCGTAAATAGGTGTGAGATCAAGGGCGAATTGTGAGTGGTTTGAATGGACGGCCGATATCGAATCCTTTGATCATGCACCGTTCGTTGGTCATTTGAAGGCCTTAATGATGTCGGAATTCAATGATCTTGGGCTCGTCGGATTCGTCTCGTCGAGCCGTTCGATTCGAGTATAAGCTCGTCAAAATCGGAGACCGTTTGGTAACTCAAATTGCGGTTTGAACCTTCCAACAGCGCTTTGAACCCTTGATTCAGACTCATTTGGGCTAGGATTGGGTTGATCTTGGAATCGTTGGGTTCGTATTTTCGAGACGCTCAGTTTGACTATAAGCTCGCTGAAATCGGAGTTCATATGCTCCCAAAATTAATTTTTGAAGTTTCTGAACTGATTTTGCCTCGAGATTCGTGCCCAATCAAGATAATTTTGTGATGACGTATCAGTTGCCCCCCTATTTTCGGACGTCGAAGCACCAGGAGTCCGAAAATACATGCGTCGACAATTTGTATTGGTCTAAACACCAAAAAATACTTTCAAAAATTAACATCTTGCTCGAACTTCACCATAGAGGCCTCGTTGAGTTCCGAAAGTGTCAAAAACGAGTCCGGAACGTCGAAAAACATGTCCGGGGACCCCAAAAACACCTAATTTGCTGTTTTCGGGACGAAATTCGGACCCGGAATGGACCGGGCGGCCGAACCGGCCAAATCCGGCAGCCGCCGCCGCCGGCAACTGCCGGCCTCCTCCGGCGGCACCGAACCGCGGGCCGCTCCGCGGCCTGCCCTGCCCGCTCCGCGGGCAGCTCCGCGGTCTGCCCAGCCCGCTCCGCGGGAGCTCCGCGGCCTGCCTGGCCGCGCCGCGGCATCAGCCGCTGGCCGCCAGCTGGCCGGACCGGCCATGCCCGCAATCCGCGTGAAATAGCCGCGGATTCAAGCGCTGTTCGCGCCGTTTCGACGGCGGCGAGGCGCCTGTTCGGTCCACCGCCTTAAGTGGGCCCCATGTACGTTGAAAAATAGCATTTTTGCTATTTTTGGGTCCAAAAAATTCCGAAAAAATCTCAAAAAATTCGAAAAAAATTTAGAAAATTTTGGCTTTTTGAAAATTGCTATAACTCCCTCGTGTCTTCTCCAAAACCTATAAATAGGCCCCCTAGGCCTTTAGAAAACTTGCACATTCTCTTTCTTTCTCCCTCCGGTTCTCTGGCGATAGGAACCTACGGGATTTCATCTTCTCCCTCTGGTTTACTGGAGATAAAAACCTACGGGATTTCATCTTCTCCCTCCGGTTTACTGGCGATAGAAACCTACGGGATTTCATCTTCTCCCTCCGGTTTACTGGCGATAGAAACCTACGGGATTTCTTTTTCCCCCTCCGGTTTTCTGGCGATAGAAACCAACGGGATTTTATCTTCTCCCTCCGGTTTACTGGCGATAGAAACCTACGGGATTTCTTTCTCCCCCTCCGGTTTTCTGGCGATAGAAACCAACGGGATTTCATCTTCTCCCTCCGGTTTACTGGCGATAGAAACCTACGGGATTTCATCTTCTCCCTCCGGTTTACTGGCGATAGAAACCTACGGGATTTCTTTTTCCCCCTCCGGTTTTCTGGCGATAGAAACCAACGGGATTTTATCTTCTCCCTCCGGTTTACTGGCGATAGAAACCTACGGGATTTCTTTCTCCCCCTCCGGTTTTCTGGCGATAGAAACCTACGGGATTTCTTCCTCCCCCTCCGGTTTACTGGCGATAGAAACCTACGGGATTTCCTCCTCCCCCTCCGGTTTTCTGGCGATAGAAACCAACGGGATTTCTTTCTCCCCCTCCGGTTTTCTGGAGATAGAAACCAACGGGATTTGAATGCCATTTGGGCGAAGTTTGCTGGCGAGCAGAAGTCCGACGATGCGTAGGAGTCTTCCTACGAGCAGGAGTCTGACGACAAGGAGGAGTCCGATGACGAGTAGAAGTCCGCTGGCGAGCAGAAGTCCGACGTCGGGTAGGAGTCCGCTGACGAGCAGAAGTCCGACGTCGGGTAGGAGTCCGCTGACGAGCAGAAGTCCGACGTCGGGTAGGAGTCCGCTGACGAGCAGAAGTCCGACGACGAGTAGGAGTCCGCTGACGAGCAGAAGTCCGACGACGAGTAGGAGTTCGCTGACGAGCAGAAGTCCGACAACGAGTAGGAGTCCGCTGACGAGCAGAAGTCCGCCGACGAGTAGGAGTCTGCTGGCGAGCAGAAGTCCGACGATGCGTAGGAGTCCGCTGACGAGCAGAAGTCCGACGACGAGTAGGAGTCTGCTGGCGAGCAGAAGTCCGACGATGCGTAGGAGTCTTCCTACGAGCAGAAGTCTGACGACAGGGCGGAGTCCGACGTCGGGTAGAAGTTCAACTTCGGGTAGAAGACCGACGAAGATTCGTCGACGAGCAGAAGTCCAACGACGAGTAGAAGTCTGCTGGCGAGCAGAAGTCCGATGATGCGTAGGAGTCTTCCTATGAGCAGGAGTCTGACGACAAGGAGGAGTCCGACGACGAGTAGAAGTCTGCTGGCGAGCAGAAGTCTGGCGTCGGGTAGGAGTCCGCTGACGAGCAGAAGTCCGACGTCGGGTAGGAGTCCGCTGACGAGCAGAAGTCCGACGTCGGGTAGGAGTCCGCTGACGAGCAGAAGTCCGACGACGAGTAGGAGTTCGCTGACGAGCAGAAGTCCGACAACGAGTAGGAGTCCGCTGACGAGCAAAAGTCCGCCGACGAGTAGGAGTCTGCTGGCGAGCAGAAGTCCGACGATGCGTAGGAGTCCGCTGACGAGCAGAAGTCCGACGACGAGTAGGAGTCTGCTGGCGAGCAGAAGTCCGACGATGCGTAGGAGTCTTCCTACGAGCAGAAGTCTGACGACAGGGCGGAGTCCGACGTCGGGTAGAAGTTCAACTTCGGGTAGAAGACCGACGAAGATTCGTCGACGAGCAGAAGTCCAACGACGAGTAGAAGTCTGCTGGCGAGCAGAAGTCTGACGATGCGTAGGAGTCTTCCTACGAGCAGGAGTCTGACGACAAGGAGGAGTCCGACGACGAGTAGAAGTCTGCTGGCGAGCAGAAGTCTGACGTCGGGTAGGAGTCCGCTGACGAGCAGAAGTCCGACGTCGGGTAGGAGTCCGCTGACGAGCAGAAGTCCGACGTCGGGTAGGAGTCCGCTGACGAGCAGAAGTCCGACGTCGAGTAGGAGTCCGCTGACGAGCAGAAGTCCGACGTCGGGTAAGAGTCCGCTGACGAGCAGAAGTCCGACGTCGGGTAGGAGTCCGCTGACTAGCAGAAGTCCGACGTCGGGTAGGAGTCCGCTGACGAGCAGAAGTCCGACAACGAGTAGGAGTCCGCTGACGAGCAAAAGTCCGCCGACGAGTAGGAGTCTGCTGGCGAGCAGAAGTCCGACGATGCGTAGGAGTCCGCTGACGAGCAGAAGTCCGACGACGAGTAGGAGTCTGCTGGCGAGCAGAAGTCCGACGATGCGTAGGAGTCTTCCTACGAGCAGAAGTCTGACGACAGGGCGGAGTCCGACGTCGGGTAGAAGTTCAACTTCGGGTAGAAGACCGACGAAGATTCGTCGACGAGCAGAAGTCCAACGACGAGTAGAAGTCTGCTGGCGAGCAGAAGTCTGACGATGCGTAGGAGTCTTCCTACGAGCAGGAGTCTGACGACAAGGAGGAGTCCGACGACGAGTAGAAGTCTGCTGCTGGCGAGCAGAAGTCTGACGTCGGGTAGGAGTCCGCTGACGAGCAGAAGTCCGACGTCGGGTAGGAGTCCGCTGACGAGCAGAAGTCCGACGTCGGGTAGGAGTCCGCTGCGAGCAGAAGTCCGACGTCGAGTAGGAGTCCGCTGACGAGCAGAAGTCCGACGTCGGGTAAGAGTCCGCTGACGAGCAGAAGTCCGACGTCGGGTAGGAGTCCGCTGACTAGCAGAAGTCCGACGTCGGGTAGGAGTCCGCTGACGAGCAGAAGTCCGACGTCGAGTAGGAGTCCGCTGACGAGCAGAAGTCCGACGTCGGGTAGGAGTCCGCTGACGAGCAGAAGTCCGACGTCGGGTAGGAGTCCGCTGACTAGCAGAAGTCCGACGACAGGGAGAAGTCCGACGTCGTGTAGAAGTATGGCCTCTGGCAGAAGATCGATGAAAGTTCGTCGACAGGCAGAAGTCTGACGACGAGTAGAAGTCCGCTGATGAGCAGAAGTTCGACGACAAGGAGAAGTCCGACGTCGGGTAGAAGTATGGCCTCGGGCAGAAGTCCGATTAAAGTTCATCGACGGGCAGAAGTCCGACGACGGGTATTAGTCCGATGAAAGGAAGAATTTTGGCGTCGTGTAATAGTCCGTCGAAAGTCCTGCAAGGCAAAAGTTTAGCGCAGGAGGAAATTCAAAATCGGGAAGAATTTTAACATTATGGAGAAGCCAGATAGAAGTCTATTGACGAAATTATAGCGACGTTAACCAAGGATGTATAATCTATCCAAGGTTGTTTGTCAGAGCCTTTGCTCGATGATGTTAACCGATATTGGATCTACTAATGATGTAAGACCTTGTATGTCGGAGACTTTGCTCGACGACGTTAACCTGTGTGGAAGAGATCGAGAGAATCCCCCAAGGATGTAGGACCTTTCCGAGGTTGTATGTCGGAGCCTTTGCTCGACGACGTTAACCTGTGTGGAAGAGGCCGGGAGAATCCACCAAGGATGTAGGACCTTTCCGAGGTTGTATGCCGGAGCCTTTGCTCGACGACGTTAACCTGTGTGGAAGAGGCCGAGAGAATCCACCAAGGATGTAGGACCTTTCCGAGGTTGTATGCCGGAGCCTTTGCTCGACGACGTTAACCTGTGTGGAAGAGGCCGAGAAAATTCACCAAGGATGTAGGACCTTTCCGAGGTTGTATGCCGAAGCCTTTGCTCGACGACGTTAACCTGTGTGGAAGAGGCCGGGAGAATCCACCAAGGATGTAGGACCTTTCCGAGGTTGTATGCCGGAGCCTTTGCTCGACGACGTTAACCTGTGTGGAAGAGGTCGAATCGGATCCCCCTGGGATCGATTTTGCCTTGATTGGGAGAGGGCGGATGCCACGTGTATCCTGAATCAAAGGTTAAGAAGGGTCTATCTTTAGACCATTACTGTCTTTTTGAGGTTGAAATCAAGACCTTGTCCAACGAGTAAAAGCTCAGCAGGGGACTGTATAAGGCTTGTAATTGATTGGAAGTATCCTTGCATGTCGCTGAGATTTTCCCAAAATATCATCTTGATATATAAAGCATAAGATGATCTTTTTAACCAGAATTTGGGTCAAAGTTGCCCCCCAGTCCGCATCTGATGCAATAATGACTGATGTCAGGAAGTTGATAAGAGCAATCTTTTGGGATTGGAGCAGAAGTTGCCCCCCAGTCGGGAATCACTTTCCCACAGACGGCGCCAAACTGTTGCGTCCAGGAGTATTCGCGGCGGTAGAGAAATATTATATTTATCGTCTTAGCATTGTACGAAGATCTGGCACGCAAGCAGATAAGGAGAGAGGGTCTAGCATTTATGAGACACCAAGATTTTTACGTGGAAAACTCCTGTAAAAGGGGGAAAAACCACGGGGCCTAGCCCAGTTTGAACGAATCCACTAGTATTTGCAGTCGATTACAAATGAGACCCTTCCTTAGGAGAAGGCCTTAGCATGATGTACATCTTATGGAGTACATTACATGATGTAAATACAAAGATCTACTATCGATGTATTCGCTTTGTTAGAAGGACTGCAGTTGGCGTGCGACGTAGGTCAGGAGGACCGTAGTCAGCTGGCGACGGAGGATTGTAGTCGGCGGGCGACGTAAGTCAGGAGGACTGTAGTCGGCGGGCGACGGATGTCAAAAAGACTGTAGTCGGCGGGCGACGTAAGTCAGGAGGACCGTAGTCGGCTGGCGACGGAGGTCGAAAGGACTGTAGTCTGACGACGAAGATCAGTAGGACAGCGTCAGGTAGAAGTCCAGCAATGAAAAGAAATGCATCTTCGCATAGACGTCCAGCGAAGTCCGATAATCAGTAGAAGTCCGGCATCGGGTAGAAACTTGGCGAAGAGTGAAGGTCCGACGTCGGGCAGAAGTCCGACGTCTTTGGTGGCAGAGGAGAACTCCGTCTTCACTTGGGCGGAGTTTCGGCGTCAGGAGGGAACTCTCTTGTAAATTGAGAAGAATTTCAGCATCTCATGGAAGTTGTACAGAATTCCTGCGTTCTCCCGAAAATCCGGCAGAGTTCCGGTGTCTTCAGGCGGCAGGAAGAGCTCCGGCGGTGGTCGAGGAGGTGAGGAATCTCCTTTTCCCCTTTCTCCTCTCCTTCTTCTCTCTCTTCACTTGAGCCCCCCCCTTGGTGTAGAATGAGGGCTCTATTTATAGTTTTTCTGGAGTGGCATAGCCCGTAAATAGGTGTGAGATCAAGGGCGAATTGTGAGTGGTTTGAATGGACGGCCGATATCGAATCCTTTGATCATGCACCGTTCGTTGGTCATTTGAAGGCCTTAATGATGTCGGAATTCAATGATCTTGGGCTCGTCGGATTCGTCTCGTCGAGCCGTTCGATTCGAGTATAAGCTCGTCAAAATCGGAGACCGTTTGGTAACTCAAATTGCGGTTTGAACCTTCCAACAGCGCTTTGAACCCTTGATTCAGACTCATTTGGGCTCGGATTGGGTTGATCTTGGAATCGTTGGGTTCGTATTTTCGAGACGCTCAGTTTGACTATAAGCTCGCTGAAATCGGAGTTCATATGCTCCCAAAATTAATTTTTGAAGTTTCTGAACTGATTTTGCCTCGAGATTCGTGCCCAATCAAGATATTGTGAGATCAATAATTCGTGATTTGATGGGTTTGTCTCGTCGAGACGTTCAATTCATCTATATATTTTCATAAAAAAATCCAAAATGAAAAAATTATAAGGGTTTGAACCTGAGATTCTGTGCGGAAAATTTGAATTGCGTTCGGAATATCTTTGATTTGTTTCCATTAAATTTGGTTAGAATTCAAAATATTTTTTTCGAACTACCCATATTATTCCTTTTGATTCATAACGTCAATCGATTTTGAAATTTGATTTCAAAGTCTATTTTCAAAGTAATTTCATTTTTATTCACTTCCATTTAGATCATATCATTTTTTATTTGATGGGGTTGTCTCGTCGAGACGTTCAATTCATCTATATATTTCATAAAATCAAAATAAATGAACTTGAATTTAATGTATAAGTCTTCAATTTAAATATTATATCATTTGAAATTTTTAATACATTTCAAAATTAATAAATATAATAAATTAGAATTTTTTTACTCTGGTGAAATGTGGCATGCTTCTTTTGTATTGCAATATTCTCATTTATATATTTCATATAATCATATCATTGAACTAGAAACTTTTATTGCATTGCATCTCACCAACATTTCACAAATTGATAATACAAATTTAATTAGTGCAAAGATAAGAAAAACTTCTGATGCAACAAAAATTTCACCTCAAGGTTTGGATACTAATTTGCAAATTTTTACGGGGTTTATTATCTAAAATGTTAGCAGAAGGATCACGATAGTTTTGGTGCTCCACAAGACAATTAATCCACATGTGACAGTTTTTTCATGCTGTCTGAAACCCAAATTTTTTTCAGGAATATGTCTCGAATCCACGTCGGATCCAGAACAAATTATTAATTTCCAGCTGCATGAAGCATTGCAGCGAACAGCATTTTCAACCAATAGGTGATGACCATAATGTCGTCTAATAATTCTTCCTCCACCAATGCAGATGAATTGAGCTAATTCTCTATCTCTATTATTATTATTATTATTTTTATTAAAGTTTTGATTCGGAAACAGTTATATCTAGATTTTAGAACAGCTCAATAAAAATGTTTTTGAAAGCAATAAAAAAGTTGTTCTAAATAAAGCCTAATGTTTCATTTGAGACGACTTTCTAATAGTTTTTTTAAAATAATTTTTTAGTATAAAAATTTAATTTGTACTAAAAAGTTATTTTAAACAGTAGTAAGAAAGCCGTCTCAAATGAAGCATAAGAGTCCTTCTGAGACATCTACAATTTTTCATGAAAGTGGCTGCAAAATATTGTGAGGAAAATATATTTTTTTTTAATATTATAAAGAGTTGCTTTGTGTACATAGATTTTTTGAAAGTTGTGAGAAAGAAATAGTAAATAAGATTATAATTGAGATCTAAAAATAAAATTGTGAAAAAACCCGTCTCAAATAGACCCTAAAAAAGCCGTCTCAAATAGACCCTAACTATATATATTGGGACGACTTTATTATTGCTTCTTAAAGTTATTTTTTAGTATAAAAATTAAAAAATTTATACTAAAAAATTGCTTTAAAAAGCAGTACAAAAGTCATCCCAAACAAAGCCTAAGTATATTAAGGCTTAATAATTATTTTAATTCTAATTAAAGAGTGTTGAGATGTCATTCTTTCGTAGAACAAGAAAGAAACATTTGAAAAGAACGTGAATTTTTTTTTTTTTTTATTAGCTCCTATTGCAGAGATACGTGTAGAGGTGTCATTAGCATAATTAAAAAAATAATAATAAAGTAAGAAATGTATCAACTTCCGCAAATTCAATTAAAAGAAATTAAATTTTTAATTACAAAGGATTTAAATATGTTGAATTTATTTTAAGATGAATAGAAAATATTTTAATTGAGTAATTGTATATTATTATGATTTTTTTTAAATAATTATTCTATCATCTTCAATCAATATAATCGTATCAATTATTTTAATAAAAATATTTCAAAAATAGAAAAGTAGTATTTAAAAAAATATTTTAATAAATTACAGAATATTTAAAAAAATAAAAGAAAATTTTAGAGAAAATCTCATTTGAAAATTTAAAGATTATAGAAATTATAGAAAATAATTTTGTTTTACTAAGCAAATTTTAAAACATGGTATATTTTATAGATTAGAATACCTCGATATAAATTTTCCACAGTTAGTGCCTATCAAAAAAATTTGAATGCTAATGTAAAAAATTAGTGTCTTGCAATATTAAAATATAATAATTTATTAGTATTATTAATTAGGAGCTATAAATTTCCAGTTGTAGAGTGTTTAATTTCCTAATTTTATATAAAAATTGAACACTCATAGATAAAAGTTATAATAGATACTAAAATTTTTCTAATGAAAAATCCAAAGAAAAGGAAAAAAATATGAGGCCTAGTTCTATTGCAACTTTACACTATATAATTATAGATGCCAGATTTTATTTTCTGCATAATTAATAAAGACGTGATTATAAAGTTGAGAATAATTATCTTTGTTGCGTCCAGGAGTATTCGCGGCGGTAGAGAAATATAAAGTTTATCATCTTAGCATTGTACGAAAATCCAGCACGCAATCAGATAAGGAGAGAGGGTCTAACATTTATGAGACACCAAGATTTTTACATGGAAAACCTCTGAACTGGGAAAAAACCACGGGGCCTATCCCAGTTTGAATGAATTCACTAGTATTGTAGTTGATTACAAATGAGGTCCTTCCTTGGTGGAAGGTCTTAGCTTGATGTACATCTTATGGAGTACATTACATGATGTTAATACAAAGAGTCATTGTTGACATGTTCGTTTGGTCGGAAGGATCGTAGTCGGAGGGCGACGGAGGTCGGAAGACTTGTAGTCGGTGGGCGACGTATGTCAGGAGGACCGTAGTCGGTTGGCAACGGAGGTTGGAAGGACTGTAGTCGGCGGGTTACGTAAGTCAGGAGGATTGTAGTCTGCGGGCGACAGAGGTAGGAAAGACTATAGTTGAGGACGACGTAAGTCAAGAGGACCGTAGTCGACGGGTGACGGATGTCGAAAAGACTGTAGTCGGCGAGCGACGTAAGTAAGGAGGACCGTAGTCGGCTGGCGACGGAGGTCAGAAGAACTGTTGTCTGACGACGAAGATCAGAAGGACGACGTCAGGTGGAAGTCCAACAAAGGAAAGAAATCCATCTTTGCATAGACGTCCAACGAAGTCTGATAACCAGTAGAAGTCCGGCATCGAGTAGAAACTTGGTGAAGAGTGAAGGTCCGACGTCGGGTAGAAGTCCGGCGTTTGTTGGTGGCATAGGAGAACTCCGGCTTCACTTGGGCGGAGTTTCGGCGTCAGGAGGGAACTCTGTTGTAAATTGGGAAGAATTTCAGCATCACGTGGAAGTTGGGCAGAATTCCTGCATTCTTCGGAATATCACGCAGAATTCCGACGTGTTCGGGTGCCAGGACGAACTCCGGCGGTGGTCGAGGAGGAGAGGATTCTCCTTTTCCCCTTTCTCCTCTTCTTCTCTTCTTCTTCTCTCTCTTCACTTGAGTTTCCTTTGTGAAGAATGAGGGCTCTATTTATAGTTTTTCTGGAGTGGCATGGCTCGTAAATAGGTGTGAGATAAGGGGCGAATAGGGAGTGGTTTGAATGGACGGCCGATATTGAACCCTTCGATTGTGCATCATTCGTTGGACATTTGGAGGTCTTAATGATGTCGGAATTCGGCGATCTTGGGCTCGTTGGATTCGTCTCGTCGAGCCGCTCGATTTGAGTATAAGCTCATTAAAATCGGAGACCGTTTGGTAACTCAAATTGCGGATTGAACCTTCCAACAGCGCTTTGGGCCCTTGATTCGGACCCATTTGGGCTCGGATTGGGTTGAATTTGGTGTCGTTGGGTTCGTATTTCCGAGACACTCAGTTTGACTGTAAGCTCGCTGAAATCGGAGTTCGGGTGCTTCCGGATTTAATTTTTAAAATTTCCGAGTTGGGTTTTGCATCGAGATTCGTGCACAATCAAGATTATTTCATGATAACGTATCAATCTTATATATTCTCATTTAGGAATTACAAAAGTTGAAGTCCTATAAGAAAGTTGGATGGTAGTAATAACAAAAAAACATTCTGCCACTTCTTCAGCTTTGCTCTGTGCAGCTGCCAGTGGAATATATTACAACCATTGATTTTTATACATAGAATATTGTAGTCCAAATGAATGAATGGAGAAAAATCTTTAATTCAATTGTGTTTTTGCAACCTTGTTGAATTGAAATTCAGCTCTCTCTATGTTTCCATAATGAGATTATGCTTGTAATGTCTCAAGATTAAATTTGAAAGAATTTTTTTTTTTTAAATCAACTCCAGAGCTATATATTTCTCTTTTATAAATATAATACTAGTAAAAATAAAGCTATCGATTAAAACGTAAATATAATACCAGTTGAAACCAAACTAGTAATCAAAATATCAAAATACATATATTCTTATTCAAAAATCATATGCAATACTTGAGAATCTTAAAATTACAATATATCACCACCAATCCTAATTACAAAATAATAGCTAAAGAAATAAACTAATATTAAACCTGAAGAAAACTAATCTGGTCAATTTCACATATTTGATCCTCTGTCCTAACTTAAAATTATTTGAGCCACATATAATGAGCTAAAAACATTGTATAACACAAATTTTCAGATGAGTGAGAGGGACTGGTGCTCTGCTAGGGTTTTGCCTCTGGCGGCGCCTGATCTTCTTTCTGGCCTGTGGTGTTTGGGTTGTGTTTTTCTTTATTTTACTTTGATTCTCTTTATAATTGCTTTTGGTGTTCTGTCTCTCTTTGCGATTGTCCATCTCCGATCGATCTTCAATTGAAATAGGGGTTAATCGTGTGAGGGATCCTAGTTTTTTAGATTGTAACTCGTCTTCTCATTCCTTTCTTGAGGAACTTTCTGGGGGTTCGTCTCCGGTGGTATTTCCCGAGCTTAAATCCTTTACACACCGTGGTTTACCTTCACTCCGGTGGTATTTCCAAAGCTTAAAACACTCTGGTAAAATCGGTTTGTAAAATAGACACCTAAGAGTCCAAAAATTTCCACTTGTACAAATAAGTACCAATTTCTTAATGAATTGTGCCAGTGCTAAAAATTTATGAAAAAAACAATTAAACTAAAACACAATAATATCTATGCTATAACAAAGACTATTTGTAATATGGACTTATAATGACTCCTAAAATAAATTTTAACTGCTATAGATTAAAAATATCTCTTTTAAAAAAAATGCGGGTTATCATAACCACTCATAAGCTCTATCCTTATGTGCGGCTCTATCATAACTTCCGGCCAACTATAAACATCTCAAGGTGTTTGGGTGCCAATGCTATCCCCCTTTCACCTTCTCACACTAAGCACAAGCTTGGCTCTGATGCTCTCAAAGCCATATTTTATAGTATTAAAAATATTTTAAATTATTATTTTTTTAAGACATCCGATTTTTATGCTTTTTTATAAGTACTTTTCAATGTAGCACAAAAGCTTTTCATACGTCCTTTTCATAAAAGGATAAATATTTTGTCATGGCGCCACGTCAGCATAATGGACAAATCAGCATACAAGGCCGTTACACGTGTAAAGCTGTCCACCTCAGCCCTAAAATTTTGGTAGGAGGTAGCCACAAGAAAGCGGAGAAGAGCCTTAAAATCTTCTAAGTCTGAAGAATAGACCCATGCATGATACAGCTCCAAAATGGTACAAGTAACATAAATTGTATGGATAAAATATTTTCAGAAAAAATAAAAAATAATAAAGCACTTTGATTGCGGTGTCACCACTTTCTTTTAAACTGTAAAATAAATAGAAATTATATATATTTCAGATATTAATATATTTTTATTTTATATTAAAAGATAATTCATAATTATTGAAGAGTTTGATTATTGCTTGTGTGGTTAAAAATATCTGCAATCAAAGATAATTATATTATTTATTAATGATTTTGAATATTTAACAAAGCCCTACATGAGGTCCTGGTTGGGTACCCATTGGCCCAATGTTTTACTCGGACGGGCTTCGCCCACCCACACCCACCCCATGGTGACTTCCTGGATTTCGTACCCACTTATACCCACCCACTTTCCATGTTTTTTGAACGCAGTCTGCCACAGACTGATGGCCTTAAGGCTTGTTATCATTTGCTATGATGACAAACTTTCAAGTCGCATATCAAAATTTATCGAACTCGTATCGTGGTTAAGTGTTGCACAATACGTAGTGATGATTGCAGTAGTATAAGTAAGATATACAGTGATTAGCAATGTAAATCGATTTATCTCTCGATGTTTAGTACGCCTTGATGCAGCACATCTTATACTGTACCTACGGGACGGCATACCGGCCTAACAACCAGATACGCCTTCCACTACCCCATTTACCATTTGAGAGTGTTTATAATGAGCTTTTGGTCTTGTAAAGTTCTGAATAAGATGGCCAAATGCTCCAAATGTTGCTGCCAAGTGTTGCTGTATACTAAAATATCGTCAAAGTAGTAGATATACAAAACTTGCCCAAAAACGGTTTTCAACACCTCATTCATCATTCGCAAGAAGGTAGAGGGCGCATTACACAAGCCAAATGGCATTACTTTCCACTCAAACAATCCCTGTGGAGTCTTAAAAGCCTTCTTCCATTCATCTCCGGGACGAATACGGATTTGATGGTATCCGCTGCGTAGATCGATCTTGGAAAAAAAGGAAGCTCCGGACAAGTGATCAAGTAATTCATCCACGCGAGGAACAGGGAAACGATATTTAATCGTTATTTTATTGATGGCCCTGCTGTCTATGCACATGCGCCAACTGCCGTCTTTTTTTGGAACCAGTAGTGCGGGAACTGCGCAAGGGCTCACAATAGCTTGAATCAATTGTTTATCTAACAATTTATCCACCAGTTCTTGTAAAATCTGATGTTCCTTAGGATTGAGGCGGTAATGTGGTAAATTTGGTAGGCTAGATCCCGGTACAAAATCAATTCGGTGTTGAATAGTCCATAGTGGTGGGAGCTTAGATGGCAATTCTTCCGGTGCTATACTGGAGTACTGTTGTAATAGTTTTTCGATTTCTTCTGGGCATTGACGAGCATCATGAGGAAGTGACTTCTCTGTAATCAGCAAGGCATAAATCGGGGCAGGGTCTTTCCAGCATTGTACCAAGGCAGGTCCAGATACAATATGAAGTGCGTTTTGGCTTGAAGATCCTGCGGGACTGTCGTTTTGGTTGGGTAACAACCTCAATTTTCTTCCTTTACACTCCAGGGTGTAGACATTAGCGCGACAGTCATACATAGCCCCCGCATCGAATTGCCATGGCCTCCCTAAAATAAGGTGGCAGACGTCCATTTCGACGACGTCACACACCACTTCGCAAACATAGTGTCTCCCTATCGAGAAAGTTAGCTGACAAGAATTAGTCACCGCTATTTCAACTCCCCTCTTGACCCAACTTATTTTGTAAGGGTTTGTCCCTCTTGGTTGTTTTCAGCTGCAAACTTTGTACTACTGATCTGGATACGACATTCTCTGTGCAACCGCTATCGACAAGGAGGTCGCACACCTTTCCCATGATGGTACATCTAGTCCGAAAGAGTGCATGTCTTTGGGATTTCAAGTTACTCCGAGGGGCTAGTAATAACCTCTCAAGCCAAAATGTGCTTGTTGCCGTTGGGGACATTCGTTGGATTTATGACCTGGCTGAAAACAACGAAAACACTTGATAGTGGACGGTTTAGCATAAGGATTATCCTTACCTGAAATTATTGGTTTCTGCTGTGTCTTGGGTTCCGGCACTACATTCGGTGGAGTTGTGGAATTGTTAGTTGTAACAGGTGACTGAGCAGATTTTCCCATGGGTGGCGATCCTTTGTTATGACTAGACCCTTGTTCTTGCCAATACTTGCGGCTGTGAGTTGTCCTAGATTGTCGGCTGTGTTGTAGCTCCGCCTTCATAGCAAAGTTTACAGCCTGGGCTAGTCACCAAACATAATTCAGCTCTAATTTATACTGGATGCTCTCCTTAAGACTGCCGATATAGCGTGCCAGTAGCTGATTTGCCGACTCATTTAAGTTGTTTCTGGCACTTAATCTGTTGAACTCCTCTGTATATTCACTTACGGATCGGGATCCTTGAACACAGTGTTAATAACGGATGTAGAGGATTTGTTCAAAATCTGTAGGCAAGAATTGGGTACGTAATAACTGCTTCATACGATTCCAATTGCGAACCGGGCCCTTTCCCTTCACGTTGTCGCTGCTGCAACGTCTGTGCCCACCAAGCGCTGGCTCCCCCTTTCAATCTACAAGCGACACATATTTCACTTGTTTGCTGGATTCAATTTCCATGTAATCAAAAAAGTTCTCGACGGCCTTTTCCCAATCAAGATAGTCTTCGATGTGTAAATGTCCGTCAAAAAAGGGAATGTCTAATTTCACCTTGAATTCGTTTTGACGGTAAGCAGCCATCGGCCGGTTGCGCCTCAAGTTCGCGGGATAATAAGGATTGTCAATTTCTTCTTCCCCTGAATTAGCAGCCGCTGCCGCCGCCGCGTCTCTGTAAGATTGTATCTCATCCTCTGAATCAGAGATTTCTTGAAACAGTGGTTGATGTCGCCAATGCCTGGCTGCGATCATTCCCCGTCTCCCGCCGGGTCTTAGTGGTGCCGTTTGTGGTAGTTCTTCACGCGGATTCCGCTGATGGTATGGTCTCGCCTTGATGAGATTGAACTCGCGGCGCATTTCGATCGTCAGTCGCTGCACTTCGGCGGCGAGCTCGTCGATTCGACGATTGACGTTCTCCTGGTTTGCCCACAGTGAATTGAGACTCCGCGATTCTTCGGATACAGGTGCCTTGCCGCGATCCGCCATCTCCACGTTCGCTCTCCGTAGCTCTGATACCAAGCAATGATGTCGCCCAAGATTCACGTCGAGCCTGGAGAAGGATTTCGCAAGCAATGGAACAGCTAAACTGAGCTGTATGCTCCCTGGGGTTTGTCTATTGATAAAGTTTTGTAAAAGTAAAAACTGTGTACATTTTCCTGTAACCTTTCTCCTGTATGTAATTCTTGCTGCTAAAAGAAAATAACTATAAAAGAAATTGCAAAAAAAAGCAAAACAAACTATTGCAGCAGATAACTAAAATGGTAAATGGGGTAGTGGAAGGCGTATCTGGTTGTTAGGCCGGTATGCCGTCCCGCAGGTACAGTATAAGATGCGCTGCATCACGCCTTCATAAGGCCATGGGCGTACCCCATACCCATTGGGTATGGGTGGGTACATGGGTGGGTGTGGGTATGGGTACCCAATGCAGGGCTCTGATATTTAATGGGTTGTTTTTAATTCTAAATCAACTATATATATAAAGAAGTGAATGAAACCCCAACTACCATACTTCAAATGGTTGTATTTTGTTTTTCTTTTTCTATTTAATAACGTGTAGAATGTTTAAAATGAGGAGGATAAGTAAGCACAAATGGTCGATTTTAAGGTACAAATTAATTACGCTTCAAACTTTGCATTTATCAAATTAAGAGTAAAATAATGTCAAAAGGATGTAAAGTATTCTAAATATAGATTATGAAAATATTTAAAAATTTATCATTTAGTTCAATTTTGACGTATTAATTTTGTCTGTTTTTAAATACACCATAATTTATTTTTTCACATAAATGGCGGGATAAAGGCTTGTTGTTTACATGGAAAGGTTGGAGTAGCTCTAGTGGAAGATAAGATTAGAAAGAGTCACCTTAGATGGTTTGGTCACTTAAAATGGCAGCCTTCTGATGACCCGGTTAGGAAAGTAGATATATATTAGATTTGACTTACGTTAATAAAGATAAAGGTCAACCTAAAAAGATTTGATTAGAAAATATTAGAAATGATCTTCCTTTATTAGATTTTTAAAAAACAATATAGAAAAATGTTTCATGTTGCTGACCCCCCCACATAGTGGGATAAAGGGTGGTTGTTGTTGTCGCCACCAACCTTCATTCCTCATTGCCTGCCACTGCCCACCACCACTGTAGATCACAACTTTCATCCACTGCCAGCCATGGGCCACTGCTCTTCATCTCCTGATATCTTCACCGCCACCACCATCATCTCGATCATCGCTATTGTTGAGCTTTATAGCACATTTATTTAACATCAAGGAAAATAATTATAAAAAAAGAATCATTTGTATTTATTTTATATACTCATCTAAATAAAACCGAATAGTTTAAATACATTATAATCTTTCTTCATCCAATCAAACTGCCGCATAGTGAAACACAAAATCCTGATAAGAAATCAAGCGAAAGGGAGAATATTATCATGATGTTATTAATGGTTGTCTTAGGTGTCTTCGACCTCGTTCTCATTATCTCCAGATCATACTAATTATATTATCATCTCATCATAATATTAATTGTTCTCTTCCCTTAGGCGTTTTCAATCTCCACGTTGATCATTCTCCTCTTACCAATCTTTTGTCTGTGGATATATACTAATAAATATTTGATAGGGATGAATTAGAAGTAGGCTTCATCATCAATATTAGCTCATAGTAAATGCTCTCATGAATCTTCTCAGAATAGATAAACATATAATAATGAAATGTTTATGGTAGGATCATTAAAATCATAAACCATTCATTAAACACAATTGTCGTTGAGTCCGAAGTCCTGAATGAGAAAAGTGAATGATTGTATTAGGCATTTGATACACAACGCAAAGTTTTTTGTACAATCATGTAAAAGAGAATTTCACTCTTAGGTTTTGTTTGAGGCAGCTTTCTTAGTGCTTCTTAAAATAGCTTTTTAATATTAGAAAGCTGCTTTAAGAAGCACTAAGAAAGCTGTCCCAAACGAAGCCTTCATAGAATACAATGGAGAAAAAAATGATTCATGTAGCCAACCTCACATAGTATGATTGATACGTCATCATGAAAGTATCTTGATCGGGCATGAATCTCGAGGCAAAACACAATCCATAAACTTCAAAAATTAAATTCGGGAGCATGTGAACTCCAATTTCAGCGAGCTTATAGTCAAACTGAGCGTCTCGGAAATACGAACCCAACGACACCAAGTTCGACCCAATCCAAGCCCAAATGGGTCCGAATCATGGACCCGATGCGATGTTGGAAGGTTCAAACCGCAATTTGAGTTATCAAACGGTCTTCGATTTTAACGAGCTTATACTCGAATCGAACGGCTCAATGAGACGAATCCAACGAGCCCAAGATCGCCAAAATCCGACATCATTAAAGCCCTCAAATAACCAACGAACGGTGCACGATTGTAGGATTCAATATCGGCCGTCCATTCAACCACTCCCTATTCGCCCTTGATCTCACGCCTATTTACGGGCCATGCCACTCCAGAAAATATATAAATAGAGCCCTCATTTTTCATGGGGGGGGGATCCAATCAAGAAAAGAAGAGGAGAAGAGAAGAAGGAAGAAGCTCCTCCTCGACCACCGCCGGAACCTCGCCGGACCACCGTAGGAGCCTCGCCAGACCACCGCAGGAGCCTCGCCGGACAACCTCCAGAGCCTTGCCGGACCACCGCCGAACCACCGTCGGAGCCTCGCCGGACCACCGCCGGAGTTTCGCCGCACCACCACCTCAAGGCCCGACATTCAGGCCCGATGTTCAGGCCCGACGTTCAGGCCTGACGTCTTCATCTGAGGCCCTTACATTCGCCAGAGGCCCTCACTTTTACCAATGGCCTTCACCTTCACCAGAGGCCCTGACCTTCGCCAGAGGCCCTCACTTTTACCAGCGGCCTTCACCTTTGCCAGAGGCCCTCACCTTTGTCAGAGGCCCTTATCTTCGTCAGATTATCATCAAAGGCCGTGTGCTCCACCAAAACATCACATGAGGCCCAGACTTCCGCCGGACCACTACTTGAGGCTTTGAGCTCCACCAGGGCACCACCTGATGCCCACAGTTCTCCCAGAATACTGCCGACTACGGTCCTTCCGACCTCCGTCGCCTACTGCGGTTCGTCCGACTTCTATCACCAGACAACGGTCTTTCTGACCCCGGTCTCCTGCCGACTTCGGTCCTTCCGACCTCCGTCGCCTACTGCGGTCCGTCCGACCTCCATTACCAGACAACGGTCTTTCTGACCCCGGTCTCCTGCCGACTACGGTCCTTCCGACCAAACAAACATGTATATGTAACTCCTACCATGTAATGCAATCTATATGATGTATATTTGCTACATCAATACAAGGCCTTCTCCAAAGGAAGGGCCCTCATTTGTAATCGACTGCAAATACTAGTGGATTCATTCAAACTAGGCCAGACCCCGTGATTTTTTCCCCCTTTTCAGGGGTTTTCCACGTAAAAACTCTGGTGTCTCTTATGAATGTTTCACCCACTCTCTTATCTGATTGTGTGCTGGATCTTCGTACAATGCTAAGACGTTAAACTATATATTTCTCTACCACCGCGAATATTCCAGGACGCAACATGGATAAAGATTTCTTTGTTGCTATTGTTGTATAAAGACTCCATTAGTGTTATCTCATTAAAACCATAAGCCATTTATTATTATAATTTACATTACTTAAATATGAGCGCGTGCAAGCTAGCATAAACCCTAAACTTCTTAAGTAGGAAAATAATAATAGAAAAAATGTTATTAGCGAGTTATTAGATGCACGTTCTTGAATTATATACAACAATAATAACAACGGTTCTTTACTCCACTACGTGGGGTCGACAATATTATATTATTTTTCTTTATTACATCGAAATAAATGTTCTTGAACTATATGACTAAACCCTAAAAATATTTCAAGAATAATTTTAATATTGCAAAATAATGATTTTTGCTTAAGTAATCATAATTATTCTTAGAAACAAAATAGGAGCCGTGCAATCAGTTGCAGTCTTTTATTGCAAGGATGCATCCCCTCAATAATGTTATTGAATAGTGAATTTTTTTATGAAATCTAAAAGAAAAGAGTTACGTAGACTCTTTGTGTTGTAGACTATAATTTAAATTTTGAAATAAAAAAACGTTTGACTGTTGAGGAAAAGACTTTGGAGATAATGAGGTGAGATATGGGGCTATATAGTCATTTTATTTTGTGGTAATTAAGTATTAAGAAGACTTTGAATATATCTAATTAGGTTTGAAAGTACTGAGTTTTTGGCTTTTTTTTGTTAAAACTAATTATGGTTTACTTAGTTTATGTGTTTGTTTCAGTTGTAATAAAGAGCTTCATTTAAAACCAATCTCATATTTATTTATTTATTTATTTTTACTTTATTATCACTACTATTATTTCGTTCCATCATCAGATTAATTTATTATTGATATGTAATCAAAACTCGACTTGATCGAAATATAAATTTCAATGTGTATTTGATTTGAAAATATTTGGAATTAAATTTAGGGCAATCCTGACTCCAATTTCAACAAAATTATACTCATATTGAACATTTCAATGAGTTGAGCCTAACGACATTAATAAAAGATACAATCAGAGTTCGAATGAGCCCAAATCAAGCACTTGAAGCACAATAAAAAAAATTAGGATATTAATTAAAGGGCCAAAGGATTTTTAAATGTTATATATTGCATGCTTATAGTCAAATCGAATGCCTAAATAAAACAAATCAAATGAATCCAAAATTGTCTAATTCTGACATCACTAAGGCATTTAAATACTAAAAGAATGATATATAAGGAAATTGCATTTGTTAGGAATGCACCGCGGCAGCGGGGACACCCGGGGTCGCGCAGCACGGCAGTAAGACAGGGTCGCGCGGCAGCAGGGCGTGGTCGCGCCGTTTTTCGCTCGACAGCGGGGCGGGCAGGTCTTCGGGTTATGTTAAACGGGTTCGCGAGTTGACCCGGCAACCCGTCGGGTCAACCCGAACCCGACCCGTTCTTTAAACGGGTCGATTTCTGGAACCCGAACCCGACCCGTTTTGAAATCGGGTCGGGTTTTCGTGTCGTGTCAAATATTGACACCCCTAATTGAAAGATCTCTCATGGTTGTATGGTTCTAACATAATATTTTTGCTACACATAAGAGATTAAAAATATATTGCTATATTATTATTGGGTTAATAAGTAGAATTGTAAAGAATCAATATATTCAGGTTACGTAGTTCATCTCGGTCTGTTGGTTGGGAGCTTTGGCTACCAACCATGAGGTCTTGGATTCGAATCTTGTATATGCGATGTATATGTGAATTTGTCTTAATTGACGTAATCATACAAAATAATCTGGATGACTTAAATGAATATATTAATAAGGTTTAATAATCATGACAATAAGAGAAGATTCAAATCCTAAAATTATAGGCATAATGGATAAATAAATTTATGGTCCTACTCTTTGTACAAGAGCCTCATGTGTATCATGTGTGTTCTGACATAAAGAGATTATTAGTCCAACTAAATTAATTATTGTACCTGCTATAATTATTATTTCTCAACCACCAAATGGCTCTTAGCTTCATAGTTTTTAGCTTAATTTAAAGGATAGTGCACATTTTGGTAGCTAATCACTATAATTAATTTATGACTAATTGCATAAAATTAACATAAATGCTAGCTAAAAAAATAAATTAAATTTCTCAATATTTTCATCATGTTTAAACTCTAACAAAACATATGACTTCAAAATTTAAAATTATTTATTTAAAAATAAATAAATGAATTCTTAAATATACATAAATGAATATATTATTATTCAAATTTGTTCAATTAAATTTCAAGTTTAAAAAAAAATATTTAAATTTAATTAATTATATAAATAATTGAACATAAATAAAATAATATTAAAGTGTTTACTAATTTGTTTAGAATTATAATTTTTAAACCATGCAAAAAATAGATATTAAAAGGTAAATTTGGATTCACATATTATGAATAAATTATTAATTTTGGTACAAAGAACTTCTCAAATGTGAATGGTGGAGAAGATGAAATTAAATAGTTTAATAATAAAGCAAATCACATGCATTGCATAATTTGTTCCCATCATTTAACACATGCAAAATTCCTATATTTAAAAGCCAAGTAACCTTTTTTTTCAATTAAAAAATTAAGAAACTATTATAAAGAAATAAATATATGTATAAGAATTTCGATTTTTTTAACAAATTAGTTCGTCAATATTATACAAAAGCACGTGAGATTTTACCGCCTGAGGAGGTGAGAGCACGTGCAAAACGAGCAAATGTTTTTGGATTCAAATTTGATATATTTTCAGCATTTTTTTTTATGTATATGATATGTTCTATGGAAAAAAATGATAAATGAGAAATGATCTTTGATATATAACATAAAGCATTGATACCTCATCAAAAATCATCTTCGATTGGACATGAATCTTAGCTTATAATTGAATTGAAAATTTTTTAAATTAAATTTAGAATAATCCCAAACTTGAATCTATGAAAAAAATTTCGATCCCGGTCAGCTCAGATAAAGCACTAGAAATATAATTGAAAACTTTTAAGACATTAATTGGATGACCAAATGATTTTTCAATCTTACATGCTTGTAGTCAAATCGATCATCTCGATGAAACGAATCCAACGAGTCCAAGAATATATAATCATGACAACATTAAGGCAATTAAATGTTAAATTAATTCTTTATTAATAACGGAATCAATACAAGAAGCCTAGCTAATAGAGTGTTTCCGATTTTTATTTTTTTTTTTGCATATTTATGAAGCATGCCACTGTAATAAATTTATAAATAGACCCTCATGCCCTATAGGAAGATGGACTTGAAGCTAATATTTGGGTCGGAGATTCAAGCGAGTTTAAAGGTTCTAAGAATCTTGAAGCACCATCAAAGCACCGGCATCGAGCGACCATTTGATTGTGGTCATTGACCATCACCCGAACATTACCTTCGGACCACTGTACGACTTTTGTTATCTGGTCACCACCTGGCCGCAAACATCAAAACATTACCCAACCATTGCCATTGGAACATAGCCCGACTACTATCACATAACTATGATCCTTTGAACATCATCCCCCAACTACAATCCTCTGACTTTTATGGTCTGACTATGGTCTTCCAACCATTGCCACCTATTATGGTCCTCTGATCTCCAGCTTCTGATCTTTAGCTATTATCGCCTAACTACAATCCTTTAGCCTTTGTCGCTCAACTATGATTCTCATACAACATCGACTGACTACAATCTTGCAACCACTATCGCCCAAAAATGACCCTCCAACCTCTTACCTATATTGACTATCTATTGTCATTTGACTATCATCACCCGATTACATTTCTCTGCCCTGCCCTGTCGTTGGCCGATTAAGGTCATCTACCCTCAGACCATGATTGCACGACTATAATCCTCCAACCGCTATCACTCAACTACAATCCTCATCCTCCGTTGCCTGAATACAATCCTCGAACCTCTTATTATCGTCATCTAGCTACGGTGCTCCATCACCCGACTATGATAGAATTATTTTAATTGAGCCAGAATTTTGGTTTTACCCTTTTGGGGCTACTCACATATAAAAATTATAATATCTTTTACAATTTTTACACTTCTCTTAATTATATGTGTGCTGTGTATTCATATAAATATAGAGATAATAAAATCCTTTCTCTTTTTTGCCGCCAATGTTTCAACATTCAACAAGACCGTTTAAAAACGTACAGATTTGATGAATGGAAATTGACACGTTTATTAGGAATCTTTGATGGGTATGCATCTTGATGTAATCCAACGGTAAGAATTCAAAAGTACTTTTATTTCATCCTACTTTCATTGCACCGAGATGACTCGAAATAAATCTTGAATCAATATTTTTTTAATTAACCTATTATAGTTAATTTGTGTTTTAGTTAATATTAATAACTTATTAGGTAGATGAACCTCTCAATTAATTAAATTAATCCTTCTTTACAGAATAAAACTTATAAGAAAAAAAATTGTATTAGAATATTCTAATATAAATTATATTAAAATAAACTTAATAAAAATTATTTAATTTATTTTGAAATTAATATTTCATATACAAATTTATATTATTTTAATTTAAAATAAATTTAATATATTTTTGATTCAATCATATATACTTAATACTTTACATCAGAAAATCTGGTCTTCTCATCTGGGAAACGGCATTAGCAAGTTGAGGTGTTCAGTAATTGTTGCCAATTAATTGCAGCGAAGTAGACATTTTGGTGGTCCTCAATGCTGAGAATTTGTGTTAATTATGTATATGAATATTTATTATTTAATATCATAGAAAGCATTTGGTTTTATTTTATAATAAATTGTTTCAAAATCTGCCCGTTTATCTCACAATCACTTCAAACAAATCTATTAGAATTTTTTTTTTTAGAACTAAGGTATCTACTTGCTGCCACCCCCTTAGGAGGAAAAATTATTCCGTCATATTACCTGACGTAGAGCTACATCAGGTAGCCTATAATATGTCGCCACGTACACTTACTCTTTACCGCGCGGCCCGACGACCCGACCCGGAACGGACCCAGGAGTTTGCGTAACTCGATATTGTTAGGTATTGGTCAATTTTGTTCGACAAAAACAAAAAATACTATTATGTGAAGACCAATACTGAGTTCAATACCGAGCAATACCGAGTTCTTTTAGGTATTACTCGATATTGATCTTCACATATCGGTATTTCTCATTATTACCAAGCAATACCAAGTAATACCTAGCAATACCGAGCAATAAGCGAACATAGTAATCCCGGATTAGGTCAGAGTCGGGTCGTCGGGCCGCGCGGTAAAGAGTAAGTGCACGTGGCGACATATTATAAGCTACCTGATGTAGCACTACGTCAGGTAACCTGACGGAATAATTTTTCCCTTAGGAGGCACCTGGTGGCGTAAGTAACTTGTCGGCAAGCCTATCATCAACCAGCCTCAAAGGTGCAGAACCCGCAGATTGCAGTTACTTTCTCCCCACTTAAGGGGTCGCGCTGCATGAGAGAGGATTCAAACATGGGCTGGAGGGTTCCCAACCATGCTCGCCCACAAACCCAGCTAAGCCCGGTGGGGTCAGAAAAAGTTTAATGTATTATGGTATTAGAACAGTAGCCTTTTTCTCCTTCTGCAACTTCTTTATTTGCCTTCCATGGATGCGTTGAGTAATAGGATCGAAGGATCTCAGAGCAAAATAGCAATGGAGGGTCCCTTCAGACCTGACTACCTTCAACATTCAAATATCACTGATGTTGTTTCTCAAATTTTCACAGATGATAACTATGCCTTCTAAAGTCAAGCCATGATGACCGCCTGAAGTATTTGGGATTTGTGAACTGATTTATTAGTTTCTATAGCAACAACAACATCAAGCCTTTATTCCACTACGTGGGATCGGCCACATGAATTATTTTTTTCATTGTGTGCTGTTAGGAGTTAAAATTTTATTTAAATCTACTAAAAAAAATCATTTCTAATATCTTCTAACCAAGTCTTTTTAGGTCTGCCTCTACCTTTCTTAACATAGGCCAAATCTAGCACATCTGCCCTTCTAATAGGATCATCATAAGGACGCCATTTTACATGGCCAATTCATCTAAGGAGACTCTCTCTAATCTTATCTATAGCTGGAACTACTCCAACCTTTTCACGGATATGCTCATTTCGTATCATGTATGTAAGAGTAAATCCACTCATCCATCTCAGCAATACTTAACTTAATATTATGCTTCTCTTTTAATGGCCAACATTCTGTGCTATAAAGCATTGTAAATCTCACCAAAATATAATTTTGATGGTTCAACTTTACAACAAACATGCTTCTAGATGTAAATGGATCAACAAAATATAATTTTGATGATTCAATAAATAAATATAGAGCGTGTCTCATTCTTTAAGGGTTACATACAACAAGAAGGTGTGCACATCATATAGATATTATCTCCTATTACCAAGATCGTGAATGTTAAAATGCTTTTAGCCTTTTTGGCTAGCCAAAATTTGATTTTAAACCAACTAGACATAAATATTGTGTTTCTCCATGGAGATCTATCGGAAGAAATTTACTTGAAATTATCAATAGGATATAATAGTAAAGAATAAAAGAATCAATAAGGATGGAAACACATTTTTCGATTACATAAATTCATTTAGTAACTTAACAAGCATCTTGCTAATGGTATTCAAAACTCTCTAAATCAACTATCAAATTTGGCTTCACTTAATCTAAATATGATTACTTCTTGTTTATTAAAGGAGTTCATTTTACTTTCAAAAACATTATTGTTGTATGTTTATGATATTATTAATATGGGACCCTTAAATCACTCCATCAATTTGATGAAAAATTTTCCTTTGCATTCAACTTTACCACAAAGACTTAAGCATCTTAGAGTACTTTTCTGATCTTGTGATTGCTTAATTAAGTAGTAAAATTCTCATCTCTCAAAATCATTATACCCAACAACTTTTAGAAGACATTAATTTTTCTTGACAGTAAGTCAACCAATGTTTCAATAGACTCTAACAATCAACTAAATGCTTCAAATGGAGATCTTCTTCTCATTGCTTTGCAGTACAGATGTCCCTTATGATGCATATTAGATCTGTTACTTTCTAATTTGGATGTAATTTTCATTGTCCAAAAACTAAGCCATATCTTAGTTTAAATGAAAGCATCTCATATAGCTTATGCTGAAAATCTCTGGACAAGGAATATATTTCTCTAGTTCTCATAATCTTCAATTGAAAACATATCCTCACACTCTGACTAGAGATCGTCTCAATAAAAGTAAATTAGTTGTTGAATTACGTATGGTCATGAGGACTATAATTTATTAGAAACCCAAGAAAAGACTACCATCTCTAGATCATCTATCGAAGCCGACTATCACACATTAGCAACTATAATTAATAAATTAATATAAGTCACTCAGCTGTGACAGAACTACGAGGTACACTAAATTTCTCTTGTACAAGTATATTTGTGACAATCAAGCTATTATTCATACATTGATTAATCTTTTCTTTTATAAACGAACTAAACATATCGAGAACTACTACACCTCATTTGAGACAAATTCATTGAGCGCTTTATTAAGCTCATGCCCATCTAGACCAAAGGCAACTAATGGACATACACACCTAAATGTAACCCTTGACTTCTATTGTTCAAGATATATAATATTATATCATTTAAAAAATAGAGGACTATTAAATTCATAACGATCAAATTTTAATAGGAATATATTAACCTGAATTTATTTCCAATTAATGCCGCAGAGCCAATATAATCAAGAAAAATAGGTCTATTAGCGTTAAATGAGTTAATTACTATCGGGCCAAGTTCTTAACGAACCCAAGAACAAAAAAATAGATGGCTGTATTGTGCGGTTTGTTGACTTAAGACATGCCCAAGAAAGGATATTTAGGCCTATAACGCTAATTTTAGTTATAATGTGGCTTAGTTGAAGTTTATAGCCCATTGAAAAGTTGGGCCTAAGTAAAGCCCATCTGGCAGGGAATTTGGGCCTACACAGATGAGGTGCTTTATTATTATTATTATTATGAAAATATTTTGGTCAATTAAGACAAACTCACACACACATCACATATGTGAGACTCGAACTCAAGAGCTGACCAAGATGAGTTGCGTAAGTATTTTATTATGATACAAGCGTTTGTATCCGATAAATTTATAGTTATAGAACAAGAATATAATATAATATAATCATAACTATGAAATTTAGTTAAAGAAGAAAATTTATGTTAAACCAAAAATAGAAATGTTCACTAGTTAAATGAATAAAACATTTTTTGAAAAATTTACTTCTATGTATAATTTATTTCTATTGAAATGGTCTAAAAAAATTCATCAATCAATTCATTGGAATTAACCAAATGCACACCCTTTTATTAGGATTTCAAGATTCGGTTGAATCAAAACTGAATCGACTAAGCCAAAGTATATCATGGTTTGAATTGGTTCGATTAATACAAGCTGATTGGCGCAGGGATAAATGAGTTATAAAGGCTATTGATCCTATATTAATAATATGCTCGATTAGTAATATTTTTAATTCTCAAGGCTATTTCACTCATCATGTGGTGTGCCGGTTCATGCTTTTATTTGGATTTTAAGAAAATATAATGTGACAATAACTGAGTGACAAAGAAAAGAAAAAAGAACACAAAAAGATTAAATATTAGATATGTGAGTTTAATGTGGCCATTATAAGCCCATCGTTCAACAGCTCATATATATCTTCTTAGTTATTTAACAAGTAGTTGACGAATCATAGCAAGTGAACTCATATCTTATGGACCTCACAAAAAGAATTCGCCCAAAGGGTCATCAAGCCTGAGCTAAGCAAAATAGTCAGGGTAGAGTCACCTCCCATAAGAAAAGCCAAGGTTTTTCCCAAACCACTAGTCGACAGTTGCCCTCTGGCATGAAGGACACACCAAAGCCACTCACCGTTATCGATCTATAATGAAACTTTGCCAACAATACTCATCATCTTAGTTGAAGGAAAGGATCATTTAGAGATGATTTCAATTTGCCCTATCACAATCAGCTAATCATTGACCTACCATTTGTGTGACTTTAACATGCACGCTTCCCACTTCGAAGCAACCCAGAGCTCCAACAAAAGGTCGCCAACGACTTCAAGGTGCTTATTAGTCACAACTCTTTCAGTTCAACCCTCGCCAACCCTAAACTTCTATACACATGGCATTTAGGAACTCGCCTTGAGACAAAAAAAAAATGAGAGATGTAATATTCCATTGAGCAAGCTAGAGTATGATGTGTACAAGAAATTCTGTTTCAAGGATACTATACTTTATGCTTTTCTTCATATATTTTTTATGTAATCCTCATATCCCTATAAATAAATGAGATCAGTTTGCCTGCATATTAATTAAACCAAAAACATAATTTGATATAGTAATCACAACAATATTGCAATAGTTCTGCAAAAACAAAACAACTAAATTCAGCACAAGTGGTAGTCAGGTATTAAACTATTAATATTATATTTGATCCTTATTAATTTCTCTATTTTTTGGCTAGATTAGATAGAAAATATCGGGTAGATCAATCCAATGCTATTTGAGAATTTTTCCATCTCACGAGAGATCTGAGAAACACCATCACCTAACAAAATTTATAAAACTTGCATTTGAATCAGGATAGGACAATATTATGATAGAACAAGTCATACTACTTCATTCATATTTTTTTACCTCGGATGGGTCTTTCAGTGAGTAGTGAGCTTCAGTCTCTTTTGGTACTGAAGAAACCAGAATACCATAACCTCTATTCAGTTCTCTTAAAACCTTCAAAGCAGAAAGCCACTGAGATGAGAAAGAGGTCCTTGTCATATAAATTTCAGAACTTAGCTACTAATTATTTGATTTACCTTGAAGGCATCCTCATCAGTACGATCATCGCCGATATAAATGGGAAGGACATCGTCTCGATCATTCAATCCTAGGCATTCAAGCAACAAGTTGACAGCTTTCCCTTTATTCCAATCAATTATAGGGCGGATTTCTAAAACCTGCAAGTTGAAATCCATTAAGATAAAAATATTTAAGCAAATAACAAAAACGGCAGATTGATTGGTCATTTTAACCTTCCGCCCATGTGTTAATTGCAGAAGAGGATAGTTCTTGAGGATGTCATGTACGCGCTGGGCAATTACAGTCCAATTCTGCATGACAAAAACATATTAAACTCTTTAAGGGGCTGTTTGCTAGCAGGATTTAGGTCAGATTTGAGGCGGATTTGAGACAAATCCAGCCAAATGGCCAAAAATGCAAAATCAAATCTCACTGCAAACGAAATCTCTGTAGACGGAAAATTCTGCCTATTCGCTCTAAATCCCAGATTTCCCAAATCATGTATTTTGCCGGATTTATGAAATTCATGACACTTGAGGAAGAGTTGACTCTGTAAATTTTGCTCTATAGCCAAACAGGTATATGAGATTTAAGAGGATTTATCATGAATGTTGTCAAACAGTTTTTAGGATTTAAATCCCTCATGATTTTTGAAATATAGATTTGCAGGATTTACGAAATCCTATTTAATCCAAATCCAGGGGGCTACCAAACATCCCCTAAATGTAAGTATTTAGAAATCAAAGAGAAAAACACTGCAATGATATAGTTACGCTTTCAAGCAATTCAGATTGACCTTCTCATCAATGAGGCGGTAATGTACAGATAGGCAAAACTTATTATTCTCAACTTTTGACCCTTTAATGTCCTTTGTTTTCTCGACGAGAGATTTAAAAACCTGTTGAATGAAAAATAAATAAATAAATAATAATAATAATTGGTTTGAGTTCAAAAGTAAATAGTACCTCATTGATAATTGGTAAAAACTTGCTTGCAGGTTGGAACAAGTTTGGTTCCTTGCCCTGCAGAATTTATTGAAACAAGTTGTGTGTCAGTCATTTGATTTGAAAAATAGAAAATAATTTTAGAAGAAATGATACTTAACCTGCTTATAATTACGCCTAATGCAACTGTGATGGCTAAATAATGAGTTGGAATTTTTGACTGGGCAAGCCAAGTCCATGCCATGGCTACCAGCATAGAAAAGTTCTTTCAGTCCAATCAATTCGTAAACCTGACAACAGACAAATACAAAACAGAAATAACAGTTAGATTTTCCAGCCAAAACTAACATCTGAAACATGTATTATTATGTACAAAACAAATGCAATAAAAATGGTCACAAGAGTACCAAGTAAGAATATCACTTACGTACTACCTTATCACGACTTCTTCCACTGATAATCGCAGCTGGAAAGAATTTAGCAACATCTTTAACAGCGGAGCGCATCTGAAATCAAAGAAAAATAAGTTAAAAAACTTAGAAAAAAATCAACTGCAACTCCAGAAAACAAAGTGGCTGGGTCTTTATTCACCGCACTGGACATAAACGCATTGTCGGGATTATCCACAATAGGTGAAAGAGTTCCATCATAATCCAAAAAACAGTGCTACCTTTTTTTTCCCTTGGCGTAATTTGTGATTTGCTCGAAGGATGTAAGAGCTGAAGGATATTTCTTCTACAAAAAAAATAGGAATCTGTGTTGGGAAAGAAGCACACCGAATTTTATCTGAACAAGTAAATCCAAAATCAAGTACTATGAATCATAAAATACCTTCAAAAGAGACCAAACATCACGAGAAAGAAAACCCTACCCTAAGATTTGCAGAGCCTACATCTAAGAGAAAGGATAGAGAATCCAATCTACTAATAAAGAAGCCACAATTTTATTTTCTAAAACCAAAATACACATTCATTCAACAAAGAAAAAAGAGAAGCACAAATCTCTCAAACAAATTAGAGGAAATAACTTAAAACAGATAATAAAGAAATTGGATTAAAGAAATACTTGAACATTTCGCTCTTCAAAACTTTCTCCCCCCAAAAAAAAAAATCTTTGCTTATTTAAACGATTTTTCTAACTCATGAACATGAATTTCTTGTGATTTCATGTTCTCTCTCTCATTTCTCAATTTCTTCTCAATTCCTTCACAAGAAACTAAAAACTCTCTTACACTTTTATGCTAAATAAGCTTTTAGACATCAACTAACATAGCCATCAACCCAATGCAAAACTATTCATGCAAAATCACCAAATAATTTTCAAAATTTTATGCAAGAAGCTTGATACTTAACCTCACCATATGATTCATGCATGATAATTAAACCAACATCTAACAAATCACTTAATCCTTCACAAGAAATATACATTCAATCTTCCTTGAATCAATTTTTGACAACTTGATCAAATATCAATTACCAACAATATCATAATATCAAATAAACAAGGAAAATGATTTACCACCCAGGTGCGATATGCAGAATTAGTGTCCTTGGATGCATCTTCGAAGTTGATATCCTCGTGATTTTTACGAGGAGATGATGATTTCATAGCATCAACAAAGACACCTAGATTGATCTCATCAAACTTGCTGGGCGTAGGAATTTTTTTGGGGATTGTTAAATACAAACCAGAAGAGAAGGTTGCTGATGGTGGTGAGCATGCTGGCAAACTAGAAGATATAGCCAGTCTGGATTTGCTAACAGGCGCTTGATCAACTAGAACTGCCGTATTGTTATTCTGCTTCAAATCCATGGAAACCAGCTCAAATACTGAAACTGAAGTATTGTTACTCTTTGTTACTCTGCTTTAAATCTATGGAAACCAGCTTAAATACTGAAAAGTTTGAAAAGTGGTTGCTCGCATTCTGGCTGATTTAGAAGTTCCAAATATAAACAAACTGCACCTTCCGTTCTCTTTGATGTAATTTTGAATTATCCACTAACCAACCCTTTTGTCAATGAAGAACCACCTCTTTAGAGTTTCCTTATCAGTGCAGTTGCAGGTGTAGCCCATTAAGAGCATGAGTCCTGGAAACTGAATGGTTGATTCTATATTAGAAGCGAGTCTTAAAGCACAAGGAGTAAAAGTAGGCGAAGAAAACAGAAAACAAACTATAATTAGCATATACCTTTTCATCCTCACTGTGAAGCATTTATTGTACGCAATCAAACATAAGAATCAGTAATTTGCCCTGCAGGAGACTCTAAAACAACTTCTTCTTTGTCACGCCATGTAAAGTCTGCATCAAATATGTAAGTTCAAATGCTAAGATTTAAGTTTACAACTTAGAAAGATTGAATGTTTTCCACATAGTATATACAGGAAACATTACATGGCTTGCTCCTACATCTTTTTTAAATTGGAACAAAAATTCAAAGTTTCCTCTCCAGTTAGAGCATAGTCCAGAGTAGCTGGACGTATAAACAATATATATTGTGCATGCATAGAAACAAAATAATAAATTACATTGCCAAAGTTTAAGTGAAATACTGCACTCCAAAAAAGTGAGAAAAAAAACTAAAAACTTAGAAAGAAAATATAATCACTTGGTTAGAGAGACCAATACAAACTTTTACCAAATAGAATTACATGCACGATTCTTATTTTGATTGAATCACCTAAAAAAATGGACCATCAATAAATTTTCTACAAATTTCTTAATCTTCCCCCAAGTAAAATTGCATTATATTTTTAACTGAAACACCTACAAAAATGGATCGCAATTAATTTTTTATATAGATTTGTAAGAGGAAATTAGTTTTTTTTTCTTTTTGTGGAAATAAAACAAGCAAAAGGGGTTCCTTCAGCTGGATGGTCATATCTGCTGATGCACCTTTTGATGTCATAGTAACAGTTAAATTAATTTAAAAAACAAACATGAATGAAAACAAAAATAAACCTTCAAAATATGAAGGGTCTTTAACTAAAACCACGAAAACTTCTTCGAAATAGTACTTATCGTCCGTTTAGTTAAAAAAAAAATACAGCTGAAGAGATTTTCGCTAGAACAGAATATTTATTTAGAAATATAAAAATAAAAATAAAAACCAAAACACACCAAGAGAATTGAAAAACAAGCAGGATTAAACAAACACCATGATGAACAAAGCATCCAGTAAAAAATAAACCGGTCTTCTTTCTATTTAAGTAATCTCAATCCTGAATTACGATAACAATTCTGTTCTAAACCTAATATTGAGGTGTCATTGCACTTCAAATTCTCAATTGAAAAATATATCGGGGAAAATTCCTATAAAGAAAACCCTTATAAAAATTCACCAGGGAAGACCTTAAAATGTATCTTGTGCGAAAATCTTTACAACAAAATTTTTGTTTGTGTAAGAAATCATATATAACAAAGTGAGATTTATTTTGCCTGCAGAAAATTAAAGCATGTAAATTTTCTCGTTTCAAAGATATGTAAATTATCATGTCTTTTTTTTTATGCATCTGCAGATAATTTCTAATATATAGTATGTACTTCAGCTTAAAGTACCAAAAATTGATTTAAAAGAGCATATTATTTTTCTCTGCAACAAAATTTTATAAAGTAGTTATAAGGAACTGTTTAAGAGATATTTGCCCTATTTCAGCACAAAATTCCAATTTGTCCACTTTCCACTATCGGACAGTCAGTTTTTCTCTAGTCCCTGTCCTTATGAGATATAGAGGTATTTACATTCAAGCCAAAAATTTTTTAAAGACGTATATTTTCCTGTAATTTTAGAATATTTTTATTCCATTTAAATCTTTAGAAGAGAGGACAACCTAAAAGTGATGGATAAAACGAGAAAGTCATGGAGATGACCATTGGTGATTAGAATGGTAGGTGGTAACAATACAATCCAAAGAAGGCAACAAGATAGTGCGCCAAGGCTAATTAGATCACTGAAGATAGCTAGATTGATCCTCCCTTAAGGTGGTGGCAAAGAGTACACAAAAATATATTTTATAGATGTGATGAATAGTAGTCGAGATAATCTCTGTTTTTGAAAAAGGGAGATTACATGACCCAAAATCAATGGATGATTGAAGGCAGTCAAGACAATTCCTTCTTTATAAAGAAAAGGAGGTTCGAATGATCTCAAATTGAAGAGCAATTGAAGAAGGTCAAAACAACTTTTCTAAAGTAAAAAGTATGGACTAAATGACCTGAAGTCTAAAATGAGGGGCTAAGATAATCTCTCATGGAATGATAAGGGATTATATAGCCAAAAGATGCCAGATAAAAGGAGGGAGAGTAGCCCTTCCACGAGGGGGAGATATACGATATGAATACAACAAAGAAAATAGAAGAATAACCTTGAAGGAAGTAGGTACTATATTACACAAGAACAAGGACGAAAGGGAAAAGAGTAGTCTCTATCACAGAAAGAGTGCATAGGGACAATACAACCTAAAGATGGTGATATAGAGAAGAGAATAACCCAAATATGGCAAAAAAAAAAATTCCATATATAGATTTTGTAGGAAAGATTGTCAATTCTTAGATAGTATTATTCATGAATATTTTATTTTCTTATTAACCATAGAAAAATCACATCGCATCCTCCCTTGATCAAAAAGTGATAGGACGATATTGCTCAAAATCGATCTGATCAACCTGCCTAATCAAGGCTAACTTGAGCGGCCAACCCGAGGTTAAAGGCGATGATCCTATGATGGTCTAATAATAACCATCTCCCATAAAATATTCTCTCACTAAACAAAATATATTATCTAGATCTCAATATCATTAGTCCAATAAAATTGACATATCAAAATTTTGATAGTTGAATTAACAAGAGCAATTTTGCGAAACTTAATGGATACAATTTATGCCATTAGAAAATAAATATGATAGACCATCATTCTTTGTATAGAAAAATATGTCTACTTGACAACAATAACTCATCATAATAGCTCCCAAAAATGTAGGTTTATGAATGGTGAATACAATTCTTGTTCAATGATCTTCACGAAAATAACAATGCATAAGGATGATCAGATGCCAAGGATGATTGCTAATAGAAAAGGGATGACAGGGAGCAAGCCAATGAGTCCATCAACAAGTCAACGAAACATCGGCGACAACAACCACCTCTTGCTCGAAGTCATGCAAACATATAGTGAAGGGGAGAGGAAAATCCAATGAATTGATCGAGTGAAAAATGCTAGGCTAACTTAGTTCCCTAATGTGTTCGGATTCGAGCAATATTCGTATTGTTGAAATAGTCACAATAGACAAGCATTTCAACAATAAATTTGCAACTTGATGTCACCTTAGATGGTTTAGTCACATAAAGTTGTGGGCTCCGAAAATTCGGCCCCGGCCTCCGCCTGCTGTGCTTTTTCTTCGAGGTGGAGTTTTAACAGATTTAAGTTCCGGGTTAAAATTTAGGAAAGTAGATGAGTTTTTAAATAAGACACTGCCCGAAAATTTCGCCCTCATTTTGCGAAGACTTTATGATCTGAGTTTTGGTTTCCTATAAAAGAAAGCTCATATTGTTAATTACCCCTCCCGATTGTTGACCTCGTTTTTCGTACGAGCGCCTTCGAGGATCTCCGATCGGTTTAATCAAACCCCGTCGAACCAAATTCAAGCTCGAGTCGACTCGAATCGAGTTGAATCAGGCCCGACTAAGTTTAATTAAACTCGATCGATGTCCGCGAACCTCGTCGAGAAATATTTGAGTTTAATTGGCATTAATCTCAGTCTAATTTTCATTAAACCAGCCTTGTCGAGCCGCATTGAGCCCAAATTCATTTGGTTTGACCCAAGCTATGGTTTATTTGAAATCAAATCTGACCTAATTTAACTTTAAATAATTTTAATTAAACTCCAATTCACTTTCTAATGAATTCAAAATTGATGCAAGATCAGGAAATTTGATCGAGTGGATCCGATTGAATCAAGAGCTGGCGTGGTCCTTTTCCCTGAGGCTCGCGATCTCCCACAGACAAAGCAGCGATATGAAGCAGATGACAGACTCCCTTTGCGTGTTTTTGAGCGGCTGCGACAACGGGACGATGCTTGGCGGGCTTCCTCTTTCGGCGAAGAGTTCGGTTTACTCAGGACGAAGCTCTCGGAGATAGACACGCTCACGCACTCTCTTTCTCCCTCTCGGTTTTGCTCTTGCTTTGAGAGATCCGAAATCCCCTCCATCTCCAACTCTTGATCCCGAACTTCCCCCCTTTCTCTCGCTCTCTGGATCTCACGCACGCCTGGACCGAACCCGATCCCTCTCTCCCTCTTCCGATCTCGCGAACGCTTTCTCCCGTCCCGACTCCTCCAGCCAGGGCCGAACGCCTCCAGCCAAGGCCGAACGCCTGGGCTGATCTCGACGGCAGCCACCCGACACGACGCCTGGACCGGACCGACGCCTCCTCTCTGCTCGTGAGACACCCGACGCCTCACTCCCGCCTGAATCCTGCAGCCACCCGATTGTCTCTGGCTTCGCACACCCCGACCACGCCCGACGCCTCCTGGCCCGAACCCAGCGCCTGGACCGAGCCGAGCTCTTCCTCTTTGGCAAGGTGAGTATTTCTCCCTTCTCCTCTTCCTGGTTCTTCCACTTCTTCTTGTTCTTCTTCTTCTCTTGATCTTTTTCTTCTTCTTTCTTCTCCATCATCTTTCCTTTTCCTGCATCCACCTGCTTCCATTTCCTTCGTGTTAGTGGATGAAGTGAATGAGGGTGTTTGAATCTTTTGCAAAGTTTGAAGAATAAGATTCTATTATCTATGGCTATGCATATGTATCTCCTCTATTTTCTGGTTAGGGAGATTGTTGCACTAATCATAAAGGGTCTCTTATAAACCATTTGGGAATTGATGATCAAGTAGGCGTATACATCAAACTTTCATAATGGCTTGTTTTATGTAATTTTACGATTAATGCATATCAAGTGTTTGGCAAAATGCTAGTGAGGAAAATAAGAATGTTTGGACGGTTGTCTTTCTTGACACAATGCTTAATGGATATTTATGTTCCTTGAAGATATGAGAC
The DNA here is from genome assembly GCA_019514585.1 of Dendrobium officinale. Taxonomy (NCBI): domain Eukaryota; kingdom Viridiplantae; phylum Streptophyta; class Magnoliopsida; order Asparagales; family Orchidaceae; genus Dendrobium; species Dendrobium officinale. The sequence continues at coordinate 89,474,834 of CM033683.1, forward strand.
TAGGAATGGGTATTTGTGTTAAGAAGGAATGACAGCCACTTTGCTCTCTTGCTGTAGCTGAAATCACACAATATATATGCTTTCTAATACTCATCTCCATGGGTGACTTTTCCTTTTTTTATATAAATTGTGTTAAGTAGGTTGGATTAAAATGACGTGATCATGTTTTGGTAAGCTTAATCAAAATCTCATGTTTAAGTTGTTAAAGATCAGGTTGTTCTTTACCGAAGCATATGTATGAGGTACTTCGAGATGAAAAGCTCTATGAGTTTGTTTTATGTGTAGGTTTCATAAATTATCTCATGTTTAAGAAATCGATAACTTACTTTGCTATCTCCTTTATAATATTGACAAAGTGTCTTGAGGGAAAGAACACTCTTATGAATATGATAAAAAAAATAGACGGGTATGTTGGCATTGAAGGATATTTGCCTTGTCATTTGGTTTTGATGCGTCTTGTTATTATAAGTTGAATTTTGTTATGAGATATAAGATGGATAGCATCGACCTTGAATCCTTAGTTTTATATTTTTCTTTATAGCTTTAACATCACATGCAAGCCCCTTGATAAAATGTGGTCGAAAGAGAGTCATCATTATTTTGCTTATATTGAAATTTAATATAATCTTACTTCTTATTGAGATTTCCCCAAATGCATTATACATATGTTAGCAACCATGGTTGGGATGCGATGAGTTATGAGTACCTTTTATGAATTTCTTTCTTTAGCATATGTAAATGAGCTTACTTTCTTTAACGAGGCATGATAGCTTCATTATTTGTTTCCAAACCATGTGGTAGAGAAGGAAATCTATTTGGTATTGATGAAGCTTGGAGTTTTCCCATTGTTATTTTTCTGATGAAATTGTTTAGGGAGAGTAATCTTTCATTTTTTTTAATTAACTTCAAGTATTTTTGCTGTACATTAGTTCTTCCATGAATAGCTCATGAGACATAGATAAAATTTGTGTACTAATTTGGGTAGGTTTGTATGTTTAAAAAAAAAAAAAAAAGATCTTTGTTATGAAGCTCTTGTTTGTTTATGAATCATCATATGATAAGGAGAGGTAGTAAAAGCCATGTAGATTTCTTAACAAAAATATGCATATAGAAATATCTTTGATGAGCTTTGGGTGGATTATTTTGTAACTATTTCAAGAAGGTATGAGTATGGAAATTTCATGGTATTTTATGTGTACAAACATCAGCTTTTGTTTTAGCTTGCCGAATGGAGTTTTGTAAACTCCTCTCATTGGTTTTGTGAAAGAAAAGGGTGCAGATTTTGGAGTTCTTATGGCTATTTTCGCATAAGAATCGCTATGGAGCTTGGGTAGATATTGCATGGCTTTGTTGTAGGAATCCCTGCAGCTTTTATTAGACTTTTTCTACTGTTTTGGCAAGAGGAAGGTGCAGATTTTAGAGGTATTATGGCTGTTTTTTACACAAGATTCCTATGGCATTCGGATGGGTTTGTTATTGCTTCGCGGTGAAATTTCTTGCAGTTTTTGTAAGCTCTTTTTACTGTTTTTATGAGAAAAAAAATGCAGATTTTGGAAGTTTTCTCGCTGTTTTACATAAGAATCCTCGCCGCTTTTGAATGGATCTTGTTTTGCTTCTTGGTGGAGATTCCTACAGTTTTTGTGTAAGCTTTTCCCATTGTTTTTGTAAAGAAAAGTGTATATTTTGGGAGGTTTTATCGCCGTCGTTTGGCACGAAGACCTTCGTCATGAAACTCATGTTTAGTTATGAATCATTGTACGATAGAAAATTATAAAAGCCGTGTAGATTTCTTAACAAAAATATGCATATAGAAATATCTTTGATGAACTTTGAGTAGAGTATTTCGTAAACAATGTCAAGAAAGCATAAATGTGGAAAATTTGCTATGATTTGTGATCAATGCTAGTTTATTACATGAAACCTTACAAACATTACACACAAGTTGTTTGATAGAATATTGTTGAAGGAATAGTTGAAAAGCTTTATTTGAATGGAAACCCTTCTTCTTAAGTTTTCTTTGAGCGTATACATTTGTCCATGAAAGAAAAAAAATTGGTTAATACATGATGAATATCATCTTAGTGTTAAATATGTTGATATTGATGGAATTTTGATGATGTCTTGCCTATGGTTTATATCATGTACATTAATACACAGACTACGAAACGTTATAAAGTTTGTTATGCCTCATAAAAAATGCACATGTTAGAATTTGAATTGGAACCTTTACTTTCTTTAGCATTCCACTCTTACACTATTCGTTGGCATTACCATGAGATCTTGTTGGAAAACTTTCGTGGATATGTTTTTGGCATGAGAATAAAGTCATGGATTTTAATTAGAGAAGTTACTTGGAATCATTGGTGGCATGTAGCATGAAAAATACAATTTGTTGGAAGGAATCTATGTGGTTTTATGTTGGAGAAATTTTATATTTTGTTTTATATTGAGAAATTGTATGATTTGTTTTATGTTAAGGATGCTTTGGGAAAGTTTTAAAAGAAATGCTTGGTTTTAAAAGAATCTTGTGAGTATATTTATGGTTGAAGATTTTGCGAATTGTTTTACATCGAGAGGCTTTATCGAAAAAAAAAATATTTGTGAATGTTTTGTGACGATGGCTCTACAATGAGAGGTTTCTATAAAACCTTCTCGTTGGAAAGCTTTATTTTTTTACCCCACTCCAAATAAAGCGAAGAAGCACTTGATTACTAGGTATTTTGGTAGGGTTTTGTGTCAAAACAAAATAGTGATTTTGATAGATGATTTTTTTTTATAGGATTTTGTGTGACACTTAGTTTAGAGGTTCTTATAAGTCATGTTGGATTTTCTTAGACTTGTGTAGTAGTGTCCCTTAGCGCCTTTTGAGAATGATTATGGTTTCTTCATTTGAGTTAGATTATTTTAATGTTTATTTCAAAAGTGAGTTGGTAGGATTTAAAACCTTAAGGAATTTTATGTTAGAAGTCCTTAGTGTCCTCTTTGGAGCAAGACAGTCCTTACTCCTTTGGATTCTTTCTTGAATGATAGTCTCTAAAAGTATAGAGTTTTGGGATCAGTGCAAAACAGACAGAGTTTAGCTCTAGTTTAGCTTTAAAAGTCTATTTTCCTTAGTTGTTTTAAGCTTTATTTGTAGTAGGTTGTGAGTAGAGGTCTTAAACATATCAAGTGCTTTATTCGGAGTGGGAACAACAAAGGGCATTGTTGATATAATAGGATGCACTTGACTTCTACGAAGTGTGTCCAATAACAACAATGCCTACACCCCTTTTTGTATTCGATTTTTCGTTAGTTTTCTTCGCCATTTTTCTTTTATGTTTTTGGTGCTACATGCTTGCAAGATAAGGAGAACTCAAAACACAAGTAGCTCAACCAGTAACAAAAAGGTATGTTCTTTTTCTTTTCTGCATTTCCATTTCTTTCACTTTATTAACTGCTTATAGAACTGCTCTAATACACTCTTCTTTTGTTTCTTGCGAGGTACCCTTTGGAAAGCAATGGACAAGGAGCACTTGGAGCTGGAGCTAGGACAATGGGATCCTAAGCATCAGTCGTCCCTACTCATCTAGTAGGGGCGCTACGGGCGGAACCACCGGGTCGTAGCCCCCGGCGCTGTAAGTTTACTAAAACTTAGAAAAAACCTTTAGGGGCCTAGATGGTTGTACGCCTCCCACCCTTAGGGCCTTAGAAACTTCAATTACATATCTATGATTGCTTTTACTTTCTTTTAGATCCCTAAAACCTTGTGACATCCGTATAGAGGTCTTAGGAATTAGAAAATAATACAACCTTTTTTTTATCCTACAACACTAGTGACACCTAAGGACAAAAATTAAGGACTGAGTCTTAGAAAACATAGACTTAGGATGCATGCTCCCTATAGAATAGAGACATTAAAACAACAGAAAAACTTAGTGACACGCTTCCCTAGATTTAGGTTTTATTTTCTTAATCTACTAATAATCAACCAACTAATTCCAATCTAATTCTTAAAAATCTATCAAAATACTTAATTCTTAATTAAGTTTTAATTAACATTCATAATCATTAAATCATAATTTTAAATCATAAACCTAAATCAAATCTCATTAGATTAATAATTAACCCTTCACCAACTTAAGATTTAAAAGAGGTAGATTTAATTAGGAGATCAAATTTTGAATTAAAATGCATTAGGATAATACACTTCTAAATATCAAACCTTAGAATAATAACCTCTAAAAGTCAATTAACTAATTTGATTAATTAAAATGCCCAATCTACCTTTTCTTTTCTTTTCATAACAAATTATAATAATTAAACAAAGTTAATTATCACTGGGTAACCCAGGCCTACGAGGCTATTAAGTTAGCCCCAAGGAGGGTGAAATAAACCTCACGGCCTCGGTGTGAAACAAAGGTGATGATTAATTAAACAATGAAGATAAAAATACTCCTAAAATCAACCCTAAAACACTAAGATTTGAATTTTAACTAAAATTTCCTGTGCCCTTTTCAACAAACAAAATATACAAACAATTCTAACCAAATCATCCTATTTAGGATCTATCAAAACCATACAACCTACACACACTTAGACTGGTTTGCTAGGACACGACTATTAGTTTTAGGTTAGGTTATTGTGCTGCTGTTCTTTTCTTTTCTGTACTTTGTTGTGACGCTTTGCATGTGACCCGTGTGCTGTTTGTTTTCGCTACTTGTTGTAGCTTTTCTGTGATGCTTTTCTGTGATGTTCTTCTAGTTTTCTTTCTGTATCGTTGCTGTGAACGTTAGAATACCCATAGGTTAGGCACGCGCTTTTATACTAATGCTGTCTTCCTGAAGGTGGCCGTGCTCATATAATCCTGCTAAAAAGGGGGCTATAAAAAATTAATAATTATTCATAACTGCTTTAGGTACCTGCTTCAGCTGCTTAGCCCCCCAATAATCAGAGCACGGCCAAGTGATTGATATGAGCATTTTTTTTAATTCATATATATAACTGCTTGGATGAATTTTTATTATAACTGCTTAGGATAACCCCTGCAGGAGAGTCTAGATTTTCCTTTTTTTTTTTTATAATGTAATGTATTTGATAGTAAATTTTGTGAAGATCTAAAAATAAGACATTTTTAAAGAAATAGGAGTCCAAAGGGAAAAGTAAACCCTTACAGAGGGTTTCCTTTTTCATTTGGGTATCTTTTTGGAGCACGCACTACGAGAAGTCCAAAGGGAAAAGTAAACCCCTACAGGGGGTTTTCCTTTTTCATTTGGGCATTCTCTTGGAGGACGTACTACGAGGAGCCCGAAGAGCTGAAGATGATCCAAAGACGAATCAAGGAAGTGAAGAAGAAGAGTGAAGATAAAAATGCCTTATTTTAAGATTTGCGTCGTTTTCGGGTTGTTGTCGGTGGAGCCCGGCCACCATTACTTACTGTACTTTGAGATGTAATATTATATGGCACTTGCCATGGACATTCTTTTTCGTGGGATTTTGTTTTTGTGCTGTGATTTACTTACTTTGTTTGCGCAGTAGAACCAGCATGCTTTTTATAAGTTTCTTTCTTGCATGTGCTTGTGTTTGACCGTTAGGCTCTTTAGGAATAAAATTTTTCTACTCGTAATTATTTAATAAAATTTAAGATTAACTCACATAGAAACATAACGACTCTAGGGAATAGCCGGAATCGTCCGGGGTGGCATACATGCATTCTCTCTTCTATTAGACAAATTTCCCCGCCTGCGGGTAGAGTCCGGATAATCTGGCCTATGAGGATGAAGTGCCGGACCTGGGGAAATTTAGTCATTCAAGAATTATTTTATAAAGCCTTTTTAAAATTCATGCATATCTGATTTGGAGACTTTAACCAGCATAAATTGCATTAGTAACTAATTAAAATAAAGATTTAATTGCATTAGTTTAGGAGCATTATACCACTCATAAGTGTGGGATCACTTAGGAATTTCTCTAGTTTGTCGATCCCAAATTTCAGTGTCTAAACTACCCTCCCATTATTCATACAGACTGGACAGCATAAATTTTATACGACTAGGTGGTTTTAGCTGGCTTCCTTTGTCAGACAAGGAGTAAGTCCAGATCGCATTAGCTAGGTCGTAGATGTTAGCGTCGTGTGTACGACACTATATCTTTTATAGATTTAGGGTCTAAAGGTGAGTGGTACGAGTGAACCACTATACACCTTATTGGTGGGTAAGCTTTCCTTCCTTCTGAAAGCTATAAATCCTACCCATCCGCGTCACACAGATGACGCCACCTCCCTCTTTCTCTCGTGCATGTCTGAGTGCGTTGTCCTTCTTTCTTTTCTCCAGTTTTCACTTCTTCTAGCCGGACGGATGTTGATTGAACCCCGTGTGATCTGATTGAGCCAATTGGGACCTTCTTCCCTTTGATTAGGAAAGCCTAGAAACCCCTTTGCACTAAACCCATTCAAGAAGATAATCTAACATCCTTAATCGAGAGTCTTCTTAGGCCGAGGTCTAAGATGTAATTAACTACGGGGGCTTGCGCCCGTAGAAAACCGATCCCCACAATCAAATAAACCCTATTCGAGCTGATGTATCGAATAGGGGAAATCTCGTGAATTTCGGGTTATAGATATTATTATCCATCGAGGTTGGTCGGTGAAAGCCGCTACTCTCCATGGCTAATCGTATCTATAACTCCATCTGTTCTTCCATCGGCATGCTTGTGCCGGGTGTAAAGGCCTACGACCATTTTGTCCTACGGGATAGTGTGATCGTATTCTTTGCATTCGAACTGCACACGAGCGGAACCCTTTCGGAGACCCACAGATTTCTGGCGACCACGGTGGGACAGGTTTCTCTCTCCATCTTCGGATGTTAAATTATCTTCTTTTGTGTGCACTCCGGGTTTAGTGTTCTTTAGTTAGGTTCTTCCTCTTCTAGCCTTTATAGGCTACTCTGTCCCTTTCCTTCTCGTTCTTTCCGGTGGTTCTCTTGTTTACGCTAATTCTTATTGTTTGTGTTTGCAAAACAGTAGAAATGGCGTATTCAGGTCCGTCCGTTACCTTCTGTTTTGGCTCTGACTCACGGGTGACACTCCCTGAGTCCCTGTTGACGAGCCCGCCGGCGGGGGGGGGGGTCACCTTTGGATCCTTCACCGATTCGGCGTACGTCACTCTTGGCGGGCCGACCCCCTCCGAGGCTGCCGCATTCTCTCCCCCTCAAAGGAGAGGACGCGCAGCTATGAGACCTTTTGGACGACCAGTTGCTCGGCAGCCAGCCCGGGCACCTGTTCGTCCAGTTGTTGTTCGTGCGCAGCCAGTGCGCCCGGTGGCTAGGCAGCCAGTGCCTAGGCCACTCCCTGTTCACCCTGTTCGTCCAGCAGTCAGGCGGCCAGCGCCTGTCGCTCCTGTTGTTCGTGTAGCCCCGGCCCCTCAGCGCCGGCAGCCAGCAGTTCCTTTACCAGTCGTTCCGGTAGAGGCTGCTCGTGCTCGGGTCTCCCCTCCTCCTTCCACTTCGAGGAAGAGGGTTGCTCAGGCCGAGCTTCCTCCACCTCCTGCTCGTCGGGTTTCTGTTTTCACCCGGTTGTCTCACCCCGAGACTGCCGAGGAGACCCCGACACCCCCTCAGTCAGTAGTCCCTGTTCCTCCAGTACAGCCTGTGGGTACTGATGTAGCTTCTCCCTCCACCTCCGGCCTTGGGAGAAGGGCTAGGAGGAATAGGAACAAGATATTGCGATTAGCGGCATCCGATGCGGCAGTTCAGCAGATGGCAGATTCTGTGGCTCAGCAGGAGCCGGTTCAGCAGAGGATGGTTCCCTTACAGCGGGAGCCACGTAGACGAGTAGTTACCCCAGTCGCGGATGTTGTAGTTACCCCTGAGATCGACGCAGTCCAGGGAGGACGCTTTTCCCCTCTAGTGCATAGTGGTGATGAGGAGGATGTTGCCCATATTGCAGCAGCCCCTCCTGTCCCCACTACTCTTCCTCGCGCTCGAGTCCCCAGGGATACTGTCACTCGGATCCTCACTCAGAGGATCCGAAGCATTATCCGTTCAGCGCGCGGTAGAGGACGTGTTAGTGAGGAGAGGTTACTCCATCAGATCTCTCAGGTGCATTCTCAGTTGCAGCGACAGTCAGTCAGACAGAGTTACCGGTGGCAGAGAGGACAGCCACCACGACAGCAGACTAGAGTTGTTCCCACTGATAGACCTCAGGCAGGTGCCTCTGCTGTTGGACGACGCCCTCGCCGTTATGGACGTCGCCCACAGTTAGAGCCTGTCCGATCCCAGCTTGGTTCAGTTGTTGTTGCCCCCTCCACTCAGTCAGATGTTCCTACCGGGTCCCGTCGTAGTAGATGGATTTGGAGACGTCGGCAGGTGGATGAGCCTGTCGAGACGGAGCAGACAGTTGGTACGATTCGGCGAGTTGATACAGTCCCTTCAGTGTCCGTGCCAGTTCAGATGGATGTTGATGCAGTAGATGTTGATAGTAGTGCCCCGGCTCGAGTGGAGCCAGCTGCTTCTTCTATTCCCCTTAGGATTTCTTTTCCTATGGGTCCGTATATAGATGCCCTTCGTCAGACCCTCTCCGATGATGACTTGCTTACAGAGGAGTCAGACGAAGACATCCCCGTTCACCGTGTTTGTGTTGTCACGAGACGAGGCACGTCAGATGAGCAGCATGAGCAGTACGATGATTTAGAGGAGCAAGGGGAGGCTGATGTACCTTCCACCTCAGCACAAGGTGGACCTCCCCGTTTAGTAGACACGGATGTCACGGTGTTGCAGTTGCAGTCCCAGATGGCGGAGATGGCAAGAGCCATGGCGGCGATGACCGCCCAGTTGACGGCGTTGGGGGCTACACCCCATGTCATGGATGTAGTTACTCCTACTACATCCAGAGACGAGCCAGTAGCACCACAGTCGCCAGCCCCAGAGCCTGTTAGAGTTGATAGAGTTCAGAGGACAGTTCCGATGTCTCCACCAGTAGTACAGTTGAGTGCACCAGTTCAGAGTCAGTCGGTTCAGCTGTCACCCGTTCAGATTCAGGACATGATTGCACAGAGGGTTGACCAGACTATAGCTTCTAGAAAGTCTGGAGATTCTGTTAGTAGAGGTCGCCCCTACCCGGTAGAGTACGAGCGGGAGCCTTACCCCGCTGGTTTTGTTCCTCCCCGCTTTCGAGTTTTTGATGGGTTTGGAAACCCAAAACAACATGTGGCTCAGTATCGGGCCATATGTTGTAACATTGGAGGAAATGATGCTTTGATGTTGAGACTGTTTGTTAGTAGTTTAGGGGGAGTGGCATTTGAGTGGTATGCCGATCTCCCTAACGATTCAGTTCGCACTTTTGCTGAGATGGAGCAGTTATTTGTGCAGAGGTTCATTAGTACAGAGCATAGAGTGACTGTTGGTGAGTTGGTAGTGACCAGACAGCGCCCCCACGAGTCTCTACTTAACTATATAGTTAGGTGGAGAAACCTTAGTCTTCAGTGTGAACCTCAATTGCAAGAACAGCATGCAGTTGAGATTCTGTTGAAGAATATCGATGGTCCTATTGCTCCTTATCTGAAGGGTTTCAGCATACGAACCTTTCAGAAGTTGTTAACCAAAGTCACCAGCCTGCAGGACAGCATACCCAGTGCAGTCCCTCCTAAGGCTGAGAGTCAACCCATCCGTAGACCTCAGCGTTTGGAGTTTTCTGGGGCACCACCTCCTAGGAAGGGAGAGGTGCATAGTACTTCTGATGCTCATGATAGGGGCAAGAGGCCCATGGTTAGTTCAGTGCCACAGCGTCCACCACCACCACCACGACCTCAGTTTCAGCCCCGACCTCAGTTGCCACCACCAGCACAGCCGTCAGGGCAGTTTCAGTCTCAGCCACAGACACAGCAGCAGTTTAGACGCCCTCAGAAGACTCCGGAGACTCAGCAGTCTCTACAGGAGAAGCTTAGCAAGGAATATCCCTTCAAAAGGGAAAGTGTGCAGAAGATTTTTAAATTCCTTGTTAAGAAGAACATTTTGGTATTTCCGGTCAACAATAAGGCAAATGAAGAAGGGCAGACGGAGCATCCTTTATATTGTCCATTTCATAGGCATATTGGTCATGTCCTTGAAGATTGCTTTGTGTTCAAGGACAGAGTGGAGAGCCTTATGGCTAGAGGTGAGATTCACTTACAGGACAGCGATCTAGTGAATCCTCAGGGCAAAGTTGCTCAGGTTGTTCAGATGATTACTAGCTCCAGTCAGTGTGACAGTCAGTGTGGTGTTCAGAGCAGTGATAGTAGAGCACCTCTTAGTTCTGGGGAGGAGTGGCAGCTTGCACTCTCTCGCAAGACAAGGGGTATGATCAGACGAGCAGTTCAGAGTTCAGAGGCAGTTGAGAGGAGGCCCCCACAGGCCAAGTCGACAGTTGCCAGCCCAGTTTCTTTGCCAGTCTCTTTTTCTTCTTCTGTTGTAGTGCCTACTGAGCACATTTCTTCTACTTCTACTTGTATTAGAAAGATGTATGAGAGAGAGAAATTTGTTGTAACTTCTGAGGGGAAGACAGGATCTCTTCCAGCACTTATGCTGAAGGCTTTTGTTCTCCCTTCAACTGATGATGAATTAATGGAAGAAAATGATTCTGGCTACTTTTGGTGTCTTGCTCCTTCTAGTTTTTCTTTTCCTAGCACTCGTTCTTCTTCTGTTTTATTTATTTCTGAAAATGATGATGATCATTCTTTTGGAGAAGAGTTCGAGTGTGAGGAAGAGCCTGTGTTTGCTATTCCTGAAGGAGGTTGTTACATGGATTCAGAAGATGAATCCGAGAACACTCCTCAGTCACTTCTTAATGAACCAACACAAGTCATGTTACCTGAACCAAATGAGTCCTCTATTGAATCTGATTCAATACGAGAGATACAGTTGCGTTCAGGAAAAGTCCTACCACCTAAAATGGCTAAAAATAATAAAGAAAAAGATAGAAATATCATTACCCAACAGGATGATCCTATCCCTCCTCCTCAAGCACCTGCTAAGGAGAAGGGAAAAGGCCCTCAGTTGGATGTTGATTACAATGTGTTGGCTCATTTGAGAAAGATCCCCTCCCTTCTTAGTGTTTATGATGCACTAATGATGTCTTCCGACTTGAGAGAGACTTTAGTGAAAGCTTTGCTTGAACCAGAATCTTATCAAGCCTTCTTTGCCACTGAGTCAGTTAAGGATGCATGCTATTTGAGAGAGATGCCATGCATTACCTTTTCAGACCAGGATCTTCTCTTGGGAACTTCTGATCACAACCGTCCCTTGTACGTCACCACTGAAGTAAATGGCTATGAGTTGAACAGGGTCCTCATTGACCAAGGAGCTTCAGTTAATATCCTTAATCATGCCACCCTAGAGAGCCTTTCCCTTGGACATTTGAAACTAACTTCAGATAAGATTATGCTGAAGGGTTTTAATGATCAAGGTCAGCGAGCTCTAGGTTCCATCACTTTGCCTTTGCGTTTTGGAGATCTTTTGACTGAGGCGAAGTTTCATGTTATTGAGGCAGATACCTCATACAAGGCTCTTTTAGGAAGGCCTTAGATACATGAATATGGAATGGTGCCCTCTACCCTACACCAGTGCATGAAGTACATGAGGAATGACGTAGAGTTTTCCATCCTTGGAGATATTCAACCTTTTGCCGTGCATGAAGTCTCCATTTATGATGATGCCGAGCATTACATGCCTCGAAAAGCTCGTAGACCTCCCCCTGCCCAGTCACCAGTGATACCCGCTGGTATTGTACAGGGTCCTATGCAGCCACTTGCACAGGGTCCTATACAACCACTAGCACAGGGTCCATCACAGGTTGGGATTGGAGCAGATGTTTCCACTGAAGACCTGGATGAGTCTTTACGGTTTGTACTCAGACGCGATGTTCCCCCTAGTAGAGGTAGGGGATTGAGTGGTAGAGGTCGAGGCAGAGAGTCAGTTCGCCCTCCGAGGAACTTTGATACTCGAATCCCTCCTCCTTCGCACTTGTACACTTCTTCTTTGACCGTTGAGTCCGACTCTGATGATGAGATGATTGAAGTTCCTCGTCATTTAGTTCCTTCGCCCGCCTTTAGTGTTGATCACAACTCCTATCCCACTTTCCATAGGAGTTTGATTCCCCAGGGCGGTTTAGTTGTTGATAGTGATTTAGACGACGACGGAGATGTCGGACGTCAGACTACTAGTCAACAATCCCTTTCTCGCCAGATGTACGGGATGAGAATTGAGTAATCTCCTCCTCAATCTTCCCCTACATCTTCCGCTAGTGTTCGTGGTACACTACCCTTAGATAGGCGCTCTGTACAAGAGCTGCACACCCTCTATGTGCCACCACAATCTGCTTGGCATGCATCGTTGTTTCATAGTGTAGGTGTCCCACAGAGTACTGACATACAGGATCCTGTGGAATCCACTGTGGACGACGAGATCATGCCAGTCCCCCGGTACTTTTCCCCTGCTGTTGATAGCTTTGTTGAGCGAGGCATTGTCCCTTCGACTTGGTCAGGTAGACAGGCCCAACAGCAGGCCCGTATTTGGCGAACTGATTTTCCTCGAACTGGACAGGGTATAGGCTATTCTCAAGAGAATCAGTCCCCTTCCGCCAATATTCGTGTTGTTTCTCATTCTTATCCGGTCGTTTCCGTTGCCGATGATGAAGACCCGGAAGAGAGTGAAGATAGGGTCCTTGAAGCTCCACGTGAATTCGAAGATGGCGCCAGTTCTGCCATGGATGAGTTGCGTGAGATTAATTTGGGCACTGAATCGGATCCTCGGCCTATCTTTCATAACGCTTTACTATCCGAATCAGAGGCTCAAGAGTATGTTGCACTCATTTCCGAGTTTAAGGATTGTTTTGCCTGGAACTATACAGAGATGCCCGGTTTAGATCCGGAAGTAGCAGTCCATAAGTTAGCTATTAGTCCTGATGCAGTCCCTGTTAAGCAGTCACCTCGTCGGATGAGGTTAGAGATTGAACAACAGGTGATAGCCGAGACTAAGAAGCTTATAGAAGCTGGTTTTGTTCGTGAAGAGAAGTATCCCACTTGGCTTGCCAATGTCGTTCCAGTCCGGAAGAAGAATGGTCAGATCCGTGTCTGTATAGACTTCCGTGATTAGAATAAGGCATGTCCTAAAGATGATTTCCCTCTTCCTATCCCTGAACTTATGGTTGATATTGCTTCATCCCATAGCATTTTCTCCTTCATGGATGGTTCATCTGGTTACAATCAGATTAAGATGGCCCCTGAAGATGAGAAATTCACTGCTTTTCGCACCCCTATAGGTGTGTTTTGTTACAAGGTGATGCCCTTTGGCCTCAAGAATGCCGGGGCCACCTATCAGCGTGCCATGACTATCATTTTTGATGAGTTGATTCATGAGCAGGTTGAATGCTATGTGGATGACTTAGTGGTCAAAAGCAAGGTCCGTAGTGATCACCTCCGAGACCTACGAATCGTTTTTGAGCGCTTAAGAAAGCATGATTTGAAGATGAATCCCCTAAAGTGTGCATTCGGTGTCACTGCGGGGAAGTTTCTTGGTTTCATTGTTCGCTACCGTGGCATTGAGATTGATCCCTCTATGATCAAAGCCATAGTGGACTTGAAACCTCCTAGGAGTCTTACCCAGTTGAGGTCTTTTCAGGGGAAACTTGCCTTTTTGCGGAGATTTATCTCCAATCTCGCCGGTAGATGTCATCCCTTTACTGCTTTAGCGAAGAAAGATGCCCGTTTTCATTGGGATAAGAGTTGTCAGGAGGCCTTTGAGAGCATAAAGCGCTACCTGATGAGTCCCCCAGTGTTAGCTGCACCCATCCCTGGTAGACCGTTGATTCTTTACACTACTGCCTTGGATGAGTCACTTGGTGCACTTTTAGCTCAAGAAAATGAGGAAGGCAAAGAGAACGCCTTGTACTACCTTAGCAGACGATTGATTCCTGCGGAGCTAAAATACCCGGCAATGGAAAAACAGTGTTTAGCTTTGATCTTTGCTGTGCAGAAGCTTAGACATTATATGCTCTCACACAAGATCAGTTTGATTTCTCGAGTCAACCCTTTGCAGTACCTGATGACCCGTCCGACTTTGTCAGGTCGTTTAGCACGTTGGTCCATGATTTTACTGCAGTTTGATATTACCTTTGTCCCTCAGCGGGCCGTCAAAGGACAGGCTCTAGCTGACTTTCTTGCTTCTCACCCGATCCCTGCAGATTCTCCACTTAATGACGATTTGCCTGATGAATTAGTCATGAGTGTGGAAGAGCAGGAGTCCCCTACTTGGGAGTTTTACTTCGATGGAGCCTCTTCCATCAAATCACTACGTCCTTATGAAACTCCTGTAGTTAGGGTAGGTTTGGGGCTTGTTTTTGTGTCTCCTGAAGGCCACACCCTTCGTTACTCCTATAGTCTTTCGGAGCCTCGTACCAATAATGAAGCTGAGTACGAAGCCCTAATTGTAGGACTTGAGTTGGCCATTCAGATGAGCATTGTGCGGGTGAAAATCTTTGGAGATTCCCAATTAATTATTAATCAAGTGGCGGGAATTTTCAAAGTTCTCAAACCTGAGCTCTTGCCTTACCACGATAGGGCAATGGAGCTCTTGTGTTTGATCCCTGAAGTAACTTTAGTTAGAGTCCCTCGATCTGAGAATGGTAGAGCGGATGCACTAGCTAAACTTGCTAAGGAGCTGGCCGACCCGAATGGAAATCCGGTGTCAGTTGTTGTTCAGTATCGTCAAGCCTTGTGTCCCGCGGACTTGTCTTCTCCCGATCAGACCCTCGCAGTGTTCGCTGTTGAGGAAGAGTCAGATTGGAGAGTCCCCTTTGTTGAGTACTTGAAGCGTGGAAAGCTTCCGGATGACCGCTCTCTCGCCGCTCAGATTAGAAAGAGAGCTTTGTCCTTCTCCTATGTGAATGAAACCCTGTACCGACGCTCTTTTGACCAGATGTGGTTACGTTGCCTCAACAACGAGGAAGCTCGTAAGGTTATGGGCGAAGTACATGAGGGTCTTTGTGGTGCTCATCAGTCCGGACCTAAGATGAAGGTCAGAATTAAACGCCTTGGTTATTACTGGCCGACGATGATCCGTGATTGTATGGAGCACGCTAGGAAGTGCCACCAATGCCAGATTCATAATACTGTTATCCACCAACCTCCTAATCCGTTGCACCCCACTGTGTCTTCCTGGCCTTTCGAGAGTTGGGGCACGGATGTAGTGGGTCCTATTGACCCTCCTTCTAAGGGTCATAGGTTTATTCTTGCTGCTACTGATTACTTCTCTAAGTGGGCAGAAGCTATCCCCCTTAAGGAAGTCAAATCAGAAGATGTGATGCGCTTCTTTCGCGATCATGTTGTCTACCGTTTTGGTGTTCCGCGCCGTATAATTTCAGATAACGGCCCGTCTTTCAGAAGCACCAAAATTGCTAGATTTGCCCGCCGCCATAACATAAATTGGCGGTATTCCTCGATTTACTATCCTAGGGCTAATGGTTTGGCTGAAGCATTCAATAAGACCTTAGTCCAATTGATAAGAAAGATACTTGTGGCAAATAAAAGAGAATGGCACGACAAATTACCTGAAGCATTATGGGCTTATAGGACTACATACCGTACTCCTACTCAGTGTACACCATATGCTTTAGCTTTTGGGGTTGAAGCTGTCCTCCCACTAGAGGTTGAGCTCCCTTCGTTGCGTGTAGCAGTTAGCCACAATTTGTCTCGCGAGGATAATGCCCGACTACGATTGGAAGAGCTTGATGGTTTAGAAGAGCTCCGTTTGCAAGCTCATCAGAACCTTAAGTTGTACCAGGCCCGGATGGCCCAGGCTCATGATCGCCTCGTCCGACCCCGTGCTTTTCGAGTCGGTGAGCTAGTCCTTGTCTTGCGTAGGCCTATCATCTCGCGTCGTCGTCGAGGTGGTAAGTTCGAGCCCATTTGGGAAGGCCCATTTGTCGTAGAGCAAGTATACGAAGGTGGATCCTATTTGCTAGTTGATGCGAATGATGTTCATCCCATGCCTGTCATTAATGGGCAGTACTTGAGAAAATACTAAACTTGAGTTTGCACATCGCAAGGGGCATCCCCCGCCACTTGTAAATATCCCTCTGTATAGATATAACTCTAAAGGATTTCTTGTATTTTTTTCGGCAATCCGTGGCCACGACGATTTGTCCTCTACCACGTGATGTTCGTCATGCAAAATATGAGATTATCTTTAGATGTTGTATGTAGATACGCCGTAGGGATATTTGTGCTTACTTTTACATTCACTGATCACTTTGATACTGTTGCACAAAACTTCTTTTTAGTCCCCTCTTAAGGGTTGACTTTCCCCAGTTTCACTTGTCACTTTCAAGTGTGGTCTGGGATACCAAAACTACTAACTCGAATTTCTATGGAATGTGATACTGGGTCCATCCTTGTCTATATCTGTCAAATATAGTGATGTTGGCCCATTGTCACTTTGTGAATTCTTCTACAAATTATTGTTGTAATATTTCTCTCTCCCCAGTTTTATTCATGTGACGAGTATGGCCTGGGTTATCAAAGCCAACAATTTCCCCCTCTCTTCAAACAAAAAAAAGCGAGGGAAGCTCTTAGTTGAGTAGAATCGGTTGCCCTTGTCACAGGTGGAACCCGGTTCTACACTCCAAGAGCCCAAAGTCTCTTAAAATTCTTTCCTTTCGAGAGGGAAGCTCTCAGTTGAGTAGAATCGGTTGCCCTTGTCACAGGTGGAACCCGGTTCTACACTCCAAGAGCCCAAAGTCTCTTAAAATTCTTTCCTTTCGAGAGGGAAGCTCTCAGTTGAGTAGAATCGGTTGCCCTTGTCACAGGTGGAACCCGGTTTCTACACTCCAAGAGCCCAAAGTCTCTTAAAATTCTTTCCTTTCGAGAGGGAAGCTCTCAGTTGAGTAGAATCGGTTGCCCTTGTCACAGGTGGAACCCGGTTCTACACTCCAAGAGCCCAAAGTCTCTTAAAATTCTTTCCTTTCGAGAGGGAAGCTCTCAGTTGAGTATAATCGGTTGCCCTTGTCACAGGTGGAACCCGGTTCTACACTCCAAGAGCTCAAAGTCCATCCAAATCCTCGTCTTTCTCTCTCCTTAAAGCATTTTGATGACTGCTTAAGAGATGATTGTGTCAATTCCCTCTATTATGGCCACTTATAATGGAATGTTGTTTTCCCTCCCATATGATGTGGTACATCCTGCCCTAGGTGTTAACATCATTTCTTAGTGGAGTCTGGTCTTCTAGCAGAAAGTTAATCCACTACTCCTTTCAGTGACATGTTTCTCATCGAGACCTTGCTTTAGTTATAAAAATAGTCTCTTTGAATGCATAAATGCTGATTATGCTTCTCGCAGGGTCCCAACAGTTAGTATGGGTGTTACCACTGTGATCCCTTTTTCAATCACTGATATTCGATTTGATGAATGTTATTTTTAGTGACAAATTTGTTCCCTTGCCACTTCACTTGATCTTTTGATATGACATTACTCTTTCTACTCGGTCGTTTATATGTTCCTATGTTTAGAAAGATATATATCGATCATTTATTTCATGTTGCACATGATTTCAGTTTACCTAAGGAAATTCTACTTGTATTTTAATTACTCATGGCCACGACGATTTGTCCTCTACCATGTGGTAACTAAAGTATAAGTTTGAGATTTCTTAGATGATGAATTACTTACTTCTTTGGCTTTCTCACAGCACCACGCATATGAGCGTTGGTTGGTTGTGGAGCACTGGCCTCTTTTGATCGTCGCGGCATATGCGCCCGGCAGTATTAGAGTGTTTTCTTTACTCTTTTTATCGTCGTGGCATATGCGCCCGATGATATTAGAGTGGTGTTCTTTCCTCTTTTTATCGCCGCGGCATATGCGCCCGACGATATTAGAGTGTAGAGTTCCCTTTGCTGGTTGAGAGAGCCCGACAGAGTCCCTGGGAGGTATTCCTCACCACCCCTTCCTCTTCTGATCGTCGCGGCATATGCGCCCGGCGGTATTAGAGTGTTTTCTTTCCTCTTCTGATTGTCGCGGCATATGCGCCCGGCGGTATTAGAGTGTTTTCTTTACTCTTTTTATCGTCGCGGCATATGCGGCCGATGATATTAGAGTGGTGTTCTTTCCTCTTTTTATCGCCGCGGCATATGCGCCCGACGATATTAGAGTGTAGAGTTCCCTTTGCTGGTTGAGAGAGCCCGACAGAGTCCCTGGGAGGTATTCCTCACCACCCCTTCCTCTTCTGATCGTCGCGGCATATGCGCCCGGCGGTATTAGAGTGTTTTCTTTCCTCTTCTGATCGTCGCGGCATATGCGCCCGGCGGTATTAGAGTGTTTTCTTTACTCTTTTTATCGTCGCGGCATATGCGCCCGATGATATTAGAGTGGTGTTCTTTCCTCTTTTTATCGCCGCGGCATATGCGCCCGACGATATTAGAGTGTAGAGTTCCCTTTGCTGGTTGAGAGAGCCCGACAGAGTCCCTGGGAGGCATTCCTCACCACCCCTTCCTCTTCTGATCGTCGCGGCATATGCGCCCGGCGGTATTAGAGAGTTTTCCCTCCTTTATTTGTCGTCGCGGCATATGCGCCCGGCGGTAGTAGAGTGTTCTTTCCTCTATTTATCGTCGCGGCATATGCGCCCGGCGGTATTAGAGAGTTTTCCTTCCTCTATTTATCGTCGCGGCATATGCGCCCGGCGGTATTAGAGTTTTCCTTCCTCTATTTATCGTCGCGGCATATGCGCCCGGCGGTATTAGAGTTTTCCTTCCTCTATTTATCGTCGCGGCATATGCGCCCGGCGGTATTAGAGTTTTCCTTCCTCTTTTTATCGCCGCGGCATATGCGCCCGACGATATTAGAGCGTTGTGTTCTTTTTCTCTTCTGATCGTCGCGGCATATGCGCCCGACGATATTAGAGTGTTCTTTGTGGACTTTTTCACGTTTGCTTTGGCTCTTTTTGATAATATCTTGATTCCCGTTCGCTTTGGTATGAAATTTCTTCTTCTACTTGGATATTCAGGAAGATGGATGATTTTCCTACCTTTAGTTATCATTTCTTATTGATCCCCTTCGATTATCACTTTGATATTTGGTATGATTTTCAAATGATTGTTAAATTCGCTTCTCCTCGTATCATCTTAGATCTTTGTCGTAGGTGATCTTTGAATTCTATTCGGTTCTTTGAGATTTCACTTCGACTTGGCTCGTGTGAGCATGAGACTTCCTTTCTCCCATCCTCTCACTTTGGTTGGGCGGATGATTGACTTGTTCTCTCTCTCTTTATTGATCTGGTTCTCATTGGTGGATTGCATTTTCTTAGTGAATTTCGTTGGTTGACCTTAAGGTTGTATCTTCCTAGAGTTAGGAAGGTCAACGCCAACATATACGGTTCACTTATTGTTCGCCGCATATGTTGGGGGTCCGTTTGTTGACCTCGTTTTTCGTACGAGCGCCTTCGAGGATCTCCGATCGGTTTAATCAAACCCCGTCGAACCAAATTCAAGCTCGAGTCGACTCGAATCGAGTTGAATCAGGCCCGACTAAGTTTAATTAAACTCGATCGATGTCCGCGAACCTCGTCGAGAAATATTTGAGTTTAATTGGCATTAATCTCAGTCTAATTTTCATTAAACCAGCCTTGTCGAGCCGCATTGAGCCCAAATTCATTTGGTTTGACCCAAGCTATGGTTTATTTGAAATCAAATCTGACCTAATTTAACTTTAAATAATTTTAATTAAACTCCAATTCACTTTCTAATGAATTCAAAATTGATGCAAGATCAGGAAATTTGATCGAGTGGATCCGATTGAATCAAGAGCTGGCGTGGTCCTTTTCCCTGAGGCTCGCGATCTCCCACAGACAAAGCAGCGATATGAAGCAGATGACAGACTCCCTTTGCGTGTTTTTGAGCGGCTGCGACAACGGGACGATGCTTGGCGGGCTTCCTCTTTCGGCGAAGAGTTCGGTTTACTCAGGACGAAGCTCTCGGAGATAGACACGCTCACGCACTCTCTTTCTCCCTCTCGGTTTTGCTCTTGCTTTGAGAGATCCGAAATCCCCTCCCACTCCAACTCTTGATCCCAAACTTCCCCCCTTTCTCTCGCTCTCTGGATCTCACGCACGCCTGGACCGAACCCGATCCCTCTCTCCCTCTTCCGATCTAGCGAACGCTTTCTCCCGTCCCGACTCCTCCAGCCAGGGCCGAACGCCTCCAGCCAAGGCCGAACGCCTGGGCTGATCTCGACGGCAGCCACCCGACACGACGCCTGGACCGGACCGACGCCTCCTCTCTGCTCGTGAGACACCCGACGCCTCACTCCCGCCTGAATCCTGCAGCCACCCGATTGTCTCTGGCTTCGCACACCCCGACCACGCCCGACGCCTCCTGGCCCGAACCCAGCGCCTGGACCGAGCCGAGCTTTTCCTCTTTGGCAAGGTGAGTATTTCTCCCTTCTCCTCTTCCTGGTTCTTCCACTTCTTCTTGTTCTTCTTCTTCTCTTGATCTTTTTCTTCTTCTTTCTTCTCCATCATCTTTCCTTTTCCTGCATCCACCTGCTTCCATTTCCTTCGTGTTAGTGGATGAAGTGAATGAGGGTGTTTGAATCTTTTGCAAAGTTTGAAGAATAAGATTCTATTATCTATGGCTATGCATATGTATCTCCTCTATTTTCTGGTTAGGGAGATTGTTGCACTAATCATAAAGGGTCTCTTATAAACCATTTGGGAATTGATGATCAAGTAGGCGTATACATCAAACTTTCATAATGGCTTGTTTTATGTAATTTTACGATTAATGCATATCAAGTGTTTGGCAAAATGCTAGTGAGGAAAATAAGAATGTTTGGACGGTTGTCTTTCTTGACACAATGCTTAATGGATATTTATGTTCCTTGAAGATATGAGACTAGGAATGGGTATTTGTGTTAAGAAGGAATGACAGCCACTTTGCTCTCTTGTTGTAGCTGAAATCACACAATATATATGCTTTCTAATACTCATCTCCATGGGTGACTTTTCCTTTTTTTATATAAATTGTGTTAAGTAGGTTGGATTAAAATGACGTGATCATGTTTTGGTAAGCTTAATCAAAATCTCATGTTTAAGTTGTTAAAGATCAGGTTGTTCTTTACCGAAGCATATGTATGAGGTACTTCGAGATGAAAAGCTCTATGAGTTTGTTTTATGTGTAGGTTTCATAAATTATCTCATGTTTAAGAAATCGATAACTTACTTTGCTATCTCCTTTATAATATTGACAAAGTGTCTTGAGGGAAAGAACACTCTTATGAATATGATAAAAAAAATAGACGGGTATGTTGGCATTGAAGGATATTTGC
Source organism: Dendrobium officinale (assembly GCA_019514585.1). Lineage (NCBI taxonomy): Eukaryota > Viridiplantae > Streptophyta > Magnoliopsida > Asparagales > Orchidaceae > Dendrobium > Dendrobium officinale. The sequence continues at coordinate 89,496,150 of CM033683.1, forward strand.
CTTGTCATTTGGTTTTGATGCGTCTTGTTATTATAAGTTGAATTTTGTTATGAGATATAAGATGGATAGCATCGACCTTGAATCCTTAGTTTTATATTTCTTTATAGCTTTAACATCACATGCAAGCCCCTTGATAAAATGTGGTCGAAAGAGAGTCATCATTATTTTGCTTATATTGAAATTTAATATAATCTTACTTCTTATTGAGATTTCCCCAAATGCATTATACATATGTTAGCAACCATGGTTGGGATGCGATGAGTTATGAGTACCTTTTATGAATTTCTTTCTTTAGCATATGTAAATGAGCTTACTTTCTTTAACGAGGCATGATAGCTTCATTATTTGTTTCCAAACCATGTGGTAGAAGGAAATCTATTTGGTATTGATGAAGCTTGGAGTTTTCCCATTGTTATTTTTCTGATGAAATTGTTTAGGGAGAGTAATCTTTCATTTTTTTTAATTAACTTCAAGTATTTTTGCTGTACATTAGTTCTTCCATGAATAGCTCATGAGACATAGATAAAATTTGTGTACTAATTTGGGTAGGTTTGTATGTTTAAAAAAAAAAAAAAAAGATCTTTGTTATGAAGCTCTTGTTTGTTTATGAATCATCATATGATAAGGAGAGGTAGTAAAAGCCATGTAGATTTCTTAACAAAAATATGCATATAGAAATATCTTTGATGAGCTTTGGGTGGATTATTTTGTAACTATTTCAAGAAGGTATGAGTATGGAAATTTCATGGTATTTTATGTGTACAAACATCAGCTTTTGTTTTAGCTTGCCGAATGGAGTTTTGTAAACTCCTCTCATTGGTTTTGTGAAAGAAAAGGGTGCAGATTTTGGAGTTCTTATGGCTATTTTCGCATAAGAATCGCTATGGAGCTTGGGTAGATATTGCATGGCTTTGTTGTAGGAATCCCTGCAGCTTTTATTAGACTTTTTCTACTGTTTTGGCAAGAGGAAGGTGCAGATTTTAGAGGTATTATGGCTGTTTTTTACACAAGATTCCTATGGCATTCGGATGGGTTTGTTATTGCTTCGCGGTGAAATTTCTTGCAGTTTTTGTAAGCTCTTTTTACTGTTTTTATGAGAAAAAAAATGCAGATTTTGGAAGTTTTCTCGCTGTTTTACATAAGAATCCTCGCCGCTTTTGAATGGATCTTGTTTTGCTTCTTGGTGGAGATTCCTACAGTTTTTGTGTAAGCTTTTCCCATTGTTTTTGTAAAGAAAAGTGTATATTTTGGGAGGTTTTATCGCCGTCGTTTGGCACGAAGACCTTCGTCATGAAACTCATGTTTAGTTATGAATCATTGTACGATAGAAAATTATAAAAGCCGTGTAGATTTCTTAACAAAAATATGCATATAGAAATATCTTTGATGAACTTTGAGTAGAGTATTTCGTAACAATGTCAAGAAAGCATAAATGTGGAAAATTTGCTATGATTTGTGATCAATGCTAGTTTATTACATGAAACCTTACAAACATTACACACAAGTTGTTTGATAGAATATTGTTGAAGGAATAGTTGAAAAGCTTTATTTGAATGGAAACCCTTCTTCTTAAGTTTTCTTTGAGCGTATACATTTGTCCATGAAAGAAAAAAAATTGGTTAATACATGATGAATATCATCTTAGTGTTAAATATGTTGATATTGATGGAATTTTGATGATGTCTTGCCTATGGTTTATATCATGTACATTAATACACAGACTACGAAACGTTATAAAGTTTGTTATGCCTCATAAAAAATGCACATGTTAGAATTTGAATTGGAACCTTTACTTTCTTTAGCATTCCACTCTTACACTATTCGTTGGCATTACCATGAGATCTTGTTGGAAAACTTTCGTGGATATGTTTTTGGCATGAGAATAAAGTCATGGATTTTAATTAGAGAAGTTACTTGGAATCATTGGTGGCATGTAGCATGAAAAATACAATTTGTTGGAAGGAATCCATGTGGTTTTATGTTGGAGAAATTTTATATTTTGTTTTATATTGAGAAATTGTATGATTTGTTTTATGTTAAGGATGATTTGGGAAAGTTTTAAAAGAAATGCTTGGTTTTAAAAGAATCTTGTGAGTATATTTATGGTTGAAGGTTTTGCGAATTGTTTTACATCGAGAGGCTTTATCGAAAAAAAAAAATATTTGTGAATGTTTTGTGACGATGGCTCTACAATGAGAGGTTTCTATAAAACCTTCTCGTTGGAAAGCTTTATTTTTTTACCCCACTCCAAATAAAGCGAAGAAGCACTTGATTACTAGGTATTTTGGTAGGGTTTTGTGTCAAAACAAAATAGTGATTTTGATAGATGATTTTTTTTTATAGGATTTTGTGTGACACTTAGTTTAGAGGTTCTTATAAGTCATGTTGGATTTTCTTAGACTTGTGTAGTAGTGTCCCTTAGCGCCTTTTGAGAATGATTATGGTTTCTTCATTTGAGTTAGATTATTTTAATGTTTATTTCAAAAGTGAGTTGGTAGGATTTAAAACCTTAAGGAATTTTATGTTAGAAGTCCTTAGTGTCCTCTTTGGAGCAAGACTGTCCTTACTCCTTTGGATTCTTTCTTGAATGATAGTCTCTAAAAGTATAGAGTTTTGGGATCAGTGCAAAACAGACAGAGTTTAGCTCTAGTTTAGCTTTAAAAAGTCTATTTTCCTTAGTTGTTTTAAAGCTTTATTTGTAGTAGGTTGTGAGTAGAGGTCTTAAACATATCAAGTGCTTTATTCGGAGTGGGAACAACAAAGGGCATTGTTGATATAATAGGATGCACTTGACTTCTACGAAGTGTGTCCAATAACAACAATGCCTACACCCCTTTTTGTATTCGATTTTTCGTTAGTTTTCTTCGCGCATTTTTTCTTTTATGTTTTTGGTGCTACATGCTTGCAAGATAAGGAGAACTCAAAACACAAGTAGCTCAACCAGTAACAAAAAGGTATGTTCTTTTTCTTTTCTGCATTTCCATTTCTTTCACTTTATTAACTGCTTATAGAACTGCTCTAATACACTCTTCTTTTGTTTCTTGCGAGGTACCCTTTGGAAAGCAATGGACAAGGAGCACTTGGAGCTGGAGCTAGGACAATGGGATCCTAAGCATCAGTCGTCCCTACTCATCTAGTAGGGGCGCTACGGGCGGAACCACCGGGTCGTAGCCCCCGGCGCTGTAAGTTTACTAAAACTTAGAAAAAACCTTTAGGGGCCTAGATGGTTGTACGCCTCCCACCCTTAGGGCCTTAGAAACTTCAATTACATATCTATGATTGCTTTTACTTTCTTTTAGATCCCTAAAACCTTGTGACATCCGTATAGAGGTCTTAGGAATTAGAAAATAATACAACCTTTTTTTTATCCTACAACACTAGTGACACCTAAGGACAAAAATTAAGGACTGAGTCTTAGAAAACATAGACTTAGGATGCATGCTCCCTATAGAATAGAGACATTAAAACAACAGAAAAACTTAGTGACACGCTTCCCTAGATTTAGGTTTTATTTTCTTAATCTACTAATAATCAACCAACTAATTCCAATCTAATTCTTAAAAATCTATCAAAATACTTAATTCTTAATTAAGTTTTAATTAACATTCATAATCATTAAATCATAATTTTAAATCATAAACCTAAATCAAATCTCATTAGATTAATAATTAACCCTTCACCAACTTAAGATTTAAAAGAGGTAGATTTAATTAGGAGATCAAATTTTGAATTAAAATGCATTAGGATAATACACTTCTAAATATAAAACCTTAGAATAATAACCTCTAAAAGTCAATTAACTAATTTGATTAATTAAAATGCCCAATCTACCTTTTCTTTTCTTTTCATAACAAATTATAATAATTAAACAAAGTTAATTATCACTGGGTAACCCAGGCCTACGAGGCTATTAAGTTAGCCCCAAGGAGGGTGAAATAAACCTCACGGCCTCGGTGTGAAACAAAGGTGATGATTAATTAAACAATGAAGATAAAAAATACTCCTAAAATCAACCCTAAAACACTAAGATTTGAATTTTAACTAAAATTTCCTGTGCCCTTTTCAACAAACAAAATATACAAACAATTCTAACCAAATCATCCTATTTAGGATCTATCAAAACCATACAACCTACACACACTTAGACTGGTTTGCTAGGACACGACTATTAGTTTTAGGTTAGGTTGTTGTGCTGCTGTTCTTTTCTTTTCTGTACTTTGTTGTGACGCTTTGCATGTGACCCGTGTGCTGTTTGTTTTCGCTACTTGTTGTAGCTTTTCTGTGATGCTTTTCTGTGATGTTCTTCTAGTTTTCTTTCTGTATCGTTGCTGTGAACGTTAGAATACCCATAGGTTAGGCACGCGCTTTTATACTAATGCTGTCTTCCTGCAGGTGGCCGTGCTCATATAATCCTGCTAAAAAGGGGGCTAAAAAAAATTAATAATTATTCATAACTGCTTTAGGTACCTGCTTCAGCTGCTTAGCCCCCAATAATCAGAGCACGGCCAAGTGATTGATATGAGCATTTTTTTTAATTCATATATATAACTGCTTGGATGAATTTTTATTATAACTGCTTAGGATAACCCCTGCAGGAGAGTCTAGATTTTCCTTTTTTTTTTTTTTTTATAATGTAATGTATTTGATAGTAAATTTTGTGAAGATCTAAAAATAAGACATTTTTAAAGAAATAGGAGTCCAAAGGGAAAAGTAAACCCTTACAGAGGGTTTGCTTTTTCATTTGGGTATCCTTTTGGAGCACGCACTACGAGAAGTCCAAAGGGAAAAGTAAACCCCTACAGGGGGTTTTCCTTTTTCATTTGGGCATTCTCTTGGAGGACGTACTACGAGGAGCCCGAAGAGCTGAAGATGATCCAAAGACGAATCAAGGAAGTGAAGAAGAAGAGTGAAGATAAAAATGCCTTATTTTAAGATTTGCGTCGTTTCCGGGTTGTTGTCGGTGGAGCCCGGCCACCATTACTTACTGTACTTTGAGATGTAATATTGTATGGCACTTGCCATGGACATTCTTTTTCGTGGGATTTTGTTTCTGTGCTGTGATTTACTTACTTTATTTGCGCAGTAGAACCAGCATGCTTTTTATAGGTTTCTTTCTTGCATGTGCTTGTGTCTGACCGTTAGGCTCTTTAGGAATAAAATTTTTCTACTCGTAATTATTTAATAAAATTTAAGATTAACTCACATAGAAACATAACGACTCTAGGGAATAGCCGGAATCGTCCAGGGTGGCATACATGCATTCTCTCTTCTATTAGACAAATTTCCCCGCCTGCGGGTAGAGTCCGGATAATCTGGCCTATGAGGATGAAGTGCCGGACCTGGGAAAATTTAGTCATTCAAGAATTATTTTATAAAGCCTTTTTAAAATTCATGCATATCTGATTTGGAGACTTTAACCAGCATAAATTGCATTAGTAACTAATTAAAATAAAGATTTAATTGCATTAGTTTAGGAGCATTATATCACTCATAAGTGTGGGATCACTTAGGAATTTCTCTAGTTTGTCGATCCCAAATTTCAGTGTCTAAACTACCCTCCCATCATTCATACAGACTGGACAGCATAGATTTTATACGACTAGGTGGTTTTAGCTGGCTTCCTTTGTCAGACAAGGAGTAAGTCCAGATCGCATTAGCTAGGTCGTAGATGTTAGCGTCGTGTGTACGACACTATATCTTTTATAGATTTAGGGTCTAAAGGTGAGTGGTACGAGTGAACCACTATACACCTTATTGGTGGGTAAGCTTTCCTTCCTTCTGAAAGCTATAAATCCTACCCATCCGCGTCACACAGATGACGCCACCTCCCTCTTTCTCTCGTGCATGTCTGAGTGCGTTGTCCTTCTTTCTTTTCTCCAGTTTTCACTTCTTCTAGCCGGACGGATGTTGATTGAACCCCGTGTGATCTGATTGAGCCAATTGGGACCTTCTTCCCTTTGATTAGGAAAGCCTAGAAACCCCTTTGCACTAAACCCATTCAAGAAGATAATCTAACATCCTTAATCGAGAGTCTTCTTAGGCCGAGGTCTAATATGTAATTAACTACGGGGGCTTGCGCCCGTAGGAAACCGATCCCCACAATCAAATAAACCCTATTCGAGCTGATGTATCGAATAGGGGAAATCTCGTGAATTTCGGGTTATAGATATTATTATCCATCGAGGTTGGTCGGTGAAAGCCGCTACTCTCCATGGCTAATCGTATCTATAACTCCATCTGCTCTTCCATCGGCCTGCTTGTGCCAGGTGTAAAGGCATACGACCATTTTGTCCTACGGGATAGTGTGATCGTATTCTTTGCATTCGAACTGCACGTGAGCAGAATCCTTTCGGAGACCCACACCGATAACAAGAGAGAACTAGATGTATAGAAATACGTATTATCTGGCATATAGTAGCAGTAATAGGCATTTGGAAATGTAGAAAGTTTGAGGTTTGATATTTAAAATTAGAAATTTTACCATCTTGCACTTAAAGCGGATGGCGGGGGAATGAATGATGGACCCGATCAAGATCTCATGATTTCATCGTCCTGGGCCATCTTGATCCCTGGTCTACTTAGTCAGAGGAGGTAGTCGACCCAACCTGACAAAAGGATCCTTGTCGGCATCCATGGGTTATTTCATCCAAGGGTACCTTGTAGACCTACCCTTGTAGACCTGGGGTGTATATTTACCTAAGAAGATAAATTTGAATCCACCTTAGCTAACAAAGGGCTTTATGCACTATCGATTATATCATATTTATCCATATTTCAAGAATTTAGTGTCATTAAGTAGCGTATTGGCTCTAGCCATAATCAATATTTCATGGTGCCATTTGGAGGCAAAATCACTCGGTTCAGAGGGCCCCTGGTCATAACCGTTTGTCCTGCAGTGCCATTTGGCAGCAAAACCATCGGTTATAGGACACATACCACGTCCTTACTAGAAGGAGATTATTTGAGAATGGATCCTAGTGATATTTTTTACCAAGCATTTTGCTCTATGTGAGCTGAAGTTATATTATAATTTGTTCACCTCGGCAAACTGTTACGGATGATGGATGGATTTTGCTTTAAGTGTTGATCGATTTATTTTATTTTAAATATTTTAGATTTTGGGAATTCTGGAATTTTAGATTTTTGGGAGCTTTGAATTTTGTGGGTATTTGGGTGGCATTTTGAAGATATTTGAAATTAACCCCTCCGGTTGAGATTTACATTCAACACGGCCATCATCGGGGTAACATTAAAGTCACTTATATTTTCGTAGAAATTTGAATTTTTGTGAAAGTTTGGAGGCATTTGAAATGATTTGTGAACCCCTCCGATTGAGATTTTCGTTCAACACGATCATCATCGGGTGTATGGGGTCATTTTCATTTGTAGATTGAACCTTATCGACTCTGTCAAGCTAACGACAGAGGATCAGATTTCGTAGGTTTTATGCCTTTGCTAGTGAATTCTCATGATTATAGGCCTTGAAGACCTAATATGAATGTATTAAGACAAATATACCAGTCGTCGCAATCGTATATTTATTTAATGGTTCAAACCTTGTCGACTCTTATTGATCTGCATAGAAGGATCGAGTTCAAACTTGAATTCAATTATTGACCCGCACGGCCGCACATCATCCCTAGACATCACGTGTGTACTTATAACACGCTCGTCGGGGCTCATGTGGGTGTTTGGGGGCATTTAAAATTATTTATGAACCCCTGCGGTTGAGATTTTTGTTTAACACGGCCATCATCGGGGTGTTTGGGGTCACTTCCATTTGAAAATATTTGCATTTTGTAGATGAATCTTGTCGACTCCGCCGAGTTATCGACAGAAGATCGGATTTCGTGGGCTTTATGCCTTTATTAGTGAATTCTTATTATTATAGGCATTAAAGGCATAATATGAATGTATTAAGACAAATATACCGATCGTAGCAACCGTATATTTGTTTGATGGTTCGAACCCTATCGACTCCTATTGATCCGCATAGAAGGATCGGGTTCGAACTTGAATTCACTTATTGGCCCGCGCAGTATCCCTAGAAATCACGTGTATACTTGCAACACATTCGTCGGGGCCTATACAGGTGTTTGGGGGCATTTTATAGTTATTTGTTGAACCTTGTCGACTCATATCTACCTGCTTAGGAGGATCGGGTTCAAGTTTATTATCCGCGCAGCATCCTTGGACGTTACATGTGTTCCTACAACACGCTCGTCGAGGCCCATGCGAGTGTTTGGGGGGCATTTTATAATTACTTGTTGAACCTTATCGACTCTTATTTTACCTGCTTAGGAGGATCGGATTTCATGTTTATCAACCCGCGCAACATCCCTATACGTCATGTGTGTTCCTACGACACGCTCGTCAGGGCCCATGCAGGTTTTGTGATTGTACTTGCCCCTTTCGTGTACCTATGTGTATACAAATTATGATGCATATGCGAGGGAAATTTTAGATATTTAGCTTTGATCAATTGAGCGGGCTACCATCATTTGAATGCAACACTCTACTTGAATGTTTATACACGCCTTCTGTCCGTTTATATACATATTGTGAATCCGGTGGTGTGTTGTAGCAGCTTTTAGATTGAGTTATTTGCTGCTCTGTACAGGTAGACTGTTGTGCACTAGTTACTTTCTATAGGTGGATTGTGGTGCACTAACTTCTCTTGCTTTACATTTGTGGATGTATTCAAACGATATTTTTTGTCCGTGGTCATTGCTTTCCATACGAGTCTTCTAGAACTGACTACATGCATTTGAATTTGTTGTAGTTATTCTGCATTTTGCTTGTGACCAATACATTAGATGCATAACGAGTCTTCTACAGCAGGTTGTAGGAACCTGCGTTTGTCACTATCCTTTTATATTTTCCCATAAATAGTATGTTGAGTGCAAGACATGTCTCTCGTAATGGCTTATAAGCTTCAACTCTTATTGTATGTTGTACATCTTTACTAGTAGGAGTACAGTGTATTGGATACAAAAGGGTCTTCTATAACAACTTATAAGAGCCTATATCTGCTGCATATCATCTGCTTCTGCTTGTGGGGAGTTGTTGCTTTTCGACTAATATTAAGTGGTTGTTGATTATTATTGTTTCACATGTGTATATTTGTTGCACATCGATCCTCCCATTTTTGTAGGAGACTGATACATTTGCTTGCATAATGTTGTTGAATGTTGGTTGAATTGCATTCGCCACAAATCTTTAAATGCAATGTTGGTAGTCATCATTTGTAAGGAACTATTATATTCTTCCATGAGTGGATTGACATTAATTGTAGGAGTGCTATATTCGTCGCAACTCCACTGATGCACTAGTAGAGTTATTGTGTGGATTACAAATGTAAGAAACTTCTATTTTACAAGCTCTACTGAACGCATTGCAACTTGTTACATTCATTGTATGTCAACCTCCTTCATTCGCTTATATTCATCACTTGTATGCTTTGAGAATTTACTCAATGTTCATTTGCATTGGGAGTTTACTTGTCATTTGTATTGTGTCTTGTTCATCAATGCTTATTTGGAAGTCTTGAATCATCTTTTGCAATCAATTTGTATTTGGGATTATGCTTCTATCACAAGTGCTTATACATTTGCTTGCATAGTTGACACTTGCCTATCATTTGAAGGTCTGATCCACTGCTCAGTGACTTGTGTCATGCCCCTATATATGAATTCTCCATTTGATCTTGATTGAGAACTCATGATTATCAATTTATGCTTTCATATCACAAATGATCACTTGCTATTTGATTACACTTTCATTTGATTTTTGCTTGCATGTTGATCTTGCTTGGATACCCTCCTTCACGAGTCCCCTATTTGTATGTTTGAGATTTATTTTCAACATCCTCCACAAGTTCACTTAATATTCTCTTTCAAAATTGAAATGATACTTCTTTATCCTTTATTGAGAGCTTAGTATTATGACTCAAACCCAAGTTTCATTATAGTTCAAGTTCTAAGTCCAGTCCGAGTTCATTTCATTTCGTGTCCAAATTAGTTCGATTCCAAGTCTTGTGTGAGTCCCCTATGATCCAACTCAAGTCTTTGCTTGAGTTTAAATGTTCAAGTCATGTCCTTGTTCATTTGAGCTCTTTGAGTCATTATGAATTCGATGTTCATTAGGATTCATTTTGCTTAGATTCAAGTATTTTATCAATCATTGGAGTTATGCTCAGCTTCAAGTTCACAAGTCCACTATTTATTTGAGTCCAAATAAGGTTCAATTGTGGTCTTGCGTTCACCCGAAATTTCGGCAGCCTTCCAACATCTCCCCCGTTTAGGGAAAAACTATAAAAAATTAGGCCTCCCGCCACGCTAGAGAAAAGCGTGTATGGTAGGTGTCCTCGAACATCGCGGCAGTGAAATCTTCAATCCCACCACACCAGAGAGGCGTGTATAGGTCTTCAGTACCTGTTACAAGAAAAGCAGTTGTTTCCCCGCAGGTACAAAGTTGCGTACGGGTACTTAAAGATTATCCCAGCCACGCTAAAAAAGCGTGCACCATGCCTACCTGCCTCGCCGTAGGTGTCACACCGGATTCCCTTCCCACCACGCTAGAGAAAAGCGTGTATGGGCAGTTTGCAAGCTCGACACGAATGCCGAGAACATGATTTTGGGTTCAAGGGCCGCCCGCCTACTTCGTCGTTGGTGTCACACCGGGTTTCCTTCCCATCGCGCTAGAGAAAAGCGTGTATTGGTGGTTTGCCAACTCGACACGCACACCGAGGTAAGAGAGATTTTTTTATAACATATTTAATATTAATTAACTATAATTAAAAATAATTAATTATAATAATTTTCAATTAATTATGATTGATTATACATAATAATAATTAATTAATATTAACATGATTAATTATAATTAACTTTAGTTAATCATAATCTATTATGATTAATGTTAATTAACTAGAATTAGAAATAATAAAGCATAATAAATTTTAATTAATTATAATTAAGCATAGTTAATTAAATTAAAAATGTTTAATTATAATTAACATTAATTAATATTAATTAAACATTAAATAAAGCAAATTAAAGCCTCCATTTCCCCTCTTCCTCTTCAATGGATTAACAGGATTTGGCCGAAGAAGCAGGCAGAAATGAGAAAGTTACCCACACGACCAGCAAGCTCCTGTTGTTGCTTCTGATCGAAATGTTGTAACTTTCGATCCAATAGGAAGGGTGAATCGTAGAAAGGCGAGGTCGAACAGCCCGACGAGGTCGGAGAAGCACGTGAAATGGAGAAAGTTGCTTCACAGCGAGCGGCTACCGTAGCTATTTGCGATCAAAATGTCCTAACTTCCGACTAAACAGGAAGGGAAAGTCGTCGAAGGTGCAAAGTCAAGCAACGCACGACAAGGGGAAAGTACCTTCACAGCAGAGAGCTCCCTTGCTTTCAATCAAGAAGTCGTAGCCTCTGATCCGACCTGGAGGGAACGTCATCGAGGGAGGCAAAGTCGAACAACAACGAAGGGTTGAAGAAGCGCCTTCGCAGAGAGCGAAGCTCCCGTTGTTGCCTCTGATCAAATGTTCGTAACTCCCGATCCCGTTGGAAGGGAGAGTCGTCGAATGCTCGAAGCCGAATAGCAACGAAGGGCTGAAGAACAGAGCCCTGCATTGGGTGCCCATACCCACACCCACCCACGTATGGGCATGGGTGGGTATGGGTATGTACATGGCCTTGTGGGTGGGTATGGGTGGGTACTCAACATCAGGGGACAAATTGATTTACATTACTACTCATCATATGCATGCATTATATTACAGTAATCCTTACTACGTAGTACGCAACACTGAACCGTGCTGCGACTACGATAAATTTTGATATGTAACTTAAAAGTTTGTAGTCAAAGAAAAGGGCAACAAACCTCAATGCCATTAATCCGCGAAAGATTTTATTCAAGAAGCATGGAAAGTGAGTGGGTGTGGGTGGGTATAACATACCAAAAGTCGCCATAGGTGGGTGTGGGTGGGCAAAGCCCGTTAGCGCAAAACGTGGGTACCCAATGGGTACCCAACCAGGACCCCATGTAGGGCTTTGCTGAAGAAGTGACGCAAAGGGAGAGAGTCGAGAGCGAAATAAGCTAAGACCTCATTCCTTTGGGCTATTTAATGGCGCGAGGTCATGCAAGCGACGTGGGGATAAGCGATGTCCGAGTGCGAGCGACGCGCGAGGGATGGCTTCGGCAGTCTCTGAGGTAAGGCTATGAATTTATTTGATTATTATTTTTTTTTTTTTTGTATTACAGGGGTCAACAAAAGTGTCAGTCATCTGATGACTCGGTTAGGAGAGTAGATGTGTTATATTTGGCCTATGTTAAGACATGTTGAAGTATAGTTAAAAAAAATTGATTAGAAAGTATTAGAAATGACCGTTTTTTATTAAATTTAAATGAGAATTTGACTATTAATAGGACATAATGGAGAAAAAGGATTCATGTAGCCGACCGCACATAGTTGGATAAATGTTTGATGTTGTTATTATGTTGTTGTAATTTTGCAATATGTTTAGATTCGTTTCTTTCTTTATTAGATTTAAATAAAAATTTAACTTTTAATCGGACATAATGGCAAAAAAGGATTCATGTAGCATCCCACGTAGTGGGACTAAGGCTTTTTGTTGTTAATTTTCAGATTCATTGAATTGCTTTGAGATCCTCAATTTGCATTGAAAATTGTGCTTGGTGTGATCCCCACAACAATCAATTCCTTCAATGCTCAATTTGTTTTCTACTGACATCATAAATAGAATCTTAAGTTCTATATTCAATCGAGAAATTAATAACTTCAGATTTCTATTATTTGCTTAGACGACAGGTAAAAAAAACGAGAATTGGGAGGATATGAAAGATTTTTTTCCTAGTCTGAACGCTTTCAACTCATATAATTAACTGAAGTATTGACTATTTTTTTTAAAGACAAATAACTTCCAATAGTGATTACAATAGTGCTGGCTATTTCTTCTATAATTTTGAATAAATCAAGCTAATAACATTGGAACCAACGGAAAAAGGTATAAACCTATGAATAGAAACAGAATTTGGTTCTAAAATTCAGGATGAATCCTTTCGTCTTCCTCCCTTAAAATCCATGCTTGTACAAGCCGAGCATGAGAAATAAAAGAAATTTTGGATTAGAAGTAATTTAATGAATACCACAAATGAGCTCAATTTCTTGATCGACATACTTCAAAAAGAAGGTTTTACCATATATTGAATCTCTGCTTATCAAAATTCCCCTCATACAGAATGACTTTTTTAGGTTGAATACGATGGGAAAAGAAATTTTGGCTGGAATGGGACAGCTGTTCGCCCGTCCAATTTTAGTTTTCAACTGTGCAGTATATGGCCGTTGCATGAAGAAGCAATCTGTCTTTTACTTAAAAGTATCACAGCCTTCGGCCTTTCAAAAATACAAAAATAGCCCAACCAAAAATAGAAACGGTCCCGGTGATCCAATGCAGGAAACAGAAGAATTTAATTAATTAATTGTCATTGTACATGTCAAAACATATTGAACATGACGGGAAAAAGTAAAGAACAATTTAAGTATAAAAGAGTTAAAATAGAAGAAGATAGGTACAGATCTCATATGAAGAAATAAAATGGTTGAATGGAAAAAATAATATATATACGACATAAGAATCTTAAGGAACTGTTTAAGGAATGCAAACGACTGCTCTTCAAGCTGAAATGAGCGGATTTAGATCAATGCACTGTAAAAATAAGAGGGTTTAAAGAATCCGAACCAAGTGCCTCCAGCCGATTTTTTTATGAAAAAATAAACGATCTTAGAATCTCAAATCGAGATCGAGCACAAGGCGCTCGCAGCAATGCACGGCGGAGAAACCCTAGAAGGCGGCCTGAGAAATGCGAAGGTAAAGTGTAAGAGGAGAGAGAAAGAGAGGAGCAGCCGCTACAGTGAAGAGCTCTCGCTATTTATAGAAGGCGGAGAGGCCGAGCGGCAGTTGCAGGTAGCCGGTTATTACGGAAATTTGCCATTAGGAGAAAAAGGCGACCGAAATTTGAGACCCGCAGAATCTACCGCGGGATGCAGGTGGTCTGAAGGGGTGAAATTTTTGTTGTTAATATTTTTAGATGAGATGCTCGTAAATTTAGTCACGTGGAGCGCCTCCACAACTTTCATTAACGGCGGCGGTGGGTTCGACCAGTTAGTTGCAGTTCAAACTGTCATATTTCCGAATTTTTATTTGGTCCGGTCACAGACGTACATTCGGCTGCTAATAAAATCGCGCCATACGTTCTCACTATTTACCGCGCGGACCGACAACCCGATCCGAAACGGACCTAGGATGGCTCGGTATTTTTCAATTTTGCTAGGTATTGCTCGGTATTGCTAGGTATTGGTCGATTTTGCTTGGCAGTAACCAATACCGAGCAAATACCGAGCAATACCGAGTTGTACCGAGTTTTTCTAAAAAACTCGGTACAACTCGATATTTCTAGAAAAACTCGATACAACTCGGTATTTCTAGAAAAACTCGGTACAACTTAGTATTTCTAGCAAATACCGAGTTTTTCTAGAAATACCGAGTTTTTCTAGAAAAACTCGGTACAACTCGGTATTTCTCGGTATTACTCAGTATTTGTCTTCACAGAGCGGTATTTCTCGTTATTGTCAAACAATACCTAGCAATACCGAGCAAATACCGAGTAATACCTCGCAATACGCGAACATAGCATTCCCGGGTTCCGGCCCGGGTCAAGTCGTCGGGCCGCGTGGTAAAGAATAAGAGCACTTGGCGACATATTATTGGCGGCCGAATGTAACTCTACGTCCGATCAGAGGACGTAATTAATGTTCGGTCTAGTTGTAAAATGATTTTATGTCGAAACTTATTGGTTTTATTGCGTGTTAAAATATTCTTAGCAATAATAGTAAAAAAAATTAAGAAAATTTACATACATACTACTTTATAACATCCTATTTACATATCCAATACCTAAATTTTAATATTACATGTATATCACCCTATATTATTTTAATATCAAATATATCAATTATATTTCTTTCCTACCACTCATATATTTCATTTCTACCACTCATATTTGGTATGAAAATGAACTATGGGTGGTATGTATGTAATATTAAAATTTTAGGTGTTAAATATGTAAATAGAATAGTATTAAGTGGTATGTATGTAAATCTCCCAAAAAATTATTGTCTTAGCTTTATCTAAGGATCCCAATAATATAGAGATAAAATATGAGTTGTATGAGACATTACGGATATCCAGCATACAAGTAAGAAATTTTCGACTCATCATTGTACGGATATCCAGCATATAAACAGAAGAAAAAAAAAATATCATAATTTTTACGTAAAAAATCCTAGAAAAGGAAAAAAAAAAAACACTGGCCGCACTCGATTGAAATGATTCCACTAGTATTTGATTAGATTACAAGTGACTAACTCGTCCCTGAAATTAAGAAAGATCATATTCTAATAATCATTCGTCGGGTTGAAATCCAGTTATGAACGGTGATTAGAAAGTTGGCAACGTTTGGTGATCAGGAGGAAATCTGGCTTTAATTAACGGTCGGGCGAAAGTTCGCTGTCAGTCACCAGTTGGGCAGAAGCCCAGCGTTAGTCGGCTGTTGGGCAAAAGTTCGGTGTTAGTCGGCAGCCGGGCAGAAATTCGGTTGTTGATGGTATATATCAACCATACACGCAATGGCATGTGTTAATGTTGTTGGCGATGATATGTGACGACGTCAAGGAATCCTAATAAAGCTAGGCAAAAATGCTTAGAGGGTTGTAAATCGGAGGAACATAGTCGGATAATGGTGATTAAAGGACTGTAGTCTGATAATGATAGTGAAACAATCATAGTCTAATGATAGAGATTGGAGAATTGTAGTTGGGTGATGCTAGTAGGAAGATCGTATTCAAATGACACTGGTTAGAAGACCTCAATCAAGCGACAGGGTTGTAGTTAAGTGACAGTGATCGAAAAATCATTTTTGAGTGATAGTTGTATGACAATGTTAGGAAGGTTGTGATTTGACTGTAGCGTTTGTGCAATGATTGAGTAGTGGTTTGATATTTAAGTGGAGCTTCGAGATTCTTTGGGTCGCTGAGCTATCTTATATATTTTTTAGAGTTGCATGCTATGTAAATATAGCCAAAATTCATACCACTCTATTAGAAGACCCATTTTGATTTCATGGATCATAGACTTTTCTTTAACATTTAGGTGCATTGATGATGTTACAATTAAGATATCTTGGGCTCATTCGATTCACATCATTGAAATGTTTGATTTGACTAAAAACATGTCAGATTTGGAGATTATTTTGTCCTCCAAATAGTTTGTTAAAGTTTTCTATTATGCTTTAATCGCTTGATTTAGGCTCATTCAGATCCATATTGATCACTTTTATTGTCATTGGGTTTGTATCATCGTGACGTTCCGTTTGTCTATAAATTTACTAAAATTAGAGTTATTGTATTTAATTTTGAAAATATTCAATTCAAATCTATATCTTTGTGTCTGATTAAGCTGAATTTATATAATACTAATATTAAAATAAATTGGATGCTTTTCATGTGCGTTCTAATGTATTTTGTGTCATAAATTCAAACAAAAAAAATGCTTTCATCTAATTGCTCATCATGGGGCCTATGTGCAAGAGTTTGGGTCCACAGGTCATTCAATTAAAGATAAAAAAACTCGTGATATTATTACTAAATTTTGGTTGGCTATAAGAGAAATGTCGCGTAAAATGAATACTTTAGAGTTAATTAGATGATTGAATATAAATGATGGTGAATACTTTTTTTGTTCGGCTTAAAGTAAAAGTTTAAATGCAGTGTAAAGTCCAACGATGGTTGCTGATGGCGGTAGTGATCAGCGATGGTGGCGTAGGCCGGCAGTCGGCAGTGTGTAACAGCGACTGGCGGTGGGTGATAGCGACCGACGACAATGTTGGGTGGCGAGTGTTGGCTGAGATCAAGAGAGTTTGCTTGTGGTGTAAACAAGTCTTGCTCAAAATAGGGCGAGTTTCGTTTACCTAAAAAATAAACTAAATTGATGTGCACTACATTTAGTTTACATTATTATGTATTTATTTTTCATCCAACCAAACATCAATATTTAAAAGCCTCTGCATTTGAAATACTTTATTTACCAAACAGCCCCTAAATTATTTACCATATGAGTATAATTTTAATTTTCATATTTATATTAATTTCAAAGTTTGACTCATCCATATTAACATTTCATGACATCCCTAATGGCTTCAATTTTACTTTTAGGATAGTTAGCGTGGCAATAAAGGTAAATACATCTAACAAAATTACAAGCTTTGATCATATCCAATTTTAAATAATATTGGATTTTAAAAATAGAGCATTGGTTGAAGATCTTTGTCTTCCTACTATCAATTTCAGCTCGAATAGACTAAAATGCAGGACCTAATTCAGATGAAATAATCTACTATATAATTAAAAAAAACGACAAATATACGTTCTATTCTGTAATTAAAGATTATGGGATTACAATATAGTGAACTTAGATTTCATCTCAGGTACTTATAAGTTATAACAGAGGTTGATGGAGAAGTAGCTAAGCGAGCAAACAGGTGATGTCAGCCAAGTGTTGGGAATAGAACTAAGGTGGTCGAAGTACGATAATCAGATGATGATGATTGGAAGATGCTGGTTGAACAACGATGGACGAGTGACCACAATCAAATGGCAATTAGATAAATGTGAATTATTATAATGGTTGGGTAATAGTGATCGGACAGCTTGTGCTGATTCTTTGATTATAAATTATTACTTTCAATGTTTAAGTGTCTTGCCTTTAAATTAGTCCTAATTAAGCACTAATCCAGCAATTTGATTATGATAGAACCCCAAAAAAATATAAGGATTAAAAAATAATCTCCACCTTATGCAACCTGATGGCTTTTTTTGCTAAATTAAAAATAATAATAATATTCAGCTTGCTGAAATTAGCTTCATGAAATTGGTGATTTGAATCAATCATAGCCATTAAAGGTGCATCACACGGCTGGGATTCAGAATTAGCCTCGTTCTACATATTTTTTCTGGTAAAATATAAAACCTTTCCTTTTCAATAACTTTTAACAGGAAAAAAATATTTACATATACAGACAAATATTTTATTATATTGCATATTAAATACTTTTTTTTATACATATTTATATCAATCACCATAACCATTTTTTACTTTTCCACTGCATAAATTTATGCTTTGTTTTTATTCGAAAAATAATCATGCATGCCATTAATGATTAGGAGTTTTAGATAAGAAATTAAGAGCATAAATTAATGTTGATATCAGCGATTATTGGAGGTTAATTAAGATAAATGTGTAAGGGGAGAAGGAAAACAAAATAGGTTTTTCATTTATAAACTGTACTTATTGAGTGTTGAATGTGACAAATTATGTGAAGAAAAAAAACAAAAAATATTAATGATTTGGTCTAATACACGATTCCTTTTTTAATTAATTAAAATGGATGTAATTTACTAATGATTTTCTGTTATGGTTTAATTTTAATTAAACTAATAGGATAAGTATTATTGCTTTTTATTACTATGTTAAATTTTAAAAATGAAATAAATTACTTTTTATCTATTTATAATAAATTAATTACACTGAGATTTAAAACTTAATATAAAATTTATAAATTTAATGGAGAGAAGCAAAATTCTATATTATTCAAATTAAATCATTTATTTTTTTATCAAACTTAGTTGATTTTGAACATAAATAAAATTTTAAAGCCTTCTTCAAATTTAAACATTAGTTTTCTTAATTAATTGAGCTTAATTAAATGTATATTTAATATTAGTAATTTAAAATGTAAACCTTTGTATTCAACATAATTTAATTTAAAAATTTTAATAAAAAAGATACATTTCACAAGTTATAAGTTATGTAGTTTGGTAAAATTTAAACATTGATAAGAAAATTTTAATCAATATCCCTTACTCTTTATTTGATATTCTCATCAACCTCTAACAATATACATAATTTTTAAAATATATAAAAGAAAAAAAAAACAAATATAATTGTTATGGCAGAAACACACATGGCTTCTAACCTCAATTTAGGCTTAGTTTGGGATAACTTTTTCAATATTTTCTAAAGCAATTTTTTAGCATAAAAATTTTTTGAATTAAAATTTTTTGTACTAAAAATTTACTTTAAAAAGCATAAAAGAGCCGCCCCAAATGAAGCCTTAGTATCAACCGACGCCATAAACTAACCTCAGTGCAAAAATTCCAGCCTACAAAGTTGTCAGATGGTTGAACAAATCTTAGCTCTGTCAATTCCACACCTAAAGAATACAGATTTATTACTGTGCAGCAGGTCTTCTTATACCAACAATGAAGAAACAAAGTTTCACAGAAGAAATCCACCACTGCTATCAAGCCATCGAGTCATTGATATGATCTTCATCGCTTTCTTCATTCCCTTTTTATTAGGACCTGAAAAGCATCCCTTTATGATCAAATACAAAACTTATGAGAAGCAAATGATTCACAATGAAAAAATTATTGCAGGCAGACTCTATATAGTTCTACGTGTAAATTATGGGATCGCACAATTATGCAATCGTAGTTAACTCTATTTAATTAGAATACAAAAGTATATACTTCCATAATCTCAACGTAGAGCCATGCAAATAATATGTATGGAACATTTATCCTAAAAATGAGCCAGAAGACTAAATCTGAGTGCAGTTTAGCTGGGTCAACTTAAGTAGAGCCCAGGCAAGCTCTAAAAAGATTCAACAAGTTTAACTAGGGGTGTCAATTTCTTCGGGTCGTATCCGAAATTGACAAGGCACTATTCAGGTCAACCCGAACCCAACCCGCTTCGGGTCCGGGTCAACCCGACACGACCCGAATGACCCAGGACCATGAGAAAATTGCTAGTTTTCGAGTCAAAAAACAGGTCATACTCCGCATTTTGGACCAAAAAATGGGTCAATCTCGGGTTTCCGGGTTAAAAACGGGTTATCGGGTCAAAACGGATCAATTTTGGGTCACTTTCGGATCAAAGGGTTAACCCGACCCTATTTTTGAAATGGGTCAAATTGTTGAACCCGAACACGACCCGTTTCGAGTATAGATTGACCCTAACCTAGAATTTTTGGGTTGGATTCGAGTCTGGATTTCGGGTCATGTCAAATATTGACACCCATATGTTTAACAAAATATGTGGATGTTCGGACTGTTGGAGGAAGCATTATTCTGTGCGGACGCCGAGCGCCATCCAGAGATCAACCATAATGCATCACGTCACCCCCTGCTCGGTACCCGGCTCGGTAGTGCTCGGTACCGCTCGATACACAGCTCGGAACTTTTGATGTGGCGCATTCTGGTTGGTCTCCAAAGGGTATATCAAAAAGATCGCATAAACAATCAAAGGTGAAAGATGGAAAGACCGGAATATCAAAAAGATCGCATAAACAATCAAAGAAAAGGATCTTCATGGCTGTTAAAATCAACTACTTTACCAGAATTCTTATAGCAGAAAGTCAATGTTGTATAGCCAGCCAAATGGTCACTCAATCCTGTGATGGTAAGTATCAAGAACATAACGGTTCAACTGATCTCCAAATGTCTTGGTGGAGAACATTTCTGCAACATGGAGACGTGCTACTCTACCCATCCTTACAGCAAGCTCGCCGTCGGATAATAGCTTGGCCATGGCCTTTGAGAATTCTGAAGGGGTTGGTTCACACAGAAAACCTGTAACCTCATTCTTGACCGTCTCCATAGGTCCTCCACTGTTGCATGCAATAACAGGCTTCTGTGAAGCCATTGCTTCCAGGGGTACAATACCGAAATGTTCATTCTACAAAAATTGAACAGAAACCAAACTTCATCCTTTTTTAGGGCAAATGGTTTATAGGCGCCAATAAGAGTAGATGCAATTAATGCGGAAGGATAAGTAAGAACAAATAATAAACTAAATATAACATGACTAAAAATATAAAAGAATTTTTTTTTTTTTTTTTTTTTGGAAAATAAAGGTAATATCACATATGGCAGGCAATAATGATAAATGGAGAAAGAGGACCATAAAACTGGCCCTAAATAGTTGGACTATTAACTCTACGCTTCGTTTGAGTCATTTGAGACATTTTAAAACTACTTTTGGTTTTCATCTGGATGAAAAAATTGAACAGCTTTTTCTTTATTTTATCCAAAATTTACTTTAAAGTTGCACACTGCTCACTTTGGTCTGTTGATTGGGAGCTTTGGCTGCCAACCAAGAGGTCTTGAGTTCGAATCTTGTGTATCTAATGTATGTGTGAGTTTGCTTAAATTGGCCTAAATGTAAAAAAAAAAATAAAAAAATTAAAGCTGCTTTGGGAATAAGCAACAGAAAATGCAATTGAGAAAGTAACTCCTAAAAAGTTATGACGGCTAAACAAAAAAAAAGCATAGGCAACTCCAAACGAATAAAGATGAGAATTAGATTTAGAAGAATTAATTGATGTTTCATGAGTTTGCTTCGCAATAAAGATAAAACAGATAAATATACAAAAACTAGTACCAAGGTTAGCAATCTCGTGCTGTTTTTATGATACTGAGGAATTTTCTTTTGGAGAGATGTATACCCACAATTATTATTTTTCATAGAAGATTTGGGGTGTGATTTCAGTGTGTTTTGGTAAGAAATTTGATCTCTGAATGATGACTATAGAATCACTTTTAAGTTTTTTTTCAGTTCCTTTTAAAAGAGACGCGCATTACTTGTCAGCCTCTAGCAGATTTCAAGAGACTGTCTATGCATACAGGATAAATGATTTAGAAAGCTTAAGCAGCAATGACATTAACCGACCATTGGAAAAGAATGCAATTTGTAAGGAACTATCAAGTGTTTGACAGTTCCAACAACTGGTGACAATGTCGACTTTCCTATAAGACTACCACAAAAAAGGGCATACTTTGTGCATTAAGCGTCCCGCCAATGCAATATCATTAGAGATTAAGGTAAACAGGCTTAACTCAGCATTATAGAGACATTGTTTCCAAGATTTGAACCAATGACTTTTATATCACAACCTAACTATTGCTATAATCCCACATTGTAAGGGAATATCATGACCCTGAAGAAATAAAATAAAGGGGATTTGCATAACTAGCACTTAAAATTTTTACATTTGTATATTTAACACCTAAATTTTACTATTTACATACATAACTCTCAATATATCAAAAACACTTCTTTCATTATAATCCATCACACACTAACCGCACTGCTCATCCCACTCTTTAACGGTTGATCTCCATTGCCACCATCACCAAACACATCGTCAGTCTCTGTTGTCCCCCAGATTTGTTCTAGAACAAAACCCTAGATCCCATTAAAATCATTTTTGGCTTAACGCCACCTCCAATATCCGCCACTTCCATTTGTAGCATGTTGCTCCTAATACTCAGCCTCGAATCTACCCCACCTTCATCCTTGACACCATCCTGCAAAAATTTATGATATAAAATACAACTTCCAATCTCCATCCATCTAGCTGCAACTTCATGTCGTCATCGTCCTCATCTCAGATCCATCGACATCACCACATCTTCCATCTCCAACCATCCGGATCATGATAGTTAACTCTGTTAACAAAGTGTTATGATATGTAAATAGTGAAGTTTAGTTGTTAAATATAAATGCAATTATTTTAAGTACTATGTATGTAAATTCCTTTAAAATAAAATATGATAATTTTCCAAATTTACTATATTTCAATAAAGTTATGGTCCAAATAGAGCGGAATGTTCGTGCTTAACAATTGAATGATGTTGTAGGGACTAACAAATTTGGTTGATTAGGACCTTCAAAGTTATTGCAAATATATTAAATTCAATTATTGCCTATGACATAATAATAACATCCCATCAAATGGACTTTCAGATGGGCAAAAAAAAACTATTGAATGATGATGCATGTTATGGAAACTCATAAACGATTAAGATTGCTAAATTAATTATTAGATTTTCTTCCATCTAAAAGAACCACCTTCATGGCATGAAAACTGTATAATGCTTCCACGGAATAAAATAACGTGAATAAAATTTGTGTTCGTTTATTTCTTCTTATTGTTTAAAAAACAAAAAATAGGACTAGGTTTCTTGTGACATTTAAGCACTAGATGACATAAATAAATTGATGAATTATTGTATACTTAGGAAAAATACTGATACATATATTTGGTTGATTGCATAAAAAAATACCAAGAGATGGCTTCCTAAAAAGAATGAGTCATTTTCCATAGCAGAAAAAAAGGGATAGGAAGTCTCAACTAACCTCTGGAGTGTACAAAACACACAAACATTGGGAGAGTAATGCGTTTCTTTCTTGTGTCGAGCAGGAAGTGACAAACATGACCCTATTTGACACTCCATTTACTTCTGCCAACTGTTTAAGCTCTTCTAGGTACTCCACATTTTCATTCAGACGTTTATCAAAACCACCTGAATAAAAGTAGGGTTATTCTATATCAATATACTCATCTCAATTTAAGAAAACACAACATCAATAATAACATCAAGCCTTTATCTAGCTACATGGGATCGACTATATGAATTATGGTTCTCCATTTTGTTCTATTAAAGGTCAAATTCTCATTTAAATCAAATAAAAAAAGTCACTTCCAATACTTTCTAACCAAGTTTATTAGGTCTACCTCTACCTTTCTTAATATATTCCAAATCTAATACACCCTACTCTCCTAACGGGGTCATCAGGAGGTGACGTTTTATGCGACAAAACCATCTAAGCCGACTTTTTCTGATCATATCTACCACTGGAGCTACTCCAAACCTTTTCAAGAAAAAGTGGAAGAGATGGGGAAAAAAATGTTATGATGTCTTATGCCAATGACAAGAAAGAATCAAAGAACTGTGTACAAACAGAATCTCAACAACTTAATGACTGCTGAAAACATTAAATGCAACCACAGCTACCTTTTACATTTTCAACACAAAACAATAAATAAAAAAATATAAAACTACAGCTATTATTTATAATTCAAACACTCTATATAGATCATGTGCCTAGCTTCTATAATGTGGTTTAAGCCTGATGTTCCTTTACTATATTGAAGGATGCAAATGACAACATTCCAAAGACTGTCGCATGAACATTGTAGATACTACTACAGTTTTAGAAAATGAAACATTCAAATAAATAATTGTAAGACAATTCAATTTCTTAACAATTCTTCTTTATCCATCTGGATTGGATAAAGGCTCCCCAAAATCAAGTACAAGTTTAACATTCAAATCCATATAATCCAACATGCTTGTCTCCAAAAAAATATCTAACACATAATTTCTTTGAAACTCAACAACACCAAAACTCTATTCAGCTAAATCAAACCCTAGAGAATACTCATTTTTGCCTAAATCTTGCCAAATCTTTGTTTCAAGATGAATAAAGAGGAGTGGTTTTAACTGATAAATACATTACGTAATAACTAGATTATATATATATGACAATAAAAAATAGATACACCAATCAAGAGAAATATGACAATAAAAAATAGACTGATATTCCACGCTATGAATGATATCAGAACTCCTGAACAATTGTGTAGAATCATTCAAATCATTCAAACTAAGTTTATGAAGATAGTTTCCAGGTCATAGAGAGATAGTGCAAACATCTTGATGTAGGCGCGGGGGGGGCCAAATAATGTGCCTTAGTTTTTGTGTCGATTTTAAGATATATGGTTGTAAGTTTGTTTTGTTTCTCTCTAGATAAGGAAATGGTTTTGATAATTGAGAACTCTCTAAGGAACTAAACATTTTGTAGTATTAAAGGAGTTGGTCAGCATTTAAAAAAAAGGAGTTGAGAGTTGCTAGATTTATCAAAGCTTCTGATGAGCATCAGTTTGTGGCCGTGAAATCATGAGCGGGATAATGCCAATGTTAGGGATTTTTTGCTAGCAAGGAGGCGGCGCAAGTGGAGGTGTCGCCCGTAGTGTAAAACCCGAAAATGTTGTTCGAATGCGCCGCGACAAATTTAAGCAAAATTTCAAAGTCGTCGGAATTCGATGAAATAAATTTTATTAAATTGTATACGAAATTTCGATCAAAATGGTATAAAGAACATATACCAAATTTCGCTCGGTTTGAGAATTAAAATTTGTCGAAGATGGTTTAAGTAAACTTTTACCCTTTCTTCCATTTTTACCCCTCATGAGATAAAAGAGAAGGGAATGAGGGGCACATGCGTAATTGATCCCTTAATTTTCCCTTAACTCTCTCATTTCACATAGGGACCGATTCATTCGGTCCCTTGTTCTTTCCTTCGGCCGAAAGAGAGGAGCGGACGGGAGAGAGGGGGAGACCGTCAGGGGACGCACGAAATCCGGCGGCGGCGGCTATTTTCCGGCGAGCTTTTGGAAGAAAATCAAAGGGAAGGCTTAGGGAAGAAGAGAGGTAAGTTTTTCATGCAAGAAACTTCCCTCTTTCAAGAGATTTTGCTTGGAGAAATTTTTAGGGTTTTTTGAAATTTTTGAAGTTTGTTAAGGAAGAGAGTATATGAAGTTGAGGGAATGTTTTCATGTAAAGAATTTATGTGTTTCCCTAATTTTTTTTAGGTTTCAAATTAGGGTTTTAGCTTATTTGATGGGGATTTCATAGGAAAGTGTTAGGGCTTGTATGTGTGCATACTCTAAAGTAAGAAAAATGAATTTTTATGAAGAAAATTGTAGGTTAAAAAATTTAGGATTTGGTGAAAATTTTATTTTGTTCTAAGAATGATGTTATGAAGGATTTAGAAGCATAATTACCTTAAAATCCAAAGTTTTCCTTAAGAAATTTTGGAGTTTTCACTTTAGGGCTTTCCAAATTTTCAATTTGTAAGCTTTGAGATAACCAAATTCATTTCTAAGAGACTTGGGAAATCTCTAATGAAGAAAAAATGAGAATTTGGAAAGAAAAAAAAATTTATAAATTTTTTATACAATTTTAATCCAAAAATAATTTATTTAAAATCATGAATTATATAGGAATGATGATATATAAATGCTATTCAATATTGTTATTGTTGTTGTTGTTGTTGTTATTGTTATTGTTGTTGTACCCCTTTTACCTTGATGATATGGGTAGGAGGAGTATAATGAGCTTAAGGGGAGTATTTTAGCTATAGCATGTGTTGCATTAGTGTGATATAGTGGTTTAAATTTACATAAGAGGATTATGTTGTAATGTTTCCCTTAGGTTTTGAAAATAAGAATTAAGGAGAGGTTGGTGAAGTGAAGGCTTTCAAAGAGAAATTAAGGTAGGAACCTCTTACCCTACAGAATCATATTCCTTTATATTTTTATTATTTCCTTACATTTTATATCTTTTGTTGATTTAATACATGGCAAACGTATATCTTTAGTTGATTTGATACATGACAAATGTATAACTTTAGTTGATTTGATACATAGAAAATGCATATCTTTAGTTGATTTGATATATATCAAATACATAGTTGATGTTTAAAACTCTAAGCATTTCATAGAAGTTTCTTTCATGCACTTTCTTCATGCTCAAGACAAATGGTTGTTATAAAAAGGCTACATTACATACATATATCTCTATGAAAAGATTATGTAAATGATTGTGCATGTTAAAGACAGAGTACCAAATACAGTGCAAAAGTACAAATATGGATCTTAAGAGCAATACGGAACAATATGACCCTTTGGGGCAAAAGAGGAAAAGAAATGAAAGGCCAAAACGATATTTGTGTACCTGATAAGTACACTCCTGGTAATCTGGTATGGTTGTATAAAATAAAACATGAGTAAGCATATGACATACATAAGATATGACATATATAAGCTATGACATCCATAAGGCACATGGCATGCATATGTCATATGACATACATAAGACACATGATATACATAAGGCATCTGACATTCATAAGACATGAAAACTAGCATGTGTAACAAATAAATCGAGATTTTTCACATCTAGCATATATGTAAATCTTCTTTTATTAAAGGCATGTGAAAATGTTAAGGTTAGAGTTTACCTATTGAGTGTTAGCTTACTCCCTAGTGTTAGAATACTTTTCAAGAGAACCAGCTGCAAAGAATGGCTGACCACCCTTAGTTCACCTACAGTCGTAGAGGACCAGCTGACATATTCTTTTTATGTTTTTCTTAGTAGTAGTTTACACCTTTTTGGATGGTTTAGCATGAATGTTAAGTTTTGTAACCACCTTTGTACATGTTAAATGATATGAAGTGTTTATCATATATTAGGAAAAACTTTTAGAGGCGCTTTTAGTTTCTTGTGGAGTATTTTAGATTAATTCAATGCATGTTTTAAGAAAGGTTTATGTTCTGAACGTCCGATTCCGTTCCCGCCTCGTCTACAAGAGCTCACCAGGCAGGGTCGTGACACGTAGGAAGGTTAAGTTTGTAAATAAGAGATCGTAGGTAGAGGATCTACTCACGAGAGAGTCACAAATAGTGTTTCTCGTCAATGGTGACAATAAAAGTAAACACATCAACTTGCATGCAACAAAGAGAAGGGAGCGCGAAGAGGCATTTGCAAGAAAAAGAGAGAAACATAAGAAAAAAATTATAGTATTGTCTTTTGGCAAGCAAGCAAAAGAAAAATATATCCATACAAAAAAAAAATCTCAACTCTAATGAAAGCCAAAAACATTAAACACAAATACAGCTACTTTTTACATTTCAACAATAGTAAATATAATAGCTACTCTCTGTAATCCCAAGCAAATAAATCAAGACTAAAAAGAATAATGTTTTCCATCATCATTTTGCCATGTCACAAACATTTGGGTCGGCCAATAAAATCTATATGCCAGGGTTAATATGGGCTTCAAACAAGGTTCTATAAAACAGCAACACATATCGTCACTTAATACTTAGAATGAGCAGCATTTAAATCCTATCTCTATGCCACCTAAGATGATGTAATTTACAACAAAATGAAAGCTCAATCAACATATTGGCAGTAAATTTCTTGCCAAATCCAGTATTCCACTTTGTATTTTGTCGATTTTACTACTTAACAAAGGTCATAGATAGGTGCCATTTAATTTCAAAAATCTACTGATCCCCTATTCAGTAATTCCATGTGACACTCTAGTTAGGCCTCAGATTTCTCTCTTTTGGCCTTAAACGTAACAGTATAGCTTTATCATGCCGAAAACATGTTATCAGATGCTTAATAGATTTTAACTAATTTTCCAAACATACCAGCAATTGTCAAAGTTGCCCCATATGAATTAGTACCAGAATAAGATAGCAATGCGAACGCTGAAATTGCCAACTGCAGGTTTTTTTTCCTTTCAAAACGGTTAATTGAAAGAAAATTGGGCCTGCAATAAAAGTAATAATGATGATAAGAATCTAGCATAAGATATCGACAAATAAAGATTTTGCAATGTTCTGACATTGAATGCTACAAGCTACTAGAGAGAAATACAGCCATGTTAGTTACTTATAGCTGCATTGTTCACTGAATTGTGACACATTAACTGCAGGATAAAGAACAGCTGGTTCTATTCCTCTCGAATGAAGGCCTCTGAAAGTAGTGGCAAATGTAGATTTAGTAAATCTACTATTAACAAGAATCAAATTCGCCATACCTGCAAGTACCTTTAATTAGCCAGGGAACTTATCAATGGGAATGCAAAATAAACACTGGGGCACATGATCAAATCAAAGCTAAATGAAATAAAGCAAACCAGTAGTCTTCTCTTCAAGCAGGTCGATTGGTTTGCGGTACATCCTTCTAAGCCATGTGGTATGTTGAGCAAGTAACAAATCTGGAAAATGGCAGTAGAATATTACCTAAGAAACAAACTATATTAAACTAAATATCACAGATAAGAATGTTTTCAAATCAAGTAGGTAGAGAATTTACTTTTCCCGGCCTTTTCAATTTCAACAAAGGAACAACAACAGAAACTTGGTCTGCCAGTATAATGTCGAATGATGGCCACATGAAAAGCACACAAAGGGTAACAAAAATGCATCGAATATAAGCACAGACCGCATGAAACCGGTAGAAAAGATGGCGAGGCAGGAAACTGCCATATACTGCCACCTGAAATTTTCCTGAACAAGAAGAAACCATGGAAATAAGTCGCAGCATTAACTATATAAGGAAAAATGTTGAGACATTCAACTTCATAACAAAGTGCAAGAGCAAGTGTAGAATGAAAGAAAACTTATGCTACTATAATAAATGTGGCGTATAATTTTCCCCATATTAAATCTTAATCTTTCATTTATGATTTCAATCATAATCATGCAATATTGAATAGAAAATCTTAATATGTAATTAAAGAATATTAATTACAAAATTATATTGCTGTTAATTAATGAAATTTTTTTATTTCCTTTAAATTCCATATATTGAAATTCTAGAACTGTAAAATGTAACGTTATGCATTTATTTATACTTATATAATTGCATGTGGATAAATTTAAAATTTATAAAATTTTAAAGAACAAAATTAACTTGTTTTAAAAGAAATATTTAGTAAAATTATCATTACAAGTAATTATAACAATGATCATATTAATAAAAATTTAGATAAATAATCTTAAAACTATTAAATCCCAGTCGTCCCTTGACACTTGATCCTTCAACCAAGATGAGAATCCGTGGGAGGCTCACCTAGATCATGCCAATATTTGTTAAATCTCAGTCGTCCCTTGACACTTGATCCCATGGCCAAGATGGGAATCCGTGGGAGGCTCACGTGGATCACGCTGATATTCTTCCATATTTTGGTGGCTGATTTAGGAAGAATTATATTAGGACAATTATGTGTGATTCTGTATGTATTTGTTTCTTTATTAAGATATCTTGTATAGATCTATAAATAGGGATAGTTTTGTATGATGAAATTAAGCAGCTTTTTCCCTCTCCAAGTATCTAAATTTAATATGGTATCATAGCAAGGCATTTATATCTTCTTCAAAAATGAAAGCGTGAGAGAGGGAGAGCTGGTTCTTGCGTTATGTTCTCTCTTGTGTGCATCCAGGGCAACCGAGCAAGTGCGAGGGCTTCCCCTTTGCGGTCTTCCGTGTACGACTCTCATGTATGCCTACCTGGGGGGCCGAACCGAGTGAAGTATAGGATCAAGAGGGGGAGCGAGTAGGAACTGCATACACGCGTGCCCGAGGGGAGGCGACCAGCCCTCGTGCGTGTGCGAGAGCCAAACCGAACAAGGAACGAGCGGTTGAACAATCCGCTACCCTCAGATATGTGAGATGTACAAGAAGGTTGAAGCCTCCTTCTAAACAGCAGAAGAAGTTGACCTCTCCCAAGATCTCTGCCACCAGGATCAATCCCTCAAATCAGACGAACGCCACTTTGTAACCCACGTTCTCGCCTTCTTCGTTGTCGATGACATAATCGTCATTGTGAACCTTGCCAGTCAAATTTGAACTAAAGTCGGTTCGCTATATTCGAAGCTCACTGATGGAACAGTCCTGATAGGTGGAGTTTCCCAGACGATGTGCAATGGAGAAGATGGATTTCTTGGTGATAAGGTAGTTTGCTACTACGGTCCAGTACTACACTCCATTATAATACTACTTATCATCCTCAGACAAACGACCAAATTGAGATTCTCAACCATTGCATAGAACAATATCTGCGTGCCTTTACCTCTACTACTCAATTATTGTCCATCTTTCTTTGTTGGGTTGAATTCAGTTACAACACTTCATTCCACACTGCTATTCAGATGACTCCTTACCAGGCTTTATATGGTAAACCCCCTCCCTCCATCCTAGCATATATATTATTGACTCATTATTATCTAATTGTACTAGACTATTACAGACTTAAACAGGTAGTCTTGCAATAGACACTCACTAACCCAGAAGATGAAACATAGGAAAAATCTCCAGCTCTTGCTACCTCCTTTCCATCTCTCAACCCTGAGGACAAGGTTATTTTTCATGACAATGGGAGTGTTAAGAAACAACATATTCAATGGGACAAAGACGGTGCAGGAATATTGCAATAATTGGATTCAATACTTGGAAGAACAATCAAAAGACAACAAGAAGATTATAAAGATTTTCAAAGAAGAGGAAAAAAATGAAGGACACAAACACATGTCCACAAAAATAGACAGCAAGCTGTCAAGTACTATATGTATTCATAAATAATGTTTTCATACAATTTTCTTTTATTTACAGTTTTGCTCAGCCGGTCTAATAAATGACTCAATGGGTTTGGTTCGCTGTTTTGTCTATAAATAGTTCTCATATGACTGTAAACTTTTGGATGGAATAAATTATTTTTGTTTTCTCTCATATTTTTCTCTTATGTCTTGGAGTTTGCACCTACTCAAAAGGTGTCTTCTCTTCTTGCTCCATCAAGAAGCATAACACGGCTCCACACAACAAGTCAACGACTTCTTATCTGGTAAGATGATAACTCCTTGCAACGAGTGGGTGACTTCAACATCATCACATAGCAAGATAGGGACCCATCAACATCCGTCCATATGCATGGTGATCCATGAGTATATATATATATATATATATATATATATATATATATATATCCTTGGCTAATACATTTTAGGCTACAAAACTCATGTATCATGTGTTATTTGATTAATTTTCATGTTTAACTTCTCGTATAGGTCGCTTGACCCTCACAAATGGGGTTGAGAGGCATTTTTGCAATGTCACATCTTTATTGTTTGTAAAAAAATAGTAAATCCCCAAAGCTTCTCTCTTTAGATTTTGGCATTTCTTTCTCTCTCTCTCAGTTCATTTTTACTAGCCATTCGATTGAAACCTTGTCAGTCCAATGAGTAAGGTTCTGGTGTCATCCATGAATAAATCAAGATCCAATGTATTTCTTAAAATAACTTTAAAGAGAAGGATGGAATTCTAATCATAGTAAATGGTATTTGTCTATCCATGCTAAACATCATAACTCTATACATAAAACTTCATGGCTCATGCGGAAATATTACTACTTTAATTTCAATATAATCAAGCCCTACGTCTATAAACTATCAATTATTACACAATAAATTTAAAATCAATTGTGATTAAATACTTATAGCTTGTTAAAAGAGAAAAATGAAAAAGACGACATTTTTTATAAATTATCAAACAAATACAAGCAAACAAGTCCTTCGCTTTCTCTTCATGTCTATATATATATATATATATGAAGAGAAAGAAAGAGAATATCCTTAATAATGAGGAAACATTAAAACAATAAATAATATGAATTCTTACGATAAAGCAATTAGAGCATGTGATCATTTAGATATGATGATACTCCTCAACAAACTCAATGTGAGATAGAAAAAGTTAACTAGAGTTTTAAAATAGCAATGATCAAAGATGCAATCAAAAAATTTTTGTAGCCAAAACATTGCAAGGGTCACAAAATAAATTTAATCAATTGGTCAGAGAGAGTAATATGAATCGAAACAACAAAATTCATGTAAGGGGAGGCACTAATAAAATCCTTGAATGGAGAAAATATCAATAACGAGCATTGACAAAGAGCATCATCGCAAGGGATCTAATAGAGAACATTGACTAATTGAGAACAAAGTTCATCACTGCAAACGCCACCGAAGAACTAAGGAGATTGAAGAGGTGTATAGATATGGACCAAATGACTTAGTGGTTGACAATAAAGACTATAAACTAAGAAAAAGTCAAATCTAGAGTAAAAAAATGGATGGGCAGATTTATGTTGCAATGTGAGTCACAATTTAAAGGCAACTAGGCAGACAAATTTAGAGTCGTAAGAACTATTATCAAGTTAAAAGAGATATAATAGGGAAAGACACACCTGTACAAGTAAATATCTACTTATACACAAGCAAGAGAAGAAAATAATAAAAAATAAATGAAATGAAAGAATATCTCAATATCAGGAAAATATTAAAATAATAAATAATATAGACTCCTATTATAAATAAATAAGCATATCTGAGAATTTTGACATCATAGCATGACCAACTCTACTTACGTTTTCGATTGAAAAGATTTTTTTTTTCAAATCCATTTTCAAAGCAAATGCCCTTTAATATTTGTCTAAGAATCAAAGGATCAAGTAATGGGAAGTAGTAAGCAATCACAACATTCTTCTCGAGAAAGAGTAGCGGTGCTTGAGACTGTGGGGAAAGCTATGAACAAGAAGAACAAAAATCCAGAATTGTTCATTATCCATTTTCAATACAAAAACAAAAAAAAATTAAACACCTCACCAGACATGGTTTCCTCAAAGCAACGGCTTTTGTCATGGTGAGCAGTAAAAACATGAACACTATGCCCATGTGAAGCAAGTTCAACAGCTGCATCAACAATTAATCTTTCAGCCCCACCTACATACAGAAAAAACTATATTTTTATGCATGAAAAAAGGCAAGAGATCACAATGCTTGCAAGGGATAATTGAGGACCACAAGGATTCATTGCAATCTTGTATGAACGAAGAGAAAACTCCTCCTAAACCTGTATATATGTTTATTTTCTGCAATATATGCTCATATCATTTGTTGAGATGAAAGAAAATGATTCTCAATAGCATCGTCTTTCTCGGTCTTCTTGCTAATTGTTAGTTAATAAAATCATCATTTACATAATTCAAGAAAACAAGCTAGCTGAGAAAAAGGAGGAAACAACAAAACAATAACAACAAACAATTTCTATCTTCCAAGAGCAAGGACAGCATCAGTCCTAAAATATATGTGAATGAAGACATCACAAACAATGAAATATAAGCTTTGTTTTTTCTTTGAGAAAAGAACATCTAAGCTCTGTAATGATATTAAATTACATTTCCTTACAACATTCCATGGAAAATCCAATCTTTTATTCACATTACAGCTATCTTTCCAAATTCCACCATTTCACCTATATCTAAATCTGTTTTTCAAGTGAATCAACAAAATAGAAAAGCATTCCTTCAAGTAATTTCCTTATGACATGGACATAGTCACACTTGCAAATCTTTAGCAATGTAATATTAAGTCAGGATTTGGAAAATTGTTGACAATAATCCATGGGTCAACCAAAAACATTTCCATTAGAGCTCTGTTTTCAAAAGCGTTAACACCACCACAAGAAGAAAATCCCATACAAATACAGCCTAAAGAAGACACAGACTCTTCTCCCAAACATAATATTCCATGTTATCAATCTTAATTGTATAATTCAAAAGCAGGAAGGCATACCCACAACCTCTGGCACAAAAGCTCAGCCACCTAACACATGGCTGTAGGCGTATGCAGCAGCATTATTAAAGCAACCTAATCTCCTGCTCAAATCAGTACTGATACAATTCAACGGAATCAATATAAATTCTCAATATAAGAAGACAATCTTCCTATTTTTATATGGCATTTAAGCAGTTCCCTATGAACTCTAACTAATCCCATTAGGCTCCTGAACTTTGATACCATTTGACAACCAGCCTGCTTGTATAATTGTACATAAACTTTGCATGGGAAATGCTCCCTACTCTACCAAAAAATTAATCTCCCTACAAAATTATTTCCCCCACCCCCCAAAAGAGAAGTTACCAAAAAGCATGTGATTTTTATTTTAAAAAGTGACTAATTTCTTTAATAAAAAATAAAAAGCGGGATTATATATAAAAGTTCAAGATGCATACCTATTCCAAGGTCAGGATGAATGATTGCCACTTTTAGCTTCCGATGCCCTTTATTCTCCATGCTCCGTGCCTCTCCAACTTCAGTTTCTCTAACGCAAACTGCATGGATAAACGAAGATTTTAGTGATGCAGGACGCCGCTACTTCCATGCATCTCTTCTATTTTAGATGTTCTTTTTTGTTTTAGTATAGTCTCGGCACTTTCTATTTTGGGAGAAACCCTAGCTTATATTTGTACTACTTATGACTTTGAAGGAGATAGAAGATAATTTTGGCTCCTAAAAATAAATTCCAGAAATGTATTTATGTTTGTTATCACTATTCTTCTTTTCCTTGTATAGCTTCTATGCTAGAGTGACAACAGAGTTGCAAGTTGGAGCCACAGTAGATGGAGGCAAAGGACCAGCTATCGACAAAGATCGCAGTATGGAGACCTTACGGGCTGCTAAATCAGGCACACGTAGAGCATAGATGAGCTCAACACCGTATTCCATCGTTTCTCAGTTGAGATGCGGTGATAGCATAAAACTTTCCATACAAAAAGTTACTCAAATCCGGCCACCAAACCAATGGGTTGGGCAACCATATCTGCAACCCGTGAAACACCTACGGTGAATCGTGACAAATGACAAACTCCATGGCTCCCTCCATTGGCACAATCAGATATCCTAGAATCCGTCGTTGAATCAGACATCCGCCATCGATTTAACCTGTCAAACCCAGATTATGTAGAAAATATCTAAATAAATACCCCACCGCATAGAAGGAATGATTGTCACAAACTAAACTATAATAAGTTCCAAGTGAAGCTTGATATCCCATTTCGATAGACATCTACATAGACAAGATTACCTCAGCTGTGAACACTAAATTGAAATTTTATTTAAATATATGAAAATCCCATCAAATAAGCAAGTGAGGTATGTTGCTTGCGAATTGAAAGGGTGAATGGAACTCTTACTGTTATGATGATGGAAGGGTAAGGGTTGTGTTCAAAGCTGGTTTAGAAAAAAAAAAACAATTTTTGCAAAGATATTTCTTACCAATTAATTTTGAACAAATACTATACATGTGACATCAACATTGCTCTGAACGCACAAGGTCTGTGAGTGAATATACGGAAAAAATCAATAGGCTTAGTGCATGAAATAATTTGTATGAATCCAATAATCAATTGTTCAATCAATACATTGACAATCTCAAGGAAGCAAGTTAAGATAAATTAGAGATGAACTCAATATGGTTTCAATCCCAGGACGTAAACTTCGCATACAAGGTCAAGTTATAGGCTTATAGCTCACTTGAGCTTAAGAGGGAACTCCATTCTAGAAACTGCACAATGAGCAGCACAAATGCACAATTGAGCAGCACAATGATGGCTGCAAATCATTCACACAATCAACAAATTATAGCACCCTTCAATTCCAACATACCAACAAATCTCCCGCCCCGAAACACACAAAATCACTGGGAAATCAAATATGCCCACTCAAGAGAACATGATGCAGGACTAAGTATGAGATGCTTTTAATTCATTTGGATTTTGCACAACTTGTGATTAGAATAATCATAGAACAAAACTACTAGCAATTTAAAATGACAATTCAAAATAAATAAGAGATCACATTCTCTTAGGCCAAGTTACATAGCAAAAGAATTGGAGCCGACAAAATAAATTCAGAAAATAACATAATGACAAGTAGTAGTTCCAAAGAAATGCCTAATCTAACAATAAGAGTTAATTGGCATAAAGGCGCACTCAAACCCTACACTTACTAAGCTTTAACATGAGCATTATGGAGTCATCCTTCATGACTGTGAACAAATCTAAGAGAAATTAGACTTAGGAAATATAAGGAAAGGAGAAAGAAAGAACCTTCGTCAAGGAGCGGTGGATATCCTTCATTTGATGCCTTCGAAGTACTCGTCAATGGCTTCTACCAAGTAGATCAAAGTGCGCTTCAAGTAATCTTCGACGGTGAGATCAATCCTTGGATTCACGTCGAAGAAAGTAGATTGTAGGATGTCGACGAACCGTCCTCGTCCCATGTTATGCCATAATCAGTCTCTGAATCCGCCATTCATGGGTGAAGGAAGACCGATCTCTTCTCCAAAATCTGAGAGCAATTTCAAATTTCTTTGTTCCCAAAACCTGAGAGGAATCTCAGATTTCTCTCTTGAGAAAATAGTGGTAGGGGAAGGAAGATTCAAGTTGGGAACTCAAGTGAAGATTTGAGGGTGGGGAGGGGATTTGGAAGAGAGGCAACCCAAGGTGAGGCCTTGGGACAATTCGGCCAGCAGCAGGTTGAAGTCCAAACTTTTCCCAAAGAGAAACAATGCTTTAGGAAATAATTCAGTAAGGGAGCCACCCGGGATGTAGAGGTAATTAGGGATTCATTTCCTCATTCTATTCTCAGTTATGGAAAGTAAATAAAGGCTTGGGCTTTTGAAAATTTCGGTTGGTTAGAGAGGGAAAATATTTCCAAAGAGAAAAATTGGGTTTTA
Source organism: Dendrobium officinale (assembly GCA_019514585.1). Taxonomy (NCBI): domain Eukaryota; kingdom Viridiplantae; phylum Streptophyta; class Magnoliopsida; order Asparagales; family Orchidaceae; genus Dendrobium; species Dendrobium officinale. The sequence continues at coordinate 89,533,351 of CM033683.1, forward strand.
GGAAAAAATTCATAATCCAACCACTAAGGGGGCCGGCAGCATTGATGGCCAAGTTGGCATTAATAAAGAGAGTTTAAGAGTTTCTTAATTTAACCAAAAGAAATAGGAAAGGTATTAATTAACTCCTCTTAAATTTGAGATTCAAATAGGCTCTAAATTTGGAAACTTTCCTAAAATAAATTTCTTAAATTAGGAAAGAAATTTCAAATTCAATTTTTGTTTTCAAATTTGAAATTGCATCTTCCCAAGGTAAGAATAATTATTTATGGAAAGGAATCAAGAGGTGGTGGAGTCTTGGGGGGGAAATCCCAAAGGGGAGCAAGGAGGTTGGCGGTTTGGGTGGGGAAACCATGGGTGAGGTGAAAGGGAAGGGGGTCGGGTGGTAGGTGGAGAGGGAGTTGGCCGTGGGTTTGTGAGGGGCAAGAGGAGCTCGGGTGAGGTGGGGGTTGGTCGGCTATGGAGGTGAGGGAAGAATGGGGAGAAGGGGAAGAGAACCAAGAGCCATCGGTTGTGACTGTTTGGTACGACGGGGTGGCCTCTCCTAGGCTCCACCAAACTCTCTAATTCTCTCTCTCAAGCTCTCTCAAAAGCTCCAAAAAAACAAGCGCATGAATTTTCTTCTAATTCATTCATTAACTCAAAATAAAAGATATGAGGCTATAAATAGCCAAGTACAAAGACTCAAGAAAAATAAAAGACCAACTTGCCCTTTGGGCTCACACACGACAATTCCCACTAAATGGGTACAAACGGAAAAACCAAAATGACACTAAACAAATAGAAAATACATGAATAATAAAATAACATAAATGAATCAGAAATACAAAGACTCGATCGTAGCCGTAGATCAGCGGCCACGCCTCTGATAAACCTTCCACGAGCTGATGTCCCCATCAGAACACTTATGCTAAACCAAGTAACCTAAAATGCTTTCGATGTTTCCGCCAAGATGTGAATCCAATGAATGTCCTACAAGAAAGCAAGTGAAACATCTTGAAGGCAAACCTAAAGTTGAACAACCAGGTACCAATGTTACTGCAGAAACTGGCATGAAGAGACCTTCATAGTGATGAGGGTGAAGCTATAATCTGCATTTTGGAGAAGCTCTAGATTTCTCCTCAAAAACCCCTCACCTCATAGAGGGCATGCCATCTTTTGAACCAAATGTAATATCAACGGTAAAGTCTAAAAACTCTTAATCAATAGTGGGTGTACTAAGAATATAATTTTGCAATCATCCATTCAATCTTTACATCTTAAATGGATCGACATACTAATCTCGAATGTGTATCGTGTCAGTTTCTCCATCAAAAAATATTTTGTGCGAAGTCCTATGCAATGTACTTGACACGAACGTGTGTCATCTCATCTTAAGCCGAATATGAAAGTTTGACATGGTTTCCTCATATGAATGTCATTCTAATGCCTATTCCTTTGAATGTGATGTCAAAAAACTTAGGCTTCTTAAATCGCCAACCGCTAGTGGTATGAGGAAAACTATGCTCTATTTTTAGCATTGGATCCTACACTACTTAACACTTACAAAGAAACTTCCTCTATATATGCTTTAATAATAGCATAACTCAATTATTCTACAAGTATTGATCCTCTACCTAAGGGTGTCCGTGCTTTGCCCAAACAAAGTTCGAATATTGTTCATGCAAAATTACCATCTCAGCTACCACAATTGCAATCCATTCAGCACCAAATCGATCTGACACTAGGAGCCTCCTTGTCAAACCTTCCCCACTACAAAATAAGCCCTAAAGAACATAGAATTTTGCGAGACATGGTGGACAAATTCATGGACACACAACTAATTTAGTAAAACTTAAGCTCGTGTGCCCTGACATTGTTCATGCTCAAAAAAGAAAGAAGTTGACATATTTGTGTCAATAATCACACCACAGATAAAATAAAAATTAAATATTGTTCACCAATGCCATAATCAAAAGACATGATGGATAAGCTAGATGGTGTTAACATATTTTCTAAATTTGATTTGTGTAGTAGGTAGGCATCATCAAATACACATTTAGCTGGAGATGAGTGGAAAACATTGCTCAAAACTCGTGAAGGCCATTATGAATGAAAGTTTATGACTTTTGAATTGTGGAACACGCCCACCACATTTATGATGCTTTTGAATGAGATACTCAAACCTTTCTTAGGATCATTTTGTGTCATATATTTTGACAATATCCTAATCTTTAGGACTTTTTTATGATCACTTACAACATTGACAAGCATATTTATCACCCTACACAAACATAAATTGGATCTCAACTTATACAAATGTGAGGTCTCCACTTCCTTGGCTATATCAATAGAGTGATGGGCATCCAACTAAAGCAAAGGAAAGTTGCGGTTGGGAGGATTAGGGAACACCCACTCCATTTTTTATGTTTGCCGCTTCCACCGCTTGGCCAAATTCTACTGCCAATTTATGTGGGATTTCAACATCATCATGGTACCTATCAGTAACTATCTTTAACTAAAAGAGTTCACCTACTCCAATTACTAGCAAAACAATTTGGAAACCATCGAGAAGCATGTTGAACAAAACACTAGTTTTAGCTATTCATAACTTGAGAAATTGTTCCACATTGACACGAATGTCTCAATTATCGGCATTGAGGCAGTTCTCTCACAAAAAGGCGGACCTATTGAATTTTAGCAAGAAGCTCAGCACCGCAAGACAAAACAAGATAATTTATGAACAAGAATTATACATCATAACCCATTCGCTCAAGCATTGTAACAACATAAAATGCATCAAGAATTTGTGCTATGCAACAACAAGCACGCATTACAATTTCTCAATTCAAGAACTACGATATCTTCTTGCAAAGGTTTAGCTTGTGTTTAAACAAAAAGTAAGTTCCCAAATAGGGTTACGCCTTAAACCGATTCTCAGTTTCCTACCATCGCTGCAAGAGGAAATTACTAGTTATGAGTCTATGAAGGAACTCCATAGTAGTTATTGATTTCTCTACATGTCCCAAACTCTATTTGGAGGACCCAAGTCTTGACTTTGTTTTAGGCTTACCATAAATCAAACATGGAGCAGATTCTATCATGGTCGTTGTTAATACGATTTTCAAAATGGCACATTTCATCACCTATAACAGACTTTCGATGCCCTTAATGTATCCCAGCTCTTTTTACATATGATCATGAGATAACATGGGCTTCCTCATATTTTGACACCCAACGGGAAGTAAAATACATGAGTTGTTTTTAGCATGAACTTTGGAAACTATTAGAGATAGACCTCCATCTAAGCTTGACTTACCATCCTTAAATTGAAGGGTAAACCAAAGTTTTAAGCCTACTTTGGGAGAAATGCTATGTTGTTTAGTTCAGAGTCATCCAAACTAATAGGGCAAAGTCCTTGGTCAAGCTAAGTTAGCCTGCAATTCAATTTCTAATTGATCGATTGCCAATGTCCAGTTAGCATTTTCTACACTAAATCATTGAATCATACAATGTAGTTTTACCAAAGTGAACAAATTAGCTAAGGAAATGGTTGTTGGATTTGATAAAATGTTACAAAATGTTCGGTCAAAACTTAAAACCTCCAACGCCAAACATAGGTGAAGCAAATTTTTTATGGATGTGATCTCATAATTGTCCATCTTTGGAAAGAGTGATAACCTCCCCGCACTTGCTCCAAATTGAGCCCGTGAAAGCTATGCTCATTCACAATAACTAAGAAGACCAATGACAATGCTTATGTTGTCACTCTCCCACTTGAGTTAGACATCTCCCCAACCTTCAACGCCTCTAACATCTACACATACCACATACCACCAACCTAACAATTCCACTGTACAACTCACCTCACTTGAGTTGACTCCATCTGAAGTAGAGAATAAATGATACAAGACGCCACTACTTCTATTCTATTATGACATTTCTTTTACATACATTAGTCATTTCTTTATATCTCTTATATCGTAGCAAATCTTTTCTGTTTGTACATCCCCGGCACTTTCTGATTTGGGGCAGAAGAAACTTTTTTTGTTAAATTTGTATGCCTATGACTTTGGGGGAGATAATTTTGGCTCCCTAAAACTAATTCCAGCGACAAATTTGTGTTTGCTCGCTCTATCTTCTTCTCCCTTTTCAGCTTCTACGCGATTTGGCTATGCTCGGATGGGACCCAACTAGAGAAAGAAATCAATAACCATGATGCGAACTGAATACTTAATATCCAAAAATTAAAACATTAGATGAAAAATAACATCTTTATCATCAGAAACGCACCTGCAACGTCCGCGGCACAGCACCAGTTATAACGCTAGAATATTTGTCGTAAGGATGGAACTCATGCTGATAAAATAGAGGAAAAAGGGATACATACGGAGCACTAGGAGAAAGAGAACTAAGGTGCTGTTTGGTAGCAGGATTTGAACAGGATTTAAGGTGCCAACGGCAACACAATGACAACTTTAAAGAACACACATGTTAAATCGGGGTTTTCCTCCGTTTTACGTTAAGGGGCTGTTTGGATGCAGAATTTAACAGAATTTATGCCAAATCCTTCCAAACGGGGTTTGAGCGCCCGCTAAATCTCACGACGGAATAAATCCTCCGTCTCCCCTTTGGACTGTAAATCCCGGATTTAGAAAATCCTGAAATTTCGCAGATTTAGGGGATTTGGCTGAAGAAGCGCGCGAAAGGGAGAAAGATAGTTACCTTTACAGCGAGCGAGCTCCCATTCCGAAATAAAATGTTGTGACTTCCGATCCGACAGGAAGGGAAAGTCGTCAAAAAGGAACGAAGTCAACAAGCAACGAAGGAGCCGAAGAAGCGACTCGTGCAAAACTCTTACCTCACGCGAAGCAGCGAAGTCGAACAGCAGCGATGAAATAGAGAAGACGAAACGGAAAGATATTAATCTAATTTAACTTAATTAATATAATTTAAATTATTATTATTAAGTAAATTAATTAAATAATTAGTGGTATAATTAATGCATAAATTAATTATCAAACTTAGCTTAATTAAATAATTAATAATATAATTTGAAAAAAATTATTAATTATATAATTAACAGTATAAATAATAATGAAATAATTAATGAATTGTAGAATACTTAAATAATTAATAATATAATTTATAATTAAAATTAACTAAATAATACTTAAACAATTAATTAAAGTATTATTAGGATTATAATTTAAATAATTGATTATTTCAAAAATAATAATTAACTAATCAATCAAAGAATTATATAATTAAATATCAAATATATCATTATATCATTGATGGTAAGTAAAATTAAAATTAAAATTAATGTGTAATTTGCACTTAACTTATAAATTAATTCAAAACATATTATAATTAATTTTTAAATGAGATAATCTTCTTAAATTTAGGATTATGTTGCCAAACAGATTTACCTAATTTAACAACTATGTTGCGAAACGATTTTCAGAATTTAACATGTCATGATTTATTAAATCCGGATTTACATAATTTAGTAAATCCAACTAAAGTTAAATCTTACTTGTTGTCAAATAAGCACTAAATCCCAAAAGTATTGGATATATTCAACTATGTCCACAAGTCTCACAAACTCTTAATTATTTACACGCCGCTTGTCCGCCGATGCCTTCTCCAATGAGCTCCCGTTACGACTTCCTCAATTATTTGTCGTCGAAGATCTTCTCTAGCGAGCTCCCTTTACGATTTCCTCGGATCTTTGTCATTGAAGGTTTCAAAAATTTGGGGCACCAGAATTTCGAGAAGAGACGGATGGGCTGTAACATGAGTTCTTGTGCTTTGGATGTTGGTATGAGCAGGGAGGAGCGGAGATCCGTGGCTGGTACCTGAGAAGAGGAAAGATTATTAGCGAATGGAAATGAATTTTCAAGGAAAGTAACATGTCGGGAGATAAAGAATTTGTGTGACTCCCTGTCAAGGCATATGTAGCCCTTGTGCCTGTCCGAGTAGCCCATGAAGACATGGGATCTTGATTTTGGATTGAATTTCGTTCGTGTATGTTGTGGGAGAAGAGGAAAGCATTCATACCCAAAGATCCGGAGATGTTTGTACTCGGGTGCAGTGTGAAATAGAAGTTGCAAAGGTGATTTGTTGTAGGTATTTGGAGACGGCATTCTGTTAATCAGATAGACTGCCGTGGCGCTTGCCTCAGGCCAGTATTGGGGCGGCATAGATGCTTTGTGGATGAGCGATCTGATTGTCTCCACAATGTGGCGTTTCTTGCGCTCTGCCACCCCGTTTTGCTCGGGAGTATAGGGGTAGGCCAATTGATGGCCGATTCCTTTGGAAGCCAGAAACGATTGCATTTGATGATTATTGAATTCAGTCCCGCCGTCAGTCCTGATAGTTTTAATTTTGCAATTCGTTTGATTTTCTATGAGCTTTGTAAAAGTTATAAACGTAGTGGTAACATCTGATTTATGCATAATCGGGAAAAGCCAGGTATAACGTGAATAATCGTCTACAAAGATGACAAAGAAACAAAAACCACGAGTGGAGGAGACCGGGGACGGTCCCCAAACGTCAGAGTGCACAATTTCAAGTGGTGTGTGCGTACGGGAGCTAGAAGTCTCGAACGGAAGCTTATGAGTTTTACATTGAATACATGTAGTACAAGGATTATTCGAATTTAAAATACGTAAAGTCGGATTGCTTTGAGCAATGCGTTGCATAGCCCTGAAATGAGGATGGCCCAGCCGATCGTGCCAAGTGGGATTTGAGTTATTGGATGCTTGATAGGCAACTTCTTGATGTTGGGTGGTGCTCGTCGGTGTGATCTTGTATAGACCGGCTTTACATGGACCTCGTAGGAGCTGTTGATTTGTCGTCAGATCCTTACAAACAAAACCAGAGGGATCAAAGGTAATTGAGATATTGTTATATTTGACAAGTTGCGAAATAGATAGAAGGTTGTAAGAAATGTTAGGAACGTGAAGCAAGTTTGATAAATAAAGCTTACGATTCAGGGTGGGAAGAATACCCGTGCCCGAGTGAGCAATAGGGATGTTTCTTCCATCCCCGATGAAGATGCCGTCGGTTCCCAGGTAGGGGGTGGATTGACAGAGGTTGTCACTTGTGTTCGTCATGTACGATGAGGCCCCGGAGTCTAAGTACCAATCTTGAGAAGGAGCTTCAGAGTTTGCCACAAGAGCGTTGTTCTGCTTGGGTGTTGGCGTCTGTGGAATGTAGTTGGTGTTCATTCTATGCCAGCACACGTTGGACGTATGCCCCTTCTTGGAACAGATTTGGCAGATGGAGGCCTGTTGCTGTTGCCGGAGCGAGAGTTCAAGTTCGGGGCTTGAGTTGGACGGCCTCTGTTCCTACGACCACGTCCCCTGCTTGTATACAGAGCGGCTTGTTGTAGCGTGTCAGTGGTGATACGGGCGGCATCGGCATTGACATGTATTTCTTCGCTTATTAACATTGCATAGAGATTTTCGAGTCGAATGGGGAGGGGAGAATTTCGGACGTATGTCTAGAAGAATTGATATGCTGGAGTCAAACCATTCAAGATATGCAAGATAATGTCTTCAGAGCCGATGGAGGAGCCGGCGGAGGCGATTTGATCGACGAGTTTCTTGATCTCGGTCAGGTATTGGTTCATAGAGAGATTTGTAATAGATACATGATGAAGTTCGTTTCTGAGCTGTATCACCTTGGATCGAATGGTGGCCTGGAATTGGCTTTCAAGAACTTGCCATATTTCGTAGGTCGTATCGAGATGGATGATATAGGGCAGCACCGTCGGAGAGATTGTGGAGCAGAGAGCCGCTTGAAGATTCTGATCGGTAATACACCAGTTCTTGATGGAGGAAATCGTCGATGGATTGGATGCTTCGCCGGAATGACTGGGCGGAGCCAAAAATTGTTCGAAGTCGTTGGCGCGGAGAAGCTTGAGGATTTGGTGACGCCAAATCGGATAGTTATTGAATGATAATTGATGCGGGACGAGGGTCTTGAGATTGGACACAACAAATTTGAGTGAATGAGAGATTGGGGAGTTTTCGATCGGAGTGGTAGACGGCTGCTCGGTGGCTGATGAGGAGGCAGAGTGGGAGGTCGTCATCTTTGAAGAAAGGAGAATATGAAAGGCCTGATACCATGTAGAATTGGTATGACCGGAGAGAGCCAAGAAGTTTGGCCGGAGACGTAGAAGAATAAAAAAGAACATTGGAATTAATATCTTGTATTATTCAATCTTTCATCAGTACAGGTGCTAGTATAAATAGGTGAGTAGGCTATTAGTAGGGTACACGTGTGGGTAGCCTATTGGTTATAGAGAAAAGCTAAATGCTAAGCAGCTATCCTAATAAAGTACACCTAATATTATTTTTGATATAATTTAATAATTTATTGAATTATTAATACTATTTAATATTAATTACATATAATATATGCAAACAAACTCATGAATTTTTTAATTCATTTGTTAAATGAGATGATTATATCTTCAAAATTATTAATTTAAATCATATACATTTAGTTTTTTGTGATCATTTAAAAATAAATAAATAAATAAATGATAATGAGTAAATGAGATATCTTAAAGATATTTTACTTATTAGAAACACAATATTTCATAGAGATTAAAGAATTGAAAGATATTAAATGAAAATGAAAAACTAATTGGTTTGGATTTAGGTTTCACCTGTAAATTTGGTTGAGAATTAATTGTGAGAAATATATTTTTATTTAATTGATGAGTGACTGTATTTGTTTCTACTTTCTTGTAATGAGAGGAAATTGCCTTTCTTTAAATTGATCTTTCTTTATTACATTTATTAAGTTTAAATGAAAATTTAACTCTTAATAAAATATAATGAAGAAAATGATTCATGCAGCTAATACAACGTAGTAAGATAAAGACTTAATATTGTTGTTGTTGTTATTGAATAAGAGATGGTGGGTCACAACAATGACCCAATAATTTCTTATTATTATTATTCATTAGAATTGTGAATATAAATAGGGTTGCAAACGAACTGAGCGTTCGACAAGCTACTCGTGGTTCGGCTCGATAAGTACTCGTTCATGTTCATTTGATACGCCAAACGAACGAGCTTGAACAATTTTGATTAAATACTCTATAACTAAATAAATGAGCTTGAACAACCTGGCATTTAGTTTGTCTATGCTCCTAAAATAATATTGTTTAATGCTCGTAAACAAACTCATTAATAAGTTCGATTAGAGCTCTACTAAGAAGCTCGATTACAACTATATTAGAGTTCTAAAAAATATATATTATTAAATTTAATAATTTAGTAATTTATTTTTACTAACCCATATTAAAATCATTTTATTGTTTATTTTTACTTCTTGCATCCTCCTAAAATCGCAAATAGACCACTCTCTGAACAAATATAAGATGAATCATATATCGTTTGTTCGTGAACGAGCTTATTTGGTAGCTCGAAAATACTAATTAGATATGTTCATGAACAGGCTCATTTGATAGCTCAATAATACTCATTAGAGATATTCGAGAACGAGCTTGTTTGATAATTTAAAAAACTTTGCTAAATATGTTCATGAACCTGCTCGATGTAATTATTTGTTAGAAGGCTCGATAAGGCTCGCTTTGTTAAGTTAATGTACTTCTAGAAGTAAAGCTCATTTATAGCTTGATAATGCTCATTTGTTTAAAGCTCGATAAGCATGAAATGAATCGAACAAGAACCAAACATGAACACCCATTAGTTTAAACCAACCAAACTTGAACACAAACAAAAACTCTAATGGAACTTGAACAAGCCGATAATAAACAAACTCAAACATGAACGCGCATGTACTAGACTCGGCTCGGCTCGTTTGCAACCCTAAATATAATTATAAAACATAAGATACACTTTGAGTTTCAATATTCTCTATTGAAATTTAATTATCTATGATTACATTGAATCTTGATATGTTACCAAAAATCGTGTTGACCGGGTACAAATCTTGATGCATATTTGACTTACAAACTTCCAAAATTAAATTTGGGACAATATAAACTCTGATTTATGCAAACTTATAGTCAAACTGAATGTCTCAATGAGACGGATCCAACGACACCAAAATTGGTACAATCCAAACTCAAATGGGCCGAAGCATATTTCGAAGCTTTAAAATATTTATTGGGTGATCAAACGATATTCAAATATAACATACTTATAGTCAAATCAAGCGACTCGACGAGAAAAAATCCAATGAGCCCAAAATCACTTAATGTCAACTGATATATCTCCTCCTTATTATTGTCGTCAAACCTCCACCAGTGGGATTATGCATGACCTTCGTTGCTCGCTGAAGGTACTTCAACTTCAATCGCCCAACTATGGTCCTTCTGATCTTCATCGATCGTCATCTATAGTTCTTTCGACCTTCTTCGCTAGCTGACTACCATCCTTTGACCTTCGTCGCTCGCCAACTACGATCTTTTTGACATCCATCCCCCGTTGAATATAGTCTTTCTTACCTCCATCGCTCAATCACTACGGTTGTTTTAACCTTTGTTGACCGCTGATTATGAAACCTCAAACCACTATCGCACAATGGTCTCTCCAAACTCTATCGCTTGTTGACTATGGTCCTCTTGACCTCCGTCATCTGCTAACTACATTCCTCTAACTTCTTTCGCCCATCAATGGTCCCTTTGACCATAATCGTCTAACTACGATCTTTCCAACCTCTAGAGCCTGCTAATTGCGGTACTTCTAACCTCCGACGTTTGTCGAATATGATCCTTTCGACTTATGTCGCTCGCTCATTAAGCTCTTTCCAACCTTTGTCACCTTCCAAATAAGACCCCTCCATCACCCAACATCGATCCCTATGACCATGCACAATCAAACGTGGACTATGTTCCCTCCAATCACAGACAACTAATTGCATTCCCTCCGAACTCCTTCACCTGACAACAATCCCTTCAACCTCAATCGTCCAACTATAACCCATACGACCTCAGTTGCTTGACTACGGTCCCTTCGACCACTGTCGTCTGACAATGGTCTTACCGACCAAACAAATAGACCAACATTTTAAGAATATCTCTCATGTCATTGGATTCTTCTAACCCCAATCATGTGATTTATTTTATATGATGTATATTTGCTACATTTAGCCAATGTCTTTCGTCAAGGAAGGGGACATCATTTATACTCAATGACAAACACTACTTGACTTGTTTTAACTAGGATAGGCTCCATGGGTTTTTCCTTTCCTAGATTTTTCATGTAAAAAAAATGATATTTATTGTGAATGTTGTTCTCCTCTCTCTTATCTGTATGTATAATGGATCTTCATTCAAAGATAAAACATTAAGTCCTTTATCTCTCTACCATTGTGATTGTTCTGACATGCAATAAATCTATATACCACCTATGACTTTATATGTCAAAGATCATGTTGTTTAATATTAATTTGTACCATATTTAAACTTAGTTCAATGAATAAGATACAATCATATCTTAAGTAGACAAATGTTTTAAATCAATTTGAATATCGTACAAGAATATCTTCAAATATAGTTCAATCATAGATTGAATATATTTAAATATGATTTGATCACTATTTTATCATATTTCTGATAAATTTTGATCTATTTTCGAAGAACAATGATGTTAGGGGCCGACAAAGTATTTTATAAAGGTAAATCAACATCTAATTTTTTTTATTAATCTTATAAGAAATGACAAACTTTGAGATTGTTGATGATGAAAAACATCAATCTTGGTCTAAGTGTCAGCCATCACCCTTGTTGGTAAAGATTAGTATTACTACTGGTGTCAATGAAGGATGTCATCTTATTAATAATGACATGTATTAGGGTCGTTAGTAAATGTAAGCATCAACGTTTTCTAATGATGGTGTACGTCGATCTTATTAGAGATGATGGGTAATGGTCTTAGCGACCATGCCGAGCATCTATGATGTCGCTAATAATTGTTGACCTTGATCGTGATGACATATATTAACATTCAGTCATCATGACGAGTATTAGATTTGTTGGCAATAACTGACATCAACATTTTCTAGCAAAGTAGTAGATTCTCACGATGAATATTAAATGGTTTGTGTCGATCACAAATGTTTTGTAGTTGATTTGCTTCAAGAAAAACATATTTTAAAAAAAATTATGTCTTTCCTTTTATTTTCCACTCATGGAGATTATAATCATTTTGATTAGAAATCAATCCACTTAATCAAATGGTTTGTGTTGATCAATCATCATCACATAATATCTTAAGACATCTTACTGTGTTAATGGTATCAAAATAAATAAATAATTATATCAAAGAATTTAACAAATTAATTTGTCCGCTTCCTTTGTATATGCCTCCTTGTTAATGCCAGAAAAATGATTTATTACAAATTGACGTGAATTGATCAATGACTTTTAATGAAATATATATATAATATATATTTGAACCTTAGTAAAAATCAAATTGATCGCACACTAATTTAATGTATATTTAAATTAAAATATTGTAAAATTAAATTTATTTTCATTTGAAACTTCAACAAATTTATAATTGAACAGAATGTGTTGACAACTGCCTTTCAACTACTGTCAACCGACAAAGATCATACAACCAACTTCGCCTCAGTACGATCCTCTGATCACTGTCACCCAACAGTGGTACTCCGACCTCCATAATTTGACTATGGTCCTTCAATTACATTCACCCGTATGTAATCCTCCGACCATCATCAGTCGATTTCGATCTTCTAATTATATTCCATCTACAAATATTGATGTCTCTTACAACATATCTTTTATCTATGTGTTTATTGAATATTAATAAAATTCGAAGACAATAAACTTTTTTTATTTTTTCATCGAAAAACTTAGATTAAATATTTATTAGTACACTTTTTTATTATTGAAGTAATTAACTAGGTAGAACTCAAGGTAGTGGAAATAAAATTCTCAAAATTGAATATAATCTTTCTTCCATGAACTAATGCAATCCATGAATAAAATTATATAACAAATCTTTTATTATATATATATATATATATATATATATATATATATATATATATATTGCGTCCTAGAATATTCGTGATAATAGAGAAATATATAGTTTAACGTCTTAGCTTGGTTCGAAGATCTAACACAATCAGATAAAATAGACGGTGAAACATTCATAAGAGACAACCAGAGTTTTTATGTGGAAATCCCTGAAAAGGGAGAAAAATCACGGGGTTTAGTCAAATTAGAAATGATCAACTAGTATTTGTAGTTGATTATATAAATGAGGCCTTTCCTTTGGGGGAAGGCCTTGGTTTGATGTAAGAAATATACATCATATGGAGTGTATTATGGTGGGAATAGGCAGAGTTATTGTTGACGTGTTTGTTTGGTCGGTACAAATGTACAATCATAGTCGGTGGCCAACAGAGGTCGGAAAGATTATAGTCAGTGGGCAATAATGGTTAGAAAAGACCATCGTCTAGCGACAGAGGTCGGAAGGACCGCAATCTAGCTATTGAGGTTAGAAGGACCGTATTCGACAGGTGACAGTTATAAGACTGTTGTCTGGTGAAGGAGATCAGATGAATGATAGTTGGCTGGCGACAGAGGTTGGAAGTCCTACGATGGGCGGAGTCTGGCGTCATGCTGAAGTTTAGCATCGAGTAGAAATCTAGCGACGGGCGGAAGTCCGGCATCGGTTAGAACTTCGATGAAAGTCCGTCGATTGACAGAAGTCTGGCGACAAGCGGAAGTCTAGCGACGGACAGAAGTCTGACATCGGGTAGAAATTCGACCATAAGTGGAAGTCCAACGTCTGTCAGAAGTCTGGCAATGAGCAAAAGTCCGCTGTTATGTAGAAATATGGAGATTGGCAGAAGTCCAGTGTCGGGTAAAAGTCCAAAAAAAGTTCGGCAATGGATAGAAGTATGACAACTGGAGGGAGTTTGACGTCGGGTAGAAATCCGACAGAAGTCCGGTGTTGGGTAGAAGTCCGGCGAAAGTCCAAAAACGAGCAGAAGTTCGGTGATTGGCGGAAACCAGATGTTGGGTAGAAATCTGGCGACGAGATGAAAGTACGATGATAGGCATAAGTTTGGCGTCAGATAGAAGTCTGACGATAGGCAGAAGTCCAGCGACAGGTGGAAGTCTGACATCTGGCAGAAGTCTGATGACGGGTGAAAATTCGTGGTCGGGCAAAAGTACGGTGACAGGTGAAAGTCTTTCGTCAGGTAGAAATCTAGTGATGGGAGGAAGCCCCAAGTTGGGTAAAAAATATGGCGTCTGGTAGGGGTTCGACAAAAGTCTGGCTACAGGCAGAAATTTGGCGATGGGCGGAAGTCAGGGGTTGGTCTGTGGTCGCGAGGTGGTCGAGGAGGGGCTTGCTGGCAAGAGAAATATATATTCTTTCCTTCCTTGCTTCGAGCCTCCTTCTTCCCCTCCCCCTCCATGAGAAATGAAGAGTTTATTTATAGTTTTATGAGAGTGACATACTAGTGAATAGGAGAAAGGTCAATGGTAAATTAGGAGTGGTTTGAATGGATGACCAATGATGAATACCTTGATTATGAACCATTTATTTAGTAATTGAATGTCTTAATGATATCATAATTTGACGATCTTGGGCTCTTTGGATTCATCGCATTGAACCATTTGATTCGACTATAAGCATGTCATGATTGAAAACTGTTTGGTAATCCAAATTATGTTTTGAACATTCCAAATGTGCTTTTGGGTCTTTGATTTGGACTCATTTGAGCTCGGATTTGGTCGAATTTGATGTTGTTTGATTCATATTTTTGACACATTTAGTTCGACTGTAAGTTTATATTAAAAATCATAGTTCAGATGTTCTCTGATTTAATTTTTGAAGTTTCTAAATTGATAATGCTTTCGAAATGCATGCATGATCAAGATAATTTATTATTTATTATTATTATTATTATTATTATTATTATTATTATTATTATTATTATTATTATATATATATATATATATATATATATATATATATATATATATATATATATATATATATATATATATATATATATATATATATATATATATATATATATATATATAGCATTATTTTATTTGTTGCCTTGAGATTTGCTTTATATATTGAGTGGGGATTTGAGTATTTGAGTCTCCATCAATCATAAAAAATACTAAATTATTATTTTAACCTAACAATAACAATAAGTGATGATGCTTATTAATTATTAGATATCATCAAATACAATTAACCTTGTTGGAATATTTTTATTAAAGTTTAATTATGATAATATTTATATTCATAAATTTATTTTGATGAATATAAATAAATTTAATTAATGAATTATATACTATATTAATTTTTAAGTAAAACCAATTGTTATGAAATTATTCCTATAAAATTTTAATCAATTGTTGATAACAGTGTAGTGATGTGTGAAATAAGATCTAAAAATAGAGGATAAATTAATAGAAGAATGAAGAAAAATGTATCTAAAAAAATTCATTATATATTTGTTTTACTTAATAAAATATCTAAAATAAAACTCTATATTACTTTTTAAGAAAATAATAAAAAAAGAGAAAGTTTTCTATTTAAGAGCAAAGCTAATGACAGTTTTCTAATTAAAATATCTTTAAAATTAAACATTTTTTTTCAAATAGGGAAAATGTATTTATTTAATAATAGCAAAGTATTTATGTATCAATTCAATAATAAAACAAAGCTTTTTGGTGCTGATCTACTTTTGGTGCAGCATTAATTTAGTAACGCCGGTGTGGACCTTTCGGTCAGTACAAAGCGCTTTAGGAAGAAAAATAATAAATATTCTCTTTTCTTGGGACTTTGTTTAAACGTCAAGAAAAATGGAATAAATAATTAATAATATATAATTTATGGGCCAATTATAACATTATATTATGGCGATTGCAATGGAAATGTTAACTATTTTTTTATTTTTTATATATTTGCTGAATTTCTCAAAATTGAACCAAGCAATTTTTTATTTCAAAAATTTAAGGTATTGTAAATTTAGGGTTTTTTTTGGGCAGATTAAGGGATTTGAGCCTAGCTGAGAACGGGTGGAAGATTTTCCATCAACCGTCAGGCCACAGGCCCGATCTCTCCTAAATTTAGTTTAAACAATGCAAATGTCAATTATTATTTGTTCATGTTCGTAAGTAAACAATCAAGAGTTAGGTCCATCGAATACGAATCTCGATGCACACTTTCAGGCTTTGTTATGAACAACTTTTAAAGTCATCTTTTATAGTATGAAAGTTGTTTCTAAAAAATAATGTGCATTTGAAAGATAATTTTTTGACAAAATTTTTAAGGCTTTTGTCTTTAAAAAGCTGTTTTCTTTTTAAGAAATATATATTTAAAACTATTGTTTAAAAAGGAAATTTAGAAACCAAAATAGAAAAGCTTAATATCATTTTATTCTCCAAATTTAGCATTGATATATCATCAAAATTTTATCTTGATCGGGGCATGAATCTCGAGGCAAAATCAAGTTAGAAACTTCCGAAATTAAACTGGGACCATTCGAACTCTAATTTCAGTAAACTTATAGTCGAACTAAACGTCTCAAAAATACGAACCCAACGACACCAAATTTGACTCAATCCGAGCCCAAGTGAGTCCAAATCAAAGACTCAAAGCACATTTAGGAAGTTCAAACAATAAATTGGATGACAAAAAGATTTCCAAAAGTGACATGCTTATAATCGAATCGAGCGACTCGATGAGACGAATCCAACGAGCTCATATCGTCAAATTATGATATCATTAAGACATTCAAATACCCAATAAATGGTCCACAATTAAGGGGATCAACATCGGTCATCCATTCAAACTACTCCAAACTTACCTTTGATCTCTCTCTTATTTACTGGTCCTGCTAATCTCAAAAAATTATAAATAAATATCTTATTCCTCATGGGAAGGGGACTCAAGCAAGGAAGATAAGGAAGATGGAGAAACTACAGTTCTCTTGCCACCAAACTCCTCCTCGACCAACATTGGACCACCGACCATCGTCGGACTGGCGCCGAACTTCTGTCCAGCCACCGACTAACCTCAGACTTCTGCTTGGCCACCAATTGACACCAGACTTCTACCTAGCCACTAACCGATGCTAGAATTCCGCGCCGCCACCGATTGACGCCGAATTTCTACCCGACTTCTAATTATTATCTGGCTTAGCTCCGACCATCAATTATCTTCGGATGTCCTTCTGACATCCTTTGCCAAACAACAGTCTTTATAACCATTGTCGCCTGCCGACTACGATCCTTCCAACCTCCATCACCATACAATTATCTTTTTGACCATTGTCGCCTGCCGACTATGGTCATTCCGAACTTCGTTGCTATACTATAATCTTTTCAACCTCCATCATCAGACAACGATGTTTCTGACCACCATTTCCCATCGATTACGATCCTTCCAACCCTGTTGCCCGCCAACTACAATCTTTCAGCTATCACCATACTACAGTCTTTTGACCTCCATAATCTAATAACAGTTTTTTTGACCTTCATGGATCACCGATTATGATATTTCTAACCTCTATCACCATACAATAATCCTTTTGACCTTCATCGCCTTACAACCATCTTTCCGACCTTCGTCACCCACAAATTATGATTATTCATACCACCGTGACTCGACTACGATGTAAGTGACTAATCTCTTACTTCTATTTTAGAAAGAGAGAGAGAGAGAGAGAGAGAGAGAGAGAGAGAGAGAGAGAGAGAGAGAGAGAGAGAGAGAGATCTTTATATCATATTTTTAGTTATTCTTATAAAAAATTTTATTTTATTCATTTTAAGTGACTAATCTCTTACTTATGTTTTCAATAATTTTGATTTCTACCAATTTTATTTGTCCTAAATTTGTGAAAAGTATATTACCTTCTAATTTCATAAGCTTTCATAGTATAATTTGGATATGCTATAAATTTAATTATTTTGAATGATTTAATATAATATTATTACATTTTAAATGAAGTATTGAATGATATCAGATACATGATATGATAACTCCACGTGATATCCTACTAATCCACGTAATTTACTGATTAGGAGTCATGAGGAGCTGGAGATTGATTGGAAGTTATAAGGAGTCAGAGTGACTGATTCACATGATTTGATGGGTGTTATAAGTAGTACATTGATTGGGAGTTATAAGGGGCAACTTATTGAGAGTCATAAATACAGGAGCAATATATCCTTAAGATACACTCACTGAATATATGCATACTGATATCGACACTACTACAAACACTTTATTGATATTATGGCTGACACTAATATTTTTTACTATCATTAATACTATTTAATATTATGGATCATGATATTAATATTATTACTAGCATTAGTACTATTGGTTGTTAATGATATTGTGACTAATGATATAAAATATTAAATTATGATAAACTATAGAAGGATTAATTAATATATAGATATTGATGCATATATATTTTTATATGATTTATAATATATTGTTATCTTTTATCATGCATTAATTTCAGCTGTAATACATACAATCTGAGGGAATGTTTCTTGTGCCAAATTAAAGAATCCCAATCAAAATTAGGTTCATTAAAAAAAATTCTCAGCATAATAGTCTTTGCAAGCCCATATGCCCTTTTTATCCCAGATTAAGTTATTAATTTTATCTTTGTTGATAATATATCTGACAATTTTTACCTTAAACCCTTAGGCATAGGCATTCATTTACATATATTTAAAATTTCACTGCATTTGGAGGTCATTTTGTCTGTCCTTTACTAAACCCAAGAATCATGTACATAATTGATACCGTCGGTTGAAGATAGAACTATCTGACGGCTTGTAAGACATTGGGGAGATAGTTTGTCGAGTTAGTTATAGATTTCAATGTGAAAAAAAGTATTGATAACATAACAATACTAATAATGAAATAACATTTGTTTATACATTGAAAGTTTATTTATGAAGTTTCTTTATTAGAATTTGGGACAATTAATGGTCATCATTAGTAATAAATTAATTTATTAGTGAGGTGATAATAGTTTTGAGTTTTCGCTTTCCCAAATACTAATAGATCATCTGCATAGAGAAGGTGTGATAGCTGAAAATCATTCAATTTGAACCCCTCAAAAGCCCCAATCTGATTTTTATTCTCAAGAAGACATGAAAGAGAATCTATAATAATACATGAGAGATACAGACTGATAGGGCAGCCTTGCCTGAGTCCGAACGATGATGGAAAAAAAAAAAATCATTTATTGCACAAACCAAGACTGTGTTGGGTAATGAAAACCATTTGACTATTATGAGTGATAAAGGGCATGATGAGTTTCAACGGGATAGCCAACAACTTTGCAATAATTTTATAAAAAAATATTGCAGAAACCAAGAAGTCTAAAATCAGTGCACAAAATTTTTGGGATAGTAATTTAAAAATGGGCTTTCTTAATTTTGAAACTAAGTTGAAGAGGAGCTATCAAATTCATTCCCAAATCTACTTATAGTCATACCTACTCGTTTGATTATTAATTCGATGACCATTAATTATCCCAAATTCTGATAAAGAAACTTCATAAATAAACTATCTATATATAAACAAATACTATTTCATTATTATTATTATTATATTATCAATATTTTTCTCACACTGAAATCTATAGCTAACCCGACAAATAATCTCCCCCAACGTCTTCCAAGCCGTCAGATAGTTCTATCTTCAACCGACGGTTGTAGATCGCCTCGATATTCACGCTAGAATTTATCATTTTATTCTCCCACTTTAATTAAATGCATGAACAAAAAGTCAATTTCGTCCTCTTCAATCTCTCCCGAGAAGAAAAGGTTGCGGAAGGTACTCACCAAACTGTAGGGGCAAATCTGTAAATCCGCTCTCAGATGCTATCATGCATTTAATGCAGTTTTTTTTTTCTCAATATTGATGCTTACTAAATCAAACTGCCGTGCCGACTGGTCCGCCACACTCTCTCTCTCTCTCTCTCTCTTATATCTATAGGAATTCTCTCTCTAGAGGCTCTCTTTTAATCTGCGTTTGAGCTTTTTCCTTTTGTTTTTTTGGGCAGCTGTGGGACTGACGCAAAGGGACAACAGAGAACAGGAAAAAGAAAGGAAAGGCGGTATCTTGAGGCCTGCAAAGTTATTCTTATTATTATTTTTTAGTTACTCAGATTCCCTTCTTCTTCTCTTTCCCCATCCTTTTCTGTCGCTCCGCCGTTCTCACCGGTGGCTGAATGGGAATCTGTCGGAGAAGCCGCCTCGTATTCACGCCTTCTTTTCATCTTTGTCTCTTCGGATGCGATCATGGCTTCAGTTTTATGCATTAAAGGTCTCTTTTTGATCTCTAATCAGCTAACGTACCTGCAAAATCTTTCTTTTTTGGCATTTTGATGAAAATTTTATTTGTTTCAATATCTTTGATTTCGGTTTTAGATTCTCCGGGCAAAGTTTGCGTGATATGATGTTGAGGAGCGGGGATTTGAATCTCAACCGTTCCGTGCAGGCTTTTGGGGATTCGACGATGGAAAGATTAAAGCAGGCAATGCTTCAGCATGAAGTCATATTCAGGAATCAGGTTCGTTGGTTTCTTCTCATTGCAGTGATGCCGCGGGATTAAAAATTGCTAATTTTGATAATGAGTGTTTTGAGGTTCTTTGTAATGCTCTAGGTTTGTGAGCTTCATCGGCTCTACTGGACTCAGAAGAATTTGATGAATGAGCTTCGAGTGAAGGTGGCCCATACAGATGGCCCAAGTAGCTATTCATGGCTAAATAAGGAATTAGAAGAGAAGAAAAACGCATTCTCTAAGTCCTCTCGAGCCAAAGAGGTAAAATTTATTTAACCAGACGGTTAAGTTCGCTGGTTTTTGGTGACGCTAAGGGGGAAATATTTGCAGAGTTCGCTGGCTGGAAATGCGGGTGTTTTCGAAGAGTTTAAAGACAACACTGCTGATTTGTTAAAAAATCATCAGCGAGAGTTTAGCCTTCACCTTTTTGCTGATAATTTTATCAGAAATAAGGGCGAAACTCCGGCCTTCCATCATCGGGTTGGCAACTTTGGTTGTAAGGGTGTTATTGATCTGGAGAGTTCAACAGAGTTGGAGTTTCACGAGGTGACAAATAATCAGGTTTTTTCTGGTGGTTGTAGAGCTCCAACGCATAATGGTGCAGGCTTGTTTGGGGCACAGGCAAGTGTTCCTTGTGCTCTGGTTACCTCAAGTATAATAGGAAATGATAAGAATCGAATGGTTTCTGTGATTCATTTGAGTGAGGAGCATGGAGGACAATTGCAAGAACAGAAGTCTGCTTTTCCCTATGTTGGTGAGTTTCTTATAAAGTTAGGCTCAGTTAATTACATATTTATTTATCCAGGCATACCATTCCCTCTATAGTTCAGTAATTGTTATTGTTTGTAAAGGGACAAATTACATCTTCTTAGTTGGCCACAGGAGGATGAAACTTTACAGAATTTAGGGAATTTATGATGAACTTCTAAAATTGTTATAGGTAATCTCTGTGGTGAAGATAGAATCATAGAATTAATAGAATGAAAGCTATCAATTTTATATCCTTACTTTATCAATGTAGTTCTTTTTGTTTATCATTTCTTCTTCTTCAGAGTATTATTCTATTTATGACTTTGTTTACAAATGTTATAATTAATTGGCTAGTACTTCTGTTCATTCAGTTATATTTTCACTCCAGTCATATTACTACATGCTTTAGAGATCTGCTATGTTTTTTTCCTCAAGAGTTCTAACCTTCTTTATGAACTTGCTGTGTAGTCATCTTTAATGTATTTGCTGTTCAATCTCTCCTTTTTTCCCCCAAATGACTTTGTTTTCATCAATGGGCTTTATGAAATCAACTTGTTGCTCCATTGATGCTTTAAATGCTTAATGAGAAGCTGTTTTCATAGACAAATATCCAGATATTTAACATATCTAATACAGGGCTAGGGACTTCAGTTTTGTGGCCATCATATTGGATTTTTCCTACTCTTTCCTTCTAACAACTATCATCGGTGAACTCCATAATGCAGTTCATATGCCAAGACCAGCTTTAGCCCAAATTCCCTAACAGTGAATGGTAATTGAAATTGGTCAGTTTATGAAATTAAGACAACATCCAATGAATAGGAGCAACTTTGGAACTTTTGAATGTCAAAATTAATAGCCATGAACTAAAACATATCGACTATGTTAGTTTTGTGTGGAATCTGATTGTGTTGATCAATTGGGTTGTACTGTTGACTCTGACCTCAATTCCGTCAGTTGAGCTCGACGAGGGGCTCATTGGGGGGTTGCCGGGTGGGGGTTGCCGGGTGATTGCATGCCCTCTGCTAGGGGGTTCGAGGGCTTCGCCTTGAACATAATTCTTCTATTTGAGTTTTTCCACATTATATCCTTATGTTCTTTTATGCTATTTTTTTCTTGGTTGTTTCAATGCACGGTTTACTTCCAGCAGATCAGCCACTAATAACTTTTAAATATGATTCATCCCCAGCAAGTCAAAAGTCTCTGCAAAGCAAAACTTTTCCTAGTTTTGCTTAAATATACTGTGTTTCTCATGTCGCATGCTTTAATACTACGCACTATTTCTTTCTTATTTTGTAATGTCAGGTCATTACTATATATTTTTTGTGCAACCTTTTGCACAAAATTCATGCTGTTTTGTAGATTCCCAGTTTGAATTTTTGTTAAAATTAATGTCCATTTATTTTATTTAATATGATATTCAAGATATTGATTTTGGCATTCAATAGCCTCCTAATACTATGCGAACCCCACCCCTTCTCTGTAATTCTGAATGGTAATTGTGTCTTATTTTAATGCGATTCTATTCTTCTTAAAGTTTACTCCAAATGTGGAACTAGCTCTTTTTGCAGGTTGGGCAAAATTTTAACTAATAAAATTATATAATGATTAGATGAATATAAGTACATAAAATTAGTGCTTCTAGAGGAAAGACACGAACAACTGGTAAGATAATACTACCAAATTTATTAGAGAAAAAGATAAACAGACAAGAATGTAAAAGTTATGGACTTTTATCTTAATTACTTAAACGGCCAGCCCATTGAGGATAAAAGGATTAAATTGGGCATTTTTTGGTCAGGATTGAGCAAAATTGTAAACTGAGGGGGGTAAACTCTTGAAAACTAGCATCTTCTTTAAGAAAAAAAAAAACTTTGAGGGTGGGCAAGATCCAATGTGGTTCCACCCATGGCCTCATCATCATTGATTCCTGAATTTCTTAGCCTTTTGCTCAGAATTCAACTTATTTTGCAGAATCTCATTTTTGACATTTTGTTTGCCCCAGCAATACATCTTTGTATTGACTTCATATCTGGCATTTGCATTAATGCATTTTTCTTTTTTACTTTTGCAATATATAAGCCAATGCTGACACTCGATCGCATGTCGTGACTGGGGAGTTGAAGTTCCCCAACCGTTGAGCCTTGGGCTGAGTGGCTAATACATTTTATTTTACTCGATTGTCGTGAACTGTGAGTCCCTGAGTTTGGCTAGCACTTGATAGCATGCTAATCACACCTTTGCCAGACTCGGTTCACTTTTGCACAAACAACCAACCTTCCCTGAAATTTGCTCTGTGGTCTAAAATGAGTTCAATTTGGTTCTTTTCCTACTGTACTTATCTTCATCCTTGAGCTGGTACGTTAGTTGATTAGAGACCAAAAAGATACCTTTAATGCATAAAACTGAAGCCATGATCGCATCCGAAGAAACTGAGATGAAAAGAAGGCGTGAATACGAGGCAGCTTCTCCTACAGATTCCCATTCAGCCACCGACGAGAATGGCGGAGCGATAGAAAAGGATGGGGAAAGAGAGGAAGAAGGGAATTTGAGCAACTTAAACATAATAATAACAATAACTTTGCAGGACTCAATAGACCGCCTTTCCTTTCTTTTTCCTGTTCTCTGTTGTCCCTTTGCGTCAGTCCCACAACTGCCAAAAACAAAAGGAAAAAGCTCAAACACAGATGAAGGTAGCCTCTAGAGAGAGAATTCATATAGATAAGAGAGAGAGAGAGAGAGAGAGAGAGAGAGAGAGAGAGAGAGAGAAAGAGAGAGAGAGAGTGAGTGATGGACCAATCGGCATGGCAGCGATCCGCTGCTCCAAATAGAGGAGGACAGGCAATATTGAGAAAAAAAAAGTGATGTTAAGACGACACGGGAGTTGACTCAGTTTGGGAGCTCTTTTAGGGTTTCTTTTTTTCCTCTTCTCTGCTGCTTTGCACCGCCCTTCTCCATGGACCCTTCACTTCCCATTTCTGATTTTCCCCCTTTGACCTCTGCTGCGGGACCTTCTTCGCTTCCTGAACGCAACTGGTTATCTGCCTTTGCTCCTGAAGTCTCTTCGGCGACTGACCTTCAACTATCCCATTTTCCTCATGAACCATAAATTGTTCATTTTTTCTGGAGATAAATTGACCCAAGGAGCAGAAGATTGGATTCACTGCTTGGTGGGATATTCTATTTGCCGCATGCCTTTTTATGAAGCGTTTCTTGGAGCTGTTAAGAAAACTTGGAACCTGAAGGGATCGTTGCAGATGCTTTCTCTCAGCGATGGCTTTTTTCTGTTCAGGTTTGCTTGCTCGGAAGATTTAGATTTGGTTTGGTCTAGAGGAGTGTGGTTCCTCCTTGGTAAACCCTTCATCATGCAAAAATGGCACCCTAAGTTTAAGCCGAAAAGAGAAAACTTATCTTCAGTCCCCATTTGGATAAAGATTCATGATCTTCCTCTTGCATGCTGGAATTCGGAAGGTATCTCTAGGATTGCGAGCAAAGTTGGTGTTCCCCTTACTGCAGATGCTCTCACTGTTAAAAAAACTCGCCTCACATATACTTGGGTATGTGTGTTGGTGGACAGCAATTCGAAATACCCAGAAGAAATTTTAGTTTATTTGGATGGCGATGTTGTTGCTCTGAAAGTACAATACGAATGGAGACATACTCCCTGCGACCACTATAAGTCTCTTGTTCACTACTCCTCTCTATGTCCTTCTAAACCGCAAGCTGAAGAACACGACAATTCCACATCTATTGTGCACATGAATCACCCCCCGAGAGGAAGAAGCCACAGTCGGAATTTCAGAAAACATCATCCCTCATCTCAACCAGAAAAACCAAAACTCTTCTGCCATTCAGACTCAAGCTGAACCCATTACGGACTCCATTCCCTTGGTCTCTAACCCTACGCCATCAAATATATTAAATAAATCCTCCTTCTCTAACAGTCTTGGGCTTCCACCTCAATACCAACCCCACTCTCCTCCCCCTCCACAACACAATTGCAGCATCACTACCTCTCTTGATAATCCCCCTTCTAAGCCCAATACCATTCCCACTCCTAACATCCCCTGTTTTTTGGAGGCTGGACAGATCCCAATTGGACATATCCTAAACCTTAACTCTCCCATGGAAGAGGCTTCTTCTTCTTCAACTAGTGCTTCTAAAAGCCAGGACGTTATCTCCCCTCCGGGAGTCATCTATCCTAATAAATTTGAAGTCTTGCAATCTCAGTCGGAGCTAGCCAAGCCTCCGGATTTTTCTAAATGTGTTGAAATGGTTAATGAAGCGGTGAATAAAAATCAATAGTCTAAAGCAAATTCACAACAATCTTCTTTCTATGCTGTGGTAAAGAAATCTGCTAGGGGTAAGCTGACTAAGAAGGCCCCTTCAAACTCAAATTCCTGTTGTTTTTACCGCCTATTGCAATTTTGAATGTCAGGGGATTTAATTGCCTTGACAAAGTTCCGTGTTGCAAGCGTTTGGTTAATTCTTTTAATTTGGATCTATTATGTATTTTGGAGGCTAGAATTCATTCTTCCTCTCTAAAAAGTCCTTTTTTGAAGAAGCTCACTATGTTTTTTCCCAATGAACAAAGCTGTAACAATTTTGATCTCTCCACTTAGGGCAGGATTTGGATCAAATGGAATGCTAGCAAAATTAATTTCACCTCTGCTCATATCTCTACTCAGCTCATTTCTGGTTTTGTTTCGGTTGGTTCTCTTCCTCCTTTCTTTCTCATGACTATCTATGCCTCTAATAGTTGTGCTGAGAGAAAGGATTTTTGGGCCCTCATTTCTCAAGTCACTCCTCATCAGAATATTCCATGGATTCTTATGGGTGACTTTAACTATTGCCGGTTTATCTCGAAAAAGCTAGGGGGCTCGCCCATCTCTCAAGGGTCTTTAGCTGATTTTAATAATATGATCTTTGATAATTGCTTAAGAGATCTCCAATATGTTGGTAGCTCTTTTACCTGGTATAATCAGCGTATTGACAATCCGATTTATATTAAGCTTGATAGGGCTATGGTCAATAATGCTTGGTTTAATGTTTATCCAAGTTCTTACTGCTCTATTCAAAGTCCCTCTTGTTCTGACCACTGTCCATTGATTCTTCATTCTGGAATTGCTTCTGCATCATCACAAGGTTTCTTTTTAAAAACTACTGGGCTAAATTTGACAAGTATTGGACTCTTCTTCTTGCGGTCTTTTCAAAACTCTCTGACGGTAATCCTTTGTCATCTCTCTGCACCTCTCTTAAGCAGCTCAAACTTAGTATTAAGAAGGAAACCTAGGTAAACTCTTCTATTATTAACCTTCACCTTGATGAGTTAAATAAGCAGCAACAGGTTTGCCTGGAGAAGCTCTATGACAATCCTAATGATTCACTTCTATCAGCCTCTCTGAAAGGTATTAATCAAAAGGTATCTGAGATCACTAGTATTCTTGCCTCCTGGGTTATTCAAAGAGCCAAAGTCAAGTGGCTCAAGCATGGTGAAGAGGATTTAAAGTTTTTGTTTGCAAAAATTCATAGCCAGCAAGGTAACTCTAGAGCTACTGTGAATCTCCTGGCCTCATTCCCTGACTTGGATAGAAGTAAGGTTGTTAATTACATTATTCAACATTTTCAAATAGTTTATAATCCTCCTCCTTCTAACTTGGAGATTGGTATGTTCCCAATTGGTACTGCACTCCCGGATAACTTCATAGTTTCTTTATCCTTACATGTTTCAGATCAGGAGATTAGAACGGCTGTTTTTTCGGGCTCTTCCACTTCAGCCCCGGGCCCAGATGGTTTTAATTTTCACTTCTATAAAATTAGTTGGCATATCATTGGACCCAAGGTTTGTAAAGCAATCAAATCCTTCTTCATTAAGGGTTATATTCCTAGTGGTGTTAAAGCAACTGCTTTAGCTCTCATTCCAAAACATAACAAAGATGAATCTGTCACTGCTTTTAGACCTATAGCTTTTTGCACCCTCTTTACAAAATTATTGCAAAAATCATTGCCAATAGACTTATGCCTATTATGCCTTTGATTGTTAGACATAATCAATCCGGTTTTGTTAAGTCTAGAGTATCCACGGATAATATTTTACTTGCAAATGAAACCATTGCTTATGCTAGGAATAGGGGTGGTTCCAAATACTTTTGTGCTAAATTTGACATCCGCAAAGCTTTTGACACTGTCTCTAGGGATTTTTTTGTTAGCTAGACTGACTCAGAAAGGTTTTCCTAGCTCCTTTGTGAGTTGGATCAAATATTGTATTTTAGACATGAACTTCTCTATCTTGATAAATGGTGCTCTTGAGGGCTGTTTCTCTTCGTCAACTTGTTTAAGGCAAGGATGTCCCCTAAGTCCATACCTTTTTTGTTTGGTGATGGATGCTTTCTCTACTCTTGTTAATGATGGTGGTTTTAAATGGATAAATATGGAGGGTTTCTCATTATCCCATTTACTCTATGTCGATGACGTGCTCATTTTTGAAAAAACCACTACTGAGAATTGCAATAATCTTTCTAAGATTCTTAAAACTTTTTCAAATGCTTATGGGCTTCATGTGAATCTTGACAAAAGTTGCGTCATGTTCCCTAGGAATGTAAACAACTAGGATGATATTTCTTATGCCATCTCCATTCATAATACTAGTCTTAAGATTACTTATATGGGGATTTCTTTGTCTTTCAAGAGCCTCAAAGTTGCTGATTTTTTACCTCTCACTGGCAGCATCACTAAAAAGCTCTCATGTTGGAAGGCTAATATGATATCTTTTGCTGGACGTTTATAGTTTTTTAGATAAACCATCCTTAATTCTATCGCTTATTGGATTCGTGGTGTCATTTTGCCCAAATCTGTTATCAAATTCTTTAAAAAAGTATGTTCTAAATTCCTCTTTTTTGGTGATTCCAATGCTAGTAAGAAAATCCATATGGTATCTTGGAAAAATGTATATAAGCCCAAACTGCATGGGGGTCTCGGCCTTCCCTCATTAACTGTCGTTCAATATGCTTTTAACTGCTCAATTATATTAAGAATGTACAATATGGCTTCTCCTTTCTCCTGTTGGTTATTTAGACGATGTATTTCCCCTTGGCGCCCCCACCTTTTAATGCATCCAGGTTTTGGACAAGGTTTAAAATTGCGTAATCGAGTATTGAGGCATTTTTTGTTCGTGAGGCGAGGCGTAAGCCTCAAGGTGTTTTGAGGCGTAAGCCTCAAAATTAAAATAATTGCGTAAATATAAAATGATAAATTTTGTATATACTAATGAGTAAATAAGATATAAAATATAAATAATGCTACTTACAACATCTTTGAGGATAAATAACAATGACATATCACATAAGAACTCATAAGTCATCAACACTATCATCAGTCATCACTAAGGGGGTCTTCATTTGAATCATCATTATGATGAAATGCTCTCTCTTCTTTTTCCTCTCCTATAGAGTCCAATGTCTCCCAATCAGCTCCTTCTTCCTCATTATCAGTTATCTTCCTCTTCCCTAAATATTTTTTAATAATATCATAATGAATAATAGTGTAATACATTAATAAAAGTCTAAGAAAAGAAAACTATATTATTTATATACCTTTTTTGATTTATTATTGAGTTGTAGTGGATGTAGATGCTTTAAGACCATTAAAGAAATAAACATTCATTTTATAATTCAGACGACATCACTTCAACTTCACCATCTACAAACTACTCATCATCAGATGTCACATCCTCACAATGCAAAGGATCTTCATCATCCAGTAATTTTTTTCTTCAAATTTCAATCTCTGAGTCTCCTATTATATATAATGTACACCAGTGAATTCATCCTCAATATCGTCAAGCGATTTCTCCTCTTTGTATGTACTTGGTTGTATGTACTCTAATTTTTTTCAGAGTTATATGAAGAGCATGTCAAGCCCAAAACATTCACAACAAAACGTTATAATTCTGGAGTCCCATCATCAAATGGAATCCAACACTCAACTAATATTTATATAAGAAAGTTTAATTAGTGCAAAAAATAACTTTAAAATAAATATTTAAACATTAAATAAAATCACCTGGAGATCGTTTGGTAATTGTATTCTTTGCTTATTATAATCCAAAAAGCCTTCTTTGTTCCTAAAACATATCAATTGCAAGTCAGCATTTGATCTTTTAGTTGCATCACTTATTAGCCGATCCATGCAATGATACGATTCCAACTTTATTTCAGGGCTTGTAGACTTGTTCTCTGTATATTGATACTGATGATTTAGGTAATAACCAGCTGCATGTAACTGCCGGTAAAGCTGTAGCTCCCACCTATCATCAATAATATTTCAAATTTTCCTAATGCTTCCCTCATTGCCTCCTAAGTTGGAGGCAATTATCTCTTTGGCTTCATTCATGACATTGTAGATGAAAATTATTGCAGTCTTCTTCTCAGCATCCACCATCCTTAAAACATAAACTAAATATCTAGTGATTGTAATGGCATATAAGATACTTTGCCAAAATCTGTCATTTAAAACAATATTTTTAATCTCTTGCCCCTCAGCCTTGTTTGCCCAAGCACAACTAAACTATTGTGTAGATGTGAACATAGCCTCTAAAAGTTGTCTAGCATCCAATGTGATTTCAATGATGGCTGATTTCAACTAACACTTACGATTGTTGGAACAACAAGTCTATGCTCTTTGGTGCGATGGGACAATGAGTCATAAAATTTTCACCTTTGTTCTTTCAGCAAACCAACCAGAAGGGTCCAGTACGAGGATTTAATGATTAGCTATAATAAAATGTTATTTGAAGTACCAGAAAGTTCTGTTATATGGTCAATTTGCAATATGGATAATTTCTCTATTCCTTTGTTATTCTGCAAGTGCAAGAAGTAAATATAAGAAATAAAAAATAAATATTAAAATTGGTGTTAAATTGAATACTAAGTTACTAACCTAATAAGCTAGTGTGATGTATAAAAATTTATGGTTCTTGTTAGGCATAAGGTTACACTTCTCATTTAATAAAAGGGTGAACATATCTACATGTTCATTGTTTAAATAACTATCGCTTAATAACTCATCAATGTCAGTTCTAGAAATAAGAATATTATCAAAATAAAAGACAATATCGTCCCTGCTAAAAAGATAAACATAAAATACGCAAAAGGAGCAAAGAATACGAATAAAATATGTATATCATACGCATACCATATACATAGCATACGCATACATACGCATAATATACGTAAAATTAAAAAAAAATTGTGAGTTCATAACAGTTGCATTTTTTATCTTTGATTAAACTTTTTCAATCATTCATACATAATTTTTTTTTCAGAACTCAGATTCAAAATACCTTTGTAATTTATTATTTCATTTGCATAATCAGGAATTATTTCAATGTCATCGATTGATATTGGTTCATTTGGATTTGAGTATGAAATTAGTTGCATTTCGGTTGTAATTGACTCATTTTGGGGGATTGATTCATTTTGGGGGATTGACTCATTTCTGAATGAGATTTGAATATTTTGGGATTGGATTGGTTTATTGGGGGGAGGAATGTCTGATTTCTATTTCTTATTGAAAGATGAAGAGTAACTAACGGATCGTTTATGAGAAAATAATTTGCTCTGATCAATATAATTATTGAGCTTGACCTCAATAACTTCTATCCTTTCAACTAAATCTTCAAACTTTCTGCTTAGTCTACCTCTAGCATGTATGCCTTAATTTTCAATGATCTAACTGATGTATGTGCTAAGAAAAGTCAGAATATTTCTTCTCATTTATTTGGCAGACCAGTATGTAGGGTCACTTCATCAACAATGAAAGGAATAGACTGACCTTTTAGAATAAAGCATTGCTTTGAAATATTCCACCTTGAGATCAGCTCATAAATAAGTGGAACATTTTGCTCAAACCCAATAAATTATGAAAATTGTATGATCTTTAAATGGTTCAATTTGTCCACGACTTCAGGAGAAATTTGCTGAACAAAATTATCATAGATTGTTCGAAAGTCGAAACATAGTATCGATAGGTAATAGGACGAACATATATATGAAAAATCAAGGTTAAAATATATAAAATAAGTAAAAAATATACGCACAACATACACATAGAATACACACAACATACACATAGAATACACACAACATACGCATAAAATACGCATAATATATGTATAGAATACGCACAACATACGCACAGTATACGCACAACATACGCATAGAGTACTCAGTGCTTATGCACAGCGTACGTACATCCTACGCGCAACATTGACACAAAGTACTCTATTTTAAAAGTTTGTTAGAGTTTCGAGAAGGAACGCATACGCGTAGCGTAAGTATAAAATACGAAAAATTTCAAAACCCTAAACACATACGCATTGCATAAGCATGGAATACGCATAACTTGAACAAAAAACATGCCAGCAAATTATCTTTCTCTTTGGGGTGACGACATCTGAGAAGGAACTGAGTGAATGCTTGAAATTGCTCCAGAGTGAATGCTTGAAACGTATGCCAGAAGTTGAAAACCAAAAAGCTGCGTGAACTGTGAAATTTTTCTGCCATTTTACCTTTACCATGGTTTAAATGTTGGAGCCTCTGTTCCCGCGGGCCGGTCTTGCTTGGATTAGCTGTACTAGTCTAACATTTTGTTCAATGGAGATTTAAAAAAAAAAAAAAGTTATGTTCAATGGAGATAAGAAAGCCAACTATCTTCTTTGTTGGATCATCTAGCAGGTCACCAACCCTAGTAATAGTTATTGAATTCGTCTTGAGGTCTCTAGTTTTCTATTTTCATTCCCTGGCCTTTAATGGTCATTGGTGTCCACCCAATAGATAAATCTATAGATGACAGTAGCCAAAATAACTGCAAACCTCCTGCAATCTACCAATCACTTCTCCGACCTCCTCTATATCTTATTGATTGAAAGAGAAGAATGAGTAATGCAATGCAACTACTAATTTCTTCTACTTTTATAAGTGAATATGTAGTAGTAGATATGAAGGACTAGGTGTATATATATGATCTCTAGTTTGGTAACAAACAAATCTGAAAGATTCATGGATTTAAAATTACTTTGAAATCAAACTTAGATGAGACAAACATGGGAAAATTGAGCTCAACACATATTGCCCTTTTATTGGTTCTTTTAAATAAGGCCTACTCCACATTCCACCATCCTCATCATCATTTCTTTTCTTCAATTATGCCCTTTGATTTATGTTACTTGGACTCAGGACAACACTTTATACCACTCTCTCTATCTACTTTTTTTTTACAGGAATCGGCGAATCTTGCATCGATGCTTCTGTTAACAAACCACGAAAGAAGCAACAAGCCAGTCCCATGCTTTTTGACCTTAATGTACCACTTGAAGATGACTGCTCTCATGATCTGAAAGCAATACTAGAGCAGGAGAAAACCAACTGCAGCCCAGGAGAGACTTCATTTGTACCTAAAACTCCATTTTCTGATGTTCCTGCAAAAATTTCATGTGAAAATAGTACTAGTTACTTGATTTGTCATGGTAAAGATTCAAAATCTGATTGTTCACTCAATTCGAAGCTGGCCCATAACACTACAGATGATAAGATTGATATTGTGTCTGGTTGTCAGATCCAAGCAGAGTTCAGTAAAGGATCTACAGACTCTAGTGATCAAGGTTTTCTTACCATAAATTCAAAGTCCATTTCCTCTATGGACCTATATAAAGAAGTAAAAGATAATGTAGATTCTTCAGGTGAAAAACTAAGATCTTCATCACATAGTGATATTAAAAGGCAGGATTCAAACGTAACTTCCAGCAACAGTAATAAGGATTCGGTAACCAAACCAACCAATCATGAGGGGAGTGAAGAAGATACTTCATCAAGCCATGCTATAGTTCAGGTTGAGTTTGTTCCTTCCAGAAACTTTTTTACTGAATGCAATTCTCATGGAATAAGTAGAAATAATGAATTTTCCAACGCTGATGATTCTGTAACCACTCAGCTAAACTCCTCACTAAATGAAGAGTCTTTAGAATGGGATACCGCCATTGTAGCGGCAGCCAAAGCTCTAATGAGTATTCCTCTAGTATGTTCTGCGATTCCTGCAGACCAGTCTGATGGGATCAATACGAGCAATCTTCCCCAGTACTCATCTGATTCTTTCGAGCGCATGACACTGCAGCTATGTGAGGTCCAAAATGAAGATTGCTCTATTTTAGAGCTACCAAATGCGAATGAAACAGTGAAGAATGAGAGAGCCGTTAGGCTGAGAAGAGGGAGGGGCTTCAGAGATTTTCAGAAAGAGATATTGCCTGGATTAGTAACTCTCTCCAGGCATGAAATTTGTGAAGACCTGCATAATATTGGTTACAAGCTCAGGAGAGTGAGATCAAGAAAAGCTGGAGATAACTGGTTTGTGCCAGTTACAAGTAGAAGGTCTAAGCTTTGTTCAGGACATAGAAGGCGCTTAAGTTCTTCATGATTTCAGGCTTGTGAATAAATCAGTGTACAGGCTCTATTACAGTTGAGCCATAACCATAGAGTCTTTATGGTTTGTGCAGGAAGATTGAAAGAATATTGTTGGCTGTAGTTTTGTCTTTTTTTTTTTCTTTGGAAAATTGAGTGCATGAGTACGAAATTATCTGATCATATGCATACATTTCTCTTGTTGTTCATCATAAAATTTGATTTCATTGTAAATTATGAATTTTAGCTAAAATTTAAAAAAAAATAACGAACCTCATAATTAAAGATATATATATATATATATTTTGATTTCATTGTAAATTATGAATTGTAGCTAAAATTTGATAGAAAATAACAGAAATTCAAGTTTAAAAATAACTAAATATTTAATCTACATGAAAACATAAAATTTTGATTTAATATAAAAAAAGTTAGGATATAACTAAATCTAATATAAATCTATGAAATAGGTCATGAATCTACAAAAAGTGTATAGATCTATGAAATAAAATAAGGATCTAACAAAAAAATATTATGAATATTTGTTATAAGAATGCATTTGACCCTAAATAAAATACATAACTAAGGGCTTTGTTTATGAAAACGTTAAAACTCTAATTTTCAGAAGCCTAATAAAACAATTAAAAGATGTAATCTTAAATTAAACTTTCCAAGAGGTATAAGAGGAGACTTAACTTTATATATGTGTAAGAATCAAAGAAATTAAACCTAAATTGATATTCAGAGTGAAAGGAGGTGAAAGGGGGCAAAAATTGTCCAATGAAAGAAAAAATTGCAAAATGGTAAAATGAGGTGTATGTAAACTTATCCTGGTCTTGGCTGGGGCTTTGACTACTAACCAAGAGGTCTTATATTGATAAAAATAGACCATCTAGAAGAATATATATATATATATATATATATATATATATATATATATATATATATATATATATATATATATATATATATATATATATTCAAGAAATTAGTTTGATCAAGCACGAATCTTGAAGCACATTTGAACCGGAAACTTTAAAAATTAAATCTGGGAGCTCCCGAACTCCGATTTCAGCGAGCTTATAGTTAAACTGAGCGTCTCGGAAATACGAACCCAACGACACCAAATTCAACTCAATCCGAACCCAACTGAGCCAAAATCAAGCACCCGAAGCACTGTTGGAAAACTTGACCACAATTTGAGTTACTAAACGGTGTCCGATTTTGACTAGCTTATAGTTGAATCGAACGGCTCGACGAGACGAATCCAACGACCCTAAGATCGCCGAATTCCGACATCATTAAGACCATCAAATGTCTGGCAAACGGTGCACAACCAAGGGATTCAATATCGACCGTCCATTCGACCACTCCCTACTTGCCCCTGATCTCACACCTATTTACGAGCTATGCCACTCTAGAAAATCTATAAATAGACCCCTCATTTCTCATGAAAGGGGGACTCAAGCAAGAAAAAGCAAGAAGAAGCAAGAAGAAGAGAAGAAGAAGAGAATAAGAGGAGAAGGAGAGGAAGAAATAGCTCCTCCTCGACCATCGTCGGAGTTCTTCTCGCCGCCTGAATAACGCCGGATTTCTGCCGGACATTCGGGTGACGCCAGAACTCTGCACAACTTTGTAATTGAATCTCAATTCAGGAAAAATCCATTGTAATATGATCGTCTTAACTTTTGGACGAATCAGTCTCTTGTAACTCAAAAAAATCACTAGTGGAATCATTTTAACTGGGCGAGGCCCCGTGGTTTTTTCTCTTTTTAGGATTTTCCACGTAAAAATCATGGTGTTTATTTTCCTTTTCTGTTTGTGTGCTGAATATTCGTACAACGCTCAGACATAAATTTACTAACTCTATCGCCGCGTATATTCTAGCCCGCCCGCAACATATATTATATATATATATATATATATATATATATATATATATATATATATATATATATATATATATATATATAATATATATATATAGCAGTTGAAGCAGCTTTCTTATTGCTTCTTAAAGCAGCTTTCTAGAACTAGAAAGCTGCTTTAAGAAGCAATAAAAAAAACATCCCAAATGATGCCTAAATCTGTCGAAAATTTGTCGTTTTATTGTAGTGTTGTTAGGATTGCGTTACACAAAGTTGATTTCATTTTCAAATGGATTTGGACTGAAATGTAAAGAGATTGATGGATCAAGTTGTCAAGAGAACAATCAATTTCTCAAATGGATGGTACCAAACATCAATTTTTCTACCATTAGCATCAATAACTCTAAAAAATTCACTTCAAATCAAAATAAAATTGCACATTTTCAAGAACATCAAAATTCAAATTATTGTCCATAAAGTCTAAGTGCACTCATCTAACTCCCACCAACCCAAGAACTCTAGTTTTATGAAAAGTATGATCACATAGCACAAAGTATGCAATAAGAAAACCATTCCAAATGAAGCCTTAGTCAATTGATTTCTTTTTGCCAAGAAACATTTTCAACTAATTAGGCCTTTCTTCTATGCTTAAACGACCCTCTAATTATAGTATATTACAAAACTTTATATGGACCAACTAATTATGTCAAAAACAACTAATATTTTTTTCCCAAAAACAACTAATATTTTTTCCCCTCAATTTTCCAACATGCAAAGGTTGCATTTTCACCTATACTATTATTGCAAAAAAGGCCGGCTTTCATTGTTGCAAAATTTAATTTTGCACAAGGACTTTTGCACAAGGACTCCTTGTTCTTAGTTTTTAAATATTTTATTTTTATGGTGCCATGTTATTAATTAAAGGGGAGGATTTTGTTGCCAATTGTTATGATAATACTCTCCTATAGTTGTATTGGATGTGAAGGGTGAGTAGGGATCTAAACAAGTCAGATTCTGGTTCAATTTTTTCTTAAATACATGAGCTTAGATTTTGCTAAATAATATAGTTTGAGCTTAAGTTCAAGCTCATTTGTATATATGAGTGTATATGAGTCAAATTGAGCTCAATTCACCGCTAGCTCGAGCTTGAGCTCGACAAGAATGCTCAATGGAAGGCTCGATCTCGAACTTGACGCGCATACCCAATGACAGCTTGATCTCAAACTCGAGCTCGATTCAAACTTAGTTCATCTAAATAACAAAAGACTTGAGCTCGAGTCATGACCTTAGGCTTAGGCCAAAGCAATGGTGAGAGAAGTAGGAATTACCATACAATAATTCATATAATAGAAATACTATACAAAATTCTCAATACAATTCACTTAATAAGATCAATAGTATTATACTTTTAAGAGTTCAGTTGGGAAGATTGCATATAATTATCAGTAAAATCATATAATTTATTATGAAAACTTGTCTAATTAGAATATATGTAATTTATTATATAATGAAATAGTAATAGTATTCATAAATCTACTTTGATAAATATTTAGTGGATAATTCTTTAATATGCTCCCATAAGGTGTGGTCGTTTTCGAAATAAAGTTATAATTTAGGCTTCGTTTGTGACGTTTTTTTTACTGTTTCTTAAAGCAATTTTTTAGTATAAAATTTTTTAGGTTTTTTCTAGAAAGCTATTTTAAGAAGTAGTAAGGAAGTCGTCCCAAATGAAGGATCTTACTACTTTCTTAAAGCATCAAAATTTTTAGGATTTTTGAATCATTTTCTTACTACTTTTTAAAGCAATTTTTTGATTAAAAAGTTTTTTGAAAATAATGAGAAGACAGAAAATTGTCCTAAACAAATCCACAATATGTGCGCCAATTAAAACTCATAGAATTTAATTCAAGCTCAAACAAATGAGTCAAATCCAAGCACAAGTTTAAAATAATTCCAATTAGCGACAAAAAACAAAATCCTTCCTGTTAATTAACAACTTGCTTCCATAAAAATAAAATATTTAAAAACTGAGAAAAAGCAGTCGTTCTGCAAAATTAAATTTTGCAAAAAAGAAATTGAACACAACTCTCTTTGGCCTATTGGTTGGGAGCTTAGGCTTCCAACTAAGAGGTTCAGGATTCGAGTCTATGTGTATGCGTTGTGTGTGTGAGTTTGACTTAAATGGCTTAAATGTCAAAAAAAAAAAAAAAAAAAAAAAAAAAGAAATTGAAATAAAGTGCTGAAAGCTTTCTTTGCAATAATAGTAAGTGACAATGCAACTTTTGCATGGGGGAATAAATCTCTGACGTTTCTGCTGACCGTGATGGCGTGCCTAATTGGCCGAACCATTTAAGGTTTATCTTGTAATAAACTATAATTACAGGGTCTTTCAGGCGTTGAGGAAAGTTAGAATTTTGCTGAGAACGTTTCTCAACAAGATAAGGGTATGTAGCTAAAATACGGAAAAGTGTGGATTTTAAGGAAAAAAAGCGTTGTCGAAGTGTTTTAAGAAAAAATGAGCTCCATAGCCGAAGAAAGCGAAGCCACAAAGGGGAGGAGGGGTTGGTTTAATACTATTATTTCATCTTAAATATCAAGGTGGTGAAAATCGGACAGGACAACGAACCGGTAGAGAGAGCGGTTCATGTCGAACCGGGGTCAAATCGGATGACGTAATAAATACAATTTAGATGATATAAAAATCATATAATAATATAACTTTTTTATTAAAAAATAAATTGAATTCACATATTACTAATATCTTATATAATTTTAAATTTAAACATATTCAATCTTTCAATTTAATTTAAATTTAACAAAAAATTAACTTACAAATGAATTAATAAGTTTAATATAAATAATCCTTAATTTATGTTATATATTTATAATTTATATATTAGATTCATATTATTATTTTACATTTATAAATTATTGAGCTTAAATTAAATCATTTATTATGATTAATAAATAAATAAATTAATATTTATGGTACATAAAAAAAATAAATGATGAATATATAATTTTATTTAATATTATTATTATTAAAAATAAATATTATTTAATTTATTTTAAAATGAATATATATTTAAAAAAAAAGTTAAGAAGATTTTAAAATGAAATAATATATGTTCAAGTGGGAAAAAAAACCCAAAAAGTTAAGTTTCCAAAGAAGAAAAAAGCTAATTCCTCATCTGACTGCAAATTCTGTCCTAATCGGAGCCGAATTATTAATTTTTTCCTCCTCTAATAAGGTGTAAACCCAAATCTTCGGTTGGACATTATTTGTATTCCCTAATAGAATTTCCAAAATCTTTCTGAGGGTTTCTATAACAGTCATCTGGTGTTTGATATGTCATCTGTCACAATTTCCAGTGCTAAAATGATCTGTCCCTAATATCTTTTCTCCCTAGTTTTTTTTTTTCGTCTAAATGATTGCTGGTATGGATTTTCCTTTCCTCCTTTCTGTGATATATGCTTCTAATAATCAGGTATGTATGCAAAACTGGGACTAGTTCATCTCCCCCTCTGATGGTCTCCCCGTGGATCTTATGGACATTATTTCAATGTATCGGGTTTCTTCTGAGAAATTATAGAAGGTACAGCTTCAAAATCAACTGCATGATATTAATCAGTGTTATCTTTGGAAGTAGATCTTCCATTGGACCTTTTGGTTTATGTACGACAGATAATCCTTGTCACAATTATGTTGGTTAATAATTAATTGCCTGTCATCTTTTTTCGGATTCTTACTCATCATAATAACCCTTAACGTATCAAGGATTGTTTGTTAGAACTTAAAAAGATTAATTTGCAGTTGGAGGCCGCCTCCTATATGTGGTTCTCTTGGGTAAAATAGAGAGCCAAAGACAAATGGCTATCTCAGGGAGAAGATGATCTCAAATTCCTATATGCTAGGATTCGTATGAGAATGAGCTATAAAAAAACTACTATTTCCTTAGCCATGTCAAATTTGGATGTCTCTATGACTGATGCTATTAAAGATTCAATTTCTTATTTTTAATCTCTTTTTAATGCTCCACAACATCTGGATTTCGACATCAACAAATTTCCACCTGGTAACATGATCTCTTTGGATTCCATCAATTCTCTTATTGTTCCTTTTTCTGATTCTAATATTAAGAAAGTAGTTTTTTCGGGGTCTTCCAACTCCACACCTGGACCAGATGGTTTCAATTTTGAATTTTACAAATCTACTTGGGTTCTTATAGGTCCTTCGGTGTGTAATGCTATCAAATGTTTCTTTTACAATGCTTACATTCCATGCACTATTAAGGCTACTATTACCACTCTAATTCCTAAGTCTAGTCATGCAGAGTCTATATCAGATTTTCGGCCTATTGCACTTTGTAATACTTCTTACAAAATCA
The DNA here is from genome assembly GCA_019514585.1 of Dendrobium officinale. NCBI lineage: Eukaryota > Viridiplantae > Streptophyta > Magnoliopsida > Asparagales > Orchidaceae > Dendrobium > Dendrobium officinale. The sequence continues at coordinate 89,573,373 of CM033683.1, forward strand.
TTGCTAAAATATTGGCAGATAGGATGAAGACTATCATGCCCAATATTATCAAAGAAAATCAAGCGGGGTTCATCAAAAATAGCACCGTTGCTTCCTCTAGTATGAGTTATCTTGGCATTCCCCTTTCTCCCTTCCACCCGAAACTTGCCAGTTTTTCCTTGCTTATGGAAAGTATCATAAATAAGTTATCGGGCTAGAAGGCAAAAGTTCTTTCTTTTGCTGGCAGATTTCATTTCCTTAGATATACTATTTGGAATACGATTGCATATTGGATTCGAGGTGGTATAATACCTAAAACCATTCTTAAACAAATCGATAGGCTATGTGCTAAATTCCTTTACTTTGGCGACTCTAAAGCTAAAAAATTGCACTTAATATCTTGGAGAAATACATGCAAGCCTAAAGATCTGGGTGGCATTGGCTTACCTTCCCTGCAATCTCTCCAATTTAGCTTTAATTGCTCTCTTATTACTAGAATGTATAATGCTAACAGTCCTCTTAGCAATTGGCTGTTAAACCTTTACATATCTCCCTGAAAAGATCCGATTTCTAAAGCTTCTAAGTACTAGAAGTATATTTGTAGGGATGAAAACCTGGCAAAAGATAACTTTTCATTTAAGTGTATCAGCTCATTCTAATTTGCTTTGTTCTGGGATCACTGGTATAAAGATAAATGTGTTAGAGACATTGCTGAACTTCGGCCCCTTCTATGTGCTTTTCCTGTTAATGAGAGGATTACTGCTATTATAAATGGGGATATATAGGCTTTTCCTGATTCCATGCCCCAAGCCGTTCATACTGCTCTTTCTGATATTCCCCTTACTCCTACTACCCGGGCTAACCTGTCTTGGGATACTGGTAAGGTGTGTAAGCACATGAATTTTAGGAATTTTTATTTTAAACAAGATGTTAAAGTGAATTGGTGGAAATTTGTTTGGCATAAGCACTTTATCTTAAGGTATTCCTCTTTTTGTTGGATGGCTATCTCTGGTAGCTTAAAAACTGCTGACTCTTTGTTAGCTAAGGGTATCATTGTGGATCCCAAATGTTCTTATGTCACTGTTATGCAGAGACTGTCAGTCATCTTTTCTTCGAGTGTGATTATTCTTTCTCTATTCTCAATATGCTTATGTCCAACCTTGGGTTTTTACTGTTAAGGACCAATGTGCTATAAATTTTTGAGTATATTAAGGATTCTCATGACAAGAACAAACACTTTTATTATCTTCTTATATGCTCTTCAGTTTATTTTATATGGAGAGAAAGGAATGAAAGGAAATTTGGACCTCATCAGTATCTTCTACAACTTTAGCTCTCAAGATTAAAGCAGCAGTTTTCTTTAGAATTATGAAATGGGCTTCTAGAGATAAGGTGATGAATTTGATGTAGGAAATATGGAGTTACTGCTTGGATCGGGAATGGTTGTTGTTTTGCCTGAGAATGTTGGCTTTTTGGATGAAGAAAGGGGTCTGTCTTTCATCTGTTTTTCTTTTTGTTTCTGGAAAAAGGGCAAGGAGGACTGTATTGACTTTTTCTTCTTCGTGAGGGCAACATAATGGGTGGCTGTCCTCAGATTTTGGCATTGTTGGTTTTCTCGAGTGAAAATGGGCAGTGATGTAAGAATTGCCATTTTCTCCTTTGGATGGCAGGAGATTTTGGAATCATTTTTGCAACCAGGTTGAGAGACCGACAATTCCTGAGCCCGTGGCTTTATTGTCTCCCTCATCCTTCTTGATTTCTTCTTGTCCTACTTTCTTATTTTCTTTATTTGCATTTGTTTTCTTTCTCTTACAGAATTAGCATTGGGGTTTTTGTTTTTCGCCCCTTTTTGGATCTTGGTTTCTTTGGCAAGATCTTTTCTTTACTGTTTTTTCTTTCTTCATTACATGTAACAAGTTTATATTAATGAAAAGGGCTAAGGCCATAATTTTCCAAAAAAAAAAAAAAAAGTTAAGAAGAAAGACATAGGAGCTTTAGATTTTTTAGCCCCACATCACTTGGGAGACTTTCCCTTGGTGAAGCTTTTACTATATATTGGCTTTTGAGCTAGAAAGAAGTAGTACATCATGTAAAGAGATGAAACTTCATGAAATGCTTGTTTGAAAATTTTTAATTTAAAATTAAGCATTCAAATTTGAAATTAAATTATAAATATTTTTAATATTTAAAAATAAGTTATTTAAAATTTAAATATTAAAAAATACAAAACTTGAACCGGCCGGTTCAAGAGAACTGTGACCGGTTCGCTGGTTCACCGGTTGAACCGGCGGTTTTGGACAAAACCGACCGGTTTGAAGCTAAGCCAGTTTTCAGGTTGAACCGAACCGGCCTTTGGACCGGTTTACGGTTGAACCGGTCGGACTGGCCGGTCCAGTCCGATTTTTAAAGCATTGTTAAATATTTAATTTTTATTAATATACCTTTCTCTATGTTTTTAATTTTATATTCGTTAATAGTGAAATTAAAGTTTTTTTGTGGACTTAAAATTAATTAAAATAGAATTTATGAGCTCTCTTATTGCTTTAATACTATAAGTTAAAATTAAGTACACAGCTCACTTTAATTTGTTAGTTGGAAGCTTAGGCTACCAACTAAGAGGTATTGGGTTCGAGTCTTGTGTATGTAATGTGTGTGTCTTACTTCAATAGAGCTGAAATTCTTATATCATCGTTTTGGACGGATAGACTTTTCTCCCTCTCTTTACTCCTACTTTGGCTTCTATTCTTGGTCGAACATTTTTCATCATGAATTGAAAAAATCTCATCTAAATAAATGCCCCTTCATTTTCTAACTTATTTTTCAACTTCATCCTATGCTAGGATGAGAAGGCATGCTTCTATAATAACTAATACTACTAGAATTAGTCTACTAAAACCAACCCGATAAGAATTTTATGTTTGCTCATATGAATATTAAATGTTTTTGTGAAGTTAAAGTTGATTAATGTTTGGTTTAGTCTAAAAGATACTGAATTTTAAGAGTAGAAAATGTTAAGTGAGAAAAGTTTATTGGTAGTTTTGTAGCGTTATGCTTGGTGGCGTTGTCCTCTCTATATGGGGGAGGTGCTTGTGAGTGCAGTAATGTTGGGAGTGGGTGATGTGCCACCAAGCTCTTTGTCTGGAGCATTTGAAATATTCAAACGTAGTGCCACAATGCTAGGTTAAAAATGATATCTTATATAAATATCTAAAAGTATTTTCACTTCACCCATTTCACCCCCATTCATTAGAAAATAGATAGAGAGGTTGGAAGAAGAGAGAGAGAGAGAGAGAGAGAGAGAGAGAGAGAGAGAGAGAGAGAGAGAGAGAGAGAGAGAGAGAGAGAGAGAGAGAGAGACAATGGATTTAAAGGCCATGAAGCAAGATTCATGTGCTGGGATCATATCAAGGTAGGATCCCAAGTCCATATTTTTTATTTTAATTTCAACGTTTGTACATAGAATTTTGGTTTTTATGTGATTTTCTTCAATTTGAGTATCTTTCTATAGAGTAACTTTTAATATATTATATAAATGAATGGTTAGAAGCATTTTGATTGATAAGTTTCACATTTTACTAGTTGATTTTCATTATGTGAATTTTCATGCTTTTTTTCATATGTGATGCTTTTGTTAGAAAGTACTCAAGAATAAAAATGTCTCAAAATGATGTCATAAAATTTTCCTGTGAAGGCTTTTATGAAATTTTACTATTGGATGTGTGATGTAGAACGGGAGGGGAGTAATTAAAAAAAAATTAAAGATATAAAATTCCATCTCATATTTCCCTTAATTAATGGATTTGAATTTGAAATTCAAATACGAAAAAGAGGGAGGGAAGAGAGGAATTAATTATCTCCTTAATTGGGGCATTTGATTAGGAAGGAAATAATTACGATAGAGGGGAGAGAGAGGGTTAGCCAAGGAGGAGGGAGGAAAGATGTCTATATTCGATGTATGCGTCCACATACATTGAATAGGGGGGATTAAATTCAAATCCAATCATTTAATTCAGATTTGCACAAATTGGGGGAAATTTTCTAAAATAGGTGTAAGATATTTAGGAAAGACTTTAAAATTCAAATTCATTTGAATTTGAATTATGAAATCTTTCCAAATAAGATAGGGGCTAAATTAAGAAGATGATAATGTGATAATTGAATGATTATTTAATTATAATCTTAAATTAGAAAAGGGATGAAATACCTTTCAAAATTCAAAATTCAAAATTAAGAGATGGGAGAGAATTATGTAATTAATTCAAATTAATGAGGAAATTCAAATCTCAAATTAATTTGAAATTCCCAAATTGTTTCAAATTAGGAAAGTAGTAAAAGGATGATTGGGAATTGGAGCCTTGGAGAATTGGTGGGGTGGCTGGTGGCTAGGCTAGGTTGCATGGCCAGCTGGTAGGGAAAGAGGAAAAGGATTGAGCCCATGGTTAGGTGTGGGAATGGAACTTGGTCGGTGGTGGGGAATGGGTTTGGTTGGTCGACGGTTTGAGGGAGGGAGGAGGTGGTGGTTTAGGAAAATAATAAGGAGAATTAAAAGAAGAAGAAGAAGAAGAAGATAAAACCGCGAGCCCGTATACATCCTACAACTAACAGATACCACGTTGCCCTTCACTAAGGGACTTCAGGCCACGAGCCCGAACACATCCTGTGGCTAGTGCAAGCTATGAATTACTCCCATAGAAATCTCACCCAAGGTTCTTCCCAAAGAACACAAGTGCAAACACAAAATTTTATTAATCATCCAACATTACATTACATAAGCAAGTGCCTCTATATATAGGCCTAAGAAACTAAACTAAGACGCATATGCCCTTAGGGCTTACATAAAATGACCCTCTTAAGTAAGGGTAAAAACAAAAAAATTATAATAAAAATAAAAATTACAAATAACATATTAAAATAAGGTGGAATGATCTCGACCGTCGATCATCGTCTCCTTCTTTGAAAATCTTCATGATGGGATGTCTACATCATTCTCCCGGGGTGGAAAAGAGCTCGACTCCGTCGAGTCCGCACCCCAGGTAACCATGCTCTGATACCCAAACTGATGTAGAATAGGAGGGGGGAGTAATTAAAAAACAATTAAAAAGATAAAATTTCATCTCTCATATTTCTCTTAATTAATGGATTTGAATTTGAAATTCAAATACGAAAAAGAGGGAGGGAATAGAAGAATTAATTATCTCCATAATTGGGGCCTTTAATTAGGAAGAAAATAATTACGATAGAGGGGAGAGAGATGCCCGACCAAGGAGGAGGGAGGAAAGATGTCCATATTCAATGTATGTGTCCACATATATTGAATAGGGGGAATTAAATTCAAATCCAATCATTTAATTCAGATTTGCACTAATTGGGGGAAATTTCTTAAAATAGGTGTAAGATATTTATGAAAGACTTTAAAATTCAAATTCATTTGAATTTGAATTATGAAATCTTTCCAAATAAGATAGGGGCTAAATTAGGAAGATAATAATGGGGTAATTGAATGATTCTTTAATTAGAATCTTAAATTAGGAAAGGGATGAAAGACTTTTCAAAATTTTAAATTTAAAATTAAGAGATGAGAGAGAATTGTATAATTAATTCAAATTAATGAGGGAAATTCAAATCTCAAATTAATTTAAAATTCAAATTTGAAGTTCCCAAATTGTTTCAAATTAGGAAAGTAATAAAAGAATGATTGGGAATTGAAGCCTTGGAGAATTAGTGGGGTGGCTGATGGCTAGGCTAGGGTGTATGGCCAGCGGGTAGGGAAAGAGGAAGGGGATTGAGCCCGAGGTTAGGTGTGGGAATGGAACTTGGTCAGCGGTGGGGAATGGGTAAGGTTGGCCAGCAGTTTGAGGAGAGGAGGAGGTGGCGGTTTAGGAAAAATAAGGAGAATAATAAAAAAAAGAAGAAGATAAAACTGCGAGCCCGGACACATCATGCAGCTGACGGGTATTATGTTGTCCTTCACCAAGTGACTTCAGGCCACGAGCCCAGACACATCCTACGGCTTGTGGAAGCTACGAATTCTTCCCATAGGAATCTCACCCATGGTTCTTCCCCAAGAACACAAGTGCAAACACAAAATTTTATTAATCATCCAACTTACATTACACAAGCAAGGGCCTCTATATATAGGCCCAATAAACTAAAACAAGACATATATGCCCCTAGAGCTTACATAGGACAACCCTCTTAAGTAAGGGTAAAAATAAAAAATTCATAATAAAAATAAAAATTACAAATAACAAATTAAGATAAGGTGGAATGATCTCAGCTGTCGATCATCGTCTCCTCCTTTGAAAATCTTCATGATCGGATGTGTGCATCAATGTGTGTATATGTTTTACCTCACATACACCACTGAAATTGTCGTACATTGTGTCACTTTTGTGCAATTATTATTATTTTTTTGTTAAAAGTTAAGTTTCCTTATTAAATGTCTTCATGTTATCTTGTTCAAATGATGCATTACATGTTTATATGATGGATTTAATGAATGTCGTAGATGTTCAAGTGCACTACAAGTTAAGCTACAAGGGCCCTTACATGTAGATGTTCATGTTCCCTCCATTTATTTTGTACATATGTCTGATAACTAAGTGGAGTTATGAATAAAAGTGGAGTTATAAGAAGAATCCGACATATCTCTATCTATCTTGTATATGTGTAACACTTAGTGGAGGCATAAGTAAAAGTTGTGTAATAAGCAGACATCAGGACATGTGCATGTGCATGTCATATGTCATTGGTTGCATTGTAAGTTCATCAACTAATGCATATTGATACTCATGTTAGAAGTTAGGTTAACATTTATTTTGATATTTATGGTGTTAACATTCAAGTTCAAGTAATGTCCAAGTTATGTTGAAGTTTATGTTTTTGATGTAATTATTCAAATTTAAGAAAATCTTTAATTTAAAAAATGTTACATGATAATTTAGCTCATGCATATGTTCAAGTTCAAGTAATGTATATGATATCCTTATGATAAACTCAAACATATAAGTACAAATTAAATCTAAGGTTAATATTTTATGAACGATAAAGTTATCTATTTTTATGCCCGTAAATTTTAAGTTGAGCTCATGTTTGATAATATCTTCCTTATGCAAAAAATAAATTGTTTTCATTTTAAGCCAAATAATGTTACATATTGAATATTTTTTTGAAGTCAAATAAGTGAGAAAAAATGATCTACTCGCAAAAAAATCCAAAGATAATATCATGATTAACTTTTATTAGTTTATAGAAAGAATATAAAGATTTGTTTATTCTATAGACTAGTAAAAGTTTTTTTTTTCTTTTTATAAATTAACCAAAGTTAAAAGTGTACACTCTAATTTAGATAATATATTTATAAGAAATAATTTTCTTTCTTTGAAGTTCAAGAGAGCGCTTAGGGCATCTCCAACTAAAATTTTTCACTTCAAAATGCAGTGAAATAAAAAAATATCGTGATTCATCTCCAATCGAACGCCATTTTGCCCCATAAATAGTCGTTCTCTTCATTTGCGCCTTTCTTCCGAAAGTTCGGTAGATATAAAAGAGTGTCGCAGATGAACAGTACAACGTCAATATTGGTGGCGCACTGTTCATCCACGATCAAATGATGTAAAAAATAACGATCGGTTGGAGCAAAACATCTGTTGTTGCTCTTCGAATATGAATAGAGGCCAAGAGGACGACCAAATAAATAACAAGTCAAAAAAATTGCACGATTTTCTTTTTTAATATTTTTTTGAAATGCAGTCATCCTTGATTTATTTTGGTAGGTTGCTTAACGAGCTCCATTTTTTCGTTTAGCAGCAAAATTGCCCCCAAAACTTCAAACCGCCCTTCCCCTCAGCAAACAAACTCTCTACTTAAGTGAAATATACGCAAAAGCTGTCGCCTTTAACTAGCAAAATAGATCCGTGGCCGAAGAAAGCGAGAGGAGAAGCGACAGAAAAGTGGAAGATTTCGTAGGGGAGAAACAGCGAGAATATCTGCTTCGTGATATCTGTGCTTTTACTCGCTTGTGGGGAAGGGTGAAGACGGTGAGTCGTTGGCCAAATGAGGCGGTTCTGTTGCTTCTTGTCTTCTCGAGCCGGTTCCTTTTTCTCCTCTTCCTCTTTCTTCAACACTTTCTCTCTCCTCCTCCCCCCTCGCTGTTGGCTTTAACTCCTCTCGCTTTCTCGAGCAGAGAGCGCTCTCCTCTCTCCTCCACCAAAAACAGTCCAAAATCCTTTTCTTTCTTCTCTCTGCAACACCTGCCACTATAAATAGGTTCCTCCCTGATTATTTTTTTCTCCAAGCTCTCTGTTTTCTTCCTTCTCAGTAGCTCATAGCCAAAGAAGAGGAGCTTCTTCTTGTTCCCCTTGTATGCTCGTGGCAATGTCAGCTTGGAAGGACAGGGAAAATGATCCTCGTATTGAAGGGATTGCTTCCTCAATGCGCGTCATTTCCGACTTCCCTAAGCCAGGTCTAAGCTTTCTTAACATCTTCTTAGTTCTCTTTGGATTTTTCTCATATTCCAGAGCTTCTCCTTCCTTAATCCAGTTTTGGTACTTCATTTATCCTTATTTTTTTTTTCTTTTGAAAAAAAAATTGACTTTTCATTCCTGTAGTTTATACTCTCTGTGGCTTATACCCACCAGCTAATGGAATTGCTGTTTACTGGCAAAAAAGATCAAGTTTTGATGTCTTATGGTGATCTAACTGGTTGTTCTGTGCATATTTTTTCATGGGATTCAGGGTTTAAGTTCAAAGACATTACCACGCTGCTCCTCAATCCTAAAGCATTCAAGAACACTGTGGATTTGTTCGTGGAGCGCTACACCGGCAAGGGCATTTCCGTTGTTGCAGGTGATATAGCACTGATCTTTTAACCTTCTTCATGCCCAATTCCTTCTTTGTTGTCAAAGTATCGGCTATGGAGACTCCTCCTATCTCCATAATTCTTGCTTGGATGAGAAAATTTTCATACTTTTAAGAATTTCTTAAATCTATCAATTTATTCATTTCATTATCTCTGCGTCTCCTGCTTCTCACCACTGTTTTCATTTCTTCATCTTGCTGTTTGATCATTTCCATTGTTTTGAGCCGCTTAAATGATATTCATAATTGGTTATAATCCTATGAATTGCTTTTTTTGGAGCTAAATTCTTCTGCTTTCTGATTTTCTTTGGAAATTTTACTTGAGCTGATAGCTTTGTTATGCTTTGTATCTTGGCTTGGATGAATGGATATCAGAACTTCTGCATCCAGCAATATATGCTCATTATACTGATTTAAATTCTGACTAGTTTGAGTCTTATGGGCTGTAAGTTATTGATATTATACTTAGTAAATCTATGTAACAAACAAATTATATATGAATTGAAGCTCCTCGATCCAAACATACAGACTTGATTCATTTTTCTTTAATAGTCGCTTCAGGTGAGTTTTCATTCTAATTTTTTGAACTTTTCTTTCAACTTAGATCATAATTCTGAATTTTGGGTAATTCTACTTAAAATTTACAGAGTTTTTGTAAGAATTACATAAAATTCTTTTTAATGTCTTCAACTTCTTCAAATCAATTCTATTCTAATAGATAAAACAAGACATGGAAACTAGGCATTAAGGTTTGTACCGTGTTAATAAGTGATATTTGTAACTAATTTATGTAATCTTACGAAACCAATTTAAACCTCAATTATGGTTGTTCATCTGGTCTGAACGCTTCAGTTTTTGAACTGTTTGGTTATTTTGATCTTCTAGTCTTCTCACTGAATTGATAAATTGGCCGTTTCATTTTCTCCAAGTTTGGAATTGTAATCTAAGTGAATGTGCTTGCCTTCAAAATTTGAAATCATCTCAATTCTATGGCAGGTTTTGAACCTGCTTTCTTTTTTCCTGTTTGGTTTCTGTCAAAGCATAAACCTTTATAGAATTTAGCTAACAAATCAAAATAGTTTTGATTTTGTTTCTAAAGTTTTTCTGTACTTTTTTTACTTTGCTTAGTTTTTGTAGGAAATGAGCGGAAAAGAAAGGAATTCAGTTTATCAAATAAATTAATTTTTTTTTTATATTCTCTTCATGATTCTTTGCTTAACCCATAGAAAAGCTAAAGGGGCTGTTTGGCAATGGGATTTATGCCCGATTTGAGCAGGATTTAAGCTAAATCCTGCCAAACAAGATTTACGCCGCCATTTGAACTTACGGTGAAATAAATCTACCGTCTGCTCCTTTTTGCGGTAAATCCCGGATTTACTAAATCCTACCGTTTGACGGATTTAACATTTCACTGCGAGCGGGAGAGCGAAGCACCTGGCTTCTTCGAGTGTTAAGTTCTCTGGCGCACCTAAATCCTGATTATATTATCAAACAACTCCACAAGATTTAACATAATTTAACATTTATGTCGCCAAACAATTTTTAGGATTTAACTTTAACATGATTTACTAAATCCGAATTTATAAGTTATATGCCAAACAACCCCTAAGTAACATTGAAATACAAATTACAATAAGATTGTTCGATCGAGTGGGTATTCCGTTAAACAAATAATATTGGAAATTACTTTTTTATTCATTTTTCTTCAACCAAAAAAGTGTCAATACTAATTTCAATTCAACTTACTTACCCTATTTCCATTTGCTTCTGATACTCATTTTTTATTGTTTAAACACATCAAATTTACTTTTTTAGGCATTGTTCGGGATGTCTTTTTTACTGCTTTTTAAAGTAGCTTTCTTGCTCAAATATTTAAATTTTTGTATAAAAAAGTTGTTTTAAGAAACAATAATAAAGCCGTCCCAAACGAAGCCTTAGTCACTTGATCATGCTGATTTTTACAATCAGTAAATTAATTATGTCTTAGTTTAAAAACTCTTTCATAGTAGGTCCCCCCCCCCCCCCCCCCCCCCCCCAGCATATAAAATCAAACTGATTTGTTGTTATGGACCACAACTAGGTCATGTCAAATCTGTTTTGTACTTCACATCCTGCAAACGTCATTTTCTTTCAATCTTTTGGATAAGTTCTAAATTTTATAACTTGTTAATATATGTAACATGCAATTGCAAAAGTTATAGCTAGTAGAAAAAAAATCTAATAATTAGTACTTTTACACCTAACATTGAAATAACTATTGTATTCTGTTTGTCCTTTCTATTCCTACATTTCTTAAAATTTCACATTTTTTGTTCTGGTAAAGTTGTGTTTGAATGGTGATGATTTTTCAATTTTCTTATGGTTCAATTCATATTTTTATATGAATTCTTAATTCTTGATACTCAATGATTTGTCGAGAATATGTTTTCCTTTGGCAACACTCAACAAGAATGAATAGAAAATGAGTGATTCGTAAAGCCAAACGCCAAATAGTTAGTATAAAGCTGATCATTTGATGCTTTTTTTTTTTTACTTTTGCTCTAGTATGTATTAGAATGCTGATGATGATTCTCTATTCATTGCATAATGATCATGTAAGCTTTTTCACGTAGGCTTCGTTTGGGACGGCTTTCCTTACTGTTTCTTCTTTTTCTAGTACAAAACTTTTAATTTTTTTACTAAAAATTTGTTTTAAAAAGCACTCAGAAAGTCATTCCAAACCAAGCCATAGATTGAGTTTAGGATAAAGCTGATCATTTGATGCTTTTTTTTTTTTTTACTTTTGCTAGTATGTATTAGAATGCTGATGATGATTCTCTATTCATTGCATAATGATCATGTAAGCTTTTCACGTAGGCTTCGTTTGGGACGGCTTTCCTACTGTTTCTTAAAGCAGGATTCTAGTACAAAACTTTTAATTTTTTTACTAAAAATTTGTTTTAAAAAGCACTCAGAAAGTCATTCCAAACCAAGCCATAGATTGAACTTTTTGTTTCCTGATTCTTTCAGGAGTTGAGGCTAGAGGTTTTATATTTGGCCCCCCTATTGCCTTGGCAATAGGTGCTAAGTTTGTTCCTTTACGAAAACCAAGGAAGCTGCCAGGTAATTTTATTCCCTTTGTGTTTTCTATGCTACTTTGCAGTGCCATTTTTAAGAAATTTTTTTATTATTTTTTAATTGTTTTTTTGCTGATTTTACAACGTTCACTCTTCCTGACCATTGCTTCACTCCTTCTGACAAATTATTGAGCTTTAAGTATTAATCTTTGAAGTGGGCAATATGGTTAAAGATTTGAAGGGTCTGGATTGTTCTTTATGTTATTATATTGAAGTAGCATGTCGCCTTGGCTTAAATAAAAGATACATTACTATTTGATATAGTTAGAACTTAGTATATAACTAACATGATTCAAAAATGTGGTTTGTGCAATCTAGACTTCATTTGGGACGACATTCTTATTGCTTCTTAAAGCAACTTTTCAGTACAAATTTTTGTACTAAAAATCTGTTATAAGAAGCAGGAAAAAAAACAGTCCCAAATGAAGCCCTTGTCTACTTATTCTCACAAAAATATCTGTTCGGAAGGATGTTCTGTTAGGAGGCATGGACCTAAGGAGGACAGCTTATTTTTCGTTATAAAGGGTTGTTGTCAATAAGTTACATACCTGAAAGATCAGAGTTGCAAAACTCCACTATTATTATCTTAGTGAAATCTGTCGTGGCGAGAACAAGAAGTAGTTATCAATTGGGTTAATATATAAATTTTTTGGGTTTTCTTGATAATTTGAATTAGGTCTCACCTATTCCAACACAATTTTCTCTAAGAACTTTGTACTTGCACCATTTTTTTGCTGAATTGCTATAGAAAATGCATTTGGCTTAGCTTGTTCAGTTAGAACTACACCAGTTGTATTTAGATTGTTTATGCAAGATCACTTCTTTCTAATCTCATGCTTAACTGTTAATCATAATAGGCATGAAATTTATAACCATCTTCAAAAGTAATTAAATATTTCTTTTGATAAAACAATACAGGTGCAGTTATATCAGAAAAATATGTTCTTGAATATGGAACTGATTGTCTTGAAATGCATATTGAGGCTGTCGAACCTGGTGAACGTTCATTAGTAGTTGATGATGTGGTTGCAACTGGTGGAACACTTTGTGCAGCCATAAAATTACTTGGTATGTGCTTAATAAATCATTTTTAGCTATGAAATGTGCTTAATAAATTATTTTTAGCTATAAAAAATGAAACTTGACATCCTCCTTGTGGTTTTGAAGTATGTATATTCAATATGATTGCTTTTGCTGTAATTTGCAGAAGGTTGAGAAATTCAAATGCATTGAACTTCTACTTTACAACTGTTTTACATGGCTAATCTTTTTTTCTATCATATACTTTATGAAATTTCTATATCAAGAACAAGGTAAAGAAAAGTAAAACATACTTACAGGCACAGAATGGCTATTCCTTTAATGTCTTTTGCCTTTGTCTATTTCTTTCCTAGTAATATAACTTTGTTTATGCAGTACTATATTGGATTCTTTGACAGCTACAAGATAATATCTTACTATATAATATTTATTTGTCACCAGACATTGCGGCATGGTTGCCAAAAGGTGCAATGTCTAGAACTGAAAAAAGACAATCTAGCATCATAATTATTACTGTGACGCAGTTGGGTGTAATTATCTTACATCTTTTATATATATAGCCTTTTTTTACATCCAGCTACCATTAGTTTCTTATTAAAATAAGTTTTTGGTCTTTGAATATTTGAATATTTTTACTAAAAAAGCCGTCCCAAATGAAGCCTCGGTGAAAGATCCCTTGTAAGGAGAAATTATTATGTGCGGACACTGAACGCAGTTCACCATCCGGAGACCAATTAGAATGCTTCATGTCAGCAGTACCGAGCAGTACCAGCGGGTTACCAAGGCGTGGTACCGAGAAGAGGTGACGTGACGCATTCTGATTGGTCTCTGGACGGCGTTCGACATCCACACAGAATAATTTGCCCCTTGCAAGTGCTTCATCTTTAGATTATACCGGTGAGATTAGGATCGTAAAGAACCGCACAATTGAGTGAACTTACATAAAATTATTAATGTGTGTTTTGTATTTATCACTGCACCTGTTTAGATCATTTATGATCCCAACATTTACATGACAGAGGTAAGCATAGTCACACTTAGGCTTCGTTTGAGACTGCTCTCTTACTGCTGCTTCTTAAAAACAACTTTCTAGTACAAATATAAAAATACTGCAATTCTTTTTGTTGATTCAGAACGTGCTGGTGCAGAAGTTGTGGAATGCGCTTGTGTCATCGAAGTACCCCATCTTAAGGTACATTAATGCTTCATAATACTGAAGTCCTTTATTTTCTTTACTGGAAAACATCTTCTTGGAAAGGAGTTTATTTACTTGTTTTGCAGGGCCGTGAAAAGCTGAATGGAAAGCCATTGTACGTGCTTGTGGAAACTGACTGATGCTGTTTATCTTCTCAAAATCTGCTACTGATCAATTAATATTTGAAGCTTGAAGGGTTAATTAATATCTAGCATAGATTTAGATGGAAGCTGGCCTCATTTTGCCAGAGAATCAAGTAATTTTTTTATTATTCTGACTGCTTTTCAACTATGTTACTATGCAATTTAGTCTTTCAAATTTTTGTTGCTTTGCATTGTGGTGTTTTAAGATGCATTATGCTTGCAATATTCAGCTGAACAGAAATGAATGAGTTGGCTATGCGGATGATCGAGACAAATATATACTCATTTTAAATATTAATTGAATTATGCAGGGCATGAAAAATCAAGTTGAATGCCTTTAAAACTCAAATCTATTGTAAATACTGAAGAAACTATGGCTTCTTTTGGGACGGCTTTCGTACTGCTTGTTAAAGCAATTTTATAGTATAAAAAATTTAATTTTTATACTATAAAGATGCTTTAAGAAGCAGAAAGAAAGCTATCCCAAACGAAGTTTAAATGTCTGTTTGAAGCAATTTTTTTATTATTTTGTTTTTTTTTAGATTGCAATTATATTTTATTTTTCCCAGTTTATAATCATTTTTATAAAAATGTTCTTTTTAGGATGACTAGTTTTTTATAAATGTAGTTGTAAAGTTGTTAATGTAAAGTACTTTTTTTTTAAGTTGTAAAAATTAGTTTTCTAGCACAATTTTTTTTTGAAAGCAATGAGAAAGTAATAGTTAAATAGAAATTATGATTTTGGTTTGAAAAATAAAGTAGTAAGAAAGTGTCCCAAATAGACCCTTAGCATTGAAAGTGGTTGATTGACTGATTAAATTATTTAATCAACTTGAACTTAATTTAGTGTATTTGAAGTTTTGTTTGGGATAGCTTTTTGTTGCTTTCAAGATATTTTTGTATTAGAAAGTTGCTTTAGATAATAATAAAAAAAACTATCCCAAACGAAGGATGGGTTTCATATGGATCAATCAAAATGAATTTCTTCATAGCTCCTTGATGCTCCATTTCCTATCAATTTTTCCATGAATGAAAGTTAGATTACTGGTTAATGGCAACTTCTAATTCTTAAGAAAGACAAGATTGTTAGGGAGTAAATGCCCATAATCATAACAGTCCAAGTTACTTTTAAGGTATTTGTTTAAGATGATTAGTCATTTATTGTATGCCTAATCTCATTTAGATTTATTCTTCTAACCTTGAGATAATCTTAAAGCCAATATGATTTGTATTGGTGCGAAGTAATTTGTTCCTTGTTAATCCTTTTCTCATCTCTTGCTTTAAGAAGCATATTTTATAGTTAACATTTGTGAATGACAATATAATTAATGATTCAAATGATTGGAGTTAATAATACATCCGCTTAAGAAAGCTTAAGTTCATAGCTGAAAAACCTTAATTAAAATTGGTGGGGGGGGGGGGGGGGGGGGCAATTGTCCCTCCTGCATTTTTTTTTTGTTCATTAGATAATATATTCATCTTCAATGTATTTTTTAGTCTTAATTACAAGGATTTTTTAGGCAATTCCCCCTTATAAAAATGTTAGAAGACTATGGTCTTTAGGCAATTGCCCCCAATATAATTAAATGCATTGTGAAGATGTGTTATTGTTAGGAAATGACGAACCAAATACAAAGATAAATAATAAATCAAAATTTGTTTCGGAGGCGCTGCCCCTTGATCACGTGACCTGACCGATCAAGTTGAACCCCACTAGGGGGTGCTGCCCTCTTGGACCCCGATATACATGACAACAATTACTTATAAATTTGCCCCCCCCCCCTTAAAATTATGACTGATTCTGCCCCTTCCATCACCATAAGATCATGTCATCGTGGCCTCTAAGAGGAAGATTGAATGGCCATCCAGATCCTTAATGGCCGCTACAACCTCTTATATTATCATGTCTACCTCCTTAAGGTTACATTGCCTTCATCACTCAAGGAGAATCAATTGGACCATTCGCATTAATCTTCCTTATCTTGATGCACTACATATCCATCATCTTTGATAAGACAACTGATAAGCAAGCCAACATTTCATATGTAAAGCTTGCTCCAGCGCCTCTCCACCACATAACTCTCTGTCCCCGACAACAACCACTATAACTTATTATTCCATCTATTGCTTCATACAATTATGTATAAATAAGTTGATAGAAAAAAAAAATTATATATATATATATATTGTAATAGTAATGCAACAGTCATCTCTTTAGTTGAAATCAATAAAGTTTTTTATCCCCCAGCATTCTATCTTCCTCTCCATGTTAGCTTTGTCTTTATGGTATCAGAGCCACATCAATCTTAACTGCTTGGCTCCCAAAGGATGGCAGACACTCAAGACTCATCTTCTACAAACACTCAGCAACCCAGCTCATTCCTCCCAACAGATAACCCTATTCCTCCTTCCCTAATGTTTCTCATCTCTAACCTCAAGACCATCATTCATACACAACTGCAAAGTGATAAATATCATATTTGGAGACTTCAAGCTATCAAGATATTCATAACAAATGGCTATGTGGGCTTCCTAATTGTTCAAACTACTCGCCCAAGCACAGCACTTCAACCACATGCGATACTATTCCAAACCCTAACTTCATCACCTGGAACTTTTTTGACCAAAACCTCTTAGCAGCCCTATTTTAAACCATCTCACAAACCATATTGCCATACATTCTAAACCTCACCTCCTGCCATGAAGTATGGATAATTCTAGAAAAATATTTACAACCCACTAACCGGTCACGACCTATCTAGCTCAAGAATGAGATACACAATATCTCAATACAAAATTTGACTATGTCCCAATACCTCTTTGACATAAAGTCTCTTATTAACAACATCACAGTAGCTGTATCTCATATTGATCTACAATATATTATCTTATACATCCTAAATGGTCTGCCATACTTCTACCAATCATTCAAAACAATAATTCACACCAAACTAACCCCTATTAGACTAAGCGATCTTTCTCCCTTCTATGCAGTGAAGAGATCAACATTTCAAATGAATATTTGAAAACTTCACCAACATATCTCCTTCCTTTTTACTAGTCATGCCCTCTCAATAAACTATAAATAGACCACCTTTTTTCATTGAAAGGGGACAAAAACAAAGAAGAGAAGGAAGAAAAAGTATCATAAGGAAGAGAGAGAAACTAGAGTTCTCTTGCCATCAGAATCCTCAACTCCATCGCCAGATTATCACTTGGCTACTGATTGACGTCGGACTTCCGCCCAGCGATCTAATGATGCTAGACTTCCACCCACCCCCAACTATTATTGACTTCCCCCTGACAATTGTTGCAAGACAACAGTTTTTTCGACCTCCGTCACCCACTAACTTTGATCATTCTTACCTTTGTCATCAGACAATAGTCTTTCTAACCATTGTCACCCATCGACTATGGTCATTCTGACTTTCGTGGTCAGACAACGGTCTTTCTGACCACTATCACCCGTCGATTATGGCCCTTCCGACTTCCATAGCCAGATGACGATCTTTCTAACCACTATTGTCTGTCGACTACAGTTCTTCCGAACTTCGTCACTAGGCAACTATTTTTCTGACGATTGTAGCCCACCGACTACGACCCTTCCGACCTCTATCGCCAAACTACGATTCATCTGACCACCGTTGCCAAACAAAGGTCTTTTTTACCATTGTATCCCACCGACTACAGTCCTTTTGACATTCGTTACCAGATTACAATCCTTCTAACCTCTGTCACCAAACATCGATCTTTCTGACAACTGTCGCCCGCCGACTATGGTCCTTTCTACCTTCGTCACCATGTAATGATCTTTCTGACCACTATTGCTCACCGACGACGATCCTTCTGATCTCTATCACCATATTAAAGTCCTTCTGACCTCCATCATTAAACAACAGTCTTTCTGACCATTATCACTCACTGATCACGGTCCTTCTGACCTCCGTCGCCAGATAATGGTCTTTCTAAACTATCACTTGCTAGTAAAATATCACATTAGACAACGGTCTTTCTGAACATTATCACTTGTTGATCTTGTTCCTTCTGACATCCGTCGTTAGATAATGGTCTTTCTAAACTATCGTCCGTGAGTACAGTCCTTCTGACCACCATTGCTAGACTACGTTCCTTCTAACCTCTGTTTCCATGCAACAATCTTTTTGACCACTACCGCCTGTCGACTACAATCCTTCCGGCCTCCATCATCAGACTACGGTCCTTCTGACCTCCGCCGTCAGACATTGATCTTTCTAACCATTGCTGCTTGCCGACTACAGTCCGTCCGATCTCCGCCGCCAGACTATGGTCCTTTCGGTCATTGACATTCGACTACGGTCATTCCGACCTCTGTCGCTCGCCGATTATGGTCATGCCGACTAAACAAACATGTCAATGCTAATTCTTTTAATTCCCAACATGTAAAGCACTCTATGTGATGTATATTTGCTACATGAAGCCAACCTTCCCCCAAGGAATTATATAATTTATAATCGACTGCAAACACTAGTTGATTCATTCAAACATGATCAGATCCCGTGATTTTTTCCTTTTTTTAGAGGTTTCAACATAAAAACTATGATGTCTCTTATAAACGCTCAATTTTCTATTTTATCTAATTATGTGATCGATGTTAGTCCATAACTAAGACGTTAAAACTTCATATTTATCTATCACAGTGAATATTTTAGAACTCAACATTTATGTTTCAGTAAAGTTAAGATATGCAGATTACTGTCATAATGATTAATGATTCCATCCTCTTTTTTAATTTTTCCTTTTACTCTTTTCACACTTGTAATTTGTTTTTTTTTTAATTAAAGTTCTCAGCATATACAACGGAGATGAATATCATTACCTTCTGCTTAAATCACAGCCACAGAATTCAATAGATGGTGACAGAACCACCGTTCAACCTGCTCACATACTGCTAAATCAATTAAATGTGTGTGTTGTCAGAAATCGACGCAATTATAATTATTTCACTAACAAAAGTACAAAAAAATTGTCACATTTTCATCTAAAAAATCATCGCGCTTAATATTTATATTCTTAAAAAATTAATGAAACAAGCAATATTATAGAATGTTTATTTAGAATTGTTAATTTTCTTTTTTGATTTTTTTTATTTCTTATTTTTATAAGATTGATGAAAAAATTAGTGTAAATAATCTAAATAAAATATCACATTCACTTAAGGTTATCAGCATAATTAAGACTTTATTTGGGACGACTTTGTTATTGTTTTTTAAAGCAGTTTTTTATTATTAGAAAGCCGACCCAAATAGAATCTTAGACAAACTTCTTAATGATTAGATGCTAAGTTCATTCATTTAAATAATTAACTACTAAACGTGACTTAACTTTTGATAACATGACCCAATAAGTTAATATGAGAATGTGACATTTTTTTACATTCACATGGGACTAAAATTTTAGCTCATATTACAGTTAATATTCTTGTTACAATTTCTACACAACTAAAATAGATTTATATCTAAAAATACAAAATGCAATAATTAAAAAATATTATAATCTTTTTAATTGAATATTCTAAAAATCAACAATGTTAATATTATGAGGTTAATAATCCAACCTTAGTATTTTGTTTCATCTTTTATAAAAATTATCATTTTTGTGATGCATCATTAACAATATTAAAAGTTAATTAGCAACAAGTAGACTTTTGTTTAAACCTATATATATATATATATATATATATATATAATATATATATTATATATATATATATATATATATATATATATATAGCAAAAGATACACCACAAGACCACAGCGGGGCCATATAAGGGGGATTACAATCAAGGAAGTACAAAAAACAACAGGTTAAAAGTAATCTAAGGGAAACATAGACCCAATAAGAATCAATATCAATATCAATAGGATTCAGACTGGCACCTACTTACTAGGGAGGATCAAATAAACTTCCAGGAAACCAAGCCAACAAGCATCCAAACACACCAAACCACCATGGTTGCCCAAACCCTGGCCATCTAAGGTGCATGTAGTAAGACTGCTTCATCATAGTCATGTTCCAAAACAACCAAAGCAGCAGAAACTGAAATAAAACAAAAAACCACAACTGCGAAACTAGCCACGGTGAAAATAATTTCTTCTTAGATTTCCTTTTACGATGTCTAACATAATTATCAACCGAGCCATTTTCCAAATTGCTTTCAAAAGTATCCTTCCCTCCAGCAGACGACAAGTCATCATATAACCAATCACATTGCCACCGAACACTATCTCTAGCAAGATGAGCTAGCATATTAGCATTCGAAATAACATAAATAAGAACATCCACCATAGACTCCACAACTTCTGTCTCCCCTAAATAAACCAAAGAATCATCACCACCATCAGCTAAAGAAATAGAATTAGTATAAGACAACTCCACACCATCAACATGAATAGGACTCTCTCTAAAATTAACACAACAATCTAAAATTAACACAACAAGTACTATCATACAAGGCTGCATAGTCAGGGGCCACAATCGGAGAACCCTCACCCTCACTGTCACGACCCGACCCGACCGAGACAGATCCCGCCCGCACCGGGCCGCGACCAGCCAAACAAACAGACCAGGATCTGGCTTTGGAATTTGCTTCGGAACTGATTCTTCCAAATATTTCAACTCAAAACTGACGCACAGAGCTACTATGAAACATCAAATGCAGTAGAACAAATCATCTATATTTTTCTCTTCCTCAATACAATCATCTATAAATACAGTACATGGCTGACAGAAAGAACAAAGAAGAAAAGTCATGACTGTACAAAAATCAAAAAGTACAAAATACCTATAACTGATCAGACTCAGAACTCTAATCCAAGACCTCCTTCCCTTTGCCAGAACCTGAAAATCACGCAGAAAACAAGGGTGAGCTCAACAGCTCAGCAAAGCGACAAACCTCCAATCAAAACTTCCAGAATCCAAAACCAACCACTTCAAACCAAATCCGTACAGAAACCAGAACAGAATCAGACAGATATCAAAATCGTGCAGATCAAAACGAAACAGATCAAATCAGAACAGATACGGACATATATCAAATCTATCAAATCAGAACAGATCTAAACGGAACAGATCAGACAAAACTGTACGGAAACATAAGTCATATCAAATAAGATATCAGATGGTATTGTAATTAATAGCTAAATTCCCTGACACTGACAGAATCTCTACGGATTCTGGCCCCTTATGCCTCCCTTTGTGCTCACGGCACCATAACAGATGTGCTTATAGCACCAGAACATAATTCATCGGATCCGGAACAGAACAGATATCAGATTTCAGATTGAGCTCATTTCAGATTTCCCAGACACTAACTGAATCTTTTAGGATCCAGGCCCCTTATAACTCCCTTTATATAGCATATACATATAGCATATCAATTCAGAAGAAATCCGGACAAATTCAGAAATCAGACAAAAATCGGGCAGCACAACGACTGTATACGGAATTTACACAATTTTCCTGAAAAAATCACAGAATACCAAATTTGCACAGAATATAGATAACAACATTGCAAGACTTTAATTCTACTGCCACAACATTTTTAGACATCGTAGAAAAATTCAGTCGAAATAAAACACCGCCGAATTCAAAATACCCGGACAAAAATCTCCAGAAAATAACAAAAATGTGCACACTCGGCACGTCAACAACATACAAAAAATTACGCGGTAAAAACTGAACCAGACGGGAAATACAGACGAAAATCACTAACAAAAATCAATTCTGGACAGATAATACCGCCAAACACGACGGTTCTGAAAATTGAAAAAGGCGGATTACGCCTTACCTTGCGTACAACAATATCTTGAACAATCTCGTCGGACAAAAACGGACCGGCGTCGCCCGAAAATTAGCTTTTCCAAATTTACCCTTGACCTTCTCTCTCCTCGGCTGATTTTAGATATTTTTACGATTTTCTCTCTCTTCAAAATGACTTGATTTCAGCTTTAAATTGCTCTGATCGGCCCGGCCGATCGCACGATCGTCCTGGATGATTTGAACAAATCAATATCGGCCTAGGACGATTTCTCAGGACGATAATTAATTTTCGTGGACGATAAAAACTTCTATTCTCTGACTTGTGCCATCCACTGATCGTCCCGGGACGATCCCAAATCGGCCCGGACGATCCCTACAGGAAATCATTCCTGGAACTTCTGTACAGAATCTGTAACAAAAATTGCACTGATCGTCCCGGGACGATCCTGGAGCAGATTTTGATGTTACACATGCAGTAAGACTGCTTCATCATAGTCATGTTCCAAAACAACCAAAGCAGCAGAAATTGAAATAAAACAAAAAACCACAACTGTGAAACTAGCCACGGTGAAAATCATTTCTTCTTAGATTTCCTTTTATAATGTCTAACAAAATTATCAAGTGAGCCAGTTTCCAAATTGCTTTCAAAAGTATCATCCCCTCTAGCAGATGACAAGTCATCATGTAACCATCACATTGCCACCGAACACTATCTCTAGCAAGATGGGCTAGCATATTAGCATTCAAAATAACAGAAATAAGAACATCCACCATAGACACCACAACTCTTGTCTCCCCTAAATAAACCAAAAAATCATCACCACCATCAGCTAAAGAAACAGAATTAGTATCAGACAACTCCACACCATCAGCATGAATAGAACTCTCTCTAAAATTAACAAAACAATTACTATCATACATGGTTGCATAGTCAAGGGCCACAATCGAAGAACCCTCACCCTCACCGGCACCACAAACACCATTAACAACAGGAGAGCCACAAGAGCAAGCCCTAGCAATAGAAACAAATGATGTAGGAGAATGAATTGGGCTAGACGAATTGGAAACAAAAATCGTGTCGACCAAACTAGAGATAGGATTTAAGCCAACTCAATCAGCACCAATAACGTCACCACCAATAGAATTAATGGGCAAAGAAACAGAAGGCAAAGCCACACAACTGTCATGGTTGTCAACATGATTCACAGGCGATAAATCAACAAGAGACAGAACAACCACGTTTGGACTAGGATTGATAAGAATACTATCACCTAAATCCCCACCACCCACTGAAATCTCAATATCATCTGTAGATCATAAAACATGTTTAGATAAAGAAGGAACAACAACCATGTCAGCAACAAGAGAAGGTCTGCAATCAGTAAACGAATGGCCAAGACATTTACATTTGGCACAAATGTAATATCAGTTTCTGCTCCAGGTTCGTCCGGACGAAGTCGGATCGTCCGGGACGATCGGTACAGGTTGTGCAGAGAAAATCATGTTTGGCTGTATGGTTCGTCTGGACGAAATCAGGATCGTCTGGACGAAAATAAGTCAGTGAACCCTTCGCCGAGGATGATGTTCAATTTTCGTCTGGACGAAATAATTCTCTTCATGGATCGTCCGGTACGAAGCTCGATCGTCCAGTACGATCAGTCTGGATATATATAGAAATGAGATATTTTGAAGAGAGAGAAAAAGTTGAGGAGAGAGAAAAACGAAGGAAAAAGTGGAAAAGTGGATTTTCGGGCGACGCCGAGCTGTTTTCGTCCGAAGAGACTGTTGAGGAAATTGCTGTACGCAAGGTAAGGCACAATCCGACTTTCTCAATTTTCAGAACCGTCGAGTTTGGCGGTATTATCTGTCCGGAATTAAGTTTTGTTCGCGATTTTCGTCCGTAATTTCCGACTGGTTTTAGTTTCTACCGCGTAACTTTCTGTATTTTGTTGAAGTGCCGAGTGTGCACATTTTGGTTATTTTTTTAAGATTTTTGTCCGGGTATTTTTGATTCGACTGTGTTTTTAGTCGACTGGATTTTTCTGTGAACTTGGAAATTATCTGTGCAGTAGAATAAATGTTCTAAAATGTTGATATCTATATTCTGTGCGAATTTGGTGAATTTTGATTTTCAGGAAAATTGTGTAAATTCTGTATACTGCCGTTGTGCTGCCCGATTTTTTGAGTAATTTCTGTTTTTATCCGGAAATCTTCTGAATTGATATGCTATCTGTATATGCTATATATATAAGGGAGTTATAAGGGGCCTGGATCCTATGAGATTCAGTTAGTGTCTGGGAATTCTGAAATGAGCTCAATATGAAATCTGATATCTGTTCTGTTCCGATCCGAGGAAACAATCTGTTTAGGTGCTATATGCACTATATATGTATTCTGGTGCTATAAGCACATCTGATCTGATCTGTTTTGGTGCCGTGAGCACAAAGGGAGGCATAAGTGGCCTGGATCCTAAGAGATTCAGTCAGTGTCAGGGAATTTAGCTATTA
Source organism: Dendrobium officinale (assembly GCA_019514585.1). Classification (NCBI taxonomy): domain Eukaryota; kingdom Viridiplantae; phylum Streptophyta; class Magnoliopsida; order Asparagales; family Orchidaceae; genus Dendrobium; species Dendrobium officinale. Next base: position 89,598,011 of record CM033683.1, read on the forward strand.
ATTAAATATCTGATATCTGCTATATGATTCTGATATGATTTGTTCTGTTCCGATATGATCTGTACGATTCTGATTCTGTTGATCTGATTGTGTCTGATCTGTTATGTTTCTGATTTGATACAACTTTCGTTTCCGTACAGTTTTGTTGATTTGATATCTGTCCGAATCTGTTTCGATTCTGTACGGATTTGTCTGCTGTGTTGGTTTTGAGATTCTGAGGATTTTGATTGGAGGTTTGTTGCTTTACTGAGCTGTTGAGCTCACCCTTGCTTTCTGGTGGTTTTCAGGTTCTGGGAAAGGCAAGGAAGTCCAGGATTAGTTCAGAGTCTGATCAGTATAGGTACTTTTGTACTTTTGATTTTTGTACAGTCATGGCTTTTCTGTTCTGTCTTTCTTTCTGTCGAAAGCCATGTACTGTTCTGTAGATCATTGTTTTGAGGAAATGAAATTGGATAGATGTTTTGTTTCGCTGCATTTGATGATACATAGTAGCTCTGTGTTTGTTGTCTGTGTGAATTAATTATTTGGAAGATTCAGTTCCGAACCAAATTCCAAAGCTAGATCCTGGTTAGTGCAGCTCCGTCGCGATCCAGCGCGGGCGGGATCCGTCTCGTCTCGGGTCGGGTCGTGACAAGCTTTTTTGGTATCAGAGCAATGGTTTTGGAATTTGAGAATTTTGTGAAACAGAGCTATAGGAAGTGATCAGTAAGTCTGTCTGGGGGGTAATTTTGATTTGTTTGGCTTTTTATTTTGTTGTTTTTGTGATAGTTTTCCGGATTTTCTGGATTTTTCTGTATGGATCAGCCAGACCCAGACATGACAGATGGTCAGAGTACCGATCAGGCAGCACCAGTGGGGAGTACAGCCCCAGTGGTCGGTGCTGATACGCTTTCTCAGTTTGCTTCGCTGGTTGTGTCACGACCCGACCCGAGACGAGACGGATCCCGCCCGTGCTGGATCGCGACGGAGCTGCACTAACCAGGATCTAGCTTTGGAATTTGGTTCGGAACTGAATCTTCCAAATAATTAATTCACACAGACTAACAAACACAGAGCTACTATGTATCATCAAATGCAGCTGAACAAAACATCTATCCAATTTCATTTCCTCAAAACAATGATCTACAGAACAGTACATGGCTTTCGACAGAAAGAAAGACAGAACAGAAAAGCCATGACTGTACAAAAATCAAAAGTACAAAAGTACCTATACTGATCAGACTCTGAACTAATCCTGGACTTCCTTGCCTTTCCCAGAACCTGAAAACCACCAGAAAGCAAGGGTGAGCTCAACAGCTCAGTAAAGCAACAAACCTCCAATCAAAATCCTCAGAATCTCAAAACCAACACAGCAGACAAATCCGTACAGAATCGAAACAGATTCGGACAGATATCAAATCAACAAAACTGTACGGAAATGGAAGTTGTATCAAATCAGAAACATAACAGATCAGACACATCAGATCAATAGAATCAGAATCGTACAGATCATATCGGAACAGAACAAATCATATCAGAATCATATAGCAGATATCAGATATTTAATTAATAGCTAAATTCCCTAACACTGACTGAATCTCATAGGATCCAGGCCACTTATGCCTCCCTTTGTGCTCACGGCACCAAAACAGATCAGATCAGATGTGCTTAGAGCACCAGAATACATATATAGTGCATATAGCACCTAAACAGATTGTTTCCTCGGATCCGGAAAAGAACAGATATCAGATTTCATATTGAGCTCATTTCAGAATTCCCAGACACTAACTGAATCTCATAGGATCCAGGCCCCTTATAACTCCCTTTATATAGCATATACAGATAGCATATCAATTCAGAAGATTTCCGGACAAAACAGAAATTACTCAAAAATCGGGCAGCACAACGGCAGTATACAGAATTTACACAATTTTCCTGAAAATCAAAATTCACCAAATTCGCACAGAATATAGATATCAACATTTTAGAACATTTATTCTACTGCACAGATAATTTCCAAGTTCACAGAAAAAATCCAGTCGACTAAAAACACAGTCGAATCAAAAATACCCGGACAAAAATCTTAAAAAAAATAAATAAAAAATGTGCACACACTCGGCACTTCAACAAAATACAGAAAGTTACGCGGTAGAAACTAAACCAGTCGGAAATTACGGACGAAAATCACGAACAAAACTTAATTCCGGACAGATAATACCGCCAAACTCGACGGTTCTGAAAATTGAGAAAGTCGGATTGTGCCTTACCTTGCGTACAGCAATTTCCTCAACAGTCTCTTCGGACGAAAACAGCTCGGCGTCGCCCGAAAAATCCACTTTTCCACTTTTTCCTTCGTTTTTCTCTCTCCTCAACTTTTTCTCTCTCTTCAAAATATCTCATTTCTATATATATCCAGACTGATCGTCCTGGACGATCGAGCTTCGTACCGGACGATCCATGAAGAGAATTATTTCGTCCAGACGAAAATTGCATATCGTCCCCGGCGAAGGGTTCACTGACTTATTTTCGTCCAGACGATCCTGATTTCGTCCAGACGAACCATACAGCCAAACATGATTTTCTCTGCACAACCTGTACCGATCGTCCCGGACGATCCGACTTCGTCCGGACGAACCTGGAGCAGAAACTGATATTACAATCTCCCCAACTTAAAAAAAATGTCGTCCTCGACATTATCCAGTCCAAACTCAGTCAAAACAAGTATGGGTACAACCGTCTCATGTCAGACTCCTTCTCCCAAGTGGCTTCCCGTGCAGTACGGTGCTTCCACTGGACTTTAACCATCGGAATCTGTTTACTTCTTAGCTTTTGTACGTCGTATGCCAAAATAACCTCTGGCTCTTCCTTGTACGTCAGATTCTCCTGAATCTCAACCTCATCAGCAGATACTTTCTTCCCAGAGTCGGATACCCACTTCCTCAGAGTGGATACGTGAAACACATTATGCACATCAGGCATCGAATCAGAAAGCCTCAATTTGTAAGCATCTTTTCCAATCCTTTCCAGGATTTCAAAAGGTCCAACATACCTCGGACTAAGCTTGCTCACCTGACCAAATCTGCTCACACCCTTCATCGGGCTGACTTTGACATACACAAAGTCACCAACCTGAAACTCTACAAATCTGTGCTTCTGATTGTAATACTTCTGCTGTCGATCTTGAGCAGCTTTCAATCTTTCTCTTATCAAATTGATCTTCTGAGCAGTTTCATCAGCAAAAGTGGCTCCCAAAGCCTGCCTATCTCCGACCTCCGTCAGAGTCAAAGGAGTACGGCACTTCCTGCCATACAAAGCTTCGTACGGTGCCATACCGATACTGGACTGAAAACTGTTGTTATAGGCAAACTCAATCAGCGGAATATGATCTTCCCAGCTTCCGCTAAAGTCCAGAACACAAAGTCTTAACAGATCTTCCAGTACCTGAATAGTCCTCTCAGACTGCCCATCGGTCTGAGGATGAAAGGCTGTACTAAAATGCAGTTTTGTACCCAAGCCTTGCTGAATGCCTTTCCAAAGTCTGGAAGTAAAACGTCCATCTCGATCAGATACGATCACACGAGGCACACCGTGCAATCTGACTATCTCTTTCACATATATCTGTGCCAAGCGATCAACTGAATCCGTCTGTCTGATCGGAAGAAAATGGGCTGACTTCGTCAATCGATCTACAACCACCCAAATAGCGTCGTGCCCTTGTCTAGATCGAGGGAAACCCATCGCAAAATCCATCGTTACCTCCTCCCATTTCCACTCAGGGATAGGCAACGACTGCAACAATCCACCTGGTCGCTGATGCTCTGCCTTTACCAACTGACAGGCTTCGCATCTCGACACAAACTCTGCTACATCTTTCTTCATCCCAGGCCACCAGAACAAAAGCTTCATATCAGCGTACATCTTACCACTGCCTGGATGTACAGTGTAGCCTGAATGATGAGATTCATACAGAATCTCCTGCCTCAAGTCTCCAAACACAGGTACCCACAACCTGTTCTTACAGAAAATAGCACCAGAATCAGAAATTCGAAGTTCAGGAGTCTTACCAGATCCAATCTGAGCAATCAACTTCGAATAATCAGAATCTGACTTCTGGGCTTCTTGAATCCTTGTTTCCAAAGTAGACCGAATACTCATCTGAGCCAACTCCAAACCACTGGAGGAAAATCACTTCCAACTGCAAACGCTCCATATCACGAATCAGAAAGTCATCACAAGTAAGCTGAATACCTGATAATCCAGAAGACTTCCTGCTCAAGGCATCTGCTACCACATTAGCCTTGCCAGGCTGATACTGAATAGTCAAATCATAATCTTTGATCAACTCGAGCCACCTTCTTTGTCTCAGATTCAGATCCTTCTGAGTAAAAATATTCTTCAGGCTCTTATGATCAGTGAAAATCTCACATCTGACGCCATACAGGTAATGACGCCAAATCTTCAAAGCAAACACAACTGCAGCTAACTCCAGATCATGCGTCGGGTAATTCTTCTCATGTGGTTTCAACTGTCTAGAAGCATAAGAAATTATCTGACCATGCTGCATCAGGACACATCCCAGTCCTTTCAGTGAAGCATCACTGAACACCTGAAAACCTTCCGTACCTGACGGAAGTGCTAACACTCGAGCTGAAGTCAAACAATCCTTCAATCGCTGAAAACTCGCCTCACACTCCGGTGTCCAAACAAAAGGTACTGACTTCTGAGTCAGTCTCGTCAGAGGCGTCAAAATCTGTGAAAATCCCTTCACAAATTTCCTGTAATATCCAGCCATGCCCAAGAAACTACGTACCTCAAATACCGTAGTCGGCCTTGGCCAATTAGCAACTGCCTGAATCTTCTGGGGATCTACAGAAATGCCTTCTCCGCTAATCACATGCCCCAGAAAAGAAATGCTCTTCAGCCAGAATTCACACTTGGAGAACTTGGCATACAGCTGATGCCGCCTCAAAGTCTCTAACACAATCCTCAAATGTCTGGCATGATCATCCTCAGATGCAGAATATACCAGAATATCGTCAATGAAGACGATCACAAACTGATCCAGATACTCCCTGAATACTCGGTTTATCAGATCCATGAAAATAGCAGGCGCGTTGGTTACCCCAAAAGGCATAACCAAAAACTCATAGTGCCCGTACCGAGTACTAAAAGCTGTCTTCACCACATCAGCTTCCTTCACCTTCACCTGATAATATCCGGATTGCAAATCAATCTTCGAAAATACTGAAGATCCGGAAAGCTGATCAAACAAGTCGTCAATCCGAGGCAAAGGATACTTGTTCTTGATCGTGACCTTGTTCAAATCTCTGTAATCGATACACATACGGAGTGTACCGTCCTTCTTCTTCACAAACAGAACAGGTGCTCCCCAGGGCGAAACACTAGGGCGCACAAAACCTCTATCAACCAACTCCTGAAGCTGAACTTTCAACTCAGAAAGTTCTTTCGGTGCCATCCTGTACGGAGCTTTCGATATCGGAGCGGTACCCAAGGAAAAATATCGATAGAGAACTCCACATCTCTATCCGGAGGTAAACCAACCAGCTCCTCAGGAAAAATATCAGCAAACTCCCGTACCACAGGGATCTCAGAAACAGAACCAACCTCTAGGTTCAAATCCCGCACCGAAGCCAAAAACACTGGGCATCCCTTCTTCCACATCCTGTTCACTTCCAGTACCGAAATCAGACTGGAGAGAACACCTCGTAATCCCTGAAATACAACTCTTTCTCCAGCCATAAGCAAACTCACTTGCTTCTTCAGACAGTCTATCTGGGCTTCATACTGACTCAACCAATTCATGCCCAGAATTACATCATACGATGAAATCGGCAACCGAATCAAACTTGATTTCCACTTCTTGCCAGCAATCTCGATCTCACACAAACAAAATTGCCGAGCAATCAAAGGATTCCCAGCCGGTAAAATCACAGACAAAGAAACCGGAAGTAAAAGAGAATCCAAACGTAAAGCCTCAAAACAGTGCTCGGACAGAAAAGAATGACTCGCTCCAGAGTCAAACAAAACACGACAGGGCTGATCAGAAATGTAAATCATACCTGTCACAACATCGGGAGCATCTCGAGCCTCCTGCTGACTCAAACTATAAACTCGTGGCTGAACTGGAACAGGAGCTGAAGCAACGGAACTACTCTGCTCCCTCTGAACAGTAGGTGGTCTCCGTGGTGCAGAACTAGAACCACCACCTCTTCCAGCAAATCCCTCAGGGCGAGGAGGAACAGTTCTCGGTCTTCCTGCTGAACCGGCAGATCTGACAAAGCCCTCAGATCGCTGATCAAATCCCATCTGCGGACACTCTACAATCCGATGTCCTGACTGACCACATCGGAAGCACAGACCAGCCATCCTATAACATTGGCCGAAGTGTCGCCGTCCACAGTTTTGGCACACAGGTGCCGAACTGACTGATCCCAAACTCGTCGTACTGGTAACAGTACCAGACGATCCTCCGCTCCTTCTGGAATCTCCAGATCCAGAACCGGAAACAAATCTCCTCTTTCCGGAGGAACCACTGCCAGATGCCTCGCCTCCAAACCTCTTCCTACTCGCAATCCACCGCTGCTGAGTAGCCATCAAGTCGTTCTCTATCAATCGAGCTCGCTCCACAAGCTCGGAGAAATCAGTAATCCGGAATGGTATCAGGGGCTGCCTCAAGGTATCTCGCAATCCCTTCTGAAATCTGTAACATCTCTCAGCAGAAGTGCTAATCAGCTGCGGAGCGTACCTGGCTAATGCAGTAAACTCAGCCTCGTACTGCATCACCGTCTTGCTCCCCTGAACAAGCCTCAGAAAGTTCTCCTGCATCTGCTGTCGTGCAGAAGGGGGAACAAACCAATCTCGGAATACCTCAGTGAACTCTTCCCAAGTAATCAAAGAGTTCAGTCTGCCCTGAAATCTGGCTGCCTGCTGGCCGTCCCACCAGTGCTCAGCCTCTCCGTCTAACAGAAAAACTGCTAACGGTACCTTCCTGTCTGACGGACACTGTATCTCGTCAAAGGTCTTCTCCACTCTCCTCAGCCACTCTTCAGCAGCTCTGGCCTCAACAGCGCCCTCAAACCTCGGAGGTTTCAACCTCAAAAACAACTGCAAATGTCTATCCAGGTCATCAGATCTGACAGTAGAAGCTCTACTCTGAGTCTCGCTCATCATCTGAGCAACCAGTGAAGCAAACTGAGAAAGCGTATCAGCACCGACCACTGGGGCTGTACTCCCACTGGTGCTGCCTGATCGGCACTCTGACCATCTGTCATGTCTGGGTCTGGCTGATCCATACAGAAAAATCCAGAAAATCCGGAAAAACTATCACAAAAACAACAAAAATAAAAAGCCAAACAAATCAAAATTACCCCCCAGACAGACTTACTGATCACTTCCTATAGCTCTGTTTCACAAAATTCTCAAATTCCAAAACCATTGCTCTGATACCAAAAAAAAGCTTGTCACGACCCGACCCGAGACGAGACGGATCCCGCCCGTGCTGGATCGCGACGGAGCTGCACTAACCAGGATCTAGCTTTGGAATTTGGTTCGGAACTGAATCTTCCAAATAATTAATTCACACAGACTAACAAACACAGAGCTACTATGTATCATCAAATGCAGCGGAACAAAACATCTATCCGATTTCATTTCCTCAAAACAATCATCTACAGAACAGTACATGGCTTTCGACAGAAAGAAAGACAGAACAGAAAAGCCATGACTGTACAAAAATCAAAAGTACAAAAGTACCTATACTGATCAGACTCTGAACTAATCCTGGACTTCCTTGCCTTTCCCAGAACCTGAAAACCACCAGAAAGCAAGGGTGAGCTCAACAGCTCAGTAAAGCAACAAACCTCCAATCAAAATCCTCAGAATCTCAAAACCAACACAGCAGACAAATCCGTACAGAATCGAAACAGATTCGGACAGATATCAAATCAACAAAACTGTATGGAAATGGAAGTTGTATCAAATCAGAAACATAACAGATCAGACACATCAGATAAACAAAATCAGAATCGTACAGATCATATCGGAACAGAACAAATCATATCAGAATTATATAGCAGATATCAGATATTTAATTAATAGCTAAATTCCCTGACACTGACTGAATCTCATAGGATCCAGGCCACTTATGCCTCCCTTTGTGCTCACGGCACCAAAACAGATCAGATCAGATGTGCTTATAGCACCAGAATACATATATAGTGCATATAGCACCTAAACAGATTGTTTCCTCGGATCCAGAACAGAACAGATATCAGATTTCATATTGAGCTCATTTCAGAATTCCCAGACACTAACTGAATCTCATAGGATCCAGGCCCCTTATAACTCCCTTTATATAGCATATACAGATAGCATATCAATTCAGAAGATTTCCGGACAAAACAGAAATTACTCAAAAATCGGGCAGCACAACGGCAGTATACAGAATTTACACAATTTTCCTGAAAATCAAAATTCACCAAATTCGCACAGAATATAGATATCAACATTTTAGAACATTTATTCTACTGCACAGATAATTTCCAAGTTCACAGAAAAATCCAGTCGACTATAAACACAGTCGAATCAAAAATACCCGGACAAAAATCTTAAAAAAATAACCAAAATGTGCGCACTCGGCACTTCAACAAAATACAGAAAGTTACGCGGTAGAAACTAAACCAGTCGGAAATTACGGACGAAAATCACGAACAAAACTTAATTCCGGACAGATAATACCGCCAAACTCGACGGCTCTGAAAATTGAGAAAGTCGGATTGTGCCTTACCTTGCGTACAGCAATTTCCTCAACAGTCTCTTCGGACGAAAACAGCTCGGCGTCGCCCGAAAATCCACTTTTTCCTTCGTTTTTCTCTCTCCTCAACTTTTTCTCTCTCTTCAAAATATCTCATTTCTATATATATCCAGACTGATCGTCCTGGACGATCGAGCTTCGTACCGGACGATCCATGAAGAGAATTATTTCGTCCAGACGAAAATTGCATATCGTCCCCGGCGAAGGGTTCACTGACTTATTTTCGTCCAGACGATCCTGATTTCGTCCAGACGAACCATACAGCCAAACATGATTTTCTCTGCACAACCTGTACCGATCGTCCCGGACGATCCGACTTCGTCCGGACGAACCTGGAGCAGAAACTGATATTACAGGTTGCTCAGATGATGAGCGAGACTCAGAGTAGAGCTTCTACTGTCAGATCTGATGACCTGAATAGACATTTGCAGTTGTTTTTGAGGTTGAAACCTCCGAGGTTTGAGGGCGCTGTTGAGCCCAGAGCTGCTGAAGAGTGGCTGAGGAGAGTGGAGAAGACCTTTGACGGGATGCAGTGTCCGTCAGACAGGAAGGTACCGTTAGCAGTTTTTCTGTTAGACAGAGAGGCTGAGCACTGGTGGGACGGCCAGCAGGCAGCCAGATTTCAGGGCAGACTGAACTCTTTGATTACTTGGGAAGAGTTCACTGAGGTATTCCGAGATTGGTTTGTTCCCCCTTCTGCACGACAGCAGATGCATGAGAACTTTCTGAGGCTTGTTCAGGGGAGCAAGACGGTGATGCAGTACGAGGCTGAGTTTACTGCATTAGCCAGGTACGCTCCGCAGCTGGTTAGCACTTCTGCTGAGAGATGTTACAGATTTCTGAAGGGATTGCGAGATACCTTGAGGCAGCCCCTGATACCATTCCGGATTACTGATTTCTCCGAGCTTATGGAGCGAGCTCGATTGATAGAGAACGACTTGATGGCTACTCAGCAGCGGTGGACTGCGAGTAGGAAGAGGTTTGGAGGCGAGGCATCTGGCAGTGGTTCCTCCGGAAAGAGGAGATTTGTTTCAGGTTCTGGATCTGGAGATTCCAGAAGGAGTGGAGGATCGTCTGGTACTGTTACCAGTACGACGAGTTCGGGATCAGTCAGTTCGGCACCTGTGTGCCAAAACTGTGGACGGCGACACTTCGGCCAATGTTATAGGATGGCTGGTCTGTGCTTCCGATGTGGTCAGTCAGGACATCGGATTGCAGAGTGTCCGCAGATGGGATTTGATCAGCGATCTGAGGGCTTCGTTAGACTTGCCGGTTCAGCCGGAAGACCGAGGACTGTTCCTCCTCGCCCTGAGGGATTTGCTGGAAGAGGTGGTGGTTCTAGTTCTGCACCACGGAGACCACCTACTGTTCAGAGGGAGCAGAGTAGTTCCGTTGCTTCAGCTCCTGTTCCAGTTCAGCCACGAGTTTACAGCTTGAGTCAGCAGGAGGCTCGAGATGCTCTTGATGTTGTGACAGGTACGATCTACATTTCTGATCAGCCCTGTCGTGTTTTGTTTGACTCTGGAGCGAGTCATTCTTTTCTGTCCGAGCACTATTTTGAGGCTTTACGTTTGGATTCTCTTTTACTTCCGGTTTCTTTGTCTGTGATTTTACCGGCTGGGAATTCTTTGATTGCTCGGCAATTTTGTTTGTGTGAGATCGAGATTGCTGGCAAGAAGTGAAAATCAAGTTTAATTCGGTTGCCGATTTCATCGTATGATGTAATTCTGGGCATGGATTGGTTGAGTCAGTATGAAGCCCAGATAGACTGTCTGAAGAAGCAAGTGAGTTTGCTTATGGCTGGAGAAAGAGTTGTATTTCAGGGATTACGAGGTGTTCTCTCCAGTCTGATTTCGGTATTGGAAGTGAACAGGATGTGGAAGAAGGGATGCCCAGTGTTTTTGGCTTCGGTGCGGGATTTGAACCTAGAGGTTGGTTCTGTTTCTGAGATCCCTGTGGTACGGGAGTTTGCTGATATTTTTCCTGAGGAGCTGGTTGGTTTACCTCCGGATAGAGATGTGGAGTTCTATATCGATATTTTTTCCTGGTACCGCTCCGATATCGAAAGCTCCGTACAGGATGGCACCGAAAGAACTTTTCTGAGTTGAAAGTTCAGCTTCAGGAGTTGGTTGATAGAGGTTTTTGTGCGCCCTAGTGTTTCGCCCTGGGGAGCACCTGTTCTGTTTGTGAAGAAGAAGGACGGTACACTCCGTATGTGTATCGATTACAGAGATTTGAACAAGGTCACGATCAAGAACAAGTAGTATCCTTTGCCTCGGATTGACGACTTGTTTGATCAGCTTTCCGGATCTTCAGTATTTTTGAAGATTGATTTGCGATCCGGATATTATCAGGTGAAGGTGAAGGAAGCTGATGTGGTGAAGACAGCTTTTAGTACTCGGTACGGGCACTATGAGTTTTTGGTTATGCCTTTTGGGGTAATCAACGCGCCTGCTATTTTCATGGATCTGATGAACCGAGTATTCAGGGAGTATCTGGATCAGTTTGTGATCGTCTTCATTGACGATATTCTGGTATATTCTGCATCTGAGGATGATCATGCCAGACATTTGAGGATTGTGTTAGAGACTTTGAGGCGGCATCAGCTGTATGCCAAGTTCTCCAAGTGTGAATTCTGGCTGAAGAGCATTTCTTTTCTGGGGCATGTGATTAGCGGAGAAGGCATTTCTGTAGATCCCCAGAAGATTCAGGCAGTTGCAAATTGGCCAAGGCCGACTACGGTATTTGAGGTACGTAGTTTCTTGGGCATGGCTGGATATTACAGGAAATTTGTGAAGGGATTTTCACAGATTTCGACGCCTCTGACGAGACTGACTCAGAAGTCAGTACCTTTTGTTTGGACACCGGAGTGTGAGGCGAGTTTTCAGCGATTGAAGAATTGTTTGACTTCAGCTCCAGTATTAGCACTTCCGTCAGGTACGGAAGGTTTTCAGGTGTTCAGTGATGCTTCACTGAAAGGACTGGGATGTGTCCTGATGCAGCATGGTCAGGTAATTTCTTATGCTTCTAGACAGTTAAAGCCACATGAGAAGAATTACCCGACGCATGATCTGGAGTTAGCTGCAGTTGTGTTTGCTTTGAAGATTTGGAGTCATTACCTGTATGGCGTCAGATGTGAGATTTTCACTGATCATAAGAGCCTGAAGTATATTTTTACTCAGAAGGATCTGAATCTGAGACAAAGAAGGTGGCTCGAGTTGATCAAAGATTATGATTTGACTATTCAGTATCAGCCTGGTAAGGCTAATGTGGTAGCAGATGCCTTGAGTAGGAAGTCTTCTGGATTATCAGGTATTCAGCTTACTTGTGATGACTTTCTGATTCGTGATATGGAGCGTTTGCAGTTGGAAGTGATTTCCTCCAGTGGTTTGGAGTTGGCTCAGATGAGTATTCGGTCTACTTTGGAAACAAGGATTCAAGAAGCCCAGAAGTCAGATTCTGATTATTCGAAGTTGATTGCTCAGATTGGATCTGGTAAGACTCCTGAACTTCGAATTTCTGATTCTGGTGCTATTTTCTGTAAGAACAAGTTGTGGGTACCTGTGTTTGGAGACTTGAGGCAGGAGATTCTGTATGAATCTCATCATTCAGGCTACACTGTACATCCAGGCAGTGGTAAGATGTACGCTGATATGAAGCTTTTGTTCTGGTGGCCTGGGATGAAGAAAGATGTAGCAGAGTTTGTGTCGAGATGCGAAGCCTGTCAGTTGGTAAAGGGCAGAGCATCAGCGACCAGGTGGATTGTTGCAGTCGTTGCCTATCCCTGAGTGGAAATGGGAGGAGGTAACGATGGATTTTGCGATGGGTTTCCCTCGATCTAGACAAGGGCACGACGCTATTTGGGTGGTTGTAGATCGATTGACGAAGTCAGCCCATTTTCTTCCGATCAGACAGACGGATTCAGTTGATCGCTTGGCACAGATATATGTGAAAGAGATAGTCAGATTGCACGGTGTGCCTCGTGTGATCGTATCTGATTGAGATGGACGTTTTACTTCCAGACTTTGGAAAGGCATTCAGCAAGGCTTGGGTACAAAACTGCATTTTAGTACAACCTTTCATCCTCAGACCGATGGACAGTCTGAGAGGACTATTCAGGTACTGGAAGATCTGTTAAGACTTTGTGTTCTGGACTTTAGCGGAAGCTGGGAAGATCATATTCCGCTGATTGAGTTTGCCTATAACAACAGTTTTCAGTCCAGTATCGGTATGGCACCGTACGAAGCTTTGTATGGCAGGAAGTGCCGTACTCCTTTGACTCTGACGGAGGTCGGAGATAGGCAGGCTTTGGGAGCCACTTTTGCTGATGAAACTGCTCAGAAGATCAATTTGATAAGAGAAAGATTGAAAGCTGCTCAAGATCGACAGCAGAAGTATTACAATCAGAAGCACAGATTTGTAGAGTTTCAGGTTGGTGACTTTGTATATGTCAAAGTCAGCCCGATGAAGGGTGTGAGCAGATTTGGTCAGGTGAGCAAGCTTAGTCCGAGGTATGTTGGACCTTTTGAAATCCTGGAAAGGATTGGAAAAGCTGCTTACAAATTGATGCTTTCTGATTCGATGCCTGATGTGTATAATGTGTTTCACGTATCCACTCTGAGGAAGTGGGTATCCGACTCTGGGAAGAAAGTATCTGCTGATGAGGTTGAGATTCAGGAGAATCTGACGTACAAGGAAGAGCCAGAGTTGATTTTGGCATACGACGTACGAAAGCTAAGAAGTAAATATATTCCAATGGTTAAAGTCCAGTGGAAGCACCGTACTGCACGGGAAGCCACTTGGGAGAAGGAGTCTGACATGAGACGGTTGTACCCATACTTGTTTTGACTGAGTTTGGACTGGATAATGTCGAGGACGACATTTTTTTTTAAGTTGGGGAGATTGTAATATCAGTTTTCTGCTCCAGGTTCGTCCGGACGAAGTCGGATCGTCCGGGACGATCGGTACAGGTTGTGCAGAGAAAATCATGTTTGGCTGTATGGTTCGTCTGGACGAAATCAGGATCGTCTGGACGAAAATAAGTCAGTGAACCCTTCGCCGAGGACGATGTTCAATTTTCGTCTGGACGAAATAATTCTCTTCATGGATCGTCCGGTACGAAGCTCGATCGTCCAGTACGATCAGTCTGGATATATATAGAAATGAGATATTTTGAAGAGAGAGAAAAAAGTTGAGGAGAGAGAAAAAACGAAGGAAAAAGTGGAAAAGTGGATTTTCAGGCGACGCCGAGCTGTTTTCGTCCGAAGAGACTGTTGAGGAAATTGCTGTACGCAAGGTAAGGCACAATCCGACTTTCTCAATTTTCAGAACCGTCGAGTTTGGCGGTATTATCTGTCCGGAATTAAGTTTTGTTCGCGATTTTCGTCCGTAATTTCCGACTGGTTTAGTTTCTACCGCGTAACTTTCTGTATTTTGTTGAAGTGCCGAGTGTGCACATTTTGGTTATTTTTTTAAGATTTTTGTCCGGGTATTTTTGATTCGACTGTGTTTTTAGTCGACTGGATTTTTCTGTGAACTTGGAAATTATCTGTACAGTAGAATAAATGTTCTAAAATGTTGATATCTATATTCTGTGCGAATTTGGTGAATTTTGATTTTCAGAAAAATTGTGTAAATTCTGTATACTGCCGTTGTGCTGCCCGATTTTTGAGTAATTTCTGTTTTATCCGGAAATCTTCTGAATTGATATGCTATCTGTATATGCTATATAAAGGGAGTTATAAGGGGCCTGGATCCTATGAGATTCAGTTAGTATCTGGGAATTCTGAAATGAGCTCAATATGAAATCTGATATCTGTTCTGTTCCGGATCCGAGGAAACAATCTGTTTAGGTGCTATATGCACTATATATGTATTCTGGTGCTATAAGCACATCTGATCTGATCTGTTTTGGTGCCGTGAGCACAAAGGGAGGCATAAGTGGCCTGGATCCTATGAGATTCAGTCAGTGTCAGGGAATTTAGCTATTAATTAAATATCTGATATCTGCTATATGATTCTGATATGATTTGTTCTGTTCCGATATGATCTGTACGATTCTGATTCTGTTGATCTGATGTGTCTGATCTGTTATGTTTCTGATTTGATACAACTTTCGTTTCCGTACAGTTTTGTTGATTTGATATCTGTCCGAATCTGTTTCGATTCTATACGGATTTGTCTGCTGTGTTGGTTTTGAGATTCTGAGGAGTTTGATTGGAGGTTTGTTGCTTTACTGAGCTGTTGAGCTCACCCTTGCTTTCTGGTGGTTTTCAAGTTCTGGGAAAGGCAAGAAAGTCCAGGATTAGTTCAGAGTCTGATCAGTATAGGTACTTTTGTACTTTTGATTTTTGTACAGTCATGCCTTTTCTGTTCTGTCTTTCTTTCTGTCGAAAGCCATGTACTGTTCTGTAGATGATTGTTTTGAGGAAATGAAATTGGATAGATGTTTTGTTCCGCTGCATTTGATGATACATAGTAGCTCTGTGTTTGTTGTCTGTGTGAATTAATTATTTGGAAGATTCAGTTCCGAACCAAATTCCAAAGCTAGATCCTGGTTAGTGCAGCTCCGTCGCGATCCAGCGCGGGCGGGATCCGTCTCGTCTCGGGTCGGGTCGTGACAACAAAAGAGAGGAAAATCCTCCATAATAACTTGTTGAAAATACCATAGTTTCTTTGGACCTATCCAAATTTTGTCCAAATTTTTTTGAGTAATATCAATTTCCACCAGGAAACAGGTTATAAACGGGCGAGACCCCAACGTTGTGGTGTTATCCACCTTCAGCGAATTACAAAAGAGAAGCCCCAAACCATGCAAGATACAAGGTGAGAAAAAAATGAGGATGCAAATTAGGAAATGAAATCCAGATCGAGACAATGGGAGACTCATCCCCAATGTCATCGGAAGGAGACCATTTAGACACCGTCATGAAGCCAATGAAAACTAGATAAGACCTATAACAAAATACCCTACTATAGTCAAGATCTTTCTCCAGCTTAATGAGCACATGAGATTGATCCAACAAGGTAACAAAGAAAACACCATTCAAACGAAGGCTGAAGAAAAAATTTTGTATCGAAGCGAGAGGAGGTCGCCGCGAGGGAAAGAAATCAACAAGCGAAAATTTAAAGGGTTCAGCAAGAGCAAAAAACTCATCTTCCGAAACCAACAAAGCAGAAACACCATGAAAGGAAGATCGTTTAAGGTTGGAAAATCTACCGGGAGAAGACCCCGCTAAAGCTTCCAAAAAACAAACGGGACCTAGCCGATCTATCCAGGAAACTAGGATCGACCTGCCGGCAAACTGCCATGCCGGCAAAAGAAAACCACAAGAAAAAATGAAAGAGGAAAAAAACTTCCCTAGACGCACGAAGGAAGAAGCACCAGGCACTGCTGACAGAAAACAGCTAGGGCGAAGCCCTAGCACGCCACAGAGACAACTCAAGGATTCCTTTTTAGCAGTCCGTGAGCAATAAGTAGACTCTTCAATGTAGGTTTGTGGATAATTAGGCTTCATGTTAATTGACAGGTCTGCGATGAAAAATCTGCCTGCCATTGATGAAGCTCCTGCCAACTAATTGCCGCTCAGAATTAGTGATGCATTTTCAAATTAATGAACAGAAAATTTTTCACAAACTTTTCATGGTAGAGATTTCTATAATTTCATAGCCGTTAATAAGATTTTATTTGAAATAATTTTCTTATTGTTTTCTAAAAGAGATTTCTAATAATAAAATTTTTTTGAATTAAAAAGTTTTGCATAAAAAATGATTTTAGAAAACCAAGCTTAAATCATGATTAATTCGTTCGAAATTTCGATAATCTTTCAGAAATATTCGTTGATAATTGACCTTTTCTTTTAATGAGAATTTGCATCCTTAAAATTAATAATAAAAAATATCTCTTCCGCACAAAGAATATTTGACTTAATCGTTTTCTTTAACTAGCTTTAATCCACGTGCATTTCATGAAGCCATTTTTTAATATAAAAAATCAGTATCTCCAAACGACACCCAAATTATAAAAAAAAAAAAAAACAGAATTTATTTTTAAATTCTTGTTTTTGTAAGTACAATTTTTGTAGTCTCTTCAAAATCATTCTATATAAAATCTTAGAAATAAGAAATCTTGATATTAATTTTGTTGATTTTTAGATATGTAAAATCTAAACTTATTTACTTATCTATATATCATTTTAATATTTAAATACATCAAAATATATGCATAAGAATTTTATTTTATTTAAATAAAATAAATATTAATAATAATTTCATATGATTTTAAATTTTAAATATCATATAAATAAATATGAAAATTTAGACTTATAAATATAAAGTAACAAAATTTTTTTCATAGGCATGAAAATCGCCCTATTAATTTATAGCGAACTTGGCTATGAATTTAACGAAGGTTACGGTGAAAAATTAATTTTAAAGTAACATTTTATTTAACTATTATTTTTTTACTGTATTTTACTTTTTAAAAAAATTATGTTAGAAAGTTATTTTTTATAACTAAAATAATTAGATTAATTTTCTCACAATAATTTTATATTTTTCTCCCAATAATTTTATAATTAAATTATAAATTATTAAAGTCATCTCAAATATATCCCAAATTTAAAAGCTGAAAAAATATGGCTTGGAAAAGTAATGCACTTTCAAAAACTCATCACTATTGAATTTTTGCACTAGAAAATTACTTTGAAAAGTGTTAAAAATTTATCCTAAACAAAGCCTAAGCCAAATTCACTCAGACACCCCATATATAAGACTTGAATTCAAAATCTATGATTGGAGAAATTATTCTGTGTCAACACCGGACGATTCGAAGATCAACCAGAACACACCACATCATCCAGTACACAGTGGTACCGAGCACTGATATTGATAAAAAAGTAATGATTCTGATTAACCTCCGGATGTCGTCCGATGCCCGCACAGAATAATTATATATATATATATATATGCACGTGGTATTCAATATTAAATATGTCACCATCTCATAGAATTAGAGATCTAGTTGGGTCTATAAGTTGGGCCCACTCCTCAAACATAACTCCAAGCATCAACCGCAAAAAAATACCCAGCCGGCTCCAATACACGCAACCCAATTAACATTTTGCCAAGTCAGCAAAGACCGGGCCCACTCTCGTGCCCGTGGGCCCGCAAAGCATTACAAAAGTAAATTATAAAAAAAAATCCATTTGAAAATACATGAAATCTGATCAATGATTATATACGCACAGAAATTTGGTGAGAGATCGACGAAATTGTAATGATTTCACAACCCTTTATACATAATAGACAAACGTAGCTAAAGAACAAAATACTATCACATTTCCATACAGGAAATTGTTGCAAAATAACTCGGTCTGACTCAGGAAATAACTCGGCAAAACATTCTCCAGCAAAAAAAATCTATAAAAATCAAATAAAATAAAGAAGATATAATATTACTTATTATCGTGTTAATTATTAAGGTGAAATTTTGTAGATAATTAGGAAGCACGGGAGTACGGCCCTCGGGTCGAAGACGAGTAACTCACCTTTGGCGAGGCAGACCGAGTCGGCCTCCGAGTTCGAATGAGACCCGTCGATAACCCGGCCCGCGATGACACGGCAAACGAGCATGGCGCGTCGGCCCGGTCCACTGCCGGTGGTGTCATGGGCCCCGCCGCTTCCGGCGAAGGTGCGAACCCCCGTCAACTTACCTACGGTGCAGAAAGAAACCCCAGCGTTGTAGATCGCGCCGGCGGCGGCGGTAGCAGCGACGGCGGAGTGAAATCGCATCATTTCGTTGCCGTCTGCGGCGCATCGGGGATCGTCGGATCGGGATCGTACGGAGGAGCGGTGGTCTTCGAAACGCGCGACGGAGCGCGGCGGGTGATGGACGCGGAAGAGCATTTCAATCTCGCCGGGAAACGGTGCGCCTCGCGGGGACCAGCTCGATCCGAAGATTATTTCGACGACGCGGCGGGAGGAGTGTCCCGGAGGTAAATCGACGAGGGTTGGCAGCGAGACTGGAGATGGAGGCGGTGATGCGGTGGTTGATGTCTTGGGCTTGGATTTGGGCTTCGATTTAGGATTTGGTTTAGGGTTTTGGTGTTGGATTTGGGGGAGAGTAGAATAGGGGTTTTGGGATCTTTTAGGGGGAAGGGGAAATTTATTGGGGAGGAGGAAGACGACGTCGCGAAGTGTTTGGGATGAGCTGCTGCAGGAGAAGGCGAGCAGGCCAGATTTCTTTGATGATGTGGTGGGGTTTGGGAGGTAAACGTCTTCCAAGGCGTTGGATTTGCAGTGTAGAGATTTGGTCCAACCGGACGCCATTGAAGTCGGCGATTCGCCGCCGCAGCGGAGAGAGAGTGCGGAAGAGGGAGTGACTGAGTGAGTGAATGAAGAAAGGGAGAGAGGGTAGACGTAGGCTTTAATGTGTTTTGGGTCTTTTTGGTGGGGCTTTTGTGGCGGGTTATGTAGCGGTTTTTATTTGTGCCAAACTGCCAATGGATTGATTGATGAGAAGGGGTGTCCAAATTTTGACACGACTCAAAAGAGAGAGAAATTATTGTGTGCGGAATACGAATGTATTCGGATTTTAATCACCATGCGCCACTTCATTAGATGCACTGGGTCTCACAGTACATTCGATGACGTCGCATGCGGTGATTGGAATCTGAATGCATTCGGATTCCGCACATAATAATTTCTCCAAAATAGAACATGGACCACACCCGGACACCATAATTTTGTTTTGTATTTAGTTTTTTATTTAAGCATTTTGCCCATCCTTAAAAATAAGATTGGTTTTGCTCCTGATTAGGAGTCTCAAATATTGACATGACTCGATAATCCGATTCTAACCCGTCTAAAAAATTTGTGTTCATATTCCAATTCATGACCCGTTTGAAAAATCATGTATGATATGGGTCAACCTACTAACCTGAATTCCCACAACTCGCATAGCTTGCACACCTTGTTCTGCTAGTTTGCCTCTTGTCTGCGCATCCGCATACGCACCCGACCTGCACAACATGCGCTCTCATACACTCCCAACACCTACTCAAGATCGCACCCCGCACGGCCACACCTCATGCCTCTCCCTCGCCCACATGCTTCACGCACATCGCCCTCGCCAACACACATCACTAAGTTGTGCCGGTTCAACCCGATAACCTTCGAGGTTAGGTCCGATTTCAGATTTCTAATATGTTTCTGTAATCAGTTCGGGTTTGAGTTGGAGCAGTTGAGGGTAGATCAGTTTTGGATTCAATCCGAACTTGACCTAAAACGATAAATTTTCTGTAGGATCAGTAGAAACTTAGGATCTCATTGAGATCTTGCAATAGCAGAGAAACAAGGTAACAGGATAGAAGAAGAAGAACAGTAAAGTGAAATGTATTTTCTGTCTTGCGGTTACAGCCTAAGACTATATATATATAGCATATTATTACAATGGAGGTACACGTGTAGCGTTCTTATAGGATGGACACTTATACAGATATCTTGATTTAATATATTGTCCTAATATACCCCCTCAAACTAAGCATTGGAGGCAATGGTGAGTTTGGAGCGAAGAGTTTTAAACCGGTTAGTAGCTAAAGGCTTGGTTAAAATGTCTGCTAGCTGATCAATCGTACTGATAGGTAGAAGACGAATTGTTTGTTTCTGAATGTGATCACGAACAAATCTTTGATCGATCTCAATATGCTTAGTTCTGGCGTGGAAAACAGGATTGTTAGCCAATGCAATGGTAGAAGTGTTATCACAAAAAACGTCCACTGGTTGAGAGTGTGAAACCCGAAAATCAGCAAGTAATTTCTTGATCCAGATAGTATCAGCTGTTGCCGATGCCAATGCTCTGTATTCCGATTCTGTAGAAGAACGAGATACCGTTGGTTGCCGCTTCACCGTCCATGAAACTAAGGTACTTCCCAAAAAAGTGCAGAAGCCGGATGTAGACTTCCGTGTGACGGGATCTGAAGCCCAGTCGGCATCTGAGAACGTGCGCAGTAGGAGATTTGAACGGGTGATGGGAAGACCAAAATCAGCAGTCCCTTTGATATATCTAATCAATTTCTTTAGCAGAGCGGTGTGATGAGACGACGGATCATGCATATGCTGCGATAGCGCGTTGACAGCATAAGCGATGTCTGGACGAGTCAATGTGAGATATTGAAGTGATCCTATTAGAGTGCGATAAGCTGTAGCCGTAAAACATGGTGGTGCCGCCGGATCGGTAGCTGGAGATTTGGTGACACAAGGATTAGCGACCGAGTTGCAGCGCTGCAATTCGGCCAGTTGTATAATAGAGTTAGCGTAATGAGTTTGAGAGAGGAAGAACTTATCTGGAGTAGCGTCGATCTTGATTCCCAAGAAATGATTGGCCGAACCGAGATTTTTCATTGCAAACTTGGAGCTGAGTTGAGCGATAAGAGTATTTGTAGCGCAGATGTCATTACCCGTGATTAGAATATCGTCAACGTACACCAGAAGATATAATTGCGTTTGATTGCGGTGAAAAATTAGTAGAGAGGGATCTGCTTGACTATGTTGAAATCCCAGTTGAAGAAGATGCGAGGTGAACGTTGTGTACCATTGGCGTGGAGCCTGTCTCAGACCATAGATCGCCTTGCGGAGATGACACACATGAGTGGGGTTAGAGGTGTCTTCGAAACCTTTTGGTTGTCTCATGTATACCGTTTCATTGATGTCCCCATGGAGAAATGCATTTGCAACATCCAACTGTTGTACTTTCCATTTGTAGAACAATGCGATGGTGAACAGAATTCTGATGGTCGGTAGCTTAGCTACCGGACTAAATGTATCATGAAAATCGAGACCGTATTCTTGTTGGTTGCCGAGGGCGACTAGTCTAGCCTTGTATCTGGCGACTGAACCATCGGAGTTATATTTCGTTCGAAAAGTCCATTTAGATCCAAGAATCGATCCATTTGAAGGCGGTGGCACAAGCTCCCATGTACCCTGTTTTTGCAAGGCAAAGAATTCCTCGGCCATGGCATTGCGCCACTCGAATTGTTTGATGGCTGTGCTGTAGGAGATTGGATCAGTGTGCGGAAGCTGTTGATGTAGAAGATTTAATTTGTTGATGGGTTTAAGTGATCCCGTTTGGCGACGAGTGATCATGTGGTGTTGCTGCGGTATATTGTGAGGCGAAGATGAATGTGAAGAGCTGGGAACGTCAGTATGAACCGTGCCGGTATTTGTGATCGGTAATTGGTTTATTGGACCTGAAGACTGCATCTGAGGAGCAGAATCGGAGGATTTGTCACGGTGTAGTGAGGATTGGATGACAGACGGAGGTACCAGCAGGGACGGTTGAGACGCGTCTTGTGCCTGAGGTTCGGGAGCAGACCTGTCTTTAAAAGGAAAGCTTTGTTCATTAAATTTTACGTGCCGTGAGACAATGATCTTATTATTGTGCGGATTTAGACACTTATAACCTTTTATGGATTCAGAATAGCCTATGAAAATGCAAGAATGAGCGTCGGTGTAAGTTTAGTACGATGTATTGGTGGGAGGAGGGGATAACATTCACATCCGAATGTTCTAAGATGAGCATAGGATGGCCTGACGTTGAACATACGTTGGAGAGGAGTTAGTTGTTTAGTTGTTACCGAAGGAAGGCGATTAATAAGGTAAATCGCTGTGTTGGCCGCCTCCAGCCAGTATGTTAACGGTAGACCTGCGCTGTGGAGTAGAGTACGAGTAGTGGTAATAATATGCCGATGTTTGCGTTCTGCAATCCCATTCTGCTCAGGAGTATATGGGCAGGATGTTTGGTGTTGAATACCGGCTGTCCTGGTAAAGTTTTGAAATCTGCTATTAATGAATTCTCCCCCACCGTCAGTTCTTATAACTTTGAGTTTACGGCTGGTTTGACGCTCAATGTAAGTAACGAAATTAATGAATGTGGTGGTAACATCAGATTTGGATATTAGTGGAAACAACCAAACAAAACGCGAATAATCATCAACAAAAATTAAGTAATATCGAAAACCTTGATGTGAAGGAACCTGAGAGGGTCCCCAAACATCGGAATGAAGTAAATCTAAAGGTGCATGCGTATTACTAGTAGACAGTTCAAAAGAGAGCTTATGCCCTTTACATGACAGACAAGCATTGCATATGTGTTTAGAGGAAGAAATATGAAGAACAGAGTTATTTTTAGAGATGGTGTGAAGAACACGGGCATGAGGATGCCCCAATCTGCTGTGCCAGTCGACCGTGGGAATGGCATTGGCTACGAAGTTTGCTATCGGAGGCCTGGATGGAGCAGCAATGCGGTATAGTCCGTCTTTACAGGGTCCGTGCAGTATAATTTGGTTGGTCCTCTGATCCTTAAACACATAACCATTTGCATCAAATGTTATAGAGATAGGATTATCTTTAACTAAATTTGAAATAGAAAGAAGATTGTATGATAATGAAGGAATATGTAGTAAACGAGATAGAAGAAGCGTACTAGATGGGGTCGGAAGAATCCCTGTTCCCGTATGGGCTATCGGGACTGCTCTTCCGTCCCCGATTGTGACACGGTCATTGCCATTGTAAACGAAGGAGTGATCAAGATTGTCATTCTTGTTCGTCATGTGTGCAGATGCTCCTGAGTCAATGTACCAGTCTTCATTGGAAATACTGTCATTAGCAGCGAGCAGTGCATTTGAGGATTTGGAGTTTTGTTGATTTGGTGTATAATTCATGTTGAGACGATGCCAGCACGCATCGGCCTGATGGCCTTTCTTTTTGCATATTTGACAGATAACAAAAGTATTTTGGGAAGTGTGGGGCGTCGAGGTATAGTCTTTGGCCGAGCGGCCGCGCCCACGACGACCCCGTCCACGGGAGGCATAGAGCGCTGCCTGATTGTCTGGTGGTTTAGAAAACCTGGCTGCAGCTGATTTAAGATGAATCTCCTCACTTATGAGGAGTGCATATAAGTTGTCGAGCGAAAGAGTCGTTTGCATTGTTCTGATGGATGTCGAGAATGACTGATACTCCGGTGGTAACCCATTGAGGATGTAAATCATCACATCTTCCGAATCGACGGACGAGCCAGCAGCCGAGATCTGATCGACAGTCTTCTTGACTTCAGCAAGATACTGAGTCATTGATAGAGAGTGCATTGACAGATTATGAAGCTCATTCTTGAGCTGGATAACCTTTGATCGATTAGAGGATTGAAAACGCGTATGTAGTGTAGACCAAATCTCGTATGTGGATTCAAGATGAATCACATACGGTAGAACCGCAGGAGATATGGTAGAACACATCGTGGTAGCAAGATTTTGGTCCGTAATAGACCAATCAGGGCTTTCTTGATTTGGATTGGCATTTTCAGATGCCGGTTTAGGATCAAGAAAATGAGCAAAGCCATTTGCTTTGAGGAGTTTCGCAAATTGCGTGCTCCATAGAGGAAAATTATCGGAAGTGAGGGAAAGAGGAACGAGAGATTTAATGTTGGAAATAACAAATTTAAGAGACGGGGAGATCACCGGAGCAAGAGCGCCGGAGGAGGCCGTAGTATTGGCCGAAGATGAGGCGGAAGCTGGAGTCGTCATTGCGCCAGAATCGAAAACGCCACTCTTGATACCATGTAGAAACTTAGGATCTCATTGAGATCTTGCAATAGCAGAGAAACAAGGTAACAGGATAGAAGAAGAAGAACAGTAAAGTGAAATGTATTTTCTGTCTTGCGGTTACAGCCTAAGACTATATATATAGCATATTATTACAATGGAGGTACACGTGTAGCGTTCTTATAGGATGGACACTTATACAGATATCTTGATTTAATATATTGTCCTAATACTAACCTGAATTCCCACAACTCGCATAGCTTGCACACCTTGTTCTGCTAGTTTGCCTCTTGTCTGCGCATCCGCATACGCACCCGACCTGCACAACATGCGCTCTCATACACTCCCAACACCTACTCAAGATCGCACCCCGCACGGCCACACCACATGCCTCTCCCTCGCCCACATGCTTCACGCACATCGCCCTCGCCAACACACATCACTAAGTTGTGCCGGTTCAACCCGATAACCTTCGAGGTTAGGTCCGATTTCAGATTTCTAATATGTTTTTGTAATCAGTTCGGGTTTGAGTTGGAGCAGTTGAGGGTAGATCAGTTTCGGATTCAATCCGAACTTGACCTAAAACGATAAATTTTCTGTGAGGTGGAGTTAGCATGCAGCTTGAAATTAGTAGCCAATTCTGAAACCATTAGCAACCAGAGAAGGACGCATTGAATAATTGGATGATGAAATACTAATGAAGAACGAGCATCAAATATAATTCATAATCTGCTTTCCTTGAAGATTAAGCAAGGAAAGCAGATCATTTATTTTTATTTTATTTTATTTTAAACATTGATAATTGCATGATTTTTTAATTATTTTTATTCTTTGATATTAAAAAAAATTCCAATATTATTTTTAAAATTGAACGGCTAGATTTGCATTGAAATCATTTTTGAGTCTCGGTGAATAAATGTGCTTTAATGATGAATAAATGTACTTTAATTTATTTATTTATTTTTCTTTGATGAATTACTGCTTCTGGGATTGTGCAAAAGACTGGGCATTGGTAATTATGAGGTTATTAAAGTCGGATTAAAAAAATAATTAGAGTGGCTTTTGGAATGATGTTGCCTACCTGCCTTAGTTAATGGCTTCATAGGGGGGAGGCTTAATGATATTTTTATGAAATTAATGAACATTATGAGCCTAATTAGTGTAATGTCAACTTCATGATTTGTGATTAAGGTTTGAACTTTGAAGAACTAATGGATGCCAATATTTTTTATTCATGATTGAAATTATTCTGTACAGATAAGAATGTCGTTCGGAGGCGAATCAGAATACGTCACATCACTTCTTTGCTGTATATCGCAGCTGCATACCAAGTTATGTGGTGCGCTCTGACTCGCCTCGAAATAATAAGATAGAATAATTTTTCTATGAGAGAAATCATAAATTTGAAGAGAAATTAATTGTCCCAAAAAAAAAAAAAGAGAAATTAATAAAATCCATGACAGTGATAATACTGAACATAAATGCCTTTTACATATTCAGAAGCCAACACGCTTTGACATTGAATGGCATATCTGTGAATTTAAGGCCATAATAATGTTGACTGGCCATTGCCATGAAAGAACGTGGTGGTTTTGTTTTTTTAAATGATGAGCATTTAATTATAATATTTGTAATTTCATTTAATTTAATTGTTGAAGTGAATTTTTTTAATTCTATAAAATAGTAATAACATATATTTATCATTTTTTCTAATTTATATATAAATTGATTGTAATTTTTTTATAAAATTGATTTTAAAGTTATTGTAAGAAAAATGATTTTTAAAAATTTTTTAATAAAACAAACTTCCTAACATAATTTTTTTTTGCAAGCAACAAGAAAATAGTAGCCACATAGAATTATGGTTGCAGCGTGCAAAGCAAAATAATAAGAAAGTTGTCTCACACATACTAAGACTTCATTTGTGATAGCTTTTGATCATTTTTTTGTTGTTTTTAAAATATTTTTTTTGCTAAAAAGTTACTTTAGAAAGCAATAAAAAAATTATTCTAAATAAAACCTAAATCTTAATCTAAGATTTCATTTGGGATGATTTTTTTACGGTTTTTGAAAATATTTTTTTAATAAAAAATTTTATACTAAAAATATATATTTAAAAGACAAAAAAAAAAAAAAAGCCGTCCTCTAACGAAACCTTAAAAGCTGGTAAAGCCAGCCAAATAACAT
Organism: Dendrobium officinale; assembly: GCA_019514585.1. Lineage (NCBI taxonomy): Eukaryota > Viridiplantae > Streptophyta > Magnoliopsida > Asparagales > Orchidaceae > Dendrobium > Dendrobium officinale. Next base: position 89,624,606 of record CM033683.1, read on the forward strand.
TTCTGTTTCCTTAAGATATTGCATTATAGAGCTGGTAGAAAGGAAGGCATGTTGGAATTAAAAATTCAAATAACGTGTGGAATAAATTTTGATGTGATGAATTTACTTTAAAGTCATTATTTTATTTATAATATCATATTCTCCAATATTCTCAACTAAAAGAGTCTCAAACTTTCCTAAGAGCATCTCCAACCGAAAATTCCATTTGTCACTCCAAAATGACGTGAAACTATAAAATGCGGCGATTCATCTCCAATCGAACTCCACTTTTCACACTTTTGCAGGTAACGGTCCTGTCTTCTTTTCCGCGTCAAGTTTGGTAGAGAGGTAAAAATGACGGAGATGAACAGTGCAACGCTAATATTGGCGTCCCACTGTTCACCCGCAGCCAAATAGCGGGGAATTTGCGGTTCAGCTGGAGCTGGCTAAGGACGCCATTCAAGCAGTTGCATTTCGGTTGGAGATGCCCTAAGACAAGACTAACCATTGCCTCGCTTTGAATAAAATTTTCATAGTTTCATTTTCTAAATCATTAATTATCACATATTACATATATTATTCATTAATTTTTATTTAGAAGTAAGATTTTTTTTTTATTCATAGAGTATAGAGAAAGGTCAATAACGGTATTAGAAGAAGATGATGGATTTTGATTTGGCTCGAATTTCTTCGACATCGGCTTGACTTAAAGCAACATGTAAATCAATTAGTTTGAATAAAATAAGTGAGCTAAGCTCGCCCATACTTCACTCGATATCAACCCTATTATTAGTTGCATTGTCGCTTACTATTTCAATATTTTGATTCTCCACTCTTACTATACTCTTCATTGATTGAACAAAAAGATTATTACGTGCGGAGTTTAGACTCAAAGAATCATTCAGTTGTGTGCTGTAAATAATAAAAACGTAGTTATTATTCACCATTGCATTTTTACTGTTCACAATCACATAATCAAACAGGTCTCTGAGTCTGAATTCCACAAATAATAATCTCTCGATTGAAACAACCATGCAAACTTTAGACTATTTTGAAGTGCTATCAAACTTTAATTAATTTTCATATATATTTATAGAGCTCGCCTACCCACTGCCTATTCTCTTACTGTCACATCCATATTTGTTATGAATCTCAGCTTCCATTCTTGTGCTTATTTGGATATTTTCTCCCTTGCTTTAAAGAGCAGGCAGCTAGCTAACTGGTATAAGACAATGGAAGATGCTTAGTATTAATCTATTGCAGAATCAAAATCAAACACTATGGCTTATTTTGAAAGCAAAAGCTATATATGTAGGAGGATTTGGTCCAATATTATTTTTTTCTTAATCAAAATTTTAAAGATTCAGACTTTGGTGCAGATTGTGACAGAGCTTCTTCCTCCTCCAACCATATATATACTGTTTGGTTGATATTTAAAAGATGGAATTATGTATGTGTTCTTGTTGGTAAGAAATACCTTTCCAAGTAGGTTTTTTTTGTCTATCTTGTAAGAATATAGGAGACACTTTTGTCTTCCATACATAATCGCTTTTTAAAACGTAGTAGCTACAGCACAATACAGAGAGAATGAATTTAATAAAATCCTCATGGTTTGCTACCTTTCTCTGCACTCTTTTTTCTACAAACTGCAGAATACTTATATTCTATAAGTTGTCGAATTCCTTTGCCTATCGTTCGACATTTCTTATTGTTTTTTTTAGTACAAATCAAGATTTTGTTTGGGATGACTTTCTTATTGTATCTTAAAGCAGTTTTTTTAGTACAAAAATTATTTTTTTAACTAAAAAGTTGCTTTAAGAAGCAGTAAAAAAACCGTCTCAAAGATCCCGCATGCCTATTTCTGTCTCCTATACAAGTACCTCTATCTGCAGCTAACAGTACTCATCCCATGCTCACTCTCCATCCTAAAAAATTCTTTTGGCAGCGAAGGAAAATATTGTATTGAATATAAATCAGATGACTCTATAGCATGGCACAAAGCTCATGTCATTTGCCCAAATACACAATCAAATTAAACTCTCGATATATAGACTACACTGAGACTTTCTCTCACGTAGCAATTAGGCCCTATAATCAAAATTTTGACTGTGTTGGTATGCGCGATTGCAAAATAATTTAGAACCCAACCACCATCAAATTTATACAATTTAAGGACTACTTTCTTACTGCTTAAAAAAAAAATAATAGTACAATTTCTTTTAAACTTGGTATATCATAAAAAAATATTTTGATCGGGCACAAATCTTGAGGTAGAATCGAGTTAGAAACTTCCGAAATTAAACTTGGGACCATCCGAACTTCGATTTCAACGAACTTACAATCGAACAGAACGTCTAGGAAATACGAACCGAATGGCACAAAATTCAACTCAATACGAGCCCAAATGGGTCCAAATCAAAGACTTGAAGCATATTTGGAAAGTTCAAACCTTAAATTGGATGACCAAACAATTTCCAAAAGTGACATGCTTATAGCCGAATCAAGCGGCTCGAAAAGACAAATCCAACGAGTCTAAGATTACCAAACTTTGATATCATTAAGACATTCAAATGACCAGCAAAAAAATCCACGATCAAAGGAATCAATATCGGCCGTCCATTCAAACCACTCCCAACTTACCCTTGATCTCTCTCATATTTATTGAACATGTCACTCTTAGAAAACTATAAATAGATCCTCTTTCTTCATTGAGGGTGAGGAAGTAGGGGAAGTAAGAAAGAGAAAGAAGAGAAAGAGAGAGAGAGAGAGAGAGAGAGAGAGAGAGAGAGAGAGAGAGAGAGAGAGAGAGAGAGAGAGAGAGAGAGAGAGAGAGAGAGAGAGAGCCCTTGCCATGAGACTCCTCCTCAACCACCGATTGTCAGGCGATCGTCGCCTGACAATCGCCAGACTTCAGCACGACCTCAAACTGATGTCTGACTTCAACTCGGCCATTGACTAAGTCGGACTTATGCCCAGCCACCGATGGACGTTAGACTTTTATCCAGCCACCCACTGACACCAGACTTCTGCCCAACCACGAACTATCATCGGACTTTCGTTGGACTTACTCCTATCCATCAATTATCATTGGACTTCCCCACGACAATTGTCGCCAAACTATGGTCTTTTTTACCTTTATCAACCACTGACTATGGTCCTTCTGAACTTTGTGAGATTACAGTCTTTCTTATCGTTGTCGCCCGCCGATTACGATCCTTCCGACATTCATCACCAGACAATGGGTTTTTTTAGTATTGTCGCCCGCTGACTACGGTCTTTCCGACCTTCGTCACTAGACTACGATATTTTTGACCTCTATCGAACGCCGACTACGATCCTTCCAACCTCCGTAGTCAGACTACTATCTTTACGACATCCATCACCCCCCCCCGACTAGGGGTGTCAATTTCGGGTCACGGGTCGGGTTCGGGTCGAACCCGGAGCTGACCCGGGTTCAATCGGGTCGACCCTAACCCGACCCGGGTAGGCAAACGGGTCGAAATCCTGGACCCGAACCCGACCCGCTTCGGGTTCGGGTCAACCCGACACTACCCGGGCAGCGGCGCGGGTTCGCGATTTCTTAGCGCCGGCGAGCAGCAGCGGGGCGCGGCGGGCAGCGGTGCGGCGGGCCGGCGAGCAGCAGCGGTTAGCGGGCAGCTGCGTGGCAGAAAGTGGAGCGGAGCGCAGTTCCTCGCGGGCGCGGGCACGGACAGCGGCAGTAGCACGACGGCCGGCGGCAGCGGCTCAGGGGCGCGGCGGGCAGCTGCGCGGCATCGGTCAGCCCCGGTCAGACTCGGACTCCGCGAGACAGCGGCAGACGCGACGCGCGACAGGCTGACGTGATGTGACTCGCGAAGCGACGCGGGTCAGACTCGGACTCCGCGCGGGCAGGTTCGGTCAGCCCCGGTCAGGGCGGGCAGCGGGTCATTTCGGGTCATTTCGGGTTTCCGGGTCAACCCGAACCCGACCCGGTTTTTCAAACGGGTCAAAAACTCGAACCCGAACCCGACCCGGTTCGGGTTCGGGTTGACCCAAACCCGAAATTTTTGAGTCGGGTTCGGGTCGGGTTTTCGTGTCGTGTCAAATATTGACAGCCCTACCCCCGACTACGGCCCTTAATTCCGACCTCCGTCACTAAACTATGGTCTTTTCGAGTTCTGTCACCCGTCAACTATAATCCTTTCGACCTATGTTGTCATACTACAGTTTTTCGACCTCTATCACCCATCAACTACGGTCCTTCTGACCTCCATCACCAAATACGGTCTTTTTGACATCCATCGTCAAACTATGGTCTTTTTGACCTCCGTCACCTACTGACTATGGTTCTGCTGACCAAACGAGCATGTCAATACTGATTCTTTTAATTTCCACCATGTAATGCACTCTATATGCTGTATATATTCTACATTAAACCAAGGCCTTCCCCCCAAGGTAGGGTCTCATTTGTAATTACATGCAAACACTAGTGGATTCATTCAAACTGGGCCAAGCCCTGTGATTTTCCCCCCTTTTTTGAGGTTTCCATGTAAAAACTGGTGCCTCTTATGAGCGCTCCACCCTCTCTTTTATCTGATTGTGTGCTGGATTTCGTAAAAAACTAAGACATTAAACTTTATATTTCCCTATCTTCGCGAATATTCCATGACGCAACAAAAATAAAAATTTTTATACTAGAAAGTTACATATAATAAAAAAACTATCCCAAGCGAAGCCTTAATAAATTTAACTCTATGCATCAAACATATGTTGTTGTGCCACTTGACATGCTCCCTACAATACCAAACCATCACGAGATCCAATATGACTTCATAATCTGAAGAGACTTCTCAGATATATCAAAAGAAGACCAGTGCCGGTCTTGGCTTTGCATCACAATCTCTACAGATGTGATGCACTGCAATTTCATCTATTTAATGCCTTAGAGCTACATCACAACGCAAAAAATGAATCATAAAAATTCCACAAGACATGCAAATAACAGTTCAAATGGTGCAATGCGAAATTATGAGAATCAGAAAACATACATACAGGAACTCAAAAAGAAAATATTGTGTGAACACTGAACAGGCATTCTACAGCTCAATCATTATGACTTCCTTTATTCATAATCGATTTCCAATGGAACTTTATATGTTGAACATAGATAAAAACTAATTAAAATCGCCATGGTGGAGCACTGTGTTAGCTTTTGCAGGGAAACTGCTGTGGCAAAAGTGGCGTTCCTGTGAATAAAGATTAGGAAGGTGGGAACAAGCTACTGATAAAAAATGGATTATTGAATGAGAAAAAACAGCTCTGATATTTCTTGAATGATTAGCATATCTGAAGAAGTGTGTATGTATTAGATAAGGCTGGCAAAAAGAGTAGGCCTGATGCCTCTTGGGCTTTGAAGTTTGAATTTTGAACGGCTTTTTATGTTTTCAAAAGAAATTTTAGGGGTGTAAACAAGTTGAGCAGAGCTCGAGTCACTTCTAGTTTAAATTTAAGCTTCATTAATTAATTGAGTACGAGTTTGAACTTGAGCTTAATTCTACGAGTTTGACGTTTTTAAGGAAAGAAAGAAAATGATTACGGTTCAAATAATTATTATAATAAAGTTATTAAAAAAGAGAAATTAGATGATAAGTAAAAAACAATCACTTGATTTGATATAAAAAAATGAGATATATTTTTTATAGATTTCTAATAATTTTATAGACGAGCTTCTAAATTCTGAATATTTTAAGCTCATTTTACAATAATATTTTTTAAACCAGCCAGCCTGCGAGCTAATTAATGAGTTGAGTCGAGGCTAACTCTAACTTGACTTGTTAGCTCATTAAGCTCAACTCATGAACCATTTATGAAGCCGGGCTCGAGCTAACTCATGAGTTAGTTTGACTCACTTACACTCATATCAGCACAACCAATTGTGTGAGCATAAAGGTCATTTTTACATATTTTAATAAATATTTTGAAATTATGGAAAGGGATATATCCCTTACAGAATTTATTATGCGAAGAAGGTTTATATTTATAAAAATGCAAATTTAATTATATATTTTAGTGAAGAAAAAATGTTTGAAATAGAATTTACGAAAATGTTTTTTTTTTCTTTTTGCAATTTCATAATCGTTGTGAGGAAGTGAGTCCGGTTAATTTTGTTATAATGAGTTGGAGGTGCGCCCATGTTGATCATATGATATGCACAACAATATATGCTCATTATTATTATTATTATTATTTGGAAAAAGAATTAAATAGTGTAATAATATTTGGTTAAAATTGAAGGATTAAATTACAAGAGTCAAATAAGAAGATTATATAAAGCATCAAAGAGTGAGTCCAACTAAGATCCATTTCAATAGCTCAATCAAGAAAAAAAATAATTATTTATTTATTGAGTTCTAATATTTAAATGTTAAATTTTGGATTTAGAATGTTCATTTTAAGATATATGTTCATGTTGCCCATTTAATGAACTTTATAAGATAAAATAAATTAATGAATATGACACAATCCGATCCTATGATTGCCACAGTCCTTTATTAATCATTTTCCCTATTATTCCATCCAAAAAAATTATTTATTTTCTTAATACAGCCTGAGAATTCAGCTAAACTCTATAAATAATGCTGGTATGTAATGAAAATTTTTTAGGAAGGTATTTTATATGGTGGTAATATGAAGAGTTATGAATTATTTAAATTAAATCAGGTGATGATGGAATGCCAACTTGGTCATTCCTTTGATAGTATGAGAGATTGAATGACCTATACGTACGATGAACATCAAACATTTTTTTGTTGGGAAGACTTGAGCAATAATAGATTAGGAACATTAAATGTTAAGCCATATCATGCGTTAGAATTTTGACTATATCCTTTCCATTTAGGAGGGAAAGCCGAGTAACTGTGAAGATGAGCGTCAAACATAACTGGTCATAATGAGTCGATTGTTTATAGACATTAGATGGAGATCAATTATAAATATCAATAGTTGAGCAATAGCTTGTGATTTGCCTATTCTTTCTCCTAAAAGGCAAGGAGACTGGGTGATTGAAAAGTTGAATGTTGGATGATAGTGGTTAACATACTTTGGGCATTATTCATTATTAATCATTGGAAAATGATCCATAAGAAAATTCAGAGGTTGTGTAATATCAAACAATTTGACTTGATTGTGTCATTATAAAAGAGTATATAAGATGATCACAAAGGCTTGTGTTGGACATCAATTGCTGACGAGCATCACATATTACTCTTTGGTAAGCATCAAACAATAACACATAAAGCACACAAAGGATGGTTGGGATGATCAGGTGGTTTGACTTTATCATTCTTCTGATACGAGGGGAGATTATACAACTGGGAGGCTAATATAGGACGTATTTTGAGTTTCAATATATATATATATCAGGGGACAATAGATGATATATATATATATATATAAACACACACACACATATTAGGCAATGGTTGAAAAAAATGTTAAAGGCCAAGCAAGGCCATGTGGTCTAATTTGATCCTCCTACATGTATCAGGGGACAATAGATGATCAGTGGAAAGGCTTCCATAAGATGTGATGCTTGGAGAACACCAGGAGTACTCACTCTTCGATCAACAACAGTAATGAGGAATGTCAAAGGTTTAATGATGTCAATGGTCGAACACATCAAGCATCACTATTTAGTCTACATTGGATGTTAATCAACATGGAGCATTGTAGGTAAGATGATTTGAGTCTGTAGAAACGGTACAGCCGGAACGTCGGCCAAGAAGCTTGGCCGGAGACGGAGAAGACGAGTCAAGAATGGAAGAAATAATATTGTATTATTATCCCGACTTTAGTGAGTACAGGGTCCAGTATATATAGGTAAGTAGGAAGCAGTAGTGGTACACGTGTAAGCAACCTATTGGTTACAAGGGAGATATTACAACCTAAGGCTAAGCTGCTATCCTAATAGCCCCTGTCAAACCGACGAGTCAGCCTGAATCGTCAGTTTGGAGCGTAATTCCTTGAATCTGGAGGTGGATAGCGGCTTTGTGAAGATGTCTGTGATTTGGTAGGTGGTGCCGATCGGAAGAAGTCGGATTACCTCGTTTTGGATATGGTCACGAACGAATCGGTGATCTATCTCTATATGCTTTGTGCGCGCGTGAAACACCGGGTTGTGCACGAGGGCTATCGCCGATGTGTTGTCGCAGAATATATCGATCGGTGGACTGTGTTGGATGAAGAAATCATTAAGTAGACGCTTAAGCCAAATGGTGTCGGCGGTGGCAGCTGCGAGCGCCCGGTACTCTGATTCAGTGGATGACCGGGCCACAGTGGTATACTTTTTAACGGTCCAAGAAATTAAAGTGTTTCCCAGGAAGGTGCAATGACATGTGGTAGATTTTCTGGTGGTGGGATCGCTGGCCCAGTCGGCGTCGGAGTAGGTAGAGAGAGTGAGCGAGCCCGGCACTATGGGTAGACCAAAATCCAGAGTCCCTTTGATGTATCTGAGCAGTCGCTTGAGCAGATAAATGTGCGTCGGAGACGGATCGTGCAGGTGTTGAGAGAGCACGTTGAAGGCGTGCGCGATGTCGTGGCGTGTTAACGTTAAGTATTGCAGCGAGCCCGTAAGCCTTCTGTAGGTGTCGTGTGCCGATAAATTGACGTCTTCGGGAACCTAAGCTGGGATTTTAGTGCAGGAAGGATTAGAGAGCGGATTGCATTTAGACAGATTTGCAGAGTTTATTATAGATGTTGCATAGGAGGATTGAGATAAAAAGTACTTATCTTGGTGTTTTTGGATCTGAATGCCCAGGAAGTGGTGAGCCAGTCCTAGATTCTTCATCTTGAAGGTAGTTTGCAGTTTGGACAGCACGGTGGAGATGGCAGCCTCGTCGTTCCCAGTGACGAGGATGTCGTCGACGTAGACTAGTAAGAAGATTTGAATCGAATTTTGTCGAAACGTAAGCAGCGATGGGTCCGCTTTGCTGTAGTCGAACCCGAGCTGAATGAGATACTTTGTGAATGTGGTATACCATTGACGCGGTGCCTGGCGTAGTCCATATATTGATTTGCGTATCCAGCAGACATGATCTGGATGCTCGGTGTCAATGAATCCTCGCGGTTGCGCCATATAGACAGTGTCGGTGAGCTGGCCGTGGAGAAAAAAGCATTGGAGATGTCCAACTGCTGTACCAGCCATCCTTGAGACAGGGCAATTGTGAATAGAACTCGTATGGTTGGAATTTTGGCAACTGGACTGAACGTTTCGTCGTAGTCGATGCCATATTCCTGCTGGTTACCTTGAGCTACCAGGCGTGCTTTGAATCGAGCGACAGTGCCATCCGAGTAGAATTTCTTCCGAAATGTCTATTTGCATCCGAGGATTTGGGCGTTGGTAGGAGGTGGAACCAGACGCCAGGTGCCCTGTTGTTGAAGAGCTATGAACTCTTCGGCCATAGCTTGCCGCCATTCGAGCTGCTTATTTGCTTCTTTGAAGTTAGTAGGATCAGGTTCAGAATCTTTGCACGCTGAGTTGTTTGCGAGAAGATTGAGTCGTTTGGTCAGTTTCAAGGAACCGATTTGCGTTCTTGTGATCATTGGATGTCTTGTGACCACAGTGGTTGGGTTTGATTTATCTGCCAGAGCTGGACTGTGATTGAATAGATTTCGACTAGGTGATTCGTTTAGATGCGGCATGAAACCAATTTCGGTGCTGGTGGTTGATGGGTAGCGTGTGGGTTAAGATATGGCTTCAGATGCTTTAGATGTTGGTATGAGCAGGGAGTAGGGGATGTCCGTGGCTGGTACCTGAGAAGGGGAGCAAGTTTTAGCAAATGGAAACGAATTCTCGAGAAAGGTAACATGACGGGAAATGAAGAAATTGTGGGATTCCTTGTTGAGACAGATGTAGCCTTTGTGCCTATCCGAATAACCCATGAAGACGAAGGAGCTTGATTTTGGGTTTAGTTTTGTCCTTGTATGTTGTGGCAGCAGGGGAAAGCATTCACACCCGAAGATCCTGAGGTGTTTGTACTCGGGTGTAATGTGAAACAGTAGTTGCAGAGGTGATTTGTTGTATGTATTCGGTGAGGGCATTCTGTTGATCAGGTATACTGCCGTGGAACTAGCCTCTGGCCAGTATTGGAGTGGAAACGAAGCTTTGTGAATGAGCGATCTGAGAGTTTCCACGATGTGGCGGTTTTTGCGTTCGGCCACCCCGTTTTGCTCGGGTGTGTAGGGGCAGGAGAATTGATGCCGAATTCCTTTGGAAGCCAGAAAGCATTGCATTTGATGATTCTTGAATTCGGTCCCGCCATCTGTCCTGATGGTTTTAATCTTGCAATTCGTTTGGTTTTCGATGAACTTTGTGTAAAATGTATAAACGTATTTGTGACATCAGATTTATGTAGGAGCGAAAAAATCCAAGTATAGCAGGAATAATCATCTACAAAAATAACAAAGAAACGAAAACCTTGAACGGAGGAGACCGGAGACGGTCCCCAAACGTCCGAGTGCACGATTTCAAGAGGTGTGTGTGTACGTGATTTAGAGGCCTCAAAGGGAAGCTTATGAGTTTTACATTGAATACATGTAATACAAGAGTTATTGAAGTGCGAAATATGTAAATTCGGATTGCATTGAGCAATTCGTTGCATAACCCTGAGATGAGGATGTCCCAACCGATCATGCCATGTTGAGGTTGAGTTCTTGGACACTTGATATGCGAATTCCTGATGTTGGACGGTGTGAATGGCGTGATCTTGTACAGGCTGGCTTTACAAGGTCCTCGTAGGAGCTGTTGATTTGTCGTCAGATCCTTAAAAACAAACCCCGAGGGATCAAAAGTGATAGAGATGTTGTTATCTTTAACAAGATTCGAAATAGATAAAAGGTTATGTGAGATATTAGGAATGTGAAGTAAGTTAGATAATCGAAGCTTACGGTTCGGGGTGGGAAGAATTCCCGTGCCCGAGTGAGCAATGGGGATATTTCTTCCGTCCCCGATGAAGATACCGTCGGTTCCCAGGTATGGAGTGGATTGACATAGGTTGTCGCTAGCATTTGTCATGTGCGAGGAAGTCCCGGAGTCTAGGTACCAATCTTGAGATGAAACTTTGGAGTTCGCCATTAGAGCGTTGTTCTGCTTAGATGTAGTCGTCTGTGAGGTATAGTTGGCGTTCATCCTGTGCCAGCATACATCGGCCGTATGACCCTTCTTGGAGCAGATTTGGCAAATGGGAGCCTGCTGCGGTTGCCCTGAGCGAGAATTCGAGTTCTGGGCTGGCGTAGGACGGCCTCTGGACTTGCGGCCGCGGCCCCTGCTTGTATATAGGGCGGCTTGTTGCAGCGTATCAGTGGAGAAGCGGGCAGCATCGGCGTTGACGTGGATCTCTTCGCTTATTAACATTGCGTAGAGATTTTCAAGTCGAATGGGGAGTGGAGAATTACGGACATATGTCTTGAATGATTGATATGCCGGAGGTAGCCCGTTAAAGCTATGCAAGATAATGTCTTCAGAGTCAATGGAGGAGCCGGTTGAGGCTATTTGATCGACGAGTTTCTTGATCTCGGTCAGGTACTGGATCATAGAGAGATTTTTCATAGACACATGATGAAGCTCATTTTTGAGCTGAATCACCTTAGACCGACTTGTTGCTTGGAATTGGCTTTCAAGAACTTGCCATATGTCTTAAGTCGTATCAAGATGGATGATGTAGGGCAACACCGTTGGAGAGATAGTAGAGCAGAGAGCCGCTTGAAGGTTCTGATCTGTAATGCGCCAGTTCTTGATGGAGGATTCCGTCGATGGGTCAGACACTTCACCGGAATGAGTAGGCGAAGTCAGAAATTGTTCAAAGTCATTGGCACGGAGAAGCTTGAGGATCTGGTGGCGCCAAATCGGATAGTTGTCGGAGGATAGTTGATTCGGAACGAGAGTCTTGAGATTGGACACGACGAATTTGAGAGAATGAGAGATTGGAGAGTTTTCGATCGGATTTGCGGGTGGCTGCTCGGTGGCGGAGGAGGAGGCCGAGAGGGAGGTCGTCATGATTGAGAAGAAGAGGATACTAAAGGCCTGATACCATGTAGAAACGGTACAGCCGGAACGTCGGCCAAGAAGCTTGGCCGGAGACGGAGAAGACGAGTCAAGAATGGAAGAAATAATATTGTATTATTATCCCGACTTTAGTGAGTACAGGGTCCAGTATATATAGGTAAGTAGGAAGCAGTAGTTGTACACGTGTAAGCAACCTATTGGTTACAAGGGAGATATTACAACCTAAGGCTAAGCTGCTATCCTAATAGAGTCGATTGTTCTTTTTAGAGGAGGAGAGAACATATGATTAGTAAAGCTAATGTTATGCTTCGTTGATAAAAAAATGTCAAATTTTAGTAAGCGTGTATATTCATGAATGTCTGATATCTAATGTGTTGATGATAAGTGCAAACATTGGTAAACATTAGTCATTTAATCAAGAGGACAATGGGTGTTGACATTGGTTGATGATCAAAGTTCGATGACTTTGATAACTATTGCCATTTGCCAATGATCAAGGTATTGAGATGTAAACAAAATTTTACAACATTATTCAATGACTAGTATTTCACATTGGTGACGATGAATGTTAATATCGGTCAATGGCTAATATCAAGCTAGTATTTATAAGCAAAACTATAGATTTCTCTATTCTCGCAAAATCTCTCCTTTAATAATTCACCATGCATGAATTAGTAGAAACATAACCTATTGAATTTTTTTGGAGTGGATATCCCAATCATTTTCTAATTAGAATTAGAACACTCTACTGAATTATCTAAATTTATTCATCTTGATAACGAAATATCTTTTTAGTATCTCCATGTTTTATTAAACTCAAAATTGTAAGATCCTCAATCATTTTGCTGATGCTCATCAATGATATAATCATGCAAAATTTGGAGGATATTGGACCACTCAAATGGAGTCAAATTGCTTTTAATTATGTTTATAATTCTTGATTTGTGCATATTTGAACTCAAATCAAGTTGTTCTTGATATTGTTAAGTTCATCTCATTAAAGTGTATTATCTTGAATATAACTTTATAAAAAATGATATTTGTGTGATCTTGAAATCAATTATAAATATATATCATAAAATATCTGAGTGTTTTGATATATGAAAAATTGTATCAAAATATGTGCTTAATCATGAAGATTTTATGATGATGTATCAAAAATTAAATTTAAAATTGTATGAAAATTTTAAATGATAAAAAATAATAGCAAATTTTAACTTAATTTATCATAATAATTAAGAATGGAATACAATATGACATATAAATAAGAGTAAATACTAAATTGATTATTGATATGAAGAATGTGATATTTTTTTATTACTTTAAGATTATAAAAGGTGTTATAGCATTGAGAGATACTTATTTCAAAATAAAACTCTTTGTCATGTTTGAATATTTCTTAAAATAATTCTTTCATTTTATTACTTAATAATATGCCTATTTAGGAAGAAGTGAAAACATGAAGCTCACTCAATAAAGGGTTGATTTGTCATCATTTTGACTATTTAGTAGACGACTTTTACTTGTTTGATTTAGGATTGACCTTCATCTTTAGATAAAGGTTTGCAAATAAAGAGGCCCATTAGTAGTTTATTAGGCTTTGATAAATCAGGTAAGGTTAGAAATAGTTAGCCCATTAAGAAAATCGAAATAAGCAGGCCGAAAAACTGAAAAAGGCTGAGATATTATACCTTATTCATCTTTAAAAACATTCTCAGTCCAATAAGCCCACTGAGTAAAAAACTATGGGGGCCCATCGTAGGATGCATTGGGCTTGCCCGTTCACGCGATGTACAGGATCTCAAGAAGAAAATAATTAAGGTGAGTTTTAAAGTTTTGAATCTATGAAAAAATTTAATTGGACCTTAGCTACTTCCTTTTATATATATATATATATATATATATATATATATATATATATATATATATATATATATATATATATATATATATATATATATTTGAAGACGATTTTGTAAGGACTTAAATTAACATAAATGATTATTTTTATTTGATTGACTCTAAATTAAATTTTAAAATCCCCAAATAACACAAAATAAAATATATTTATTATTAAAAAATAAAAAAGTTTCAAGTCAGTCAATGGCGTTGCACATAGATATTAACAGACGTAATTTCAAGTCAAATAACAAAAGGCAATATTACAGTCGCAATGTAGAGCTCGTGATATTTAGGTTTTTTTTTAAAGCACAAATATAACTTTTTAAGATATTACTCCTTTATACAATTATGTTACACCAATTTATTTTATATATAAAAGATCTAAACAATATTGACTCATATATTCATTTTATATAACATCCCTTCTATTTCAATCAAACAATTGCTTAAAAAACTTGAATTAGCTAATACATAACGTGTAGGTTTGCATTTTGGGACTTTGGACTTTGAGATCAACAGTTCTAACCAAATAAAGTTCCTATTGATATAATGACATGCTTCCTTGAATTATTATGTGTCAATTCTATTGTCATCATTGTTGTTAAATTATCTTAGCTTACTAATAGTACAAATTAGGGGTGTCAAAATAAGTTTTCGGTTATTCTTTGGGTTCAACTAAAAACTGACATGCTTTCAATTGCTCTTACTCTAACCAGATCAGATTAGACAAACGAGTAAGGAATTTTGATTCGAATCCCACTCATTAACCGTGGGTGCGTGTAGGGTGCAAGCGCAAGCAGGGGCAAGGCATGTGAGCGCGGGCTGCGCGGGTGAGCACGGGGCATGGGCTTTGGCGGCATGATGTGGGACAGAGACTTATATTAGTTTTGCGTTGCTTTGGGGTTGACTCGAGCCCGACCTCAAATTAGAAATGGGACAGAACATGAAACCTGTACTGACCCATTTTCTAAATGGGTCGACCCGAATACAAAATTTTTGGTTCTGATTTGTGTCAAATATTGGTGTCTGTAGGAAAAATTATGATTAGCTATTCTTGTAATTAATGAATGATTTTTTTTTTTTGGGTGCGAGCACTATTGATGCTTCTAGCTTTGAAATTATGCTTGGCTTCTTGCAATGATTGCCATTTTCTAATAAAAATGTTATTTAAGCAAGTGATGATATTTGTCTTATTTTATAACTTTTGCTAAGGGTCCCATTAGAAGACCGACATGAAGCTTCGTAGAGTCCTATTTGAATTTTGTTTCATTTTCTTATAACTCGTTTAACATAATTTCTGTTAGGTACCATCATCATTGGTTCTTAGAATTTATATCATAAATATTATAATAAAAAAATAAATTATAGAGTTCTTGTTGAGATTGTAAAATAGAGTACAAATTTGGAATCTCAAAAAAAAAAAAAAAATGTTAAAATGATTTCATAGATAAAAAAAAACCCCTCACATTTTATAAATTTGAAAAATAGAAATAATCAATTTGTAGCAAAGATTCTGATAAAGCATAATCATTAAACATGTTCATGATGTTTAATAACTGACTTCACGTAGACACGTAGTGGGATAAATACTTGATGTTTTGTTGTTAAATTTTTTTATAAAATCCCTTAATCAAACTTGAATTGATCCAGGTTCCAGATCAACTGGATTTGAGCTTATTAGGTTCACTTGGTATCTTTAGCACAAGCCCGATGAGCTCGGATAATTTAAATATTCTATTGTATGATCATATAATATCTTAAATTTTGATTATTTATAAAATAAATGAAAATAACATATAATATCTTAATTTTTTTATTATTTACAAAATCAATATCCACCCACCTCTATTTAGAATGCAACCATTTAAATCCTAAATATCACACTAAAATAACAACTCTTTTTTTTCCCTTTATTAATTTCTAAATTAATTAACTACGACACATATAAATATACGAATCAATTTCTTATGCAGAATTTTAGTTTGACAAATAATTAAATTTGAGATAGAATATATAATCTAAATTATCATGTACATATATAAATATCCTATTAATTCCTAAGGCATTATGCCCTTCAAACAGAGTTACAAACAGTAAAACTAACTTCTATTTGCCGTTATTTAACGAATAAAGTTTGACATACCATTTTTTATTGCTCTTTAAAGCATTTTTAAATACAAACATTTTTTATTTAAAAATTTTTGTATCAAAAAATTATTTTAAAAAAGCAATAAAACAATTATCCAAATGAAGCCTAACTCGGCTAAACTCTTACCTATGGAAATGAACTTAGTTTAATGCTCCCTTTTGGACAACTTTGGACAACTATTTTTCTTTACTTTCATAAATTTTTATATTAAAAAATATAAAAGCCATCTGAAATGAAACCAAATGTTTCGTTTGAGACAGCTTTCTTAGTCATCTTACAACAACATTTTAATACAATTTTCTTTTTTAACTAAAAAACTATTTTAATAAGTAATTAGAAAGCCGTCCCAAACTAAACCTATCTGTGACAAACGTTTTACATAAATACATAATGAAGCAGTAAAATCAGATGCACCGCCCAAGAGGGCTGTAATAATAGGTTGGCAATGACTGCTCTCAATCTTTCCGGCGAGGTAGCAGAGCATCAGGCCAATATCAAGCAATCAGGCATGGCAAAACACCTCGTCATCTTCCTTTGTTTCCGTATTATTATCCCTGTAGACATACCACTTAGCCGACACCAAAAATAGCACCAAATTAATGGCGCTCAGCACCGCCAGCAACCAATAAAAGTTGTACAGCCTTCCCTTATTCAGATCATCCGTCAGCCACGCGCCGTGGCCGCTCACTCCTCTCACCGTGTGCACAATCGACACCAGCGCCGAGCTCACGAAGAACCCCAGCGACAATGTGCTTAGAAACAGCCCCGTGCTCATCGTCTTCATCCCCTTCGGACACTCTCGGAGGAAAAAATCCAGTTGGCCAATGTAGGCGAAAGCCTCGCCGGAGCCCACGAAGAAGAATTGCGGGACGAGCCAGAACACGCTGAGAGATTGGGCAGAGTTGGCGGAGCGCAGGCGCTTGAGTTCTGTCAGAGCAGCGGCTACCATGGCGAGAATGGAGAGGGAGAGGCCAACGCCGATTCGGCGAAGAGGGGAGAGGCCTTGGGGGTTGCCGGTGAGGCGGCGGAGGAGGGGGATGAGTAGGCGGTCGTAGACGGGGACGGTGAGGAGGATGGAGCCGACGAAGAAGACGGTGAGTGAGCCGGCGGGAATTTGGAAGGAAGGGCCGATGTGGCGATCCATGGTGGTGGCTTGAGAGACAGAGAAGGTTGTCATTTGGGCGTAGACTGTCCAGAACATGATAGTGGTTGCCCAGATGGGAAGCATTCGGATTACCATTTTTACTTCTTCTACGTCTGTTACGGTTGATAATTGCCACCGGCTCGGTTTCTTCGCCGGCGCCGGCGATCTACTTTCGATGATGGCGGCTCGGTCCAGGAATCTGCAATATTTCGGATCGATTAATACCCGTCGGAATTGATTTAAGAGTAATAATCTTTTAAGTTTTCACAAACTCGTTCAATCAAAATATATATTTTGGCTTAACAACATCTAATATTTATATATCGTAAACTGATATAAATTGAATCACAAACTCCATGAAGTTTCTCTGATCTGCAGGCTCTGCTCATTGAATAAGCACAATATATAATAAAGATTAATTTTATTAGTTAAATAAGGTTTACTCTTAATTTAAGTGATTAAGATTTCATTTGAGGCAGCTTTTTTATTGCTTTCTAAAACAACTTTATAGTACAAAATTTCATGAATTAGAAATTTATTATTAGAAAACCATTTAAAAAAATAGCTAGCAAAAATACTGCCCAAAACGAAACCTAAAAACGTTTTTTTCTTCACATATAAATAAATGAACATATTTTAAACATTTTTTGTTATAATTTTGAATATGTTGCCCGATCACTTTCTTGCTACATATATGTTGATTTTAGGAATTTTTTTAAAGAAAAAAAATTCCACATGCTTATATCTCTTTGTAGAGCCTTGCATTGGGTATTCATATCCACACACATCCATGTACCCCAATATGTATGAGTGGATATGGGTATGCCTATGATCTTGTGGATGTGTATGAGTAGGTACTCAACATCGAGGGATAAACCAATTTACATTACTAATAACTGTATAACTTATATTACTGCAATCCTTACTACGTAGTGTGCAACACTTAATCACACTGCGACTACAATAAATTCTGATATGCAGCTTGAAAGTTTGCAATCAGAGCAAAAGGCAACAAGCCTCAAGGCCATCAGTCCGTGGAAGACTGTGTTCAAAAAACATGAAAAGTGGATGAGTATAGGTGGGTACAACATCCCGAAAGTCATCGTGGGTGGGCGCAAAGCCCGTCCGAATAAAGCATGGGTAGCCAATGGGTACCCAACTAGGACCCATATAGATCTTTCTCTTGGTCAAAATCCACATGATATGAATGAGTTAATCCTTCAAAAATTATTTCAGGAAAATAAATAGTATCAGCTTAAGAAAAAATTTCTGTGCGAGCATTGCGCCATACCTACTCCTAATTTTCTTAAAGAAACCAATCAATGGGCGGTTCCGTGACACTTATCTTTTTGTGATTGCGAACGAGTGGGTGGATCTCATTTTTAAAACCGTGCAAGCAATCAATGGGTTTTCCCTCTTCCTGCCAATTTCGTCCGTAAGTCGCATTTAACATAATTTTCTATAAAATCCAGCGCAGCTCATTTGACTTTTGTTGTTGATTGGGCAAAGCTTTTACCTCGAACCGTACTCTTTTAACTACTGGACCATGAATAATATTGAATTGAGAGAGAGGGGCACTGAGTCTGAATAAGACACCAAGGAAAAAGATGAAATTCACGGAATTCAGGCGAGGTGAGGTCTTATCCGTGTAGATTTAATGAAGTAGGAATGCGACTACCACTTGGACTTCTGCTTCGCTTACGAAGGAAATGGTGAAAAAAATTTGTTATTTTTTTGTTCTCTCAACTTTATGTAGCTTAAGATTTCATTTTGAGACACAGAATTTTGGAGAAAAGAATGCAAATTTTGAAACTACTTTTCTATTATTGTACCTCTTTTATTGATGTCATGTGAATGAACAGGCTATCGATCTGCTGCTACTCACTCTTTTGCTTGATATGCTTCTCAATCTCTTCTAATTCTATAATTTATGATTAAACTATTTATATATGATACTTATAAAAAGTATTAAAAAATCTGAACCTAAAAGGAAAAATTAGGAACGCATTGATAGGATATGTATGGGACGACTGCAATTTCTTATGAAATTGGTTACTACGATTGTAAAAAAAAAATTACTAAAAAAATTTCTTAAAAGTTATGAGAAAACAATAAGAAAGCAAGAGCCAAATAAAAATTTAATTGCAATTCAAAAAAAAAGCATAAAAAAAATTGTCCTAAATAGACCCTTAGTGAGGGGAAATTATTACGTCCGATCACCTAATATAGAGATACATCCAGATTTGTCTCTATCTACAGTAAAGCGCAGTCAAAGCGCAAGTGCTATAGTAACTACGCTTTTATTGTAGACAGAGACAAATCCGGATGTATCTCTCTATCAGGTGATCGGACATAATAATTTGCTCTTAGTGAGAATATATCATTTCAATATTGCCTTGACAAATTGCAGAACAGTGGTAATGCATGCTAGCATAGTAGTATTCGGTGCGTTTAATTAAGTAGTGTATGAGCCTTCTTTTTGCATGTAATAAAATAATTTATGCCTCGAATATATATCATAATTATAGGTATTTGTATAAATCTTGGAATATATATCTTTTTAAGAATATAATTCAAAATCTTGATTAAAAAGGGTAATAGTTTATCTAATTTTACAATAAGAACTTATCCAACCTTATGCTAGAATTGGGAATACCGGAATACTATGAATATTTCTCTTAAACTTAGCAAATTTTAAAAATAATATCAGTTCAATATTCCATAAAAATATTTGCAATAATAATGAGGCTTATAACAAATTCTAGTAATATTTTCATAGTAAACAATTTTTTAAGAAACCCTGATATAAGATTAAAATTAGTTATCATGATTTACAAGGTAAATAAATTATTTATTTATTGTTTGCAAAACTTTAAATTTTATTTTAATTTTTGTAAGAAAATAAAATACCCATTAATTTTATAAATATGATGGTGGTATAAAAAAAAAATCCGGATGGTCGATAGGCTTCGCCGAGGGAAATTCTTAGGCAGAAAGAGAAGTGGGCTGAGAGATCGTACTGAAATTGGTTGGTGAGGGCAAGCCTCTGCTTGGCCTTGTTCTTCTGAGCGCCTTCCTCATTTACATCATAGTCGTCAATGTCGTGTAATAGAGAAGGGTCCGATGGTTGCTGAAGGTTTCTTTTCCGAAAGGCGGCCGTGAACACGGCGGCGATCTGAGTAAGAGGGCTCCCTACAAGATTCTTGTAGCGGTACCGGGTGGTTCCGGCAAGAAAGACGGCTAAGCCACTGAGTATAGCAGCGGCACAGATGCTGTAACCCCACTTTCGCCCAACGTTATCCTGGATATAGACGAGCACGGTGACGGCCAGGAGGGATCCGATGCTGATGAAGAAGAAGAACCAGTTGAAGAATCGCGTCATCTGCTTGCGCTCCGTACGATCTGATTCGTCGAACTGGTCAGACCCGAAACCCGACACGCTCGATTTGAGCCCGCCGGTCCCAAGCGCCGTGAGGTACAACCCTAGGTATAGCACCCCCAATTGCCCCCCCGTGGCCCGGACGCAGCTGGTCGTCGCAAGATCTCGACACGGAGGCGGACGCAGCCCCGATACCGCCGTCGATACCGTTAAAACCATCACTCCCTTCACCGAAATTACCCATTAGTACCGGACTCCGGTTTTGTTCACAAATTTTGAGGTTGATTGATACTGTACTTACAGAAGCTTGGACCGCAGCGAAGATACCGATGGTGAGGTACCTGCCGATGAACGTGTCGGCGACGAAGCCACCGAGAAGGCAAAGCATGAATGAGGTGCCGAGGAAGTTGGTGACAGTGTTGGCGGCGGCCGCATTGCCGAGATGCATCGTATCAGTCAGGTAGGTCACCAGGTTCACCGCGATTCCAAGCGTTGTCAATCTCTCGCAGAGCTCTACCCCTGAATCGATTCAGATCCATAGAAATCGGTTTAAAAACTAAAAGGAAGTTGAAGGGAGATTGAGAGATCTAAGGTTTAGGACCTAGAATCATGGCGGCGCTTGTCCAGCCGCCAGTCTGGGACCGGACGGCAGGGCGGCCCTTGAAGTCCCTAGCGTCGTTGAGGTTCTCATTTATTGCTTCTTTCTCCGGCGGCGAGCCCATTTTCTCCTGCCTGATTTATGATTTTGTTTCTGAGAACAGAGCGCAGCAGATGAAGAAGAGGCAAGGTGACTGGCGGGGAACAGGGAGGGGTTTATATAGTGGGCCGGAGTGGGGTAGTTTGGTCTAGCTCAAACAATTGATGGGCATCGAGCACGCTGGGTTTCCTGGAAGCTCAAAACCACGACGCCTGTGGGCTTATGGCCTCTACAGTTTATCTCCAGTTGACCATTACGATTATTTAATGCAATTTGAATTATTTAAAATATAAATTTAAATTCACTAAAATTAAAATAATTTTAAAAAATTAAATATTTTAATTCAGATCCTATGCCACTAAAGGAACTTTTATTACGTTCGGTGCAAGGACGTAGAGGAATAACTAGGTATTTGCTCGGTACAACTAGGTATTATTTGATAATAATGAAGAATATCGTTCTCTGAAGACCAATACCGAGTTATACCGAGCTGTACCGAGAAATACCGAGTTGTACCGATTTTTTCTGGGAAAAACTCGGTACAACTTTGGTATAACTCAGTATTTGCTCGGTAAAGCCCGGTATAACTCGGTATTGGGTCTTCAAATGATGGTATTCTTCTTTATTGTTTGATATTGCTCGGTATTTGCTCGGTACAACTCGTTTTATGGCGGGAATTTGCCTCCGACCGGACGTTCCTCTACGTCCGGTCGGAGGACGTAATAATTGTTCCCACTAAAGATCTATTTGAGATGCATGGAGTAACAATTTTTTTAAAGTTATTTTTAAGCTGTTATTAGGAAAATAATTTAGTTATTCTAATTATAAAAATACTTTTTTTCATAAAAATTTCTAAAAAAATGAGAAAATAAAGAATAATAAAAAAGGTGTCCTAAACAGACTCTTAAATTAATATAATAAATGTACCTCCTTTTAGGTTGAATACCATATATGTAATTCACTTTGCAATCACTCCTAAGTTGGAGAAAGTAGCAAAAATAAAAATTGAGAAAATTACAAATAATAATTTTGTGTTTTTCAATTCTAAAACCCAATTCAATTGTTATAATAAAAGGCTATATTGTTTTTTAATGGTCTATTATTATTTTTGCAAAAATGAAAATTTAGGTGCTATTTTGGAAAAAATTATTACGTGCGGTGTCAGAACGCATCTGGAGGTCAATCCGAACAAGTCATGTCACCCAAGACACTGTACATCGGATGACATGGCGTGTTCGGACTTCGGATTGGCCTCCGAACACGCTCAGACACTGTACAAAATAATCTCTCTTATTTTGGATAGCTTTTTTGTTGTTTTTCTTCTAGGATAGTAACCACAATTTTGTTTGACCGCTCTCTTGATGTTTTTAAAAATTTTTTGATAAAAATTTGCTTTTAATAATCAAAATAGTTAAGTTTTTTTTCACCACAGTAATTTTACAATCAATTTATAAAAAGTTACAGCCGTCCGAGATAGAGCCTTAATTTATAAATTTTAAAAATAAATTCTACATATAGTTCTCCATATCCTTTTTTTTATTCAAGTTATAAAAATCTTCATGTTTGGTGAAGGAGTAGAAATAGTTGGCCAGCTTCAATGATATAATAACAATCATTTAGACAACATTGAAGGGGCATAAAGTTAAGATGAGATTTGCCCTTTTAGGTCTTTATAATGACATCATCTAGGGGTGTCAATATTAGATCCGACAAAAAAATCCGAACTGAAAATTTCAGGTTTGGGTTGACCCAGATTCGAAGCAAGCCGGGTTCAAGTTCAACAATTCGACCCATTTAAAAAATCGGCTCGTGTTCTGATTGACCATTTGACCCAAAATTGACCCGGCAACCCGAGATTGACCATTTTTTACTCGAAAAGAGGAAATTGACCCGTTCTTGAAGCTTTTTTTTTTTTGCACTGGGTCATTCGTGTCCAGAAAATTGATCCGTTTGTAAAAACGGCTCGAGTTCGGATTGACTCAAATAGTGTCGTGTCAGTTTCGGGTTCGGCCCGAACCCGACCCGTGACCCGAAATTGACACCCCTAACATCATCCACATAATTATACAGATTTTTCTTGCTGTTTTCTTAGTTCTAAAGATGTTTTGCATTTGCCTTTTGTAAGTTCTACTAGTATAGTAATATTCTCGAGTCTCAATAGCATAATTTTTCAATAAAATGATCATTCATTATATAGGGATGTAGCTGGTCTTTTTATAATCTTCTTAGTGCTTCTTTATTTGTAAATAATTGCGCTCATGAATAGCTTGAATTTAGGATTTTTTTGGGACGTCTTTTTTATTGTTTATTAAAATAATTTTTAATATAAAAATTCAAAATTTAAAAATTCGTACTAAAAAGTGTTTTAGAAAGTAATAAAAAAGATATCTCAAATGAAATCTTAGGTTTTGATTGGGACAACTTTCTTGCGACTTTTTAAAAAAAATATTTTAAATTTTTACTAAGTTTTAAAAAATAGTAAAAAAGTCATCCCAAACAAAATTTTAGTTTTATTAATACTTATTTGAGTTTATTCAAATTAAAAATTAAAAAATTTGAAGTCTTTTTGAGAACTTGTAAGCTAGATGAATCAAGATTGAATATTGTCAAAGTCTTTTATTTGTCTTCACGTGTAATCTTGTCTGTTTATTTATAAGAAATTTGTTAATATTTGACAATAAGCTCGAGGAAAAATTTTAAGAGGGAGCATGAAATAAAATGAATATAGAACAAGAAAAAGAATGTAATTTAAGTAAAATTTAGCAAGAAGCATAAATATCAATATATTATGTTTTTCTTTTAATTTTTTTTTTTGCATTTTCTTTTGAAATGCAAAATATTTTTTTATAATAAATTTAGCAAAATATTTTCGTTAATTTTTTTATTTCCTTAATAATTTTTTTGTTAAATTTATCATATTTTTATTATTTAATTTTAATTATGTATTTTTTAAAATAATTTCATATTTTGTATAAATTTTTGTTATATATTTAGAAAATATTTTAAATTCCTTAAAATATTTTACAACAATTTTATGTTAATTTTATGTTCATAAAAATATTTAAAACAATTTAAAATTTTTAAGTTAGTTATAATGACTTCTATTAAATCAGGCTTTCACAACACTTTTTTTGACATACTGTAACGATTTAAACATCAACTAAATTCATGGCAGTGGTTTAAGAACCACTGCAAATTCACTATATTTGCATTAGCTCAAAATGCTTTAGCAACGATTTCATGAGTGATGCTGTAGGAAAACTTTAACAGTGCTTTCAGTAGGTATTAAAAACGCTGCTATATATATATATATATATATATATATATATATATATATATATATATATATATATATATATATATATATATATATATATATATATATATATATATATATATATATATATATATATATATATAGAATAGGCATAAAATTCTTTGGATTGCTAAATTTTTTACAATTAAATTTACTTGAGTATTTGTGTATGAAAGGCATAAAATCTACAAGCTTTATACGTTATTATTATTTTCTTTTTTTTTTCTTGCAAAAAATATAGCGTATTAATGATAGAAATAAAACTATAGTTTACAAACATCATACTATTAAAACTAATTAAGATTGAAGATTCTCAAACTATCATATACTGAAATGCAGCATCAAAACGAGATGTAACTAGTAATTCAAGAAAGCTAACTCCTGTCATTTCCTGCAAAATACACGGCCTATGTTAATAATTATAAATAGACCTATTATTCTTCACCAAATGAGGGGGTGAAAAGAAGAGAAAGAAGGAAGAGAAAATTAATCTCTCTCTTGCCACCAAGCTCCTCCTCGACCGCCATACAGCTCATCAGACTTCTGCCAGTCCACCGATCACGATTGTCTCCAGACTCTCGCATGACCACCGGCAGTCACAGGACTCTTGCCTGGACACCAACGCCACATGTCGACTACAGTCTTTCTGACCTTCGTCGTTGCCCGACTAGAGTCCTTCCGACCATCATCACCCAACAACAATTGATCCTAAAAGAAGGACGAAGTCATCATAGCAACAATATAAATATCCAATGTTGATTACTCGTGGTAAATAAAAATAACATAGAGTTTAAGTCTTATTTATGTCTTCATCATAACGCATTAAGTACTTTCATGTTCAATTAATTCCCCTTGCTCTATCTTGCGCATATTAATGGAGGTCAGTCACCTAACATCATTCATTTATGCCTATCAGAATTGGTCCTAAAGAAGATCAGAGTTATCATATCATCAAAAAAGGAATTCGATGGTAATTACTATGATAGTATGCCATATTTATGTCTACAATCAATATGTATTTAGGGCTAACATAACTCTAAGGTTTCATTTGGGACGGTTTTTTTTCAGCTTCTTAAAGAACCTTTCTACTACAAAAGTTAATTTTAGGTGAATATTATTGTTGTTAAAAATGTCTTAATCCATTCTTTTTAATTTTTCAACAGATATATCTAAAAAAAAATATTTTTATATTGTTCAGTTTAACTATTTGCCTTTTTTATTTTAATACTTTGATTCATCAAATATAATTGGCCTAAAAATAATAAATCAATTATACCCTAAACGTTGAAATTTCAAATTTCACCTAAAATAAATAAATAAATATATATATATATATATATATATATATATATATATATATATATATATATATATATATATATATATATATATATATATAT
Organism: Dendrobium officinale; assembly: GCA_019514585.1. Taxonomy (NCBI): domain Eukaryota; kingdom Viridiplantae; phylum Streptophyta; class Magnoliopsida; order Asparagales; family Orchidaceae; genus Dendrobium; species Dendrobium officinale. The sequence goes on from CM033683.1 coordinate 89,650,612, forward strand.
ATGTTGCGTCCTGGAATATTCGCGGCGATAGAGAAATATATAGTTTAACGTCTTAGCGTTGTACGAAGATCCAGCACACAATCAGATAAGTGAGAGGGTGTAGCGTTCATAAGAGACACCAAAGTTTTTACGTGGAAAACCCCTGAAAAAGGGGGAAAAACCACGGGGCCTAGCCCGGTTTGAATGAATCCACTAGTATTTGTAGTCGATTACAAATGAGGCCCTTCCTTAGGAGAAGGCCTTGGATTGATGTAGCAAATGTACATCATATAGATTGCATTACATGGTAAGAGTTACATATACAGGTTTGTTTGGCCTGAAGGACCGTGGTCGGCAGGAGACCGGAGTCGGCAGGAGACCCGGGGTCAGAAAGACCGTTGCCTGTTGATGGAGGTCGGAAGGACCATAGTAGGCGACAAAGGCCTGAAGAACTGTAGTCGGCAGGAGACCGGAGTCGGCAGGAGACCCGGGGTCAGAAAGACCGTTGTCGGGCCGGAGACCGTAGTCGGAAGGAGACCGTAGTCGGCAGGAGACCGTAGTCGGCCGGAGACCGTTGTCTGGTTATGGAGGTCGGACGGACCGTATTAGGCGACAGTGGTCGGAAAGACCGTAGGCGGTAGGAGATAAGGAGTCAGGTGTTAGTCCCAGTGTCGCTTGGAAAATCGGATGTTGATGGTCTGGCCCTTGAGTAGGACGTCGGGTCTTAAGCAGGACGTCAGGTCTTCAGCAGGACGTCGGGACTTAACTTCAGGCCTTGAACAAGGCGTCGGGTCTTTGGCAGGAAGTAGGGACTGAGTGTCGGGCCTTGAACAAGACGTCGGCTCTTTGGCAGGACGTCGGGGATGAACGTCGTCGGGCCTTAAGGTGGTGGTCCGGCGAGGTTTTGCGGTGGTCCGGCGAGGTTCCTGCGGTGGTCCGGCGGTGGTCCGACGAGATTCCTGCGGTGGTCCGGCGGTGGTCCGGCGAGATTCTGCGGTGGTCGGGCGGTGGTCCGGCGACTGTCGAGGAGGAACTCCTTCCTTCTCTTCTCTTCTTCTCTCTCTTGCTTCGATGCTCTCTTGTGAAGAATGAGGGCTCTATTTATAGATTTTCTGGAGTGGCATGGTCCGTAAATAGGTGTGAGATCAAGGGCGAATAGGGAGTGGTCAAATGGACGGCCGATATTGAATCCTACGATCGTTCACCGTTCGTTGGACATTTGGAGGCCTTAATGATGTCGGAATTTAGTGATCTTGGGCTCGTTGGATTCGTCTCGTCGATCCGTTCGATTCGAGTATAAGCTCGTCAAAATCGGAGACCGTTTGGTAACTCAAATTGCGGTTTGAACCTTCCAACAGCGCTTTGAACTCTTGATTCGGACTTATTTGGGCTCGGATTGGGTCGATCTTGGTGTTTTTGGGTTCGTATTTCCGAGACGCTCAGTTTGACTGTAAGATCGTTGAAATCGGAGTTCGGATGCTCCCGGATTTAATTTTTGAAGTCTCCAACTAGTTTTTGCCTCGAGATTCGTGCCTGATCAAGCTAATTTTGTGATGATGTATCAATATATATATATATATATATTTAAATGTATGCATAGTCCCTTAAGCTCATATGATTGATTTTTGTACTGGCTTTTTAAAAAGAATTCTAAGAATAAAATTTTATCAAACTAAAATAAATAGATAAAAAATATTAAAATTAAATTTATATAAGTTTTTTCCTTAGGATTTACATTTTGTTAAATAAAAAAATTTAAATTCAACGGGAAAAACCTTACATAAACTTAATTTTGATATTTGTTTTCATTCGTTTATTAAATGGGCACTTGACTTTTTTTGTTTATTAAAATAATGTTTTAGCGTCCTTCTTTTATTTTTTTTAAATTATAAGAAAAAAAAACTAAAATAAATATCAATGCGATAGAAGCTATATTAAAAATTTATTTGCCATATCAATATATATATATATATACGATTTAAAAACTTAAATAAATAAAATTTATATCCTTAAAAAAATAGAAAATTTTTCTTATAAAATTTAAATAAAGTAGTTATTAATATATTAACTAAATTTAAAAAAAAAATTAATTTTATTTTTTTCTTTAGGATTATAAAAATTAAAAAACTGGCAAAAAAGTATTAGTGGGTAAGAAAAAAAATCAATCGGCCATTAAAAATACACAACAATTATAAAAATCAATTTTTTTTTTAAGTTTTTCTCCCATAATTTAAAATTTCTTTATTTTAATAAAATTGAAATCCTAAAGAAAAAATTGAATTAAATTTTGACATTTGTTATGTATTTATAATTGTTTTACATTAGTTTTATGTAACTTTATTTAAGTTTTATCTTTAGGATTATTTAAACAAACTAATAAAAAATTGCCACATTAGCATAAGTTTCCGTTAAATGGACGACTATGTCTATTTTATTTTTTAAATAATTAATTTTTATAATATCTACTTCTAAAATTTATTCATAATAAATAAAATCCCTATATTTATTCACGAAAGAAATTGGAATGCTTGCGGGTGGATAATTTGGAGGGAATTGCGGTAGGTGCTTGTAATCGGGTCCCTTCTTCTATCGATGTGGGGGTTGGGGCTCCGGTATCTGATGTTCTACAGAGTGCTTTGGACTCTGATGTTTCTTCCTTACCTGCTGATGTGGTGCAGTCTTCTGCGGCAGTTCTGAGTGGTGAGGTTGTTAGTAGTGAGATCAATCCAGGTGCTGGATTAGTTATTCCCAACTCGTTTGTGGATGTGCCTGTGAAATTAATTGAGACAAATGCTTTGGTTTATAATATGGGTGATAATTATGGGGTGGATTTGCGTCTTCACCTCGATTGGCTTCATTGTTCATCGGATGCTGAATCTGATTCCTCTTCGGATCATGGTGGTGGTTCGGACCCTGGACATGACTTCAAAATTGTTCGTGATCGTCCGGTTTGTGCCGTTTCTCGTGGTAGACCCCGTGGAAGGGGTAGACGGGGTCGTTAGTTTATTTGGCTCTGTGCTCTGTGATTGGTTTATTTCAAGCTGATTCGTCCGAATTTTTTGGTTGGTTATGGTTGTGACAGGCGATGATGTGGCCGGGGCTCGTTCCTTGATGTTTTGTATCCTGGCAATCTTTGGTGCTTATTTTTGATGTCTTCTGCTCGGTTGTTATCGTAACGTTCATCACCAAATTGGAAGGTCGGTACGTGGCTTCGGGGGGCTGGAAGCCTCGGCCAATTACTGAGCCTACTTTTTCTGATTCATTGCATTTTCTTTTATTGTTTTTTTCTTTTTTTTTGATTTCAGACTCTTGTAACATCTTTGAATTTTTTTAATTAAAAGTTCTGTTTCAAAAAAAAAAAAAAAGAATAGCCGTTTAGCCATAAGTTATGGATAAGAAACATATAAGATATTAAAGGAAACCCATTTACATAATTTTTATTCCATTTATTTGAGTAGACTTCTAAAAGAAAGTGTAATTCATAAACTTAATTAAAATATTTAAGCATCTAAACATTTGCCAATATATTCATTTTAGGATTTTTTATCTGTATATTTAGTCATTTTCAGTAGTCCGATCGTGTTGGACTTTACTTCAAATTATAAAGGCTTTATAATGAGTGCTTTATAATGAACCTTACAATAATTAACAAATCATTAGCTACCCCACACTTGGATTATTATCATCAAAATTAACATTTAGGGTTTAACTTCTCGTTTAATTATCTTGAGGTGATCGAGGTTTTGCGAGTGGAGCTTAATTAGGATGTAAAATTATTTTAAAATTGCAAAGCTAACTCATTATTATTGATCATGATTTGAAGATTATTAACTTGATTTTGCTAGAAGACTTAATTATAAAAAAATACATGAAAAGAATCAAAACAAATAATGCTATTTGGCTATTTAATAATCATATATAAATAAGTGTCAATTAAAAAAAAAACTTAATTATGAATGATGATTTGAGCAATGACTATATAAGGATCATTTTAGTATCATTATCAAGGAGAAGACAATAAAAGATAAATTTAGTTATTTGAATTTATTGAAAAATTAAATTGATAAGATATGAGCAAATAATTCATAAAAAATGGTTAAAAATTAGGAGAAATGGCCTTATCCCTTATAAATTGAAACCGATATTATTAATGTGGCAAGACGTTCGGTCGACATATGATCGATCCCTAATGTAAGACAGAAAGAAAAAAAAATATTATCTCACACAAAAAAATTTATCTCACACATAAACGTCTTGTGATATATTATTATTATTATTATTATTATTATTATTATTATTATTATTATTGTTGTACGTTGTTGTTTGTTATTTCTATCATACAGTAGTGATTAGCAATATGTATGTATGTCAATCGACTTGTTTGTCTTTACAGTTACTATTCAATAATTTACAATAAATAATACAGTTTTTCTTTTTATGGGTAGTGACAAGCACTTTTTAAAAGATATTTCCACATCAATTTGACTCATTCGAAGGAGAAATTATTCTGTGTGGACGCCGAATGCAGTCTGGAGGCTAACCAGAATGCGCAACGTCGCCACTTGCTTGGTACTGCTCAGTACCGCGGTTCAATACCACTCGATACTGCTGACGTGACACATTCTAGTTGGTCTATAAACAGTATACTACGTTCAGCGTCCTCACGGAATAATCTCTCCATTAGAAGGGTCACAATTCTATACTATTGTAAGATGAGCATTCGAAAATAATTAATCAAAATTCCCTGAAATTAGACTTATCCTAGAAATTTGAAAAGAAAAAAAAAGAATAATTGAGCATAGAAGGAAAGTGGAAGAGGAGAGATGTCCACAAAGAAAATTAGGAGATTCAAGAGAGCAAAAGAAAATTTTAGATACAGAATCAAATAATTTCAATGTTATATTTAGGCGATTACTTTTTATTGAAAATATTAATTTGGCCATTATGGCATGTAATAAATGAATGAACATTGTTGCGTCCTGGAATTTAAGTGGCGGTAGAGAGACATAAAGTTTAGCGTCCTAGCTTTATACTAAAATTTAACACACAAACAAGTAGAAGAGATGGGTGCATCAATCACAAGTGACATCAGAATTTTTATGTGGAAACCCATAAAAGGGGAAATTTTCACGTGGTCTGGGCCGCCTGGGTTGAAATGAGTCCATTAATATTGGTGGTTGATTACAAATGACGCCCATTCTCGGAGGAGGGAACTGACTCAACATAACAAATATACACTGATATATCACAATACATAATCAGAAAATGGCAAAGCAATTGTTCTTAAAAGAATGTTGATATGTTCGTTTGATCAGTTGGATCGTAGTCTGCGGGTGACAGTGTCAGAGAGATAGTAATCGGCGGGTGACGGTGGTAGGAATGGCCGTAGTCATCGGGTGACAGTGATTGAAAGGAATTTCTAGAATTATAAATTTTTGTACTAAAAAGCTGTTTTAAAATAGTAAGAAAATTGTCCCAGATAAAACGAAAGAGTTCTTTTAGAAGGTAAAACATTTATGAAAATCAAATGAATTTTGAGTCAATTCAAATTCAAAATTGAAATAAATTAAGTGAATTTGACTCGAATCAACATTGAATCGGACAAATTTTTTATAAGACTTGACTCAATCCAACCCAAATGGAATAATTTTGATACTAACGAATCTTTTAGAGATTGAAAAATTCACAATCCGACATAAAAATTGCTGAAAAAGTGGATCAAAATAATAATTTAGAAAAACTTTGTCCCAGTAGAAGATTTGTTATGCACGACAAAATATATTTGTGCCTTTTTTTTTGGGTGTTCTAATGCTCAAATATTTTTTTTAATGCAATGAAAAGTGATTAGAGCCATTGGAAAGAACTGCCAATCGAATCATACCCATAAGACCACTCAAACTCGAAAAAAATAAAGTTTTGTTTGGAAAAAGTTTCTTAACGTTTCGTAAAACTGTTGTAGGGAATGTAACATTTTAAAATTGTTGTATAAAACAGTTTTCTATAATACAAATCTTTTGAAAGCAGCAAAAAAATAATAACCAAATTTTTTGGAACGATAAATTTTTATTGATATATCAATCCTACCTATAGAGTTTGAGCAATGGTGATTTTAGGTTCGAGACTGTAAATTCTTAAAAAGCTTTTGATTACTAATAAATTAGGTGATATGAACGTTATTTTGTACTTATCAAAGGAGATTTTGACCTCCAACAAGAGATGGGAGAACCATTAAAGAGGTGATTCTTTGAATGTAACAAAAATTAAGCAATGCTTAGAGCATAGTTGATATCAAACTGCAAGATTGTCGACTCGAAGTAGACCACATGGAGGATAAGATCTGTCCTCCCTCTGTATGATTCTTGGTAAGGTATTTTGAACTTTAAAGGGGGTTTGACCTCTACAATAACTCTACAGAGCATGTTTGTCAACATAGCCCTTCTTCTTTTGACTCACCTGTATGGGGTAGTTGACTCTTCCTCGATCATTGCTTGGGTCCAGGGGCGGATTTACGCTGGGGGCACTGGGGTCACGTGCCCCCACTGAACTTTTTATTAATGCCTTATTAAATATAATTATTACTATCTAATTATAACTTTAAACTAGAATTTAGGTTTTTGCTCTTATATTACCGCTAGAAAACAAAAACACGCAAACGAAACTCAAAAAGTTGCGACCAGAGTCCAGACCAAGCGACGAAACTCGGGAGACCAGGCGGCGTAGGGCGCTTCACGCTTGCTTGCTCGCCTGCTCAGGCCGCTCGGCGTTGGCGGTAACTGGTAAGAATCCTGAATCCGTCACTCCTCTCTCTTCAGCAGTTCAGCTCGCTCTCCTCATGCTCGGCGCCCGGCGGTCCGGCGGAAACCGCCGTTGCCCGTTGGGTTCGTAAGTTCGTTGCTCGCTTTAAGCCTTGCCTGCTCCGGTGCTCCCAGCATATATTTAATAAGGCATTAAATAGTATTTTGTATTTTCTGTTCCCTTCACAATCCGCCCCTGATTGAAGCAGTTTTGATTTACCAAAAAAAAAAAAAAACAGTTTTGCCCCATTAGAAAAAAAGCTTTTTATGGTTAGAAGCAGATTCATGTTGCTTTTTTATTTCTTTCACCCCATTAGAAAAATTTAGGGAAATCAAATGCATTTTTTTTTTCAGTGCAGTTTGTTTATATGTGACCTGATTTTTTTTTATGGCTTTGCAGATTTAGGCGATATTGAAATTTGAGAAGATATCCGTGGATACAGAATTGCGAGTATTCTATCAATTTGTAACAATTGGCAGGTATATATTTTAGTTATTAATCAATTTAATAGCATAATTTTTTATGTAAGTATAAAATTCTTAAAGTAGTTGTTATTAAAATTAGAAATGGAAAGATATTTCAAAAGAAAATTCGAAGGAGATGATCAGAAACTTCTTTCCGAGGAAAAAATCACTCAAATTCAATCAGTTTTTGTAGAAACAAATTTAGCTGATATCCCTGCTGATCCTGCATTGAGAAAATAATTATGGATTTTCATCCTAATGAGAGGGATATTGTGCGGAGACATTACTTGCTGAAAGGACCATGCCAACCACGTGATCATGAATTTCCACGTACAAAATTTGGAGATAAATTACATAGATTTAATCCTGCGTGGTTTGATGAACACAAGACTTGGTTAGAATATAGTACAAGCAAAGATGCAGCATTTTGTTTGTTTTGTTATTTGTATAGACCTCAAAATGGTGAATAGTCCGGCGGAGATAGTTTTGACATTAAGGGTTTTAGAAATTGGAAAAAGAAGGATAGATTTCATATTCATGTTGGTAATATCAACAGTGCGCACAACATTGCTAGACGTAAATGTGAAGACCTAATAAATCAATAAAAAGATATCAGATTTGCTTTTGAAAGACCTTCTGATCAACATCGCAAAGATTATCGTACACGATTAATTGCAAGCATTGATTGTGTACGTTTCCTTTTGCAACAAGGTTTAGCATTTCGTGGACATGATGAATCTGAGGATTCAGAGAATCAAGGAAACTTTCTTAAACTTTTGCATTTTCTTGCTAGACATAATGAGGATATCAATAAAGTTGTTTTGGAAAACGCTCATCGAAATAATAAGCTAATAGCTCCAGAAATCCAGAAAGAAATCACAGAAAGCTGCAGCAAATTGAGGTTTCGAATGTCATTATCAATGAACTAAGAAATAATGTATTTGCTATTTTACTTGATGAATCTCGTGATGTATCAATTAAAGAACAAGTTGCTGTTGCATTACGTTATGTTGATGGACACGGTTGCATTATTGAGCGTTTTATTGGGATCGTTCATGTTGGGGACACTTCAGCACAAACACTAAAGTTGGCTATTGAATCACTTTTTTCGAAATATGGGTTAAGTGTGGCACAACTACGTGGTCAAGGTTATGATGGAGCAAGTAACATGCGAGGTGAATTTAATGGACTGAAAACATTAATCATGAACGAAAATCATTCAGCTTATTATGTACATTGTTTTGCACACCAACTTCAATTAGCATTAGTTGCAGTTGCAAAGAATCATGTCCTAGTTGCTTCCTTTTTTAATAGTGTGACTAGTTTGTTAAATATCATTGGTTGTTCAAGCAAAATAAGAGATATGCTAAGAGGAAAGCATTATGACAAAATACTTGAGCAACTAGAAAGTGGAGATATTACCAAAGGTAGAGGTTTAAATCAAGAAATTGCTTTTCAAAGGCCAGGAGACACTCGTTGGGGTTCCCATTATAACTCACTGATCAGTTTAATTCTTCTATATGGATCTATAACAGAGGTTCTTGAGATATTGATACATGAGGGATCTAGCAGTGAGCAGAAAGGCGAAGCTTATTCCCTACTTGAAACCATGCAAACTTTTGAATTCGTTTTCAATTTGCATATGATGAAGACTATATTGGGAGTTACAAATGAGTTATCCCAAGTACTACAAAAGAAGGATCAAGACATTATAAATGCCATGACTTTGGTCAAAGTTTCTAAGCAAAGACTTCAAAATATGAGAAATGATGGGTGGAAAAATTTTTTTAAGGAACTTAGATTATTTTGTGAGAAGAATAACATAAATATTCCAAACATGACTGATACATTTGTACTGCGAGGAAGATCAAGGCGTCGTACTGAAAGTATAACAAACAGACATCATTATCAAATCGAATTATTTTACACTGTTATAGATATGCAACTTCAAGAGCTCAACAACAGATTTGATGAAATTAATACTGAATTACTTATGTGTGTGGCATGTTTGAATCCGTGTCAAACATTTTCAGCTTTTGATAAAGAACAATTGCTACGTCTTGCCAAATTTTATCCGTCGGACTTTTCAGAAATGAATCTTATTATACTAGACAATCAAATTCAGAGTTTCATTGTTGATATGAAATTGAATGATGCATTTATGAGTTTAAAAGGACTTTGAGAACTTGCTCAAAAAATGGTGGAGACTAGGAAGAATGACATTTATCCTTTAGTGTTCTTACTTATAAAGTTTGCTCTGACATTGCCAATTGCTACAGCAACAGTTGAACAAGCATTTTCAGCAATGAATATTATAAAGAATCGTTTACGCAATCGTATGGGGGACTCTTGGATGAATGACTGTTTACTTACTTATATTGAAAAGGATATATTTAATAGTATTGACAACAGCTTGATTGTGCAACGATTTCAAAAAATGAAGACACGACGGGAGAAATTATAGCTGATAGTTAAGAAGAATCTCAAGAATTATTGTTCTCAATTGTAAGTTTTTTTTTTGTTTATCATATGTTTTATCTTTTTTCTAATGTTTTATCTTTTTCTAATGAATCAAATGATTAAAAAAAATTTTTAAAACCGCCCATGCCGGTCCCAAGCCCGGACGAAAAAGGTTGAGGGTTTTTTTTACTTCAATGATTTGTGCCCCCACTTGAGAAAAATCCTGGCTCCGCCCCTGCTTGGGTCACATCTACAATGAGTGTAGAGGTTAAAGCCCTGATATTTGATGTTGCCTCTCGATAATTGAATCTTATGAGCCTTTCAGTACAAGCACTCTCTGAATAGCTAGCTATAGGACTCTACCCCAGAGCTATTTAGATTATCTTACCGATTCTATCCTTAATCTCTATGAGTTTCCTGTTTGTTATGAACTCCTAGTCATCTATGTTCGCAAAAGCTTTTCTATTTGATGCTATGCTTCTCATACGTATGATTTCTTGTTCTTGGCATCGTATCTTTCAGGTTATTGAAAACAAATTTGTCCATGACAATATCAGAACTCTACTTGCAATACACATAAGGTTCAAGCATAATTAGATACATGTAGAAATAAGAGAAGAAGATAGAAGGGATAAAAATAATGAAAGAGAGAGTTATAGAGAGAGAATCTTTAAGGATTCTATAACTAACACCAAACACCCTAATTATGATATATGTCCCAAAAATGGCAATTTGAATTTGAATTCCTAAGATTTTGGGTATTGTAGGAGGAGCTACACCTAAAAAAAATACATGATCTTACTATTATAGACACATGGATATAATAATCATAATTCTAATGAGTATATATGGATAGCTGTCTCAAGCAAGTGATTGTGAGAAATCATCATTCGAGTGGATAAAGTTGTCTTTGGTTAGGCATAGGAGAGCTTCTTCTATTGATTGAGTGGCCTCTCTAGTTTGGAAGAGTTACTTCTTAAGTTTGAGCAATTGGCTAGCTCAGGCTAAGCGAGTGACACCGTTTCAGTAATTCTCTCGGGTTAGCCGAGTCATTCCTCTTAGGTGCTTCTCAATCCCTATGTAGAATAGAATTTCAGACGAGTCAAACTAAATATTTTGAATTTTATATTTATATGATAATTTCATAGAAAATATTTGTCCCTTAATGCATGTAATATACGATCCAAAACTAAGGTATCTGCATATATATGATGTGTGTATATTTGCAGGATAAACTATGGCTTCGATTGAGACACATTTCTTTGTGCTTTCAAAAACAATTTTCTAGTACACAAATTTATAGAACTATAAATTTTTTTACTGAATAGTAAAAAAAAAGTACCAAATAAAACGAAAGAGTTCTTTTTGAAGGTAAAATTTTTATTAAAATCAAATCAAATTTGACTCAATTCATATTAAAAAATGATATAAATTAAGTGAATTTGATTTGAATCAACATTGAATTAGACAAATTTTTTATACGACTTGACTCAATCCATCTCAAATTGAACAATTTTGATACTGTAACGAATATTCTAGAGATTGAAAATTTCACAATCCGACATAAAAATTGCTGAAAAAGCGAACATGTCTATAAAAATAATAATTTAGAAAAAATTTGTCTTAGTAGAAGATTTATTATGCATGCCAAATGATATTTGTGCCATTCTTTGGGTGTTCTAATGCTTAATTATTTTTTTAATGCAATGAAGAGTGATTAGAGCCATCAGAAAGAACTACCAATCGAGTCATATCCATAAGACCATTCAAACCAATCAACTTGGTCCAAAGTCGTATCTCAAAAAAATTAAGGCTCTGTTTGGAAAAGGTTTAATAATATTTTGTAAAACTGTTGTAGAGAATGTAATCTTTTAAAATTGTTATATAACGTAGCTTTTTATTACACAAAGTTTTTGAAAGCAACAAAAAATAATAGCCAAATAGAAATATGAAAATCAAAGCAATAAGAAAACTGTATCAAACGAAGTCTAAAATTAAGTAAAATATTGTGTGTAGGAAATTTAATGATGATTTTAGGCTACATTGATGCATATAACCAGTGTGTTAATCTAAAAAAAAATTGAAAAATCTCATAGGATAAATTTTTTGCCTAACTCAGTAACTCTAAATTGGATTAAAATCTTTTGAATTTCTTAGCTTCTTGACAATTTTTTAATAAAATTATAAAAAATGAATATGCATCAAATATATAACATGGAAGAATATTTCAAGCAACTCAAGGCCATTTTATAGGAGTTCACATCATAGAATTATAGGCTATACGTCCTACGTTATAGACATTGAACCAATTAACAAATCCCTGTTTTATCCACGATCATATTGCAAGTAAGATAAGTGTTTATATATATATATATATATATATATATAAAGATTAGAACTCATTTTCTCTCTATCAATTAGTTTATCTTGCACTAAGATTTAAATATTATGGTTATTAATTTCATATATAGGTGTAGTCTATTAATATTTCTTATCCAAAATAATATAAAACATGTTGCCATGCTTTCAAATCTCTCATGATTGGGTTGTAAATCCTTCATTGCGCATCTTCCCAATTGGTGAAAGAATTAGCTTACACACATATATATATATATATATATATATATATATATATATATATATATATATATCCTTATTTGTTTTTACTCTTTTGGGGGAAATTTCCTTCTTGGGCTAGAAGACATCATCCCTTAGCCTAATATCTCTAGGCACAAACCCCCTCCCCTTGCTCAAGCATAAATTTATGCTTACTTAGTTCACCAAAATCAATCAAGCTATTTGAGAGTATAGATCAAACTTCTTATCACTGCTTTGACATTCTCTTACATGTTGATGCTTTACCCCCGCCTTCATGGTAACCTCTTGCTAATGGCCTCTTTGACCTTATGGCTATTCTTAGTTGAGTTGTAGGCTAGGATTCCTTGTGCAAAATTAAAAATATGAGTTGCAAATTTTTAATCGAGAATATTTTTTACGTTGTACTTGGGATGTAACTAATCATAAGGAGTCACACTAATGGAAAACTACGATCACCAAAAGTGAAAATATATGTATGACACTTTAAAGATGCCTTCCATTTATCACCATGAATCAATATTTGAATTTGTATGACTTTATTACACAATGACCTCTATTCCAGCTAGGAAATATATGAATATTTTGAATCACACACCGATATTGTGTGATCACAAACTATTATGATATTATTTTCGAGTATGACAAACTCTATTGATATGATTGTAAATGTGATACTGCTTTGTCATGTGATCACGATAGGGTGTTGATGAGATGCGACTAACCATGCCATGTGATCGTATTCTTTTACATATGAAGTTTTTTTAAAAAATATCTTAATGCTTTTATGATGGCAAAATCATATTTTGCATTTTGCTTAATTTTATAGTCGTCTTTAAGACCAAATTTTAAAATTCTATACAGTATTATTATTAAAATTAAGGCTGAGTATCCCATGCTTTCAACATTTGGATTTGATGATTATCTAAATCTATTATTATTATCAAATAGATTATTGTTCATATTGATAGCTAGTTGATTAGCTATTATTTATGTCATGCAATCTTTTTTCCAAAATATTTTTTTTATGATGCAAAAAAATCATTCATAAAAATAATTTATTGATCAAATCAAGTAGCTAAAATGAAGATAAAAATAGCTATGATCTTTACGATGCACTCTACTAGGATTTTTTTTTTCTTAGAGGCGTTTTCTGTCGTGCTGCTTCCATTGGCTCTTCTTCGTTCAGGGAAGTGATTCTTCCTTTCTTTTTGTGCTTTCCTTGCATTTTTTTGTGCTTTCTCGTGCCTTCTGTCGATGGCTGGTAAACGTTTAGTTGATGCCGGATTTCTCGATGGAAAACCTTCTTCTAAGTACTTTCGGGATGCTCTTTCCGGTAACGTTTCTTCTTTCCCTGATCTTAAAATTACTACTCACTGTGGGCTTCCCTCTTTGTGGATTTCTGTGGCCGAAATTCTTTCGCTTGCTGAACCTTTCAAGTTCGCGTTGGTTAGGAAATTTCCGACCAACCGGCCGTCCCTTGAAGCTATTCGAATTTTTTTTTTTCAATCTTAAACTTATTGGTGATTTCTCTGTTACAGTTCTTAATCTGAAGAGTGCTTTGATTAAATTAGTGAATGATTTGGATTATTGTCATATCTTTGCTCATTGTTCCTATTTCATTAACAACAGTTACATGCAATTGATAAAATGGTCGCATTCGTTTGATGTGGATATTGAATCACCTAGTATTCAAATTTGGGTGTCTTTACTGAATTTGAGACCTCATCTTTTTTCTCCGAGGATTCTTCATGGCCTCGGTTCTATGTTTGGTCACCGCCTTAAAATTGATCACGCTACATCTACTGGCTCTCGTCCATCCGTTTCTCGTGTTTTGATTGAATTGGATGTTTCCAAGCAGTTTCCTGACAAGGTTTGGAATTGTCTGGATAATTTAGGGTATGTCCAATCGGTTATTTTAGAGGATATGCCTTTATACTGTTTGCATTGTAAATCTTTAGAACATTCCAAATCGGAATGTTTGCTATTGCACCCTCAATTGGCTAAATCCCATTCAATTCAGGATGTTCCACTTACTATTATTGTGCTAGTTAAAAATGTTAGTCCGCCCTGTCTGCCTAATGTGGATGTTGTTGTGGAGAATCATTGTTTAGTTAATTCGGTTGTTAGTCCTGTTGTGTCTCCTAGGGCTGGTTGTCACGACTCTGCGCTTGCTCATGGCACGCATGGGGGTGAGAAGGATGCAGTTCTTATTGAGGATAATGTTGTGCTTCCGATTGATGTTTCTGATGGGGGTGTTGGTTCCCCTACGCCTTTGCTGAATGATGTTGGAGAGGAGGATAAGTTAGCCTTGAATAATTTTAAGGTAAATTTTATTGATGATGGGGCTTCGGTTGGGGAATGAATTTGGTCTCTGTCGCTATGGAGCTGGTTGCTTCTACTTCTTTAGTTAAGCCATCTGAGGGTGTGAATGTTGGGATCTCTAAGGATTTTTTGTCTCCTAAGCTTAGCTGTCACGATTCCAATGGTGCTATTAGTGGAGGGGCTGTAGTTGGGGAGGGTGTTAGTCCTGTTGTTAGTGGAGGGGCTACTTTTGTTGGTAATGTTGTGTCTTGTGGTGCTCTGATTTCTTCCCCTTCTAATGTAACTACTGTATCATTTGGTGATCGTCTTGTGTTGAATTCTGTGGAATGTAGACCTTTGGGTGAGGTTTCAATTACTTATGTTGTGCCAGAATCCTCTCCTATTGTGAATCTTGATCAGAGAAATGAGAAATTTGTGGATATTCATATTTCTGTTATGTCTAATGCTGAGCTGAATGCCCATCTGGCGTGGTCATTGAATAACTCTGTTCGTTTGCAAATGAATTGGCTGATTTTGGATGATTTTTCTTCTTCTCATTCTGAGGGGGAGGATGTGACATTTGAAGAAGAAGTTTTGCCTTCTCGTATTGTGGATCAATTTCGTCCCAATGTTGGTGGAAATAAGGGCAAAAGTAATGGCAAAAAGAAATAGGCTTTCGCTTCTCTTTTTACTGTTTCGACTGCGGCTTTTGGCGAGTTTTTTGGATGATGATGATGAAACCCCCAGCTTCCCTGTTGTTGGTTTGCCTGGTTGGCAACCTAGGTGCTTTGGCTCGTTGTTTGTAACTTATGGCTGTGTTGGCTTTCTGTAGTTGCTTACCATGGATGTTCCCTGGCTTGCTCGGAGTTGATGCGGGGGCCTTCTCCTGAGTCTATCTTTGTCTTTCTCACCACTGGCTATTTTGCGTATTGGCTGTCCTTTTGGGGTTTTGATGTTGGTTGGTCATTCTATGTTGTATTTACTTTCTTTTATGGAATAAAATGTGTTCTTGTGTTAAAAAAAAAAAAAGCTAAAATGAAGATGATAAGCCATTTTGGACACTAAGATTTCAAATCCAACAAACATGGTAGAGTTGTGTAGAATCAAATAAAGTTCTATTGATAACAATTGATCTTGATCAACACATTAGAGGACAAATATAACTTTTCCACATTGTCTCAAATTAATAAGAGATAATATAATAAGTCCTCAATCGTTTATACTATCCTTTGGTTTCTTTTTCTTCTAACTTGTTTAAGTTTTCTTTATTGTTTTTAGTCTTTTTCTAAGGCTTCATTTGGTATAGCTTTTGACCACTATTTTTTATTACTTTTAAGAGTTTTTTATACTAGAAAACTGCTTTAGAAAGCGGTAAGAAAACTGTTCTAAACGAAACCTGCAACAGTTCTCTTATTACTTTCTAAAACAACTTTTTAGAATAAAAATATCTTGAACTAAAAATTTTTGTACTAAAAAATCGCTTTTGGAAAACAATAAGATAGTTGTCTCTAACGAAGCCTAAGTTAATGATCAAGTTAACGGCTTAAAGCTTCCCACTGCCTTATTTTAACCCTTTTTTTAAAAGTAAAAAATATAGCATAATTTTTTTAATTGATATTTTAGTAAATTAAAAAAATAATTTACATTTCTTCACCTTTCAAAATTTATGATTTTGATGCCATTTTTTCTTAATATGATAAACTACAAAACTCACACATCCAAACTTTAAGGGTGCCTGACTCAGCCAGCTTTAAAACTATTCAATTATGTACCATCCACACTACTAATTTATGCTTTATATTTCTCACAACTTAACTATCAAGTATAACTACACAACAAATTTGTATTTCTTAAGCTCAATCATCCATTTAAGTAATGGTTCTCTCCCTATATTTAAAATCACAGCTCATAGCACAAAGATGACCCCACTTGAATGGCATGAAGAGGGCCTATCTTAACTAGAATCAAAGGACTCAAATAAGGATTATAAGTCAGGTGATGGTGATGGTGATGGTGATTGGGAGATCAAAGTCAGATAACGACAGTCCATAGCTCATAGTTCGATGATGGTGGGCAAACGATTGCATTCTAGCGATGGTGGTTAGTAGGCTATAATTAGCTAACCGTGAACGAGCGATTGTATTTAGGTGACAGTGTTCGTGAGATTGTAGTTGGGAGGCGGTCGTCAAGCAACGCAGTCCAATGATAATTGTCAAGCGATGGCAATTTGATAGTGGTGGTTTGGTAGAGCTCTAGGAAATGCTGACTCTTCTCATCTTTATCTTCATTCCAAGCCTCTTTAAATATCGAAAATAGGGATTAACTTATAAAATTTTTAGTGACATTTTAATAAATCTTACAGAACTCTAAAAGACATTTCTTTTGATGGAACAAAGCGAACATCTTAATCATAAGTAATTTTTTTAGTATTAAATGATCTTGAGCGCATTGGATTCATCACATTGAGGCACCTAATTTGACTATAACCAAATGAAATTTGAAGATCATTTAGTCATTCAAATCATGACCAAATTTAATATGATGAACTTTTCAACCACACTTCAAGTGCTTAATTTGGGCTCATTTGGACTCAAATGGGATCATTATTTGTCTTAAAGAGGTCATCTCATCTAGACATTCTGCTCAAATAAAAATTTGCTTAAATCAAAATTTGGATGATCCGGAGCATAATTTATAAAAAAAATTCATTTAAATATTATCTCGAGCTTAACGCCCATTTAAATAATTCTAAAATTCAAAATGCAATAAAATAAAAATAAAGTATACTACAACAAAACATATAACAAATTTCCCAAAAAAATAAAATAAAAACATATGACAAATGGAGCCAATATTTGTCATGGGAACCCACCGGCGTTCCTTCATCCAATGGCCCGGCTATGAAATTGTCTCATCTGTTGGAATTTTTTGAATCTTAACCAATCACATATCATTTTTAAATAAATAAAATAAAATAAAATAATTATTCTTCCCCTTATGTTGGACGGAGAATTTTGATCAAAGATAATAATAATAAAAAAAGGACCAATTTTTATCTGCCAAATAAAGCTGACCCACAAAGAAAAATTTTAACTTATTCTACTTTGGATATAATATAGGGCCGCAAGCGAATCAAACGTCCGATGAACTACTTGTTGCTCGGTTCGATTAAAGCTCATTTGTGATCGTTTAACTAACTAAACAAACAAACTTGAACAACATTTTTAATACTCGGTACTTAAATAAACAAGCTTGAACACTAATGTGTTCGGTTCATTTATGTTCACGAACAACATCATTTGAAGTTCGTGAACATGCTCGACATTAAGCTCGATACGAAGCTCAGTTCATGTTCAATTCAGAACTCATGAATAAGCTTGACAAAAACTTGATTAATATTTAATAATAAAATTGATAAATTTATATAATATAAATAGTTTAATTTATTATAACATAATGATATAATTATTTTAATTAACAAAATTTAAAATAATTAAATATCATAATATATGTTGTAGTTTTAATTTCCTTACCATTGTTAATTTATTATATTACATTGTTAGATCTTGTTCATTTGATAGCTCAAGAATAGTCGTTAGATTTGTTCATGATCATGCTTGTTTGATAGTTTAAAAAAATTCGTTAAATATGTTCACGAACAGAGCTCGTTAAGACTTGTTTGTTAAAAACTCGATAAACACTAAACAAACCAAACATGAACACAAACAATAAAGCTTGAATCAAACACAAACCGAACTTGAACAAGCTAATAATAAACAAACACAAACATGAACACTGACATACCCGGCTTGACTCGATTCGTTTGCAGCCCTAATATAATAGCTTTATTATAGAATAAATAGAGTGGCTGCTAATTGTTTTGTGCCAAATACTATCTATGAGCAAACTAATTAAAAATTAAGCCTACTCTTAATTAGGAAATAATGATTTGATTAAGGACTACTTTATATATATAATTAATCATATGATAATAGCTTAAAAATCAATCAAATAAAATTCTATTTTCTTTTAAATTTAGAGAGCATAAGGAAAAGAATTATGAGTTAAATTATAGAACATAATTAATTATTATAATTTAGTTACTCGATAAGGAAGTTCAATTAAGAATATTTTTTTATTAAATATTTTTTATAACGAGTTTCAATTTTATAGGATAAATTTTTTAATTATATATAAATATAAGAAGATTTAGTTAAAATTTAGAAGGTGGCAAAAGGCAAAAAGCCAATCCTAATTACATTTGATTCCACCATTTCTGCATTCAAATATTCGAAGTTTCTCAGATTTGGAATAATGAGACAATACATCCATTTTATCACAAAATTTTCGAAGGGCACCAAACTAATTATAACCAAATAAAAATTGGGAAAATGATATATAAAATAAATTTAAAATGCAGTAACATTTCTCCAATCAAACACCATTTCTAACAAAAAAAAAAAAAAATGTATATTCTTTATCAACCGAACTCCACGTGGCTTTTTCTGTCTCTGCCTTTCGCTGCTTCCGTCATTTGCATTTGTGAACAATGTGATGCCAATATTGACGTCGCACTTTTCACCTCGCAAAAAACACAACTATAAATGCCATTCAACTGGAGCTTGAGACGGACAACAAACACCGGTGCAGTTCGATTGGAGATGATCTAAGTATATAACTTCAACTTTTACTGAATATATGGTCATCCTCATTTCATAATTGTTGATTATTTTTATTACTAATAATGTAATACTTTTGCCTACCAACATGCTTTTTTATCTAATTTATTTATTTTTTTTATTTTGAATGTCAAGACATAAATTTGATGCACATGACATTCAAATTCAAATCCTTTAAGAATAAATTTTAAAAACAATTACAGGCATAGCTAGCAGCTGACATTAAATAATCACCAGTATATATGGATTTATATTCATTTCAAATATGGGCCATGAACTACATTTGCATGATTTCAAAGTGGATTATCAAAAGAAATTAAGATCAGGTAACTTGAGCTTCATTTGAGACAACTTTCTTACTACTTTTTAAAATAATTTTATAATACATAAATTTTTAATTTAATAAATTTTTATACTAAAAATTTATTTTAAAAATCAATAAAAAAGCCAGCCCAAACATAATCTTAAAAGAGCTGGAAATTAAGGATAGATGCCAGATAATTTCCACTAAAAAAAAGGGAGTAATTATTTTGTGCGGACGCTGAACGCCGTCCAGAGCTGAATAAAAATGCGCCACGTTAGTCGATACCGAGTACCAAGGCTCGATACCGCAGCTAGATACCGCTCGGTACCAGGTGACATGGCGCATTTTCATTGGGCTCCGGACTCCAGTGTCCGCACAGAATAATTTTTTCCAAAAAAGGGGCACAGGAACAAAGCAACCATGTAAGTACTCTTGAAGCCAAAAGCATGACTCCTAGAGATCAAATTTCATACCAATATCTATTAAGCATTCCACATCTCACACTATTGGCAAGTAGGAACTTGGTTATGATCCCTCTTTAAGAGAAATTATTACAAGCAGACACCGGACATAGAGCTACGTCCAAGCTCCAATGAAAATATGATGCGTGGACTAATGTTTTATTGTGTATTGGTGTATATTAACTATGTATTATTATGTATTAGCTAGTACACAGCAATACACAACTAATATACGCCAATACACACCAAATACACAACAATACACAGTTGTGTATCTGGTGTGTATTACTGTGTACTGACTGATACACAGTTAATACAAAACAACATACGCCAATACATAACAACACCTAATAATACACTAGTCAACGCATCATATTTTTATTGGAGTGGAGTAGCTCTACATCTAGTGTTCGCACATAATAATTTCCTTTCAAGTCTTTCAATGAGAATTTTATCATCTCTAAATTCACGTTCAAAAACTCCATTCAAAGCATTTCGTGCTAACTAAAGCAATAAAGCGAATATGAAGAGAAATCAGAGAATTACTTACAATATGCTGTCCAAGAATCAGCTAACAATGATGAAAAGTAGAACATGTAGATACAATGAATGAACATTTAACAGTCTGCATATATGATGAATAATATAAATCAAGTTATCATATATTTCATAAATAGCAGTTCATTATTTCTCCAGCAGAAATCACCCAGCATATACAAACAAATCAGTTATCTCCTGAGTACCGGATTCCTTCTAATTGTGAAATTGACCTTCAAGCTCTTCTCATGGTTCCTTTATGTCAGCCCCCAATTCCCAACAGCTAAGTGGAGAAAAGGAACCTAAAAGTTAAAGAAGAGGTAGAATTGGGGAAGTACTTATCATAAACTAAGCTACTGAAAGAGCGTTTTGAATAACTTTTTTTTTTCTTTTTTGCATGAGAAAACCTGACAGATGAGTATGAGAAGCTTCAAACCCTTTGATGGTTTGTGAATTGAGGTCTCATCAATAGGGAAAATTACTAGGTCCGATTACCTGACAAAAAGATACATCCGGATGATTCTCTCTATCCAGTGTCCGCACCTAATTATTTCCCCACAACAGACTACAAGGCCTTTGGGAGTGGCTCCGAATTGCTTGTTACTTCTCTGCAGGAAAAATATTGCAGCAATAGTGATCACCAATTACTTGCTATGAAGGTTTATTGATTCAATGGTGTCATCAAAGACTACCTCTGATTTGCATGTTGTGTCTGCGAAATCCATTGATCAAGATTCCACCTGTCGCGATAAGAATCATCGTAGGACACGACGCCCTTCATTGATGAGCTATACAACTGCAGCTTCCATTCCTCCACCAGTGGTAAACCAACCTCAGCAGCAAGCCAATTCAAATATCCGGGCTGTTTTGCAAGGAAGAAGAAACTTTAATTTTGGAAGCACATATGATTTGAATAAAAGACTTGGAAAGCAGGATTTAAGACCTCATGCGCAGAAAGGAAATGAGTATAACGCTTAGGTTTCTTCATTTCTTCCATTTTTGCGTAGACTTCGTTGACAGAGGCAACCATTTCTTCCTCTGATGGAAGTGTTAGTTTTCCTGATAAAACCTTAGCCACCCATTTGCATTGAAACTCAATCATAAGGTAAGTTATGGTCTGGCAACAAAATTGATTGATTAGAGGTTTTGTTTATAAATATTTCAAAAAAAAAATGCAAATAAAATCAACATATTTATCCAATCAAAAGTGTCAGAAAAATATAAGCAAATGAATGAAAACATCCTTTCAGAACACAGTTTTAAATCTCCGCACTAAAGTATATGTTCGCTGGTGGTATTTCCCAATGTTATGCTGAGGCACACAAATAAAATTAAGAAGAGGCACGTTACATAGACAGACAAGCAAGCTAAAACTTTTTTTTTTTTTTTTTCCTTCCTTGCTAAGCATATTTGTACATACAAATATACATATTCAATGAGCCTCAATTTCTAATTTATGAATATTAATAAAATAGCCACTCACCGGCTGGTTTCCATTTTTTAAGTCACATATAAGACGGAATTCTAGCTATAGTAAGTTGGGATTAAATCTTTTAGCCACCCACCCATTCCACTTTGAATAATTTCTTTCTTTTCTTAACTTGAATCTTAAAAATAAAAATAACAAATTCTCACAAAGATTTAAAAAAAAAAAGCAAGAAAAAAAAGTTTAAGAAAATCATGGGCTCAATATTGTACATCATGCTAGATAGAGTTAATTGCCTTAAACCAATAGTCAGTAATGGTTTTATCAGACCAAAGATCAATAGTGAATTGAAGTACCTTGAACCCAAAGTTTTTACTCGATCCATTGTAATAATGCACATGATAGCAGTGTATTAGTTTTAATATGCTGGTTAGGGCTTTTATGGCCAATATGCTAACCTACTTCTCCTGAGAGCTGTTTAGAACTACCTTATAAACAACTAACAAAAGATCCAAAAAATCATGCAACTAGTATGAACAAAATCAGAGGTCATAAACAATTATTCGACACTTAGATACAACAACAACAACAACATCAACATCAAGCCTTTATCACATTGCGGGGTCGGCTACATGAATCCCTTTTCTCCATTGTGCCCTGTTAAGAGTCAAAATTTACTTTGCATTTGCTTTACTTCAAACTAAACTGAAATTTTTTGAAGTCCCGTAATTGACTTACTTTTAAACTAGGATTACTTGCAACCAAATGTTTAAGTAGGCCTTTTGACCCATTTCAATTTTAGAAAATTTCTATATTTTTATTTAAAGCTTTTTATAGGAATAAATAAAGCCAACAATTTTGCTGTCAAAAGTTTAATGCTAAAAGCCTGTTTTTCTCAAGAAGAAGAAATGCAAAGTTGATGCCAAAGAACTTAAGATCACCTACTATTGTTTCTAACTCCATTGCAGAAGTGAAGAACGAAGTCATGTACACAAGTTACTTCAAATTTACCAACCTTACTCGAAATTCCAACAAAAGAAATCCATGGTGCGAGGTGTGGCGGAAAGACATGTTTGAATAGAGGACTAACACGGCTGTCGTCAATGCTTACAATTGTATTTTCCTCAAAAAAGGGAAAATTGAAAATGTACCTGTAGAAATAAAATGAGCGTTAGCATACGTAAATGGGGATGAAACAGCACGCGCTAAAAGCTGATGGTATTCATATTTAAGTTATTTGTAAGCGTATTTTTACACATTAGTAATATTTGTTTTTTTCTGCACTCTCATCCCCCACCAAAAGTTCTCTAAAACTTCTTGTTTTATGAGGGTGTAATTGTGTAAATATCACGAAAAAGTTTAAAAAACGAGGGACTACTAAAATTTTGGGCTATAGTGGCATTTTCAATTTTTTTTAGTTTTCATTAATAATAACAATATTTTAAAATGTGCCAAAAAATCTTTTCTTAAAGCTTTTTATTTTTAAATTTATTACTAATGCTTGTGTGATAAACTTTTTGTGACAAAAGACTAATGCTTATTCACACTTATACCAAAAATCATGCCAATTTTTTAAGTTAAACAAGAAATTAATATTGATAAATCAAGTAAAATTGTGGCTATAAAAATAAAATTATAACTTAAAATGTATTTATTTATAAATTTCTAAGAAATGAGAGTAAAACTAATATTTAGTCAAATAAAATGTGGCTATAATTTAGTATGAATATTAAAATATCACTACCATTTCTCCATATTGCAACCATGAAAGGCATCGCATCCAGGTTTTTCCTTATTTAATTGACCTATCCTTTTTGAGATAGACCTTTTGCATTAGATACATGAATATTTTTACATATTTTAGTGTTTAGTAGCATATTACAGCTGATAAGCCTGGATGAAGAATTGATTAAAATTAGATATATAAATTATTCTTTTATTTATTTCCTTTTGAAATTATTATTGATTTTCTAATTTGTTA
Source organism: Dendrobium officinale (assembly GCA_019514585.1). Lineage (NCBI taxonomy): Eukaryota > Viridiplantae > Streptophyta > Magnoliopsida > Asparagales > Orchidaceae > Dendrobium > Dendrobium officinale. The sequence continues at coordinate 89,674,597 of CM033683.1, forward strand.
TTATAAAATTTATTTGTAGAGATTATTATTTTTTCCAACTAACTCAATATATTAGATCTCCGACTGGTAATTAGTCATGGGAAGCATGCTAATTATGCAAAACAAACTGATGAAATATTACATGACATTACTAAGAATCTCAAAACATAATGTATTCCAAGAAAAAAAAAAAACTTTGATTGGGAAGGAAAGAGGATCCTATACAATACCCTGTGCAATGGAGGATCACATCTGCAATTACTTCCGAACCATCTTCAAATACAACAGTGCCATCTTCATGAACACATTTTATCTGGTTGGAAACATGCAAGTGCATACCAGTTAGCGCCTTTTTCATCAAAATTCGCTCAGACAAAAGGAAATTAGGGGATGAGATATAACCATCAAATGCTGCCACATATTATCATAGTTATCTAATTTTCCCGAGCTTAACTTCTGTAGTTCTTGAAGCCCACGTGAACTTCTTTGGCAAACTTCGAAATTTCTTTAGAGATGTCAAAGGCACTTGCTCCCTTTCCGATAATGACAACAACCTGTGTCATAACCTTATTTTCGGTTACAATGAAGAAGATAGCAATCATCCAAATAACATGATAATAATTGATGCAAGTATTGGTGAATTGTGTACCAAATTATAGAGAAACTACTTATTTTTTCCCACTTAACTCCATTGGACCCATATTGACCTTTTTTCCTAACAGCATTCTCCTTGGAGCGCATCTAATATGCACAGAACTCGAGAATTAAACATTGTGCAGGTAGACTCTTCATACTAACGCTTAAATTTATCGGTTTAAACTCGTCGTCGTCGTCGTCATAGAAAAAGATTAACTTGGTAGATAATCAGGAAGAGTAGTCATTACAAAGTACTAAAGTGGTATCACGTGATAGATCAAGTGTACCTGTGTGTGTATGACCAAAGAGAAAATGATTGTGAAGAAAGCCCTGCCACACTATGTAAATCTTACTAGTTCATTCCTGAAAAGTGTAAAATGTTTCAAAATTTTGTAATTGTTCCTTATAACTGTAATTTACCGCCCTACCTTTAGAATTTAGCCGCCAGTGTAACCAAAAAGATTTCTTTCTCCTTTCCTGTATAACTATTGCGTGCTAATTTTTTTTTGATAAATTGAAGGAGTGATGGAGCTCTATACACATCTTAGATTTAAGATTTCAGACAAGCACATGCAGTTAGAAAATAATTTGTTTGCGGAAAACTTTGGAGAGAAGAACCCCTGAGCCTGTTCAAATACATTCACTATTTGCGTACACGAGCACAAAGTTTGTTGACCTCCTCGCAGTCATTGGGGTGAAATATTGACACAAAATGCATCAGCATGATGACAAATGACTTCAGGGGCATAAATAGCGATCAGCACAATTGTTGGCAACAAAAGCCATAAAGGCAAATGACAATGCAAAAAGGGTCGGTTGGCTATGTATGCCACGCACATCTTTTAATTGATCGTTGTTGTATGGTTATCAAAACATATGACCGATATAATTTATAGATGCTATAGGGTTGGCTTGTTCGGCTAAACCTCTTTTTTTTTTTTTAAAGGCAAATGACAACTTAGTCCATAGAATATTTGGGAGGCGTAAGCACAAAAAACATCTCTTCGTAGCTCCCTTATAAAATAGTGGTGTGCCTTTAGTGACAACTACGAGCATCAATCTATTGTTGGTAATACCCCCAAATAATTGTGTTAACTCAGAAAAATGCCTGAACACTAATTTTCTAAATTAGGATTCTATTCTTTAGCTGGTAGATTAATTTTAACTTAATAAGATTTACCCTAGTATTAACTTCAAGGTTTATTTAGACCTAAACTTCCTATGAGTGCAAAAAACATCTACTCATGATCGCCACAAAGGTGAGCTTTCGACACAATTTTTTTAGGGATACCAACAGGACAAGTGAGGTATCGCAGAGGTCATGATGACACAATGGTACGATGCAAATCATAATAACACTTAAGAGATCCAAATATTAAGAAGAGCATTCAAATCTTTATCCATTATATTCTTTACAGTTATTAAAGATGAGTACAGTATATTTTTCCCTCCCTGTTAGGCGGGCCCCTCCGGTCCTTACTTACTCTAGGCGGGCCCCACATGGAGTTAATTCAAGAGTTGGAGGGAAAATTTGAATGGAAAGGGGGGGGGGGAATTTAAATAGAAGGGTTGTTTAGGGATTTTGTATGGGGATGAGAGTTAAAGAGGGGGAAAGGGGGGAATTAGGTCCTCATCTTTAATTTGAATGAAAAGTTTGAGATCTCATTGTGTGCTTGGGCTCTAGGGTTTGCTAGAGACTTGTGGAGAGTTATTCTTCCTCTCGAATCGAAGAACGTTGTATCTTTCTTTGTTTTCTTGCATCTACTAGTGAAGATCTTGCTTCGTTTCTCTTATTTCCACTGTTTGGTGCAAAAAAATCTGCTGCGAGGGTGCTGTCAAACTGCTGGGACAGCAGTTTTTCCTCTGTTTTTGTGCTAATCTTGATTAGGTTTGCTTGCGAACTCAAGTATTACCTTAGAGTTACTTGCGAACTCAAGTAATTCCTATCAAATTGGTATCAGAACATTGTCTTGGGACTGTTGGAGGCGGAAATCTGAAAATTTCAGCAATTTTTCTTTCCTTCTCAAGAAGTTCTTCTTGTAAAACCGTGGAGGGAAGATGGCCGGAAAGAAGGTTGATGCACTGGAGGGAGAAATAGGCCAACTGAAGGCTGATTTGGAGGAAAGAACCATTGATTTTCATAACCAATTCGCTTCCATTCATGAAAAGATGGAGGGAAGGTTCACTGCTTTGGAGAATATGATGAAGAAGATGCTTGAAGACAAACAAAATCCGGCGACATCGGAAACAAGGGAGGCCACAGGCGGCCATTCAAGAGGAGGAATTCCGAACCCATTAAGGGGGAGGGAGAACCCGGAAGTGGAGATCCTCGAGGGAGATGATGGAATACCTCCTCTATAACCGCTTTCTAGGGAAGAGATGAGTATGGGCTATGAAAGGAGGGGTGCAGAATTTTTTGGGAGAAGGGACGATGCTTACCACCGTGGTGCTGATTTGGAAAGAAGAAGAGGGGAATGTGATGAAGGGATCGGATATGATCGTAGGAGGGAAGATCGTGACTACTGGGGAGCACCTCCTCCTAGAGGAATGGGAGGTTATGGAGGAGTTAGGGGACACGGTGGTGACCCGAGAGTGAGAAAATTGAAGATGCCCATCTTTGAGGGCGAAGACGCACATGGCTAGATCTACAAGATGGAGAGATACTTTACAGTCAATGGGTTGATTGAGGAGGAAAAGTTGACAGCTGCAGGCTTGTGCTTAGAAGGGAAGGCTCTGGCATGGTATCAATGGCAGGACATGAGGCGACCCATTCGCACCTGGAGGGAGTTCAAGGACTGTCTACTAGAACGCTTCCGAACCAGCAGGGGAGGAGACTTTTATGAGCAGTTTTTTGCCTTGACACAGGAAGGGACAGTGGCAGAGTATCGTGATCGGTTCAAGTATTTGGCCAGCAGACTGGATCGGCTCTCAGAGACAGTGTTAGAAGGAAACTTTATGAAGGGGCTGAAAGCAGAGATCCGGGCAGCAGTTCGGGTGATGAGGCCACGAGACCTTGGAGAGGCCATGGAGCTAGCTCAGCTGGTGGAGGACCAGAAGCATCTGGAGAAGGGGATTAGGGGGGGGATCTTACAGGATGACCACTACTTTCTTAGCTTCAAAGGCACCGGCAACAGGGGGGTTGAGGGAAATACCCAAAGAGAGAACTGGAGGGGGAAATTTCAAAAGGCTAACCGAGAAGGAGATACAGGAGAAGAGGGCAAAGGGATTGTGTTTTAGATGTGATGAGAAATACATGTCAGGGCATAGGTGTAAGGACCGAACTCTTCAGGTTCTCATCGTCTGTGATGACGAGGAAGCTGAGGAGGGAGGTGGAAGTGGGTTAGAGATGGAGGATGAGGAGAAACTACATCTGGATGTAGCAGAAGTATCCCTAAATTCTATGGTGGGATTCACTCCAAATCACACTATGAAAGTGAGGGGAGAGATGGCTGATAGAAAGGTGATAGTGTTGATCGATAGTATGGCAACCCACAATTTCATCTCCACTCAGATGGTTGACTTGCTGGGGGTGAAACTGAAGGATACAGGCGGCTATGGAGTGATGTTGTGCACAGGAAAGGTAGAAATGGGAAGGGGAGTTTGTAGAGGAGTAGTGCTGATGATTCAGGGGATCCAGGTGAAGGAAGAATTTCTTCCCTTGGAGTTGGGGAGCACTGATGTCATCCTGGGGATGAAATGGCTGCAGACCTTAGGGGAGACCAAAGTAAATTGGGGTGCTTTGAGGATGGAGCTAATGGTGGAAGGAAAGAAGATAGTGATCCAAGGCGACGCAGGGCTATCCAGGACCGGCGTGTCTCTCAGATCCATGATCAGAACCATACAGGAGTTGGGAGGTGGATATTTGGTGGAATTGCAGCGCTTGGAGAGGGTCAGTATAGGGGATGAGGGAAGCCTTCCTCTGGCAGTACAACCGCTCATACAACAGTTCAGTGAGGTGTTCCAACCGCCTCAAGGCTTACCACCACTCAGGGAGCAAGAGCATGCAATCATTCTGAAGGAGGGGGTGCCACCAGCTAGTGTGCGACCCTACCGCTACCCCCAAATTCAGAAGGACGAGATCGAGAAGCTGATTAAGGAGATGTTGGACGCGGGGATCATCAGACCAAGTGTGAGTCCTTTCTCTAGTCCTGTACTACTGGTTAAAAAGAAGGATGGTGGCTGGAGATTCTGCATGGATTACAGGGCATTGAATAAGGAAACTGTATCGGATAAGTTTCTCATTCCGGTGATCGATGAGCTACTGGATGAGCTGTATGGAGCAGTAGTGTTCTCTAAGATGGATTTGAAGTCGGGCTACCACCAAATCAGGATGAAAGGGGAGGATATTTCGAAGACGGCATTCAGGACACACGAGGGACAATATGAGTTCTTGGTGATGCCATTTGGGCTTACCAATGCTCCAGCCACTTTCTAATCCTTGATGAACAGGGTGTTTCGGTCGTACCTGCGGAGGTTTGTACTAGTTTTCTTCGATGACATACTGGTGTACAGTCGATCCGAGGAGGAGCACCAGGAGCATTTGAAGGTGGTCTTTGGAGTGCTAAGGGAGCACGAGTTTAAAGCCAATCTGAAGAAGTGTAGCTTCGCCCAGAAGAGTGTGAAGTATCTGGGACACCTGGTATCTAAGGAAGGGGTGGTAGCTGATTCAACCAAGATCGAAGCCATGAAGCGGTGGCCTCTACCTAGGAACTTGAGGGAGAGCTGAGGGGATTCCTGGGACTAACAGTCTACTACCGGAGGTTTGTGAAAGGGTACAGCAACATAGCCTTGCCCTTGACAGAGCAGTTAAAGAAGGATAGTTTCTTGTGGGGAGAAGCGGCTACTCAAGCTTTTGAGAAGCTTAAGAAGGCAATGACCACGGTACCAGTTTTGGCCCTACCAGACTTCAGTCAGACGTTCGTGGTGGAGACAGACGCATCCGGGTATGGGTTGGGGGCGGTGCTGATGCAGCAGCATAGACCCATTGCCTACTTCAGTCAGGTGTTAGCAACAAGAGCAAGACTGAAGTCTGTATATGAACGGGAATTGATGGCCATTGTATTGGCAATTCAGAAGTGGAGACCCTACCTGCTAGGACGGCATTTCATCGTCAGGACGGATCAGAGGAGCCTGAAATACCTGTTGGAACAACGGATGGTGACATAGGAACATCAGAGGTGGCTGTCTAAACTATTAGGATACGATTTTGAGATCCAGTACCGACCAGGGTTGGAGAATAAGGCGGCTGATGCCTTATCCAGATGTGGGGGAGAGCTACAGACGGTAACCATGTCGGTACCCCTAATGGTGGATTGGGGGGAAATCCAGAGAGAGTGAGCATGATGAAGAATTGAAGAAGATCCGATTGGATCTATTGAAAGATAAGAGCAGCCACCCAAGCTACACCCTTGAGGGGGAGAGATTGTTGCACAAAGGAAGGTTTGTGATACCACAAAATTCCATCCACATTCCCCAGCTATTACAGGAGTTTCATGGGAGCGCCATTGGAGGTCATTCCGGAGTAGAAAAGACATACCGGAGGCTGGCCGCAGAATTATACTGGAAAGGAATGCATAAGCAAGTGCAGGAGACAGTGGCGAGGTGCGAAGTGTGTCAAAGAAACAAGTATATGGCGATGGCTCTAGGGGGGTTACTACAGCCCTTGTCGCTTCCAAATAGAGTATGGGAGGAAGTGTCCATGGATTTCGTGGATGGCCTACCACGATCGGAGGGATTCACTGTTATTATGGTGGTGGTTGATAGACTAAGCAAGTATGCACATTTCACACCCCTTCGACACCCCTACACTGCAGTGACAGTGGCGGCTTCTTTCATCAGGGAAGTGGTTAGATTACATGGAATTCCAGAGTCGATAGTGTCTGATCGCGACAAGGTGTTCCTCAGTCAGTTTTGGAAGGAGCTGTTCAGGTTACAGGGGACTATTCTCAAAAGGAGCACAGCCTACCATCCGCAAACAGACGGGCAAACAGAGGTTGTAAATCGGAGCTTGAAAACTTACTTAAGGTGTTTTGCTTCTGAAACACCAAGGGTATGGGCCAAATGGTTGGCCTGGGCAGAGTATTGGTACAATACCTCGTACCACTCAGCTTCCAGGATGACCCCTTTTAGAGTGCTATATGGAAGAGATCCACGACATTTGGTGCATTATGGAAGGGGCAGCACACCCGTATCTTCAGTAGAGCAGCATTTGGAAGAAAGGGATAGGATGCTGGAGGAGTTGAAGAAACATCTGATGAGGGCACAATAGATCATGAAGAAACAGGCGGATGCACACAGAAGGGAGGTCCAATTTGAAGTAGGTGAGAAGGTATTTCTAAAACTACGGCCCTACAGACAGAGGACCTTGGCCAACAGAAGAAATGAGAAGTTATCCCCAAGGTATTTTGGCCCCTATGAGATATTAGATAAAATTGGGGCAGTGGCATACCGTTTGAAATTACCCCCTTCGGCCACTATACATCCAGTATTTCATGTATCACAGCTGAGAAAAGCCATTGGGGAGTATGCAACCAGTGCTGAACTGCCAACAACATTAACTGAGGAGATGGAAGTGATCCTAGAACCTCTGGAGCTGAAAGATGTGAGACTTGACCAGGAAGGAAACAAAGAGGTGTTGATCGCATGGAAAGGGCTCCCCGAATTTGATGCTACATGGGAGCTATTTGAAAGAATGAAAGATCAATTTCCTTCATTTCACTTGAGGACAAGGTGAGTCTTTGGGAGGGGAGTAATGTTAGGCGGGCCCCTCCGGTCCTTACTTACTCTAGGCGGGCCCCACATGGAGTTAATTCAAGGGTTGGAGGGAAATTTTGAATGGAAAGGGGGGGAAATTTGAATAGAATGGCTGTTTAGGGATTTTGTATGGGGATGAGAGTTAAAGAGGGGGAAAGGGGGGAATTAGGTCCTCATCTTTAATTTGAATGAAAAGTTTGAGATCTCATTGTGTGCTTGGGCTCTAGGGTTTGCTAGAGACTTGTGGAGAGTTGTTCTTCCTCTCGAATCGAAGAACGTTGTATCTTTCTTTGTTTTCTTGCATCTACTAGTGAAGATCTTGCTTCGTTTCTCTTATTTCCACTGTTTGGTGCAAAAAAATCTGCTGCGAGGGTGCTGTCAAACTACTGGGACAGCAATTTTTCCTCTGTTTTTGTGCTAATCTTGATTAGATTTGCTTGCGAACTCAAGTATTACCTTAGGGTTACTTGCGAATTCAAGTATTTCCTATCACTCCCATAATCATAATGTGATCGATTTATGCTAAAAAAAATGTGATCGAAATATGCTACAACTAGATTGACCTAGTTGGCTAACATGAACCAAAGTGAACTTTAGAGGTCTGCAATGATCCAATGGTAAAAGTCTAACAATAGCTACCATCGATAATTAATCTAATTCATGATTTGAATTATATCATAGGTCTTGATGGCACAAGCATATCGATGGTGACAGGTTAAAGTTTTTATGGTCATATTGACATGAATGACTATGAGCAATGAAAAAGATTTGCAATCTCCAATTTGATGTTGTTAGAAAACAAGAAAACAATGACAATATCCAACCAATTTTACATGGATATATTAGTCTCTTTGTAATAGTCAGTTGTTGCAAATAATTAGCAAAATGGAGGTCTCTAATGGTCACAATGATTTTGAGAAGATTCCAAGTTCTTATAAAAATCACTAAACAAGGCATTTTTGGCAACTAAGCCTTCATGCACGCTCCTCATTGGCGGCAATTCCCAAGGGAGGTTTACTCTTAAGAAACCCTAACTAATGGAGGGGAGGCAATCCCTCTGCCCCATCACGTAAGTTTAAGTCTATAAGAGAAAGGAGAGAGGGGATAGGCTCAAATCAAACTAGTCCACGTCCACGCTGGTCCAATTTGTACTAATTTCCATTAATTTAACTTGCTTCAGCACAATTAGACTATACATTATGTTATTCAAACAATTATGGATTCATCGCAACAAATTGATCTTGTGGCAGATTGTTTACATCATCCTATGATCCGTATGGTCTTCAATTTCAACTTTTTATAGTTAAACTAATTTAGTCCTTTTGAGTTTTCTCGGGATTCAGGTGCTGCATCAGGATATGTGTTAATCAAATAATGATTTTGGTAATCCCAACATATTCAGTTTCTAAACTTCTTATTTTCTTACTATTATATACTACATACTTCCCTATGTGCAGCCCTCTCATCTTTTTTATGAAAATTCCCTCCTCTTTTCATCAAGCTCCCTGCAGTTACCCCACTACAAGGTGACTTGAGGGGAAACTTCAAAATAAATGAGGACTTAAAAAAACCATTCTATAGTTTTCTCTGCTAGTTTTCATTTTTTTCACAAATAAGGGCACTTAGACCTAATTGATATAACAAAATTATAATAAGTTCTTAACTATCTTTTTTCTTCTCCATGTGCATTGTCTCTGAAATTGTGCTGCCATCCAAATGTTAAGATCTCACTGGTGAGCTAGCACATGATCATATGCAGACTCATCAAGAAGTAAACCGTGCAACATGATGTGGAATTGACAAAATGCCTTAGCTCGGATCCTACTGGAGCATGGCAAGAGAATTATTTTCATTTGATTAAACAAAAATATATAGACATATACTTGGTCGATCTGCAAAAAACTCACATTATCCGTGCAAGTATGTCTATGTTATACCTAACCCAAGCACACCCAGGAAGGCATTTAAATTAGGTTCTTTACAGCATAGACATTTAACAATGTTGGAAGCAACTTAGACATTTGTTCACAACAACAACATCAAGCCTTTATCCCACTACGTGGGGTCGGCTACATGAATCCTTTTTCTCCATTGTGTCCTATTAAAGGTCAAATTCTCGTTTAAATCTAATAAAGAAAGGTCATTCCTAATATTTTCTAACCAAGTCTTTTTAGGTCTGCCTCTACCTTTCTTAACATAAATCAAATCTAATACATCTACTCTCCTAACCGGGTCATTGGAAGGACGCCGTTTTATATGACCAAACCATCTAAGGCGACTCTCTCTAATCTTATCTTCTACTGGAGCTACTCCAACCTTTTCACGTATATGCTCATTTCGTATCCTATCTCTAAGGGTAAAGCCACTCATCCACCTGAGCATCCTCATCTCTGCCACACTTAACTTAGTATTATGCTTCTCTTTTAATGGCCAACATTCAGCACCATAAAGCATTTCAGGCCTCACTACCATCTTTTAGAATTTTCCTTTAAGTTTGAGGGGTACTTTTCTATCACACAACAAGCCCGATGCATTCCTCCACTTCAACCATCCAATTTGAATTCTGCTGATAATATCTCCATCTATTTCACCATCACTCTGAACAATAGATCCAAGATATCTAAAACGTGTACTCTTATTAATGACTTGCTCGCCCAAAGTCACAATCCCCTCACTGGGTCTATTACTACTAAAATTACACTCCATATATTTCGTTTTAGATCTACTCAAGCGAAAACCTTTAGACTCTAATGTCGACCTCCATAAATCAAGTTTACTTTCAACTCCCTCTCTAGTCTTATCAAAAAAAAAGAATATCATCAGCAAAAAGCATACACCAAGGAATTAACTTAGACATTTGTTGCGATGGGTAAAACCCAACCATTCTCCATAGGAATGTATATTGTTAAAGCATCTATATGTTAACTTGATTCACTCTTAGCCTGATATGTCTATGTAGAAGAATGCATCCTTAAACATTTATGATGGGAGGCATTTTCACAACTCCATACCTGATCCAGAAATGGTTCAGGAATGCGATAATTATGACTATGTATCTGCTGTCCGCGCCATGTTTTGATGCCTGTACACATTTTCAAAGTTGATCATTAGTGACTGTGTTGAATATATGTAAAGATGAACAAACCGTATAACATAATAATAGGCTTAAAAAAAGACTACCATAGTTAGCTTTAACAAATTTGATTACCACTGGTTCTTTAACAAAAAAAGAGTGACAGAAGAGAATAATGCTGACATTGGAGTTCAGGGACGAGAGCTACATAAACTAAAAAAAGATTACAAGATACGGAAAAAGAATTTGAAGATCCTCTTTCACAGAAATACTCTTGCTTAGCTAAGAAAACAATTATATGTAATACAAAAACAATGACCAAAAGAAATGTGGGATTCCTAGGAGAGTAATGTGTAATACATCGTTGATGAAGCTTTATTTGGATTGAAGGAAATGAAGGAAATGTGCTGCGGAGCACTCCATCAAAGGCCTCGATGGCTCCAGCAGATTCTCTTCAATGACTCTGTTAACAACTCCAGAGGCATCTTTTCAACGTCTTCTTCCTCACCAACTTATGTGGTTTTCCTCTCCTAGTTGAGTCTTACAGTTATTTGACTTTTGCATTTCTTTCCTCCACGATCTCTAAAAGGACACCAATGGGATAGGTGATGGAGTTTCAATTTTTTGAGATGAACTATATTTGATCATCTTCAGTTGTCACTATTTGCAATGTAGACATCTTCAAGATTGAGATGGAATTTGCCCGTTCAGTTGAGCAACTTACGTTGACAAGCAAGGAAAGAGAGGGAAACTTTGAGCACCTCACATGCAAGAAAAGAGATGGAAACTTTGAGCACCTCACATGTAAACCATTTGTGTTATTATGATGTCGTGTGGAGAAGCTTTCCAGTGATTTTACATACAAAATACCCCACACAAATGCTCCTAAGCATTTTTATTGGTTGGTAGGATGAGTTCCAAATACCCGTAAACACTTTTTTAGTATAATGGGATAGAATTTAGGTCCTACTGCCCCTAGAACCGCGCAATGGGGATGAATGGATTACTCTTGCTAACCCTTTCAAAGATGATTTGGAAGCGCTATAAATATTTACTCAAAATTTCAAGAAAAAAATATAAATGTTGAGACAAAGAAAGAGGGCAAAAATGAACATTAATGCAAGTTCACGAATGAAAGAATAAGAAAAAAAATTGCTATGAAAATCATACAAGCAAAAAGGTAGTAACATATTTATTTTTTGCACATGCAATCTAAAATGAGCAAAATAGTGCATCAAAAAGCGTGTGGCACGTGATAGATGCACTATGTGTACACATTTCGATTAAATTCATTTCATCAAAAAGGGGAGGAGACTATGAACTGGAAACAACTTCAATATAGCACGCATCTTTCAATAGACTTTTGGTGTGAACCAAGAAGTATCGTAAAGCATGTCATGCACACTTTTTTATGCAAGCACACTACAAATTCATTCAAATTGAAAGACATCTAAACTCATTTTTTATCTAAATATTTATTTGCGAACTCATTTTCTAGGTCATCAGGCATTTAACTAGATTAAGACCAAAGAGGCGCCAAATATCTTCCAAAGCACAAAATTATGGGGAAAAAAAATATGTCCAAAATTTTCTTGCTCTAATATCATGTTGGGAGAAAACTATTTTGTTAATGTTGAATAGGTTCTCGACTATAAATAGGCATACAAGAAAGAACAAAGAAGGAAATAAATAAAGACTTTGTGCCTCAAATAATATGATAATATGACATAAAAGCATATATTTCATATCTCCCAATATAAATATCTATCTCTTGCATCAACAAATACATATATAAGCACATATATATAACACATAAATAGTTGGCATATGCATTTATATTTAAAAAAAAAAAATCTGACAATATATTTTTAAAAAGAAACTTTTAATATTTTGTGCATATTATCTTGATTATTTATTAAAATATATTCTATAAAGTAATAGGCTTTACTCTATTTTTCTTGAAATTTGAATACAAATTGATCGCTTTTGACTCTACTTAAATTTCACTCCTATCAAAATTGAAATTTTTTATTTCAAGTTTTGATCATTTCACTTAAACTTACTTAATATCACATATTCTTCACTCAACTACATTTCAAGAAAGAATCACCTTATAAATATTAAGCTTTTTAATTGTAATTTTCAACCACCCAAGGTTAAATATACAAACAAAACAACCAGTCCATAAATCATATGAGGGATTTCCTATAGAATTTCATCTAAGTGCTAGTCACTATTTAATTTGCGTTGATATCAATTATCCGCCAGATCTTCCAACGAGTAAAAATATAAAGCTGTAATTTTTCCGTTGCATTTGTAATTTAAAATTTTATTAAATTGATATACAATTATCTCTGTTACTAATAACATCACTCCAATTGAAAAGAAGACTCTATAATCTTAATTCTTTTTTTTTCTGAATGTTGAGTAGCGCAAAATATATTGCTCAAATTGGAGAACTAGTCTTCTCCTTTAACCAATGATCCATAGGGCCTTTCACTAACTCCTTTATTTTTTACACCTATGTTTGTTGTGATAAGCTCAACTACACGAATTTAATAGTTCAATTTTTAAATGGGTTATAAATTTGGGGTACTACTGGAATGATTTTCCGGACTAACCAGGGATATCAGCGAACCGCAGTAGTGCGTTATGGCCGTTGCAGACAACCACGGCTTCAAAAAGCTCGGTGCCCGTGTCCTCCGCCGTCCGCCGCCACTTCACCGCCCACTGGTCCTTTCTTTCCCCAATCCGCTCCACCCTAACCACCTCAACCCCAAGCCTCACTACATCAAGCAGGCCTTCTTCACGCGCAAACGCCTCGATGAAAGCAAGAATCTCGGCGTGCCCAGGAAAAGCCCTAGGATCGCCAAAGCTGTCCTCTGGATCCGGGAACGGGTAGTCGGAAAATCCCATAAGCAGGCGAGGCACGTTAGTGCGGAGAGAGCTGTATAGGTTGCCTTGAGCGACCCGTCGGTCCGGATCGAGGCCCGATGCATCGGAGTCGGCGTGGGGATTGTAGACCCAGGTGCCCCCGATGCGGTTGGTTTTTTCGAAGACGACGACTCGATGGCCTTCGCGGAGGAGCTCGCGGGCGGCGCATAGGCCGGAGACGCCGGCGCCGATGACGGCGACGGAGCAGGATTTCGGCATGGTTTGAGAAGAATGGATGATTAACCGCCCACTGTTTGATTGCTCGATAGATGACGCAAAGAAACAGATCGCATTTCAAGCGGAGCTATTTTATCTAATCGCAACTTTAAAACAAATCGGTTTTTTTTTTTTTCAATAGTGCTCCTCCCTCCAAAAATTTAAAAATGATTCACATTTAAAAAGATTTTTTATTTAATAATCAAGACAACTCTAATTAAAATTAGTCACGTCATCTGTGCATAAGATATGCATTATACACCTTGTGAATGAGTATATAGATAGACGGCGAGGTGGCTTATTTTGATTGGAGTCCGGACCTAAACTACGTACGAACTCTGCACGTAATAATTTCTTCTTACTTTTGAGGATTGGCGCACAAGTGTTGGTGCGAACCAAGAAACCCACCTAATGAATTGTCTCTCTTGTTGGCATTATCCAATCTATACAAATCATATACAATTTTTCAAGTAAAAAATATAATAAAAAAATAATTCTTTTACATCATTTTCATAAAATAATAGCTTTAAATCAAGCTAAGTAAGAAATCACTCATTTAGGAACAGAGAGTTTTTTTTTAATATATTTAAGTCAATTTGAAATTGTTTTCTTGCTATTTTTTAAAGCAATTTTTTTAGTACAAAATTAAAAATTTTATATTAAAATGTAATAAAAAGTCATCTCAAAAGAAGCTTAAGAGTTCGGAAAAACATTCATTTAATGATTATTTTCCCGGGCGCTTGATTCCGTATTAAATGCCCTCATTTCAATTTTATGGTATATCCTTTACTTAAAATTTAATAAAAAATTTAAGAAAAAGATATAGATAAAATAAATTATTATTTTATTTATTACTAATATTTGATACTTATTTCGGGCTAGAATATACGCACATAAATAACATAAGATTTTTAAGTGGAAAACTCTGAAAAGGAAAAAAAACCACGGTGTCTGACCCAATTGAAAATGATTTCACTAGAATTTGAGTAGGTTACAGTGGGCTAACTCATCCCTGAGGGCGATCAGTTTACAAATATGGGGTAAATGAAAGTCCACGTCTTTTAATGGTTTGGTGGAACTTCAGGGTCATCCGATGATGTGGCAGAATTTCGGCATCACTTGAAAGTTCGGGTGTCAATTAATAGAATCCGATGTTCGTAGGTGGCTTGAAAGAAATTTGGGCGTTGGGTGCTAGTCCAGAAGAACTTCAGGCATCAAGCGGTGGTCCAGCGGAGCTTAAGACGATAGATGGTGGTTCGGTGGAGCTTAAGGAGTCAAGCGGTGGTCCGGCGAAACTTAGGGCGTCAAGCAATGGTCCAGCAGAGCTTAGGACGTCAGGTAGCGGTCCGGCGAAGCTCAGGGGTGTCAAGCAGTGGTCCGGCAAAGCTCATGACATCAGGTGGTGGTCTGGCGGAGCTCGGGGCGTCACGCGGTAGTCCGGCGAAACTCAGGTCGTCAAGCGGTGATCTAGCGGAACTCTGGGTGGTGATCGAGGAGGCAATGAGACAAGAGCGATCTCCGATCTCTCTCTTAAATCCTTTGATTTAGGGGCCCCTTTTTAAGAGGAAAGTGGGCTCTATTTATAGATTTGTTGGAGTGACATGACATGTAAATAGGTGGAAGATCAAGGGCAAAAGGAAAGTGGTTTGCATGGATGACTGATGTTGAATCACTTGATCATGGACCGTTTCATGGACATTTGAATGTCTTAGTGATATCAGAATTTAGTAATCTTGAGCTCGTTGGATTAGTCTCGTCGAGCTGCTCAATTCGATTCTATTCACGTCATGTTTTGGAAATCGTTTGGTAATCCAAATTGTGATTCGAACCTACCAACATCACTTCAAACCCTTGATTTGAATCCATTTGGGCTCGGATTGGGTTGAATTTGGTGTCGTTGGGCTTGTATTTTTGAGACGTTCAATTTGACTATAAGTTTATTGATATCAGAGTTCGAATGATCCCAAATTTAATCTCGAAAGTTTCCAACTTGATTTTCCCTCAAAATTCATGCCCGATCAAGATAATTTTTCGAGGATGTATGAATACTAAAAATACCAAGTAAATTGCTAGATAAATATATTAAAATTCTAATTTTATCATTCATAAAATATTAGAAAATTAATATAGAATTTTAATAAAATTTTGGAACTTATGGCAAGTTCAATCTGGACTCCAAACTCATTAAGGACCCACTGTCGCTCCGCCACTTATTTTCTTTGGGACAATTTTATTATTATTTTCTAAAATAATTTTGTAATTAAATTTTTATACTAAAAAACTGTTTTATAAAATAATAAAAAAACTACCTCAAACGAAGTCGAAGTTTGATTATTTTCTCCATATAAATCAACCAAGCACATGAGACATGACTATATACTACAATAAATAATATATAACCAATTTATTAGCATGCCATGCTGCACACAAATGACCTTGTGATCATGAAATTGCCCCGTGAGTTCTCCCTTGTTACTCTTTTGTTGCATCTTTGAGATTGCTGCAACTTTCACAAAATACTGTGAATATAATAGATTTTCTCCAGTAATAAAAACCATATATAACAGCTTTACTACACATTTTAATCGATATAATTACAAAAAAGTTCTTCATCACAAAAAAAATAATTAGTAAATAATTATAATGTGAAAGAAAATTTTAAAATACAACAATAATATCAAGTATTTATCCCACTATATGGGGTCGACTACATAAATCATTTTCCCCGCCGTGCAGTGTTCAGTTAAGAGTCAATAGAAATTAAAAAAAAAGCTACCTAGATGTCTGATAGTGGAAAAAGCTGGCAGGGTCGGGGGTGCAGTAGAAGAAATTATATTGTGCAGTCACCTAACAGTTCATAGGCGAATCAAAACGAGCAACATCACCCGATACCGAGCGGTGCACATTAAAAAAATGACGTGATGTGTTCTCATTCGACTCTGGACGCCATTCCGTTACCACACAAATAATTTTTCGTGTAGTAGAGCTTTCAATACCTTATTTTCTCTTTTTAAATCAACATAAGTATGACGCAGAAACCTGGCATGAGCTTCAAGTTCTAGACCTGAAGCTTTTTTATTGATTAATGTGTTTCCAGCACACTAGGAGTTTGGCAACGATTCAATGTTGAATGTTCCTTCTCTACAAGAAAAAAAAACAGATTTTTTTTTTTTTAAAAAGCATAGATATAATCAGCAACTTCTGAGTTCATGACTAGGTAGCATCTTTCATTATCAAATTAAGGCTTCGTTTGGGGTGACTTTCTTACTGCTTCTTAAAGCAGCTTTCTAGTAAAAAAATTTAATTTTTGTGCTAAAAAGTCGCTTTAAGAAGCAATAAAAAAACCGTCCCAAACGAGCCTAAGAATACCTCAGATTTGTTGTCATTGATTGTGACATCCAGTGATCAGCATCCCACTTATCACGATAACCACCATCATGGGACATAATACACTTCATCACTAAGCTGTACATCTGCAACTTCCATTCCTCTATTGGTGGCAAACCAATCTCAGCAGCAAGGCAGTTCAAATATTCAGGCTGTGTTGCAATTGAGAATACAAGTTTTATATTCTATAGCATTTAAGACATGAAAAAACAGACTTGGAATAAAGGATTCAGACCTCCTGAGGAGTAAGATAATGCGTATGATGCTTAGGCCTCTGCATTTCTTCCATTGTAACGTAGTGTTCTTTGACGGATGAAAGCATATTTTCCACTGATGGAAGTTTTACTTTTCCAGACAAAACTTTCGCCACCCATTTGCTTTGCAACTCAATCATCAAAAAAATTATGGACTGGCAATAGGTAATTCATTTGATTAGAGGATTTTGTTAGAAATATTTGGGAAAAATTACATATAAATTGAATAAAATGAACATATATGTTGGAGGACAATCACTTCAGGGACTAAGGCTTCGTTTGGGACGGCTTTCTTACTGTTTCTTAAAGCAACTTTCTAGTAAAAAATAAAATATTTGTACTAAAAAACTGCTTTAAGAAGCAGTAAGAAAGCAGCCCCAAACAAAGTCTAAATAAAATGTTTTAAAACTGTAGATCAATATGGTGCTTTGTTCATGCCTCAAGAGTATATGCATCTCATCAGTGTAAGTACTATGAGCCAAAGTCTTTACTTGATCCTTTCGAATAATATGCATAATATCAATGTATTGAGTTTAATATAAGGCCATGAACTCCATGAACTGGCCTTGCTTCTCATTTGAGTTATTAAGAACTTAGCCAAAATCCAACAATTTTGGCTTCATGGTTACTCTTAATTAGATAAATCTTAAGTGATGACAAGAACCATATCGCAATTACCACCTTAGACTTGTTAAAGTATTTTATAAAAATAGATAAAATTAGGAATCATGCCATCAAATATTACTGTGAAAAGCATGGTTTTCAGATCTGGGCATCAGATCTAATAGGCGATCATTCAAATCGGCTATAAGCTTGATTATGGAAAGATCAAAAATATCATATTTGTTGAAGCTTTAACAATCCAATTTCTCCATCAAAACAATTGATGATGGTGATTCTTTATTAGATCAGATTGAAGAGTATGTCACTAGGAGTCCATAGGCTCGGTCGGATCATCAAATAGACATCTTATGTGAGTGATTAAGGCCCCACGAACTACTGCTTGATAAAAAATTATATTAATTATATTAGATAACGATGAATTTTAATTTATTTTGATAATCATGCTTTTCAATTTTGTGGGTCTCAAAAAGGATGTTATTGGCGGGGTCAGAATGCAAATAGTACAATCGCACTATCCCATAGGACAAAACGGTCGTAAACTTTTACACTCTATGCAAGCAGACCAATGAGAGAGCAGATGAAATTATACATACGACTATTCATAGAGAATAGTGATTTTCACCTACACATCTGATAGATAATAATATGTATAACTCTATAATCACGAGATTTTTCTCATTCAATAAATCAGCTCGAATGAGGTTTATTTGATATGCGTGTTGGTTTCCCATGGGCGCAAACCCTCGTGGTTAATTACAACCTAGGCCTCAACTTAGAAAAAACTCTCTATTAAAGAGTTTATATTATTCTTTTCTTAGTTTTGTGCACACAGAGGAGATTCCTAAGTACTACTCTGAAGAGTATAAGCTTGTATCTTTATCTTTAGTGATGATTAGACCTTTTTTAAACTTATGAAAATTGAATTAAAAATTTGAGTTTAAAAGATTGAAGATTAATTTATTATCTTACAAAAAGAAAATGACATTCAAAATTTATCATAAGTTAGACAAGACACACTGAGGGGTGTACAATTTAAGCTTATGCTTGTTTGGAGTGAGCTGCCAGCTAACATCCTAAACACAATCAATCGCCCTATATATGCAAGATAAGAATGCTCTATCATCTCTTTATCTTTAGTGATGATTATGCCTTATATTTATTAGTTATAATGTTCTCATCTTCCTCACAACCATCTAAACATAATTCCCAGCTACAATACATACAAGTAAAAGTTAACAAAAGGTTAATATTATGACAATCATGAATGCTATTGTTGCAAGGTCCACAGTATTATAATTCAAGAATTAAAGAAATACTAAAAAATTAATAAAAGTTCTTCACAAGGTGATATGAGAACCATCCATTTCATTATATAAAAGTGCATTAGTATTAAAAGATTTTCACAATAATACATTAAATAAAGCTAAAAATTCATTAATTCTATTGATATGTATCATAAGACAATAAAATGAAGTACTCTTTTATTGTTACAAAACATTATATTTATGTAAATCCTTCCTTTTCTTCTCATTACATTCAGAAGTTGACATGACCAAAGTTCTAACACTTTCAAGTGTGACACAATAGGCAACTCATAGCATAAAGAATGAGTAAATTGAAAACTTCAAATACATTATTCAAAAAAGTGTCCCATTTGGATATAAAGTTAAAATATGATCTCGAACAATCAATTGGAGGCTTCTCATTTAATCATCTAAATACTGCTATATCAATTTATCTATCTCCTTCATTATAAATGTGAACAGATTAACAGTTGTTGCTGCTTATAATGCATTCTTCAATGTCATACTAATAAATCCTGCCAACTTAAAGTTTTGATGCAAATGTCTGACACAAAACTTGTTGATCACATTAGGAAGAACATTCTCAAAAGCAAGAATTAAGCCTTTCTGTCTATCTGAAATGAAAGTAAAGTTATGTTGACTCTCTAATATTTGTAGATCTTTGCCTAACAAGCTCAGAAATCACTCCCAGTTGCTTCTGCTTTCGGCTTCAACTACTGCCCATGCAATTAAAAATATGTTATTGATGTCATCAAGTGTAAATGTTGTAAGAATTTTCCCTCGTTGTCGCTTAAAAAATTGACTAATTCTTAACAGCTTCTTTAAACTTCTATTTACCACTAAAAAGTATACCAATTTCGAAACTGTGATTTGATGAATCTACCATAGGGTTAAGGCCAAACATTTCCAAATCTCATTTTCCTCACTACCATATATGGTAACATCATCACCTGAGTTCACATAATCAATATCACATTATTTCCCCTTTAAAATTTTAGTAGGATATTCTTCAATAGATTTAATGGTTTATTTTCCTTTAACTTGAGATCCTACATACTCAATGCAATCATCAACTTTATTTTCGAATTAATTTTCACCATCTTTAATCTCATAATCACTATCATCAAAATATTTAGATTCATCTGAATCAATACAAGTATAGCCTACATCATCACTATCATCGCAATTACTCTTTTCACACTTATCTGTATTTATATTAATCATCTTGGTTAAACCACCAAATAATAGAGCAAAGTTTGAATATTTAAGCCACTCAGTTGGTAATGCTTCTTAATAATCATTATATATTTTATTTCTAAAATTTCTGAAAAAAATATTATACACAACTAATTCATTAAATTTAAGTTAAAACTTCAAAAAATAAATTCATTTATTGAAAATATTACCCTGATCTCGTCAAACTTTTTTGATTTAGTGTATCTTTGTAATCTTGATTTGTTCATACAAGCAAAGATTTTGTTCAAACAAAAGGAGAATAAAAATTTCACTTTTTAAATTGCACTTTAATATGCAAGCAACAAAATGGACCCTGAGCACTAATAAGCAAACTATTCAACAGTCAAGAACTCCTAAATGCCTGAAAAAATATTTTCAAATTCGTCCATGGGAATAATTTCTAATTTTATAAAATGGATAAAAAATGAACTATTAGGAGAATAACAATAATAGAAGAGCTTCTATGGAAAAGTTTCACGAGAAGAACAAAAAAGGCGTTTTACTACAATTGATGAATTTATCCTGATTATACTGGTTATGAGAGTATTTAAGGAAATCGTGGTAAAAAATTAAATGAAAAATTAAATTTAAAAGAGATTTGTCGTAACAAACCACCACAAATATAAGAATTTATTAATATACCACCAATGCTATATAATTAATATTGTAGGACCCCAACATCTAACTCATACTAATACAGCACTCAAACCATTTAACCGTATATGTAAGTTAGTAATGGAGTTAAAATTATTAGTAGAATAAAAGATATTATAATTAAGGTGCTTCATAGTCGGCAATGGCAATTGATGTGCACTTCATTCCAAGAGCACAAGAGGGTAGATTGGTTATCTCTATTTGAACTATTCGTTCCTTTACTACTAATGTTGTGATTCAAGTAAGTGTTTTGGGATACTATTAGTCAACTTTCATCTAATTGGGAAAACCGGATGTTAACCAACTTATTTGGTTGTTCTCTACATTTTGGTGTCCTCATCACCCTAATTTGATCAAGGAGATAACTGTTCATTCTCAATTTCATTATGAGACTTGCACTTTTTTGGTAAAAGAATTGAAGATGTTGGAATTACGAAAAAATAACCAGAGTAGGAACAAGTCTTCATTAGGTTCTTTCCTAGTTATGTTAACGGCCAATATTTGTGCCAAAAGATATCCTAATTGCTATTTCTTTTAAATAGTGTATCTCCTCTCTTTTCTTTTGTAAAGAGAGGATTAGTATCCAGGTCTGCTTATCTAGAAGTTTTAGTTGTAATGATTTCTTTATTTAGTTTATAAAATATCCAATACAATCATTCAAAAAAAAAGTACAAAGCTATACTATTACATATTTAATTGAAAAAAAACAATCAACTTCAAATAATCTAGCTTGATTTAAGGTTGCCAAAACTGTAGAGCATCATATCCTATGTTTGAAACAAACCATTAGAAGTCTTTTTATACAAACCAAGTAATATATCTAATAGCAGAAATGCAGCAGTACGCAGTGGCAGGAAAGGAAAAACTCATTATAAGAGCAATCATTGGTTAATTTGCCATAACAAAACAAGCCTAACTGCACATCTCAAACATATGAACTTAAAAAAAAAATGCCTCCCAATGCCTGCTGCTCTATCGAACCCAGCTGATCGCGAGGGTGTCCGATCGAACGTGATAACAGGGCAAGTTGGGGTTTGGTGTGCGACAATTTTTTTCCCGCCAATGGACGTCGACTCCATGGATGTGTCTCCTTCCTGCTGTTGGGTTCAACTTTGCTGGAGATCGACTACTAGAGTTCGATGTTGCCTACGACACAAAGTACAACGATGTTGCTGGAGTTCGATGCTAGGGTTCCATATTGGAGTTCGACTGCCAGAGTTCGATGTTACCTAAGGCTGTGAAGAACGGTCAACTACTGGGGTTCGACTTTGCTAGAGTTCAACGTTGGGATTCAATGCTCACGTCCTATAATTGGGTCTCTGCTAGGGTTTCGACGTTGCAAGGTGTTTCTCACTAGGTAAAATTCCTTCAATTTCAATTGCAGCTCTCGAAATTTACTGCAACTTGCTTTGACGAATTTACACTATTCCGTATATACCCTCCCGTCATCAATGTGTTCGTTACTTTATTAATTTTTATCATAAAAAAATTAACAATGGGATTATTTTGATTTTTTTTTTAAGAGTTGAGTAATCAAAATGATCCCTCAACATAGTTAGAGACTATTTGATCCTACCTAAAGAGTTAAGAGAGCATTTTGATCCTTTTCTCATTTTAAATTTTACAGAACTAATCCAATGAATATAGGGAGAACACAAATCTAAGATGGTTGGAAACATCATATTAGTGAAGACATTCCAAAACCAACAACAAAATGTATATTGGCCAAACAAGAAGCAAAATATGAGTAAGTACATCAACGGATGTTATCAAATCAGAAGCCAGGGTTGTACACACCAATGCCCATACCAAGCCGTCCATAGGAAAGCATCTCCATGAATTTTTTGGAGGCTTGCCATAAACAAAGAGAGGAAATGATTACTTTTATGTGTTATTAGATGGATTTTCAAAAATGGTTATTCTGATTCATCGCAAGAAAATAGTCATTGGCTAGGAAACAACCAAACTCTTCTTCTAACATTTATGAGTATGCTTTGGATTGCCCACTTCCGTGGCTAGGAATCATCTTTTAAGTTTGAACTTATCTGGGTTATTATTATAAATAAAACTTTCATTATTTTATGGTGTTTGTTACATTATATTAGATCAATTCCTATTATATTAGCTTACTTAAAGACTTGAAATTATGCAGAAAATAAAGAAGAATTATCCAAAGTATACTCATAAATGTTTTGCTTTTAACACGCATCTAAAGGAAAAAACGGTGGACAGAAGTGCTGTCCACAGCATGTTGGAACCAAAACATACAAAAAAAATTCAATTTGAGCAATGAAGTTACATCTATGTTTTCTAGAGTCATGACATGCAAAGTTCATGATCTTAAAGATCATCTATGTTTCTGGCCACCTTAGAAAGGCATAGGAGTAAAGGAGGCAGGCAAATTAAATCAAATTTATCAACCTTACTCGTCAGTCCGACAAAAGAAATCCATGGCGCAAGGTGTGGAGGAAAAACATGTTTGAATAGAGGTCCAACACGGTTGTCGTCAATGTTTACAATTTCATTAGCATCAAAAAAGGGAAAACTGCAGGAATAGCTGTAAAAATAAAATGAGCTTTAGATGGGTAGCATGTTAAACAAACTGAAGAAAATTTTGACGATATCACTAAAATCTCAAAACATAAAGTTTTCTGGATTAAAAAAAAAACTTCAATTGGAAAGGAAAAATGCGATCTCTTGACCCTACCCGGTACAATGGAGGATTACATCTGCAAGTACTGCCGAACCATCTTCGAATGCAACAGTACCATCTTCATGAACACATTTTATCTGCTTGGAAACAGAGAAGTGTATACCAGTTAGCTCCTTTTTTCAGCATACACGAAAAGCTTCGTTTAAGAATGGCTAACAGCAAAAATGATCAGAATTCACTCAGAAGTAAAAAAAGCCAGAGAATAAGATATAACCATCAAATGTTGCCATATTTTATCATATTCATCTAACTTCCCAGGTTCAAAATCTGAAGACCTGGAAGCCACGTGAACTTCTTTGGCCAATTTCGAAATTTCTTTAGAGATGTCAAAGGCACTCGCTCCCCTTCCAATAATGACCACAACCTGCCAAATCCTTATTTTGTGTTACAATAAAGCAGAGAACAATCGTTGAAAGTAAACGATAAAATAAGGCAATTCTTGATGTTAGTGGGGAGGTCATCATTCTCGAATAGTTTGTATTTGTCTTATATATAAAATATATTTTCAAAATTTTTAATTAGTTAGTAGATAAGTGGAATGATTCTATTATATTTGGCATATTTTTTATTTATTTATATTTGTTATTCATATTCGGATCAAATTTAAATGAGCATAACACAAACATAATGTCCATGAACAATTTCAAACTTAAGTTTATTTCGAATAAATGAAAAATCGAACGAGTTGAGCACAAACATACAACAAGGTTGCTCACGCTCGGCCTCTTTACACTCTTAGATAATTGTGTGCCAAATTATGAATATAAAATTTATCCTTTCATATGCAAATTCGGACTCCAAATTAACCATTTTCATATTCACGTTCTCAAAAGTCATCAATTAACCACAGCTATCAAGACAAAGAATTTGACATGTATCACCAGCAGAATCAATCCTTTAACATTTATAATGGGATGCATTCTTAGCGCAAAAAAACTCCCTACCTGATCCTGAAATGGTTCTGGATAGCGATAGTTATGACTATGTATCTGCTTTCCAGGCCATTTTTGGATGCCTGCACATATTTGCGAAACTGAACATGAGTAGTGAACATATGCAAAGAAGAACAAACCTATGACATAATAATAGACATAAAACACTCTTTATCAAAGCAAAATTTGACGAATAAGAGCGACTATAATTCCTAAATGTAAAATACGACTATAACAGAATACAATATTGCCATTGGAGTTCAGGTACGAGTGCATATTCAAGCTAAAATAAAATTGCAACCTACGGAGAAAGAGTTTAAAATAGAATGAGCGCTTTTCACAGTACTGCTTAGTTAAACATATAGTTAATATGTTATACAACAACAACCAAGTGGTATGGGAGATTATTGAGAGAAATGAATGATACAATATTGATGAAATAGTCAAGATCGGTCAATGTTTTTTTTTTTCCACATACTCGACAAAAATATCTAGTTCTGAATTTTGAACACGCTAGATGGCTTATAGATGATGCCATAACTCAAGGCACAGCAAATATGCCAGTGCAGCTAGTAAATGGAAGTCAAAGAACAAACAAACTAAAATCCGTTGAAAGCACGAGTATAACTGTGGCCTCCAAAAATTCGCACCCGGCCTCTTCGCAACCCCTTTCTTTTATGTGTGTCGTCGAGGAGAGTTTTAACATGTTTAAGTTTTGAGGTAAATTTTCAGAATGCAGATTGGGTTTTAGATAAAATATTAGCCAGAGAATTTGCACTCATTTCGCGAGGACTTTATGATCAAAGTTCTGTTTCCTATTGGCGCAAGTCTCTATAGTTAATTATTGCTCCCAATAGCTAGAGAGTACTTTCAATTAAGATTAGTCGCTGAACAGATATGTAGTATCCAACATATGGTAGCAAAAGCAGAATTTGATATTGAAAATTGAAATTTTATCAACTGTGCACTTAAAGTGGATGGTGGGAGGAATGATGATTAAACAAACCAATATCCCATAGTTCCGTCATCCCAAGTTATCATGGTCCTTAGTCTAGTTAGTCATAAGAGGTAGTCGACCCAACCAGACCAAAGGATCCTTATCGGCAGTCATGGGTTGTTTTGTCCAAGGATACCTAGTAGACTTGGGGTGAATGTTTGCCTAAGAGGATAGATTTGAGTCCACCTTAGCTAATAAACGGCTTTGTTCTCTATGGATTATATCGTATTAATTTATTACTCAAAGATTTAAAATCGTTGGGGAAAATACGGGCTCTGACCATGATGGTAATTTAATAGTACCATTTGGTGGCAAAATCAACTGGTCAGAGGTCCCAGTCATAACCTTTATTTGTAGTGCCATTGGTGGCAAAACTATCAGTTAGAGCACACGTATCATGTCCTTACTGGTAAGAAATTATTTGATAATGAATCCTAGTGATATTCTTGATTGAACATTTGTTCTTTATGAGCTGAAGTGATTTTCAAATTTATCCACCCCGACAAACTATTGTGGAGAGTGGATGAATCTTTTACATCAATCCCTTGCTACTTATTGTGTGTTTTACTTATTGATAATAAATGCAGTATACGCTTCTCCATTCATAGTATTTCAAGTGACTATTTTGGCATGATCTGATAGTCAACTCTTTCATGTCGTTGCACAAATTTCTAAATAGCTCACATACTTTATTCCAATTACAGTGAATAGTTATTGCCATACAAATCATGAATTTGTGATGCATATGACTGAGCTTAATTATGTTATAACCCTTCTTAAGCATTATTACAGAAATACAATATGCATATTGCATATAATTCATGTTTGTGTATTTGATGCATGTAAATGTCGGTATGTAATCTTTTTGGATATTGGCTAGCCGGACCAACGAGTCCTCAGAGTGATGACTCTATAGGAAATCATTGAATTTCTTGGGGATTGATGCTTACCTTTCCCGACAAGATATTATAACAAAATGACTATAAATTTTTACACACACATACACACACACATAAAGAGAGAGAAAAATAATAAATGACTAATGAATCATGGGTCGAATTATAAATATCGCATGATTGTAAGTGAATGTGTTTGCATTCGAATGCAATAATTATTGGTTGGCACAAATAACTCTTTATAAATTATGTTATATAAAAAGCTTTAACAAATGAATTATATATTCAAAAATACATATCTTATACATTGTTTGACACTATTATAGTCCAGTGATTATTTTTCACTTATATCCCTCTTTTTTCTCATATTTATGTCAATGCCTTGTCGTTTATGTTTTACTTAGTAGGATTTTATCTACTGAGTTTATTCTTGCAAACTCACACATATTACTTTATAATTTCAGGTTACTAGTTGCGTTGCTTCTGGAGGAACTTCTACGTTCATGCATCATATTCATCTTTGATAGGTATTTAAGGTTAGAGATATCTAATTTATTTAATTGTCTAGTAGAATTTCATTATATTTGGTGGTCATTTGGTATTATATTTTGGTTTAGATGTTCTGATGATTTATTTGTAAACACAAATTATTGAAATTTTATATTTCTATTGCTTTGAAATTATTTTATAAATTTTGTTTAGCCCGCACAACCATTGGGTTCTCATGATTTTCTTCCAGGACCAGCGGTGGGGTGTGACACTACGTATCTTTCGTTGACTTGTTTACATGAGATTTTCATCACTCCTTGTCGCTTAAACTTATTGGAAACAACTTAGACCAATTGAATCACTGACGTTAATTGAAACTACGAGTTCATTTGGGGAAACTCCAATTGCCTATAAAATTAGTTGCAAGTAGGAGAAACATACACTTAAACTACCTTAATCTATCATAATTTTTCAAATTCTTCCAACCACCTAAGTCCATTGTAATACATTGATAGAGAGAGCTTTTCTAACTTCCATGATAAAATTCATTCTCCATAATTTCAATTAGGTGAAATCATGTGATTGTTTTCCTTTTAATTTTTTCACATAAAGACTTTGTCGACTCTTGCAACTCTTCTTTAATTCATATGTGTGCTAGATCTTCTAAAAAAATTAGGACATCAAATACTTTCTCTCTACTGTAGCAAATATTATAGAATGCAATCATTTATCGCTTTTCTCTTTTTAACCTTCTTAGGCGTGAACCCAAAACTATAATAACGTTTGATATGACTTCACGTTCAACATAAGATCAAATAAGATATAACATTTAAATGTTATAAAAAGAGGAAGCGAAAATATACATTGCTGTGTATCCCATGCCTCAATTTCAGATTTTAAGAAGGGAGAAATATTTCACAATTTCATCTTACTCGCAACAGTAAATCTGCATTATTCAAACCTTTTTGAAAAATAATCACTAAAATGATGCCTGCGTGTCAAAATTTTATATTTTTGGGAAAAATTATTATTTTATTTATTTATCCAATCATAATACACAAGAAACAGGAAAATTAATCCCGATTATGATGCCACATAAACATGAATTTCAGCAGGTTTTGAACAAATAGGCTTGAGAAAACAGACGGCTCACCGGGAATATCAGCGAACCGCGGTTGCGTGTGGTGGCCGTTGCATACAACCACCGCTTCAAAACCCTCCGTCTCCAGCGCCTCATGTGCTTCCAACGTCCGCCGCCACTCCACCACCCACTGGTCCTTCCTCTCCCCAGCCCGCTCCACCCTAACCACCTCTACCCCAAGCCTCACCACGTCAATCACACCTTCTTCACGCGCAAAAGCCTCGATGAACGCAAGAACCTCTCCGTGCCCAGGAAAAGCCCTAGGATCGCCAAAGCTGGTTTCTGGATCCGGGAACGGGTAGTCGGAAAATCCCATCAGCGGGCGGGGAAGATTCGTGCGGAGCGAGCGATAGAGGCTCCCGTGAACAATCCGTCGGTTCGGATCGAGACCTAATGGGTCTGAGTCGGTTTGGGGGTTGTAGACCCAGGTGCCACCGACGCGGTTGGATTTTTCGAAGACGACGACTCGGTGGCCTTCACGGAGGAGTTCGCGGGCTGCGGATAGGCCGGAGACACCGGCGCCGATGACGGCGACGGAGCATGATCTCGGCATGGCTGAATAACTGTAGGAATTCCTAGGGTTATGGTTGGGGAAGAAGAGTGTAAAGGGACAATGACGACACAGGGAAGATTCATTGGAGTGCAATGAATCAAGAGACTGTAGAAGCCGCCGAACAGATTGTCAAAGTTTACATTTGAATTCAAGAAGGAGATTGCTCTGCCTTTTTTTTTTATTGAAGTCATATATTTATGAATTCTTTGCTTTGATGTTGCATAGCTAAAATAAATTGGGCATTTTTGCACGGTAAGGGCATCTCCAACGGAACGTGAGCTTTTGGCATCATTCCTTCGCTCCAGCCGAACGCCAAAAAATTCTCCATTTGCTTGCGGGTGAACAGTATAATTCACCCACGCCATTTTTCTCTGTCAACCGGAAAAATGCGGGAAAGGAGAAGGGCCGTTACCTTGGCGCAGAAGCAAAAAAAATGGCGTTGGATTGGAGCAGCACCACGCCATTTTTGCTTTTTGCGGTATTTTGGCGTGAAAAATAGAGTTCTCGGTTGGAGATGCCCAAATGAGATCACGAATGCAGGGCCAACGCATATATAGGTTGACTCCCTCTAGCGCATATATACATGTTGAGGAAAAATCAGGGGATCTTTATTATGTGCGGGGTTGGAGATCAATTAAAATGTGTCATGTCATTTGGTAAATAAAAGTGATGTAGCGCGTTCTGATTGTTTTCCGAACATCGTCCGTGTCCATATAGAATAATTTTTCGGGGATCGGTCCACCTTCCTCTTGGCTACTTGGACAAGGAAGCGATAGCGGGTTGACATTGTTGTCTCTTAGATCGATGTAGCTTAAGGCGATTGTTTGGCCCAGCGTGGTTAGTTCAACAAAATTGGTCACGTGAAATCGATTCGTGGCCTTTTGAACATTATTTCCGGATGATTTTGATGTTATGTTTTAGATGGCTATATATATTTTTTATAAAATAATTATAAAGCTGCTGCGTAGAAAGTAATTTTTTTTAAAAAATTATTCTCAATAGAAATTTTCTAACATAAATTTTTTTTGAAAAAGTGAAAAAATAGTTATTAAGGATTCATTTGGTATAGCTTTTTTATTGCTTCTTAAATCAATTTTTAGTACAAAAAATAATTTTTTTATACTAAAAATCTACTTTAAGAAGTAATAAGAAAGTCAACACAAATGAAACCTAAATAAAAATTATAATTGTCATATGAAAGACAAAGCTAAGTTTGTGAACGATCTGAGCGTTCGACAAGTTTAAATCTTATTTGTAAAATTGACTATGAGAAACTGGAACAATTATTACGTCCTCTGACCTGACGTAGAGGTACGTTCGGCCGCCAATAACATATCGCCACGTGTTCTTACTCTTTACCGCGCGGCCCGACGACTTGACCCGGAGCGGAACCCAGGAATGCTTTATTTTTTTTGCTCAGGATTTGCTCGGGATTTGCTCAGGATTTGCTAGAAAAAACTAGGTACAACTCAGTATTTGCTCAGGATTTGCTCGGTATTGATAGGGATTTGCTCGGTAGTGCTAGGTATTTGCTCGGTATTGCTAGAAAAATCTAGGTACAACTCGGTACAAACTCAGTATTTGCTCAGGAGTTGCTTGGTATTGCTAGGGATTTGCTCGGTAGTGCTAGGTATTTGCTCGGTATTGCTAGAAAAATCTAGGTACAACTCAGTATTTGCTCAGGATTTGCTTGGTATTGCTAGGGATTTGCTCGGCGGTACAACTCAGTATTTGCTCGGTATTGCTAGAAAAAACTCGGTACTCGGTACTCGGTACTCGGTACTCGGTACTCGGTACAACTCAGTATTTGCTCAGGATTTGCTCGGTATGGCTAGGGATTTGCTAGGTATTGCTAGGTATTTGCTCGGTATTGCTAGAAAAAAAACTAGGTACAACTCCGTACAACTCGGTACAACTCAGTATTTGCTCAGGATTTGCTCGGTATTGCTAGGTATTTGCTCGGTATTGCTAGAAAAAACTAGGTACAACTCGGTATTTGCTAGATATTTGAAATATATCCAAAAAGTGATGGGATGTTGTTCGGTTTGTAAAGGAATTAAAAAAATGCATGTACGAGAACCCAAAAAACGGCGGGTCGGGTCGGCGACTTTTCTTAATGCTACGTGTCGCTAAAATATTGGTGGCCGAACGTAGAGGAGCGTACGTTCACCGAACCAAATAATTGTTCGAGAAACTGAGAGGCAGGGGATAAAGATTGTGAGGCAGATGGAGACAATTATGTGATTTCTTATTGTCAGAAAGTAGATAGCTTGGTTCAATAAGTTGTGTCCTAAGCCTGTCCTATAACCTTTAAAGGGGTAGAAGTATAATTCCATAGGAATGTTATAATAAAGATAAATATATATATATATATGAATTACAAAACAATACAAATTGTTGTATTTTTCATAAATTAAAATATATGCTAGCTAGAATTTTTAAATGTGCGTTATGATTTTTTTAATAAACTCACTTGAATTTAACAAGTTTAATCGATTTGCTGCGAGAAGTCACCTTGACAGCTCTCATTGAGGGTACCCATTCAGCTTTTGAGATTAATAAGATTTCGTTTGGAACAGTTTTCTTCTTGCTTTTTAAAATAGCTTTTTAGTACAAAAATTAAAATATTTGTACTAAAAAGCTGCTTTACGAAGCAATAACAAAACCGTCTCAAATGAAGCCTAAGTAAGTTGATCTGTTATTTCAATTTTCAAGTACTTAATGTTGCTTCATCTCAGGTCGATTAGTACTCTCTAACAAAACTCTCCTAATGGAGACAATCACTTCTACTCAATTTTAATATTGATGATGTGTATTCATCGAGTTAGTTTGATTTAGATTTTATTTTGGACAGTTTTCTGATTGTTTCTTGAATCAATTTTTTAGTAAACAAATTATTAAAAAATTGCTTCAAAAAACAGTAAAAATATAGTCCCAAATTTTTTTTATTAAAGGAATGAATAAATATTGTCAATTATAATATATATGTATATGTATAAGTTGATGCTAGGGGTGTTACCGAGTCAAGCCGGCTCGCGAGCGGGCTCGAGCTCAACTCGATAACAGGCTCGACGAGCCGAGCTTATCGAGCTCGCGAGTCGAGCTTGAACACAGTTTCGAGCTCGATAGCTTATCGAGCTCGAGCTCGAACAGGCCTCAGACTCGGCTCGTCGGCTCGACGAGCAACTCGATTGGGCAACGTGAACGAGCTTGGGACGACGACGAACAGATGTGCTCGGGAGTCGGGATGACGACAGACATGTTCCGGACGACGGATCTCGACGGCAGAGCCTCAACACGATGCCTAACGAGCTTAGGCGGATGGATCTCGACAGCACAACTCGGGACGACGTCGAACGAGCTCAGGCGAACGTATCTCCACTGCGAAGCTCGGGATGACGACGATTGGACGCGCTCGGGAATCAGATCTCGACGGAAAAGCTTCGGGACGATGAAGAGTCGAGCTCGAGCGGACGGATCTCGTCGGCGGAGCTCGGGCGGATGTGTCTCGACGGCGGAGCTCAGGATGACGACGAACGAAAACGACGGCGAGTTCGGGCGGACAGATCTCGACGCGAGCTCGGGCGGACGAATCTGGTCGACGACGGACCTCGGGACGAAAGCTGATCCTACGACGACAGGGTTCGGCACGACAGCGAACACGATGACATTTTAGCTCGAATTGAGCTCAACGAGCCGCTCGACATGGGACGAGTCGAGCTCGAGCTCGATTTTTGAGCTCGACTCGAGTTCGAGCTCGAGCTCGGTTTCTGGAAGTCGAGCTCGACTCGAACAACCCCTGGCTCGAGCTCGACTCAACTCGTTTGCACCCCTATTTGATCCGCAAGATTGAAATATTCATTTTGTTTAAAAGAATACGAAGGTTGTAAAAATATTAATATAAAATAAACATAAAAATATTAACGTTTTTAATTTTAAATACGAATGTTGTTAAAAATATTTCAAAATTCCTTTTTTTTAATATTAAGGTATTCTTTATTATTTTTCTTCAAAATTTTCATTCTTTTTATCATTTTATTATAATAATTATCTGAATTATAATCATTAAATAGCTTGCTCATGAAATAAAGCTTGAACCAACATCATCTCATAAAATAAAGCTTGACCTAGAGCTCGAACTCAATTAGTTAATCAAACTCAAGCTCAAGCCAAAGGCAGTGGAGACTCGAGCTCGACTCGACTCATGCAACCCTATATATATATACAAAAATTTTAAAAAGCAACACGACAGGGCCACGTACATCATGAGACATAAAATCAGCGAGAAACAAAATTTAAAAACGGATCGACATAGACTCAGGCTGACACCCAGTTGCCAGGGGAAGGACCCTCCAGCGAGGATCCAAAATTAGCCAAGAAACCAAACACAAGTAGCAAACAGCAGATCACCACGATTGCCCAACCCTAGCCATCACAGGTGCATGCAGAATGACTGTTTTCTCATAGTCCCGATCCAAAACAACAAAGACAGCCAAAAACTGATAGAAGCCAAAAAAACCACAAACCACGAAAATGGGCACTATAAATCATTTATTCTTAGATTTCTGTTTACGACTCCTAACAACATTATCCAGCAAGCAGGTTTCTAAACAACTATAAAAAATATCCTCCCTTCAGACGACCAATCATCGTGATGCCAATCACATTGCCATCGAACATTGTTCCTAGCAAGATGGGCTTGTAAAGCAGCGTTCGAAATAACCGTAATAGGCATGTCCACCAACGGGACGACACCAACCTCCCCTTAGTTAGCATCACCACCATCAATTGAAGAGTTAGAAATAACATCTGTAGAGTCCACACTAACAGCCTGCAAGGGATTAGCTCTAGAATTAACACAGCAATTATTATCTACCTAAACCTCAGTGCTATGAGCCACAAACCGAGGACCCCCACCCATACCAGCATCACAAACACCAACCGGTGAGCCACCCGAACAAGTCGCAGCAATAGAAACAGAGATAGCAAGGGAAGGAACTGTGTCAGACGAAGTTGAAACAACAGCAACTTCAGCATCACCAAAAACCACAACACCCAAGGAAATATGAGTGTTCACAACACCAACCCTTAATATATATATGAAAATTATTATGAGTGTTCACAACTTCATATTTGGAATTCTCCCCAAAAGTATTTTCTAGCAGATAAAAATCAAACTTTTTCTACCTGCAATGGCACAATCTCGAATTTATTAATCAAAGTTAAAAAAAAAAAGCTTCATTATCGTCGGTATGATTATACAATTATTAAATTTATTTTGAGATAAATAGAATATATGAATAATCAAAACAGCAATAAATATATATATATAAATATACCCAATTCAAATATTTTCAATGCTATACAATTAATTTATTTCGATTCACTTTAGGTTAAATTATTATAACTCAATTTTTAAATAAGTTCTTAATTTTTTTTTTACTTTCTTATGAGAGAAGAAAAGGATAATAATAATATTAATCTGAGACTATAGTTATAATAAGTAAAAAAAAAGGAACCTAAATTAACAATTAGTGTTGCATATTAAAAATTTGTATCAAATAATTTAAAATAAATCTAATAATTTTAATTTATTCCATTATAACTAATATCTAATTTTTTCTTGTAATTATGCTATGAATTATTTATAGTACAAATTAAAAAGATTTAAAAATGTTAATAAATTAAAAATTAAATAATAATAAACTGATACAAAATTAAATTAATTTTATTTGAGAAACAGAATCAATCAAATATATGTTATACTTATCTTCAAAATAAATTAAAATATTTTAAAACTAATTATAAATTAAAATATTATGACTCAATTTTTGTCATGACTTAAATTAATTATAAATGCCACTTGCCTGTCACGGGTTATATCCAAAAAATGCCAAATATGTAGGAAATTTTAATAAGCCTCAGGCAGCTGCTATACCCTACATGCTTGAAGAAATGGCCAGCCGCCAGCCTATGCTATGTGTGCAGTGTGCTTGCTTTAATCATTGATTAGGGCTAATTAACTTTGCCTTAAACGCTCTATTAGTGTTAACACATGCGCTCTTAGAGGTATTAATCTGCCCGTGAATGGATATTAAGAAATATACAGCGACTAAGTCTTCATTTGGGACGATTTTTTACTGTTTCTTAATTAAAATAATTTTTTAGTACAAAAATTAAAAAATTTAACAAGTATTGTTTCTTTTAACTCGGGCCATTTCTTTCCCATCGCAGTCTTCTCTTCTTTGAAGGTTTCCTGAATAACTTTGACGATGCAACTCATCCCAATCTGTTGGTTGGGAGCTTTGGTTATCAACCAAAAAAGCATATATGCAACCATTTTCTTTCTGTTTTTTAAAGCAATTTTTATGTACAAATTTTTTTAGAAAGCATATATGAGTTTAGATTATTTTAGAAAGCAATAATAAAACTGTCCCACAGGAAGTCTATATGAGTTCAGATTTTACATAATTCACATGGGTTTTTTTTTGTTTAATGGAAAAAAATAGGAAGTAAATGGAATACATAGTAAAGCAAATGTAGTGTGCCTTGAATATTTTGAAATTGTTTGGTTGTCTCTGTATGGGAGAATTATTTTTCCTACTTGATTGGATATTTGCAAAGTAATTAAAGCAATATCATCGCATTCTAAAGATTTTGGTTCTATTTAATTGGCTGCATATAAAATAAAGTAAAAAAGTTGTGTAATCATATCCAGAGTAAAAATAAAAAATAAAAAAAATCCAGAGTAAAATTAACGACAAAATTATGAGCATAAAAAAACCATAACAATTTCATAAAAAAAAAAAAAATACATCTTAAAGCAGCAATAAGAAGGCATCCCATAACAATACATACTAATTTTAGAGCTCTCACAAGTAAAAATGTATACCAAAAACTAAATGTTATTATTAAACGACCCTTTAGAACTTGCACTAATAAAAGTGATAAAAATTAGCTTTGTTTTGGACGACTTTGTTAATGCTTCTTAAAGTGATTTTTTAGTACAAAAATTAAAATTTTTTTATTAAAAAATTATTTTAAGAAGCAGTATGGAAGTCATCCCTGAAAGACCTCATGGCAGGCTCTTGAAAAAACGAGGACGTGAAGAGGAGGAGAAGAAGTAAAGAGTATATTATTCATCTTAAGCATGTACATGAATGCTATTTATAGATAGCAATGATAAAGAAAGTAAAGAAGATACATAATTACATAGTGGTAAGCCACATCAACAAGATGACGTGGAAAGTGTCCTAACATGCCCCCGCAAATTAAGCATCCATCAGGTGGATGGTTAATTTGTGACGGAGAGTGTGGAACCGAGTTATGGGGAGAGGTTTTGTGAGGATGCCCGCTATTTGATCTGTTAAGCTGATATGAGAGATTGTTAGAGTGCCAAATTTAATGTGATCGCTAATGAAATGGTAGTCAATTTCAATATGCTTAGTTCTAGCGTGGAAGACAGGATTTTTAGTTAGAGCGATAGCGGAAGTGTTGTCACAATATATTATGATGGGAGCTGCTAGAGGTTGTTGAAGTTCTGCTACGAGACGACAAAGCCACAAGACGTCGAAGGTGGCCGAAGATAGTGATCGATATTCGGCTTCGGTGGAGGATTTTAATACTGTTGTTTGCTTCTTGATGGACTATGATATGATATTTGGTCCAAGAAATGAGCAGAAGCCGGTGATTGACTTTGAGTCCGTGAAAAATTGGCAGCCTAGTATGTACGTTCGAAGTTGAAGATCTCCAACCATGAGAGAGAGGCCAAACTGGGATGTGCCTTTGATGTATCTTAGGAGATGTTTGAGAGCTTGATGGTACTGAACTGTTGGGGCATGCATGTGTTGGCAGATAGTATTTGTGGTGAAGGCGGTGTCCGGTCTTGTGATTGAGAAAGGCGGTGTCCGGCCTTGTGATTGAGAGATATTGAAGGGAGCCATCCAGTTTACGGTAGAGCTGAGGGTCGTTGTAAAGCTGAGTGGAGGATTGGCGGGTTGTTGATTTTGTTGTTATCGGGGTTGGGGACAGTTTGCAGGTTTTGAAGCCGGCCAATTGTTGCAGATTTTCGGCATAGTGTTGTTGATGAAGGAAGAAGTCGTTTGGCATTTTTATTATTTGAATTATAAGAAATAAAGAGACGTTGCCCATTTTCTTGAGCTTGAAGTTGGAGTGTAATTGTTTGAGAAGTTTGTCGATCGTATTGCTGTCATCTCCTGTTAAGAGAATGTCATCGACATAGATTAGTATGAATAATTGAATGTTGTTATGAGTACATAAGAGGAGAGAAGGATCAGAGCGGCTGAATGTGAATCTGAATTGTTGAAGAAAGGTGGTAAACTTTTGAAACCACTATCACAGTGCTTTCTTGAGTCCATACAAGGACTTGTGAAGTTTGCAGACGTAGTCAGGATGTTGTTCATCAAGAAACCTAGTGGTTATTTCATGTAAACTTCTTCTTGCAGGTCTTCGTGGGGAAAGGCGTTAGATATATCCATTTGGAGGATCGGACAATTGCGATTAAGGGCCAATGTGAGAAGGATTCTGATTGTCGGCATCTTAGCCAATGGGCAGAATGTTTTTTTATAGTTTACTCCAAATTGTTGAGAGAAACCTTGTGCGACGAGACATGCTTGATTTCTATCAATTTTGTCATTCGGAAGCATTTTTGTTTTGAATGTCCATTTACTGTCAAGAATTAGCATATTCGATGGGGCTGGGACAAGAGACCAAGTATCATGTTATTAAAGAGCGAGAAATTTGGATGACATGGTTGAACGCTAGTGTTCATGTTGAGACCCTTGAGTGTACGAGGTGGGTGCGGATGTAGTTGCCAAGAGATCAAATTTTTACTTGGGATGAGTGATGCTTGATTTTGATCTAGTGTGCATCAGATGTATGGATGGTTGACAAGTTGTGTGCATGACCGAGATGTTGTTGTCAGGTGGTTGAGTGGGTTGAGAAGGAATGGAGATAGTTGATTGAGCGGGTATAGTTGGCACAGATTGTGGGGTGAAGTTAGATGTGGAAATGATTAGTTTGGATTTGGAAAGAGTAATGGATGTTGGAGTGAGAAGAAGTGGAGAGAAATTGAATGTGTCAGTGTGCGTGGGGTTGGACGAGCAAGACTTGTAAGGGAAGATTTGTTCGTTAAAGATGACATGCCGAGAGATTTAGGGTTCAAAGCTATTACTTTTGGTGTCTCGTAGTATGTCTCATCGTTGGGTATGCCTCCTATTCACAAGGGGCTATAAATTCATCATATCAGCATCATATGGATGACGTCACCTCCATCTTTATCTCTTGTATGGTCTGAGTGTATTATTTATTTCTTTTCTCCAGTTTCTTCTCATTACCTTAGTCCCTCCGGATGTTAGTGTGAGCCATGTATATTGATTAAGCCAAGTTGAACATTTTCTTCCCTTTGAGTAGGAATTTCCTATTCTCGTCCCTATGTGTCAATCCCATCTGTGAGAATAATGTATGATCCTTAATTGAGAGTCTTCTTAAGCCTCGGTCTAACATGTAATTATCCACGGGGGCTTACGTGTAATAGCATGTATTTTGATTTTGCCAATTTTTTTTGGAGCCATAATAACTCTAAATCACTATCCGTCTTAACAAAGGTATTTTGATTGAAGTATTTACTTACAGAAAAATTTTCATAATTTTTGGGCACCGGCGAAAATCCTTAAGGAATTTGTACATATCTGTACAATTTTGGATTTCGGGACATTCAGGTGTCTGTTTTGCAAACTGATTTCATCAATTTTTTTAAAATATTATGTTTTATTTTATAAATATTTTTCTGTAATTTTCTGAGCCAACAAATTATTTATTTGAATTTTATACTAAAGAATTTATTTACTTAAATATTATATTATTATTTAATTGAAAATCTCTCAAAGCATTATCAAAGTTTTTTTTTTAAAAAAATCTTTTTTTCCTTTGGTTCATATCGGCAAACATATACGTTTTGAGAGAAAAGAGAGAGGAAAGGTAAGAGAGAGAAAAAGGTAATCCATATTTGGAGGCTGCAGAGCGATTTTTGTCAGTCGGACCAGTTGATACATTTGCTTGTCTCACTGTAAGGAATGAGAAGAATGCTTCTTGAACAGAGACAGGCGGGCACAGCCGAAAGACAGGGAAGAAAGGAAAAATAGATTTTATTGAATCGATCCTTAATTGATACATGTATAAGTATTTATATACACAGTGAATGTAAAACAGTAAATACACAAGCGTAAATATGTAATATCTGCTAATACCCTCCCGCAAATTAAGCATTCGAGGGTCGAATACTTAATTTGTCTCGTAGAGCATTGAACCGAGAGATGGAGAACGGTTTGGTGAAGATATCAGCGATCTGATCATTTGAGGAGATGTGACGAAGTTGAATGGAGTTATTGCTGATGTGTTGGCGTATAAAGTGATAGTCGATCTCTATGTGCTTCGTCCGGGCATGAAACACGGGGTTCTTGGCGATGGCGATGGCAGACGTGTTGTCGCAGTGGATTGGAGTGGAAGAGCGTTGCGGTATTTGGAGCTCCTCAGCAAGGCGACGTAACCAGATCACATCGGAAACGGCCGCTGATAAGGAGCGATATTCGGCCTCTGTGGACGACCTTGCAACGGTGGGTTGTTTCTTGACGGTCCAGGAGATGAGGTTTGGGCCAAGGAAAGTACAGTAGCCGGTGATTGACTTCCGGTCAGACGTATCTGCCGCCCAATCCGCATCCGAGTATGTCCGCAACTCAAGGGATCCGGTGGTGATAGGAATCCCGTAAGTGATGGTGCCTTTGATGTAGCGTAGGAGGCGTTTGAGGGCCTTGAAGTCCTGATCTGTCGGGGCTTGCATATGTTGACAGACCATATTGGTAGCGAAAGCAATGTCCGGTCTTGTTATGGAGAGGTATTGGAGGGAGCCGGCGAGCTTGTGGTATAGAGTTGGATCGTGAAACGGGGGACTGACCGACTGCACGGGCTTTGGTGCAGGTGCAACCGGCGTTGGGGACGGTTTGCATTCGTCGTAGCCTGCGTCATGGAGTATTCGTGAAGCGTAGTGCTGTTGAGTGAGGAAATAGCCGTTTGAGGATTGAATTACCTGGATTCCCAAGAAGAGCGAGATCTTCCCCAGCTGTTTGAGTGCAAACTGTGACTGAAGCTGTCCGAGAAGCCTGTTAATCGCCGAGTTGTCATTTCCTGTTACAAGAAAGTCGTCGACATATATGAGAAAGTAGATATGTATGTGATTATCATGAAGGATAAGGAGTGAGGGGTCAGAACGACTAAACCTGAATCCTTGAGTTTGGAGGAACGTAGTGAGCTTGTTGAACCATTGGCGAGGTGCTTGTTTGAGGCCATACAGGGACTTGTGAAGCTTGCAGACGGCGTCGGGTTTGTGCGGGTCCACGAAGCCTGGTGGCTGTACGCATGTAGAGTCTTCAAGAAGGTCGCCGTGGAGAAAAGCATTCGAGACGTCGAGTTGATGAATGGACCATTTCCGGTTGAGAGCTATGGTTAGCAGCATACGTATCGTAGGCATCTTAGCAACCAGACTGAATGTTTCGGTGTAATTTATGCCGAATTGCTGAGTGTACCCGAGAGCTACTAGTCTGGCTTTGAATTTATCAATCTGGCCATTCGGTAACAGTTTTGTTTTGAAAGTCCATTTGCTGCCTAAGACTGGCTTATTCGGAGGTAATGAGAAAAGCGACCAGGTGTGCTGTTTATGTAGAGCAGAGATCTCGTCCGCCATGGCTTTTCTCCAGTGATCATATTTGGATGCCTGATTAAATGTGGTAGGTGTGTTGCCGGGTAAGTGAGTGGTCAGGAGGTTAAGAAATTGCTTGGGTTTGGTTATCCCGGATTTGAGTCTTGTTTGCATTTGGTGAGTTGGTTTGGGCTGCGGACGATTACTGCAATTTTGGAAGGCCGGATCAGATGTGCGGGTAGGAGAAGTGTGAGCCGGCGAGACAAGTTGGCTAGGAGCATGGTTTGTTGTTGCTGGGGAAATTTCGGAAATGTTGTTGTGCTGGACCGTGGGAATAGGTGTGATAGTGGTCGGCGGAAGAAGGAGGGGTGAGGCAGCGGACGAAGGAGCTGGTTCAACCATTGGAACAGTGGAGGTGGGAGTTTTAAACGGAAAGTTTTGTTCGTAAAATACCACATGACGGAAGATGTAGATGCGATTTCTGGAAATGTTGTAGCATCGGTATCCTTTGTGGAAGGGAGAATAGCCCAATAAGACGCATTCCGCTGATCTTGGGGAGAGTTTGTCCGGTGAATACGGTTTGAGCCACGGAAAACAGAGACAGCCGAAGGTCCGAAGATGATTGTAAGTGGGCGGCTTGCCGTGAAGGACCTGCGAGGGAATCTGGTTATGTATGGCGGTGGAGGGAAGGTGGTTTACCAGGTAGTGTGCCGTAGAGACAGCATCAGCCCAAAATTTGTGCGGAACGCCAGAGTCATGGAGTAGTGCTCGTGTTAATTCCAAGAGGTGGCGATGCTTGCGTTCGGCAACGCCATTTTGTTCTGGCGTATGAGGACAGGATAGCTGCTGTAGGATGCCGTTCTCATGAAGAAAATGTTTGAATAGATTACCGGTGAACTCCCCACCTCCGTCCGAGCGTAGAATCTTTGGTGTATGATTGAATGTATTTTTAAGTAAGACACAAAAAGATTTAAATTTAGTTAGAGCTTCTTGCTTGGAATGCATTAAATAGAGCCAAGAGTATCTTGTGTGATCGTCAATGAAAATAATGTAATAACGGTATCCTTCAGCTGATGGCAGGGGAGCTGGACCCCAGACATCGGTGTGAATCAACTCAAAGGGATGAGAAGTCATTCGCTCAATTTTATTAAAAACTAGTTTATGGCTTTTAGCCAGGTTACAAGATACGCAAGAAAAAGAATGAGGTACAGTAGGAATTTCAGAAAACTGTTTGGCTAGAGTAGTAATGACTTGAGGGCTAGGATGCCCAAGCCGCGTATGCCACAGGCGGGCTGTCGGAGTGGAAGCTGTGAGGGCTGTGTGTTGAGTAGCCGGTGAGAGATGAAGTTGATAGAGACCGTTAAGCAGACGACCATGTAGAAGCGGGCGGTTGTCCTGGATATCCTTAATAACAAAACCCGTTAGCATCAAAAGAAATCGAAATAGAGTTATCTTTAGTGAGTTTTGATACCGAGAGGAGGTTGTGCGTTAAGGCCGGGACATGAAACAGATTTCGTAGGAAGAGCTTACGAGAGGTGTCCGGGAGCGGTAGGAGGCCTTGCCCGGTGTTCTGGATCGGCAGGGTGGATCCATTTGCTGTGGAGACCGAGTCCGAGCCGGAGTAAGCCGTGGGATAAAACAGATTGTTCGCGTCCGGTGTGAGGTGCGTGGAGGCACCTGAATCTAAGACCCAATCTTGAGTGGATGCAGAAGATGAATTGGCAAGAAATGCACGAGGTGGACGGGTGTCTGTGGGAGCATATTTGTAGTTTGATCGGTGCCAACAGTTGAGAGCTATGTGACCTGATTTGCCACATATTTGACAGGTCGGCCGGGTAGAGGTGTTGGCATTGTTGATAGGTGCCGCGGGAGAGGGAGAACTGGTCGAATTCTTGTTCTTGAAGAAGCGACGGGATGGCTTCCCGCGGGCTTGGTTGTTCGAAGGAGCATACAAGGCAGTCGGGGAGGAGTTATGTTGTACTTCGAGCTGCTGTTCTTGCTGAAGATGAATCTCTTCGTTGCAAAGAATCGAGTAAAAAGTGTCCAAATCAATAGGGAGGAGAGAATTTCTTATCGTGGATTTGAACGAGTTGAAGGTTGGCGGTAGTCCGTTCAAGATGTGCAGCATGATGTCTTCCGGTTCAATTTTTGAGCCGGAGGCCGAGATGTTGTCAACGATCGATTTGATTCGCGTTAGATATTGTTCGAGCGTCTGATCTTTCAGAGTTATCCGGTAAAGTTCGTTCTTGAGTTGCATAACTCGCGACCGGCTTGATGGTTGAAGGCGCCGTTCAAGAATACCCCAGGCTTCTGCGGTGGTAGTTGAGGTGATGATGTAGGGAAGAATTGCTTGCGAGATGGTGGAGAAAAGAGCCGCAAGAAGGTTGCTGTCAATGTGCTGCCATCTGGAATATGCGACGGTGGACTGATCGGCTGGTGCAGGAGTTGCGCCTGTAAGATGGCCGGAATATCCATTGGCCGCGAATTGTTGATGGATTTGCGTGCGCCAGATTGGGTAGTTTTCTACCGTGAGATGATGAGGGGCTAAGTTCTTGATATTGGAGACAAGAAACTTCAGGGCTTGAGGGATATGCAGCGAATCGGCGGTGTCCGCTTGGATCGTAGAGGAGGAGGGAGGAGTTGAGTTGGCTGAAGCTTGATCCCCCATTCCTAGCTCTGATACCATGAGAAGAATGCTTCTTGAACAGAGACAGGCGGGCACAGCCGAAAGACAGGGAAGAAAGGAAAAATAGATTTTATTGAATCGATCCTTAATTGATACATGTATAAGTATTTATATACACAGTGAATGTAAAACAGTAAATACACAAGCGTAAATATGTAATATCTGCTAATAAGGAATCCATAGCCTATTTCTGATTTCAAAGATTTTGTATTTTGATATTTTTCCGCTCAAATTTGTATTTTCGGTAACGAAAAACGTGCATAACTTTGTATTGTCAAAATTTTCACTGCGTAACTTTTTTGTATGTTATAGAGATCGTGATTATAAACATTTTGAGTATTTATTTGAGATTTTTTACCATGTGATTTTGAAAATACATCGATTTTTGCTACTCCTAAATTTATTTTGACTTCTAAAAATAGTAGTGTAGTAGAATAAAAGTTTTAAAATGTCGTTTTATACAATCACTGGTAATTTGATAATTTTTTGAAAATGTATATTTTTGCCTAATAGGATTCTTTGTTGTCTACTATTATGTCATTTTGGTATATTCTTTATTAAGTTCAGTTATATTTGTTTCTTACAATGCACTGAAAATGAATATGGATACATGATTAAAATTGCTATTATAGTATTGTGATACTAATGTGTGTGTAAAAGATAAGTAAAGACTAGTTGACCCGTTGGTTGGAGACTGATAAACCTGTACAGGATGGTGGGCCGATGAGTTTTCCTTTAAATATTGTGGTTTGATGTTATCCTTTATTGATTCACGTGATATTAATTGAGAGTTATAAGGAGATGATTAGTGTGCCGACGGGCAAAGAGTGACGACTATGTTACTGAGCCAACTATTTGTTGATACTGATACAATACTGAAAAACACCCTAATAGC
This sequence comes from Dendrobium officinale, assembly GCA_019514585.1. Classification (NCBI taxonomy): domain Eukaryota; kingdom Viridiplantae; phylum Streptophyta; class Magnoliopsida; order Asparagales; family Orchidaceae; genus Dendrobium; species Dendrobium officinale. Next base: position 89,718,662 of record CM033683.1, read on the forward strand.
TAGGGCTTCTACTTGTTTAGTGTGAATACTGAAATGCATATTTTTGTGGCATTATTCTTATTATTGTACAAATTTATTATTATTGTACGGATTTATTGTTATTGCATTACTGCTCCTGCCAACTGATAGTTACTGTTACTAATATAGACGCTAGCATTATTCAATATTATTGATTCACTATACTGATATTATACATGTGATATACTAAGCATGTGATATAGAATAACTGGATAGCATGTATACATTATGATATAATTTTACTACATTGGTTTGATTTTAATAGTCATTAATGATATTTTGATTTAATATTTTATATAATTTTATACTAATTATTATTATGGATACGACGAATTTTTTTTTTTTTGAGATTTGACACTCGTAGTGATTTACTATTTTATGGGCTTTTATACTATTTACAGATTTTACTATTACTGCTTGTGAGTTTTACTATTTCTGCATTGATTCAATGATCATATGGATGTAACAGCTATGATTTGACTGTTGACATGCATATTGCTCCTTTACTGTACTTTGAGTTTAGTTGTAGGTTTTGGTGAACTGTTGGAATTTTTAATGTCATTATATGTGGTTAAATATTTTTAGGTTAGGGTAGAGGAGCAAGAGTGTGAGGCTGGTCAGGGTTCTTTAGGTTCTGTTTCATTTTATTATAGTTTTTTTTTTTTTTGTACTCAGGACATGATAGCTATGTGATGATTGTGTAAATCCTGAGTAGTACATATGACTTTTGGGAATGAATATAGATGTGTACTTTGATGTTTTAAATTATAGAATATATTATACTATTTATTACTGATAGATGATGTTAGATACCTCGGATTATTGATTATTTAAATGATAAATAAATATATCTTCCAATTTAGATTTTGGGGCATCACATTATGCCCGTGGGAAACGGAATCCCCTAATCAAATAAACCTCACTTGAGCTGATATATCGGGTGGGGGAAACTTCGTTGTTTCGATTAGGTCATTTATTATATTACTCGTCAGGTTGCGTAGGTGAGAGCTACTATTCTCAATGATTAAACGTATGTACGTTCTAATATGCCATTTCATTGACCTACTTGCGAACAGTGCAAAGGCCTACGATCATCTCATCCTTCAGGATGGTGTAGTCGTACCATTTGCATACTGTCCCCGCTGAGCGGTACCCTTACGAAGGTCCACAGGTTCATCTCAACTGTAATAACATAGCACAATTGAGCAACTATAACAAAATTTATGTAGAGATCAATAACAATAACAATAACAAGTCTTTATTCCACCACATGGGGTCGGCTATATTAATCATTTTTTTTCTATTGAGTCCTACTGAGAGTCAAAGTTTCATTTAAATCTAATAAAAAATATCATTTTTAATATTTTCTAATCAAATCTTTTTAAGTCTACCTCTACTATACTTTTCTTTACATAGATCGAATCTAAAACATCTATTCTCTTTACAGAGTCATAGGAAGGCCGGTATTTTATGTGATCATACCATCTAAGATGACTCTCTTTAATCTTATTTGGTAATGGAACTACTCCAACCTTTTCACGTATATATGAGTGTGAATGGAAAATCTTCATATATATTGAGTGCTAAAAATTTGGAGTCTATAGAGTATTTGTTTTGCATCCTAGCATTTACAAAAATGCATCATATACATATAATAATAATAAGACCACAAGAATTTTTACGTGGAAAACAGGGAAAGGGAAAATTTTATGGGGTTTGACCCAGTTGCAAAATCCAATATATAGTAAGTGATAGAGATATCTAGGGGTGTCAATTTCGAGTCACGGGTCAGATTCGGGTCGAACCCGAAACTGACCCGACATTATTTAGGTCAACCCGAACTCGACCCATTTTTACAAATGGATCAATTTTCCAGACCCAAAATGACCCACTTTGGGATCCGGATCAACCCGACTCGACCTTAATGACCCGGTGCCAACAAAAAATTTCTAGTTTTTTTTTGGTCCAATATCTACTTTTTGGGTTAAAACGGGTCAATCTCGGGTAGTCGGGTCAAAAACAGGTTTTTAGATAAAAAATATGTCAATTTCGGGCTAAAAGGTTAACCCGAACTTGACCCAATTTTTGAAACGGGTCAAGTTTTTGAACCCAAGCCCGACCCCGTTTCGGGTTCGGGTCAACCCAAACCCAAAATTTTTGAGTCGGGTTCAATATTGACACCCTTAGAGATATCATCTTTTCTTCACTATAGAAGAAGAGGGAGAGTAGAAAAATCAAGTATCTGTAGAGGAACAATTAGCACCCAACAATAGGATTTGATTTTATCAATAGATATTATAGAAAGTAGATGTCCATAAGTGGACAATTGTACTCAATAGCAATGTTAAATCTTATCAAGATTCTGGATCAGATGGTGGTGATTTTTTTATGTTGACCCTTAGCAGTGATGGTGGTTGTCGGCAATAATAACTTGTGGTCATCGTCAGTGGCGCTGATGGCTGGAAAATGAAAAAGAGTTCTCTCTAATTCTCTTCTCTTCCTCTCCTCTCATGTGAAAAACGGGGCCTATTTATAGATCCTTGGTAGTGACATGCTCCATATGTATGAAGAAGATCTAGAACAAATTCGGAGTGCTCCATCAGATAACCCGTATTGAATCTCTTCATCATAGAGCACTCGTCAAGCATTTAAATACATTAATGATGTCATAATTAAGTGATCTTAGGCTCGTTAGATTCGTCTTATTTAGCCGATTGAATTGATTATAAGCAACCATATTTGAAAGTTATTTGGTTATCAAATGAATGCTTTGAAGCTTCCAAATATGCTTTAATTATGCCCTTGATTTAAGCCCATTTATGTTCAAATTGAATCGATTTTGGTGTCGTTGGGTTTGTCTTAGCAAAACGTTTTGTTTGACTATAAATTTGCTCATAAGTTTCCAATTTAATTATGCCTCGAGATTTGTGCCTTTATCAAAGTGATTTTTTATGACTAATAAAAACTCATCTCTTATTTATGTATATGTTGGATATTTCGTATAATATTAAGATAATAAACTCACTTATTCTATCATCATAAATATTTCACTCATCATATATATATATATATATATATATATATATATCTCTTTTGCCAGATAAGTAATCTTCATTTAACAAAAAATATGTTTATTAATCAATGAAACGGTAGCCTTCCTCATAATTGTTTCAAAACATTCTTGAACCAATTATTTTCCTTTTCGCACTACACGACCAGATGCCTGACAAATGTTCCGAATACTAATATTTAAAACCTCTCTCCTATGGATGGAATTCATATCCGGCCTTCATATCCCTCCAAATAATAATTTTTTTTCTCTCTCCCTCTTGCTCTCAAGTTGGCCAATCCAGCACATAGCTCACATGCACTCTTTTTCTTCTTATTATTGTGGAGTCTTTGAAGACCAATAAAAATACCCCACTTCATTCCAAAAATATACCGTTCTTGATACAGAGCGATACCGCTCGGTAGGTATCGAACTCTATATCACTCGATACCGAACACTTAACCGGACGAGAGAACCATCCAATGCCCACACAGAATAAAAGCTCCTTCCCTCCCTTCATATTTTCATTAAACAACTCTTCTCTTTCTCATCCTATAAATATCCTCATACATCTCCCAACGCACAAGTACATCCACCTTATCCCTTCCCATCTCCTTATCTTATCATAGCCTAGCCTAGCTAGCCATGGCACTCAAATCTGCTCTCTTTCTCTTAGCCACTTTGCTTGTATTCGTCACAGTTAACGCCAGCCATGGCAACTGCCCAACACCATTGCCGCCTCCCCCACCTTGCCCACCTGGTTCTATCCCTAGCCCCCCATCAGGCGGTGGAAAGTGCCCCATTGATACCCTGAAGCTAGGCGTCTGCGCTAACGTGTTGGATGGGCTCATCAACATTGGCCTCGGCAAGCCACCGAAGAAGCCCTGCTGTAGCCTACTGAAAGGACTCGTAGACCTTGAAGCTGCAGTGTGTCTTTGCACAGCTCTTAGAGCAAATATCCTCGGAATTCACCTCTCTCCCTATTGATCTTAGCCTTCTCATCAACTTCTGTGGCAAGAGAGTTCCTAAGGGGTTTCAGTGCCCTTGATCAGTTCCAATCTGCTTGCTTTCCTGCGATGGCGATGGATTATTGTTGTTTCTTTTCCATTTTACTTCTTTTAGGGTTTGTGACTTTATGTTGATTGATATTGGTGTGTATTTGTGCTGTTATAGCTTGCTTGGAATAATGCCCAGTTGTTCTTTAGGACTTTAGCAGTTCTCTTTCTTTTTATATGTGATTTGGAGCTAATGAGATTAATTGTTCAAGTACTTAGTCACTTTCTTGTTATTTTATTATGGTCTTGGCTACAGGTTTCTGTGGGGAGAAGAGTTAAATGTAAATTCCTTCAGATGAGAAAAGAACACTGAAAGGCCAAGAACAAAGATGTAAATCTGTTGAGAAGATCATTTAGTAATTGTTTAAATAAAAATTAAGTATTGATTGAAAATACAGTAAGAATTTTTTATTTGATAATTTATTAGGATATGCAAATATTTAAAATAAATAAATTTTAAGGTAAATCAAAGTTTTCTGAATTATTTTAAAAATTTACTGAAAAATATGATATTTGAAACATTCTTTGTTTTAGATTTCACCCTCCTTAAATTTCTTCTAATAAGAGATGGAAGAGAACAACAACAATATCATCAAGCCTTTATCATATTATGTGGGGTTAATTGCATGAATCTTTTTTCTCCATTTGTGTCATGTTAAGAGTTTAAGTTACCATTTAAATCTAATAAAGAAAGGTAATTTCTAGTATTTTTTAACCAAGTATTTTTAGGCCTACCTCTACCTTTCTTAATAAAAGTCAAATCTAAAACATATACTTTTCTAACCGGTTCATCGGAAGGCCGCCATTTTATGTGACCAAACCATTTAAGGCGACTCTTTCTAATCTTATATTCACTGGAGCTACTCCAACCTTTTCACTTATATGCTCATTTCATGTCCTATTTCTAAAAATAAAGTCACTCATCCACTTGAGCATCCTCATCTCTACAACACTTAATTTAATATTTTGCTTCTCTTTTAATAGCCAGCATTATGCACCATAAAGCATTGCAGATCTAACCACCATCTTATGGAATTTGCTCTTAAGTTTGAGTGGGACTTTTTTATCACACAACAAGCCCCCCATGCATTCCTCCACTTCTCCGATCCATCAAACCTCTCAATAAATATATAGCGTCCATGGTAGAATTATCCAGCATGAATCCAAATTGATTTTGAGAAACATTAGTATCACGTCGCAATCTATACTTAATAACTCTCTCCTATAATTTTAAAGTTGAATAACTTGAGAATACTTTGTTTGCAAGATTTCAGCCTTTAAGTCAAGATTTAGAACATGGAGAAGAACGGAAGTTGAAATGGTTGAATATAATGTGGTAAGATTTTGATCTATCAGTTGTTATGTATTATAAATTGGGTTCAGAATTGGATATTTCATAACATAAATAGAATACTTAATTAGATGGAAACTGAGAAGCAGCATTGGTTATATATAATGCAGTGTACCTAAATAGTTTGAGAATTTGTGATGAGCTCCAAATGTAGTTGCTGTTGGAGAGGAGATTATTAGGAATTTCAGTGATTGAGAAATAGAAATTCTTGAAGATTCCCCATCCGCTGGTATGTGTGGAAGTAGAATGCGACATGACCAACTGAGAGGAGAGAATAGTTATGCCTTGTCTTGCTCTGATACTCCGAACAGTTGCACAGTTCTGTTTTTTTTTTTTTTTTCTGTTTAATACAACACGACTCACAAATGCAGTACTGTACTAGAAAGAAAGCATACTAGCTAGATAAGAAGATTATGTATGGAGATTTAATATATTAGAGAATCATAAATGAAATACATTAAGCAAACCATTGGGTAGCAATAATGAATTGGTATATATATGTGCCCCAGTACCAGTGGTTTTGGATTTTCTTTGCTTTGCCCTCTTGAATCCTTGATCGTTCCGCCTTCGCCTCGTCGAATGGCAGCTAGTCAAATGAGGTTGATTGAACCTGAATTTTTTAACGGAAAATCTAATTCTAGATCTTTTCTTGATGCCCTCTCGGGGGCTTCGTATTCGATGCCGTTTGCAGACCTTAAAACATCTACTTTTAGAGGGGTTGCATTCTCTTTAGATTTCGGAGGAAGAGGTGTTATCTCTTGTTGCCCCTTGTTTGTTTTTTCTTTAGCCAGAAATTTCTCTAATGGCAGGCCTTCTTTGGATACGATAAGGAAATTCTTTTTTAACCTAAAATTGTTCGGTGAGTTTTCCCATATTGTTGGATCCCTAGCATGTCTTGATAAAATTGAATAGTGATATGGATTCTTGTAAAGTTTTTGCTCACCATTCATACTTTTTAGTAACCGATTCATGAAATTAACTAAGTGGTGGTCATTTTTTAATATTATTGAGGAATCCGCCATTGTTCATGTTTGGTTATCTTTCTCGAACCTTTGCCCGCATTTATTCGCACCCCATATCCTCCGCGGGATTGGTTTTCTTTTTGGTCGTTCCATTTGTATTGATACTGCCACCGCACTTGGCTCTCGTCCGTTGGTTGCTAGTGTTGGTGGACCTTGACATTACAAAATGGTATCATGATAGTGCTTGGATTGGTCCTGCAAAATTTGATTATATTCAAAGTATTTTGATGGATGATTTTCCATTCTTTAGTAAGCTTTATAAATCTTTAGGCCATTCTAAAAAAGAATGTGTTAGTCATCATCCCCACTTCGTTAAGGAACCTGTTAGTATATCACTACAAGAAAAATGTTAATTTTTTAGGAAATTTTTGGAAGAAATAAATATGTTAAAAATTCTAGTTGATTTCCGACAAAATGTTTCCGACAAATTTTCTTGCAATTTTTAAATTTTCCAGTAAAATAATTTTTATAAACATTTTAAATTTTTTGTTTTATTAAATTATATCAGTTAAATTGAATATTGTTAAACTTAAATTATTAAAAAGCTTTAATAATTATTATTGTGTTAATTTAAGTAATTAAAATTAATTAATTAGATAATCTAATAAATATTATTAAATAGATTAAATAATATGAAAATATTATGCATTAAAATTAATTTTTAAGAAAATATAATTTAAATAAAAAATGCAGCTTAAATAGCATTTTATGAAGCGTAACTCATTGGATAGAGCTGGTTTAAAGTGGGCGGGGTTTGAACCTTGCGCAACATAGGCGAGGGATCGCGCAAGCTGGTTTGCTGGCAGGCCTGGTTCAAGAGCTAGCAGGTTCACTGGTAGGCCTAGTTCACAAGCCCACAGAGTGCATGCGGGTTCACAGGCCTACGGTGATAGCAGGCAGGCCTGGTTCACAGTAGAGTGAGGGTTGTAGGCCTGATTTACGGGGCAAGCAGCTCGCTCGCTCGGGCTAATTTATAATTTTTTTAAAAAAATTTTCCCTAAGCAGTTTCCGGCTGAAAATTCACTGAAATTTTTTTTCGTCGGTGTTTGTTTTTCACCGCATGACTTACTGTAGGAAATCTGCTATAAATATAAATTGCTGACGGATTTATTCATTTTATGGAGGAAATGGCCACAAAAAATGGGCATCGGAAAATGTCATTTTTCTGTAGTGTATTGCCATTCCTAGGGATATGGTTGCCAAAGAAATAAATTGTTTATAAGATCCTATTATTGATACTCTTTCCCCATATAAACCTCCTCGTGTTGTTAATAATGTGGATACTACTGGTACGCTCGACTCTTCTACTCTTGCCCCTATTATTAGAGTAGATGAGAATATACTTACGAACAAATATTGTTAATGTTGTTAGAGTGGATGTGAATGTGACTGATGATAATGTTTCTTTAGCTGTTGGTAAAAAAAAATGGTGATAATCTTGACATTATGGCTGCATATCATATGTTGAATAATGTCGCTCTTACTTCCAATTGCTTAGCTAATTATCGTGCTTCTTATCCTATTTTTAGTTCCTATGTGGTCGCTAGTGGTGATGTTGTGCTGTCTAAATATGGGTCTCATCACATTGCTATTTTTTTATGTTATTAATGGTATATATGTTCACATTACTATGCGTTTAATTGTGCATTCTAATGTGAATCATCTTGACCATTTTGGCTGGTTAATCCCTACAATATGTCAGTTATTAGAGATTATGGGGAGGCTATTGAGGATGTTAGTATTGGTTCTCATGAAGATTATGACATAAATGTGGTGTAAGTTGATAATGATGCTTTGCAAAAGTTGTTGGCAAGAAAAATAAAAATAAAAAGGTGGTGCAAGATTTTAAGCTTTTTGAAGGTAGACCTAGAAGATCTAAAACTCATTATAAATTCTACTGCTAATAGTGGTTTGTGTTCTACAGCTGTTTGGCTGCGGTTGCTTTGCCAGGTGAGGTGTTAGTTGAGGTATTTGGTGGGTTGCTGCTAGTTGATTCTCAGGTTGGCTATTTAGGACGTTCTTTTTGGGGCTTGACTATGGTGTTCTGTTTGGGGTTTGGATGTGGTCCTTTGGGCTGGGGTGTGGTTGCTCAGCTTTGAGTTTTCTGCTAGCTATTTGGTTTGGGTTATGCCTGTTTCTTTTAGGGTTGGCTCTGCTTGTTTATTTTCTTTTATTCAAACTAATAATTTTTTGTTGAAGTTGTTTTATCTTCCAGATGCTCATGCAGAACCTTATGTTTACTTTAGTTGTGTTACTGCTCTTCTTATGGGAGTCTCTGGTTCACTCCTCGTTGGTTTTCTAGTTTTCTTATGTTTGTTGTATGTTGTGTTAGTTGGATCATATGCTCATTAGGTTTTACTTCAAATGCTATATTTTTAGAGAGCTCTTGATCCATTAAGAACTTGTATCATTCTATTTCTATTAATGTGTAGACCCCTTCATGAATTTTAACCTATATATATATATATATATATATATATATCTTGATCGGAAACAAATCTCGAGGCAAAAATCAAGTTGGAAACTTCAAAAATTAAATCTGGGATCATTTGAACTCTGATTTAAACAAACTTACAGTCGAACTGAGCATCTAGGAAATACGAACTCAATGACACCAAACTCAACTTCTCTATCTTTATATATATATATATATATATATATATATATATATATATATATATATATATAGAGAGAGAGAGAGAGAGAGAGAGAGAGAGAGAGAGAGAGAGAGAGAGAGAGAGAGAGAGAGAGAGAGAGAGAGTAGCAACAGGAAATATACCACAATGGTAAGGTATGTAAGGATAAGAAGGTTTATTAAAAAGTAGAAGCTACAATTAAATGCAGAGAAGAAGGTGACTGCTCCAAATGGAAAGGTGATTACATAGAATAATTCCCTACCAACCTATATTAATTCCTATCTAGCTCACATCAATTAATCAGCGAGCGAAGCTGGAGTTCTGCAAGTTCTGAAACTTTTTTGTGCAAATAGTTATGTAGGCTTTCTCGATGGCTCTTCTGCCCTACCGAAAATAACTTAATCCCAATTATAACCTCTGGAAGGCAAACAACTTTGCGCTAAAAGCAAGCGGATATTTTCCCAAAGCAAAGGCTACACATAATCACATCGCCGACCACTCTCATAACCCTCCAAAACCCGAACTTGTCCTTCCCTCCTTTTGCCAGCTAAATCCTACTTTCATCACCACCAATCTCACATGCATGGCTTTCTTTCAACATACTGCATTGTCATGAATTATTATAGAAAGAAAGTTAGCAGCAAAACATGATCATTTTAATTTAATGAATATTTTTACAATAATCTCATTTATTTTGAGTGGCTTCACTCTTACGAGTATATGCATGAAAATGTTGGAGTAGCTCTAGTGTCGTCAAATAGGATTAGATAGAGTTCTTAGATGGTACATAAAACGTCGGCCTTCCGATGACCCAATTAAGAGAGTAGATGTATTAGATTTTACCTATGTTAAGAAAGTCAGAGGTAGATCTAAAATGACTTGATTACAAAATATTAAAAATGATATTTTTTAATTAAATTTAAATGAGAATTTGACTCTTAATAAAATATGATGGAGAAAGATGATTTATATATATAACGTAGTGGAATAAAAGCTTAATATTGTTGTTATTTTAAGCACAATTATTTTAAGACAAATATAATCTAAAATTAATCAATTAAATTTTCTCCAATATTTATTGTAAAATCAATTTAATGATAATAAAAAATTTGTTATAATCAAATAAATATAAAATTTTTTCATTATTATTTTATTATAATATATATCATCTTAGCTAGCTTTCTCTATATTTATCAATTTGTTAAAACAACCAAAGTTCTTTCAATAAAGCCATTCATTTTTTTTTTTCTTCTTCATATTTATGTATAAAATTTAAAGGAGAGAGCTCTTAGGACGATTGAAAAATTTTAATATTAAACCAAGCTAAATAAGGCTTTTGGTAAAAAATTAATCCAACCATCTCAGCATTTCTCTCTCTATGAGCGCATAATAACAAGTGAATAGTTCATAGTTTATTTAGCAATACAGATGATTTTTAAAATGCTATGGCAAAAGGATATAAATCATATTTTCATAATAAAGAAAAACAGATAAACAAACCCTCATAGGCTCTCCCTTCTATATAAACTCCACATCTCTTTTACCTAAGCTCATTCCTCTCCAAGCTACTTACTCATCATAAGCTAGCTAGTAAGCTAATAAGCATCATTTATCAATCTATGGCATCATTGAAGAAAACAGCCATGGCTGCCATCTTCCTCTCCTTCTTCGCCATGGCTAGTTCTTACAAGACTTACTCAGCTACCTGTCCATTTACTCCTCCGCCGCCACCATCGACTCCATCAACCCCACCGAGCCCGCCGGGTTGCGGCAATATTCCCCCGGCGCCTCGAAGAAGATGCCCACGCGATGCACTCAAACTGGGCGTATGTGCCAATGTGTTAGGCCTCATCAACCTCAGACTTGGCAATCCAGCTATAACGCCATGTTGCACTCTCATTCAGGGTCTTGCCAACTTGGAGGCAGCAATCTGTCTCTGCACCGCACTTAAGGCTAATATTCTTGGAATCAACCTTAATCTCCCTATCAATCTAAGCCTTCTCCTCAATTACTGTGGAAGGAACGTTCCCTCTGGGTTTCAGTGTGCTTAGTTTAATTACTTTAATTTTCTACGTACGTAAGTGTTGCATGTGCATGCATTCATGACTTCATAAGTGATAGTCTGCTCCCTTTGAAATGACAGCGGGGAATTCTCTCTTTCAGCAGAAAAAAAAAAAGTTTGCTCTCATATCGTCTAGAATTCATGTCAGTGTTCTTTGAATTCAAGCGTGATCAGAGATGTTTTTGATTGTTAAGGAGTTCGAAACCTAGCAATTAATTGTTGGGTGAATTTAGTATGTGGTGTTTTTTTTTTTTTTTCAGTGTGTTGGGAATATGAGATGAAATTTCTTTTGGATTATAGAGCTTCTATTCTAGTTTGATATGTTTGATATGGACGAAATTATATAAAAAATAATGTTTATTTTTACGTAAAATTATGATTGTTCACACATATTTGTTGAGTAAGTTTGATTTACTCTGATTAAGATTTCGTTTGGGACGATTTTTTAATGCTTCTTAAAACAGTTTTTTAGTACACAAAATTTAATTTTTATACTAAAAAGTTATTTTCAGAAGCAAAAAAAAAGCCATCCCAAACAAAGCCTAAGTTATTCAATGAAATTTTTCGAGATCTCTCTAAAATTACTCGCCCTCTTTTCGAACTTACTCATAAAAACCATTTTTATTAAGATTATAGAAGTTCTAAATTTTAATTATAATGATGATTTCAATTTTATATAATATAGAAAAAAAAAAAAAACTAGCAAGCTCAACATAGAATTATATGATTTTTGCAAGAAATAAAAAATTTAGGGAAATGATCCTCATATTTCCGTATATATTCGTGCATTTCTATAGGGATTAGCGGGCCCCATACACTTATAGTTAATGCAGCTCGATCACATTGATTGTTTCACGGGCAACTCTAACATAGAATATTATTAAATCATCTTTTTTTGTGAACTATATATGAACAGCATATTCCCCAAAAAAATATATGAACAGCATTCTTTTTTTTTTTTAATGTATTTATTTTTATTGTTTTAAATATAATTATAGATTAATTCATATTACAAAGCAAACTATTTTTAATTCTGAGGTATGAATCATGATTAAAATTTGAGATAATAATGTTTTTATTTAAATATAAATGTATTAAAATTTTACTATAATAATAATAATAATAATTTTTTATCCCATTATATGAGATCAAATACATGAATATTTTTTCTTTATTGTGCATTGTTAAATTCAGGCTATTTTTAAACCGCTAAGAAATATTTTTTAACGAATGCTAATCACGACAATCGTGTAGAGGTTTTGAAATTATGCAAGTATTTTTGTTGTGGTTAAAATTAACGTAATAAAGCTTAATTTAAGTGAAGCGATAATTATTATTTTTACGATATTTATAAAAATAATAAAAAGTTATATGTTGAAAATTTTAATTTTAAAATACTGTAGGAATTTGATTTAAAAATGGAACCAAAATAGGTCATATATCTTGTCAAGCTATGATTTGTCGTCCGACAAAAATAACTGTAGCATATGGAGATTGATGGGTTAAGTCAGCAGCATGAAGCCAACCAAATGGATGGCTCAGCAAATTTAAAATATTTTTGAATTTTAATTTTAATAAATTTATGATCTAAGCAGTACAATTTGATTGAAGAATATTTTTAGTACATTTAGGTCCACCAAGTTAAACTAATATAGACATCATATATACAAGATTCGAATCTAAAATCTCTTAATTGATAATTATAGCTCTCAAACAATTGAACAAAGCGAGTTGAGAGATCAAAGAAATTTAATTATACAAAGAATGTTTAGATCCAACTTTAAATGATCATAAATTAATCATTTAAGAGTTTAATTATAATTTTTTCATGTGAATTTCAGTGTTAAATATCTTTCAAATTTTATATGCTTATAGTTTAAATGATAGTTTTTCAATTAAATAGTTAAATACTTAAATCTAACAAGTTTAAGATCATTTTATTTTGAGTTTCTTAATGTATTGAGATGCCCAAAAAATATAAAATGATTAAACGAAGCATTTCTAGATGATCTATTGAGCATTTATGAATCATGAAGAAATGTCTATAATGTTTATTTGAAAAAAAATATTAGTGATATTTCTACTTATTCATTAAAGAGATTTCACTAACAAGAATCTAACATTCATAGCAAATTCCACAACTCTACCTATTATTGCTGAATGATGCCCATCAACCGACTTTGACATCCTTTCCTTAAACAAAATAGATGCTAGTCATCGTCATTGCTTGACACCATTCATTGATGTTCAATTACTATATTCACCATTCACCCCCAATTCAATATCTCCACCACCTAACGCTCATAAACCATCAATGTCTTATGGTTTTCTTCTTTGTCACTTGATTTTCTCTCTTATTAGCATAACTATCAAACAAATAGCCAAACATCATCTAACTTTTGGCATTCCTAATCAATCATTACATAATGTGTAATAACCGAGGATACAAGAGCAGGTCTACATGTGTTCACTCTAGTCGGATCTTGTAAAATTTTTAAGTTTGTTTTTGTCTCTATTAATTTCTACGTATGTGAAATCATATTTCGATTTCATTTCAGACTAAATGTATTACATGTATTTGTAGATTGAACTTAGAATAAGGATTGATAATATATTTTTATCATCTATTTTGCAATAAGAGCAATGAAAGAAGGAATTCCTTAGCAAGCTAGCATTGAAGAGAATTAGCAAGTAATTTGATTTTTTTATTCTATATTTTTTGAACTTATTCCACTAAAAGAAGAAAAAAAAAAGGATGATAAGAGTATTAAAGGCAGTTTCATTGGTTGTAGTAAGGAAATCAAGGATTATTAACTATGATACTATTTAAAAAAATAATAATTATAAGTCAAGATGTGATATTTACTAAAAATTATGTTTGTAATTGAAGTGATTACTAGTCTCATTTCAAATGTGCCAAGAAAAAAAATTCTTCATGATTACCTCATCATGATGCATCTAGAAGCTAGTTTAGTTCTTACAAAAGTTTTATATGTGAATATTTTAATGTATGATGATTATTTGTAGTTTAATAATATGTATTTGAGCATTTATATTATTATATGAGTATTTTTGTCAATGATTTTGTAATTTTATGCTTTATATAGTGAGCCATTTATCATGTTATGACTCATATAGAGATTTCATGATACATAATTTGAAAGTAATTATTGTATATATGATATGCATGATAATGATGATATATATGAAAATAATGATAATGATTAACATTTTAGTGACAAATTCATATTTTGAGGCAAGATAATGTATTTTTTTGTCTCTCCCTCTTATATATATATATAACAAGCCTCTTATAATTCTAAACATTTGATTATCGAATGAAGAATTATTTCTTGAATTGTATACTCATCTTGCTTTCTCTTTATCTATGTAAAGAATTTTTTAAGTGCAAGTGAAATGGACATTGGAAACGGACTTGCAAAAAGAAAAATCACAATCAAAACGAAGTATTGATCCTGAAAGTAATCGTCACTATATATCATCTATTACATTAATGGTTAGCATGATTTTCACAATACAAATTTTATTTTCAATATACTTTCGCTATCGTTTCTTCTTCTTCTTCATAGTATCTTCTTGTCTAATTTCTCACTCTTATTTTTTGTATAAAACCGTCAAACATGTCGTCTTTATTCGAACTAATAGCAAGTCATAACACACTTAATTTAAAGTTGAATCTTTTCTTTTAATACAAAAATCCCCGACTTGTTAACTTTATTAAATGCTGGCAAATCTCTAAAGTTATTCTTTATTTGGGATAGCTTTCGTGCTGCTTTATAAAATAACTTTTTGATACAAAAACTATTTGGAAAAAAATTGTATTAAAAAACCGATTTAAAAATCAATAAGAAAGCTGTCTCAAACAAAGCCTTAATTTCCCATCTCTTCTTTCAAAATGTCAGAAGTCTCGCACATTTCGGCAATTCTTGTAAAATTTTTGGCCTTGTAATAGGCCTAAATGTTTCAAAGATAAAATTACAAAATAAGGAATGATGAAATGAACAAAGAGATGCATGTAATATATTGAAAGGAACCATTGATGAAAGTTGAAAGAACTGTTTCCAGATAGAGAAGCTATTCTACTAAAATGGATCAACAAATCTAAATTCAATCCTGAAGAGACTCTCCAAAGAGATCAATCTTGATTGGTTGTAAAAGATAAATGATACCATAAGAACTATTATGGCTTTAATTACTAAAAAAATATGAAAGTATTTCAATCAGATAAACATATTATTTTTGTAAATGAAGAGCTTAAGGAGGAGTTTGTCAAACATTAATGACACAATCATGTGGCGAAAAGCATGGCTGGAGCACAAAGTCGATCTGCAAGTTATAAAAGACATTAAATGAGCATAAGCAAACATCAAGATCATGACATAGCATAATTGATAAGTATTTTATTGCAAATAACTTCAAAAAGAAGTGCTTATGAACTCAAGCTTTTCATTAGAAGTCAAGATGGTGAAATCACGATTGTTTGCTCATATGTGGATGATACAGCGTATAAACTAATTTCTTTTATAAATATTGAATGACTATAGAGAAAGCACGAAGAGTCACTTTGAAATATCATATTTAAGATATGTTTGGGACATCGTTCTCACTGTTTTACCTTTCAGACTGTAATTACCGTTCTACTTGACTACTACTATTTTGCTACTTAGAAATTTTTGTAGTAATCAGGTACTTTTACAACTAGAATTACTAATGTATGATAGTTTTATGAAAACAACTATTTGATTTTAAAAAAAAAAAAACATATTTATAATATCTCGAATAAGTTTACAACAGCATCAAAATTATCTTTATAATATATTGTAGCCGTTCTAAACAGACCCTTGAACTTGCTATCATGGTATTCATTTCATTCAAGATTTGAAGACAATCTTTATTTATCAAGAAAAAAAAATTTTTAATTTTACTCTATTTTTTTCATAAAGTAAGGCATCAAAATATTTGATTGGAAGTCATGCAAAATTTATGCAAAATTAAACCGACATCATTTGAGCGCAGCACATTCCAGTAAGAGAAGTTTAAGAAAAGTTAGAAAAAATAAAATAAATGGTCATATAAATTCACTATGTTATAATGTATCTGGGCAGCATATAATATCACCAGGTCATTGAGGATATAGTACACAGCTCATCTTAATCTATTGATTGAGAGCTTTGACTTTCAACTAAAAAGTCTTTAAGTTCGAATATTATGCATATCATCATTGGCTGGAATGAATAGGGTTGAGCTATTATACTGGCTCTTTTGGACTGCGGAGGTTTATTCATGACTGGACTGTTTTGTTTACCTGGATGGCCTGCTTAGGCAATCGGGTAATATGGTTTTGAAGGGCAATGATGAATGCAACATTATATCTATCCCCTTGGATGGTCTCTTCGGCAACCAGGGGACCCAATAATCCGTTTGGATGAATTTTGACGCATGGGCGTTTAACTTGAGTGTTGCAACCTGAGCCCTTTTTATTATTCACTTTTCATTTTTGCACCCTTTATTGTATGTATTTTTTGGTTTTTTTGCAGCTTTAAGCTGATAGTTTGTTCCTGCTCTCTTTTATTCTGCAGCCTTTTTGTTGCTGATAAGGTTTTGTTGACAGCCACTGGTAGGCTGTGGTGGCTGCCAATTTTTTTCTGTAACTTTTTTTACATTATATGAAATTGGCTCTGGCCCCAAATATTTCCAAAATATATATATATATATATATTATGCATATGATGTATGTGTAAATTTATCTAAATGTAAAAAAAAAAAAAATCGAGCATACAGTGACAGCTTAGCGAACAGAGGATGGGCGTACTTTGTAGGCTAGCCCATAATTTCTGCAGTGCAGGCACTGAAATATATGATTGCGAGGCCCACAGAATGCCAAATTAAACAATCCGTGACCTGCCGGGCCCACATTGCCAGCCCACCACATCACGTCTTCGCTCGGATGACTAGGATAGGCGCGCTGAACGAAAAAAGATCTATCATCCTGTACACTAAACACGCTACACAGTGACCAACTTTTAGCCACATGAAGAAAGTTTTGCATTATTGGGCATATACATAATATAAATTAATAAGAATATCAGAAAAGCTTCACCCTCATTAGTGAGAGGGCTGTTTGTTTGAATAAATTATTACATAGAAGATGATGTGCATTACTGTTGTTATAGATGGAAAATGAAGTCAGCTGGTATTTTGTGTTTATGTCAATGACATGGATCAACTTTATGGGAGATGCATGCATCTGTAGTGGAGTGATAATAGTTAGATTATTGTAGTGGATAAATTGTGGTTGAAAGACTATATAGTCCAATAGCGGTGGTCAGATAATCATATTTGAGCAATAATAATTGGGAGATCATAATGAGGTGATTATGGGCAAATGAATGTAGTTGAGCAATGGTCTTCGGGCGACAGTGATCACCAGATAGTAGTCAAACAACAATGATAGTAAAATCGTAATAAGATGATGTTGATTGGAGGACTAATGTCGGGCTACAATGGTTAAAGAGCCACGATAATCAAAGGATCATAATTAGAAAATTGAAATAGTGCAATGGTTGTTGGACTGTTGCAGTGAGTACTTTACCTTTAAAGATAGGATACGAAATGAGCATATATGTAAAAAGGTTGGGGTAGCTCTAGTGGAAGATAAGATTAGAGAGAGTCGTCTTAGATGGTTTGGCCGCATTAAACAAAGGCCTTTCGATGACCCGGTTAGGAAAGTTGAGGTATTAGATTTGACTTATGTTAAAAAAGGTAGATGTAGAACTAAAAAAATTTGGTTAGAAAATATTAGAAATGATATTTCTTTGTTAAATTTAAATGAAAATTTGACATTTAACAATACACAATAGTGAAAAAGGATTCATGTAGCCGACTCCACGCAGTGGGACAAAGGCTTGTTGTTGTTGTTGTCATTATTGTTGTGGGCAACAATAGTTTGATGGTGGTTGTCCATTGGTGGTAGTTCATCAACATTGGCTGAATGATGATAATCATACTACAATGGTTCGACGACTAAGCTTTCTTCATTTCTAAATCAAGGTTCAAGCTCAAGCATCATCTTTAATCCCCCATTTATATAGAGAGTGGAGATCCATTTATAAATTTTAAAAGTGACACTTTTCATAAATAAAGCTAAAATATTAAAAACTCCATCCAATGACCTATATTGGCCCGCTTTAGCATATATATCATTCTTTTAACATTTAGATGCCTCAAGGGTATCAAAATTAAGCAATATTTCGCTCATTAGATTATTCTTATCAAGATGCTCCTTTCACTATAAGCATGGAGAATTTGAAGAATGTTTAATCCTCAATTTAATGTATAAAAATGTTCAATTATGTTTCAAGCATTTGATTCATGCTCAATTGTATGCAGACGGGATCACTTTTGGTATTAATGATTTTATCTCAATGATACATCCAATTCAACTATAAATTTGTTGAAATCGGAGTTCAAATGATCCTGAATGTAGTTTAAAAATTTATCTTTAGAATATTTCCTCCTAAATTATGCTTGATCATGTAAATTATTGGATAACTTTTTATGGGCAATGCTAAATTCCTCTAATTTGGTCAAGTATTTCTTATTTTTTTCGTCTCACAAATCACTAAAGGAAGATCATCTATTATAGGCAAAAAAAATTGGCAAAATTTGGGCCTTTCTGGCATATTTCAAGATTTACAGAGGCTTTTCGGCAAAATTTTTCATGTCAATTTTAGTTGCGCAGGAAACATAATTCGACGGTAATTCTTTAATTGGAAAAATTTTCCAACAAATTTCTGATGGCCTGCCACCGATAATTTCTGGCAGTCAAACCATCGAAAGTTTTCCAATGGTTTTTGCTGTCAGTTCTTGAATCGTTGTCATATCGAAGTTATCCGGTAGTTTTGGCCGTCGGAAGGCCACAAAAAACTTATAGGATGGGCAAACAAAAACAAAAATATGACAGCCCCTTATTAGTCCACAAGCATATTCCACAATCAAAACCTACAGCAGTTAATGAATGAATACACAATAGAATTCATCCTCATACAATATTGACGCTCAAAACATACAAAAACAATTTAAAATATAAGTTTAACAACAACAAAACACAATCATTTAAAATAAATGACTTCAAAATATTTAAATTGTTAAGATAAGTATTCCAAACAATTAAAATAACATTAAATTATTCAAAATACAATAGTATGATCTCCACCAATAAAATACAATAACTTAAACATTAAAATGTCTAATCATCTTTCGTCTCCTCGCTCCCGTCTGATTCATGCTCAGACTGCTTGTAATAACCAATATAATGACTTTCTCATTTTTTTTGAAGTCATTATAACTCTAAATCGCAAACCGTCTTCGCTATAGTATTTTGATTTGATATTTTATATGAATTATTTATTGATAGATGATATTAGATAGCTATGGTGTTGTTTATTAAATGATAAATGAATAATTCTTCTAATTTAGATTATGGGACATCACACTACTGATCATTTTTATTTCCTTCTTGTCTTAAGATATGACTGTAGCTCCACCTGCATCTCAGTTTGTTGTGTCAATATGTTGACCTATATCTATTTCATATCCTCCGTCTCTTTGTTGAGAGAAGCAACACTCTGACTGATGATATCATCAACTGCACTATTACCAAAATATGCTGAGGTGGATGTATTGCTCTCATATGCATACGCCTGCTAACCTAATCCATAAACCCTCCCCTTCTGTCTCCCTTCACAACCTCTGACCACATATGGCACTCAGAGTATTATGTTGATCCTGAAGATGACCCCTTAACAGTAGACATCGAACCCCCTCGAAGTTGTACAAAATCATCTTATCTCTCTCTCTCTCTCTCTCTCTCTCTCTAACTTTGTTTCTCTACCTCACTCTTGCTCTCTCTCTCTCTCTCTCTCTCTCTCTCTCTCTCTCTCTCTCTCTCTCTCTCTCTCTCTTTGTGAGAACTCGTTCCTTTGTTTGCCTTCCAAGATCTGATTTTCCTCCCAGGATCGTCCGGGACGATTTTGGATTGTCCTGGGACGATCAGTGCATGGCAAAAGTCAGTGAGCAAGGGTTTTTATCGTCCAAGGAAATTAATTATCGTCCTGAGATATCGTCCTGGACGATTGGATTTTGTTCATATCGTCATGGACGATGTGGCGATCGGCCGGGCCGATCAGGTTTGTTTTAAAAGAAAATCAGCTCGATTTGATGAGAGAAAAATCATTTTTATAAAAAAAAAAATATATGAGGAGAGAGAAGGAGAAGGAAAGCAAAGGAAAAGCTGAATTTCGAATTTCGGAGGCCGCGGAGCGCTTTTTGTCCGTCGCCGCTGTTGGGAGAAGTGTTTATCTCGCAGTAAGGACTCCGAACCCTATTTCTGTTTTCGAATATGTTGAGTTTTGATAATTTTGTGCTCAGATTTGTGTTTTCGTTACCAAAAAACGCGCACCATTTTGTATTGACGAAAGTTTCACCGCACAACTTTTGGTATGTTATTGATATAATATTTCTGCACGTTTTGATTATTTTCTGGAGAATTTCGACCGGTTAGTTTTGATTCAGCGGTGTTTTATGTTGACTGTAAATTTATATGATGTCGGAATTTGTTTGAGCAGTAGAATAAAAGTCTTATATTGTTGTTGTGCACGTTCTGTATTAATTTGGTAATTTCTGATTTTAGGAATTTTTGTGTAAATTCCGTATACTGCCGTTATGCCGTTGGATTTTCGTATGATTTCCGATTTTCTAAAATTGATGATTTGAATGCATACGAATGTGACTATCTGATTATTGTTACTGAAAGACAAGTGAAGACTGGTTGAACCGTTGGTTGGAGATCGACTTGACCTGTACAGGATGGTGGGCCGACGGGCTTTCCTTTAAAAAGGGTTTGATGTTATCCTCTATTGATCATTGATATAACGATTGGGAGTCATAAGGAGATTACTATGCCGACGGGCACAGAGTGGCGACTCTTATTGAACAAACGGATAGATATCTACAACAGCATTATGAATTTCTACAACAGCATTATGGATTATCGACTTGAAAAATGCCTTAATAGCCAGCGATATACTTGTTCAGTAAGACTATTGTATGGAATTGTATGTGTGCGGTTTTGGCTTGTTGATCTTGTTTTGGATTTATAGAGTTATGGACATCGATAGATTTCATCGACGGATTTATTGTAATGAATTGATTTATTGCTATCGATTATGGATTTGCTGACGGAGTGCCGGGTTTACTGTTATTGTACGATTTCATTGATATTCGCATTATGTCACTGAGCTGATACTGATACTGTTATGGATTGATATGGAGACTGTAGGGATGCATGGATATCGACATCGACATTGATTGATTATATTGATTCAGGGATACTATTGATAATACTATTGATCCACTGATACATTGATTCATAGTATCGATCATTGATTGATTGAT
Organism: Dendrobium officinale; assembly: GCA_019514585.1. NCBI lineage: Eukaryota > Viridiplantae > Streptophyta > Magnoliopsida > Asparagales > Orchidaceae > Dendrobium > Dendrobium officinale. The sequence continues at coordinate 89,740,331 of CM033683.1, forward strand.
TGGGTTGATTACTTATATTTATTGATTTAATTGTTGTATATGATTTCATTGCATTGATTGATTTCAATTGTATTTGCCGATTATATTGATTTAATTTCAACTGCTCTTACGATGTATTGATTTGATCGTTTTATGGGATTCTATGCCAATGGATATTATTGACTGGAAGTAATTGCTTTACTGAGTTGATTGATGCGATTTCACTATTGTAGCATCATTCGTTGTCGTCATTGGATTGTTATCGTTATGGATATGGATACATACGCTGCCGTACTGACAGGGAGCAAGTGATATTGAACAACTGATTGATTTGCAAGTGTATGTTCTGATACGATTCTACTCTATTGATTTGACTGATGTTATAGACTGATACGATAGATAAGACGGCTAGACGACTATATTGATGTAACTGATGTTATCGACTGCTATGATAGATACTGTAGAGATTTGATGCACGCATTGATTTCTTGAGCTTTATGGATTTCCTACTGTTCACTGATTTTATTGATTTCTATTCTGTATTAATTTTCGTATCTGCATCGACTCGTTGATCATGTGCGACTGATTGATTTGACTTGATTTGATTGACATGCATATTGCTTCTATCGTGCTTTGATTTCAGTTGTAGGTTTTGGTGACCTGCTGGGCTATTTAAGCTCATTATATATGGTTAATATTTTCAGGTGCAAAGCCTCCCACGTGAAGCTTCTTCGGTTACTAGTGTAGTTTTGTTTTTTGTAGCCTTTGGCAGGCATTTGTTTTTTGTAGCCGAATGGCTATTATATATATTCTTTTGGACGCTCCTTTTGACTGTGTATATGTTGAAATGTGAATTATAGTAGTTGCTGTATTTCTTTTATTTAATGTAATTATCTCTGGATGTCTGTATTGATCCGAACAAGAAAGGGACGAAAAAGAAGAATGTCAGATGAATCATTTCACTATTGATATCTGGGACGTTACACTCTTACTCTTTCTTGAACTCTCCCCTCTCCTATTTCTTTGTGTCTCTTTCACTCTATCTTCCTTTATCTATATTCCACATGCTCATGCACTATCTCTCTTTCTCTCTCTCTCTCTCTCTCTCAAATGCTAGCTCTCTGACTTTATATCTCAATTTGAATAAAGATTTTATCAAACTTACGACCAAACTAAATGCCTTAAAAGGAACAAACTCATGAGCATCGAAATCGATCCTTAAATGTCTATCAAAAATTTCTTAAATAAACCCTAAACTTAACCCTAAAAAATTTGGCGATGGTGTATCAAAATAAATGAACATAAAGCTATTTATATGTGAAATCATAAACCCTAAAACTAGATCTATGAAGTTATATAATATTGAGTGAAAAAACTCTATAAGATAGGTATAAAAAAATTTTCTAACGGCTCAAATTGCACAAAAAAGAAATGGAGTGAAGAGGATGAGTTTTATCTCGAAAATATTGAAGAAACAGAGAGAAATGAGCCAAAAAAGACTTGGATTGACGGTTGGGGGAAAAGAAGCTGTTAGCTTTGACTCTTGCCAGAATGCGTGAAAATGAGAGAGAGGGACACACTGGGAAGAAATAGGTCCTTTTCCGACGAATTTTCAGGCGGAAATTCCGTCGGAAAATTTCACTTAAAACCAACGGGAAATGAGACGAAAAATACGACAGATCCAGTGAACACCGCTGGAATGTCCGACAGTCTAAAACCACTGGAATTTCAGGAGGTTTCAGACTGCCGGAAATTCCGTCGGTATCCCATGATTTTTCTGTAGTGAATAAAGTTCTATAAGATAAATTATCTAATGTGAATTGAAAAAATTATGACGTAAATATTATTATTTTTTGACATATATGAAAATCACACCATTGATTTGCTTTACAACGTAAGATTTATATGCCAAGATCAAAAAATCGACTCCTATCTATTACCCTCTAATTTAAAAAATTACATAGCATGCCACTAGAGCTAAAGCTTTCTCATAAATAAGCTGAAGCATAAAATTGCAGAAAAAAGTGGCATAACTGCATTATCAAAAAGATTGTTAAAGATACGCAAAAAGATAAAGATGAATTGAAATTAACCAAACCTCCAGAGTGTCAAGACGGCTCTGTTGATGGTTGGAGGGACACTACAGCAGGCGGTGAGTAACCAGATATTCTTTGATGGTGTAGAACCAATTCAATTGATTCAGCAATATGCACATCATTTGAGATTTGCCGAGCAAAGGATTTCATCTGATTTTGAGAACTAGAAACAAATAATAGTGCTCGACAAGTTGGACAAGAGTACGCCTCAGTCCAGCCCTGATCAAGCCTAGTAAATATGAGAAAAAAAAAAAAAGCATAACAATAGCAACAATTTAAGAATAAAAAATAGAGATTTGATGTTATGTTAGCATGTAAACTTAGATTTCATTTGTGACAATTTCTTACTACTTTTAAAAGTAGTTTTTTTTTTTTATTGAATCACAAAATTATGTTAAAAAAAGCTGCTTTAGAAAGTAATAAAATCATAAGTAGAAGTTTAAGAATATGTGTAGATTAAATGCAAGAAGAAATAAGTAAATTTCACAAAATTAGCTAGCATCACATCATCATTTTATCATTACATTATCCAAACAATATGGGTTGGCTTTGTGAGCCCTTTGCCATGACTGAATGTTCAGAGTTGTCCATGGTGTTAACATTTGATTTACTGCAGTATTTTTGCAGAATTTGAATTCAAATTATTTGGTTGACCTTATTTCTTCCCACTCTTTCATAAAATGTTTTCCTAGTTTGATTTTTCTTGTATAAACTTAATTAATTATCCAAAGTAAATGCAATTATCACCAACTTTTGTTCCATTTCCCTTTTACACAACCTCGTTTCATGACATAAGTTTGATTCCCCAACGTTAACACAATTTTGACCATCCAATTATGTGTAAATATTAGTAGTAAAGTACTTTCTCCAATTTATCTAGCATTGTTCTTGTCTGTAGGATTTATGGAAAAGATTTACTGATTATGGAACTCCAACGTCTAAATCTTCAGATATTAATATTTATCCTAAAATTTTCATTTTTTTCATCATCTTCAAAACTAACTCACCAAGCAAAAGAATCATACCATGATTTTAAGCAAACAAGATGAAACAAGTGATTGCAAGGTAGCTTTTTAGCTTTGGTCATTTGTCCCTGCATTTAAATGGCTGATAAATCCCATATCTATTTGTAAGTAAAAGTAAAAAAATCCATCACAAAAACTAGAAGAAATTCCTCACTCTACAAATTGCGCATTGGTCATCATATGCAGATAGCTCTTTATTTGTAGCATCAGGAAGTTCTTCACCAAGGGAAATTGAAGCATTATTCAGCTTGATGAAACCTCTCACTCGCTTCACCATTGCACTCAGACTATGCTGTTTAATCATGTTCATAGAAATGAAGGACATCGACAGATTACTACTGTTCAGCGGGAAGGGCCAACTGAAAGATAAAGAAGCATGGTTCTCAAAGGAAAGGCTCTCAAAAGAATTATACTTACATACAAATACAGGAAAATAACAGCATTTGCGAGGTGAAATGCCATGCCTTGCAGCCACCATATCATCAAGTAATGCCCAACTGACATCAATAAAGCTACGAAGTCTAGGAGAAAACCACAATTACGATTAAGAAGCCCCTTCCACTCTTCTAGAGATCCAGCAGCCGAAATTTTTCACCAAAATAACCATATTACAGCTATGTTTACCCCATATTCACAAGGACAAGCAGAAATCATGCAGAGTTTCAACATTTGAGAACTAATGTTAAGACTCAAAAGATATAGAACCGCAGCTAAGCATAAAATTAAGTTGAAACGAGAATCATTTGAATGACAATAGAATCATATATCATCTGAGTAAACTAACAGCAGGAAAACAATGCCATCGCATTTCATGTAAGGAGCTAGTGAATATATAAGAAGAGCACAAGGCCACTTACATGTCACATTTTATCCAAGTAGCTAGTGAATAAATAATTTTAAAGAAGGCCGTAGGTCGGACTCAAACTTATAACCTCTACTATGAAAACTAGGGAGCATGCCAAAGCTAAAAATTGTGATTGAAGGCATATCAATCTGAAGGCCGGTAATGAGTACTGGCATCATTTCAAAGGTTCACCAATCAAGATGAGCACAATCTTAGTAAGATCAACAATAAGTTTATATACATTCTAAGATCATGATCAATCACATTATGAAACTGTTAGACCAGCCCATTGGACCAATCCAGCCGGTCCGACGGGACTGGCTTACGCGAACAAAGGCGGACATTTTTTCCTCTTGTGCCCAAGATTGCGTAAGCTGTTTAGGAAGGATTTTCAGGGAGTTAGAAGGGAAAATTGAATTTAGGGACTGTTTAGCGATTTCATATTGATTTGTATGCATTAAATAGTTTATTTTCCTAGGGTTAGGGCATCTTGAATTTGGCTGAAATTTGAGATCTCATAGGTTTTCATTGGGCTCTAGCGGCGTCAAGAGATTTAGGAGAGATTGATTCTCCTCTCGAATAGAGGTATCTTGTTATTTTCTTCCGTAATTTGTTTTCTTGCAATAAAATTACTATTTTTCATTGATTGTCCATTGGAATCATGGAGATTTCTCGCTATTTTTGCTCTCTTGATAGGATTTACGTGAAATATTCAAGTGTTTCTTATCAAATTGGAATCAGAGCAATTTCCTGGCCAAAAATCGAAGTCTCCTCGCTAATTTGTGCTGCGTTTCACTCATCGAGCTGCTATTTTTTGTTATTTGCAGGCTAGAAACTGCTGTTTTTTTGCCGTTTTTGATGTTGGGAGTATAGATCCGGGTACTGATGGCAGGGAAAAAGGTAGAATTGTTGGAAGTGGAGATCGGACAATTGAAAACTGAAATTTCAGATCTCCACAGTCAACTTTCATAAGTCAAAATACAAATATCAGCCATCCACGAGAAGATGGGTGGGAATTTTTCCAACCTTGGGGAGACGATGAAGAAGTTGCTCGAGGGTCAATCCAAAACGGCATCGTCAGAGGCGAGGGAAGCCTTCGACAACCCAGGAAGCGGGGAAAACTCTAATCGAATAAGGCAAAGTGAAGATCAGAAGGTGGAGATTCAAAAAGGGAAAAGAGAGAATGCCTCCCCTAGAGCCTGTTCTTATGGGGGAGTCCGGTAGGGGGTATGGGGAGAAGCGTGAGGAGATGGAGCAAGAATGAAGATGAGATGATTTAGAGAGAAGAGGGGCTGAATTTGAAAGGGAAAGGGGTAATTATGACCAAAAGGGGGCTGCATCTGAAAGGGGAGGGGTTTGTTATGATATAAGGTGATGTAAAACAAAATGGGGGTGATAAAAAAATAAAGATATAAAATTTCATCTCAGATTTCCCTTAATTAATGGATTTGAATTTGAATTTCAAACAAGAAAAGAAGAGAGGGAAGAGAGGAACTAATTATCTCCATAATTGGGGCATTTAATTAGGGAGGAAATAATTAGGATAGAGGAGAGAGAAGGTCCGACCAATGAGGGAGGGAAGGAGGTGTCCATATTCGATGTGGACCCTTGCATTGAATGCGATTGGAAAAAATTAAATTTGAATTTAAAATTAAGAATTGGAGAGATTGAGAGGGGTTTTCCAAAATAGGTTAACTAATCCGGAAAGATTTTGAAATTCAAATTTATTTGAATTCAAAATAAAAGACTTTCCAAATTAATCATTGGCTAGATTAGGAAAATAATTATGAAGCAATTTGAATTTGGAAATCAATGGGTTGTGGAGGAGAGGCCGGCGACATGATGGAGTGAACTAGGGCTTAGGGAAAGGGATTTAGAGATTGCCTTATTTAGGATCTTAATTTAGGAAGAAATAATTTAAATCAAATCCAATTATAAATTTAATTGGATATAATTTAAATAGCTTTCCTAAAATAGAGAACCTAATTTAGGAAATAAATTCAAATTCAATTTGAATTTTGAATTCAAATTTGGTGCTAAAATTGGAGAGGCTAAAGTAGGAAGGTCATAAAAGAAAGAGGGAATTGAGGATCCTATGGGGAAAGGTTGGATAGGCCGATGGTGTGGAGGTGATGTGGTGAGAAGATCGGCGCCTTGGTGGAGGGCTTGAGGAGGTGGCAGTTGAGTGAAATAAGGAAAAACAAAACACAAAAAAAAAGATAGAACTGTGAGCCTTGGACTCTTCCGAAGACTGACAGGTGATGTGTTGCCCTTCGCCAAAAGACTTCAAGCCACGAGCCCGGACTCATCCTGCGATAGGTGGAAACTATGATTCCCTCCATAGGGATTCTCACTAACGTCCTCCCAAAGAACAAAAGTGCTGAACAATTTTGTTTATTAAAACACCATCATGTCAATACAAAAACAATGGCCTCTATATATAGGCCTCAGAAATTAAAGAACTAAAATAAAATGAATATGCTCCGAGAGCTTACATAAAAGTAGACCCTTAAGGGTAAAAATGGATAATACATGATTAAAATAAAATTACAAATAAAAATTTAAGATAATGTGGGATGATCACGGCCGTCGATCTTCAGCTCCTCCTCGGATAGACATGGACGGTTGGATGTTCGCATCATAAGCGGTACTGAATTTGAAAGAAGAAGATGAGAATTTGATGATAGGCTTGGGTATGAACGTAGAATGGATGATTGGGAAACTTGGGGGGAACCATCCCTTTGGGGAAGAAGAAATTATGAAGGGAACAGAGGGAACAGAGGCGATCTGAGGGTGAGGAAGCTGAAGATGCTTATTTTTTAGAGAGAGGATGTCCATGGGTGGATCTACAAGGCGGAAAGGTAATTTAACATCAACAAGTTAACGAAGGGGGAGAGACTGATGGCATCTGGGACGTGCTTGGAAGAGAAAGCTTTAGCATGCTACCAGTGGAATGATACGAGGCGACCAATAAATACCTGAAGGGAGTTTAAGGACTGCCTGTTAGAACGTTTCCAAACCAGCAGGGGGGACTTCTACGAGCAATATTTACCTTTGATGCAGGAGGGGACAGTGATGGAGTACCGTGAGAAATTTGAGTACCTTGCCAGTTGATTAGATCAACTTCTAGAGACTGTATTGGAGGGAAACTTTATGAACGGACTGATACCAAAGATCCACGCAACAGTCAGAGTGATGAGACCTCGGGACTTGGGAGAGTCTTTGGAGCAAGCTAAGTTGGTGGAGGATTAGAAGCACCTGGAAAAAGGAGCAGGAGGGAGAAGTTAAGGAGGCTCGTACAGAATGAGCATCACCTTTTTGGCAAGCAAGGAGCCAACACCAGGTACTCTTAGGGAGCCTTCGAAGGAGAACACTACCGGAGGAAGACCTGGGGACAACTTCAAGAAGCTCACATAAACAAAATTACAGGAGAAGAGGGCGAAGGGGATTTGTTTTAGATGTGACGAGAGGTATATGCCAAGGCACAGGTGTAAGAATCGAACTCTTCAGGTTCTAACCGTTTGTCAAGAAGAATGAATGGAGGAGGGTGTCATCTTTCAACTTTGTGAATAAGGTGGATCTTTGGAATGGGAGTATTATTAGACCGGTCTAGCCGATCCGACGGGACGGGCTTATGCGAACAGAGGTAGACATTTTTGCCTCTTGTACGCGCCGAACGCACGCCGGGGCATGCGTGAGCTTTTTAGGAAGGATTTTTTAGGGAGTTAGGAGGGAAATTTGGATGTATGGACTATTTAGGGATTTCCTTTTGATTTGTATGCATTAAATAGTTTGTTTTCCTAGGGTTAGGACATTTGAATTTGGCTGAAATTTGAGATCTCATAGGTTTTCTTTGGGCTCTAATGACGTCTAGAGATTTGGGATAGATGGATTGCCCTCTCGAATAGAGGATCAATTGTATCTTGTTATTTTAGTACGTAGTTTGTTTTCTTGCAATAAAATTACAATTTTTTTTACTGGTTTTCTATTGGAATCGTGGAGATTTCTCATTGTTTTTTTGCTCTCTTGATAAGATTTACTTGAAATCATCAAGTGTTTCCTATCGGAAACCTAGTATTTTGATACTAATAAGTGATCAACATCATCCAAATCCTCGCTAAAACCAACCTCATCAACAACATAATTTTTAATTAGCATATTCCAATCAACAAAATGTTATAAGATCTGTTAACCCCCATGTTACAGCCAAAGTGAAGTAGACAAAAAAATAATTGCTCAACTCATTACCTGCCGCAACCTGCAAACCATATCCTGTGTGTAAATCCTGCCATAAATCTCGCCTTAGCTATAGTAGTCATTTCCTCTGCAAAATGTCGCCGAAACGTTGCTTCTCTCGTCATTTCTGCTTGAATCCCACCTCAAAAGCACGCTTATTTGCGTCTTCAGCTTCTTCTTCTTTCACGTGCGCAAGAGCCGAAGCTTCCCTCTCCTATGTTTTGAAGCTCCCTCATCCATCTTCCAGTTAGCCTCTCAATCGACCTCTTCCTTATCTCCTGTCGACTGAAGCTCTTCATCTTCCGCCTCCAAGCCAACCAAGCATCTTCCCACATCCGACTCCTCTTCCTCTCTCCTTCCCTATCATGTTCGCAAGCAGTGGCGGATTTACCATGGGCCCTGGGGGCACGGGCCCCCACTGACTATATATTTAATACTTAATTACATTCATTTATGACTACTTAATTACAATTAAAAGCAGATTTTACGGGGTTTTTTTTTTTTTTTGGGTTTTCCAATTCCCGCCGCTCAGCTCTATCCCTCCTTTTCACGCATACAGCGGACACAACAACCGAAGGCCTATTTTCACGCGACTAGGAAAGTTCTCATGCGCATACGGATTGAAGGCGAAGAGCCGCCTTTGCTTTCTCTTCCGAATGTGAAACGCCAACCAGCAGGCTGCAGGTCAATTGCTGAAGCAGTTCACGGCGGCTCCGCTCCTGCTTGCGACAGGATCTCGGACGGAGACTGCAGTCTGCAGATTTCTGAGTTGGCTGAGATTTCATAAGGTATTGTTCTCAACTAAGTTCTAAACTAAAATCTGTTTTAGTTGTTGCTTTAAAGTGCTTGAGTGCAATTAATCTCCAAATAAAATCAAACAAATTCCTTACAAACTTACATTAGTTTAAATTAAATCTGTACTGTTGGCTGTTGAGATGATTTTATCCGGCACCGGCAAACCTACATTTGGATAAGTTGCTTTTTCTTTTAGGCATTTGCTTGTCCGTTCAGTTTTCATGTCATTTATCTGTAGTGGTATTCGCAAATTTTTAAAGCAAAAATTGTTAATGTTGTAATTTTTAAATAGTGATCTCTCTTATATTGGCAAAATTTTAAGGCAAATAAGTAGATTTGTGAACATGTCAGTAAATCTAATTTTGATTTTATAATAATATATGAATATTTGATTGCAAATAACTTTTTTTATCAGAAGAATGGAAAGTTTTTAAAAGGAATTAGATTAAGAAATTTCAGCTTTATAATAATATCTGAATATTTGTTTCCAAACAGTTTTTATGTGAAGATTTGAAAGTTTTTAAATCAATTTATTTTTTGTTAGATTATTACAGTGGTACTGTTTCAATTATTTAAAAGTGTCTATATTTGGAAGCAGGAGTATGAGGTTTGTCAGGATTCTTCATGCTCTATTTCTTTTTATTTTATTTATCATTTTGTACTCATGACAGAATAATTATAATATGATTATATATGTCATGAGTATTATACATGACTTTTGGGAAAATGAATTATAGAATATGTTTTTGTTGTTTATTACTGATGGATGATATTAAGTATCTCTAGTTGTTATTCATTAAAAGATAAAAGAAAAGTTCTTCCAAATTAAATTTTGGGACATCGCACTAATGCCCTTAAGAATTGAGATCAACAACTTGAATTATTGTTTGAAATCTTTTTATTCCAATTTTCCATTATGTTCATAATTTTGTGATATACTCGATGTTAGTTGGGATGGCAATGGCAGTTGGACAAGGGGTGAGACAGATTGTAAAACCCAGAATTTGACGATCGTAGCCATCACACACATTTTGATGCATCGCGACGAAACTTAAGTGAAAAAATTTAAAGTTAACAGATTTAGACGGAAATAATTTTATAAAATTCTACACAAAATTTTGATCGATTTGGTATATAAAATCTATAGTTAATTTTATGTATTTTGGGAGATAAAAATTTTAGAAGCTTAAAAAAGCCCAAACTACCCCTAATCATATTTAGAGCCGGAATTGTTTAAGTAAGGGTATTATAGTATTTTGACAATCCTTATTTCCCTAAATAAGCAAAAACCGAACCCCTTCCTCATTCATTCGCACGGTTTGGCCGAAACCGAGAGGAGAGGAGCGAACGGCTAGAGCGGACGGGCGGGCGACGGGGTCGCTCCGGAGACGTTTTTCCGGCAAGGAAATTTGTGAAAATTGAAGAGGAAGACGAGGGGAATACTAAGGTATGTTTTATTTGAAGCGAATCCCTCTCAATCTCAAGATATTTGGAAAGAAAATTATTAGGGTTTTTCCAAAAATGAGTTTTTCCTCCAAAGCTTCTTTACGAAATCAATAGGGAAGGATTAGGTAAGTGTTTTAATGGTAGAAATAAAGTTTTCTTTGAGAATTTTTTATAATAAAAAATTATAGCTTTTACATAAAATTTAAATTCCTTAAGATGCTTTTACAAAAGTGATTTCTATGAGTCCTAAGAATGTTTATAAAGAAAAATTTTGAGTTTTTGTGAGAATTTTCATTTTCATAATTTTTCTAATTAATTAAATCGGAAAATAATAAAGTTAATTATTAAAACATGTTTAGGGATAATTTTGACATATTAATTTGATGAAATGAGGATTTAGAGTATCTAAAAATTATGGATTTTAATAAATCCGAAAATTAAGATTAAATTATATAAATTTTCTTAAATGACATAAGGGATAAACGAAGGGTTTAGACAAATAAGAATTTAATTAAAGTTTTAGATTAGAATTTTAGTTGACATTTATTTTTATGTGATTATTAGGTGGTGATTATTAAAGGGATCAAAACTTGTCAACGACACTAAGGAAGTACTGTGCTTGGGTTAAGGTAGGTACTCATATTATCATAAAAATTTCATGTATTATCTTGTCTTCCTTTTTATGCAATTTCAAATGTTTAAGGTTTTAACGTTCAAATGATTTATGAATTCTATTTTTCAAATGGCATGTTAGTATAATGTTTTTATATTGTAATAGATTTTTAGACATAAATGTTATTCGTGATTCTCATGTTTTGAGCTAATAATTTTTAAGTCACAATTGTTTATCATTACGCATATGATTGACTGAACATGGATTATAAATTATGATATGAGACTGTGCATGTTGATGCAGAGTGCCCAAATGGTAAAGATGCTTGAAAGAGCCAAATAGTAAAAGGACTCGTTAGAGCCAATGATAAAAGAATGACAAAATAATATGAAAATGTGTACTTGATTAGTACAAAATTTATGTGCACCTTTGAGATGGATGATATAATAGACATTACGCATAATATAGTTTCTATATATTTTTTCTATACAATATGGAAGTTGATGTTTAAGAAAAGGTTAAATGAAGGTTTATGATTGAGAAAAATTTATGAAAAAGTTTCTTATACAGAAATGTTATGAACTTATGCAAGATTGACCGTCGTTTAATGTTTTATTATGAAAATATATTTTATTTTAGTTTTATGCAATTTTTTATAAAAAACATGAATTACCTGCTGAACGAGTAAGCTCACCACTGTTTGTGGGAATCTTATTCAGGAGAATCATTTGGGAAGTGATGGCAATGAGACGACAGTACACTTACCATCATAGAGGGCATCAGGAAGAAAGGTTTTATAAGTTCTGTCATGTGTTTGAGTCAGTGGATTGTATTTGAGGAGTCTGTTGGAGCTTATGTTGATGTTTGTGTTTATGTTTTTAGTTGTTGTGATTTAGAAGATACAATTTGGAACACTTTCAGTTGGATTTTTTTTAGTGGCTCTTTTTTATTTATATATGGATGATGATGAAGTTTATGTTATGTTATATTAGTCAGTGAATTGTTATGATTTATATGTGTTTTCAATACGACTGACTGTTCCCGCCCTGTTATTTCAGGCTAGCCGGGCTGGGTCGTGACATAGATGTGGCTATGGTTTAGAATGGCTCCTTCAGGATTTCGAATCTAATACAAAAATTTTGGCTCCTTGTTGATGGATCTTCAAGCCCTTAATTTATTATTTCTACTTGGGTTTTGAATACTTGATTTCTCATAGATTCAACCTTTAGTTTAAAATATATTAATTTGGAGTGTAAAGAGAGAATAAAGGGGTTTCAAAACATCAATGAGAGAGAAAATCAATAGAAGTTTAAGCCGGAGAGAGGAGAGAGAAGAAAGAAAAGAGAGAATATAGAATTTAGGAGGAAAAGAAGAAATTTATTTTCATTTAATGATAATTACATGGCATTCATATCCTTATTTATAAAAATAATAGAGTTACATGAATAAAAGTAAACAAAACAAAAGTTAAAACCAGACAATCCTAAAGAAAGAGAATTCTTACGAATAAAAAAGAAATGATCCTTAAAAAGAATTATTCTAATTATTATTTTTCATTAAAATCAAATAAATTAAAAAAGTGGCATAAAATAGCTAAAGTCAAGCACAGTAATGATCCATCTCTTGTTTTGCATTAAATAGAAAGGCAGAACATTAGTGCATTATTGAAGCCATTGTTTTGAGCATAGGACGAATTCTAATAGATCAATCACGTCACCATAAGTAATATAAAGTTGAAAATAAAAAAATTTCGCACCTTCTATTGATTTATAGAAATCAAGCGATGCCAAGCAATAGGCTTCATTGTCAATTGAATGCCTCTGCCATATCTCAATCAAATGGAATCCATGCACTGTGAGGGCCTGCACAACAATTTGTGAAGGTACTTTATTGATTGCAGGAATTCTGAAGCCCTAACTCTATGTTCTGTATACACAGATCGTAGGAAATTCAAAGAAAATTAAGAAACAAAAACAAAGATGGCAGGAAAACCAAAAGAAAAATCATTGATTGACATCATTTTAAGGTTCTGCCAGTTTTGCATTGGAAGATTTAACATAAAGTTCCTGTTTTTTCATTTTTATTTTTATTTTTGTTCTTTTTCTTTCAAAAGAGAGGAAGGGGAGAGAGTGTTGACCTGCTGTATAAAACAAAAGAGAGAAAAAACAAAAAAAATTAATAAAAATCCACGTACCTGTCCGGCGTCGAATTCAGCATGTCGTCGCCCACGACCTCGCACGATCGGATGTCTCTCTACATGGTGTTAACGACTCTCGCTCTCGATTTCCCTCTCCCGCTCTCTCCTTCTCTTGTTCGATAAAGCTCCTTCGACGACGTTCCCTTTTGGTCGGATCGAAAGTTACGGCATTTTGATCGGAAGTAAGAGGGGAGCTCGCCTGCAGTGAAGACAACTTTCCTCCTTTTCCCGTGGCTTCTCCGTTTCCTGCGTGGCCGATCGACTTCGCCCCTTGCACGACTTTCCTTCCTTTTCGGTCGGAAGTTACGACATCGGGATCGGAAGCAACAGCGGGTACTCGCCGGCTGTGAAGTGATCTCCCTCCCCTTCGATTGCTCTCTCTTGGCCGGTCGACTTCGCACCTTCGACGGCTTGCCCTTCCTGTTCGGCCGGAAGTTACGACATTTAGATCGGAAGTTACACCATTTTGATCGGCAGCAACAACAGGAACTCGTGGCTGTGAAGGTAATTTTCTACCCTTCACGTGTTCCTTCGGGCAAATCCCGAAATCTGTCGAACCAAAGGATTTAGTAAATCCAGGATTTCACCATCGTCGGGATTTAGCGTGAGCACTGAAACCGTTTGACTGGATTTAGCCTAAATCCGGCCAAATCCATTGAATCCGTCGAACAGAGAGAGTGGGGAGGGAGAGATGTGATTTATTTTAATTAATTTTTTAATTGTAATTAGTTTAATTAATTTTAATTAATTAAAGTTATTTATTTTTAATTAATTATAATTATTATAATTATTTATGTCTAATTTTAATTAAATTATTATAATTAATTTAATTAATTATAATAAATTTTAATTAGAATTAATTTTAATTAATTATAATATTATAAAATTAATTATCATTAATTAATTTTAATTGATTATTATTTATTAAAAGTTAATTAATATTAATTAATTATAATTAATTATAAATTAATTATAATTAATGATTTTAATTAATTTTAATAAACTTTAATTAATTATATTAATTAAGTATAATTAATTATAATTAATTAAAAATAATTTCCTAATTAATTTTAATTAATTAATGCTAATTATAAATAATTCACTAAAAATACTCCTCTCGCCTGGGTTTTCGTGCCCTACACCGCCGACAGTCGCCGACGACTCCCCGCCGGGCCCTAAGGTATAATTTCTATCTTAAACCCCGTCCTCGATGTTTGCAGTGGACCGGGGAACCACCTATACGCGCTCTTGTAGCACGGTAGGAGGGAGCCCGGTGCGAAGCATACGACGAGACGGGTAAGCCCTATACACGCTCTTGTAGCGTGGTGGGGACGGTCCTCGACCTCGACACCGACACCGCCGACGACTGCTACGCAAAGGTATGATGTTCCAAATCCCATTCTCGACGTTTGCAGCGGACCGGAGAACCACCTATTCGCGCTCTTGTAGCACGGTAGGAGGGAACCCGGTGCGAAGCATACGACGAGGTGGGAGAGCCCTATACACGCTCTTGTAGCGTGGTGGGGAGTCACTGCTGTTCTGGTACGTCACTGCTGTTCCGCTGTACGGGTACTACTGAAGGCCCCATACACGCTCTTGTAGCGTGGTGGGATGAAAATTACTACGGTCGCGGTGTCTACGGACACCTACCATACACGCTCTAGTAGCGTGGTGGGAAAGCCCAGCTCCCCAATTTTCCCCCAAACGGGGGATATGCTGGGGTGCTGCCGAAATTTTCACTGAAATGTACAAAGACTTGAACAATTCGAAGACCTTCTTGGGCAACAATATAGAAGACCTGTACTCGAACAAAAATGCACAAAACTTGAACTAAAATGAGCAGAGGACCTATACGAAGAATAGTGGACTTGTGGACTAAAACTCTAAGTGATTTCTAAAGATCAAAACCAAATGAGATAAAATCAAACTGAAATCAAAATCAAATCATTTGAATATGAAAAGACTTCAGAAGATTCTGAACAAGCACTTGAACTTGTTCTTGGAACTCGAACTGTGCAACATCAGGGGATCCGAATACAGAACTCAAACTCAAATGAACCCTAACATGAATTGAATAAGATCACTCAAGCTCACTACTTGAACTCAAACTGGAACAAGATGTGGAGAGTAGGGAACTCAAATTGAACTCAAGTTGGATTCAAATTTGACATGAGTAATAAAGAACTTGAAATTTCAAGAACAACACACAAGACTCGAGCATGAGTTGAACCTTAAACTTGGGTTCAATGGAATACATAGAACTGGGCTTTGGATGAATGAACAAATCAAGATCCAAGTGCACAGTCGTCCAAGCTAACAACAAGTTGCAAGTAGGAGATGAAATCTCATAGCACGTTACAAGACCTCAATGCATGAAAATCCACTTTTCCAAGATTTCTCTCGACTTTCTCTCTCCTCAAGATATTTTTTTTTATTTCTGATTTTCTCTCTCTTCAAAACGACTGATTTCAGCTTTATAATACTCAGATCGGCCTGGCCGATCGCCAGATCGTCCCAGGACAATCAGACCAAATTTGATCGTCCTGGACGGTTCCCAGGACTAATCTCCGGCCGATATTTTGAACAGTGCACATCGGCCTGGCCGATGCCTCAATCGGCCTGGACGATGCTTACAGAAAAACACCTGGAGCAAATCTAGGCAAATTCTGGAGCAAATTCTCAACTGATCGTCCCAGGACGATCCCAGATCGTCCTGGACGATCCTGGAGCAGATTTTGATATTACAGGCACTATAGGAAAACACGCTGTTACTGGCGGACAGTATCCGCCGGTACATCCTAATATATGACGGAAATCCTCGGTTTCCGGCGCATTTCCGTCGGATTTTCCTGCTCCGGTTTGGCGTGCGTCGCTAAATGTATTCCGACGTTTTGTAATGCGCCGGAAACAATTCCGGCGCAAGTTCCGGCGCATTACGGGTGCAAAATGTGATATAAAAGACGACGATTTTCAATCGATAATTCCGACGCCTAAGGCGTCGGTAGTTTACGTTGTATGTATGCCACGGAAACTACCGGCGCATAAACCATCATAGGTGCGCCGTAAATAAGCAACAGCTAAATTCTGGCGCGAAAGTGGTGTCGGAAATCTCCGAGCAACTCCACAGCAGGCCCTAAATCCTCCCACCATGAACCATTCCCCGCGAGCAATGAGAACATCCACCATATCAGCCCGACGACGCTCAGCATTGTCCATATCGCCGAAACGACCATGTAAAGCGCGCTCATTTCGACGAATTAAACCAAAGCTACAGGCAGATACATGAACAAGATTCAATCAAAGAAAATACAATCTCCAAACTCTCATCCAACTTCAAACAACAAAATTAGCCAAGTACCTTGGAGAAGAAGAGGTACTCCGCCTCACCTGACGACGAGGCAGCGGCTTCGATCTCTTCGACCAAGCACTTCCCGCAGATCGAATGAATATTTTTCCTGTCTTTCTCGTTCGTTTTATAAATGGCGTTAAGTGGCAGATGCCGCTGAGTGTTTGATCCGCGAAGCAGCGAAACATAATTAATTAGTGGAGCAAAATTTCTAATTTAGGAATACGCAGGCTGTAGGCTAGCGGTGTAACTGAGCGTCTGAGCGGACTCAACTCTTGAGCTGATTCAGCCTGACTTCATAGTAGCTCAAAGAATTAGTCTTCGTTTGGGATGATTTCTCCTTGCTTTCTAAAATAGTTTTTTAGTACAAAATTTCTTAAATTTGAAATTTTTTTTTAAACTTTTGTGCTGGAAAGTCGTTTTAAAAAATCATTATGAAAGCTAGCCTTAGGCTTCGTTTGGGACGGCTTTCTTATTACTTCTTAAAACAGTTTCTTAGTATAAAAATTTTAATTTTTGTACTAAGAATTTGCTTTATGAAGCATAAAGAAAGCCGTCCCAAACGAAACCTTAATTAGTTAAATTTGAGCTAGCACTTGATCTATTGATTAGTAATTTTTGATATCAACTAAAAGACTTTGGATTTAACGTTTAAATATGTGAAGTATGTGTGAGTTTATCCTTAATTTTAATTGATTTAAAAGTCCAAAAAAAAAATAGTAAGAATCTACTCATATCATCAACTCATTCGTTAATATAAAAAATATTCAAAATATATTAGAGTTCAAATTTTTTTTATATAAATTTATTAAAAATATTTTAAAATAACATTTTTTATTTTAATGATTTCTAATTTTATTTAATTTTTATAATTACTGAAAAAAATGATATTGTCTTTCACAATGAATGAGTAAATTTTTTTTCAAAAAAGAACAAGATCGTAGAATTATTCTTGAAATCGTACTCATTTAGATTTCTACAACAGCTTTATAATCACGTTTATAAAAATACTATAACTATCTCTGATACGGCATCATGAAATTATCTTGATTGGGCACGAATCTCGAGGAAAATCAATTTGGAAACTTCAAAAATTAAATCCGGAAGCACCAGAACTTTTGATGATTAAACTTACTTTATAGAGCTTTTCTCTCTTCAAAACTTGGTTTCCAACAAAGCTTCCTACAGTCAAGCTGGGCGTCTCGGAAATACGAACCCAAAGACACCAAATTCGACCCAATCCGAGTCCGAATGGTTTCGAATCAAGGACCCGAAGCGCTGTTGGAAGGTTCAAACCGCAATTTGAGTTACCAAACAGTCTCCGATTTTAACGAGCTTATACTCGAATCGAGTGGATCGACGAGATGAATCCAACGAGCCCAAGATCGCTGAATTCCGACATCATTAAGGGCTTCAAATGTCCAACGAACGGTGCATGATCAAATGATTTGATATCGGCCGTCCATTCAAACCACTCCCAATTCACCCCTGATCTCAAGACTATTTACGAGCCATGCCACTCCAGAAAAACTATAAATAGAGCCCTCATTCTACACAAAGGGACTCAAGTGAAGAGAGAGAAGAAGAAGAGAAGAAGGAGGAGAAGGAAGAAACTCCTCCTCGACCACCGCCGGAGCTCTTCTTACCGCCCGAACACTCCGGGATTCTGCGTGATATTCAGGAGAACGCAGGAATCTTCCCAACTTCCACGTGATGCTGAAGTTCTTCCCAATTTGCAACAGAGTTCCCTTCTGACACTGAAACTCTGCCCAAGTGAAGTCGTAGTTCTCCTTTGCCACCAACAGATGTCGGACTTCTACCCGACGTCGAACCTTCACTCTTCGCCAAGTTTTCTACCCGACACCGGACTTCTACCGGTTATCGGACTTCGCTGGACGTCTATGCGAAGATGGATTTCTTTCCATTGTTGGACTTCCACCTGACGTTGTCCTTCTGATCTTCGTCGTCAGACTACAGTCTTTCTGACCTCCGTCGCCCGCCGACTACGGTCCTCCTGACTTATGTCACCCGCCGACTACAGTTTTTCCGACCTCTGTCGCCCGCCGACTACGGTCCTCCTGACTTACGTCGCCCACCGACTACAGTCCTTCCGACCTCCGTCGCCCGTCGACTACGGTCCTCCTGACTTACGTCGCCCGCCGACTACAAGCCCTCCGACCTCCGTCGCCCGCCGACTACGGTCCTCCCGACCAAACGAACATGTCAATAGTGATTATTTGTATTCATATCATGTAATGTACTCCATAAAATGTACATTAAGCTAAGGCCTTCTCTCAAGGAAGGGCCTCATTTGTAATCGACTGCAATACTAGTGGATTCATTCAAATTGGGCTAGGCCCTGTGGTTTTTCCCCCTTTTCAGGGGCTTTCCACGTAAAAATCTTGGTGTCTCATAAATGCTAGACCCTCTCTCTTATCTGATTGCGTGCCGGATTTTCGTACAATGCTAAGACGATAAACTTTATATTTCTCTACCGCCGCGAATACTCCTGGACGCAACAATCTCAAACTTATACTTAATTAAGCTAAAATTTAAATCAAAAGCCACTAAAATGTATCGGTAGCTTACGTCATTATCTAATGTCTTGGCTTGCCACCATATCATTTTTGTATATGTATAATTAGTTTAATTACAGTAGAATACATAAGAGCCGATGGATCTAACTTAGCATACAATGCAAAACTGAATATGATGGATCTAGCAGTGGTACAAACTAGTTCAACGCCACTGCTAGATTCATTAGGGCATCTCCAACCGAAACTCTCATTTTTCACTGCAAAATGTAGTAAAATCAAAAAGTGCCGTGATTCATCTCCAGTGGAACGTCATTTTGTTTCAAATCATCGTTCGTTTCTTTCGCGCATTTCTCGGATGAGTTCGGTAGAGAGAAAGAAATGACGCAAGTGAACAGTGCGACGCCAACATTGACGTTGCACTGTTCAACTGCGATCAAATGGCGGAAGAAATGGCATTCGGTTGCGACATTTGAGGGTCTCCATTCGACTGTTTGCCGCCCGTCAAATCCATCGGCACTGTGTCCACCTTGATTCGACACTTGTAGAAGAAAAATACGGTGGCAAGGCAAGAAATCGGGCAATAATTTTCCACTGCTGACTGCAGTACGGGTCGCCGGCGCCTATGAATAATTGTATAGAAATTGCTTGGCGATGTTACGAGCCTGCTAAAGAAAGTTCAACGCTGAGTAATGTTTGATTTTGGGTTTATTTTGCAGGAATCATATCAAGTAGTAAAAAGTTTCACGGCAGCTTTCAGAGTTTGAAAAAATAATTGAACTTGTCTCAAACTTCTAGAGAACCTATTAATGTGGACTTCAACTACAATACCATCACATTGTTGAGGAGATGCATATCTTTTTATGTTATATGCATAAATATTTTTTTAAGATTACAGTAGAGCAGTGCAATCCCATGAAATTTTAATTTATAAGTTTGTAAATAGATGAATTGTAGAGAACACATATAGGGGGCATCAGAATGTGAAAGTTAATTAAGGGATATGATGTTTTAAGACCTCCTCGAATAGCAAGCCACCTAAAAATAGAGAACATGGTGGCATGATGTTTGGGCCAAACCTGCTTAGTCCGAGGAGGGGTGGAGCTAGAATACATGGAGAATATAAAGAATTTAATCTTTGGATTTGCCTTCTTCATCCGCATTATACAATTTTTATCATCAAAAAAGATAGGGATAGAACATATTGTTATCCTAGTGCTATGAGGGAGGCACAAAGGCAGGCTCCGATCACCATTAAGAATGAAATTAGCAATAGTAACAACTGGATTAACTATGTGTAGGATAGAGGTACATTCCTCCATATCAGTCAATGACTTACCATTTATCTAGGGATCCCAGATTAACAAATGAATCCTGCCTTTTGAATCAAACGACGGGCAAGCACCTGCTTGCACTCACGTCATTGAAAAGACGACAACCCATTTAGCACTTCTTTTTAATTTTTCATTCTTTATTATGGCATAATATAATAGATATTTTTTATCTAGGATAAATTTGATCATAGAATTTTCATAATTAGTTATAAAATCTTTATTAGCCAAGCGTTCATAATAATATTTTTTAGGCATACCTAATAGTATTATTTTAATAATACTTAAAATAATCACAATAAAATCACTTTAAACATATGCACCCTCTTGAAAAGGAGAGAATTCACAACCATAGAGGCAATACGGCAACCATACATACAAAATGTTTCTTGTTTATTTTGAAATGTTAAGAGCTAAATGCTCAATTTATTTCACGTAAAAGATTTTGTTATACGTTTTTACAACAAAAAATAAGCCACCTAAAACTCATATAATCTTGTTAAGCAACTCAACAAAATGAAGTGGATAAAACAAAACTCAAAACAACACATAATGATAATCCAACAAGAATGTACGATAGGGTAGTCTTAAGTCCCAACAAGACAAGGAACAAAGAAATGAGTTAGGCTCAAATTAGCACTACAAAATTAAATATACTCCACCCAAGAGCTAGGATAAGAAACTTAGAACAATGCAACAAGGAACAACCCATCCACAAGTTAATAGAAAAAAGTGTGAATGCCCTGCCAACTTTTCTATCAATGCATTTTAAAGCGAGAATGCTACTTAATTTTTCTTGTAGCATAAGTGAGACAATGAATTTGATGTCCAAATTTTCTCCCATTGTATTCTTTCCTGCTAAAATAGATGTAGGAAAAAAACGAGTAAAAGGTAGCCAGTTTTAGAATCCTCATGCAAGTGATCACACCCCATAATATAATCAAGCAATTGATAGAGAATAAGACGAAGCAAGTAAAAAGAGCATAAGGGTAAAATGTTGGAAATGATCTACAAATAAAAATCACATTCGAAGAAGAGGTGCTTAACATTTTCCATTTGATGAATTGTAGAAAGCACAGGTAGGGGGCACCATAATATGAAACTTAAGGCATATGATGTTTTAAGGTCTCCACAAATAGCAAGCCACCCAAAAACAAAAAAACCTAGTGGCATGATGTTTGTGTCAAACCTGCTTAGTCCAAGAAGGAGGGGTGGAGTTGGAATAGAGGGAGAATATAAAATATTGAGATTTGCCTTCTTCATCCACATTATATATTTTTATCATTAGAAAAAAATGGGGATATAGCATATTGTCATCCTAGTGCTATGAGGAAGTTACCAAGGTATGCTTAGAGATGAGCCCCTTTAAGAATGAATTCATCAATAGTAGCACCTGGATTAACTATGTGCACGATAAAGGTACATTCCTTCGTATCAACCAATGGCTTATCATTTATCCAGGGATCCTGGATAAACGGAAACTTATACATGTTCCAGGCTTTTAAATGCAAAGCATGTGTCCTGCCTTCACAGGGAATGACGAGCGAGCTACTGCTTGCATTCAGGTCATTGACATGACAACAACCCATTTTAGCACATTTTAAAAAATTTCATTCAGGATTATGACATAATGTAATAGATTTTTTTTTTTTTTTATCTAGGAAGAATTTGATCTTATAATTTTTTATAATAAGTTATAAAATTTTTATTAGCCAAAGCTTTCATAATAATATTTTTAGGAATACCTAATAGTATTATTTTAATAATACTGAAAAATAAATCACAATAAAATCACTTTAAACATATGCCCTCTTGAAAAAGGAGAGAATTCACAACCATAGAGGCAATAAGGCAACCATATATACAAAATGTTGCTTGTTTATTTTGAAATGTTAAGAGCTAAATGCTCAATTTATTTCATGTAAAAGGTTTTGTTATATGTTTTTTCAACAAAATAGAAGCTACCTAAAACTCATACAATCCCATTAAGTAGCTCAACAAAATGAAGCAGATAAAACAAATCTCAAAACAATACATAATGACAATCCAACAAGAATGCACAATAGGGCAGTCATAATAGGATAAGGAACAAAGAAGCGAGTTACTGTAAAATTAAATATACTCCATCCAGGAGCTAAGAGAAGAAACTTGAAACAATGCAGCAAATAACAACACCGAAGATGCAGAGATGAGATAGCATAACAGATAGAAAGATAGAGAAGAAACTCTTGTGTATATACTTCACTTAAAACAAATACAACTTGAAACGTATATATATATACAAGGATTAAACAGTATTTGAGGAGTTTTCCACTGACAGTAAGGAGCAGCGTTTAGTTTAGCATAGTTTAGCGAGAGTAAGTTACGTAAAAAGAGATTGAGGTTTTATTTAGGACATCTTTCTTACTGTTACTTAAAACAATTTTCTAGTAAAAATTTTGATTTAAGAAGTAGTAAGAGAGCCGTCCGAAATGAAGCCTGTGTTCTGCTATGTGAAAAGGGTATATGAGAAAAAGGGATGTGATGGCTGCTTGCTTATCTTATAGCTTACCACTAGGAAGACCAGCAATGGTCGTGTACGTGTTATATGAGATTAGAACTGGGTTTAGCAACATGAACAACAAAAAGTTAGAAGGAACACGCACTAAATAAGGCACTGCAGCATGGAATTACAGCCAAATTCCAAAGCCTGCAGAGCTCTAAGACTTTGATTAGGCGATTATTAGTTTCCTCTTTTAAATCACAAAACGGACAATGGTGATTAGTTTTTTTTTTTTTTTAATAAAGATCCTCCATGAACAAACAAAGAATCTCAGAGTGGCTTTTTCTTATAATGATAAAGTTATCTCTTTGGGGATGCCAACAAGGTACCTTTTTCAGTGAATATTTTTCAAAAAAACTCTTTGAGTAAGAGGGTACCTTTCTGGATCAACTGAGTAATTAAGATAGGGTCTTAATTTTTCTCTGAGCAAAAGATTATTACCTGCGGATGTTGAACGTATCGGGACGCCAATCAGTAGTACAAAGTGCCTTGTGTGACGTGCCAGCACTTGATTGACCTCCAGACACATTCAACATCCACAATAATTTCTCAGGCCATGGAACCACGAGCTCTAAATTTAACTACTGTAATTGTTGAGGGTAGGCAAACAAATTTTGATAATGCTGTGCACGTTCTTCAATTCATAAAATCTGCAAATCAATAATTAGTATACTATATATTCTGCAAATTATTATTCATTCTTAAGGTTTATTGATCTCATTTCTGACTTCTGAGCCAAGTGAATATTTGAAAGTATTGCATATAACATACTTTTAAATGCAATAAGATGGATAGAATATTGAGGAAAGGTTGCTGCAAGCAAAAGATTTGATGTCAGCTATGGTTTCTATATTGAGAATCTGATTGTAAAATGTAGCAAGTAATCAGCTTTCCTTGACAAAGCAGACAATTCGATTCTTGTTCTCCTTCCTTCACCAAGCTATCTGCTCAAAAGAAAATCTTAGGTGGTGAGTAGAGAGAGAGAGAGAGAGAGAGAGAGAGAGAGAGAAACATCAACGATTACAGTTATAAGCTGTGCTTAATATGTTGTTCATAAGCTGTGCACTTAATTAATTTGGATGATTTGATTTAAAATTTGCTAAAAAAATTTAAAAATTGGACAGAAAAAGCTAAATTGAAATTTGGTTTGATTTGGGATGAACAAAAAATATAAATAGTTTTAATGTTGAACCTAATTATTTTTAATTTAAATGATTTATTAAGAAGAATAATAAGTACTATTTACTAAAATTTATAATTTTGGTATGTGGAATAAATGGTATTCATATCAATCTTTTTGTCACTTTTTTAATTAAACTTTATTGATTTAATATTTGAAAATGTTAGTGCATTTTTTTATTTGATCAATTTTATAAAAGTAAGAAAATGCTATTAATCAAAAGTAAAAAATGTCAAAATTATAATGATAACCGAATTGAAATTTCAACAACCAATTAAATCAATTAAATAAGATCAATTTGATTAAAACTTCTTATTTTATCCTAATACACACCTTTAACTATTTGTCAAAAACTAGTTCTATAGAAATCCTAATTTTGCTGCTTAGTAGAAGAGATATCACACAGCCAGTACATGGAATATATGATTTAGGCTTCACTTTGGATGGCTTTTTTGCTGCTTCTTAAAGCAGCTTTTTAGTATAAAAATTTTATTTTTTATATTAGAAAGTTACTTTAAAAGGCAAAAAGAAAGCTGTAACAAATGAATCCTTAAGCTTGGCTTGAGATGGCTTTCTTCTATTTCTTAAAGCAGTTTTTGTGTAAAAATTAAAATTTTTGTGCGAAAAAGTTTCTTTAAAAAGCAATAAGAAAGTCGTTTCAGACTTTGTTTGGGATAGTTTTTTTATAGACTTCTAAAATAATTTTTTAATAAATTTTTTTTTTTTTGAATCATAGATTTTTGTATAAAAAAATTAAATATTTCAACTAAAAAATTGCTTTGAGAAAAAGGAAAAAAGCCTTCTCAAATAAAATAAAATAAAAACAACATTATACATACATTCATATATGTATGCAACAGCTGTCATGAGACATCTCTCCACAGGCAAGTAAAGTATGTCATATAAAGGTACATATAATCGTTGTATAGCCTCTAAATCTAAATTTATTATATTCTTAAAATAATTATTTAATGATATTAAAAAAGCTAATGCACCGACAACAATAACTCTTATAATATATTAAAGAATAAAAAAAAAACAAGAATGAAAGATAGCCACAATCCTACATCTTCTACAATTATAAACAAATACCTCATTCATTGCACATCTACAAAGCATAATTTGTAATTTATTTAAGCTTTGCATGTGATCTTCTATGTTTTATTTTTATTTAATTAAGATGTTTTCCTAAACGAAATGGTAGTTAATGTTGTAATGATGTCATTAGTTCATTATTAATAAGGTACTTAAGGAAATGACAAGTGCTATGTCTCCTTATGATATCATAATTTTGTTATGTGATTGTTAATTAATTACAATGATGGTGCAAAGTTTGAGGTTTTTGTACTTTATATAATATGTGATTGAATTGTTAGGTGTGTGATTAGGGGATTAATAGGAGGTCTTGTAAAAATAAATGTCATCCATGTTCTAATTTTTATTTTTATAGGCCAATAAGCATTTTTTTGTTGTTGGGGTTTTGAGTTCATTATTGTTATGTGTTAAAAAATTCATATTGATAGATTTAAGCTTCGTTCGGGACGGCTTTCTTACTGCTTCTTAAATAGGCTTTCTAGTATACAATTTTTAATCTATGTACTAAAAAAATACATTAAAAAGCAATTAAAAAGATGTAGGCTTTGTTTGTGACGGCTTTCTTCATGTTAAAACAACTTTTAGTACAAAAATTAAAATTTTTGTACTAGAAAGCTGCTTTAAGCAGTAAAAAAGCAGTCCCAAACAAAGCCTAAGAGTCTGTGTAAGACAGCTTTTGCTTTACTTTTTTAGACCACAATTATAATTTTATTTGGCCAATATTTTTTTAATGTTTTCTTACTATTTTTTATTTTTTTTATTTTTTTTATTTTAACTATTTTTCATATGTTTATGCATTAAAAACCTATTTTTTGTAACATAAATAGCTAAGTTATTTTCCCACAATAACTTGACATCAAATTTTATAAAACGGTGCAATAATTCTAAAGAGACCCTGAATTTCATAAAATTAACATTCATGTTATTTTTGTGCACTATCGAAAACATATATTTGCGAGGGCTATGATTAAATTATCAAAAATTTATAAATATGGGTTGAAGATTTTTTTTTTTTTTGTTAATTCTAATATTTGAATGAGAATTTGAAAATGGGAGATAGGGAAATAATTATTTAATTAACAACTAAGATTTATATATCATGTAATTGCTTCATAAATAAAAAAAAAAAGGGATTTACATACATGCCACTTTATTTCATGATATTTACATATCTAACACCTAAAACTTTAATATTACATTACTACAACTCGTATAAAATTTTAATATCAAATATTTCACTCATATATTTCATTATTCCCACCCATATCACCCTATAAATTTTAATATTTCATTTCATGCACTCATATATGTTCTATGTGTTGTACAAATGTAATATTAAATATTTAGTTGTTAAACATGTAAATAGCATGAAATAAAGTAGTACGTATCTAAATCCAATATATATATATATATATATATATATATATATATATATATATATATATATATATATATATATATATATATATATATATATATATATATATATATATATATATAACAGTTGAAATAAATTTGCACATCTCTCTCTCTCTTTTGCAATTATGTCCTAAATTCATAATATTATGGGCCTCTTTATCATCCTCTCTCAATCATATCAACTACCTTTGGTCACCCATCCTCTTCTTATATGGTTAACAGCATTTTCTCATAATGGTTGATACTTCTCATTATTTCTCGTTTTTTCCTCAAACCCTACAACTTTCTATTAAGAAATGTCTATCACTATAGATCAAATCTGGGAAAGCTCTTAAATAGAAAAATTAAATACTCATTGAAGAAATGTTATTTTATTTATGAATAAATTTGATAAAAATTATGCAATGAAATTTGCATCATGATACTAAGATAAAATAGTTAAAATTTAAGATTATAAGTCATTTTGATTTTCTTTGTTAAGGAAACAAATTCATAGTTTTATTTTTTAAAATATTTTTTAAGTTTGATTATTTTAATTTACTTGAAATTATTAATATATAATCTTAAGATCCTAATATTAACTCAAACCATTTTAATTGGTCGAATTCGAGTTTGATTCTAAAATTGACTCAACTCATATCCTCTCAACTCAAATTCAATCTGTTTAGTAAAAATGTCAAAAAGGTGAAGTCGACTATACCTGATAACCTGATTTAATTAAAAAGGTATTTTTATTAACGTGTTAATGATATATTTTAAGTTAATTGATAAAAAAATAAAAAAAAATTATCAATAAATAAAATAATTTAAGGGAAAAAATATTAAACAGATCAAATCGGGTAGATAAGTGAACTCGAACTCATTCCGTTTAATAAATGAGTTGAAATGCACGACCTAAAACATTAAACGAGCCAATTCGAATCTAAATTTTTAGGGACAAAGACATTGGATAAATGAGTTGGGTCATTTATTGACACCCTTAATTGATCTACATAAATGATTTTTTTTTTTTTTTAAGTTAAATCTTTGAGATCTGAGGCTCAAAATAGAATCATCCAATCAAATAATTGGTGATTTGGTAGCCAGGCTCCCTTAACAAGATGAAATAATTTATTTTTGTCACCATACTATTCTTTCGTGGCCATCAAATCCTGCAATTTTGTACAATATAGAAAAGAAGTTGGATCATGAGAAAGAAACAAAACGAAGCTGCTTTAGGAGTTAGTTTTAGCACTGTTTAGTTTGCATGGTGCAAGTCTCTCTATCACCTACTCACTTTCCACATCCTGATGAGTGGAGAGAGAGAGATAAACAAAGAGGAGAGAGAAAGAGGAGATAGAAAGAGATTGTACGTCGATGCATAGCAATCACATGGGAGATTTGATAAACAATTACAATCTGGCTGACAGAAGGAACACATATTTTTCCTAAACAATGTCTGCAAATGGAGCCCTTGTCTCTGCCATTCTCTCTCTCTCTCTCTCTCTCTCTCTCTCTCTCTTTCTCTCTCTTGCAGAACTATATATATAAATATTCTCTCTCTTGCATAAATATAAATAATATGTGAAAATTTTATTCACAATTTTATTATATGAAAAATATTTAATAGTTGATTTGTGGCATTTAATGCAATGTAGAGTGCTTAATGTACTGTGAGTGGTCTGCTTTAAATGAACCATTTGCCTCCTCTTTTAACTTTGTTAAATAAGTAAAAGTTGAGAAAGGCCCATCATTCAATGGATAAATAATTCTTTGTGGTCATCGGATCATTCTAAAATGAATCAGAATATGTCAGGTCATTCGGTATATAGTGATATACAATATTGATACATAGTAAAAAAGTGACGTGGTGCATCATGATTCGCCTTCAGACAACGTTCTGTGATCACATATAATATATAATTTCCCCCCTTCAATGAGAGAAATTGTTAGGTGCGGAATCCAGACGTAGAGATGTGTCCGGACATCCACTTAAAATTTAACACGTGTAGTGCACTTTGATTGTACTTTTTCCTACGCTTTACTTGCGTTGTATCTGCGCTTTAGTTGCACTTTGACTGCTCTTTTGTTGATCTTTACCGATGCTTTACCTGTACTTTGAATACGCTTTTGAATTTTCATGTGCTTGACTTAAAGTTTCGCGGACAAATTATATATATAAAGTAAAAAATAAATCCAATTGAATATCAATGTGCCCACTCCACATATAAACATTTTATTGAAATCCGGACGTATTTTCGCACCTAATAATTTCTCCTTCAATGAAGGTTAAGAGTTGCTGTTGGCTTCTTGTAGACATTGATGATTAAATGGGTTGGTAGGGAAGTTAAATAAATAAGAGATTGATAATTGACAGCTTTGGCTATGTCAAATGAGATGCAATATTGGCTAATTAAAGTTTCGATCAGGTTGCTTTGCATTATTTATTTCATTATTTTAGTTTTTTTAATGAGCAAATAAAGCTTTGAATGTGATTGAGAAGCTATGAATAAAATAAAAAACTTGGCTCAAACAATTGATCCAAATTTTATCGTTATGAATTTTAAAATATGATATAGAAAATATATGATATTTTTTTATTATCTACATAAAATATCAACAAAAATCTTAATATTTATAATTTTATCATACATTTAATAATAATAATCTTCAAGAATTTATATTTGTATATATAATTATTATATCTATTTAAAGATTTTCTATTTCTCCTTATATGATAGTTATTAGGTTGATCATACACAATTATTTTATCTTAAATGTATAATAATATTATTATTCTTCTTATTTATATTTTATTTCTAAATTAAAATCATATAATTGGGGGTTAATAAAATATAATAAAAATATCACAAATTTTTTTTAACTGAATCGTGTGAGACACCATAATTTTTTTTGCTGAAATGAGAATACAAAAATAAAACACAGCTCATCCTGGTCTGTTGGTTGGGAACTTAGGCTACCAACTAAAAGGTCTTGAGTTCAAGTCTTCTATATGCAATATTTGTGTGAGTTTGCCTTAATTGGCCAAAATGTCCCAAAAAAAGAATACACAAATAATGATTGCTATTTGTGTTGAATTCAACATGGTTTAATGAACAAATAACATCACAACTTTACCCACCATTGCTTAGCTTGGTTTGTGGGCAAGTACGGTTGGGAACCGACAACGCCTCTTAAGTGGGGTCTGATCAAGTACGGGCTAGGAGATTTATGAGGTGGGTGCCTCTTCTTATTTGTATATATATATATATATATTATGACTTTGTTCAATTTATCCTTTTTACTATTTAACATGAAATTGAATTTTGGCCGGATGACAATCGCAATCATCTCTTTGTGATTGGTTACCCAATTATTTGATGCAATGAAAGGTTACTTGAATTTAATATTTAAAATAATAATCATTAAAGTTATCTTCATTATTCGCTGGACATTTGTCGGACTTCTATTCGAAGTTGAACTTTTACCTGACGTTATCCTTTTGACCTCTATCGCCAGACAACTGTCTTTATGACCTCCGTCGTCCACCGACTGCTGTCCTTTTGACTTACGTCGCCCACCGACTACAGTCCTTCCGACTTCCGTCTCCCACCAACTATGACCCTTCCAACCAAGCGAACACATCAATATTAATTCTTCTTATGTCCACCATGTAACACACTCTATATGATGCATATTTTTCATGACCTTCCTATGAAGGACCTCATTTGTAATCAACTACAAATACTAGTGGATTCATTCAAACTGTCTACCCTATAGTTTTTCCTCTTTTTAGGGTTTTCCACGTAAAAATCTTAATTGGTGTCTCCTATGAATACGCCACCCTCCCTTTTTATCTGATTGTGTGTTGGATCCTCGTACAACGCTAAGAGGTTAAGCTTTATATTTCTCTATTGTCATGAATACTCTAGGACACAACATTAATAATTCTATATTTTTAGAATTTTTATGATCAAATTTATAATTTGGTTTTACAAAAATAAAATTTTTATTGGATTTTAGTAACTTTTATCCGTGTAACTGTTATCTATTATTGGTACCACTATTCTGGTCATTTTAAGTATTTATTCGAGATTTTTTTACAAGGTAATTTTGAAAAGAAGATTTTTATCAATTTAAAATTTTATTTTGACATCTAAAAATAATAATTTAGTTCAATTAAAGCTTCAAAAGTTATTATACACAATCTTTAGTAATATGGTGATATTCTTAAACCTAGTTTTGACAAATTATAGAATATTGGGTGAAAAATTATTTGATGGCCATTAGAGCATTTTTGTAGACTCATACAAAAATATTGTGATTATTTCAGTTGTTAGAATGTACTTTATTTTTAGTATTTATGATTGAAATATTTGAATTTGCAACGAGAATTGATTCTATTGGTGGTAAGAAGTGATTCTATTATGTATGTATTAGAAATTCTAGAGCTTCAGGGTTATATTTAATAAGAAGAGATTTTGTTAGTGGCGATTAGAGATTCTATTATTTATTAT
This sequence comes from Dendrobium officinale, assembly GCA_019514585.1. NCBI lineage: Eukaryota > Viridiplantae > Streptophyta > Magnoliopsida > Asparagales > Orchidaceae > Dendrobium > Dendrobium officinale. The sequence continues at coordinate 89,771,505 of CM033683.1, forward strand.
ATATGAAAATTTGGGGCCTGATTGTCATTCTGATAATTACTATTTCATTTTTGGGGCACAAAATGAACAATATAAGTATTTCAGTGGATCCTCAAAAGGTTCAAGCTATTTCTGATTCGCTGGGGCCTACTACAATTTTGGAGATTCACAGTTTTTTAGGCTTGACTAGTTATTATCAGAAGTTTATTTAGGGGTTTTCTTGGATTTCCTTATCATTGAGAAGACTGACCCAAAAGTGACTAGCTTTTGTATGGACTCTGGTGCATGAGGAGAGTTTTTAGATGTTGAAAGTTCATTTGACTTGTGCTATGATTCTAACTATTCCTTCAGGTATAAATGGATTTCAAGTTTTCAGTGATGCTTCTCTGAAGGGATTAAAATGATTCCTAATGCAGCATAGTAAAGTTATTACATATGCATCTTGACAGTTGAAACCATGCGAGAAGAATACCCAACATATGACCTAGAGTTAGTTGCTACTATATTTGCTTTGAAGATTTAGAGGCATTATTTATACGGAGTCAGATGCAAGATCTTCACTGATCATCAGAGTTTGAAATAGATTTTCACTTAGAATGATTTAAATTTGAGATAGAGGAGATTACTTGAGTTGATAAAGGATTAAGGTCTATCTATTCAATGTCAGCATGATAAGGCAAATATAGTGGCATATATATTGAGTTAGAAATCTTCAGGTACTTCTTTTTTATTGCTTACTTATGTAGACTTTTAAATTATAGATTTAAAGAAGCTGGAGATAGATGTAGCGTCTATTGATATAGATTTAAATTTATTAGCTTAGATGATTATTCAGCCTCCTCCGCAAAAAAGAATTTAGGAAGCTCAAAAGTCAAATACAGAGTGTCTTAAATTAAGTGGTCAAATTAAGTCTGATAAGAGACCTGCTAAACTTTTGCTAACTGATTTTAGTATCATTTTTGGAAAGAATAGAAAGTTGGTTCCTTTTATTAGTAGGTTAAGAGTTGAGATTCCGTATGAAGCACACTATTTAAGTTATAATATTAATCTAAGAAGCAACAAGATGTATGAATATTTGAAAGGTATATTTTGATGACCTGGATTAAAAAATGATATAGTAGAGTTTGTTTTAAAGTGTGAGGCATGTCAGTTAGTGAAGGCAAAACATTAATGACTAGGTGATATTCTGAAGTCATTACCTATTACAAAGTGAAATTGGAAGAAGTGATGATGTATTTTTTTTATGGATTTTCCTAGATCGAGATATGAGCATGATGTTATCGGGGTTATTATCGATCGACTAGCAAAGTCTGTGCATTTCATTATAATCCAACAGTCTGATCTAGTATACAAGTTAGCATAGATATATATCAAATATATTATCAAATTACACGGTGTGATGCCCCAGATATCAATAGCTGTCTAACATTCTGATCGATCTCCATTCCAGTTGCCTTGCTCGGACCTGAAAATTTTAACCACATATAATGAGCTTACAAAGCCCAGCAGGTCACCAAAGCCTACAACTGAAATCAAAGCACGGCTATGCTATCAATATGCATGTCAGTCAATCAAATCCATATCAGTCAATGGTCAATGAGTCTATGCAATGCGGAAATCCATAGTCAATAAAACCAGTCAATGCAGCGGCAGACGAATCGATAAATCAATTCAATAAATCCATGTCAATCTCGAAGATATCCGTACACAATAGGAACTCAATCAATCCGTCAAATCAATCGCTATCAAATCAAATCAATGCGGCCTAATCAATACTATCTATTCAATGAAATCAAACGAGGAAAGCAGTACGATAAATCTCAATCTATTCTAACAGTGAATCCATGCAGCAGTCAATACGGTGCAGAAATAATAACAACAGTGAATTTATATGCAATATCAATAAATCCATAGGCAGTAGTAACAATGAATCTATAAGTAGAAATTAATGAATCTATAGGCAACAGTGTCAATGATTCTATACTATTCATGTCCATGTTATCAATGCAATATCTATATCCATCCATTTCTATATCAATGCTCAATGTCGATGCACAGCAATCAATCAGTGAAATCAATGAAATCATACGATCTAGTAAATCCAATCAAAGTCGATAAAACAGGAATCTATAAAACAATGAATCCATAAATCAATATAGTAAACATGCAATTCAATACAATGGTCTTACTCGACAAGCACAAACACTAGTCATGATCAATAGTGCTGTTGTAGAATCCATATTGCTGTTGTAGATATCCATACGTTGGTTTCAATCAATAAGAGTCGTCACTCTTTTTGCCCGTCGGCCGCCCGTCGGCATATAAAACTCCTTATGAATCCCAATCGTTATATCAATGATCAATGGTTTAAAGGAAAGCCCGTCGGCCCACCATCCTGTACAAGTCAATATCATTCTCCAACCAACGTTCAACCAGGTTTTCACTTGTCTTTCAGTAACAATCAATTCAATCAATAGTCAATGCAATAATCGATGCAATAAGCAATATTAAAGAAATCTAGAACAATCATATCAATAGTCATACGCATATCAATTCAATCTATCAATTTCGAAAAAATCAGAAATCATACGAAAATCGGGCAGAGTAACGGCAGCCTGTCAAATTTACACAAAAATTCTGTAAAAAGGCACAAATTCCAAATTTCTCCAAATTATAGTAGAATACTCACGACATCAATACAAGACTATTATTCTATAGAATCCAAATCAAATCAAGTCCTGATATTTTTCTATTCGATTAAAATCGCGTAGAATCAATTCCGACCGGTAAAATCTTTGTAGAAAATAGTCAAATCGTGTACAATAGTCATATCTATAACATACCAAAAGTTGTGCAGTAAAAGTTGTGTCAAATCGAAATCATGTCCAAAATTCGACTACGAAAACATAAAATAATGCACAACTCGGTCAAAACTCAATATCTTTGAAAACAGAAATAGGATTCGGAGTCCTTACCATGAGATCTTCACTTTTCCCAACAACAGCGTCGGACGAAAAGCGCTCCGCGGCCTCCAAAACCAAGCTTTTCCTCTTTTCCCTTTCTCTTTCTCTCTCCTCAAATCAGATATTTTGTTTTAAAATGATTTTCTCTCTCCTCAAAACGAGCTGATTTTCTTAAATCATAAAGCTGATCGGCCCGGCCGATCGCCAGATCGTCCCAGGACGATCAGACCAAAATCGATCTTCCCGATCGTCCTGGACGGTTCCCCGAACTATTCTCAGGACGATATTTTGAACAGTACAAATCGGCCTGGACGATCTCAATATCGTCCCGGACGATCCTGGGAGGAAAATCCAAGTCAGAGAGGAACAGTAAGGGAACGAGTCTCACAATCTCCCCACCTTAGAAAAAATGTCGTCCCGACATTTTCCCTACAGGTGCGAGACAAAAACAATGCAAAAACAAATAGATCTAAATCCAAATCCTAATCAAAACTCGTCGAAACACATAATGCAATCAATCAAATGTCACTCACTATGTATGCAGAATGAATCCATTCTATCAAACTATCAATCAAATCCTTTCACTACACTTGCTCTGATACCAACTGTGATGCCCCAGATATCAATAGTGAAAGGATTCGTCTGACATTCTGATCGATCTCCATTCCAGTTGCCTTGCTCGGACCTGAAAATTTTAACCACATATAATGAGCTTACAAAGCCCAGCAGGTCACCAAAGCCTACAACTGAAATCAAAGCATGGCTATGCTATCAATATGCATGTCAGTCAATCAAATCCATATCAGTCAATGGTCAATGAGTCTATGCAATGCGGAAAATCCATAGTCAATAAAACCAGTCAATGCAGCGGCAGGCGAATCGATAAATCAATTCAATAAATCCATGTCAATCTCAAGAAATCCGTACACAATAGGAACTCAATCAATCCGTCAAATCAATCGCTATCAAATCAAATCAATGCGGCCTAATCAATACTATCTATTCAATGAAATTAAACGAGGAAAACAGTACGATAAATCTCAATCTATTCTGACAGTGAATCCATGCAGCAGTCAATACGGTGCAGAAACAATAACAACAGTGAATTTATATGCAAGATCAATAAATCCATAAGCAGTAGTAACAATGAATCTATAAGCAGAAATCAATGAATCTATAGGCAATAGTGTCAATGATTCTATACTATTCATGTCCATCCCATCAATGCAATATATATATCCATCCATTTCTATATCAATGCTCAATGTCGATGCACAGCAATCAATCAGTGAAATCAATGAAATCGTACGATCTAGTAAATCCAATCAAAGTCGATAAAGCAGGAATCTATAAAATAATGAATCCATAAATCAATATAGTAAACATGCAATTCAATACAATGGTCTTACTCGACAAGCACAAACACTAGTCATGATCAATAGTGCTGTTGTAGAATCCATATTGCTGTTGTAGATATCCATATGTTGGTTTCAATCAATAAGAGTCGTCACTCTTTTTGCCCGTCGGCCGCCCGTCGGCATATAAAACTCCTTATGGGAGCTGCACTAACCAGGATCTAGCTTTGGAATTTGGTTCGGAACTGAATCTTCCAAATAATTAATTCACACAGACTAACAAACACAGAGCTACTATGTATCATCAAATGCAGCGGAACAAAACATCTATCCGATTTCATTTCCTCAAAACAATCATCTACAGAACAGTACATGGCTTTCGACAGAAAGAAAGACAGAACAGAAAAGCCATGACTGTACAAAAACCAAAAGTACAAAAGTACCTATACTGATCAGACTCTGAACTAATCCTGGACTTCCTTGCCTTTCCCAGAACCTGAAAACCACCAGAAAGCAAGGGTGAGCTCAACAGCTCAGTAAAGCAACAAACCTCCAATCAAAATCCTCAGAATCTCAAAACCAACACAGCAGACAAATCCGTACAGAATCGAAACAGATTCGGACAGATATCAAATCAACAAAACTGTACGGAAATGGAAGTTGTATCAAATCAGAAAACATAACAGATCAGACACATCAGATCAACAGAATCAGAATCGTACAGATCATATCGGAACAGAACAAATCATATCAGAATCATATAGCAGATATCAGATATTTAATTAATAGCTAAATTCCCTGACACTGACTGAATCTCATAGGATCCAGGCCACTTATGCCTCCCTTTGTGCTCACGGCACCAAAAACAGATCAGATCAGATGTGCTTATAGCACCAGAATACATATATAGTGCATATAGCACCTAAACAGATTGTTTCCTCGGATCCGGAACAGAACAGATATCAGATTTCATATTGAGCTCATTTCAGAATTCCCAGACACTAACTGAATCTCATAGGATCCAGGCCCCTTATAACTCCCTTTATATAGCATATACAGATAGCATATCAATTCAGAAGATTTCCGGACAAAACAGAAATTACTCAAAAATCGGGCAGCACAACGGCAGTATACAGAATTTACACAATTTTCCTGAAAATCAAAATTCACCAAATTCGCACAGAATATAGATATCAACATTTTAGAACATTTATTCTACTGCACAGATAATTTCCAAGTTCACAGAAAAAATCCAGTCGACTAAAAACACAGTCGAATCAAAAATACCCGGACAAAAATCTTAAAAAAAAATAACCAAAATGTGCACACTCGGCACTTCAACAAAATACAGAAAGTTACGCGGTAGAAACTAAACCAGTCGGAAATTACGGACGAAAATCGCGAACAAAACTTAATTCCGGACAGATAATACCGCCAAACTCGACGGTTCTGAAAATTGAGAAAGTCGGATTGTGCCTTACCTTGCGTACAGCAATTTCCTCAACAGTCTCTTCGGACGAAAACAGCTCGGCGTCGCCCGAAAATCCACTTTTTCCACTTTTTCCTTCGTTTTTCTCTCTCTCTCAACTTTTTCTCTCTCTTCAAAATATCTCATTTCTATATATATATCCAGACTGATCGTCCTGGACGATCGAGCTTCGTACCGGACGATCCATGAAGAGAATTATTTCGTCCAGACGAAAATTGAATATCGTCCCCGGCGAAGGGTTCTCTGACTTATTTTCGTCCAGACGATCCTGATTTCGTCCAGACGAACCATACAGCCAAACATGATTTTCTCTGCACAACCTGTACCGATCGTCCCGGACGATCCGACTTCGTCCGGACGAACCTGGAGCAAAAACTGATATTACAATCTCCCCAACTTAAAAAAAATGTCGTCCTCGACATTATCCAGTCCAAACTCAGTCAAAACAAGTATGGGTACAACCGTCTCATGTCAGACTCCTTCTCCCAAGTGGCTTCCCGTGCAGTACGGTGCTTCCACTGGACTTTAACCATTGGAATCTGTTTACTTCTTAGCTTTCGTACGTCGTATGCCAAAATCAACTCTGGCTCTTCCTTGTACGTCAGATTCTCCTGAATCTCAACCTCATCAGCAGATACTTTCTTTCCCAGAGTCGGATACCCACTTCCTCAGAGTGGATACGTGAAACACATTATGCACATCAGGCATCGAATCAGAAAGCATCAATTTGTAAGCAGCTTTTCCAATCCTTTCCAGGATTTCAAAAGGTCCAACATACCTCGGACTAAGCTTGCTCACCTGACCAAATCTGCTCACACCCTTCATCGGGCTGACTTTGACATACACAAAGTCACCAACCTGAAACTCTACAAATCTGTGCTTCTGATTGTAATACTTCTGCTGTCGATCTTGAGCAGCTTTCAATCTTTCTCTTATCAAATTGATCTTCTGAGCAGTTTCATCAGCAAAAGTGGCTCCCAAAGCCTGCCTATCTCCGACCTCCGTCAGAGTCAAAGGAGTACGGCACTTCCTGCCATACAAAGCTTCGTACGGTGCCATACCGATACTGGACTGAAAACTGTTGTTATAGGCAAACTCAATCAGCGGAATATGATCTTCCCAGCTTCCGCTAAAGTCCAGAACACAAAGTCTTAACAGATCTTCCAGTACCTGAATAGTCCTCTCAGACTGTCCATCGGTCTGAGGATGAAAGGCTGTACTAAAATGCAGTTTTGTACCCAAGCCTTGCTGAATGCCTTTCCAAAGTCTGGAAGTAAAACGTCCATCTCGATCAGATACGATCACACGAGGCACACCGTGCAATCTGACTATCTCTTTCACATATATCTGTGCCAAGCGATCAACTGAATCCGTCTGTCTGATCGGAAGAAAATGGGCTGACTTCGTCAATCGATCTACAACCACCCAAATAGCGTCGTGCCCTTGTCTAGATCGAGGGAAACCCATCGCAAAATCCATCGTTACCTCCTCCCATTTCCACTCAGGGATAGGCAACGACTGCAACAATCCACCTGGTCGCTGATGCTCTGCCTTTACCAACTGACAGGCTTCGCATCTCGACACAAACTCTGCTACATCTTTCTTCATCCCAGGCCACCAGAACAAAAGCTTCATATCAGCGTACATCTTACCACTGCCTGGATGTACAGTGTAGCCTGAATGATGAGATTCATACAGAATCTCCTGCCTCAAGTCTCCAAACACAGGTACCCACAACCTGTTCTTACAGAAAATAGCACCAGAATCAGAAATTCGAAGTTCAGGAGTCTTACCAGATCCAATCTGAGCAATCAACTTCGAATAATCAGAATCTGACTTCTGGGCTTCTTGAATCCTTGTTTCCAAAGTAGACCGAATACTCATCTGAGCCAACTCCAAACCACTGGAGGAAATCACTTCCAACTGCAAACGCTCCATATCACGAATCAGAAAGTCATCACAAGTAAGCTGAATACCTGATAATCCAGAAGACTTCCTGCTCAAGGCATCTGCTACCACATTAGCCTTACCAGGCTGATACTGAATAGTCAAATCATAATCTTTGATCAACTCGAGCCACCTTCTTTGTCTCAGATTCAGATCCTTCTGAGTAAAAATATACTTCAGGCTCTTATGATCAGTGAAAATCTCACATCTGACGCCATACAGGTAATGACGCCAAATCTTCAAAGCAAACACAACTGCAGCTAACTCCAGATCATGCGTCGGGTAATTCTTCTCATGTGGTTTCAACTGTCTAGAAGCATAAGAAATTACCTGACCATGCTGCATCAGGACACATCCCAGTCCTTTCAGTGAAGCATCACTGAACACCTGAAAACCTTCCGTACCTGACGGAAGTGCTAACACTGGAGCTGAAGTCAAACAATCCTTCAATTGCTGAAAACTCGCCTCACACTCCGGTGTCCAAACAAAAGGTACTGACTTCTGAGTCAGTCTCGTCAGAGGCGTCGAAATCTGTGAAAATCCCTTCACAAATTTCCTGTAATATCCAGCCATGCCCAAGAAACTACGTACCTCAAATACCGTAGTCGGCCTTGGCCAATTAGCAACTGCCTGAATCTTCTGGGGATCTACAGAAATGCCTTCTCCGCTAATCACATGCCCCAGAAAAGAAATGCTCTTCAGCCAGAATTCACACTTGGAGAACTTGGCATACAGCTGATGCCGCCTCAAAGTCTCTAACACAATCCTCAAATGTCTGGCATGATCATCCTCAGATGCAGAATATACCAGAATATCGTCAATGAAGACGATCACAAACTGATCCAGATACTCCCTGAATACTCGGTTCATCAGATCCATGAAAATAGCAGGCGCGTTGGTTACCCCAAAAGGCATAACCAAAAACTCATAGTGCCCGTACCGAGTACTAAAAGCTGTCTTCACCACATCAGCTTCCTTCACCTTCACCTGATAATATCCGGATCGCAAATCAATCTTCGAAAATACTGAAGATCCGGAAAGCTGATCAAACAAGTCGTCAATCCGAGGCAAAGGATACTTGTTCTTGATCGTGACCTTGTTCAAATCTCTGTAATCGATACACATACGGAGTGTACCGTCCTTCTTCTTCACAAACAGAACAGGTGCTCCCCAGGGCGAAACACTAGGGCGCACAAAACCTCTATCAACCAACTCCTGAAGCTGAACTTTCAACTCAGAAAGTTCTTTCGGTGCCATCCTGTACGGAGCTTTCGATATCGGAGCGGTACCCAGGAAAAAATATCGATAGAGAACTCCACATCTCTATCCGGAGGTAAACCAACCAGCTCCTCAGGAAAAATATCAGCAAACTCCCGTACCACAGGGATCTCAGAAACAGAACCAACCTCTAGGTTCAAATCCCGCACCGAAGCCAAAAACACTGGGCATCCCTTCTTCCACATCCTGTTCACTTCCAATACCGAAATCAGACTGGAGAGAACACCTCGTAATCCCTGAAATACAACTCTTTCTCCAGCCATAAGCAAACTCACTTGCTTCTTCAGACAGTCTATCTGGGCTTCATACTGACTCAACCAATCCATGCCCAGAATTACATCATACGATGAAATCGGCAACCGAATCAAACTTGATTTCCACTTCTTGCCAGCAATCTCGATCTCACACAAACAAAATTGCGAGCAATCAAAGGATTCCCAGCCGGTAAAATCACAGACAAAGAAACCGGAAGTAAAAGAGAATCCAAACGTAAAGCCTCAAAACAGTGCTCGGACAGAAAAGAATGACTCGCTCCAGAGTCAAACAAAACACGACAGGGCTGATCAGAAATGTAAATCGTACCTGTCACAACATCGGGAGCATCTCGAGCCTCCTGCTGACTCAAGCTGTAAACTCGTGGCTGAACTGGAACAGGAGCTGAAGCAACGGAACTACTCTGCTCCCTCTGAACAGTAGGTGGTCTCCGTGGTGCAGAACTAGAACCACCACCTCTTCCAGCAAATCCCTCAGGGCGAGGAGGAACAGTCCTCGGTCTTCCTGCTGAACCGGCAGGTCTGACAAAGCCCTCAGATCGCTGATCAAATCCCATCTGCGGACACTCTGCAATCCGATGTCCTGACTGACCACATCGGAAGCACAGACCAGCCATCCTATAACATTGGCCGAAGTGTCGCCGTCCACAGTTCTGGCACACAGGTGCCGAACTGACTGATCCCGAACTCGTCGTACTGGTAACAGTACCAGACGATCCTCCGCTCCTTCTGGAATCTCCAGATCCAGAACCGGAAACAAATCTCCTCTTTCCGGAGGAACCACTGCCAGATGCCTCGCCTCCAAACCTCTTCCTACTCGCAGTCCACCGCTGCTGAGTAGCCATCAAGTCGTTCTCTATCAATCGAGCTCGCTCCACAAGCTCGGAGAAATCAGTAATCCGGAATGGTATCAGGGGCTGCCTCAAGGTATCTCGCAATCCCTTCAGAAATCTGTAACATCTCTCAGCAGAAGTGCTAACCAGCTGCGGAGCGTACCTGGCTAATGCAGTAAACTCAGCCTCGTACTGCATCACCGTCTTGCTCCCCTGAACAAGCCTCAGAAAGTTCTCCTGCATCTGCTGTCGTGCAGAAGGGGGAACAAACCAATCTCGGAATACCTCAGTGAACTCTTCCCAAGTAATCAAAGAGTTCAGTCTGCCCTGAAATCTGGCTGCCTGCTGGCCGTCCCCACCAGTGCTCAGCCTCTCCGTCTAACAGAAAAACTGCTAACGGTACCTTCCTGTCTGACGGACACTGCATCCCGTCAAAGGTCTTCTCCACTCTCCTCAGCCACTCTTCAGCAGCTCTGGGCTCAACAGCGCCCTCAAACCTCGGAGGTTTCAACCTCAAAAACAACTGCAAATGTCTATCCAGGTCATCAGATCTGACAGTAGAAGCTCTACTCTGAGTCTCGCTCATCATCTGAGCAACCAGCGAAGCAAACTGAGAAAGCGTATCAGCACCGACCACTGGGGCTGTACTCCCCACTGGTGCTGCCTGATCGGCACTCTGACCATCTGTCATGTCTGGGTCTGGCTGATCCATACAGAAAAATCCAGAAAATCCGGAAAAACTATCACAAAAACAACAAAAATAAAAAGCCAAACAAATCAAAATTACCCCCCAGACAGACTTACTGATCACTTCCTATAGCTCTGTTTCACAAAATTCTCAAATTCCAAAACCATTGCTCTGATACCAAAAAAAAAAAGCTTGTCACGACCCGACCCGAGACGAGACGGATCCCGCCCGTGCTGGATCGCGACGGAGCTGCACTAACCAGGATCTAGCTTTGGAATTTGGTTCGGAACTGAATCTTCCAAATAATTAATTCACACAGACTAACAAACACAGAGCTACTATGTATCATCAAATGCAGCGGAACAAAACATCTATCCGATTTCATTTCCTCAAAACAATCATCTACAGAACAGTACATGGCTTTCGACAGAAAGAAAGACAGAACAGAAAAGCCATGACTGTACAAAACCAAAAGTACAAAAAGTACCTATACTGATCAGACTCTGAACTAATCCTGGACTTCCTTGCCTTTCCCAGAACCTGAAAACCACCAGAAAGCAAGGGTGAGCTCAACAGCTCAGTAAAGCAACAAACCTCCAATCAAAATCCTCAGAATCTCAAAACCAACACAGCAGACAAATCCGTACAGAATCGAAACAGATTCGGACAGATATCAAATCAACAAAACTGTACGGAAATGGAAGTTGTATCAAATCAGAAACATAACAGATCAGACACATCAGATCAACAGAATCAGAATCGTACAGATCATATCGGAACAGAACAAATCATATCAGAATCATATAGCAGATATCAGATATTTAATTAATAGCTAAATTCCCTGACACTGACTGAATCTCATAGGATCCAGGCCACTTATGCCTCCCTTTGTGCTCACGGCACCAAAACAGATCAGATCAGATGTGCTTATAGCACCAGAATACATATATAGTGCATATAGCACCTAAACAGATTGTTTCCTCGGATCCGGAACAGAACAGATATCAGATTTCATATTGAGCTCATTTCAGAATTCCCAGACACTAACTGAATCTCATAGGATCCAGGCCCCTTATAACTCCCTTTATATAGCATATACAGATAGCATATCAATTCAGAAGATTTTCCGGACAAAACAGAAATTACTCAAAAATCGGGCAGCACAACGGCAGTATACAGAATTTACACAATTTTCCTGAAAATCAAAATTCACCAAATTCGCACAGAATATAGATATCAACATTTTAGAACATTTATTCTACTGCACAGATAATTTCCAAGTTCACAGAAAAAAATCCAGTCGACTAAAAACACAGTCGAATCAAAAATACCCGGACAAAAATCTTAAAAAAATAACCAAAATGTGCACACACTCGGCACTTCAACAAAATACAGAAAGTTACGCGGTAGAAACTAAACCAGTCGGAAATTACGGACGAAAATCGCGAACAAAACTTAATTCCGGACAGATAATACCGCCAAACTCGACGGTTCTGAAAATTGAGAAAGTCGGATTGTGCCTTACCTTGCGTACAGCAATTTCCTCAACAGTCTCTTCGGACGAAAACAGCTCGGCGTCGCCCGAAAATCCACTTTTCCACTTTTTCCTTCGTTTTTTCTCTCTCCTCAACTTTTTCTCTCTCTTCAAAATATCTCATTTCTATATATATCCAGACTGATCGTCCTGGACGATCGAGCTTCGTACCGGACGATCCATGAAGAGAATTATTTCGTCCAGACGAAAATTGAATATCGTCCCCGGCGAAGGGTTCTCTGACTTATTTTCGTCCAGACGATCCTGATTTCGTCCAGACGAACCATACAGCCAAACATGATTTTCTCTGCACAACCTCAGTCTGTCAAATTTACACAAAAATCCTGCAAAAAGGCATAAATTCCAAATTTCTCCAAATTACAGTAGAATATTCACGACATCAATACAAGACTATTATTCTATAGAATCCAAATCAAATCAAGTCCTTATATTTTTCTATTCGATTAAAATCACGTAGAATCAATTCCGACCGGTAAAATCTTCGTAGAAAATAGTCAAATAGTGTACAATAGTCATATCTATAACATACCAAAAGTTGTGCGGTGAAAGTTGTGTCAAATCGAAATCATGTCCAAAATTTGACTACGAAAACACAAAACAATGCACAACTCGGTCAAAACTCAATATCTCTGAAAACAAAAATAGGATTCGGAGTTCTTACCACGAGATCTTCACTTTTCCCAACAGCGGCGTCGGACGAAAAGCGCTTCGCGGCCTCCAAAACCAAGCTTTTCCTCTTTTCCCTTTCTCTTTCTCTCTCCTCAAATCATATATTTTGTTTTAAAATAATTTTCTCTCTCCTCAAAACGAGCTGATTTTCTTAAATCATAAAGCTGATTGGCCCGGCCGATCGCCAGATCGTCCCGGGACGATCAGACCAAAATCGATCGTCCTGGGCGGTTCCCAGAACTATTCTCAGGACGATATTTTGAACAGTACAGATCGGCCTGGACGATCTCAATATCGTCCCGGACGATCCTGGGAGGAAAATCCAAGTCAGAGAGGAACAGTAAGGGAACGAGGTCTCACACACGGTGTGTCAAATTTGATTATATCTGATCGTGATAGTTGGTTTACCTTTAGGTTATCGAGATGTGTTTAAAAAAGATCGGGTATGAAATTACACTTTAATATGACTTTTCATTCATAGATAGACATATAATCCAAGAGGATTATTCAAGTATCTAGAAAATCTTGTGAGACTTTATATTTTGAATTTTGGGGATAACTGAAAAGATCATATTTCTCTGATAGAGTTTATATATAACAAATGTTATCAATCGAACATATATATGCATCTTTATGAATATATATACAGTATAAAGTATATGACTCGTTTGTCTTTAACAAAGGTGGGTGATATGTATATGATGGGGTTTTCTTTTGTGGATGACATTATGATAAAGATCTGATTGATTAAAGAAAAAATCAAAGCATGCACATAATATGCAATAGAAATATTATGATCAGAGGCATATAATCTTTTAGTTTCAAGTTGGTGATTTTATTTATATCAAAGTCAACCCTATAAAAGGTGTCAACATATTTGAAACAACGAGTGAGTCCAATGTACATTCGATTTTATGAGATTATTTAAAGGATTGATAATTATATATATATATATATATTATTATTATTACATGATCATATGCTAAATATATACAATGCAATTCATATATCTTATTTGAAGAAGTGGATATATAATTTTGGGGATAGATTATATGTTGATGATGTTTAGGTTTATCTATGTTTACACTATATGGAAGAGCCTAATAAGATTCTGGCATACAACGTTAAGATATTGATGAGTAAATAGATTTCAATGACCAATATACATTGAAAATATATGATCGTTAGAGAAGCTATCTGAGAGAAGAAATTTGAGATGAGACAATTATCCAGGATTATTCTGACTTATTTTGATTTGAAAATATCAAGGATGATATTTTTTGGAAGAGGGAAGAGTTGTTAGATCTCCAAATTCAGAGTTATGTTCGAATTGGTCTAACTCGACTAGAAGTAAGGTAACTTATCAATTTTTGCATTTGAACTTATTTGCTCATGTTTGAGAGTTTTATATGTGCTTGTGAAGGTCTATATGTATTATGTGGTGGATTTTAGGGGTCTATTTTCCCTTAAGCATCCAACAATGTGTTTTTGGTGCTCCAATGTTGATGTCTCAAAAAATTTTACATTTAATTCAGTGCTTTAATGCATGGCATAGGAGGCGACATTGTAAATCTTGTAGGGTGGTGTCATGGCAAGTGCCACAGGACGCTACGATGCTATAGTACATATTAATATTTAAAATCTCTAAATGCATTATTTATTTATGTACCAATTCTTGGGCAACCAATTTAGAGAGTGATAGAGATGGATTTTGTGGAGAGAAGTATTTTTGAGCTGCTTTGGGTCATTCTTAGTACACATTTTAGATATCTTGACACTATTGTTTAGAGTGATGGTGAAATAGATGGGGATATTATTAGTATAATTCATGCTGGATGATTTAAATATAGGAATGTATCAGGTTTGTTGTGTGATCAAAAATTTCCCCTCAAACTTAAGGGAAAACTATATAAGATAATTGTGATATCTACAATACTTTATGGCACTTAATATTGGTTATTAAAAGAGAAGTATAATATTAAGTTAAATGTTGCCGAGATGAGGATGCTTATATGGGTGAGTGGCTTTACTTTTAGAGATAGGATATGAAATGAACATATACATGAAAAGGTTGGAGTAGCACCAATGGCATATAAGATTAGAGAGAGTCGCCTTAGATGATTTGGTTACATAAAATCATGGGCTTTCGATGACTTGGTTAGGAGAGTAGATGTATTGGATTTGACATATGTAAGAAAGGTAGAGGTAGGTCTAAAAATACTTGGATATAAAATATTAAAAATAACCTTTTTTTTATTCGATTAAAATGAGAATTTGACTCTTATGATGACAAAATGGAGAAAAATGATCCATGTAGTTGACCCCATGTAGTGAGATAAAGGCTTGACATTGTTGTTGTCGTTGTTTTTCAATCAGTCAATCAATATCATCTGTCAGTCGATCATATCATATATTAGTGTCATGTACCATGTATAATGCATATCTTATATCTTATATATCTTGTATCTTATATCTTATATCATGTTTCTTGTATTATGTATCTAGCTATCCTAAGGCTAACTTAACAGGACTTAGTCTCATTAGTCTTGTGGTCAACCCAGCAGAACTTGATCTTTTTATTCAATCTCATCAATCATTAGTCATCAATATCATCAAACACCAATCTTATCTACCATTTATCTTCTCAGTCATCAATCTCTACTCATCAGTCATCGATCTCATCAAGCATATTAGTTCATTCATTTTATTTGTTCTTACACATATTTCAAATTATGTATATCATAATAATAGATATCATGCATACATCATATACAATTATCATAATATAGATCTATCCAGTGTGTTTAGCAATATACATGTATTATACTACCATACATGTTATGCTAAATGAACAATAACCATATGCATATCATGTATATCATATCCAAATTTAGTATATTAGCTCATGATCTTATCACACCAAGTTTTTCTCTATCTATTTCAAATAAAATATCATATATGTAAAATTGATTTGTAATTTTTTAATATGAATTAATCAAAATATTTAGAATAATAATATCTACCCCATATCAAAAGTTATATGGTGAAAGTTTGCTAAAAAGAGAGAGATTATATTTTTATCAATTTTAGGAAGGAGAAAATGAACTAAACTCAAAATTATTAAATACGAATATAGAATAGATGTCACTTAAAATAATCAGATTAATATTTGTAATAAAAGAAATAGACAAAAAAGCACAAAAAGACTTTCTCTGTCCTCTCTTTGCCATCCTCTCCCTCTCTCTCTCTTCTCTCCTCTCCTTCACTCTCTCTTCCTTTCTTCCCCAGTAAGGAAAATGAAATGAGGAGGGGGAGGTTATGGTGATGGATATATATATATATATATATATATATAGTGCCCAATTTCACAGTGCTATAGACCAAATTGCGACAATGCTACATACAGAGAGGTCCATGTTACTACAGAACATAGAGCAGAGCATCGTTGTGCTCGTCAACTTAGTGTTGCACTGCATATCAAATTTTCATTATTTTAAATAAATTTATTTTATAAAATTTTGTATTATTACATTAATAAAAAAATGAAAACTAGCTATTTCTTATGTTATTTGTGATTGACCATATTCATACTCTAGGACCCACAGATCAATGGTAAATCCCTCTTTGAGTGTGTTGAAACCTTCCTCTCGTGCTAGTCCTCTTGACAACACTGCCATACTCTTCTCATTGATCAATTCAAAGAAATGTCACTCTCTTCTTCCCACGACTCTCTTGAAGCTGCAAGATCTTCTCAACTCTCTCCTCGTCAACCAAGAGGCTAATAACTTATTATGGAATGGTCTCAATGACCTTACTATTCAAAATTTCATAGAGATTGTTTACCATGGGCTCCAATCGATTAGCTCGTGGAATATGGTTTGACACAAAAACTATGCTATATAATTCTCTATATTTTGAACCTCCCCTCTCCCTCTTTTTGGCCTGTTTTATTTTTACTGGTATCATAAATATTTTTTACACATAAATATTGAGCAAATTTTAGAAAGTTGCCTCCCAAGCTATTACTGATTTCTTTTCTGACTATTGTTTTTTTGGTAGGTTTTGATTTGCTAGCTAATATCATTTTTACTTACTTCTCTTCTCCTAATCAATGATGGCTGCCCACCAGGGGTCTACTAGCTTTGGATGGAATTTATTAGTCTCTTTGTAACTCTCATTTGCAGTTGGCAGGCTCCAAGTGTGTATGGCTACTGCTCCTTATTTTTTGCTTGACCTATTTTCAGCTCTAGAGCTCTCCTGCAGTCTTCTAATTTTGTTGAAAATTTTTATCTTTTCTTTTGGGCTTATTTGTGCACGCTATTTAATTCCATTGTAAACTATTTTTTACATTAATATATTCTTAAATAAAAAAAAATACTCAAAATCATTTTAATTGAATTATCAAATCTTTTATAATCCAATTTGATTTAACTTTAGCTTAAATAAATTATTTTGTGTGTCATTTAAAATTGAGGTCAAATGAATTAAAGGTTAAACTTTTCCATTCCACTAAAAAATAGCCTGAATTAATAAATATGTAAAATATTATTATTTTTAATTAATATAAAAACTTAATTTTTATTTTTTTTTATTCTCCTATAGTTGGTTGCCTTCATGTTTAGTTGAAGGTTGTTGGAAATCTATATTAATTTAAAACATTATAGTTTTTTTTTTAAATCAAAATTTATTTAATATTTAAAATAAAAAAATAAGCTGGCTCGGCTATATAATAACTAATGCTGCGAGGACTTTATTGTCATTTAAGTGAGATGAAACATATCGGTGGCCCCTGACACCATTGTCTCGCAGCCTGACCCCACCACCCCAGTAGCCGTCCCTCGAATGAATCAACGGTCAGGATTGTTGAAAGAACCGTACACGCGTGTGGGCCCTACGCTGTCGACCCATCCTTCTCGTTCTCGCAGCCCATGGATGGCTGCCCCATCCCGGCGGGTCCCACAGACCTGACGCGCGAGCCCAAATCCCGAGCCAAAATTATCATGCTTTTAAGAAGATAAAATAATCACTGATATAGGTAAAACGGTACTCACTGCCGCACAACGGTTAAAGCAGATCCGACGGCTCTGAAATGGTCTGGTTAGAGCTTATGACCCACTGATCCATGCAAAGCAAATTGGGGCCCAGAGCTGACGTGGTATTTGATTCAATTGTTGAGCCACCCGCGTCACCTACTCATACCGATATGATTTTTTATTTGTGATAATTAAATCAAAATCAGATTAGAGGCTAATTTAGCTTATAATTTTATATGGGATTTATAAGGTTTTTATGGATTTACAAATTAATATTAAAACTTTTATAAAATACTCATATTAAAAATATAATTATTTTTCTTTTTTAAAATAAATATATCATGTATATACATTAATATCATTTAGATATTAAAATATTATACCTAAAAATAAAAATTTTGATGTTAAAAATATAAATACATAACAATTTTATGATATGCATATAAAGTTTTTTTTAATGTCCTATTAATGTTAAATATAACTATATTATTACTAATAGTTTTTTTATGTTGTCGATTTATTTGGATGTTATAAATTACGTTTAGCTATTTTGATATACTTCATTAAATTCATAAAATACATTGATTAAGTTTGAGAAAAAAAAGTAATAAAAATTTCTGTCTTTACATTGTTAAAAGGGCTTTTTTTTTATGAATTATGGTTATTATTCACATCTCACAATATAAATTAATATGATTTTAAAAGAATTATTGTTTAATTATATTTTATATTTTTGAATGACCTATTTGGAAGAGCTAAAAAATATTGATGATATGATTAATTATGATCTCTCTCTTTCTCCTCCGAAGGATTTGTGTGCTTTGAGATGTCAAAATAGAAAAAAAGCTATAATCACTAATTTATTGCTTGTCTTTGAGAATAAAGTTGGTCGATAATATTCTTCCTAATGAAAATTTTCTCTTTTTTTTTCTCTTTATGTTAAATTCTAATAGGAAAGCTAATTAGAGGATTATTTTATAGTAAGATATTATACCTTTTTTATATTTGAGTTTATTTTTTTTCTCAAATCCCAACAATGATGATCATAATAATTAAAACTAATAAAAATTCATTGGTTATTTAGAAAAAAGCTCTTACTAAAATCTCTCAAGTTTTGTTCTTTAATTGCTCCTTTTCATATATGTTTGTAATTATTTTTTATGAGATTGCGCGGTTTAAATCTTGTAAGTGATATCTATCTAGTCATCTCCAAAATATTGGAACACTTTTGCTTTGCTTTTTTTATTCATCTTTAGGTTGTGTTAAATCTAGTAAGATTCGATGGGGCATCTTTAAAAACTAGCTAAGTGTAAGATCTTCTTATGGTAAAATAAGAAATATGAAATGTTTCAGTTGAACAATAAAATTATGAGGAGATTTCATTAAGTGAATGTGTAGGAATTTATGGCGGTAAATCTGATTAGTAGAGTTTTAAGTGGGAAATTTTTAGCATGAATGTACGCCAATTAAGTATCGAGCTATTTAAATGTGCTTGTATATGCTTACTCTATAACTAAATGTATTTATTATCCATTTATTTCATTAATTCATAAGCTTTATGTTTTATATAACAATAGTACTTCTTGTGTTGAAATAGTTGAGTAAACATTTACCTTTAACTACTCTCACTTAAGTATAAATCCTTCTGTGTCCACCCTCTTTTATTATTGTGGAGATTTGCTATTGTGCATTGGTGCTTAATGATTTTTAAGTTTATGTAGTTCTATTAATCCATTAATAATTAGATTGCTTTCTCCAAAAGTATTGAAATTATCTTAATCATTTACTTAAAACCTTCATATGCTTGTGTAGCTTTTGTAGGATTGATCTTATTTGCTATAAGTGTATATTATTATATAGCCCAATATATTTAAATGTAATAAATTATATTGAGGTAAATACTTACAAACTTATTATATTAAATTATTCACATTTTGTTAATATAATATCATCTTCTTCACCTGTAGATCATTTGTTAAATGATTTTTATTATATGTTGTGTTAACTACAGCTTGAGCTATTGAGTGATAAAGTCATTTTTTATCATATTACTAATACACTCTCATTACCCTACCATATATTTTATGCCTTTTTTTTTTTTTTTGAAAGTTTTCATTGCTCAATTTATAACTTAAAAATAAGAAACCTAGAAACTAATCCTTTTTTTTACAAAGGAAGAGAAAAATGATTTACTAAAAAAGAAAAATGCAAGATAAGTTTGGCACAAACATTGACCACTACCATAACTAAGAAAGATCCAGATTAAGAATTGCTCCTACTCTTATAAACTTTTCCTTAAAATTCAAACATCTTCAATTCCTTGACTACCGAAGTGCAATTCTCATAATGGATTTGAGAATCTTCCATTATCTCCTTGATCAAATTGGGGTGATGGGGATGCCAAATTTTATAAAACATCCTAATTAAAAAGTTGGTTAATATCCCAGAGTTTCCGATAAGGTAAAAATTTCTATAGTGTATTTTAGTTAACTTTCACATTATATTTGTTCGTAAGGGTTTTAAATTCTAAAAAATTAAAAATTGAAGAAAGGCTTGTTGCACAACTAATTCAACTACTCTTAGTGCGCCTTCAACTAAAAATACCATATTGATTGATTTAAAGTCATATTCATAAGAAACTCACTATACTGCATGCAAATACAATTTGTTTCAGGTGTGTATTAGCTCACTATACATGCAAATTTGTCCCTACACTAGTTAGTACATCTTATAGTTTCCTGATGTTTAGAAATTTTCATTTTTATATTTTCAAGTCTAGCTTAATTTCTACAACCTATGATCTTATTTACTTCAATCATTATACGTGCATGGATATTAGGTTTATGCCTTTAAGCATTTTAAACTATTTTCATCTATCAATCTTTGAGGCAATGTGAATGATCTTAAAATCATTTCTTTCCATCTCAATTTATCACTATAACATCCTATCTTAATTATCCAAAATGAACATCTCATTTCAACACATGATCGTTATCAATATTATTTGCTCAAAGTCCACTTCCATCCAAATACAAAATATAAAACTGATAAAAAATAGATGTTCCAATTCTCTACGGGCGCATATTGATAAGATTACTCTTGTCCATACAATCCTCCATGCTACTAGCTTATCCATATTCTAAAGGACACCTTTATGTTCTCTCTATCTTAGAATAAATCCATATCCATAATAAATCATTTTATATCATTTTCATCAATATATATTATTTCATGATAACCCATCCATCGATTGATCAACCTATCATTATATTGATGTCATCTATTACATATGAAGTAAAATCAAATCTATCGTCATGTTTTCTTACAATCTTAATAATATCATAAAAAATCAATTTGTTGAGTCCTTATACCAAAGTGTTTTATTAATTCATATTTATTTTCATTCTATAATTTTATTCCGTAAAAAATGTCATATAAACATAAAATCTAATTTAAGAAACCATATTATTCTAACAATCTCATCAAATTATATTCCAAATTACTTCTCTAATCAACCCACTAATTTGCACATGTTGATAGTCTCATGATCACTTCCAATATCAACTTTAGTTCCAACAATCAACGAGGAGCATATTCTTATCATGCCTGTGAATAAATAAATAGATGACCGACTAATGCAAGAATTCACTACAACTTTTTAATATTAGACTTTGTCCAACAATTAGGAAAGAAATATTTTCAAAATTCATATCATAAAAATTGATATGTATAATTCAATTTTTATTAATGAATCAAGGTTTAATTTTAACATAACATTATGTTGACTTCTTTTATAATTGGCATACACCATAAAAAACTATGAATTAGCCTATAAGAATATTGAATTCATCAATTGCTCACGTACTTTATTATAGTGTCAAGCCATACAACATGTTTGCAGCTTTAGATTTAATACTCTTACGTACTCTAGCACACACAATGGTCAATACTCTTTTACTGAGGCATCACTAAACATATATATGTCATAGGTGTTATCGTTATATTTGGTCATCATCATCATAAAGTAGTTGTAATTACCCCATTATAGGAGTAGCTTAGAGATTAATGATTTTGCTTACCTAATTAATTGTTAATTTACTCAAGCATCCATATGGAGGATACACTATACCGATTCAGCTTCTATAAACTTATTTAAGGAAAAAAATTTCACCTCACCTCAACACTTTAAAGTATTTTTAGAGGTTGTTAGAGCGTATTGATAGCTTTTTTTATACTTATTAAAGTTTTGCAATAAATCATCTATATTCTTTAAAAGAATTGAACACCATAATTACTATATTTTTCCTTCTTTTTCCCACCTAATGTAGTTACTTTGTTCTATGTTTTCATATTAGATGTAACTTCTTTTTTCATCCTATTTGTTCTTATTTTTTGGTACTTATATGAAAATTTCTTAGATACCCAACTTCTCCAATATATTCACATAACAATATTATGCATATTCTCTTAGTCGCCCTAAAAATGGATGTAAGTTTCCAAATTAAAGCACTATCAATATTTTTCTTGCATTCTTCTATTTTATTTTCTATATCTATCATTTGACATATTACTACAACATAATAATTTTTCGTATTATCTCACCAAAGCCCCATAACATGTGACTTCTTATGATCAGTCAAAAAAAGTAAGCTTTCATTATTTCCACCCTCTCTTTCTCTATAACTATCAAATAAAAATGAACAGTAACCCATGTGGGTTCAAACTAAATAGTTAAGGGCAATATAAGAGAGCGATGAGAGAATAATCCTTAAAAATAGGGAAAAAAAACACATAATGCTAATTTTAACATGTTGGTTTAAAAATATATAAAAATATATACAAAACATATTCATTGATTATGCATCAATATGATATACATAGCTTTTGAAATAGCATAAGATAAACGAAAAAAGTCATATCATATGGGGTCAATCAAGCATACCCTACCACAAAATAAAAATATCATACAACTCTAATTGAATTGAGCGTACAAACAATCAGGGATCATATATGATCACTCAATTGAATTTAAATTAATCAATAGAGTAAATTATCTCTTTTTGAGCTTATGATCTTAAGATGAGGAGGTATGAAGCGTGGGAAACTATGCCAGAAGTGTACGATATACTATGTCACCTTAAATCTTAAGGAGTGCAGCAAAACAAGAAATTGATCAACGTGAGTGAACTGTTCTTGGATGTTTCGTCAAATGGCACCACATCTACGAGGGGAGCTAATTGATGAATCTAACGCCAATCAATCCACGAAATGTGATCTGTTACAAGATGGGAGTTAGCATGCCTCGGTAGGCAAGCGATCACCAAACTATAGCACAAGATCATCCTTTCTGTGTATATTAATGGTCAAATTTATAGGACACTTAGCGCACACACCTAAAAGCACACTTTATTTTAAGTTTTGGTTTGTGCCATTATAGGTGCAAATCAGATCACTATATAATGTAATAAATAGCCCAAATATTGTTAAAAAAATTATGAAGCTATTTGCTTTTAAAAAAAATTGAGTGCATAATAGAAGGGATGCAAAAAATTTTAAACTTAATTAGATATTTAATTGCATGAAAAATAATTTCTAAATAATTCATTATCATATGTAGAATTCATCATTTAATTCATTTTTTTATACATTACAAAATCAACTAATTCGAGTGATTTTCAAATATAGAGCATCACCTCACCTAATGATTATGGACCGTTAAACAACTCCACAATAAGAAGATTGTTTTTTTTTTTTAAATTAATAAAGTCAAATAACAAATTTTATAATATATGGTCATCATTAAAAAACAATTCATATTGACCTAACACATCACAATACAAGAAAAAAATGAATGTACAATTAAAAGTGAAAATTGGTTTATTATCGAAGAAGTTGATAAAACATTTAAATTTGCCTAATCCACCTTGACCTAATTGTTGGATGCTTTGATTCTAATCACAATCTATAAAGTTCAAGGCCTATAAATATGTGTAAATTTGAGATTAAATTCGTTTAAAATCTACAAAATAATTAAAAATTTTAATATATTTATTAGTATGTAGTTTAATCAATTATTTAATTATTTAAAGAATTGTGGATTCAAATTCAAGAAAATAAAAAATTTAAATGAAAGATTTATTGAATTTAAAAAAGTTGAAAGAAGTTATTCAATTCAATTTGACTGATTGTATGTGATTTAGTATTGATATGTCCGACCATCGTCGGACCACCGCCCGACCACCGACTGTCGAACGCCGCTAGACTTTAGCCAAACCTTCATCGAACTGCCGCATGGCCGCTGACCACCGCCGGACTTCAACTCGGCGGCCAACCATCGCCGAACTTTAGCTCGACCTTCATCAGACCACCGCCCGACCGCCAACCCCCGCTAAACATCCACCCAACAATTGTCGGACCACCGTCCAATCACCTATCGTCACCGGACTCCCACCCGGCAGCCGACCGTGGTCGGATTTCTACTCGATGCAGGACTTCCACTCATCGCCGGACTTTTGCCCGTCGCCGACTTTCGTCGGACTTATATCTGAAGTCAAACTTTCGCTCATCACTAGACCTCCGACCTCCATCGCCAACTGACTACGGTCCTTCCGATCTCCTTCACCAAACAATAGATTTTTTGACTACTATCGTCCGTCGACTCATTCCTTTTGACATCCGTCGCCCAACAACGATCTTTCTGGTCACTATCGCAGGCCAACTATGGTCCTTTTGACATCTGTCATCAGATAACGGTACCCCCGTCGGAAGACAACAGTCTTTTTTTCTAACCACTGTCGCCCGCCGACTAAACCCTCCGACCACCATCACAAGACTACGGTCTTTCTGACCTCCGTCGCCCGTTGACTACGGTCGTTTCGACCTCCTCCGCTGACTACAATCATTCCGACCTCCTTCGCCAACTACGGTCCCTCCAACCACCGTCACCGGATTGTCGTTCGCCGATTAATATCCTGCCAACAACCAACCATCGCTTGCCACCTCTTCCTCGAACACTGCCTGTGATTGTCAGCAACTAATTATTATCATTAATGAATTTTATAATAATGCTCTCTATATTATAGAAATTAAAATGTCACATTTTTACACACTTAAGATTAGGGGTGTTAATATTTTAGACGACATGAATTATAACATAAACTCGTCCTGAAAAATTCAATTTCGATACAACCCATTTAGCAAATTGGTCGGGTTCAGGTTCCAATTTTCGATTCGTTTAAAAAATGGGGTTGGGTCCAAGTCAATCTTCTAACCCAAAATGACATGGAAGTGACTGGCACTAGAACCCATCATTGCGTGCACGCAACCCCGCACTGGACCACATACAACCTTCCACTTTGCCTGCGCAAGTGCGAGTGCGACCTCACAGGCACGAGCACGACACTGCACCTAACCCACAACTGGACTTCCGCACCCGACTCTAGAGTCCTGCACCGAGCTTTCGCACCGGACATCTGCTTCGCCTGTGCAAGCACGAGTGCGACTCCGCACTGAACTCTCAATCGGACATCCTCACAAGACCGCACCTAACCATGCATTCCTACTTCGGACTTTCACATTGAAATTCTTCTTTTCCTGCGCAAGCGAGAGCGCGGCGCCACACAAGAGCCCACACCTGACCCTACACCCTAAGGCTGATCAGGTAGAGTCAACTCGGTAAACCAACGAGTTGAGTCCAGGTTGGAATTTTTGATCTGTTTGCAAAAAATGGCCAGGTTAGGATCGTGTCAAACAACAGCGGGTCAATATCGACTTCGACCTGAACCCGAAACGCAACCCGTTTTTGACACCCCTACTTTAGATGATATGCTTTACAATGATAGTACTGCTTGTATAGTTCAACTACTTTATAATTATAATAACAAATTCTTTGATTGATTGAGGATCAGTAAAAAACTTGCCAAATTCTGCAAGCTGAATATCACTAATAGAGTGTTCTCTAGTATGAGGGTAGATTGAATGATGGATTCAACCATTTCTCATTGGAAATTATCTCACTGATAGTCAAAGATGTTGATTAAAACCTGTCTTAATACACTCTTTGATATTGTTATCAAAAGTAATGCATGCATACGAAATAAGGCCAATATTAGGAGAAGATAACTTGTATGTGAGTGGAGGCCCGTGGGTACATATATCTATTTTAATCTAATAAAAAAAAATCAATCTGTGTTGTGTTTATTTTACTAAAATTAATAAATCTTCTATTTTGTATAAAATTCTAATAATGATTTGAAGTTGCAAGATTTTTTTTTTTACAGTTAGTCATCAAATCATATAATGTATATAATGTATTGTGTAACTCTCCGACCACTTTAAGACCGATCACCGGGGGCGTTGCTGTCATCTAAGTTGACTATATTTTTATCATATTTCAAATAAATTTATATACCGTAATTATCTTTAGTAATTCTTATTATATTTTCCAGATTAAAATTCATCTTTCTCTCGCCCAAGTATTGTATTAAAAAAATTTAACGAGGGGAGAAGGTTTCGCTTTAATACTTTTTCCATGTTGCACGCATCAATAGCAGAGGACACAGAGGAAATAGAAACAGCGTGAGGGAGAGAGAGAGAGAGAGGAGTTAGGAGTGAGGTGTACTCTATTTTCTCTCTGTCATTTCAGGTTTCCTGAGCACCGGGAGAGAAGAAGAAGAACAGTGGAAATGGGGAGAACATAAGCTCGGAAGAGGAAGAAAGTATCCACCTTGAACTTTCGCAGGTTGCATGCAAGGCAATCCACTCGTTAATCTCTCATTGCGGAGCCAAGATCTCTTTTTTTCTCTCCCTTTTCTTGGTTTCATCTCTAGCTCCAACTGCGAAAGGGATATATATGAATAGCAAGAGACAGCTAAGGATCTAAGCCTCTTTTGTATGCGGCGGCTTGTTTTTAGATGAGGGGAACGCCCTTCAGTCTTTCGGGGAAGGGAGCGCTGGAAGCAATAGCAGCTCAAATCCTTGGGGAGGAAGACAAAGGCGGCACCTTTTGGAGTGGCTGTAGTCATAGGAAGAGGAAAGGGGAGGTCTTGGAACCCAGATCGGTTTTGTATCACAGGAGGAGCCCAAGCCCTCCTACCTCTACATCCACCCTGTCTTCTTCTCTTAGCAGCGGCGGCGGCGGTGGAGGTGGAGGCTCAACTGAGACCGGCGGAGTGGCGGCAGTCTCTGAAAACCCCTCCCAGAGGAAGGAGGAATGGGCGACGGAGCTACACCCCATCGCTGGATCACTGGAGATGAGTGGCATCGTCAGCGCAGGCGAGAAGTGTGGGATAGGGGCTGACGACTGGGAGACGATGCTTACTTCCTCAGCCGCTTCCCCGAACCAGGAGCAAACTTTCCTCCGCTGGATCATGGGAGACATCGACGATCCTTCCTCTGCTTCAAAGCATCATCATTATCATCAGGTTCCCTCCCAGGCGCCGCCGGTGGAGTTTGACGCCGGTATCACCGTTGCGAGCGAGCTTTGGTCTCGTCGACCCACTCCTGGGATTTGAACCCATCGGAGGAATCGCCGGCACTACGTCCTCCGGTGGGTTTTACCAGGGCAGCAGAAACATCGATGGTAAAAAAGCAAATTTTATAAACCCACCGTCTGGTATGACCTTCCAAGAACCCACTGATGAGAAGCCCCAGCTTTTTAGCCCTAACCTCCTACAAACCAATATTTCTCCTAACCCAGCTTTTTTTCTTCCAAGTTCATCTCTTACTGCAGCCACAGCACAACACCAGACCTCCAACCTCCTCTCTCCTCACCCCAAGCGTCACCAGTCCATGCCCCATGACTCAGCTTTCTCAATCCCTTCCTTGTGCGCCGGCCAGCTCCAAGCATACCCATATCAACTCCAGCAACGGCTGATGAAGCCCAGGCCTTCATTGGCTGGGAATGATGCAGCGTCTACTGCTGCCATGGCCTTACAGCAGCATCAGGCCCTTATTGACCAGCTCTTCGAAACAGCTGAGCTCGTCGAGGCCGGGAATTTCATCAGCGCCCATGGGATATTGGCGCGGCTCAATCACCAGCTCTCCTCCCCTCTGGGAAAGCCCCTTCTCCGCTCAGCATTTTACTTCAAGGAGGCACTGCAAGTCCTTGTAGCAAACTCTTATAATCCTCCACTGGTCACCTCCTCTCCTTCGCACCATCACAGAACACCATTCACTACTTCGTTGTTCACTCCATTGGATGTAGTCCTCAAGCTCAGTGCCTACAAGACCTTCTCCGAGGTTTCCCCTGTTCTCCATTTCACCAACTTCACTGTCACACAAGCTCTCCTTGAGGAGCTTGGCACTGCGGATTGCATCCACATCATAGACTTTGATATTGGAATTGGCGGGCAATGGTCCTCCTTCATACACGAGCTCGCACAGCGTAGGCGTTCTTCCACTGCCCCCCTCGGCTCAAAATCACTGCTTTCGTCTCCCTCTGCGCCTTCCACCCACTAGAACTCCATCTTACCCGTGAAAACCTCGCCCAGTTTGCTGCTGACCTCAACATCCCATTTGAAATCAACATCTCTAGCTTAGAATCTTTTGACCCTGTTGAAATCCTTGCGGTCTCGGCAGGTTGCAATGAGATAATTGCTGTGAACCTTCCTGTAGGATCTGCGCTTAACCCATCCTTTTCGACATTGCTTCGCCTTGTCAAGCAATTGACACCCAAGATTGTCATGTCCGTTGATCAAGGCTGTGATAGGAGCGACTTACCTTTTTCCCATCACTTCCTCCATGCATTACAGTCCTCCATGATCCTCCTTGACTCCATTGATGCAGCTGGAAGTAACATGGATATGTCCAACAAGATAGAGAGGTTTATTCTTCAACCCAAGATTGAGAATTGCATAATAGGGCGTTACCGTGCTGCTGACAAGATGCTACAATGGCGAACGCTTTTTGCATCAGCTGGTTTTGTGCCAGTGCAGTTCAGCAACTTCACGGAGATGCAAGCAGAGTGTCTGTTAAAGAGGGTTCAGGTGAGGGGATTCCATGTAGAGAAGCGGCAGGCTTCACTTTACCTCTATTGGCAACGAGGCGAGCTGGTGTCGATTTCAGCATGGAGGTGCTAAGGATCCTTTACTTTCTACATCCCTGCAAGCATGTCATCTGGTAATATCTCATAGTCACTTTTCCTATGGTTATCTTTTGTAGACATTGTAGATCTTAAGAATATGAAGATTCTGTGGTGACAAACCTATTTTGTTATCCTAAGTTCCTTTTGTCTTACCAATTGGTCATCAGTTCATTTCTCATGTGTTCAAAGACAGATTCCTGCTTTGTAGAAAAGGTATCTAACAAGTTTGACAGTTTGGCTCAGCTTAAATTGTGCATTTTTTTTCTTATTTCAATGCATGTGTGTTGAAAATATGAGATTTGAATTTCACCAAGAAACAATTCTCGTGTTTTGATGGTGTGGTTGTAGCATTTAACGTCAACAATTTCAATTTGACTGTGAATTTGGGAGTTTTTATTTGGATTTCTTTCAATATCTGTGTGTGTAGTTGGGATCCTCATCCTATTTATCTGTTCATGCTGGGATAAATGTTTATATGTCTCTAATTTGTTTATGAATTTCCTTCCAATGAGCAGTAGAGGTTAACATATAGGAAGCTTTTTCTGTTTTTTGATGCTAGGAGTTTGACTGAAAGGAAATGATAACATGAAAAAAAAATGTTGAAGAAGCTTAAGGCTTTTTTTGGGACGGCTTTAAGAAACATAAATTTTTAATTTTTGTAGTAGAAAGCTGCTTTAATAAGCTGAAATAAAGCCGTCCCAAAAGAAGTCTAAATCAATGGATGATGATTCATCATAATCAACCAGTAAGAAATGTATGTGGTTGTTGAGGTATTATGGGAGTGGAGAGCGCCCAATTGTGTATTTGTTAGCTTGCAAGGAAATATTTCTTGGAAATTCTTGAACCTAAAACAAGTGTTGATCAGCTGAAAGGTAGATGCCATCCAGCTAACTTGGGAAGTTTATTAGTGGAACAATGTGAGATGCAAATTGTCAATTAATAGGGCCTTGTTTGGACTCGTTGCATTCTATGGAGTGATGTGTCAATTTTCATAAAGATTTGTGTTTCAGTCATTTAATTCTCTGTATTAATCATCTTTATCATGACCGGACAATCATTGTAGAATTACCTCTTGTACCTAATTCTCTAGTATTTTCTAGAATATTTTATAGCTAGCTTATATATGGAGCATTGTAGTAGGATGGGTAATATTGATGAAATTTTACCCTCTTTGAAGCTTTTGAAGCATGTGTTTGTGTTTGTTTTCTTGGATTGGGATTTCCCTTTTTGCAGGTCCGATTTTTCTCACGATCACCACATCAAGTCGGAATTTCAAATAAATGCCCAATCGTGTGCTAATCTTTATGCATCAATCGTGTGCTAATCTTTATGCAATTAATTTCATGCATTAGTGAAAGATAGCATTTTTCATTAACATCTTCATTATTTGCCTTATTCCAACCTGTTTCATTTCAGTTCAGTTTAATGAGCTCTTATTCTTAATCTGTCTCATGAGTGCTACGGAAAGTGTTAAATCTATCTTACACAAATTACTTTGCATGATTATTTATGTTGTATTTAGCCTACACTTTTTCTTCATAATCCATTGAAATTAAATTTATCTTTTTTGCTTTATTACATCTCCTATTGTTCATTGTATATACTCAAGTTTATCTTTTTCTATCTTTTATCTTTAAGAGAGGCTACTCTTGCTACCCATCTAATATAATTATTTCTCAATTGTTGCACATTAATAACAATGTTCTTCTTTTTACTATGATAAAATTGGACATCAATGACTTTTGTATATCTGAATATTCATATACATCAAACACAATAAGCTATATTGTTACAACAATATCAAATTTTTATCCCACTAAGTGGGGTCAGCTACATGAATCCGTTTTCTCCATTGTGTCTTGTTAAGAGTTAAATTCTCACTTAAATTTATCGAAGAAAGTCCATTTCTAATATTTTCTATCCAAATCTTTTTTAGGTCTATCTCTATCTTTCTTAACATAAGTCAAATCTAATACATCTATTGTCCTAACCAGATCATTAGAAGGCCGTCGTTTTATGTGATCAAATCATCTAAACCTACTCTCTCTTATCTTATCTTTCCCTGGTGCTATTACATGAATCCTTTTTCTTTAATCAGCTGTATTGTTGTTTTTTAAAATTTATCTTTAAGCCTTCTTAATATTTTTTTATTGCATTAATATTTTTAAGACACTCCATTTTGTTCTTACCTGAATTTGTGATCTTATATCTTCATTTATAAACCCTTTTTTGGTATAATGGATTCATGTTACTTTAATCTATTAAGCCTTGGTATAATTTTATCTTGTACTAATATTGGTTTATATTTATTAATTTCAAAGTTATTGAAATTGTATATTATATTATTAGTCCTTATCTTCAAATATTTTTGTTCTAATTTTTATTTTAAAATCTCATCAATTTATCATCTATTAAAATCATATACCAAAGTGCATTAATAGAGAGGGAGAGATTATGGTTTTGTTTGGGATAGTTTTTTTATTGCTTTTTAAAATAGCTTTTTAGTGCTTTTGTATTAAAAAGTTATTTTAATAAGCAATAAGAAAGTTATCCTAAATGAAGCTTAAATCATTAAAATGAAAAAGAAAAAATTAGCATTATTTAATGATTAAAGCTTATCATAGAAATTTAAAGATATATTTTATAAAAATGTAACAATTTTGATTTCTTTTTTATACATTTGAGTATTGAATGACAAAAAAGACCATGATAGCGAGGTTGAGTGTCATGAAAAAAATGAATGCTTAGATGATGGATGTTTGATAGTATTAGGGAGGATAAATTGAGCATGATTATATTAGAGGAAAGATTAAAGTAAGCATCTATTGAAGATAAAATAGGAGAAAATATGTTTGAGTTGTTTGAATCTGGAGAACAAAAGTATAACCTATTAAACTAATAGATAAAATTAGCATTAAAGGATTAATGATATCATAACAAAATTGCACTAAATTTTTTTCTTCAGAACTCTTTTAATAGTTTCTCATAGAAGCTTTTTCATCTTTCATTGAAAGCCAACTGTATAAATTTACATATGATTTTATTAAAATCTCTAATATTGTAATCATGAAGACGACACTCATTAAACAAAAAATAGATTAGCTTAATAATGTACCATCTAACGCAGAGTTGTTTTGGTTGTATGGTTCGTCTAATAAAGTTGCTGTTATCATCATCAAAGCATGTCCCTATCAATGTTGTCCTGAAGCACAATGTCTGTTGAAAATGACCTAAAACTCAACCCTCCTCCTAAGGACCATAATTTTCTTTCTGTTGTGGATGAAGTTATTTTCACATGTGAGTCATACTTAGCCTACTACCATTTATATTTCTTTGATTATTTGAATATTTAGACCTCTTCATCTGTGACTTAGTGTTTGGAGAGCTTTAGGATCTGTTTGGGATAGTTGCATTTTTTTATAAAGTTGATTGTGAAGTTATTTTGGGAAAAATAACTTAACTACTCTGATTGCAAAAAACAACTTTCTTTCATAGAAGTTTTTAGAAAATAGCGAGAAAGAAATAAGTAGTCCAATGAAATTATGGTTGTTGTTTGAAAAATTAAATAGTAAGAAAATTGTCATGAACAGACCCTCGAGCTTATCCGCCGTAAATCGGAATGGAGTGAAGGCATCGATTTGTGTCATTAGAGTATTAGACCATCTCCAACCGAACTGCATACCACCGTATGCAGTTGGCCATTCGAACTTCAAATCGTACGCCAAAGTTTGGCAGGTGAACAGTGCAACACTAATATTGACGTTCCACTATTCACCTACGACAAAAAATTAGGTCACAGGATTTGTCGAAGAAGCGTGCAAAATAGGAGAAAATGGTTACATTCGTAGGAAGCGCGCGACAGAATAGAGAAAATGCCGTTTGATTGGAGATGAATTACTGCATATTGAAATTTTGTTGTATTTTGGAATGGAAAATAGATTTTTCGGTTGGAGATGCCCTTATTTTGCTATTAAATTCACTCAGAAAAAAAAAAAAAAAAAATAGGAACTTTTTTTTTTTTTCAACCCCTACTTGTTTGGCTTTAAAGGTCTGGCATTTAATTCTTCATTTGGCTTACTAATTTGATTTCTTTATGGATGCATGCAGCTGACCTCAACTATTTTTGTTGTTATTATTCTGAAACCCTTCTTAGCTACCTTTACTATGCAAATTTAATTTAATTGCCTGTACTCTATGGATTGGGTGGTTGAAGGAAAACCTTTGAATTGTTTTCAACTCGTCCTCATAAGAAAATCACTATCTATCACCATCACTCTTTCTCTTAACTGCTAAATGGCACAATGGGTGGCCGAGTGATAAAGAATAGTATTCCCCATTCCTGCCTTTAAAATGCAATGATTTCTTCTTCACATGTAATCTTTATAGCTATTTGTTTATTTAATCATACATTAATAGTGCATTCCTGCCCATTGTTTTTTATATTTTAAAATTTATATTTATAGCTGTTATGGTTGTCCTTAACATAAGCTTCTGTACATTGAATTTAGTTAGCTATAACAACTCTGTAACCACTATCACTCTCAGTCAATGCTGATGATCAAATGATCTAATGGCCGTCGTTTTGCCTGGTTCTCTTTAACTGGTGTGAGATCACAAGCCCTTGCTCTGTTAAGCTTTCCACAAGATGGAGATTATTACATGCAAACGTCGAACGAGTTCGGAGGCTAATTTGGACGCACTATGTCACCCAATGTACTGTGCATTAGCTGACAAAGTGTGTCCGGATTAGCCTCTGGATGCATTCGGCGACCGCACATAATATTTTTTCTCCGCAGAAGGCATGGACAATTGTGATCCATTGAAGACCATGATTTAAATGCTGGCAATGATCTTAAGATTCTTTTGGTATTATTGTATTGATCATCTACTTTTGCAGTGCTATTTGAATTAAAATCATCATATTATCTTAGAAAACCAACTTTCTCCTTAAGTTATTTCATTCACTGAGGTTTAATTTGAAACAGATCTTTTACTGTTTTTTAAAGCAGTTTTGTAGCACCAAAAATAATTTTTTTAAGGCTAAAAAAGTAAGAAAATTGTCATAAATGAAGCCTAAGTCACACAAAAAGATAATTAAAATTAATGATTTTTTAAATGTTTTTTTTGCCCAAATTAAAATTATATTGTAAAAAATTAAGCATAAGTAAAGCATAAGCTCATTTTAAGTGCTCCATCACATGGTGTCTTAAAATATTATGATGATTATTATTTCCTCTATCCTAGACCTGTAAAGTACTGTTATAATAAAAAGAAATAATTAGCAACATTTTTTTTTAAATAAAAATGAATAACACAACAAATTTTTTTAGTGTTGAATAAAATTCCTGCAGAGGCATGATGTGGATACAGATTAAGTTCTCATCTTCTATATAATCTCCTCTCTAATTTGAATATAACTATTCCACTTTCAGCTGCTCACCTCACTACTTTCCACTTAGTTCTATCCTTTAATATTATATTGAGGACTCATATTGGATTATGCTGAGTTTGATTGAGCATTATCTTAGCTACTTTTGGCTAATACTTCTAAAGACAAACAGAGGAAACATGATGGGATTTTAAAGTTGATCTTGAAGCATAATTTGATAACTTGAAATGTAAAGTTGATTTTGAAATGATCTGAGCTCCATGGATTATGTTGCTTGAACTGTTTTAATCATCAATGCGTAAATCCAAATTAGAGCAACAGAGCGTCCAAATGCTTACGGATGTTGTCTGTCCACATTAGTGTTAGTTTTGTGTGGAACTAATTATATTGATCAATCATGTTGTATTGCCGTCTCAGACTTCAATTCTATCGATCATGCTTACCGGGGGATTGTAGGGGTTCTCCTCTTTCTTGGGTTTTGGGGCTTTGTAAATTTTTTTTTTCTTGTACAACTATATAGCGTTGTGGTGTTGTGTACTTGAGCGTGCTGACGTTGCATAATTTTTTTGGAGAAATATAGAGAGTGGAGCGCTGTGGTGTTGTCAGGCAGATTGAAGACAGAATTGAGCTTCGTGTAGCTGCTAGGCGGATTGATAGTTTTCTTTCTCGTTTTTCATTAAAGATTGCGTCCCTAGGTCATTTTATTGTTTCTCTTTGTATCTTCTAGTATGAGAAAGATGTCAAGGCTAAGAGATGTGGGGAGAGAATGAGAGAGAAGAGAGATTTATATTATTTCTCTTAAATCTCTTGCTGGTCACACGTTCAAATCTCCTAATATGTCAAAAAAAAAAAAAAATTTGACTTGATAAATTTTGAGTAGAGATGATTTTGTGAAGTGATTTGGTGGTTAAACACTCATTATCGCCCCTTTCTTTAGCAGCAATCGTTGGATTAAGAGCATTCTTAATCCAATGGTTTGAAGGTTTAGTGGATGAAAAAAAAAATTGTATTTGAAACGTCCATCTTTTCCTTCCTTTCACAATTGTGTAGGTTTCCACTTCAGTTTCCATTACCTCTCACTGCTTCTTCATCATCATTATCCCCCACTTCCTTAACCACCTTAATGCTTTCCTTTCTGCTATTGATCAATCCATCATCAGATTAATTCACTGTCTCCATATTTGGTCTTCTCCTCCCAATTTCCCTCCCCCATCAACATTCTCTCTCTCCTTATTGCAGGTCCCATCCTCTGTTGCCCCTTTCTTGGCATTGACTTAACTCACCTCCTCCACGCTGGGAGAAATTATTACGTGTGGAGACCGGACGTAGAACGCGGTCTCGAGACCAACTATAATGCATCACGTCAACATTACCGATCCACGGTACCTAGCCGCGGTACTGAGCAAGAGGTGACGTGTCGCATTTTGATTGGTCTCCAAACGTCGTACATCTCAAACACATAATAATTAATCCTTTTGTTTTTGAGATTGTTTTTTTATTGTTTTCAAAAACAGCTTTCTAGTATTAAAATTTTTGTACTAAAAAGTTGATTTAAAAAACAGTAAGAAAACTGTCCCGAAGGAAGCCTTAATCGACTATTTTTGTTTAT
Source organism: Dendrobium officinale (assembly GCA_019514585.1). NCBI lineage: Eukaryota > Viridiplantae > Streptophyta > Magnoliopsida > Asparagales > Orchidaceae > Dendrobium > Dendrobium officinale. The sequence continues at coordinate 89,807,647 of CM033683.1, forward strand.
TGAAACTCACATTAATAAAAATAATGAATTAATTCTACTTATGAAGGTTTGAAAGCCATTTTGCTTTTCATAATTTATTGAAGTTATATTGTATAAAATAAATAGCAGATTGGTTTTAAATGCAACTTCTATTGGAATAATAATAAAGTACTATAAAATGACAAGTTTTCATCAACATCAAATTTAAATATTAGGTAGCCAGCACCAAGAAGACTAATTACTAATTTCTCCTCATGATTTTCTTATTTTTCTTTTTATGTTCAAAACAAATTAAACTTTAAAAGAAAAATAAAGAAAAAAAAAACTAAATTAAAAAACAAAAAAAGCAATGAGAATATTATTCCTACTTCATATCTCTCTTTCAAGTCCTGTTCATGCTTGCCTACATCAAGCCTTCACCTCATCTTTTAACAAAGGAGATGCTTAAAAAAAGAACCACAGCAAGCAACCACCACTGCTTGATCTCCATCAGACGGTCCACATTCAAAGATGTACACTATTCTATTCCATGATAAGGAGATGAAAGCTCAAAAGCTTTAATACTACTCTCCAAGAATGTTAAAGAAGGGGACCAACAATTGTTGTGGGGGAAGAACAGAAGAGAATTTTGTTCGTCATCAAATCGCTTCTCCAAGAAGATAAGGATTCTACACTGTATGAGAAAAGACCTCAGACATATTCTTGTAAAAGGATTCATAGAGCTCTTGTTCAAGAGATGTGTACTTTGATTCTTAAGAGAAAATTACATGAGAAGTTTGAGTTTCATCAGAGAACTTTAAGAACTAAAAATGTATTGATTGCAATAGAAACATCATGCAAATTCAATAAGTTTTAAAGACAATCTTCTGTTAGTTGCTACTCTTAAGGATAAGCTTGTAACTAGTTCTACTATCTCTGATAATACTATTCATATTTCTTTTGGACTAATACAAATTTTTATTAGATAATTTATTATTAATCTAAAGATCATCAATGATACCTCTCATATGTTCCAAATTTTTCACAGAGAGAGAAAGAGAGAGAGAGGAGAGAGAGAGAGAGAGAGAGAGAGAGAGAGAGAGACCCTTAAAAAGTACTATCTAAGATTTTCCTTGAAACATGTTACATTTTGGGAATGGATTCGGAGTTACTATGGGTATTTTTTTGGAGCTTTCTATTCAGTAATATAAGAGTTAGGTCGCTCTTATAATGATTATTGTCATCAAGTATAAGCATAAATAACTACTAATGAGGGCATCAACACTCATCAAAAGTAATCAAAATAGTCTTCAAGCGAACATAAGAATTCACGATAGGGATTTGATTAAGGCTTCATTTGGGACGGCCTTTTTGTTGCTTCTAAAAGTAGTTTTTTAGTATAAAAATTAAAATTTTTATACTAGAAAGCTGCTTTAAGAAGCAACAAAAAAGCTGTATCAAACGAAATATAAGTTCCTTATTGTAAAAAGTGAGAGCAATCAATAAATCAAAGATGCCTTTCTTATGAAATTCAATATGATTCATCTAATTACACCCCCTTGAATACATTTAGGGCTAACAATTCGATGGTAATCCAAAATTCTAAACACCTAAAATAGGCAAAACCTGAAAAATTTCAAACAATTGAGGTCAATCTCAATATTATGACACATTGACATTCATTTATAAGAAAAGATTGTAAATTGTTTGATCAAAATAGTCATTACAAGAAAATTAATATTATAATTGAATAGGTTTGCCTTCACTAAAGCAACTCAAAGAATTTGAACTCATTATAATTTATAAGAGAATTAATATATTGACTGTTATAGAAGACAAAATTATATCTTCCAAATAAGTTTATATTCAAATTATTAATGAAAACTAGTATTGCATCTAATAAAGTTCTTGGAAGGCATGCAAATTAATGGGGTAGCCTTGATAGAAAATTAATAACGGACTAAGTCATGCACGCGAAACAAGATGAAATCGACGAATTAAGTGATGCACGCATCAACACGGTGTATCACTTGAAAGCTCAAACGATATTCGATCGTCAAACGGACGGCGTCATTGCGACCAGAATATCGAAATCGACTAAGAGGGAATCTCTCACAGTCAAATTGGACGGGATCAGTCAAAAAAGACGACTAACACCCGAAATTGATGCGCAACCTTGCCAAGAAGACATCCTATCACAAAACAGACTTCGCAGTTGAGTTCACGACATCATCAATACCTAAAAATGTCTATAAATTTGTTTAATTAAAATCGCGTGAGGAGACGATATGGATCATCTGGATCCTATGTGATCTCTTCTTTTTTAGAATTTTCTATGTAAAAAATTTTAGTGTCACTTATAAATTTTATATGCACATGTTGTAACTTTATATAAAACTAAAATATTAAATACTCAACCGCCGCAAATTGTCTAGCACATAACAATATGATATAGAAGCATTTATACTATAACATAAAATAAGGCATAAGAAAATAGTTAAATCACCATTAAATCATTATTAAATTAGTCTAGTCTTATTAAGCTCTTAAGTATATGTTTTCTAAAAAATAACCATAAAATCATTATTAAATTAGTCTTATCATTCTCTATCTATGTCTGTATATATTTATATAATATTATAGATTATTGTAACGCATTATATAAGAATTGATAGTTCTACGCACCAGTGAAGGTTTGAAGAATATCTTAGATGGATTATGTTATAGTTGTGGTACATTAATTACAATTTACATATACATTTCTTGTAAAAAATTTTTATATTATTGATATAATATTCATGTAATCTTTTTTCTTAAGATTTCGAGATTCAAGAATAAACATAAATTCTCTCTCTCTCTCTCTTGTGTATGTGAAAGATAATAGGATAACCAATCATCCAATCCTATCCTTATCTCTATTTTCTCATACAAAAGAAGAATAAAAGAGTTAGGGAACGCCATAATAAGACAACACTTGAACTTATTAGTTACTTTAACATTCATATGAAAACACTTTTTTTTGTATTATAAGATAACATTTGAAATTATAATTTATCTTAAGATAAGGTTTTATACTGATATAATCTATGCAAAATATCTTGTAGTGATAATATATATATTTTGTACTTTTTAATATCTTTTCTAACCTCCCATACATGCACTAACATTTTTGAAGAAAACAAGGGATGCATTAAGATGGCATTGAAGAGAGAGAGAGAGAGAGAGAGAGAGAGAGAGAGAGAGAGAGAGAGAGGACCAAATGTACAAGACAACCAGTTCAATATATTCATGTCAAAGAAAAACAATCACGAAAGAAGCATAAGCTATTTTTTAAGAAAACAAAGGATAGATTAGGATGGCATTGAGAAGGGAGTGGAAGAGAGAGAGAGAGAGAGAGAGAGAGAGAGCACTACAGAAAAAATGAGTATTTTTGGCTGACAAATGCTGTCAGAAATGAACTTTTTTTGCCGGAACTATGAACATTCCTATGAATTTTCGATGGAAAACGTTTCGATGGTAAAACATTTCCGACAGAAAAAAAAAATCCCCGGAAATATTTCCGATGGATTCACTGGCAGTTCTCCGATAAAAAAAAGTTACCTTAAAAAATGATGATTCCATATTCCTATTTTCGTCGGAGTTTTCCTCTAGTATTTTTGGCGTACCATAACCTCCGAAAATACTGGCGGTCAAGCCACCAATTATTTCCGCCGAGATATCCGACGCAGATTAATCGCTGGAAACGCTAGAACAATTCATCGTATCGTCGTTTCCGACGTTTCCGACAGAGTATTTGCCGGAAATCCACCGTAAACATATATAAAAAAAACTTCCATTCCTCTTAATTATTCAACAACACAACAATCTTTCAAAAACAATCCATATAACACACACACATTTTAACTTCGAATAGAAATACTAATGCCGGCCGTAATAAGATATTTGATCACAAAAACATAAACTCTACTGAAATAAACATCAAGTTCATTACACAATAAGAACATAACATAAATTGTGCAAACACAAAGTTCATTACACAATAAAAAGTCTAATTAGAATCAGTTTTGTCGTTCTTATCCTCTACCAATGCTGGCTGCTTTCCACTGAACTCCTCTCTCATTCTCTACAACTCCTCCATCATCTGACTTTGATATATCTGCGCGCATTTGTATGTCAGCTTATGATTTTTGAATTTTATCTAGCTCTACTCTAAGTGCAGCTACCTGTTGGTTGTATAAAGTATCCTAGCTTCTTGTTGAGAAGCTAGAGCCACCAGAGGTCTACTCCTTATATGCATAGGGTTGCGAGCCTAATCTATATACTCATTCTTTCTGCATTCCACCTACCACTTTCATATACCCATCATAGTCTTTTGATTTAAATTTTGGTGTATTGCAATGACGGCGTGCAATCTCTGATATATCATCTTTATAGCATAACATGTATCCATTAACACAACAATCTACTTTTGTGTATGTCAAAACAAGTTTAAAAACCAACTTCTCATTCTGATATAAATCTATAACAATTATGTTATCTATCAGATTTGTCTCCTTAAGCAGTCCAACGAACTTATTAAAATATTCACAGAGGACATTGAATTTTGTCTTGATGATTAACATATTCACAGGAAAAGATAACTCTGAATGAGTAGTACACCCCTTTCAAATTGGTTGCTAAGAAGCATACAACAAATAATAGAGGTTCTGTACCTCCTTATTTGATAACTCTTATGTATATTATTCAATTGCTAGGCAGTTGATATGCCATGTGAATGAAAAAATTCACCCCATTAACAAACTCATATATTAATGTCTTTTGTCATTGCATCAAACATTATACATCAAACTTCTTTGATTTCTAAACCATAATATGAAAAATTATTTGCACATGCATAATATGAAGTTATTAGATGGTTACATTTTATCCTACACATGCATAGAATTCATAATGATTTGCAAATTGACCTAAAGTACGCATGGATAGAATTCAAAATGATTTACATTATCTCTTTGACATGAGAAAATATTTTCAACGGGCATTATTGATAAAGAAGAGAATTCAACAACAAAATCAATTAGGACTTGTGCTTTAGTTCTAATTCAACATAGTTCATGCTACAATATAATGTAATGACATGTCATATAGAGCCGAGCTTCAATATTTTCATTTTGTATTGAAGTTTCCTTAATTGCTTCACATTGGATCTATGAGTTTTCTCCTCTTAGGAACCTTTTGGTTGGCTGAAAGATGAATGCATAAAATATAATATAGAGTAAGAGGAATGATGATTGGCTAAATGATTTGGATTTTATTTTGACACATATGTGAAGATAATTTTCTTAGATATTTCACCATCCAAGAGATAGGATTTCATTTTCCTACTTAAAATTAATTAAACTTCTTCCTTGCATGTTGTTTTAACCGATGACATGGAATGATTAATAAACTCTAATGTAAATTAATTAATTAAGATTTTTAAAATTTTAAGTTATATGTCTATAAATTTTCAGTTATGAATCTCACAAAATTAGTTACCAAATGATGATAATTATATAAAATATTTATAATGTTATATCCATAACATGCATCCATTCACAAAATTTAAAAATGTTCTTTCTCATATCTTATGCATCTATTCCAACTTCCTACTGAACTCATGCTTTCAACATGATAGTTAACCTCATAATTATGCCAAACTTCGTGCATTCAACTGCCTTTACTACTAATGCTTTTGCAACAAAAAACTTACCGATATACCACATAATAGAAGACAAGACGACGGACAGACACATAGGCACGAGGCGGAAACTTTATGGCGGAAAACTCATTGGTAAATGTTGTCGGCAAGAACTTACTGTCAGCTAAACCAACGGATTAGCCACCAGAAAAGTAATGGCGATATATCTGCCGGAATCACCACCGGATTATTTCCGGTGAAAAAACCGCCGGTTTGTTCCCCAATATTGCCGGCATACATATATCCGTCGGAAATGCCATCGAAAATTACAATTTTTCCAATAATAGAGAGAGAGAGAGAGAGAGAGAGAGAGAGAGAGAGAGAGAGAGAGAGAGAGAGAGAGAGAGAGTAGAAGACAACTAAGCCAACACCACCACGACCAATTAATACTAGCTGTCATGGAGAGAACTAATAACATATTCATGTTCAAAGATAAAAACGTTCGTGAAAGAGACATGAACTACGTTGAAGTTGACCATCTTTTCATTGCTTTTGATTTCTTAAGAAAAAAAGTTAGAAAAGCTTGGCTATGACAGTGATCAAGGAAGAAACAAACAAACTAAAAGAGGCCTCAAATTGACTTAAAGATAAAATCATCCATTCAATTCAAATGATAGGTGGAGCCACTCAACCACTACTGGTCACAAGTAGCCATTTGATAAATTGAAAGCTCCAAAGTAAATATAAATATTTAGGACCAAAAGATAGACTCTTTAACTGCAATGGACCACATTTGATTCAAAGAAAGAAAGGGAGATGATTGGGTCAAATGTGTCATAGAAGGGAATGCGTTAGTTCCACGCACTCTTTTAGCTCTCTCTCTAATTGTTATATTAGAGCAATGTTTCCCGTATTTATAAAATTAATAAAATTTTGATACATAAGTAGTTAAAAAAACATATCAATTGAAGCTTATCTCTAAGACTTTGTTTGGGATGACTATGGAGTTTTGGTACAAAAATTTAATTAATTTTTATATTAAAACTATATTTTCATAAGCAATAAAAAAGTCGTCACAAACGAAATCTAATATATATCTCATAAAACATCTATGTTTGTTTTGATAGGAGATAAGCCAAGTTTTTGTCAAGAAAGAAGTAGAAAAAAAAAATGAACACATAATAAACACAAGAATTTTATGTAAATTTACCAAACATATCCTATTGCCTCCCCCAACTCCTCTCTCTCTCTCTCTATAAAGTCTCTATAAAGAATATATATAATAAATTTCTAAAAATATTATTAATGAAAGAGCCACAAAATAAAATCCTCAACTAACAACTAATGAAAAATAGAATTTAAAATATTTTCTCTAACAAAATCATATATTGTGTATTTTTTTACAACCACTATATTTATCTATACAAATCACCTTCTCATAACAAAATTTTTTTTTTTTTTTTAAGAAAACAACAAAAAAAGTCAATTAAAAGTATGATAGTGATGATTTGTAATAACATTATGAAAAACTATTCAAATGCATCTGAAAATGAAAGGAGCATTTATTTTATTATCGAAAAAATATAGGATTGTCTTGTCTTCTCCACTAATTTTAATAAAATAATACATTAGTTGGCCTTGATTAATGTGTAGCATTATCGAGCTAAATAAATAATAATATGAGAAAAAAAGGCATTGAGAAAATAAGCGGATTTCTCTATGTTTTTTCACATCAAAACCTTTTAAATATATTGCATGTGCCATTCATTAGCAAGCAATGCCTTCTAGAATCCTCTTTATTAGGTATTTGATAATAAGACAGTGCAACCACAAGAATAACACAAAATAAAAAATAATAATAATAACAAAACTCAATGACTATTTGGTTAATTGAGCTCATTTTGATCTGTTAATTGGGAGCTTTAATTATCAACTAAGAGATTTTGAATTCGAATTATGTGTATATGATGTGCGTGTAAATTTATCTTAATTGATCTAAATGTTTCAATGATCACCATAATCAATCAATGTGACAAATTAATTGCAATTATTTGTTCAAAGCCATTGACTAAAATGATAGATAACATTTCAATGATATTTCACTAATTTGTTCATTAATATTTTAGCCATATTATAAAACAACCAAAATCTATTGGGTGCATTTGATTTGCTTATATATTGAAAAATGTTTTAGGCTTTATTTGAGACAATTTTATTACTTCTTTCTAAAATAATATTTTAACAAATATTTTTTAATTAGAAATTTTTGTAATAAAAAATTATTTTAAAAAGCAATAAGAAAACCATCCCTGAAGCCATAGAACAAAAAAAATTTACTGTTTCTTTGGGTGCAATGTAAAATCATTAATTTTATGAATTCGTAGAACTTTAAAGTCATAATAATTTCTAATTAATTACATTCAAATAAATGATGAAATATAATTATCATTTTTTGAAATATATTTCCTTCCTAAATGCAATGAAAATTTTCTTTGGATGAAAGTGTAAAGTTTTTATCTTTGATTTAGGGCATTTAATACATATTAATTACTTCATAAAATCACAAAAAGTTTATTTAATGGCCAAATTAATTGAAGGAAATATATAATAATTTCTTATGATCAAGGCTACCTAGAAAAAAGCATATAAAATCCCTTTTCCTAAGCATGCTTAATTAACATTTAATTATAAAAATAATAAATAAAAATCATTAATCACTCATAAGGCCTGAAAACTTCTCCATAAATATATGCTTGGTTTCAATATTCTTGTTCTTATCAAGCTGAGTAATCAAAGGCAGAGTATTTGGAACAAAAAAACCTATAAGAAACTCTATAGAATTTCTTATAAGTGGAAAATGTTTATTAAGGTCCTGTTTGGTTATTTTTCAAATCACAATCATAATTTTTAGGCTTCCTCTGGGACAGCTTTTTTATTGCTTTCTAAAACGGAGTTTTAATAAAAAAATAAAAAAATTTGTATTAAAAACTTTGTTTTAAACAGCAATAAAAAAGCCGTCCCAAACGAAGCTTTAATTGATCAATACTTTCAATAATTTTTTTACTAGAAAACTATTTTCTACATCAACTTTAAAGCTTCATTTGGGACAACATTTTTATTGCTTTCTAATACAACAAATTTTTTAATTATAATTTTTTTAACTTTAAAGCTTCTTTAGAAAACTGTTCCAAATAAAACCTAAAAAAATTATTATTTTTCACAATAATTTTATAATCATTTTATAAAAAAATTACAATCATCTCAAACGGATCATATATATATATATATATATATATATATATATATATAAAGTGGCTCATATGTGGGGCCAACAATGGTTAAGCCATTGTAGTGGCCGACAATCAGTAGTCCTATCCAGTGCATTAACAACCTCCATACACATTGTAGACTATCTACCTGTATATAGTATAAAAAATTGATTACTTATGATACTAATTGAATGGTTTGGATCAAATACACGAATTCAGTAGCACCTTGTCTCTTCGATTTCATTTGGGACTGCTTTTTTTAAGTAATTTTTTTATTAAAAAATTATTTTAAGAAGCGATAAAAAAGTTATCCCAAATAAAACTTTAATTTTAATTAATAAATATCTTTGTGACTGTAAATTATAATGGAGAAGTATTGTGTCATCATGAAGAACAAGAAAAGTTGGCCTAAATGCGCATGCGTCAATTAACTACTAGTAATGTTGAAAGAGGCTAGTTTTAGTCACTAAAATTCTGTAGATGAAAGATTAATAAATTAAGCAGAAATAGTGGCATCTTCGCATCAATGACAACTGGAGATTTTCAGAAATAAGATTGAACAGGAACAAACATTCAGTCGCTTAAGATAAAAATCAAGACTTTGCAAAGTCTTCCATTAGTGGGTTTGGCACTACCCTAAAATCTATCAATAAATTGGGCTAATAAGCCCTGGAGCATCATAGCTATAAAATATAGAGAGGTCTTTTCATTCCAATTATGAAATCAAATAACCCATCAATGTGTGGATCAATTATTCTGTGCAAACGCAGAACACCATCTAGAGCCCAATGAAAATGCATCACATCACCCCCTCCCCCTACTCGTTATTGCGGCTTGGCACTGCTCGGTACTGGATGATGTGGCTGCACCTGATTCGTCTCTGAGCTGTAAACTGTGTCCGATATCTGCACAAAATAATCTCTCCAGTGTGTGATTAGTGAAAGTCAATCTCATCAACAGAAAATATAAAACACAAAAACAATTCTTCACACTAGAAATGTGTTGAAGTTTAGATGATAATAAATCCAGAAAAAGAACTGTCAAATTTTGGAACATCAGATTTCCTGAAGCATGATTTCATTAGCATGCGCTCTCAAATCCCAGATCTGAGGAATTGTTTGGCTGCAACTAAAGTGCAATTGAGATTTTGTTCCTTCATTTTTCTAACCTTTCCTACTTGCCTTGCTTGCTACTATTTAGCTTTTCTTTATTTATCAGATCCCTAAAGAAAATGCAAATAAAATATGCTCATTTGTGGAGCTTAATTTTTGCCCTACAAAAAAATCAAAAAAAATATGCATACTTAAAATTTAATTGGGATAATTAGACAACCGTAATTTAGTTGCTACTTTCTCACTGCTTTCAAGAAATTCTTAAATCCGAAACTACTTTTTATAGCAGTTTAAAAAAAAACTATTTTCCACAACAGTTTTGTAATCATCTTTACAAAGCTACAGATGTCGGGCAAACTTCTATAATTTTTTTCTTGTGCTTTAATTATTTGCATGTTATTCAGTTCATTATTCGCCTTGTTTGAATTAGATTTCATGGGAATTCGAACGGTAAAAAATTGGAGGATATAACTCAAGCTTGAAAGGCCACTAAATCCATTGGCCAACATTGCCCAATTTGTTGTGAGGTATATGAACTGTAAATGGTGACAGAAAGATGCTGTTCTTCTACAGGAAGACTCAAATCTACATTAACTGGAGAATCTAATCAGTTCAAGCATCTAGCGGTTGAAGCTTTTGTAAAGGGCACTTGTGTCTGAATCTTTATGAAAAACACATGCATAGGGCAAACAAAGGTTCTAAATGATTATTGAGTTAAAAGAGTATGATTAAATGATAAGTCCGATTAGTTAGTTGAAAATAATTAAGTTTTATCAAAACCAAGATTTTAAAAATCAGATTGGACATGGAAGTAGAAGAATAGGATGTTCAAAGTTCAAAGATCCAATTAAAGTTGAACCAAATAATATAATAAATGTTAAATGATTTAAATAGGAGAAAATGATATAAACCAACAAATTTTAATTCTAGCAATTTTTCTGAAATATCAACTTATTTGCTATAAAATAGGTCTAAAGACAACTTGACTATACTAAGTTTAAATTAGCTTGATTTGTAAGAAGAGAATAAAATGATAAAGACAAATAAAAAAAAAATTAAATACAATCATACGAACTTCACCAATTACAAATGCCATTCAAGAAGGAGAGAGTAATAAAATAACACAGAAAACAAAATTATGGCAAAAATGATATTAGATAAAACTACATACCTTAATAAATCTTCTTTCACTCTTATAGAGAAAGGTCAAGGACAAACTGAACCTTGGACAATCTTGAGATACTTGGTTGCATGAAAATGCCACCGTTGAGCAAGAGCTAGATAGGCGACGGAGAAGCAACATACACAGAGAAAGATCAAGAGCAAATTCAAAAAAAAAAAAAAAAAAAAAAATTCAAGGACAAACCAAACATTCAAGAACCCTAGCATCTTGGAGATGCCATTGTAAAGGTAGAAAGAGGCGAACATGGACGGGACAAATGGTCGACAAAGAAGGCGGCGACTGAAAGTTGCACACAAAAAATATATGAGTTGGTAATTAAAAACACCAAGCTTGGTAAAAGACTTGCTAACTTGCACCATTTCTACTTGTATTAAGTAGGATTGGATTGTTACGGCCATTGTTTCAATAGAGTTACGATCATACACGGGAGAGCAATTCTGTAGTTATTTGGTTACCTAAGCAAAATGTTTTGAATTGGCTAAACACATGTCATAAAGACACACAGCACACACAAGAACCACTTATGCTTACAGTCCACACATATGAACACACAATCTACTTGCATGCAAACACTATTTACATGTACAATGTGGACCCGCTCACAACCGTTAGTTTGTGCATGTGGATGCATATAAAGAGTTCAAATAGTTCATACATATATGCATACATATACACGCACAATTTCAATTCACACAGACAAACGGACACTAATTCATTTAGAAAAATCAACACAACAAACACACACATACAAAGTCCACAAAATTCGCATAGTTCCACACATTAACAAATGCACATTTACACAAACAATTCACAACTTAACATAGAGTTACCTAGGTATTCCACTCTACTACCAGTGTTCTCATCCGAAATTTGTAGGGCCGTTATGCAAGAAATGAATTTAGACCAACTAATCTATGTAACATTTTGATGAATCAAATTGTTATCAAATTTTGGCAAATAGGCTGTTTTTTGTTTTTCCCAAGTTGGTTTCTCCAAATCGAAGTGCTTTGTGAATAAAAAACATAATGTGTTACTACGTTGGGAATTGTTGAATGAGCTTGATTGTAAGACAAGAGGGGGTAATTCGATAGATCAGTTAGATCTAGTCAAAGTGAGATTAAAACTCAGTGGGAGTTTTTGCTTAATTTTGAGAAGTTTAAGTCTTTTTTTGCACGTGGATTTCAATGATAAAACATGAATCTTTATTATTGGTTTTTAAAATTGACTAATGATATTTGTTCTTGAGTTTTCTCAACTATTCTACTGATTCACATCAAAGTAACTTTTTTCTTATGCCCTTTTTCACAAAAATACAATGATATATTCTCTAGAGAATTGATTAACGATTTAAGATTTATTGTTAATAAGATTAAGAGGGATTTTATTTATAAAAAGATGCACTTTCTATAACTAAAAATTCTAGATTTTTTCACATAAAAATCTTTCATCTGGATATCATATAACATTGTTGAGAAGTACTTTGTCTATTGTGCCAATATATTTACTGTAAATATTAGCTCCTCCATTTATTGCTGTAGAAAAGCTAGAGAGGTTATTTAACAATTTTTTGTGAAGTGGTTCTCAAAATTAAAAAAAAAAAGATTCATTGGGGAAGAAGGAACTGTGTTTCTATTAATGATGGTGGCCTTGGTTTTTGAAGATTGAAGGAGTTGATGAAATGATTTTCTTTTTTTTTTTTTTTGAAAAAAATGATTTTCTATTAAGTTATAGAGAAAATTTTGATTTTGGAGTTGCCTTTGAACTTCTTTATATATATATATATATATATATATATATAAGTAATGCTCTTTCTATTGGTTTTTATGGCATAGTACTCTTCTATATGGAAGAGGTTATGCTATGTCAAGTTAATTGTTGAAAATACAGTTCGTTCAGGAGAAAATGCTATCATCAAGTATTATTTTGGCATCACATATTATTTTGGTACCCCTCAAACTTAAGAGAAAATTCTATAAGTTGGCGGTGAGACCTGCAATGTTTTTATGGCGCAAAATATTAGCCATTAAAAGAGAAGCAAAAAATTAAGTGTTGCAGAGATGAGGATGCTTAGGTGGATGGTGGCTTCACTCTTATAAATATATTTTTTTATTTATATTTATTTTTTGATATTTTCACTCTTATAAATAGAATGTGAAATGAGTATACACGTGAAAAGGTTGAAGTAGCTCCAGTGATAGATAAGATTATAGAGAGTTTCCTTATTTGCTTTGGCCACATAAAATGTCGGCCTTCTGATGACCTGATTAGGAGTGTGGATATATTAGATTTGACCTATGTTAAGAAAGGTAGAGATAGACCTAAAAAATTTTGGTTAGAAAATCTTAGAAATGAAAATTTTTTATTAGATTTAAATGAGAATTTGACTTTTAAGAAGACAAAATCGAAAAAAAAAACTTATCATGTAGCGACCCTACATAGTGGAATAAAGGCTTGTTGTTGTTGTATTATTTGATAAATATTTTATAGCTAGTTTTTTAATTAATTTATCATTCATCAGCTAAAGTAAAGTATTTTATTATTCTTGTTGATTGGAATGTTAACAATTTTAGTTCTTTATGACCCCTTAAACAATCGGTTGCTTTTAATTTTCCTAAGTTGATTTCTCCAAACCAAAGTGCTTTATGATTAAAAAATATATTTATAACATTGTTTTGTTAGTTTGGGAGTTGTTGAATGAGCTTGATTGTAAGCCAAGTGGGGCTAATTCAATAGTTCAGTTAGATCTAGTCAAAGTTTGATTAAAACTTAGTAGGAGTTTTTGCTTTATTTTGAAAATTTTGAGTTTATTTTTTCACACGTGAGTTCTAATAACAAAGCATGCTTCTTTATTATGAATTTTCAAAATTGACTATTGATGTTTGTTCGAGTTCTCCCAACTATTCCAAAGATTCACATCGAAGTAACTTATTCCTTATGGCCTTTCTTATAGAAATATAATGATATATTACTTATAGAATTGATTAACTTATTTTGTTTATGTCCTCTTATAAACTATTTAAGAGGTTATCAGACATTATTTCTCATCAATCTATGTTGATTATACAATCCTATTTTTAAATAGGAATATAATTCTTTGCAAAAATATTATTCCATGATAACAAAGGCCTTTAGATTCATTGTTAACATAAATGGTAATGCACTTGCTATTGGTTATTTTAAGGTGTAGTACTCTTAAAAAAGGTGTAGTACTCTTCTATATGGAAGAGGTTATGTCGTGCGAAGTTAATTGCTGAAAAGACAGTTCATTTGTTGAATTGGATCTAGTCAAGTATTATTTTGGCATCATGTATTGTTCAGTAAATATTTTATATCTAATTTTCTAATTAATTCCATCATTCGTCAGCTACAGTAAAGTATTTTATTATTATTGTTGATTGGAATATTGGCAATTTTAGTTCTTTATGACCACTTAGATAAAGTAAATCAATTATTGAAAATTTCTATTTAGCTAGCGTTGAAGAATCCTATGTTATCTAATATTGATCTAGCAACTAATATAGTTTCAAAAAGGTTTAGAATATTGTGATAAGTTGGGTAAGGAAATCTCTGTTACCATTTTTTGCACAAATATATTCAATATTGTCCTTTTATCTTTTTGGAGTTTTTAAATGATGTTTTACATGTCAATATTCATAAGCATTTTATTTTTCCAATTAACCTCAAAATATTAGTAATATTCGAACATTGAATCAGTAGATCTTATGCTTTAGAATAATGATATTGCTCAATAGTTTTGAGTTATTTCTTTAATCAAATTGATTTTCCAAACATATAATGTATTACTTGCTTTATAAATGTCTGAGAAATCATTTGCTATTAAGATTATTGTGGGCTCCGAAAATTCAGCCCCGGCCTCCCCGCCGCGCGTTTCTTTTATTTTGGCGAGGGAGTTTTAACTGAATAAGTTCCGAGGTAAACTTTGGAAGGCAGATGGGTTTGTAGATAAGACACTACCCAGAGATTTCGCCCTCATTTTGTGAGGACTTTATGATCTGAGTTCTGGTTTCCTATAGGCGCAAGCCCCTATAGTTAATTACATCTCCCGATCACGAGAGAGAACTTTCGATTAAGGCTAGTCGTCAATCAGATATGTTTATCCGTAGATACACAGTATCGAGCATATAGTAGTAGCAATGGATTTGGATTTCGAAATTGGGTTTAAATTTAGGTATTTGGAAATGTTTGGAAAGTTTGGAAATAGTTGGGAATTTGAAGATTTTGATATTCAAAATAGAAATTTCACCATCCTGCACTTAAAGCGGATGGTGGGGGAATGGATGAAAGACCCGATCAAGATCTCATGGTTCCGTCGTCCCGGGCCATCGTGGTCCCTGGTCTACTTAGTCAGGGGAGGTAGTCGACCCAACCTAACAGAAGGATCCTTGTCGACAGCCATGGGTTGCTTCGTCCAAGGGGACCTTGTAGACCGGGGTTGAATGTTTGTCTAAGGGGACAAATTTGAATTCACCTTAGCTTACAGAGGGCTTTGTGCCCTATCGATCATATCCTATTGATTCATATCTCAAGGATTTAACGCCATTAAGGAGCGTATTGGCTCTGGCCATAACCGCTATCTGTGGTGCCATTTGGCAGCAAAACCACTTGGTTCAGAGGGCCCCGGGTCATAACCGTTTACCTGCAGTGCCATTTGGCGGCGAAACTGCCGGTTAGAGGACACGTACCACGTCCTTACTGGCAAGAGATTGTTTGAGAATGGATCCTAGTAATATTTTCGATTAGGCCTTTGGCTTTTTGTGAGCTAGAGTTTATTTGAATTTATCCACCCCGGCAGACTGTTGCGGAGGGTGGATAGATTTTTCTTTAAGTGTTTAATGGATTGATTTCATTTTAGATATTTTTGGGATTTTTGAGATTTTTAGATTTTTCTGGGATTTTTGGGTGGAGCTTTGGAGTATTTGAAATGAACTTTGAATATTTGGGAGACATTTGAAAATATTTGGGAACCCCTCCGGTTGAGATCTGCATTCAACATGGCCATCATCGGGGTGTTTGGGGGTCATTTTCACTTTCTGGATTGAACCTTGTCGACTCTATCTATTGGTCGATAGAGGATCAGGTTTCGTAGCCTTTATGCCCTTATTAGTGAATTCATATTGTTGTAGGTCTTGAAGGCATAATATGAATATTTTAAAGCAAATATACCAGTCGCCACAACTTTATATTTGCTTAATGGTTCGAACCCTGTCGACTTCTATTGACCCGTATAGAAGGATCGGTTTCGAACCTGAATTCACTTGTCAACCCGCGCAGCATCCCTAGAAGTCACGTGTGTACCAATAACACGCTCGCCAGGGCCCATGCGGGTTTTATAATTATTTTCACCCCTTTTAGTGTACCTATGTGTATACAATTTATAGTGCACGTGTAGGGGTACTTTAAAATATTTGTAGACGCCTTCTGTCTGCTTGTATGGAGATTGCAGATCCGGTGGCGTGAAATAGCAGTTCATGGATCAGTTGTTTACTGCTTTGTACAGGTAGACTGTCGTGTACTATTTATTGATTTTGTTGGCGGGTCATAGTGCACTAACTAATCTCATGCCTTGCCCGTAGGTACTTGCATTTGTTGTAGCTATCAATCTTTGTTTGCATATGACCATTGTGCTTGCTTGATAATGAGTGGTGATTGATTGCAAGATGTTGTTGCATTCATCATTGGTATTCCATATGTGTTTTGATCAAAGAATTAATGCATTCTATTATATGCATTTCAATATATGCGGGGATCGTTGCAAGTGCTTGTATATTAGAAATTGTTGGCTCTAGAACACTATATTATTCACTGTTTTGCCAACAATCATCGCTTGTAAATATTTTATTGCACTTATAACGAACTTCTCACGTCCATATTCGACCTTATTGCAATGATTCCAAATCACTTGATGTTACCTTTCTTTGATGGACCATTGTGCTTGCAAGTTGATTGTCGTTAATAGAAAGACTTCATACAAACGACTATGTATTAATGCCAACCATGAGGTGTTGATTGATACTCATTTGGATGCATGCCATTATCGTTCATGAATGATCACAAGTATCCCCTAGTTGTTTGTAAGGGATTTTCATTCTTCCTTCACTAGCCAGTCGAAGTTGACTGCTAGGATATTGCGATGATCATTTCCTTTGTGCTTGTAGGGAATGGGAATGTATACCTGTCACGGTATTAGCACATGTGATATGAAAAACCATTGCAGGCTTCTATGTTCACCATACTCATTATAGAGATGTTGTTAGATCTCTAAAGTTTGGTTCATGAGTGTTTCACTCCACTATTCATGAATGAATCATTTCATATATTTGAGAATCATGCATCTTCTAATGCATTTTGAGAATCATGACCCCATTTGCATATTGCGAGTGAGGCTCAACATTTCATAGTTTAGCTCGTGGCTCTTCCTCCTAATCACTCAAACTTCAAGTTTAAGCCACTTGTGATTGTTAGTTCATGATCAAATAATTTGGAATTTACCACTTGCATTTTTATGTCTGATCAATCATTTTAATATTCATTCAAATTTGGGGTTCAAGTGTTCATGCTTAAGTTCAATATAGCTTGAGTCCAACTCAAGTCTTACACAAGTCCTCCATGTTCATTATGCTTAAGTTATGATTCATTCAGTTTTGAGTTCAATTAAGTAGATTTGGTCCAACCAAGTTCAAGTCCGAATCTTTGTTCAATATAGCTCTTGCATGTCCTTTCAGTTCAATCAAGTCCAGGTCCCAAATTATTCCAAGTCCTTGGATTTTTAATCCAAATTTCGGCAGCCTCCCGACGTCTCTCCCGTTAAGGGGAAAAACCAAGAGACCGCCTACCCGCCACGTCAACAAAGACGTGCACGGTTGGTGTTGTTGAGACACCGCGGCAGTTGTATTTTTTTTTTCTCCCACCACGGCCAACAAAGGCGTGCATGGGGTTTTTTAAAAAGTTTTTTTTTTATGAAAAAGGGCAGTTTTGCTTTCCCCCCCCCCCGCCCGGGGGTACTTATAAGTGACCCTGCTTCGCCGTACGTGCCGCACCGGGGTCCCATCCTACCACAGCCAACAAAGGCGTGCATAGGACAGTTCTCTGATTTGCCACGAATATTGAAGTAGGGTTTTGAGTTTAGAAAGATTCATACCTCCACGGGGTAGTCGTGGATGACACATGGATCAAGGGGTCACTTGCCTACCTCGTCGTAGGTGTCGCACTGGGTTCCCTCCTACCACGCGCACCAAAGGCGTGCTTAGGTGGTTTGCTGGTCCGACGCGAACGTCGAGGAAAAAGAGTGGAGGGGATTTTTCTTATTTTAATTAACTATAACTAATTTTAATTAAGAATAATTAGTTATAATTAATAATAATTAATTACTATTAAAATTCTAATTATAATTAATTAGGTTTAATTATAATTAATTATAATTAATTAATAATTATTTATAATTAAAAATAAACAATCATAATTAAATTATGATTAATTTATAATTAATTAATAACTAATTATAATTAAGAATAAAGAATTATAATTAAATTTTAATTAATTATAATTAATTTATAATAATAATAATAATTAAAATTAAAAGTAACTAATTATAATTAAATTCAATTAATTATAATTAATTCAAACGAATATGAAAAATTCAACATGATTCATGCAAGATTTGGCATAAGATAAATATAGGTTTTTTGAGCAAATTTTAGGATAAATCCTCTGTTTCCCCCTTTGGCCGCAAATCCAAAAGGATTTACGGGATTTGGCCGAAGTAGCGCCTAAAAGGGAGAGAGCTACTTACACAGCAAACGAGCTTCCGATCGAAATGTCGTGAGGTCCAACCTGACGGGAAGGGAGGATCGGGAATGGGGCTTTCGGTCTCGGGTAGGGGAGATCGGCCAGGTAGGATGCTCTCTCTCTCTCTCTCTCTCTCTCTCTCTCTCTCTCTCTCTCTCTCTCTCTCGCTCTCTACGTGTGGACTGACGGAAGGTGGAGAGGGAGATCGGTAGAGGCGCAGGCTATGGTGGAGTTCGGTCGGCTTTGACAGACGGACAGGGATCGAAGGAGGTAGAGCTGGGTTCGATCTAGATCGGGAGGAGAAGCAGCGTTTGGGAGTCGAGGGAGAGAGCTTGGTCGGTTGTGGAAGCAGCGACGGAAGCAGGGGTTTCTGCGTGTGGAGTCGAGCGTGGAGAGTAGCGGGAAGTGTCTCATTTGGTCGTGTATTTAACGACGGGTGTGGACGCTCGACCGAGGCAACGTCGCAGGATTTACGCATGATTTTCGGGATACGACGCAGACGGCGCCCAATTCAGCGGGATATCTGCTGATTTTCTGGACTTCCTCGATAGATACGAGGTGAGCTGCTTTCTTTTTGTTCTTTACCCGTAGGTCAACAATTATGACATATCATGCATTTGATTTACTTATATGTTAATGGTTTGAGAATCAAATTAAATTTTTACTAAAGTAATCTTTAATTACTGGTTGTTCTAACAAATGGGAAGTTTTAATCTACAGTTCTTTCAACTAAGAAGGGTGCCTAGAGATATGACATTATCATGCGTGGTGAACTGATGCAAATTTATTTTGAGTATTATGAAAATGAATGTTGATGGGTGTAGAAAAGGTTTTGTTGAAGAAAGGGCTACCGACAATTTGATAGAGATGATGGTTTATTGATTTTTGTATTTTATGAATTATTTAGGTTAGCAAAAATCATGTTGTAGGATCCCATATATTCATAAGAAAATCAAGATCTCACAGACCATGTCATTAAAAAGAATTTAGGACCCCACGTATTCAGACCAAGAAATGAACTAGGGATCCCACAAATTTATATCAATGAATGGAATTGGTATCGGTTGTTGGAAATAAATCTATGAATTTAAAATATGATTGTATATTTAAAGGAGGAAGTTACTTATCTGCATTTGCATATATGCAGATAAATTTTTATATGTGACACCCATTTTTCTATTTTAGTTTATACTAGTTTCTTTATTTTCTTCTTAGAAAAGTCTATATATTGACTTTTATCATAGAATTTTAAGGAATAAGAAAGAATTTCAAATTTTTCAGATGGTATCAAAGCCTTAGATTAGATTTTTTTAATCTGCGGTTTCATTGCCCGATATGTTTCAACCTTAATTGCCCAATTTTGCTCTCTATGCACCTCAACACACCTTCATATCTAGACATCAAGTCATAACGAACTCATCGCTAGCTATCGATGATCTCTATTCGATAATTTTTACACTAAATCGAATTCAATCTCTACTTATCATATCTTACCTCACTAACCTTCCCAATGAAAAAAATTATTTCCACTTAAAAATTGGTGCTCTTCTAGTAACCAATCTCTTCCAACAACTCATCATCACCGACACTAATCTTATTTGTACAACATCTTCCCTTGTTACAAGATTCATTGTTGCAGGAGTCCCCCATCTACAACTTTCATTGGTATAAGTGCCACCTCTAATCTCAACCTTCAGCATTATGGTACACGCCACAATTCTTCTAACTCTTTTTAGAAACCATAGTTCTTGCAACAACCTTTATCACTATTGTTCCTTCCAGCAGCCTTCATTGTTGTAGGCGCCATGATTTTTCCTCTCTAAGTGGCTCATTTTAGCAACCATAATCATTATTGTTCCTCCCAAGGTCCTTCATTGTTGTAATTGATCATAGACTTTTGTCAACCTTTGGGTCATGGACTCAAGAGACTGATCATATGACTCACTCATCATAGATATTAAACACATGATCTATCTAAGAAGTAAAAAATTGCAATAGTAGATGGCCTATTAACTGCTATAACAAGTATATTAGACGTTCAGATTAGCCCCTTTGCTAGAATATCATGTTTCAAGGTATGCAAAAAATTTACTCAAGATTAGCAGTGCAATATCATCTTCTATCTTACTGTACATCTCAAGGCCAGGATTCAAAAAAATGATTAGGTGTGCTTAAAAATGGAATGAATTTTATTATCTCAAGAAGGAAACTTACATGATAATAAGAGTAAATTAACCTTGTTACTTATTTATGAGCACCATACATATCAACAACAACAACAACAACATCAAGCCTTTATGAGGACCATACATATCAAGGTGCAAAATAGAACACGTCATGGCACATTGTGTAGCGCACTCTCGGCGCTATTTGCTTGGCACTGTGCATATGCTCAAAATGAAACAAGCTATTTGCATCATACAAAAGCACTAGCACATGCCTCAAAAACCACATAGCACATGATATTTTTTTTAATTTAAAATTAATATTCATATTCATATTTATCAATCTTATCATTTATTTAATAACTTAATAGTGCTACCCTTACATATAAATGTATCTTAATTTCTAAAAAAGATGGCATAACTTGTTTATGAAATATTTTTTATGTTTTATAGAATCAATTGATGCCACATTTGTGTTATTTATTATTCATCATTTCATTAACATATTTAAAAGGAAGGTAAAAACGTTTGAATGCATGCTTGCTTATCGGCATTCGAAATCATGTTGGATATAATTCAAACCATAAAAAAGATACTACATGAAAATATATAATATTGACAAATAAAGGTAATAATAATTGTATGACATGCATTTTTTGTGACAAATGAAGATTATGAATTAGAAAATGATATTCATGAAGGAAATTAGGTTTTTTTTTTTTTACATTTGATGATGATGATGATTCTTGGGAAGACTAATTTAATTTCTGACAAAACAAAAAGACTTGATAAAATAGTTATCATGTTTTGAATTTTGAGTGATTGAGATGTTGATTATTTGGACTAAAACATCACTTTGGATATTTTTTTATCATGATGAATATCTTTATAATTGTATTTCATATTAATATATATTTTTATTTTATAATTACTTAATATTGTACGCCATATTTAAAATGGCGCATGTTGCGCCATACACTATATGCTATGGCTCCACGGATAACCTTATAGTATGGTGCACCATTCATCATTGACAAATATGATGAGCACTCTTTATCAAATAAAGAAAATATATAACTTTATCATCATAGATTAGGACATTCATCATTTAAAACTATTGTGGTGTATTTAATTCTCCATATAAGGGGCATTGATATTAAAAAAATTCATATAATGTATTTTTTTATAATATATGTTAATTTCTAAAATGCAAGTGTGCACCTTTTCCCATTGATAATAAAAGAATTTGTTCCTTTTTCTCAAATCCACTATGATATTTTGGGTCCATTTATTATCCCCAAGATTTCTAAAGCATATTGATTTGCATCATTCATTAATGATTGCACCAAAGTCTATGATTTTTCTTCTAAAAAATTAATCTGATGAGAGCTTTGCTTTCACTAATTTTCATAATATGGTATAAAATCATGTTAGTGCCGAAATCAAATTGTTTAGGTCCAATAATGCAAGGGATCATTTCAAATAAATTTCAACCCCATACTTCCAAAAAAAAGGCATTATTCATGATCATCATGACTAAACACTCTCTAGTAGAAATTAGAATGAAGTTGCTCGAAGGAAAAATAGTTATCTCATTGACAACACCCTAGTATTTGTATTTTAAAATAATTAACCTAAATATTATTGGGGGAAGTTAATATGATAGCAAGACACCTTGTAAATATATTAACTTATGGAGATTTAGAATTATAACACCTATGAAAATGATGTCCGAATTCAATCCTAATCTAAGAACTTCAAATAATCTGATTCCTAAGATTTTTGGACACGCATCTATTTTTTGTATTGATATTCCAAGTGTGGGAAAACTTAATCCAAGGACTACCTTCCAAGAGGTTTTATATCTCAATTAATGTCACCTTTCATGATATCTACATGCGTGTATATATATATATATATATATATATATATATATATATATATATATATATATATATATATATATATTCTACACCTTATCATCAAAGGAAGATTATAGTCATGGAAGAAGATAAAGAGCATTGATCTTCCTTCATTATCAAAATTCACGTCTCCCAAGTCTAACGTTTTTATCTATCTCACATGTGTCTCCCATGCAACATCATGAACATGTCCCCACATATCTTTTTCTCCTATCGAAAGATTTTCCCAATTAAAAAAAATGAAATCAAGAAAAAAAGCTTTTGTTCCTGAACTTGCACAAATTAAAAGATCTGACATTAAGTCATAGAAAGAAGGTAAAAATTTCTAATTCTATTCAATCGTAGAATCACTTGGAAAGCAATATAGATCACAGTCTTCTCATTGCTATTAGGGAGGAACCAGGGAATACCAAACACCTTACTTTTTCATGTTATTTTTAAAAAATTTCAACATTTCAGAGGAGTTTCCTTATAAGCCTAAATATATTTTCATTCCAACACATTATCTGAAGCTTAATCAAATGAAAATTGGAAGCATGCTCTCAATGAGGAGATACTAAAGAATACGAAAAATAAAAATTAAACATAGGAGCAAGTGCTTTAACCTGCGGCAAAAAGGGCTTGTGATGTGCAACTTGGTTTACACTATAAAATACTACGCAGATGGATCACTAGAGAGATACAAAATACCATTAGTAGCTAAAGGATATAATCAGACATATGATGTAGATTAGCAACAGGCATTTACATTGATAGTCAAAATGAATATTGGAAACCTTTGTTATCTTTAGCAATCAATTATGACAAGTAATTACAGTAATTTGATGTCAAAATTGCATTCATGCATAGAAACCTTGAAGAAGAGATTTCTATGAAAATCTTGCCTGTATTTGGAAAAAATATTGCTACTAATTAAGCATGGCAGAAAAAAAAAATGGCTTGCATGTGTTAAAGCGGTCTAAAAGACCATGACTAAGATGAAACTAGCTAAGAGATACAAACTAAATCAAGGAGAAAAACATTTTTCTTCGAGACTCAAACTCAATGGAAGTAATGATCTTTTTAGCGTATGTTGACAAGATAATTGTAACTAAAATGATGAAGATGATAACCAAATTTTGAGTTAATGTTTGGCCAATGAGTTTGACATTAAAAACACTGAAAGGTTAAAGTACTTCTAGGAATTGAAGTTGCACACACCATGCAAGTAATTTTCATCTCCCAACAAAAGTATGTCGTTGATACACTCATTAATCATAGTTAATTAACTTTGTCAATCTTAAATGAGTTATTCATTATATTAATAATTTTTAGATAAATACACATCATAAACACATAAATACTTGCATATGCATTTGTATATTTGCATGTATACTTGTGTGTTAGCATATGCATCTGTGCACTACTTAATGTGTTTGCAATTTTGCATAATATTTCATATGTTGGGTGACGCATGTATGATGTGTTTGCATGTTGTATTTGGTAGATGCATGATGCATTTGTATGTTATTTGATGTATGCATTATATGTTGACATGTTGCCCCACATGTATGCATAATATGCATGCATGTTGTATGCTTACAAATCTGAGTACTTGCATGTGTATTCATATGCTTGCATGTGAATTTGTATGTGCATTTTGTGTAGCAAACTTGCACATTTGCATGATTTTCGATATGCACACGCAAATTTTTGTATGATCAGTAATATGTTTATATATCAACATACATGCCAATGCGGTGCACTCATATGATTAGAGATACAAATACACGCCACTTAACACATTTATATAATGTGTTTGTATGTCTTTGGTAGACACGCATTATATAATAGGGGGCTCGTAGGCAATATCTTTCAATGATTTGGTACGTCACAAGCACTTTAATGAAGGATCGTACAACTCGTGGCACGTAAAAAGTGTGTTATTTTATTTATTTTCAAAGAAAAATGTTCACCGGGTGTATGATATATTCTCGGAGCACATACGAGTCTCATGACTCTAACAACTGGCATGTACACTGCTTAGGGCAACTGTGCACCCGTGAGTCCTCCCCTTATCATTTTTGTGCTTAGAGTTTGGTTCAACGGGTTCTATAAGGGGATCAATTTTCTATGTTATAAATAGAGAACCCAACCCTAATTCATTTATTTGCACATTTTAGTTTAGAGTGCGTGTTGCTAAGGGATCTAAGTGTGCACGTGCACTAGGAGCTAAGAGGGGAAAGTTTTAGTACATATATTGACGAGCAATTTAGTTCTCCTACTAATTTGATATAAGTTCTATCAGTTATACTTTGATTTAATAGAGATTAATGATATTAAAAGTATGTTAGATGTTCATATCGATTGACAACGACACAACATGTGTTATCATATTGATGCATTTAGCAACGGGGATCGTGGCTTTAATTTAGAGTAAGTGCCAACAAGAAATCATGCTTCGCAAAGTCGGATAATAACTAAATCACCCACATTAAATGCCTTGTGTATTCACTGTTGATCAACTCACTACCAGTAACTCTATCTTCCTTCAGTGTGTTTGCCCTTCACATTTTGCAGTATATTGTCAAAATAGACAAATAGTTTATCTGCATGTTTGTCGTGTGGTTTAGGAAGCATGATGACATCCATGATGTGATTGGGCAATTGTGTAAATAATACAAAAAGGGCTCCTCCATGTGGATTGATTGACCATGGAATTGAAAGTAAATTTTGCTTGTCCAGATATCTCATCCCATTGTGTAGTATGATCTCCAGCGAGGGAACAAATCATATTACCTAATGTGTGGTTAATTACTAACATTTGATTGTTTTATTGAGGGTACTATACAAAACTCAAATGGAATTTAATTTGTATAAGTTTTCACAATTCTTGTCAAAAGTAACTAATAATTGGTCTCCACAATCTAAAGTTAGGCATTAGGTTATACCATAGAGTCGGACAATATCCTTAAAGGATAATTTAGTTATATTGACAACACCGAACGCCTTTTATAAGTAATAAAATTGGTCATTTTTTTAGAAACAGATTGCAATGAACATGACCAAATTGACACCACACCTGGTCGTGTAAGTTCAAACACAAAATCTATGCTAAGGTCTTCCCAAATTGAGTTTAGGATCAAGAAAGGAGTGTACAACCCCATGTTTTATAATGTACCCTTGAATGTTTGGCAAACCGAGAACCTTTTAAAAAATCTACAAACATCTTTGCACAATTTAGGCCAAAGCAATTTGAATTCAATGAAAAATAATCTAAATTAAATGACGGGGGAGTATCTTGTCCCTACCAATGAGTCGTGAGGCCACCAACACCAATCTTAATTGATTGATGGAATAATAATATGCTAAAGATACACGATTGATTTAAAAATATAATACTGATGGATAGAGAAATCACCTATTGATGTGCAAGATGTGAATTTTACCCAAGGAATTGCAAAATTGAAGACTTTGTCATAAACCTCATAAGATGTTTCTAATCTAGTGATATTGGACTAAACTGCAACCAATAATCTAACTCATCTGCTCAATGTGTTTGCCACCTAGTTAGTGCTCCATGCTTTTTGTTTTAAAACAAAACTATTTTTTTTTGTATAAAAAGTACCCACCGCACATGCATGTGACTCAAATTTATCTATACAAATTTTCTTATGAATGCAGTAATTGAATTGAACGATAATCACTAAACAACATAAATTGTTAGAGTAATAGGTATGACTCCCATTGCTTGAGTGCTCGTACCCCTGCATGACACTCAGGTATAAACATACTGTCATTGCCTATTGGCGCTCAACTTCTCATAGAAAATATCCATATTTTTTCCTTCTTGAGATAGCATCACCTTATTTTGATAACTGATGCAACCATTACTTGGAATGGTTTGTGTCAAAATTGAGGATTGCTAAAAATGGAACTGAGCAGAGGCATCTTTTGGGCCCCATGAAACTTTTGCTTCAAACATTAGTTTATGAACAAATTAATCAAACTGAAGTATTGAATGAGGCAACAATAAAAATTTTCAAGTCTATGAAAACTGTGAATTCCGATGATTATGGTGGACAATGGCTATATATGACTTCAATTTTCTTCGGACCAATTTATAAGCCATGCATGCTGACAAAAAAAAAACCCAAGAAGAGGACATTTTCAACACCGAATTACATTTGGGAAGGATAATGTAAAGTTTGTGATCGCTTAAGAAACTGAGTAGAAATATGACATACCTCATTCATTTGTTACATGAAGATGCAAGATGCATTACATAGGACTAAAGGCATGACTCCCCACTAACATAATACTTTCTGAGTTTTCAACATTGTTTTCCATTCATCATCTACTCAAATTCTGATTTTGTGGCAATCGCTTCGCAAATCCAATTTAGAGAAAATACAGTCATTATGGAACATTTTTAAACGATCCTCCAACCAAAGCATCAGAGATCTAACTTGAACTATAATTTTATTTATCACTCTGCTATCTACACGTATTCTCTATGAAGTGTCCTCCTCTAAAATGATTGAAGTTGGAACCATGCAAAGATTGAGATTGTGATGGTTGAGTTGTTTTGAAGTTCGTCATAACCTATGCCTTGTAAAATTATGTTCTTTTGAACGCATCTTGTAATGTGGTTGATTAGGCAATGTTGCTCCAGACATGTGATTGATTTGAAGTTGTTCATATGTGTGGGAGATAGTTTTGTAATTCAACAGGTTTAACATCTTTGAACTGTTGTAGAAGTAATTGTAAAACAATTGGGATATCTAGCAAAGTGGAGTTTTGCTCAGCGATTAAAACAACAAAAAATTTAGCTAATGTTCAAAATGCAGTGAGTATTTGGGAGGCTAATATACTCATAAAGGTTGCTCTGGCTACAAAAATCCTTTTTAAATGAATCACTGTGTAAGTAATTTGATCTTCTTACCTTTTTAATCGAAAGTATAGGAGTTGGATTGACAGTCATACCACGCACCCATCTAAAATTGTCATGGTCCCCCTAGAATTAGGCGACAAACATTCATTTCAAGTACATCGCAAAGGACTTTGACACACAAAACTTTTACCAATGGAGAAGGTGACTTCACACATCTCTGTCACCGTTACTTTAAGGCCTTTCTTAATCTATCTAATTTTATAAGAATGTTAGTGTTTGAATGACTTTAATTGTAGGCCCTCTTCTATGCATCCACTGTCCACCAAAAATACATACCTTAATGTTGATAGTACATGACATCCAGGAAGACTGCGTGATGCTAAGTGATGACTAGTTGTTTAGGAGTGAGAAGAACCTTCTTAATGATGCAAGACAGAAGTTTTCTTTAGTAACATCTTCAAACTATTCAACGCCAAAGAGCAAAAAAATATCAATTTCATCATCAATCTCACCATCTAACAATTGTATTTGACATCCATTCGAGCATTCATCCAACCAGTGACCTAATTGAAAACATCAGAAACACTTTGAGGGCTTAGGTCTATTACATATGTTGTCTCTATTAGTTCCATCCAAGGTTTAAAATTACGTAATTGGGTATTGAGGCGTTTTTTGTTCATGAGGCGAAGCGTAAACCTCAAGACATTTTGAGACGTAACCCTCCAAATCCAAAAATTGCAAGGCATTTTGAGACGTAACCCTCCAAATCTAAAAATTGCGTAAAGTGAAAATAAAGGTTAAAAATGATGTTTTATATAATACCTAAATAACATATTAAAGGATGATATTAACTTCCTATTGAACTATGAAGTAATAAATTAGCATACATATGAAATAAGAAATTGCAAATATGTAAAATGGCAAGTGATAAATAGTGTGAAATAAAATTGAAATTCAAATATTAAAAGAGCAAAACAACATAAAATATATGAATTGTATAAAGATATCATAAAACATCAAGTTCAACTCCAAATTTCTTCTCAATTTCCTACTCATCCACATTTAATTCCTAAAGAAAACTAAAATAGTTGGCAACAACTCAGAAATCATATGCATTGTCATCACTAAGTATTATCACTAAGGGGGTCTTTATTTGAATCATTGTCATAACAAATTGGTCACTCCCATATCTCATCTTGTGGTGTCCAATGCCTCTTAATCTACTTCTTCTTCATTTATTTCAATCATCTTCCTCTTTCATAAATGTTTGTCATCAACATAAAGATGAGAGTAATACTCCAAAATTTTTAGAGGAAGGGGTAGTGGTGATGTGTGGCATTCAAGTTATCCTTAACAACAGCTATAACGGAGGTGGCTGTGACGAAGGTGCTGGGCTGGAGGTCGAGGAAGTCGAGAAGTGGCTACGGCTTAAGAGTGTATGAAGACATGATTTGTTAAGGGCTTTAGTTTAGAATTTATGTAAGCTTTAATATATATATATATATATATATATATATATATATATATATATATATATATATATATATATATATATATATATATATAGGGTGAGGGTACGCCTCACCGAGCGAGGCAAGGCGCGCCTGCGTCTCAAGACGGGCTCAGCCAAACTAAGGTGTAAGCCTCATAAAAAAAGTTTGAGGCATAAACTTTAAGGCATTTTTCACTATAATTGCACTGAATCAAGCCTCCTATTGTGCAATTTAAACAATAGTTCCATCTCTTGCTGAGACTTTTGAGTCACCGGTTGAAATATTAGAATTAGATGTTTGGGATTAAAGGGGGCCCAACTTAGTTATTAGAGAAGCACTTTTAGCTCCATACGTCGGTTGTTCAAAAACATGGCACTTATCAACAAAGGATTTTGGATTCCAAATGGAGTTGCAATTTTGTTTTGTAAGATTAATTGATATTCTATGATAATTAACAAACCAATTTAATGTCAAGCGTATCTTTAATGAAAATTTTCAAACCTTTAATATAACAAGCTACTAGTTATTGAGTCGACTCATTCAGATGTTCTAAGAACTACTTTGATAAAATTCTTCAATGTAGCTGCTAACAATCAAGTTTCCTTACAAGCACCTTCGATATTATAAGAAAAACATTTGCTAGTAATCAAAGGGAAGAAATGTCCATTTATGAGTTGTTTCATTCTAATCCATTTTTTTTAACATTTTCCTTTCCTTCTTATTGGCGGGATTGAATTAATTGCAACCATCATTAAATTTGCAAGCGATATACTAGACTTCCTTTTATGTGGGAATATTCATGTACTCGAAAAATGCCTCAAACATTTACTCCTAATCAATGTAATCTTCAATGTGTAGATCAACATTAAAAAAGGATGTCTGATTTTACCTTGAGCTCAATATAGTTTCATATACAGCTCACCTTGGCATATTGGTTGAGAGCTTAGACATCCAACTATTAGGTCTTAGGTTCGAGTCTTTGTGTATGCATTGTGTGTGTGAGTTTGTCTTAAATGGCCTAAATGTCCCAAAAAATATGTAGTTACACTGCTGACGAAATTGTGGTGACGTGGTTGTTTTAAGAATAGGAGCTCAACTTCCAAATCAGAGTCCAAATAGTTGTTCCAGCAACAAGGAAGATTTCCTCATCAGACTTAGAAAACTCGGAGCACGTCAGTTGATGATATCTTTGGGGTTCCCGCATAACCCAATTCACCACAACAAGATCACCCGTCGCTGGTATGGTTGCCAGGTTCTCTGGTATAATTGCCGGTAGGGCAGCGTTGATGTTCCTGAAGTCGTGAAGCTCTCATGTATCTCAACCACAAAATGTTGGAAATCTCTAGCGAGAATCCAATTTTTTCTCAAAGATGGCTGGTGATTCTCACATTAGCTCCCAGTTGTGATCTTGGCGTGCCGAACCGTTACCGCCGTCTGTTATCCAACTCGGATACCAGCTTGGTGTAAAAACCAGTAATTCGTGGGAGGAAAAACAAGAAAGAACAACTTTCTTTAAAAGTAATATCAATTATGTCCTTGCACTCGTTTGATTGGAATAATATACTACACAATGCTTCACTTGCAGACAAAGAACTATTGAACTAATAACAGAAGTAAAGGAGGTGATCAGGACTTAAATAAAAAAAGGTAGAATAACGAGACGAGAGTGAGGTCGGTGATTGCCATCTTACTCCATTTTTTTTTATTTGCTAGCTGCATCAGATTCGGATCCATCGCCTTGAATGGAAGCCTGGGAAGGAAGTGGGAGCAATTGGCATTGATCTTAGGGCCGCGACTGAGTCATAGGCTATGTTGCACCGATACGGATACGGCGACATGGATACGACACGATACAAATACGGGACACGTCAATTCTTAAAAATAGAAGATATGGGTACGGCGCGGATACGACATTGTAATTTATAAATCATACCTAAAAATTAAGAAAGTAATCAAGGCATAACATTTGGAATTACAAAACAAAATGACAACAACATCATTTCTAGCCTTGTAGCTTATAATATCAAAATATAAGCATTAAATGTCCAGTACAACAACAAAAGCATAAACATAAATTATCTAGCACATAAGTTTCAACTATTCAATAGAAGGAATGATATAATTATCTTCTTTAATTGTTTGTCTTAGAGCTTCTATATCATCTTCAATAAATATCATAGCTTCTAATTCATTCTTATCAAGTGAAAGATTAGTAAATTTTAATATTTTCATATCATCAAGAGGCTCAAATCTATCTCGGAAATGAGAGAATCTTGCTCGCAACCGCGGAAGTAAATACGACACGTCTTTTTTTCGGATTTTTTGTTTTTCAACAGACACGCGTATCCTTTTGAAATTAAATAGTATTTTAATTGGATACAGCTTTGGCGTATCCGACACATATCGGTGGAGTATTGGAGGCGTATTCGTGTATCGGTGTATCAGATACAGCATGCCTTCATAAATAGGTGTATCGGTGCCACATAGGTCATAGGCGTAGTGTACCAAATTCCACGCAATCGAAGGCGCCAAGCTAGACTCTCCACTTCTTAGCAGGGTCCCGCATCTCGGCACCTAAGCGGGCCCATGACCTCTTGTGGACGCCCCGAAAGCGCATCCGGGTGCCCCGCGGCCGCTGCTAGATAATAAAATTGAAATTCAAATATTATAAGACTATAAGAGCAAAACAACATAAAATATATGAATTATATAAAGATATCATAAAACATCAAGTTCAACTTCAAATTTTTTTCTCAATTTCCTACTCATCCACATTTAATTCCTAAAGAAAACTAAAATAGTTGGCAACAACTCGGAAATCATATTCATTGTCATCACTAAGTGTTATAACTAAGGGGGTCTTTTTTTGAATCATTGTCATAACAAATTGGTCACTCCCTTATCTCATCTTGTGGAGTCCAATGTCTCTCAATCTACTTCTTCTTCATTTATTTCAATCATCTTCCTATTTCATAAATGTTTGTCATCAACATAAAGATGAGAGTAATACTCCAAAATTTTTAGAGGAAGGGGTAGTGGTGATATGTGGCATTCAAGTTATCCTCGACAACAGCTATAACGGTGGTGGCTGCGACGAAGGTGCTGGGCTGGAGGTCGACGAAGTCGAGAAGTTGCTACGACTTAAGAGTGCATGAAGACATGATTTGTTAAGGGCTTTAGTTTAGAATTTATGTAAGCTTTAATAAATATGTATATATATATATATATATATATATATATATATATATATATATATATATATATATATATATAGGGTGAGGGTACGCCTCACGAGCGAGGCGAGGCGCACCTGCGCCTCAAGAAGGGCTCAACCAAACTACGGTATAAGCCTTATAAAAAAAGCTTGAGGCATAAACTTTAAGGCATTTTTCACTATAATTGCACTGAGTCAAGCCTCCTATTGTGCAATTTAAACAATAGTTCCATCTCTTGCTGAGAGTTTTGAGTCACCGGCTGAAATATTAGAATTAGTTGTTTGGGATTAAAGGGGGCCCAACTTAGTTATTAGAGAAGCACTTTTAGTTCCATACGTCGGTTGTTCAAAATCATGGTACTTATCAACAAAGTATTTTGGATTCCAAATCGAGTTGCAATTTTGTTTTGTAAGATAAATTGATATTCTATGATAATTAACAAACCAATTTAATGTCAAGCATATCTTTAATGAAAATTTTCAAACCTTTAATATAACAAGCTACTAGTTATTGAGTCGACTCATTCAGATTGTTCAAAGAACTATTTTGATAAAATTCTTCAATGTAGCTGCTAACAATCAAGTTTCCTTATGAGCACTTTCGATATTATAAGAACAACTTATGCTAGTAATTAGAGGGAAGAAATGTCCATTTATGAGTTGTTTCATTCTAATCCATTTTTTTTAACATTTTCCTTTCCTTCTTATTGGCAGGATTGGATTAATTGCAACCACCATTAAACTTGTAAGCGATATACTAGACTTCCTTTTATGTGGGAATATTCATGTACTCGAAAAATGTCTCAAATATTTACTCCTAATCAATGTAATCTTCAATGTGTAGATCGACATTAAAAAAGGATGTGTGATTTTACCTTGAGCTCAATATAGTTTCATACACAGCTCATCTTGGCCTGTTGGTTGAGAGCTTAGGCTTCCAACTAAGAGGTATTGGGTTCGAGTCTTTGTGTATGCATTGTGTGTGTGAGTTTGCCTTAAATGGCCTAAATGTCCCAAAAAATATATAGTTCCACCGCTGACGAAATTGTGGTGACGTGGTTGTTTTAAGAATAGGAGCTCAACATCTAAATCAGCGTCCAAATAATTGTTCCGGCAACAAGGAAGATTTCCTCATCAGACTTAGAAAACTCGGAGCACGTCAGTGGATGATATCTTTGGGGTTCCCGCAGAACCCAATTCACCACAACAGGATCACCCGTCGCTGGTATGGTTGCCAGGTTCTCTGGTGTAATTGCTGGTAGTGCAACGTTGATGTTCCTGAAGTCGTGAAGCTCTCATGTATCTCAACCACAAAATGTTGGAAATCTCTAGCGATAATCCAATTTTTGCTCAAAGATGGCCGGTGATTCTCACATTAGCTCCTAGTTGTGATCCTGGCGTGCCGAACCGTTACCGCCATCCGTCATCCAACTCGGATACTAGCTTGATGTAAAAACCAGTAATTCATGGGAGGAAACCGAAGGCGGAAACGAGAAAGAACAACTTTCTTCAGAAGTAATATCAATTATGTCCTTGCACTCGTTTGATTGGAATAATATACTACACAGTGCTTCACTTGCAGACAAAGAACTAAAACAAACTATTGAACTAATAACAGAAGTAAAGGGGGTGATCAGGACTTAAATAATAAAAGGTAGAATAACGAGACGGGAGTGAGGTCGGTGATTGCCGTCTTACTCCAATTTTTTTATTTGCTAGCTGCATCAGATTCGGATCCATCGCCTTGAATGGAAGCCTGGGAAGGAAGTGGGAGCAGTTGGCATTGATCTTAGGGCCGCGGCTGAGTCATAGGCGTAGTGTACCAAATTCCACGCAGTCGAAGGCGCCAAGCCAGACTCTCCTCTTCTTAGCAGGGTCCCGCATCTCGGCACCTAAGCGGCCCCATGACCTCTTGTGGACGCCCCGAAAGCGCATCCGGGTGCCCCGCGGCCGCTGCCGCTGGCGAATGACCCTTCATTGACGCCATAGTGACGCCCCACAAGACAATTTGATTATTCTTCCACCGCGTCCCACCTTTATCATTTTTTCTTCCTTTTTCTCCCTCCCATTTCAGAGGGGAGATCAGCAACAACATCAACGTAGGCGCCGCAATCACCACTGGAACCGCTAAAAACGCCGCCAAATTCATCTCCCACAGCTTCTCCTACGCCATCGAGCTCATCCGTATCTCCAAGACCAAATTCCTCTCACCATTCCGCGTTATTCAGTTCTCGCCATGGCCGATAGCTTGAGAGGAAAGGGGGAGAGAGAGAGAGAGAGAGAGAGAGAGAGAGAGAGAGAGAGAGAGAGAGAGAGAGAGAGAGAAAGGAAGGTGATCTTCTACCTTGCTGCCCAACTTGTGCAGCGATCACCGATCGCATGGAAGAGCGGAAACGGAAGAAGACGAAGAGACGTGGTTGGAAAGTGGAATCAGAGTATGCATAAAGTAGTGAGATTAGGTTTAGGCTTTATATGGAAATTAAAAGTTAATTAGCCATGTAATCAAAGAGAAAAAAAAATTTTAAATTAGTTATTAATAGTTATAATTCCCCGTCAAATGATACTTATATATGTATTAAATTTTAAAAAAAAATTATTAATACAATCCATAAGTCAAATTTAATATGACTTGAGGTGTAAAGTTGCATTGAGTTGTAGTATTTTTCAATGCTTTAAAAACCGGACCGGACCGGCCGGTCCGACCGGTTCAACCGTGAACCGGTCCAAAGGCCGGTTCGGTTCAACCCGAAAACCGGCTTATCTTCAAACCGGCCGGTTTTGTCCAAAACCGCCGGTTCAACCGGTGAACCGGAGAACCGGTCACGCTTCTCTTGAACCGGCCGGTTCAAATTTTGTATTTTTTAATATTTAAATTTTAAATAACTTATTTTTAAATATTAAAAAAATATTTGTAATTAAATTTCAAATATGAGATGCTTAATTTTAAATTAAAAAATTCAAAACAAGCATTTCATGAAGGGAAAGTGTAGTACTACTTTCTAGCTCAAGAGCCAATATATAGTAAAAGCTTCACCAAGGGAAAGTCTCCCAAGAGATGTGGGACTAAAAAATTTAAAGCTCATGTGTTTCTTCTTAGCTTTTAAGTTTACAACATACACTATTCATTTTAAAATAAATTTTTTAAATAATATTTTTATGATGAAATAATATTTATTTTTTAATTAATAATATGAAATAAATTATATTCATTATTTTTTTATGTACCATAAATATTAATTATTTAATTTATTATTTATAATAAATGATTTAATTTAACCTCAATAATAAAAAAATATAAGATAATAATATGAATCTAATATATAAATTATAAATATATAACATAAATTAAGGATTATTTATATTAAACTTATTAATTCATTTGTAAGTTAATTTTTTTGTTAAATTTAAATTAAATTTAAAAATTTGAATATGTTTAAATTTAAAATTATATAAGATATTAATAATGTTTGAATTCAATTTATTTTTTAATAAAAAAGTTATATTATTATATGATTTTTATATCATTTAAATTGTATTTATTACGTCATCCGGTTCGACGTCGAACCGTGAACCGCTCTCTCTACCGGTTCATTGCCCGGTCCGGTTTTCACAACCTTGGGAAGCAGATGATTCAAGAGGTAGTACTCAGTTGAAGGAAAGTTTGAACTTAACGATATATTTGGGTGTGCTATGCATTTTTGGATATGACCCGTTATTCACATCCAACCCAACGACAGTCAGAAGAGTTCCTCCATATTTGCCTAGAATTAACATCTCATTCATGCCAATGTTTCTTCCTTCATTGTCGCGCGAACAATCGTGGTTCCTTCTCCAAGTTGAGAGCTCCAGCCAGATGGCTTTTCAGCTTCTCTATTTTGTAGCGGCTATTAGAGTTTGTTGCTTTGCGTGAGGAGGAGTTTTGCTCGAGTTGCTTCATTGGCTCCTTCGACAATGTCTCCTTATAGTCGGATCGAAAGTCATCGAAGCAACTATAAGAGCTCGTTGGTTGTGAAGGTAACTGTCTTTCTCCCTTTTATGCTCTATTGCTCTTCTTTGGCCAAATCCCATTAATCCGAGAAATTTCAGGATTTTTAGGGATTTACGGTCCAAAGGGGAGATGAAGAATTTATTATGTTGTTGAGTTTGGCGGGTACTCAAATCCCGTTATTTTATTTAGGATTTTCTACAAATTGTTGAGAACGAAGGATCCCAGGATGAGGAGTGGCTGTTGCTCAAAGGAAGGCTTTTGGAGGTTGTTCTCTCTCTCTCTCTCTCCCTCCCTCCCTTCCGCTCTCTCTCTCTCTCAGTGATTAAGCTTCTAGACTTGGTTACTGCTGCTTTCATAAAGGCTACGTCCAGATGCCAGTAAATTATGTGTTTGTGTTCTTAGAAATGAAGGTTACATCAACTGCAATTAGAAAACGAAAGTTAATGTTTATGTGTTTGTGCTTATTTGTTGAATCTTGGTCAATAAATTAGCTTGTGCTTTATTTTGATATTCTTAAGCTGTTTGATGAGTTCTATGTCTGTAAAGATATATGTTTTTTGGATGGGTATTACTTAGTTGTTTATGATACCATGTCTTTGACTAGCGTGGGGATGCATGGATTTCATTTTTGTCTTTTCCTCTTTCATCTTTCCAAGATCATGTTCCCTAGC
The DNA here is from genome assembly GCA_019514585.1 of Dendrobium officinale. Classification (NCBI taxonomy): domain Eukaryota; kingdom Viridiplantae; phylum Streptophyta; class Magnoliopsida; order Asparagales; family Orchidaceae; genus Dendrobium; species Dendrobium officinale. The sequence goes on from CM033683.1 coordinate 89,844,981, forward strand.
TATATGAATTATCAAATTGTTTATTATTTTCAAATACAGTGGCTTTAATTTACTTTGCATACACCCAACCAAATAGAAAAAATAGTTTCCCTCCATTCAATTTACAAAAAATCTCAAAGCATTTACTTTACAATGCATTTATTGTATACTACATTCACTTAATTTGCGGTCAATCAAATAGCCCCTTAAAGTAAAAGGAATGCAAGATATAAAAAGAGTGTATTCCAAATACACAAGTTAACTGCATTTTGGATGTATTTAGAATTCCTTAAATTTGGGCGATTTTAAAATACACAAATAATGTATTCTGGGTCATAGGGCAAGAGTATTGCATATTCTTATTCATATCTTGTCTCATAAGCGCCAATCATCATTAGTCCCCTTATCTCATAGGATAAAAAAAAATTTAAGATGGAAGGGTTGGTCTACCTTTGATAGTCTCTCTCAATCTTCATGTTTTGACTAGGAATTATTAACTATATGTTTTTTAGGCTATTATTGAGAGAATTAAAGCCTAAAAAAATTAACAATCCTATAAGATTAGTGCTCAAGGTCTCTTGCATCAATTGCTTGATTTCCATCAACAACCAAAGCGCAAAAAGGAATGCTACATTCAAGCATCTTAAAATATCTTTTCAAAAAGTAATAGCAAACCACAGAGACCAATCGACAAAACAACATAATGGATATAAGTTGATTTGATTATTTAAATGTGATATTTTATTATGATATATATAAATTTTAAATTTTCTTTCTACCTTATATTTAAAATGTGTTCTTTATGAAACTTCAATAAACAAGTATGATTGTAATAATATATCAAAATAATAATAATAACAAATGCAAGAATTACTAGTCGTATAGCAGTAATGTTACATAACTATGAGTCAAACATATAAATGAAGTGTATAGTAGTGGTGTGCTGGCCAACCATTGGTGATCTATCGCTCAAAATATTTTACAAAAGTTTTATTCCTATGGGATGTTATCCACTATTCGGGTGAACCAGTTGAAACTCCTTAAGTAAAAGAAAGTTAAACTCTTAAACATCGAGATGCCTTTTGGTGTAATGTCTGGAATTTCTGTAAGAAACTCTACAATTAAGTGTATTCATCCCGGAGCAATTTTGAGATAGTTGATCTACTGGGAAGTTACACCAATATGATAAAATCTTGAGGTCGTTAGGTCAAAGCAGACAATATATCGATAGTTAAGAGTTTAGGCTGTTACAAATGTTGTCAGAGCAATACACTAGCTGGAAGATGAGAATTGAGTATTAATTAAGACAAAGTGTTATGCCATAGGAGCCACCTTTTGAGCCCTACATGGGACAAAGTGCGACATGACAGGAGCCACCACTTGAACTTATAGGGGTCACTTCTAGAATCATATATGTATGGTGAATGATTATTGGATAATGATGCTGACGGGGACATCGATTACTTTAGTGGGGGAGATTATGAACCCCTTAAGTAAAAGAAAGCTAAACTCTTAAACATTGAGGCACCTTTGGGTGTAATTACTGAATTGTTTATAAGAAATTATGCAGTTAAGTGTGCTCATCCCAGAGCAATTCTAGGATGCGTGACTTATTGGGAATTACACCAACAGGACAAAACCATGATGCCCTTAGGTCAAAGTTAATAATATCTCAATAGTTAAGAGCTTGAGCTGTTACGACCAGGGGATCAAGGAGGTGACCTATGTAAAGCTTTGACCCCACTTAATTAGCAAATAAACCTTAATAATTGCTCAATGTTCCATAAACAAAACAACATTATTAATCTCCCATTTAGTCTGAATTCTTTAAACATATATAGCTACACAAATAGTTTTAATTGACTTGCTTGATCATTTTTTTTACCTAGAATTAACATGGACATCTTTTTTTATGTGACCCCATCATCACAGTAAGCCCACCTCAATTTGAAGAATCAAAAGAAAAGAGTCAACCAATACTATCATGATGTCGCTTTAGCAAATACTTGAACCTCCTTGTGCCTACAAATAGAGGATATAACTCTTATTTATACAAGCACTTATGATTAACTTGGATGCCTTGCACTCTACCCTTAGAATGAGGCAAAAGTGGGATCCACTTCCCAAAGTAATAGTAGAAGCATGGCCTAAATAAATTTAGGGTGAACACTAAATAAAGAAGAAAAATTTTTCCAAGCCTTTGGGATGTTAAATATGCATAACCTTACCTTATTCCATACTAATAACCATATGAATCATTTAGGTACAATGATTCTGCCTACACATATGATATCCAAGGTTCATCCCTCTAAATTCCAAGATGCCTAATTGATTACGGTGAAATAGAATTTTGATGAGCCGATAAAAACGCGTGATGGGATATTACATTAACAGACCTCATTAGCCTTTTTAAAAATCATAATGACTAAATTCAAATTATACCTTCTTTATTTTTTTAATATAGTTCATTACCATAGTTTTTCATTTCCTTTCTAATGCATGACTTCATAAGTTATTGAGTTATTGATTTTTAATTCTCAAACATTATGGTGTACTATAATTTCTTGGAGTTATCCATGTTGTTAACTTGAATTTGATTCTTTTGTATGGGTTAATGGACCACCATAAGTTATCATATCTATAGCTTACTAATATCCATAAGTTGTTGTATCAATACATTATATCAATACCTCCTTTTAAGGAAGGGTATAATATGTGATCAATAGCAAACATAGCCACATGATTTTTTTTTTTTTTTTTGAAATTTTCATATAAAAAAATAATTCTCTTGTAACATCTCTTTTATCTATCTATATATGCTGGATCTTCGTATTCTGCTAAGATAATAAACTCTTTTATATTAGCACTATGAATGTTCTTACATGCAATTAAAAGAAAATAGTTGACTAAACTACTACAAGAGAAGCTACATTTATGTTATACGAAAAAAAAAAAAAATGGCAAGACCTTAATGGTTGCTTCTTGTAAAAATGCATGTGGTGTGTAGTTAAAATATCCAAAAATATATATTAATTAATTGAAGGCCTCGCTGGATGGAATCACCAATTAGCTAATGAAGTTGATGAGTTGTTTTAATAGATCTAGTGGACATGGCAAATATCTTATGAGCATGGGTGAGTCGACTTAGGCTTTGTTTGGAATAATTTTTTGCTGCTTTCTAAGGTAGAATTTTAGCATAATTTTTTTTAATTTAAAATTTTTTTTGTGCCAAAAAGCTACTTTAGAAAACAGTAAGAAACTTATGTTTGGACGATTTTTTTATTGCTTTCTAAAGCAGCTTCCTAATACAAAAAATTCTAATTCAATAATTTTTTGTACTAGAAAGCCGCTTTAGAAAGCAATAAGAAAGCTATTGCAAACGAAACCTATTGCTTCTTTTAAGTTGGCTTTCTTATTACTTTTTAAAACAAATTTTTAGTACAAAATTTATTGAACGGTTTTTTTTTTTTTTTTGTACTGAAAAATTATTTTAAAAAACAATAAGAAAGCTGTCTCAAAATAAGTCCAAGACTGACAACAACAGTTCTATCTTCAATTCTTCATAAGGCTTCATTTGGTACCGTTTTTCTATTGCTTGCTAAACTAGTTTTTTAGTATAATTTTTTTTTTTTAACATAATGAAAAAGCAGTCCAAAAGCTATCACAATCGGGTACGACTTTCTTACATCTTCTTAAAGCAGCTTTTTAGTCTAAAAAATTGTTTTAAGAAACAATAATAAAACCGTCTCAAACGAAACCTTAGGCCTAGTATCCTCTTGAGACAAGTTCATGATAATTTTGGCAACTTAGGCTTTGTTTGGGACGACTTTCTTCCTGCTTCTTAAAGCGGCTTTCTAGTACAAAAATTAAAAAATTTGTAATATAAAATCATTTTAAGAAGTAATAAGAAAGATATCCCAAATGAAGCTAATATAAGCTAGGAGACTTTAACACCAACTCTACAAAATTCATATGTGCTATGATAAATTCATATTAAACCTAACGAGTTGTTCATAAATAATCTAACAACTCTTTTAACTTTTACCGACATAATAAAAAATATATAAATCTTTTAATAAGTTATGCAATGTCATCTTACATAATATAAAACATTATCTTCAGCCTTAAATAAATTCCGAATGAAGCCTCGAGAAAATGATCACCATTCGTTGCTTTTACTACCTGTGGCGTAGAGCTGCTCTACGTGCCTTCTTTTCCGCGTCCAACAGTCTTACTCAAACCACCTCCCTAATCACGATATTTACACAATTCATCTTCATAATAAATATATTTATTTATATTCTAAACCCTTATCATTAGCACCTATTTAACATCTTTAATATCATTAACAGTACAAGTGGAGCATTTACTCATAATATGTACGTGTTTGAGATTATATATATAATTGAAGAAATAATATTTTAATTTTAATTTAATTATATTAATTTTTTTGTAGTTGCTAATTAAGTTAATTTTTAGATGAGTATAATATATATTTTAATTAATTAAATATTAAATGAATTTAATTATTAAATAAATAATATACATCAACTATAGTACTAATTTTATTATGAAATCATGTGTGATAATCTACTCCCCACTGATTTCATATAGTTGTTCAATTTCTTATAGATATTTTTTGGTATGCTTATGCTAGTGATCAATATCTAATAATTTAGTTTTATTTTCTTATGCCTTGCAAATATTAATATAATTTTGTTATGAGATTTCATATAGTTTTGTCAACCCTATAAAAATTTTCTATGAATTTTTTTCTAATAATTTTTTGTCTTTATTATATTGCTAAATATATAATAATTTAGTTATATGTATCTTATTTAATTATAATAAGAGATAATATGTGATAAATAAAATTAATTATGTAAATAATAAAATTAATTATGCACGCGCTCATATATATATTATTGTGTTACAAGATTCTTTGCAATAAAATAAGAAAGTTTTGCATCTTATGTATAAATAGATAAATGAAAAGAGTGTGGGAGCCACCATTTTTTTTTTCATGAAAATCTGAGGTTTTATTTGGGACAGCTTTCTACCTGATTTGCAAAAATTCCAATCACAATTTATTTTTTTCCATTAAATTATTTACTATTCTCAAAAAAAAAAAAAAAACTAAGGAGGTGCTTTCTTAAGTAGCTTTCAAAAAAATTACTTTCGTTATAGAAAATTGCGACGGTTCCAAATGAACCCTAAGATTTCATTTGGGACGATTTTTTACTGTTTCTTAAAGCAGCTTTTAATACAAAAATTTAGTTTGCATACTAAAAAATCTTTTTAAGAGGCAATAAAAAAGCCGATCTCAAATGAAATCTAAGAAATTGTAAAAAGCCACGGTCTTCATAAAGCTGAACTAAATTCACAAAGGCTTCGTCTGGATGGCTTTCTTTATGCTTCTTAAAACAGCTTTTTAAACAAAATCTAATACTTTGTACTAAAAAACTGCTTTAAGAAGCAGAAAAAAAACAGTCCCAAATTTGACTTTTTTATTACTTCTCAAAGCACTTTTCTAGCACAAAAGAAATCTGGCAGGAAAAAAAAATCATCCCAAATTGAAGCCTAAATAGTCATTGATTATAATGCTTTATTGGTTCCCTGATTTAAAGAATACGAGATTACAAGAGCATGTAAATATTAAATAACATATATATATATATGTTTTTATGTCATATAATTTACTTTTTGTACTAATATTTTAATACAATTTTATCTTTAATTTATGTGGTCAAATATCACTTTTTATGCTTATTGGAACTATAAGTCCAGTCGAAACATAATTAAACCTAATTACAATTTCATTCCGTTCGAAACGGATTAAAAATCTTGCTTCAATTTTCGAGCGACGTATATAAATACATATATATATATATATCAACCTCTCTCTCTCTCTCTCTCTCTGCTTCTCAACCACGGCTTCTGCTCTTCTTCATCAATCGGACAGCTAAAAAAGAGAGATGAGTCGGTGCGTTCCAAGCTGGGACCTCGACGACCATCTTCTCCACCGCCATCACCACCATAATACAACTCTTCCGTCCTCCGCCGCCACCGCCGACGCCACGTCAGTGGACTACGACGTCACGGAGCTGACTTGGAACGACGTCGGTCACCTCACCGTTCTAGGCCTCGGCAAACCCATCCCCCGTTACCCATCTACCGCCGCCACCGCCGCTTCCACTGAGGCAGCCAGCAAAAGCGGCTGCAGCGGCGGCGGCGGCACACTTGAGAGCATCGTTGACCAGGCACGCAGCGGGAGCCACCAAGCCGCAGCCGACGCGATGGTTCCCTGTTCCGACGCCAGCCCGAGAAAGCCGACCAGGGTCGACGGTACGAACTGCACGAGTACTCAGGGGAGCGCGACACCAACGGTGGCGGCGGGGAAGAGGACATCGCCCCTGCCGTTGGCGGGAGATGAGGATGAAGAGCGTTCTGGTGGTGATAGAGCGTCTCCGGAGACGGAAAACGGTAGCTTCGCCGGAGAGAGGCCGTTGGGCGTTGACGAGCATGATTCCATTAGCCATACTCTGCGCTCTCAGGCAAGTCTGTATGCTTTAGAAATTATCTAACAAAAATAAAATTATTTGCATAAAACTTCACAAAATTTCTCTCCCCCCTTAAAAAAAATTTATATAAAACTATCGATCACAGTACTGTAGCAACTTGTTATGACATTCTGAAATACTGTTTTGATCCAAAAGGAGGAGGCAATTAATATCAGGCAAATAACTTATATTTAGTTTTAAAAAATCATTATGTCATTGACTTTAATAATTAATTTAAGTGTAAATTGGACTTTTCTTCCTTCAATATGATAATTTCTTGTTTTATTTACAAAATAGGATAAGCTATATATTGTGGGTTTTTATGAAATTTTTTATTTTATTATCCTTTTGCATAAAATATTCAAAGTATAAGCACTAAATAGTTAATTTTTACTCTTTGGATAATGAGAAATAATTAAAGCATCTTATCTTTAGGGAGGTTGGTTGAATTATTTGCCCTCATTTAATGGATTTTGGATTCAATATGATTTAGGGTTTTAGTAATTAATTTAATAATATAGAAAATAATACATAAAAAAAGTTCATTTTATTTTGATAGGCAAAATTATATACTTTTTTGAATAAACGTGCATTGCATTTCTCTAATTTTTGGGACACATAAATAAAATTAATCTTAAATTTAATTTTCATGTGATTTTTTTTTAGGCTGTGTAGAGTACTTTCATACAACAACATCAAGTCTTTGTCTCACTACAAGGGGTCGGCTACATGATTAATCCTTTTTCGTCATTGTGTCATGTTAAAAGTCAAATTCTCATTTAAATCTAATAAAGAAATATCATTTTTAATATTTTCTAACAAAGTCTTTTAGGTTTACGCTTATCTTTTTTAACATAAGTCAAATTTAATACCTCAACTTTCCTAATCGGATCTTCGGAAAGCCTTCGTTTAATGTGACCAAACCATCTAAGGCGACTCTCTCTAATCTTATCTTCCACTGGAGCTACTCCAACCTTTTCAGGTATATGCTCATTTCATATTCTATCTCTAAGGGTAAAGCCACTCATCCACCTAAGCATTTTCATCTCTGCAACACTTAACTTAGTATTATGATTCTCTTTAATGACCAACATTTGGTACCATAAAGCATTGCAAGTCTCACCACCATCTTGTAGAGTACTTTTATAATGTTTTTTTTTTTCTATTAATTTGTGTATATTAAATAATATTTATTTTTTTGGTATATTTTTGTGGATAAAAGCGGAATGGATTGGAAGAAAGAGGGATAACGCCCATCTCAGCTAAGAGAAGCCGAGAAGCAGCTGTCCACAACCAATCAGAACGTGTAAGAATGATATATTATTATTTATTTATTTATTTGTTGAATTACTTTATTTTCTATCTTTTTTTCCATTTTTTAATTATTATTGCATTATGCATATATATGCTACAATGATTATAATCTATGAGATAACTTTAATTCCATAATTAAAAAAAAATTGTGTGGAAAAAAATCATTTTATCAAAATTTCAAATTGTAATCATATATTTCAAGAATATAATTATTGATTATGTAGCTCTAACCCTAAATAAATAGGCACCATTTTATCAAATTCATGAATGAATTATTTGCCATGTTATTAATAAAATCATATTTCCTTAAAAAATTAATTCTTATCACATAAACAATATGAATATTGATCTTATTTTCCTAGAAAATTTAGATCAAAATATTCTAATACAAATTATATTAAATAGTCATGAAAAATATTGCACTTTCTTTGAAATTATTGTAATATTAATCTTAAAATAAATCCAATAATAAAAAATCATCAACCGGCTAAGGCTTCATTTGTGATGATTTTCTTACTAATTCTTAAAACAGCTTTTTAGTACAAAAATTAAAATTTTTATACTATAAAATCGAAGAAGCAATACTAAAACATCATAAACGAAGCCTAAACCATCAACTTATTTAATATATATTATTTGAATGTTCAACATAATATCATATTTATGTGTTTAACCTTATTAATAAATAATTTTTATTCCTCACAAGCGACGCATGACTTCTTTTATAATTGATGCCTTTGGCATCCAAAAAGGTCCAGATATGCCAACTAGATTTTTCATTCTTATCATTAAATTTATGTGGTTAATATTCGATACATCATGAAGGACAAAGAAAGTTATTTCTCACATGCAATGGACCCTACAATTGAGAAGAAGAAAAAATTGAAGTAAAATAATTAATTTTGCTTAAAAAATTGAGTGCTAAGAGAAAATTCATGTCATTTTCAATAATAAATAGAGCAAAAGATTTTATTTTGCATAGAAAAATGAGAGACTAAGAGAAAGTTCAATGTCACTTTCATTAAGATTAAGATAGAGGGATTAATTTGGAAAAGATTTGACTGGACCACCTTCATCATAATGATATAAAGTTTTGAATTTAAGAGCTTTGAAATAGCTTTTTTATTGATTTTCAGATAGCAATCATAATTTTATTTGACTACCACCTTCTTATTACTTTTCAAAGTTTTTTATAGCTTTTTTTTTTTTTTTTGTAAGCAGAATAATTAAGTTATTTTTCTCATAATAATTTTATAACCAACTTTATAAAATACCACAGACTCTTCAATTAGGAGAAATTATTCTATGCGGATGTTGAACGTAGCTCTACATTCATAGACTAATCAGAATGAGCCACATAATCAATACAGAGCGCGGTACCGAGCTGTACTGAGCAGTACCGAGCAGCGGTACTGACGTGACTCATTTTAGTTGATCTCTGGATGACATTCGATGTCCACACAGAAACATAATAATTTCTCCTTAATAAGACCCTAAGATACAAAGAATATTTTTGTTTATTTTAAATAGAGAAAAGTTCTTTTTGATTATACATTTTACTGCAGAAAAGGAGGGACAGGATCAACCAAAAGATGAAAACTCTGCAAAAGCTTCTTCCCAACTCCAGCAAGGTATCAAAAGCTTCTTTTACAAAGCAACTTATCTAACCACCCAGTCATCTTATCATATAAGTTCATTACTCCATTATCCCTCTTTCTCATTCTTTCTTGCATTGCAAAGACTGATAAGGCTTCCATGCTGGATGAGGTGATCGAATATCTCAAGCTGCTGCAAGCTCAGGTTCAGATGATGAGCAGGATGAGCACCATTCCGACCATGATACTTCCATTTGCCATGCAGCATCAACAGCTTCAACTATCGATGATAGCCCAGATGGCTCAAATAACCCGAATGGGCTTGAGCCTCGGCATGGTTGACCCGGGCTTGCTGAACCCGGCACCTCCGCCGCCGCCAATTCTCCACCCTTCCACCTTCCTCCCTCTTCCATCCACAGCTGCAGGTGCTTGGGATGCCCGGGCAACAGAATGGATGCAGCAGCAGGGCCGCTGGCTCCTCCCCGACATGCTCCCGGCTTTCATGGGTTGCCCCACCCAGGTAGGAAACCTGCCTGATCCTTCTTTTTCCGAGTTTCAGCAACTTAGCTGTGCTTTATGATTGTTTTTGCAGCAGCAAACAATGAGCTCAGAGGCATACAGCAGGTTGGCTACATTATACCAGCAGCTCTATCAGCAGCCTCTTGGATCCAACCAGAAGCCTTGAATTACTTTACTAAAGTATGCGTTCGTTGCTGTTAGGCTTCATTTGAAATGGTTTTCTTACTGCTTCTTAAATCAGTTTTTTAGTAAAAAAAAAAAAAATTATGTTAAAAAGTTGCTTTAAAAAGCAGTAAGAAAGCCATCTCAAACGAAGCCTTATTTAATTCTATCACAATGGACGTAATTAGAACAAGATAGTTATTGTGCCTACTATGTCTTTAACATTGTCTACTATCAAAATGGTAGTAGTATTTATGTAATATGTCTGTAATGTTTGACAATGTTGTTTGTTTATATTAATTTTTTTAGATAATCAACAGTTCATAATTAGCTTGATGAGTTATCAGACCTTCTCTAAAAAAAATGTCTATCTTCTTCACAAGGCAATCTTGAAACAGCTCAGAGGAACAATAAGCAGAGAAAAGCAAGGTAGATAAAAACGAGGAATTTACACTTATTGAAATAACTTCACATCCAACAATGAAAATATCTAATATCTTCTAAAGTTAATTGTGGAATACTGAATAAAATGTGTCTGAGAATGTTATTCTTTGCACAGAATAAAAGGGGAAGAACATAGAATTACTGCTGTGGGATCTTCAAGATAAACTCCTGTGCTGGGTATACTAAAGAAACTTCAGACAAAGGAGCTGATTGCATTAGAAAGCTTAATCCAAGACTCGAGCGTATTTATGGCTTTCCCGGATCGATGTGTCTCTTGAGCAAGTGCAACGCCATCTTCAAAGCTGTCGGCAAGGCCGCTTACTAGAAGAGCAGCAGCTGCGTTTAAGACCTGAAGGATACAGGAAAAATTTTAATCATAAAATAATAAGCATTTAAGGTAGTTAGTACACCAAAAAACACATGGTATTTAACTATTTATTTGAAGAACAGATTTGTTAAGTAAGCTGAACAATGGCAAAGTGCTCAGTGGTGGTACCAGCTTCCTTTTTTGCTGTGAAATTCTCTTTAATGTAAAGAGCTTTATACATTGCCATGCGGGAGGGAGTTTATAAGGGCCAGGATTAACCATCTTTGATCCAAGGAAAAAGTAGGGGTCTCACATTAAGTTGATAACTGCTAAAACTAGATAACCAAAAGTTTTCAGAAAGTTGTTTTGGGCTGCTTTTCACAATCATCACTGATAAGGGCCATAATTCAAAAACAAATTAAGGAATTTTGTCAAGCACAGGAAATTCGTCACAAATTTGCTTCAATACAACATCCTCAGACTAATAAGCAAGTTGTAGAGACGAACAAATAGATCATGAATCTGCTGAGGGAAAAAGTTAAGGAGCCTAAGGAAATTGGGGAGAGGGATTACTTTCAGTCATGTGGACACTAAAACTATGCCATCCTCAGCTATTGGATAGACATAATTCATACCATCTCCTTGAACCAAGCCCCTAATACCAATTGAGTATTAGCTACATAGTTGGCGAGTGGTAATCGCTACTAACTTTAAGGAAGAACAATCCGCTGAGCGGGAAGACAGAAACGAAGGCATGAAAGCTGTAGTAAACATATTGGAAGAACTTAGAGCTTGAATTGCGCTACAACAAGAAGAGACAGAGGAGAATGACGAGGTACTATAATGCAAATGTCAAGGAGAACGTCTTCTACCTAGCACTTTGGTGTTAAGGAAAGTAGACATAAAAACTAGCTTGCCGCGCTACAAAAGCTTAGGTCAAATGATTCCAGACAAGTGACAAAACACATCAAAATAATTGTAAATCATAGAAATAACTAGGACAAAAAAATAAAAGAGGTTGATTGGTCCAAATATTGACATATTCTCAACCATGGTTCAAAGTCTAACGATGAAAAGACTACTTCCTGTAAGCAAGCTGAAGCCCCTAGGCAAGGCACTTGTTGGAGAGCGAAAGCCCCCAAGAAAGGATCATCTATATTTAGAGAGATCACCTCCTTATTATGGTCAAATTTCCCTAGCGAGTTAAAAAGATTCTCAAAACTCAAAAAGATCATTCCTATTTGCTCAAGAACTTGACAACAACAACAACAACATCAAGCCTTTATCCCACTAGAGGGGTCGGCTACATGAATCATTTTTTCTCCATTGTGTCCTATTAAAAGTTAAATTTTCGTTTAAATCTAATAAAGAAAGGGCATTCCTAATATTTTCTAACCAAGTCTTTTTAGGTCTGCCTCTACCTTTCTTAACATAAGTCAAATCTAATACCTCTACTTTCCTAACCGGGTCATCGAAAGGCTGCCGTTTCATGTGACCAAACCATCTAAGGCGACTTTCTCTAATCTTATCTTCTACTGGAGCTACTCCAACCTTTTCATGTATATGCTCATTTCGTATCCTATCTCTAAGGGTAAAGCCACTCATCCACCTGAGCATCCTCATCGTTGCCACACTGAACTTAGTATTATACTTATCTTTTAATGGTCAACATTCGGCAACATAAATCATTGCAGGCCTCACTACCATCTCTTATATAATTTTCCCTTAAGTTTGAGGGGTACTTCTCTATCACACAACAAGCCCAATGCATTCATCCACTTCAACCATCCAATTTGAACTCTACAATATCCCCATTAATATCACCATCACTCTGAATAATAGATCTCAGATATATAAAACGTGTACTTTTATTAATAACTAGATCGCCCAAAGTCGCAATCCCCTCACTAGGTCTATTACTACTAAAATTACACTCCATATATTCCATTTTAGATCTACTCAAGCGAAAACCTTTAGACTCTAAGGTTGACCTCCATAATTCAAGTTTACCTTCAACTCCATCTCTAGTCTTATCAACAAGAAGAATGCTATCAGCAAAAAGCATATACCAAGGTACATCCTCTTGCAAATGTCTAGTGAGAACATCCATGACTAAAGCAAAAAGATATGGGCTTAAGGTTGATCTCTTTTAACTGCACTTTGTCAAAACTCGTAATCATCATTTATTTTCTTTTGATTTACAGGAAAATCCTATAATAAGCTAAGCAAGAAAGAACTTAAAACTAACACCATGCCTTCCATGAATATCCTCGTCCAAGCTATAGGATGCACAAAATAACTACAAAGCCCATAATCATGGCTCCATTGACTATGTCCATCCCCAGCTCACAACCACACTTGTCTAGGACACTTGTAACTCACCTTGAAGAATCCGACTCTCCCTAAGTACTCGTTCCTAAGGAATCACCTAAGGTACTCGCCCCCGAGTACAATTCAAAGGTAATTGTCAAAGATGCCCTGACCGACGTTAGCAACAGAGGATCATGTGTGTACCTTCCAGTCTTGTCCACATGTCTATTAAGGAGTTAAAGATGTATATTTTAAACATCATGACATTTTCACTTTTCATAGAGATTATTCAGTGTCTCATCTCCTCTCCATCTATTCACATGTTTTCTTGTCATGTTTTCTTGTCCTATTCTGTTGCTCTAGCTAACCCAATTTATTAGTAGGGTCAGTTGTCATTCACAAACAAATTTAAATCAAACACAATTTAATACTATTTAGTTTTTAAAAGCTTTGAATAAATATTTGAGATAACTTTAAATAAAATTTCTAAATAAGGATGTTGAACTCAAGAAGTTGATCAATATCACTACCATTTGAATAGTCACCGCAAGGATTGAGGGGTACAATGGTTGAGGAATAGCTCAAAAGATAAAATAATTACACAACCCTCTCATCTACTCTCCATCAAATAGCTATGATGTCAAAATAAACTGTAACTACTAATAGATGACAATAAAATAGGTTGTAAATGAAAGTTACATCTCCAGCAAATTCATGAAAATTAACATAAGTATTGGGACAGAGATGACTACGGAAAGTCATTTTCCGTCAGATAGAACTATTAATGTTGAGATTGTTTAAACAGAAGCAAAACATAGTATAAAAGCTAATGCCTGAAAAAAAATTTGTGAAAAAGATGATCATTAAATAGAAGAAAATGGAATATCCCGCAAACAAATCCAAAACTAGAATAAAAGTAGGTTCTCCGGATGAACATGTTCAGCAATAGAGACATAGGAATTAAGTATTTATAGTGAGAATATATTTGAATGCTGAGAATTTAAATGAAAGGAAATGGTAAAAAAAATTAGAAAAGCTTCAAATTAATGGTTACAGATTCTTATGAAAAAGATTCATAATCAACCCACGAGTTACTGGGGATTTCATTTCATTCCCTTTACTTTCCTTTAATCCAAACAAAGCCCATGTTATATAGTTATATGGAAGTTGTGAACATATCTCTCGCAGTGTGACAGCCACTGATATACACTGTATAAGCATCAATAAAATAGATTTGTACAAAACCTGAAAAATATGCTAACTTCACTAAAGAACTAATAACTAAATTTATACATTAAAATACACAATTAGTTTTACATATTAACAAAGTGGCTCTTAAAACATTAAGCAATGTTTAATCATGTTTAATCAAATAATTTCCCACATAATAATTGATCAATGATTTTTAGAAAATTTGGCTTAAATGAAATAGTTGCTCAAATCTTATAGTACAATATATATCGAGAAACATGCAATAACTTATAATAAGTTACTTAAATGAAATATTTGCTACCTCACCTGCTGCCCTGATTACTAGTGACTCAGTGAGTAAAAAGAAAAAGAATAAGGCCAATCATAAGTTATCTAGAGCTTGGTATCAATTTGTTATCAAGATTTAACCAAAAGAAGGACCCAGGGAAAGCATATAGAAAAAAAAAATGAAGGGAAGAGTTACTTACAAGAGCATCAGCAACTGATCCCTTCTCACCAGCAAGTACATTCCTAAGAACATCTGCATTGTATTTCGGTTCACCTCCTTTAAGGTCAGTGAGAGAGCAACGAGGAATTCCAAAATTCACTGCAGCATAAAGATAAAATAGCTCTCATGTTTAAATAAAGCTTAATGGAAGATGATAAAACACTATCTAGGAGATGAGAAAAGCTTATATCACATTCATTTTCTACAATAATTACCCACATAAAAAATTATATGCAGCTGGCAATCAGAAACAAGAGATCCACAAAAATTGATGATAGGGTGCGTGCTTACATGGATCAAAGTTTAACCTTTCAATCTTATCCTGCGTAACATCAAGGAGATAACCAGATCCTGACATAAACATACAAGATATCGATTATTGTGAGATAATTAAGAATATTAAGAGAATAATTTAACAGAAAACGATTGCTTGATGAATAAGTCAATAACTGAGAAATCACAGGAATAAAAAATAACAGTAAAAATAAATTAATAATTCTTTAAAGCAATGATATGACAACACCATATCATACCAAGTGGACTAATTTCATCAAGACCTTCTGAATGAACTACCAATGCTCTTCTCATTCCAAATCTTTGCAATGCCAAGGCCATTTTCATCACCTATTGCAAATATTTAGCGTATAAGATGGGATTTATCAATTATAAAAATCAGAAAACTAGAGTAAACCATTAAGAAATTTGGTTCCAAAAACATAGTATTTCAATATTTTGTCAGCTAGCAATGAAAACTGAAAACTCAAGAAAGAAGGAAATAGCATCTATATGATCCTCTTATTTCTTAGTATGCAAAGTTCATTAACATCCAACAATATAAACTTGGTAATTTTTACTACATTGTTAGCTTAGTTTCTGACTTCAATTTCTATGCCTTGCCAATTCAGTCGGCCCATTTGTTGGTTCAAAGCACTGCCTTTTTCAATGACTGTTGGTCCAATCCAAACCTAATGCATTTTCTTGAATGTGCATAACTATTGATTCTGCCGTATCATAACAATAATCAAAGAGTTCCATCCAAATTAACAGATTTGACATAATTTAAACTCAAGTTAAGGTAAAAAGCACTTACTAAATCTTCATGATAGACACCAACAACAGCGAAAGGCACTCGGGCAGGATTCAACATTGGACCAAGAATATTGAATACAGTCTTCACTTTAAGCTTCTTTCTCACTGGACTGACCGTCTTCATTGCAGGGTGGTAAATGGGAGCCATCATAAAACCAACACCTACCTCTTCCACACATCTTTTAACTTCCTTTTTTGAAATGAAAATGAAAAAAGATCATTCAGGATACCGAGGTCCTAAAATTATTGAGCTGTATGTATAAACAATAATTTTACAGTGTTAAATATGTACAGTGTACAACATCCACAAATAGTATTTTACTCCATACAGAACTATTTTAGCATTAGAATTCAAATGCTAGTGTACCAAACAGATATGATATTGTGATAGCAGGTAGAACCTAAAGTGTGAGCTTGAAAAATATGCTGTCGTTATAACAAGAGAACAGAAAGATCTCTATTCTAAATTCATCATCAGAAACTATTACTTGCTATGAAAATCAAGAGTTGAGAAGAACTAGCCATACTGGTAGCTAAAGAAACACTTGTCGCTATTAGAAAGAATTGTGCTTTAATTCAGGAAATGAAATTCACAAGTAAACAAGATGAAGATAACTCTTTATCTGTTTACAAGGATTATGCCTTTAAGATTTTAATTTTGCGTTGACACTTCACCCTGTAGCACACAACAACAACATCAAGCCTGTCCCACTACGTGGGGTCGGCTACATGAATCCTTTTTCACCATTGTGTCCCGTTAAATGTCAAATTTTCATTTAAATCTAATAAAGAAAGAGTATTTCTAAAATTTTCTAACCAAGTCTTTTTAGGTCTACCTCTATCTTTCTTAATATAAGTCAAATCTAATACCTCAACTTTCCTAATCAAGTAATCGGAAGGCCTCCGTTTAATGTGACCAACCCCTCTAAGGCTCACATGTTTAATTTGATTCAGGATTTCTTGACTCAAATTTGACCAGTATATTGGATTTGAGTTGATGATAGAAATACACATTTTGATTGATTAGATATATATCATACTCATTTTGAAGTTAATCCAATGGCTTTGGCATCCATCATGACCAAATTTCAGTCAAGATTTCTTGATCAAAAATTTTTCCATCACTAGGCATCTTAAAGGTGAACAAACATAGTGGATTAAGCAAGAAAAATGTTAAGATGTTTGACATAATTTAGGAGATCATAGGTACTCTCCTCAGTCTGCTCTAATCCAGCATCAAACGCTTTTATAACTGAGATTTGAAATTCGCTAGAATGCAAAATATGGCCAAGAAGACAAAACAATAAATTCTCACATCCACAGAAGCTTAACCATTTTTAACCTAGAACCCTAGCATTACCTCAGGTCCTAATTCAATGTTGACACCCAACGCCTCCAACACATCAGCACTTCCACATTGTGAAGAACTCGATCGATTCCCTTGCTGCAATAAAAATTGATAGAATCATTAACCTTAAAACCACTTCTTCATGATACATCACAGCAACTCTGATAATTTCGTCAAGCAATACTCTACCTTGGCTACTCGAGCACCAGCTGCTGCAGCCAAAATAGAGGCACCGGTGGAGATATTGACAGTGTTTGCTCCATCACCACCAGTTCCAACAATGTCAACGGTGTTCACCAAGCCCTCAACTTTCAGGCAGCAATTGAACATTGCCCTTGCCAGACCCACGATCTGTAAAAAAAGCAAAATAAAATCCAATCCAACAAGAAACAATCATCTCTCGCGGGCGGGCCAAAACAACAAAATTGAAGAATAGTTGAGCTACCTCCTCAAAGGCCTCCCCTTTGGCTCTCAGGAGAACCAAAAAGGCGCTGATGAGCGCCTCATTGCTGTCCTTCAGAAGATAATTAAGAGAGAACTCGGCCTCTTCTTCAGATAGATCCTTACGGTCAATTAGAGCCTCGATCAACTAATAAACCACAGATTTAGGGTTAAGAAAATATAAAAAAAACAGGTAAAAATGCGAATTAAGCGGAGCATAATGGCAAACAGCAGAGCATTTATACCTCCTTAAATGATAGAGGTGATGACACCTTGCTGGCAGATAAAGGGGGAATTTGTAATCTCCGGGGATGGTAATGAATTGGAGGGAGGGGCACAGATGGGAGGCGGCGTGGGGCCGATAGCCGCACCCTTGACTTAAATAAGTAAGGAGGAGCAACAGATCCACAGACCGCCATTAATATGACTCACGTTGTTGCACAGTGCGAGAGACGAGATGGCCAATGGCGTTATACAATTTGGACAAATCAAATGGAGAAATTTGGAATTTTTCTTGACGGAAAGGGAAGGAAAGAAGCTTTGAATCCTTTGATCATTTAATGATTTGGGCCTTTGGGGTCTGGAGGAAGAAGGCGAATTCTACCTCATTTGAAAGGAAATAAAAAAGATTAAAATGAATTTAGGTCAGATATAGCACTGGACTTGAAAGAATATTCTCTCTTGACATTTAATAAACTAGTATAATTATACACGCATTAAATGTAAGTTAATAAAATTGAAAAGTTAAATAATATTATAAATTTTAAATATTATTTAATTAATTCAAAAATTTTTATCAAATAAATACATTTTTATTACAATTAATTGTAAAAATAATTATATCCTCAATCTAGGACAAATGTGTTTGAAAGTTTCAATAAAATAGCAATAACAATAGTAGTTTTTCAATGAAAAATTTAGTAATATATGCATAAAATTTATCATAATTAAAAAATAATTGGACAAAACATTTATAGAGAGGAAACATGTAAGCATAATAACTGAATTATTAGGTGATTAAATGATTTTTCTAATGGATACGTCAACAAAAATCATCTTAGTCGCACACGAATATCAAAGCGTATTCAAGTTGGAAACTTTCAAATTTAAATTCGAGATCATATGAATTCAAATTTCAACAAACTTATAGTCAAAATGAAAGTCTCAAAGATAACTTAACAACACAAAAATTAGTCCAATTTGAGCCCAAATGGGCCCAAATCGGGAACCCAAATTATATTTGGAAAATTCAAAATATTATTTGTATGACAATATGATATCCAAATATGACATGCTTATAGTCAAATCGAGCGGCTCTGCGAGACGAATCCAACGAGCCCAAGATCGTTGAATTCTTACATCGATAAAAAATGTAAATAGTTGAAAAATATTCTATGATAGTGGGAAATGGGAATCAATACGGGCCATCTGATCGAGCACTCCGAAGCTGCCCCAGATCTACTTTATATTTTATGGGGTGTGCCTCTCATGACCATTGTCAGACCACCACCATGCAACCAATAACCAACAGACTTTCACATGACCACCAACCACCATCGAACATTTGCCCCGCCACCTCCATACTTCAACCCGACCATTGTCGGACAACTACTCGACCGCTGGTCGCCGGCAACTGCTGGACTTCCACCTGGCCATCGACCGACATTGGACTTTAGCCCGATCATCGTCGGACCACCACCCGACCACTGACAATAGCCGAACTTTAGCCCGACTGTCGTCAGACCACCGTTAGACTTCCACCCGATTGCTGACAACCACTAGATTTCAGTTCAACCTTCGTCGGACCACCGCTCAGCCGCCAACCACCGTCCGACCTTCGTCAGATCATTCCTTGTCAGTTGAACTTCTGCCTGACTATCGGCAAGCCTTTGTCTAATAATTTAAAACTACTGTAATTTGACCGCCTCCAAGTCAAGGGACGAGTCAACCTTTATTATTCACTCAAATTTTGTGAAATCTTTTCACCTAGATAAGATCCCCATGGCTTTTCCTCGTTGGGCTTTCCATGTGAAAAAGATCAGACGTTTTACTTCTCTCTCTGTTTGTGTGCTAGATATCCGTGCACCACAAGGACGAAAAGTTTACTAACTCCACCGACACAAATATTCTAGAGTGCAATACTAATATATTGCACACAGAATCTTAATTGATGATCATCTGAACTATTTGAAGAAGAAGAATATATATATATATATATATATATATATATAGACACACACAGAGAGAGAAGCTCTATATGAGTGTGTTGTATTACATTTAATATTTATATAATCAAAATTTAGATGTAAGTGGAATATAATTTATTATTTGTAATAAATAAAATTGAAATAAAGAAATTAAATATTTATCATTTTGATGTTCGATATTGCATAAGACCATGAGTTTTTATTTGCTAAAAGTATAATTTTCTTTATCACATGAATTAAAAAAAAAAATATTCGATAAGAATATTGAACTTAAATTAATATTAATATTTAATTTTATTTTTATACTTAAAATATTTTAAGTTGGATTTAAAAAATAAATAATTTTAAAAATTGAATATAATATTCAATAAAATATCACAAAATTTTAAGAGCTAGAATTTTCTTAAATACAGTATATAAATAAATAAATAATATACAAAATCAAAATCTTAATAATCTAAATATTAGACATTATATTTACATAATCTCTAGAATTCCATTTAATGATAATTAATTTATAAGATGAAACAGTTGATGCTTAAGAGATAATCAAGCAATGGTATTGTAGGGGCCGTTGGCTTTCATTGTTATAGTAATTTTTAAAATCATTCAAAAAATTTCAAAATTATTTTGAGTATTTTTAAATAATTTATTTATTTTAAAATGAAAAAAAAAAGCTAAAAAATACATCAAATAAGTATTATTTTTCCAAAAAAAAAAAAGATACCTAATAGGCCTTTGCAAATGCAATACAGTTAATAAACAAATTATTAGTAAAACAATTATGAACATATATTGATATTTTTGTACGCATCTATGATTATAAATAAAATTATAAGCTATTTTATTCTTTGCAGAATCTATGATAACAAATTAGTATATTAAGAAGTTCTCAAGATCGTGTAAATAACAACAAACACCAATAAAAGAAACTATTACATAATTTTTTTTTTTTTGACCATCACACCGAAATACCTATATGCATGTACCATAATTAGATATAATAAGAAATATTTTAAATTTAATGTGAATATTATAAAAATATGAAAAAAAAAGAAATTACATATTAATTTGATTCGTATAAATTATATGTTGCTTCTTAAAAAGTTGATTACATACTATATATTTGTATTACTATAAAATTAAACAGTTATAGAGAGATTAATTAGCTGGCAAATTAGAGAGTTTAGCTTAAAAAAGGGATTAAAATCATAAATACCCTCACATTAATATGAACCTAAATTTTATATATGAAAAAAATGTAATTTGCCCCTAATTTTTTCTTTCGAAAGAGAGAGAGGAAGGTTGGCCTTGTATTGTACAAGAAAAAATTGATTGCACTTTCTTCACAATTAAGATTTCGTTTGGGACGGCTTTTTTACTATTTCTTAAAACGATTTTTTAGTAGAAAACTTTTTATTTTTGTACTAGAAAGTCGCTTTAAGAAGCAGTAAAAAAGACAATCCAAACGAAGCCTAAATTAGAGTGAAAACCGCAACGGCGGAAAGAGGATGTAGTCATCAACTGGGTGAACATATAAACTTTGTGTGTTTTTACACATTGATCTTCTTTTCTACTTTTATTTTTTATTTCTCTCTTGGTGTTTGAGATAGATCTCACCTACATGAATCAGCCAAAGAAATTTAAAGAATATGAAGAGCAAGAATATTAGAAGCCACATCAATGACAACTCGAGCATATTGCAAAACTTCATCCTCCTTTGAAGTTGGGGTATCAATTTTTGACACGACCCGAACCCAATCAGGAAAAATCCGATTTAGGGTAAACCCGGATCCGAAACTGGTCGGATTCGGGCTCAACAAATCAACCCGTTTTAAAAACAGGTCTGGTTCAGGTTGACCAAGCAACCCGAAATTGACACGAAAACTCCTATTTGACTCTGAAACCCGAGATTGACCTATTTTTTACTCGATTTTGACCCGAAAATCGAAGATTGACCCAATTTTTTACCCGAAAACTAGCAATTTTAGGTCAACTTTGGGTCATTCGTGTCGGGTCGAGTTGACTCGGACCCGAATCAGGTCGGGTTCGGGTCCGAAAACCTGACCCGTTTTTAAAAATGGGTCGGGTTCGGGTTGACCCGAATAGTGTCGGGTCAGTTCCGGGTTCGACCCGATCCCGACCCGTTGACCCAAATTGACACCCCTACTTTGGAACCCCACTGTATTCTGCATAATTTCCAACCAGAAAAAAAAAAAATATAGAACTACTGCGAATAAAAATTGAAAAATTATCAAAATCTAAAAATTTTCAAGAAAAATTAAGAGCGATATTAAGCCATACAACTATTAGGAGTCAAGACACAAATTGAAAATCTAGATTGAAGCTAAATCACAATCAAACAGTCAAAATATTAACTAAATAGAAGAGGGATAAAAAAGAGAAATCAACAAAGTGTTAGTTTGGCCTTTGTTAAATTTTTGCCCTACAAAGAAAAAACGTGCCATATCCGCATAATCAAAAGACAGATAAGTATGAGAGGAAATTGAAATTTTTATTAAATAAATTTTTACATGTCTCACAGACCCTCTTTAAACATAAAGCAGTAGCAGGAATAGCGTGGAAATTATAACAAATTATTAAGCTTGCAAATTAAAATTTAATGTTTCACAAAATTAGATTCTAGGATTTCTCAGTTAAAGATCTTATAATAGCATGCAATTACAATATAGAGGAGTGAGAAGTTAAAATAAGAGTAAGTTAAGTATTGCAGAGATGAGGATGTTTATAGGTGAATGAATGGCTTTACCCTTAGAGATAGGTTACGAAATGAGCATATACGTGAAAATGTTGGAGTAGCTCCAGTGGAAGATAAGATTAGAGAGAGTCGCCTTAGATGGTTTGGTCACATTAAACGGAGGCCTTCCAATGACCCGGCTAAGAAAGTTGAGGTATTAGATTTGACTTATGTTAAGAAAGGTAGAGGTAGACCTAAAAAGACTTGGTTATAAAATATTAAAAATGATATTTCTTTATTAGATTTAAATAAGAATTTGACTTTTAACAAGACACAATGGCGAAAAAGAATTCACATAGCCGACCCCACGTAGTCAGACAAAGACTTGATGCTGTTGTTGTTGTTGTATTAGAATAAGTCTTCAATTCATGTAATAGTATTTAATTGTCTGGGCATGAAAAAGATTTATAAATAGAACTTTGTTTTATACTTTCAAATTCATTAAGTATAAATTATTATTACTTGTGCAAATTTCATATGGAAATACTTGGTTGTTGAAGTTTGGTGGCTAATTCTTTAGAATTTTGGCTAATCATATGTTACGAAATAACTATTTACAAAATATTTTTGTTACAATTTCATAAAGCAATGTCCTTTTTCATACAAGGTAGAATTTATTGTAAGGTGTAAATAGACCTTATGCTATTTAAAAGCTTAGAAACAATAGCTTAATAATGGCTATTTTTTAGAAGGAATAAATTAGAATCTGGTATCTTTGGTCGGAAGTCAAATCGCGCCAAAAAACGAGAAATGCCGAGCAATATCAAACAATAACTAGGAATACTATCATGTGAAGACCCAATACCGAATTATATCGAGCTATACCGAGTAATACCGAGTTATACAAAAGTTGTACCGAGTTTTTCCTAGAAAAAACTCGGTACAACTCGGTATTGCTCGGTATAGTTTGATATAACTCGGTATTGATCTTCACAGAGTGACATTCCTCGTTATTATCAAATAGTACCTAGCAATACCGAGCAAATACCGAGTTTTTTCGTGGGATTTTACCTACGACCGGACTTTTCTCTACGTCCTTACACCGGACCTAATAAAAGTTCCTATCAGTTACCTCCTTCCCAATACGATCCTTAACAAACGAAGCGACTCGATCTAGATGGAGATTGAGCCCCACCACCCCACTCTTGCCGCGCTTCCGAACAGCATGTCCGGCTTCACCGCCAACTTCTCCGACGAAAGCCACGGTTCGCTGGCCGCCAATTCGCTGAGGTCGGTGGATTCCGTCATCTAATCCAACGAAAAAAATGGAAGGAACCGGAAAAGGAAGAAGCTTTACATAAAAAAAAACCCAAACATCTCAAAATGAGTGACAAAAACAAGCCCATAATTCAGGTACATTGTAGAATCTTCATACGACAGATCCGATAGGGGAAAATAGAAGAACGAGTTGCGATGAACCTTTTATTTTCCCAACAAAAAAAAGGTGCGATGAATTGAACCACCTGAGCGGACCTAATGTGAAGCTCAATGCCGGAAAGTCGCTTGTGATGATGATTAAATAGTCGCTTCGAATCGTACTCCCGGATCTTCTTCCTAGCCTTTTCTTCTATGCTGCACAAATTATTCATTGCAGTTATAAGCCGGATCATCATTGACATGGAAAAGAAGAGATCATTCGAGGAAATATCTGCAAATACTCGTAATTAGGCGAAATTAAGGGAGAACGAATGGATCGACAATAAGTATTTGAGAAGAATGAGAAAGCCCTAGCTCAACCGTCGTGTAAGTTGAAGAGGGATTATTGGATATTTGGTTCTGTTTTTACAGGTGGAAAAAGCAGCAAGAGCGGCGCGGGTAATGCATAAATTGAATTATTATGAAAAGTTTTAAATAATAAAATTATAAGATAAATATTTTTTATATTATAATTTTGTTACTGGTATAAAATTACCTTGATTTATCCTTCATTTGATGTTCAAAAATTTCGAAAGAAAAATAATAATATAATCTATTTTATAAATAATATAAATAATTTGGCCATATATATGAATTTCATAAAATTCAGATAAAATTATTAAAATTATTTATAAAATATTAATATTATTTTTATTATTATTCTTAAATTTTGTTGAACATATTGAAATGCAGAGATACTTTTCTTTTTTAAATTACAAAAAAAAATTTATAGGATCCTAGTTAGATTTGATTCACTCTGAATTTGAAGTTGTTGTGAATTATTATAGGATAGTTTGGGTCATTTAGATAGTACTTTTAAGTCCATAATAAACCTCTCATTTAGGATGGAGAATCGTTCGATTTTGTCTCTGTGAACAGTTAAAGCACAGTGGTGAATAGTAAAAATGTAGTTCACAGAGACAAATCAGAATGTTCTCTGTGTGCGATAACTATGTGCTAACGCATGAAGAAATTTCCATAACAACTAGCATTTAAAATCTTCACAATGAAGGTCCTAATTTAAAAGAACTCTTACATATTCAAGCAAGTCTATCATTTAATGTTTCAAAAAATGTGACTTGATTCTGAGAGTTTGACCGTGACTTGATTCTCACAGTTTGACCATTCTCCTATAAGCCCGCTCGCCTGACAGAAATTATTCTGTGCAGAGACCGAACACAGAACGCTGTCCGGGAACCAATCAGAATGCATCACGTTAGCGGTACTGAACCGTGGTATAGAGTAGTGCCGAGCAAAAGGGTGACATGACCTCCATACAACTTTTAACATCCGCACAGAATAATTAATCCTCAAATAAATCCTTTGGGGTTATATGATAGCAGCATGGTGACTAGAACCCATATATAAAACTAAAACAAACCTCAAACAAATCGAACAAGTAAAATCGGCTAGTTGACACTTGGACCGGGTTAAACCTAGGGCTGCAAGCGAACCAAACGTTCGACGAGCTACTCGTTGTTCGGTTCAATTAAAGCTCGTTTGTGATCGTTTAATTAACTAAACAAACAAACTTGAACAATATTTTAAATACTCGATTCTTAAATAAACAAACTTGAACACTAATGTGTTTGGCTCATTTATGTTCGCGAACAACATCATTTGAAGTTCGTGAACAAGCTCGACATTAAGCTTGATAAGAAGCTCGATTCATGTTCGATTTTGAACTCGTGATTAAGCTCAATAAAAATAATTAATATTTGACTATAAAATTAATAAATATAAATAATCATTGCCTTTGTTACATAGACAATTGTTTTTATTATAAATGTGTTTGTTCATAGATATGTGTTCATGAACGTGTTTGTTTGATAGTTAACAAAAATTTGTTAAATATGTTCGCGAACAAGCTCGATAAGCACTAAACGAACAAACATGAACTCAACATGAACCAAACATGAACACTCATTAATTTAAATTAACCAAACATGAACACAAACAATAAAGCTCGAACAAACATGAACCAAACTTGAACAAGCTAATATTAAATGAACACAAACATGAACACTCACATACTCGGCTCGACTCGGTTCGTTT
This sequence comes from Dendrobium officinale, assembly GCA_019514585.1. Classification (NCBI taxonomy): domain Eukaryota; kingdom Viridiplantae; phylum Streptophyta; class Magnoliopsida; order Asparagales; family Orchidaceae; genus Dendrobium; species Dendrobium officinale. The sequence continues at coordinate 89,871,184 of CM033683.1, forward strand.
GTAGCCCTAACTTAAACCGGTTCAACTTTCATCAGATCTGAAATTCCCCCAACCGACAAAAAAAACCCTTCTCTCATTTATATCGTCTCTCCAGTCTCCATCCACACCGCTGTCTTCGCTGATCATTCTCATTCATTGCTTACGATTCTCATTTCTTCGCCGTCCTCCTTCCTCCCCAAATTACTCCAAATAAGCTTATTTCAACCCTAAAGAATGTCGACGATGACTTCAATCTCCCCAAGCCGCCTTCGCTCCGACCTCTACTCGTTCCCCTGCAACTCCGACGCGTCGTCGCCGCTGGTTATCGCCGTTCTCGCTTCCCTCATTGACCGCGCAGTGGCTAAAACCGACCGCATTGCAGCTTGCGGAGCCTCTGCGAAGAAGGATGTAAGGATTAGGGCATTTGAGAGCCGGCGGGTGCTTGATATGAGCATACAATCATTCCTCGATAGAATATTCCGGTACGCTCGCGTTATGCCGCCGGTGTTCGTCGTCGCATACGTTTACATCGACAGGCTCTGTGAGTTGAATCCATGTTTCTGTGCTTCGATTTGGAATGTTCATCGGCTTCTGATCACCGCCGTGTTGGTCGCCTCCAAGTTCATTGAAGACATGTAAGTTTGTTTACAATTACAATTCTTCCTTCTTAAGTTTAGTTTTGGACGGCTAAGAGAGAATTCTTCAGAATTTGATGAAGTAATTGTTGGATTGAGTTCTAGCAACCATGAACGAAATACACGATTACGATGATATTAACTGCATTTGTAACTGCAGAGGATCCGAAATCTCTTGCCCGTAAAGTGAGCGATCCGTCGAATAATGGCTGGCAGAGTATCGGCCATTTAATGACGACTGGGAATTAGCTGTAGGAATATGATTTGAAGGATTGTAATTAGTTCATTGATATTTGATATTCAATGTCATTGATGATGATTTTAGGGCTAATCAATTAATTATCATGTTAAATTTATTTTAAAAAAAGATTTAATGATTTGAAGATCTATTTTGGCCAATGTTTAATCAGAAATTTTCTCATTTAATTATAGACAAATGACAACTAAGGGGATTTGTTGTTAAGTCTGATCATTCTAGGTAGCATTCTATTGATTGGGAGTGTTAAATTTATAATTTATTTGGGGAGATTATAGCTTTTTATAAAATGATTGTAAAATTATTATAGGCATTATACATAACTTTTTTTTTTTTAATTTAAAAGTAATTTTCTTATAGCTACTACAAGCTAATAATTTAACTTTCAGCCACATAAACTTTTGAAAGTAATCACTGCTCTGATCTTATTTTTATTTATTTATTCTTGTTTACAGGAATTATAGGAACTCATATTTTGCCAAGATAGGAGGGATATCAACACAGGAGATGAACAGCTTGGAGCTGAACTTCCTGTTCTTGATGGGTTTCAAGCTGCAAGTGAGTGTAAGTGTGTTTGAAAGCTACTGCAGGCATTTAGAGAGAGAGGTGAGCTTTGGAGGAGGATATCAAATTGAAAGGAGCTTGAGATCTGTATGCGCATCAGGGATTCTGTCATGGAAGAAGGAGAAAAGGCAAGTGAAGCTAGCCCAGGTTCTTTGACATATTTACTTTTCACAAGATAAGGGGATTCTTCAGTTGAAAATTTTAGAATAAGAGGTACCAAATGTTTTAGAGTGGCTTTATGAATCTTCTAAGAAAGTATTATGTACATCTTCATTAAAATAAAGCTTATTAAGAAAAAAATTGTATGTTCTCCTTTTGTTTTTTTTAGAAGAAATTTGAGCTAATTAAGACAAATTCATAAACACATCACATACGCAAACTTCGAATTCAAGACCTCTTAGTTGATAGTCAAAGCTTCTAACTAACAAATCAAGATCAACGACATAAATTGTATGTTTCTAAGAAGGAATGCTAAAAGATTAAATTTAGCTGAAACACAGACACTCACATCGGATTAAAATTTTATCAAATAACGCTTGAGAGTATTGGCCTTAAGAGAAATTATCTTGTGTGACATCCGGATCGGAAGAACCGTTGGAATATGTGAGTGTACACACTCACAATTCGGACAATTCTTCCCGTCCGGATGCCACACAAAAAATTTCTCAGCCCCAAAATTTTCCAAAAAACAAAGTATTGGCCGGCCTTAGCCGAATTCAACCTTATTTTGCTTTCCATTTTGCAAGTAAAAAGGTGCATTAATCTATTTTATTTTATTATTCATCTATTCACTTTTCAGTGCATTATTGTTCACTAAGAAAATCTTCCATGTTTATATTTAATCCAATTTATACTTAACTAAGGAAAAAAATATTTAAAGAGTCATTTTGATATATAAGTACTATTATATATACCTCCATTCTAAAATTTAGATCTATATTTAAAGAGTCTAATGCTATAAATCTTTCATTTATGTTGATCTCATTGATTAATAAATCGAAAAGAATATCTTGACATATTTTCTCTCATGATCTTCCTAACTATCTTTTGATTTACGTTTAGATCAGCACAATTTATAAATATTAGATGTAGTAGCACTAATCTCAATGCAAATCTAAAAAAACAAAAACAAATAAATTTATCAAGATATTCTAATACAATTTTTTTCTTAATAATTAGTTGCAAGCCAAAATAGACAGCCCAACATGAAGGACAAGACCATCCTCTTTGCCACCTAACAACATTATTTCAATATATATCATAGTTCACTGATGCTGTATTGTGGTAAAACACCAATGATAAATAATTCAACTAAAGTTCCAAATAAATTAAGAGTATATTTGGGTTATTTTTTTAATAATTTTATTTTATAAATTATAATCATATTTTGTTTAATTATAATTATTTTAATATCACAAAATTAGACTGTTGATATCTTTAATGCCGATTAATCAAATATTTCTTACTAATGTTGGGCTAACCCATGATGAGTATCATGAACATTGACAATGTGGTTCTTAAAATTACCAATGCAACAATTTAAAATTTGCACAAAATCTTACACATTTTTTCTTAAAATGACTTTTATTAAAAGAAGAAATGCTCCATTAAATGAAGACAAGTTAAGGCTTCATTTGGGATAATTTTTTTATTGTTTTATAAAGTAACTTTTTAGTACAAAAATTTCTTAAATTATAAATTTTAGTTCTAGAAAGCCGTTATAGAAAACAGTAATAAATCTGTCCCAAATAAAGTCTAAATGAGCTATGATTAAGCACTCTATTAAATTTAATTCTATCATTTTGAATGATCTTTATAAACACTTTCATAATAAATACAATAAATTTGTTTAATTTAATTTTTAATGTAAAAAAAGTATTACACCACCAATTCATTATCTTTCTTCTATAATTTGTAAGTCTGCCTTTTTTTGGGGATATTAGGGTCAATTAAGTCAAACTCATACACACATCACATAAGTAAGTCTCAAACCCAAAACCTCTTGATTAGTAATCAAAGCATCTAACCAACAGATCAAGATGATAAGTGTATAATTGCCATGTACATAAATAAGTGTATAATTGCCCAATTAATGCTAATAATGCTTTAAGACTAAAAACATTTCACTCTTTGAATTCATAATATTATTTGAATGTTTCACAGTAATATAGTGGTTGAATCTGCTTATAAAATACCCTAAACTTTTATTTTAACTAAAGAATATTCTTGGTTGTAAATATTTATCATGGCCATTAGCTTCTTGCTTCTTCTTCTACTTCTACTTCTCTCTCTCCTTTCTCTATTTGATCCTACCCTTTGCTTTAAGCCCAAAAGCCTAAACTACTCCCTCTCCTTTGGCTGGTCGCCGGCCGGAGCTACTTGGTATGGTAGTCCCAATGGCTATGGTAGTGATGGTAAGGGCAAAGTGAATTTAATTGTAAATTCATGCACAATCTATATAAAAGATCTCAAATTCAAAATCTCTTGATTAGAAGCCTATAAACACAATTAATATATTATAATATACTGAATGAAATAAAATTATATTAAAACTACTTAAATGAGACCATTCATTTATTTAGCAATCAAAATTAAGGAGAAAAATACTTATCAAATCTCAACTCAAACATACGTGAAATTATTCGATCTGTGTGGATTTTAGATTGTCTAGGCGCAAATCATAGCTCGTCATGTCACATAGTACACAATAGTATTGAGAACCGGTACCCAACAAATGGGTGACTTGGCACGCTGTGATTCGACACCGGACTACGTCCGAAATCTACCCAGAATAATTAATCCACATACACTCTATCTCTATCTATAATTTATTAAACCATAATAAAGAGAGAATGTTTTAGTTTTCAAAAAATGAAATAAACACTAATTTGAAATCTTAATTGCTCTTTTATTTTTTAAATTTAATATTTTTCTTTTTTAATATGTTTATATTCAAAATTATATATAAAGTAAAAATTATGTTGTGTTAGAAGGTCATAATTAATAAGAAAATTGATGCATGGCTATATTTATGTATATATACGTGCAGGTGGTGCATGTGAGTATGGAGAGGCAGTGGAGTGGGCTCCTTTCTCGTCTATGGTAGCTGCTGGAGGTCCTTCACTCTACAATTCTGGCAAGGGATGCGGAGCTTGTTATCAGGCACGCATTATTATATTACCCTCATACATAAAAAAAAAAAAAAAAAAAAAAAAAAAAAAAAAAAAAAAAAATATATATATATATATATATATATATATATATATATATATATATATATAAACTTTGAAGTAAGATATTGAAATGGAATTTCACTTTGGTGTGTAAGTGAGAACAGGCTCAATAAATGACTTGTGAGCTGAACTCGATGAGCTAATGAGTCAAATTTGAACTAATCTTGACTCAACTGATTAGCTTGTGAGTTAGCTCATTTAAAAAAATATTAATATAAAATACACTTAAAATATATTATATTTTGGATTTTAAGTACAAAGTTCTTAAAAATATTTAAAAGTTAACTTTTACTTTTTTTTATATTAAGTGACAATCATTTTTTCTTCTAATTTATCTTTTTTCTTACTATAGTTGTTGCGGACTAGAATATACGCGGCGATAGAGTTAGAAAGTTTTCGTCTAAGCGTTGTACGAATATTCAGAACACAAAACAGAAGATGAAAGAACACTGATTTTTACGTAGAAAAATCTGGAAAGAGAAAAAATCATGGGGTCACGTCCAGTTGAAAGAATTCCACTAGTGTTTGCTTGAGATACAAAAAGCTGACTCGTTCTTAAAATTTAGGACAATCACATTACAATGATTCACTTTCGAATTGAAATTCAGTTACAAACAAGTTCCATATTCGAGATGAATTCAGAATCACTTGAAGATTAGACAGAATTTCGACGTCACTTGGAAATCGAGAAGAGTTCCGGCATCTCGCGGAAGTCGGGCAGAATTCCGATGGTGGTCGAGGAGGAGTTTCTTCCCTCCTTCCTTCTTCTCTTCTTCTTCTTGCTTGAGTCCCCTCTCAAGAGAAATAAGAGGCTATTTATAATTTTTTGAAGATGATATGACCTGTAAATAGGAGGAGGATCAAGGGCAAATGTGGAGTGGTACAAATGAACGACCAATATTGAATCCATTGATCATGGACCGTTTGGGTCTTAACAATATCAGAATTCGGCAATCTTGGGCTTGTTAGATTCGTCTCGTTGAGTCGCTCGATTCGACTATAAGCATGTCATGTTTGGATACCGTTTGGTAATCCAAATTGTGGTTTGAACCTTCCAACATCTCTTCAAGTCTTTGATTCAGACTCATTTGGGCTCAAATTGAGTTGAATTTGGTGTCGTTGGGTTCATATTTTTGAGACGCTCAGTTCGACTATAACTTTGTTGAAATCAGAGTTCAAATAATCCTGGATTAAATTTTTTAAATTTCTGACTTGATTTTACCTTGAGATTCATGTCTGATAAAAATAATTTTTTGAAGATGTATCATTATTTGAATCATAAAATCTCTCTCTCTTTGATAATGACAATGTCAAATCGAACTCAAATAATTAATCAAACTCAGGAGCGGGGTGACTCGAGCCAAGCTCTACGCATTTTTTGAGAATCAAAATCAAATTTATTTACCACATACTTAAAAATAAAACAATTAGAATTTTTGAATTTTTAACATTTCTCTGATGATGATCAGGTGAAATGCTCGAATAATGCGGCGTGTTCTAACCATCCGGTGACGGTGGTGATCACCGACGAGTGTCCTGGTGGGCCCTGCGTCGCCCAGCCTTACCATTTCGATTTGAGCGGGACGGCCTTCGGAGCGATGGCCATTTCCGGCAGAGCCAATGAGCTGCGCAATGCAGGTGCCATTCAAATACAATTTATAAGGTGATATATATAAAAATTGTATTTATATTCTTCTGAAATGCATGGTAAATTTGCAAATAAATAATTTTTTTTTTGTTTTTTTCATATTTCCAACAACTATTGTTTAATATTGCAAAAAAAAAATTATACTATGAGAATTATTATTAATTTTATGTAACGATTTTATTAGTTTTAATAAAAGTTTGACTTTTCTAAGTCAAAGCAGTGTGAAAATACTATAAATATAAAATATATGAAAAAAGTAGTTGACTTTAACGGCATCGCAGGGTTCCTTGCAACTACTACGGAATAAACATCGTCTTCCACGTGGACTCCGGAGCAAACCCATACTACTTCGCGGTGGTGGCGGAGTACGTCGCCGGCGACGGTGATCTTGGCGCCGTCGAGCTTCTGCCGTCGTGTACCGGAGCCAAATGGCAGGCAATGCAGAACTTGAATGGGGCTGTTTGGAAGCTGAACTGGGCATCACCACTACAACCACCTTTCTCCCTCCGGCTGACCACTCTGGCCACCGGCAAAACCCTAACAGCCATAAACGTGATTCCGCAGGGCTGGAAGCCAGGAACAAGCTACAAATCATCTGTTAACTACATCAATTAACTCTCTCTCTCTACATTTGTTAAAATATAGGATTTGGAGTTTTATGGTGAAGTTTAATAAAGAGAACAGAAATCAAACAGCCACTTTATAAATTACAAATACAGAAATATCAACAATTGTGATAAAACGAAAGTTGACAAATTAATTGCACCTAGAAAAACAAAAAAGTTGAGAGCTTCAGCTATATACAGAAACATTTCATTCATGTTACAAAACTGCGCACAAAAACTTGAGATATTGCTAAAAAAACACTAAAAATAGCAATTTGTGCTAATCTGAAAATTCACTTGCCAAGTTAAATCCGTTTTAAGGATTCAGTTCATACCTTCATTGCAACATCAAGTGATGAGCACAAATCACGAGGAAAGAGGTGCTGGCATCTGCTGCTTTCTGACTCTGTCCCCACCCTTCACCATACTGAAAGCAACCAAAATCTCAGTAAAAAAATAGATAATACAATGAACATTGCAAAGATTTGTCTCACCTGATGTCATGCGGGGTAATAAATATCCATTGTGAACCTTGATTTATAGCAAATTCTAATAGAGCATCTAAGCTGATTTTTCTGCTAACTGCATCCTAAAATAGACCAATTCAAAAGTTCAAATATTTTAATAACATTAAGACTTTCACCAATCGGTCTCAGATCAATAAAGGGTTGTTCATCATAGAGGCTTACCATAAAGACATCAAATTCATCCATAGCTCGAAAAGGGGCCTCAGTCATATCATGAAGAGCTAGTGCAAAACAAAGTGTAGAGAAAGAACGCTCTCCACCTGAAAAAGGATAATATATGTAGTTGTAAGTTTACCGGACAGCTTTGTGCCTCTGATGTTACAAACCAGTTCCAGATATAATAATTCGCTAACCTGAAAGGCCTCTAGTGTCTCTAATGTTGTTTCCTGAAGCATCTTGAGGCATTTTTACCTATAAGCAACGGTAATATTAAGTTGAGTGAAACAAAATAAAGTGAAAGACCTCGTAAAGCAAGACAGGGTAAGATGTACTGAACAGGGTGAGAGAAGTGAAGTAAGAACCTCTACTGAAAGAAGTTTCTTATCATAATCCACCGTGATTTTCCCCGATATACCCTTCTTTAGTAAATGCCCATTAAACCTGAGTATAAATAAAGCAAGAAAAACTGGAATTAGAAAGAGCTTCCAACAATTCGTTATTCTAACACCAAACAACCCAGAAGTTGATGTGGCACTTAATTTTCTTCATGTTTATACACACCAAATCATCTCCTGGTTACTGAGTGTTGATCAAAGTGGGTTTAGAAGCATTTTTGTAGAAATAGCGTACACAAGAAAATTTACTTACTTCCATGTTAACTCGCGCTTCAAGAAATTCGCATTTCTATGAAACTTGCTCCAGCGTAATTCAAGTGCTTTTTGACATGCCTGCAAGAATGAGGTTTGATTGTAAGGGATTTGCACGATAAGAGGAAACAAAATCCTGACAGACACAATTCGGTCATAGTAAGTTGAAGAAAAAAAAAAAAGAAGAAAGAATCATGTTCAAATGGAGAGGACGTTTGCTTTCATGTCAAATGGATATTTTTTTAAAATTTATTGGCAAAATATGGAGACATTCACAAGCAGGTATTGAAGATGATCGGTAAGGTTCATTAAAAAGTCTGTAAATGAATAGAAAAGATCTTATTTGATAAAATTCTTTAAGCAGCAAATGCTCATTATTGTCGAGCTTGTGTTCTTCTATGCTAACAACCATGCTTACACAGACAGATTTGGGCTTCGGCTCAGAAGAACAATACAAGAACTCCAACTATTCGAGCTATAATATCGGAACTGTCAAGCATAAATCAAACTCTACTAAATTATCAATTAAACAATAAGAAAAAAATCCATAATCCTCAATGACAAGAAAGGCTACTAGAACATCCACATGAATCTTGAGTACACAAAATGCAAAACTCTTGATATTCAATCTCTTTGATAGGTCAAAAAGCTTCAAAAACTGTCGAAACTCCAAAACCTGCAAAAGCTGAACAAACCGATCTGAAAAGGAAATGAAAGAATGACCAGCTGACCAGCCTAGAGCAAAGGGGGGCAAAGATGGTCGAGCTTTAAAAGCAATTAAAGCAATTAATAGTCTCCACAAAACTACTAAAAATAGGTTGTGTGGAGTAGGACCACTCAGCAAGCCTAACAATTGGGTTGGTGTTTAATACCTTTTTCAATTAAACGAACTACAACTTCATAAATAAAAGAGCACTTTCCAAAAGTTCAAAGAGCCTATAATTGGATTAGATATCAATCCAAATGGAATTCAGCTTTAGCTGCAAGGCACTAAAATGTGAATGGATATGTATCAAGCTTGAAACCTCCATAGAAAATTAAATTTGAGCATTCACCCCTATGATGGACATCATTATTGCAATCAACATAACCAAACTAGAAAAGTTATAATAAAAAAAAATGTTCTCAGTCACAATAACAACTCAAATCTAAAGAACTCTCACCCTGGTAATGGGTTCATTATTACATATCATTACCGGGCAAATTCATCTCCAAAATTAAGCCCTCATCTCCAAAGACAAATCTACTCAAGCTATTCTTCATTCTTGATAATGGGTTTGATTATCAAAAAATCATAACTAAAAAAATCCTCATCCTATAAATGGTCTCTTAAATTCTGCAAGTTCCTCTCCCCTAAAATGGCAACGGTTATAAAAAAAAATCGTAACTGGAAGGGTCATGATCAAAGTCAAAGCTCAAAACCTCCAAAGAAAATTAACTTAGAGCATTCACACTTATGATGGAAATTATTATTGCAATCAATATAACCCAACTAGAGAAGCCACCATAAAAAAAAATGTTCTCAGTCACAATAACTAATCAAATATATAGAACCCTCACCCTGTTAATGGGTTCATTATTACATATCATTACTGAGCAAATTGATATCTAAAATTAAGCCCTTCTCTCTAAAGATAGATCTACTCAACCTATTCTTCATTCTTGATAATGGGTTTGATTATCAGAAAATCATAACAAAAAAGATCATCATCCTAAAAATAGTCTCTTAAAATTCAAAGACACATATACCCACAACTTTCTTTCCGGTTGATAGGTAGCATCAAGAACCATCTAAACTAGAGGGTATTACAATCATCATCCCCAACTACCCACGACCAAGAAAAACTCTCGAGCACCAGCTTGAACCCCAACACATATAAGATGACTGCTTCCCAATGATGTGTGCCATTAAATAAATACTTAATAGGGGGGCTTCTCTTCTTAATGCTAAGAAAATTTAAACCAGGCAAAAACTCATAAAGAGCTAATGTCATTTTTAAGTGTCCAAATGGCCAAACCAAAAAACCCCTAAATAAGAGCAATAACAAACTCTCTTCAAACCATATTGTCATGCCTAAAATGTTCCCCTAAACCATAGTACTTGGACAAAAGCTAAGAAAAATATTCACAATGGCAAAGTCTATGAGTTGTGAGATATATGATACACTTAATAGGGCATGAATCTCTCTTTTAACTAAGTTTGACTTTAAAATTGGAATAATTGAAAAGCTTCCTCTTCGCTTTATGAGATCCCTTAGGGATTAAAGGGCAACCCATGACTAAAAAAAGATCTCCACCAATTAGGTTTAGGTCAACTACCATCTCTAAGTAGAATAGACTCTATGCTGCCAAAGATGATGAAACCATGGAAAATTAATTTTATTTTTAACGTCGAATCGGCCAGATGGCATGCCAATGGAATAGACGAATAATACCTGAGCAACAACTCCTCCCAATATGGTTTCTAATATCTTCAAAATATCACGTATCCTAATACAAGCTCAACTAAAAATATATGAAGCAAAACCGCATATGCCCTCGATGAATAGAAAGTGTGAGGTATGAAGACATTCTAAGGGAAAAACAAAAATGTACTCTACATAGAAAAAAATTTAACCAAGTGAAAAACATTCACAATATGGGAGAATAGCCCAAACAAGGTCTGAGCTGAATAGGCTCTCTCCAATAAGAATAATTTGCATCAAGTCTCCCCAATTTAAGAACTCAACTCAAATTCAGAGCAATCGGTGGTGGCATCATCGAGTGAGTGACAATGATTATATCTTTGTGACAGGAAACAAACCCAATTTTTGTGGATGGAGCATTGGATTTGCACCTGATGGAATATGCTCCTTAAGAATACAAACCATGACTAGGTCCCCTTCAACAAATACATCATGTCACCAATGAGCATATATAACAAATTTATATAAAGTGCTAGTGCGCTCTAGGTTGCCTCGAAAGCCTTGAAGTAGCTTGTCAAAAATTTCAACCATGACAGTGGCCAATTTCTTGTAGCATTTAGGTAACATGAGAATGTCCACAATGTGGTCAAGTGGTTTTTTGTACATAATGTTAAAAGGAAGATACCAGTAGAGTGGTTTGGCAAAAATATGTAAGCGAATTTGGTCTATCCTAGGACCTCATCCCAATGTTTCGGATTTTTCCTAGCAAGCAATGCAACATATTGCAAGAATTTTATTGAAAACTTCGGTTTGTTCATCGAACTATGAATGATAGGCTGAACATAAATGAAGTTCAAACTACAATCATTTTCAAAGTTTGCACAAAAAATATTATGATGAACTTCACATCATGATTAGAAGTGAGCCCGTGAGGTAGTCCGAGTAGGTGCACTACATCATGAAAAAATAATCAAGCCATGTGCGATGCGTCGAGGGACTTCTTGTAAGGTATGTAATATCCAAAAATGATATGATACTTATAATTGCAGGTGGGGCAAAAAGGACACCAGAGATTTGATACCTGCATTGTAGGTGGGGCAAAAGGTGCCACAGAGTTATGATACATGTGTAGCAGGTGGGATAAAAAGGACCCTAAAGATACAAAATGAACCTCTATTAGTTCAATAGCGATAATGTCAGGTTTACCAAGGCTCCATTGAATATTTTTATAAAATTTAGCCAAATCTTTAAAGATTGGTGGTACATACATCAAATAAATGAAAGGATTTCATTAAAAATGATTATATGTTGTTTTGCAAATATTTTTGAGTTAATTCAATTATGTTATTCTTTTTAATTTGGTATTTAATTTTTATGTAAATTGCATAACTTATTGAGCCTCATAGCTCACAAGTTATTTTTACTGGTTGTTGTTACAAGAAAAGGAAGAGAAAAAGTTGAAGCAGAATAGGTTCAACTGTTCAAGTTTATTTTACTTATGTTCTAATGTTTAGCATTGTATGTGAGTCTACATCTGAGGTATACAGACTGTTCAGTGTTGTAATATTTTGAATTTTCTTAGTAGCTTTGTAAAAATTTATGTGATGAACTTTGGTTATATTAACGCTTCTATTTATTATAAAAATGTGATTATCAATGAATGTTTTATATAAGTATTCAAGTGATGAGAATAATTAAAAGGAAAGAATGAATGTGATGTTATTTCTATGACACTATATTACTAGTAAGGGATAACATGGGGTGTTACAGGTATGAAATGCATCATTTCTAAGAATCACTCGAATATAACCATAATGGAGTTGGCCCCTTGCTTTGTATAAACTAAACCAAAATAAAATCCATTATGAGGTTCTCTTTAATATATTCAAGCATAGGGAGTGACCTGTACAACATAGGGGTATAAACGAGACGAGTCAAGCTCAAGTCATGCCTAACACAAGCTCGACTCACTGGCCAAAGCATAATCTTGAAGTTAAGTCAAGCTCAAAAGGTGAGCTCGAGCTCAGCTCGTGGTAATAAAAATGAGCTCACAAGTAGGTCTTGAGATCCCATCGAAGAGGAAGATCGCTAATCGGCGTCGGAGGACATGGGCAGGGAAGTTGTGTCAGAAAAGGAGAAATAGTTTTATTATATATATATGGCAATAATAATAGTTTTTCCCTTATTTAATGTTTCAGTTTATTTTCGAAAAAAATTGTGCACTTCACTACAGTTATTAATGCTTGGCAACCTTTTTATTTTTTTTTTCAAATCCAACTATACAGTTTTTTTTTTTGGAAAAGTTGTACATTTTTTTACAAACATTATTTATTTTCTTTTGTGTTTCTAAACTTTTTTTGTTTAGAGAAAAAAAAACAAATTAAAAAAAAAATCAATTATCTTATAACGAACCGACTCATGAGCTTACGAGCCAAGCAACTCAAGCTCATTTAATAGACGAGCTCTCGAGCTTGAACTCGTGGCTTGATAAGCTTGACTCACCAGCCGACTTGGCTCATTTAAACCCATTGTTGTGAATATCGGATCAGACAATGAACCAGTAGAATGAGCGGTTCACGGTTCGTTCAGTTCGACGTCGTAATCATGGTTTTAAAATTGCACAATATAAGGCCCGCCTTCAGGCCCGCATTTGTGCAATTCCAGTAAAAAACTCCTTGATGCTTACGCCTCGAGTTTTTTTTATGAGGCTTGCGCCTCAACTTGGTTGAGGCTCGCCTCGCCTCACTGGCATGAGGCTTACGCCTCACGCTATATATATTCAAACTTACATAAGTCTTGAAGTAAATGCCCGACATTGGACTCTATAGGAGAGGAGGAAGGGGAGAGAGCAGTTCATCATAATGATGATTCAAATGAAGAACCCCTTAGTGATGACAGTGTTGATGACTTATGAGTTCTTATGTGATATGTCATTACTATTTGTTTTTAGAAATAGGAATTATATGTTAATGAAAAGAATACTGGGATTTGGGAAAGATGAAAGTTTTAGTTGAACTATATTTCATGTTGTCTTATTACTGGAATTAATTTCACTTCATATCTTATATTTTTTTATGTTTTATATTATTTACTTATTAGTATATGAAAAATTTATCATTTTATGTTTACGCAATCTTTTGATTTTGAGGCTTACGCCTCGCCTTACGAATGAAAAACGCCTCAATACCCGAATACGCAATTTTAAACATTGGACGTAATAAATAAAATTTAGATGACATAAAAATTATATAATAATATAAATTTTTTATTAAAAAATAAACTGAATTCACACATTACTAATATCTTATGTAATTTTAACTTTAAATATATTCAATCTTTAAATTTAATTCAAATTTAACTTACATATCAATTAATAAGTTTAATATAAATTATTATTAATTTATGTTATATATTTATATATAATTTATATTTATAATTTCTATATTAAATTCATACTATTATTTTACATTTAGATTAGATCATTTATTATAAATAAATAAATAAATAATTTTTATAGGATATAGAAAAATAAATGAGGAATATAATTTATTTAATATTATTAATTAAAAATAAACATTATTTACATTATAAAATGTTTATTTAAAAAATCTATTTTAAAATGGATGGTGTGGGTTGTAAATTTAAGAGTTAAGAAGTAAGAAATTAGAGCTTTAGCTTTTTTAGTCCCCCATCACTTGGGAAACTTTCTCTTGGTAATGCTTTTACTTTATAATGACTTTTGAGCTAGAATTAAGTAGTACCTCATGTAAAGTGATGAAACTCTGTGAAATGCTTAGTTGGAATCTTTTAATTTAAAATTAAGCATTTTATATTTAAAATTAAATTATAAATATTACTTAATATTTTTAAAATTTTTATTTAAATATTCAAAAAAATGGAAAAGTTGAACAGGCCGGTTCAAGAGAACTGTGACCGGTTCAACGATTTCTGGTTGAACCGACAGTTTTGTCCGGTTATGGTCGGCTTGATACAGAAGCAGTTCTTAGGATGAACCGGACCGGCCATAAGACCGGTTCACGGTTGAACTAGTCGGACCGACCGATCCGATCTAGTTTTTAAAACATTGTTTAAACCTCTAGTACAATCGATGCCTCGTGTAATCCCCTTGCATGTCTAATAGATTAGGCATTGCGTTGTAATTTAGGCCTAAAAATGAGCATGGAGTTGTCCTACAATCTTGTCTCAATCAATATGAGCGGCATGCCCCTAACAAATTCAAAATTCAAATTAATTTATCACCAACAAACTTGAACAAAAAAAATCTATAAATCCTATGCAACAATTTATTGAGGGTGATCAATTTAAGAATAATCTCAGAAGAGCCAATATCTTATCAAGCGTATCGCTATTATTACCTCAATTGATCTCTCACCAATAAAGAAATAGTAGGTATGTTCAAACAAGTGGTTCTCTCATCAAATGACACCGTAGATAAACAATTATAATTGAGGTCCTCTGTTCGAGTGATTTTGTCGCATAATAATACCATTAAATTAAAACCACAACTAGAGTCTACAAGATCTCTGGTTAAAAAAATACTTGAGTAGTGAATCATAAGTGCACTTGATAGGGCCTAAAGCCCTATGTTAACTTAGTTCGACTTAATTTCATACTTTTAAAAAAGCATTCACCCCATGTTTACAAGATCTCCTTGGATGAAATAACAAATGGCTACCAACAAGGATCATTCGATTATGATGGGTCAACTATCTCCATTGATTAAGAATACAAGGGACCATAATAACTGGGATGACAAAACTTTGGGATTTTGTTCAAGTTTGTCATCATTTCTCCACCATACACTTTTAAGTTTAAACTGATAAATTTCCTAATCCTCGATCAAATTTACTGCTACTATACGTTAAGCACATAATTAATAACTAGCCTTACTTGAAAGTTCACTATCATCACTAGAAGAAGTAATTAATAATTGGGGCTTGCACCTATGAAAACCTAATTATATGGGCTTGCACCTATGGAAATCTAAAACTTAATCATAAAGTCCCTGCAAAATCTCTACGTAGTATTTGCAATCTAATTTGTCTCCAGAAAATTAGACTTGGAACACCAAAACTCTCCGCAAAGTTTTTTTTTTTGTGGGGGGGGGGGGGGGGGGGGAGGGATTTTCAGAGCCCATAATAATATTATATTGCAATTATAGCTTAAGTCTAAATGTTCCCCAATAGTTAAGCCTATTATTTATGAGTCATAAGACAAACTTGATAAGGCATGAAGCCCTTTACTAGCCAAGATTGGATTAAAATTGCACAATCAATAAGCTTCCCCCTTAGGTCTATTAAGGATGCATTGACTAGCACAACCCATATTTATTGGCAAGAATTTTCAAACTAGGTTGGGTCAACTACCTCTGCTGACCGTGTAAACCAAAGTTTAGGTCAATCCATGATCAAAGAACAATGGGATCTTGGTTGGATTTATTAGCGTTCCCAGAAATTTGCTTTGATTCAATAATAATATAGTTATCTACTATCTAAATTACTATTAAAGTATAATATCTCAAAGCCTTATACTAGCATTAATCGAAAGTTCTCTCTCACAATTGAAGCGTTAATTAATCATATTAGTTTGCACTTATTAAAAATCTCGAATCAAATCATAAAATCCTCACAATATGGCGAAATATCTAAGTAACGCCTTTTGTAATATTCATTTGTTTGCATAAAACTAAACTCAATTACTCAAAATATATGGCAACACATTTTTAATTTCCTTTTCTCTCATGATGATTTGTTTGTTGCAAGCTATTACAGCTCTTTTTTTTTTATCAACTCTGCAACACTTGAGAAATCAAATTTTATGAAATCAAGATAGATTAGGCTCAAACTTAAGGCATAACCTTTGCTTTAAAGTAAATGATGACAATAGATCAAACCTACAAGTTTCAACCTTCAGAGTGGCATGGCAGATGAGACCCCAAATTTTTTATTAAGATACCCGGGAATGTTACAACAATGTAATATTAATCTATGTCCACGTTTGGAATACCTAGGTAATTCAATCAATAATTGTTTTCTAAATTCTCTTTTTTGTTAAATTTTATCTTCCCGGGAGTCAATCAAACTATGACAATGAAGTCCACATAAATGCAATAGTTAAGCCTCATCATATCAATCATTTTTTTCGGAAGATAACAACTAGCAAACAATGGATTGTGAAACAATAGCTGTACACATGAAAGTTGAACATTTAGCATTAGCTCTAAGAAAGCCAAAAAGCCACTTAAAATATAGAATATTCAACATCAAAAAACAAATAAAAAGAACTAATAACTTACATTTAACTTCTCACGAAAAGCTGCATACGTTCGCTGTTTTTTACTTATTTTACGTTCCTTTTTATCATGCATCTGTCTGAGATCATCAATGGATTCTGTATATCTGCATGCATATTAAAGTCGATGACTGAAACTGAGAGATATAGCATCCAAAGAACTATTTTCAATCACATGCACACCTCCGACTCTCTTGCAGCAGCCTCTGGTTTAATCTGTTCAATTTGGCACTCAGCTGCTCTGGTGTGCTCCCAGAGCAGCCTCCTAAAGCCATCACTTCATGTTCCGGGCAAATAATGGAAGCCTTTCTAAAATTCTCCTGCGATTCCATAAATACTTGTAATTAAAAAATAGTGAAAATAAATGGTGAGATACCAAAAAAAAGATAAAATGAAAAGTTGAATTCATAGATAAACACAAGCAAACCAGGAGAGATATTACCACACATTAAAAGATAACATGAAAAGTTGAATTTATAGATAAACACAAGTCAGTGTATGAGAAACAGACAATCTTTCAGAACAGACCCAGTTCCTATTATCAAAATATGTTGTCTAAGGTCATGTTCCAAGAATATTGCCAGTGAACACAAGGAAGCTTTTCAAATCTGTCATTTAACATCAAGGATCATACATTATGGCACAAGAACTAATGCTCAATGTGTTAAAACCGAAAGAGCAAATCTGCTAACGCATTGTTCTTGCAGCAGTTTATTTATGTGCCCATGTGGGCATGTGTGAAAGCATTTGCAGAAGTGGGCGTGATTGCATACATGCGACGTATGGTAGGAAAACGGAAGAAAAATTCTGAGACTAGCCGTAGCATTGACATCAGCGTGAATATGCATCTTAAAAGAATAAACAACACAACTCTCCTTGGCCTATTGGTTGAGAGCTTAGGCTTCCAACTAAGAGGTCCAAGGTTCGAGTCTATGTGTATGCGTTGTGTGTGTGAGTTTGCTTTAAATGGCCTAAATGTCCCAAAAAAAAAAAAGAATAAACAGACAGACGAAAACAATTTATATTTAATTGGATTCTAATTATAATATTGTTTGCTTTTATTTAAAGAAAATAAACTGTTGAATTAATTGATAACTTATGAATTATTAATCCTCAAGTTTTTCGGACTAATTTATATTATGCATTATAATGCATTAAAAATTTCTACTCTAAGCCTATATCTTGTAACATTATTATTTCTAAAATTAGCCACAGAGTTATTGACATTCTAAGCCCAATTAAGTTTAAGATAATTATAATCATGCCCAACGGAATTCTATTACCCTTATTTGAGAAGGTTTATTTTCAATTCTATATTTATTATTTTAGTAACATTGACTGATTAAGAAAAGGATGGAATGACAAAGACCTGATTTCAATGATATAGCTGGCTAGGACACCACAACTTCAACTTCAGCTATGAAGGGCATGGATTTGGGTTTGAAGATGGCTTTGAAGATCACGACACAATACAACTTTAAATTGCACGGAATGCCTTCCGCTTTGATCAAAGTTCTTAGTCTATGCACGATCATCTTTGGTTGCCTTCAGCTTTGAAGATGAAAATGAAGAGATGCAAGAGGACCGCTGAAGAGGCGAACACGCAAGAAGATGATGGAGATGCAAGACAGTAAAAGTAGAGACATGAAACGACTTCGCTAAACTGAGAGGTGAAATCATGAGAAGAAGAGGCATAGACACGATCATTTGAGAGGCCAAGGAAACTAATGTATGTAATACTACAAGTGTCATTTGTGGGCTCCGAAAATTCGGCCTCGGCCTCCGCTCGCTCTTCTTATTCGGCGAGGGAGTTTTAACGAACTAAGTTCCGAGGTAAATTTTGGAAGGCAGATGGGTTTGTAGATAAGACACTACCCAGAGATTTCGCCCTCATTTTGCGAGGACTTTATGATCTGAGTTCTGGTTTCCTATAGGCACAAGCCCCTATAGTTAATTACCCCTCCCGATCACAAGAGAGAACTTTCGATTAAGGCTAGTCATCAATCATATACGTTGTATCCATAGATATGTAGTACCAGGCATATAGTAGTAGCAATAGGTCTGAATTTGAAAACTGGATTTGGATTTGGGATTTGAGTTGAAAGTTTGGAAATTTGAAAGGTTTGATATTTAAAATAGAAATTGCACCATCTAGCACTTAAAGCGGATGGTGGGGGAATGGATGATGGACCCGATCAAGATCTCATGGTTCCGTCGTCCCGGGCCATCGTGGTCCCTGGTCTACTTAGTCAGAGGAGGTAGTCGACCCAACCTGACAGAAGGATCCTTATCAGCAGCCATGGGTTGCTTCGTCCAAGGGGACCTTGTAGACCGGGGTTGGATGTTTGTCTAAGGGGACAAATTTGAATCCACCTTAGCTTGCAGAGAGCTTTGTGCCATATCGATTATATCCTATTGATTCATATCTCAAGGATTTGATGCCAATAAGGAGCGTATTGGCTCTGGCCATAACCGCTATCTGTGGTGCCATTTGGAGGCAAAACCACTCGGTTCAGAGGGCCCCGGGTCATCGTAACCGTTTATCTTGCGGTGCCATTTGGCGGCAGACCGCCGGTTAGAGGACACGTACCACGTCCTTACTGGCAGGAGATTGTTTGAGAATGGATCCTAGTGATATTTTCGACTAAGCATTTGGCTCTTTGTGAGTTAGAGTTTATTTGAATTTGTCCACCCCGGCAGACTGTTGCGGAGGGTGGATGGATTTTGCTTTGAGTGATTGATGGTTTGATTTCAAATTTAAATATCTTGGAATTTGGATTTTGATAGACACTTGAGTGAGATTTGAAATATTTGTGAACCCCTCCGGTTGAGATCTGCATTCAACACGGCCATCATCGGGGTGTTCTTGGGGTCATTTCTATTTGATTGAACCCTGTCGACCCTATCAACTTATCAATGGGGGATCAGGTTTCTCGTAAGCTTTGTGCCTTTGTTTATGAATTTTCTTGATTTTAGGCATTGAAGGCCTAAAAAGAATGTATTTAAACAAATACACCGGTCACTACAACCGTGTATCTATTTGATAGTTCGAACCCTGTCGACTCCTATTGATCCGTATAAAAGGATCGGGTTCTTTAGGCTTCATGCCTTTGTTCATAAACTTTCTTTGTTGAAAGCCTTAAAAGCCGAATATGAATGTTGTAGACGCCTTCTGTCTGCTTATATCAGTGTTGCAGATCCGGTGGCGTGGCGTTTTGGATGTTGACTCCCCCTTTCTCATTCACCGGGGGAAGGATCTTTCTGATTCACAACTTTATAATGACTGCTGATTTGGAAAGAACTCCTTTTAGGATCTTTGGTGTAGCGGACTCGTTATTTTCGGTGTTTGTATACACCAGAACAATTTTCTTCTTAAATATAGGACTAAGAAGAGGCTTGGGAACACCAGGAAGTTTGGTTCTAATTTGTTCAAACATGTCCTTCCTTTTGTCAGGGGATGTCTTTTTTCGTACATCGGGTTGCCTTTGTACCCGGTGTACTAACAGATTTTGACTATTACTGTTGTAGGCGATATCTGTATTTGTGTCCACAGTGGTTCGTTATACAATGCACTGTTGTTATCCACAAGTATTCATTTGCATTTGTAAGGGATTCGTACTTGTGCCCACAGTGATTCATTGTACTTGCAATACACTGTTGTTATCCACAAGTATTCGTATGCATTTGTAGGGATTGATGTATCCACTACAAGCTTTTAGAAAATGTTTGCAGGAGATTCATTCTTTCTGCGTCATATCCACCCTTTCACCAATCTCGGGTGGTTTGATTGTATTTGTTTGTAGATGATAGATCTTTGATTGCTGTTCTCTAGTATTGCCATCTCAATCAACAGGCATTGTAGGGAATGTCGTAGGAGTTCGTTCATCCAGGTCTTGTAGTTTGAGTTTCCTCATGTATGATCCAAATTTCGATCTTTGCATGTGTTTGGATCCAAATTCAATTTTATTCAGACTTGAATTCAACAAGTTTACAAGTCCCCACTTGATGTCGTATAGCCTGAGTTCGAGTTAAGTTTCATTTAGACTTGAATTCAAACTCAGTCTAAGTCTCCCACATTCATTCAGGTCTCCTATCATCCTACTGAATTCATCCGGATTTGAATCAAATGCTTGCAAATCTGGATTTCACTTGGCGTCGTACAGTTCAAGTTCAAATGCATAAGTTCTTGTTGTCCACATCTTGTTCTAGTTTTGAATTCAGAGTACAAGTTCAAGTCTTTGTTCAGGATCTTCTGAAGTCCTTGCAAGTTCAAATGCATGTTCGTATTGACTTAATTTTGATTTCAGTTTGATTTTATCTCATTTGAATTTGATCTTTAGAAATCATTTGAATTTTGATTCTGATTTAGGTCCACAAGTCCTTTGTTCATCGTACAGGTCCTCTGCTCATTTGGTTCAAGTTCCGTACATTTCTGTTCAAGTACATGTCTTCTACATTGTTGCTCAAGAAGGTCTTTATATTGTTCAAGTTCTTTGTGCATTTCAGTGAAAATTTCGGCAGCACCCCGGCATATCCCCCGTTTGGGAGAAAATTGGGGAGCTGGGCCTTCCCACCACGCTACTAGAGCGTGTATGGTAGGTGTCCGTAGACACCGCGGCCGTACAAAATTTCATCCCACCACGCTACAAGAGCGTGTATGGGGCCTTCAGCAGTACCCGTACCAGAACAGCAGTGACGTACCAGAACAGCAGTGACTCCCCACCACGCTACAAGAGCGTGTATAGGGCTCTCCCACCTCGTCGTATGCTTCGCACCGGGCTCCCTCCTACCGTGCTACAAGAGCGCGTATAGGTGGTTCTCCGGTCCGCTGCAAACGTCGAGAATGGGATTTGGAACATCATACCTTTGCGTAGCAGTCGTCGGCGATGTCGGTGTCAAGGTCGAGGACCGTCCCCACCACGCTACAAGAGCGTGTATAGGGCTTACCCGCCTCGTCGTATGCTTCGCACCGGGCTCCCTCCTACCGTGCTACAAGAGCGCGTATAGGTGGTTCCCCGGTCCGCTACAACGTCGAGGGCGGGGTTTAAGTTAGAAATTTTACCTTGAAGACCCGGCGGGGAGTCGTTGGCGACTGTCGGCTAGAGGAGGTGGCTCGCGGATCGAGGTAAAGGGGCAGGCAAGGGATTTCCTTCTTTTTTTTAACAATTAATTATAATTAATAATAGCTAAAATAATTAATTACAATTAAATTTAATTAATTATAATTAATTATGATTACTATTAAACAAATATAATTAAAAATAATTAATTCATAATTAATTTAATTAATTATAATCAATTATAATTAATAATAATTAATTAAATTAAAATAACTAATTATAATTAAAATTAATTAATTATAACTAATTATTTTCATTGATTAATTATCATTTAAAAATAATAAATTATAATTAAATTAAATAATTATAATTAATTATAATGAATTATAATTAACATAATTAATTATAATTAAACTCAATTAATTATAATTAATTATACTTAAAATTAAAACACCCACCCTCTCTCTTTCTCTCTGGTTCGGCCAGGATCAGGCCGAAGAAGCGTGCGGTAGGAAGAAAGTTACCTACACAGCAGCGAGCTCCTGTGCTTGCTTCCGATCGGACAAGAGAGGAACGTCGACGAAGGAGCAAAGTTGAACAGCAACGGGGGCGCCGAAGGGGAGCGCACGCACGCAAAGGAAGAAAGTTATCTTCACAGCCCGCGAGATCCTGTTCTTGCTTCCGATTCAAAATGTCGTAACTTCCGGTCCGACAACAGGGGAACGTCGTCGAACTGGCGAAGTCGAACAGCAGGAGGAGCCGAAGAAGCGACTCGAAAGGGAGGAAGTTACCTCACAGCCGGCGAGCTCCGTTCTTACTTCCGATCCTAATGTCGTAACTTCCGATCCAGCAGGGAGAAGAGAGCGAGAGCGAGAGTGAGAGAGATGTCGGGATCGGGAGAGGAAGCCAGAAACAGAGGCCTTCGGCCTCTTCTATTCGACTACTTAACGACGCAAATGCGTCGTGCGGGCAACGGGGGAAGAGGGTCGTGCGAGATCGTGGGCGACGACGTGCTGAATTCGGCGCCGGACAGGTAATAAATTTTTTTTGTTTTTTTCTCTCTTTTGTTTTATACGGCAGGTTAACATCATTTATTTCCAAATTTCAATTTTAAGTTCCATTATTGAGTTCTGTGTGTCCTGCACAGGTCCTACATATGTCCCACATGTGTTCTGCCGCATTCGGTGCTTCTCATCGATTAATTTCACAATAAAAGAACTTCAACACTTTATGAAGTATCGAACATGTGTTGAGGCATGTTGAAGTCTTGTCCGTGTTTGACACGGATACAGAAACCATTTGGAATTGTTCATGCTTCATAACTATCTATCATTCTATATTTTCTCATTATTAAGGATATTTTATTTTATTGTATTTTCTTTATTATTCTCTTCGTTTACCTATAAAGGCTCATACAAAATGATAATTCAGTAAAGATGTAGTCCTTGGCAATTCTCTCTCCCTCACCTAACATGGTATCAAAGCCATCAAAATTCATTGCTTGCCAAACTACTCATACAATCATCAACCACTGAGGCACTTGATATGCTTTATTTCTCACAAATATATGCTCCTTTGTAATCTTTGTTGACAAGTTGTGAACGTGCCAACGAATTTTCTCCTCATTGCGTTAATGCTCTCTGTCAATACTTGTTGATGCTCTTTGTTAACTCTCTCTAACAATACTCCCTGTCAACACTCACGATTGATACTCCCATTCAAGATTCTTATTCGTACCCTCTGTGGCATGGATCTAGTGGCCAACTCTTTGCATCAAATTCACACTACTCTCTTTCATGAATAGATCACAACGTCTTTGGACACTCACAATCTCCAAAGAAAAAAAAAACTTCATCTAGTTCATCTATAATCATTACAATTTTCAAATTGAAGTCGACAACTTCAATGCCAACTTGAGTTTGCAATGGAGTGTGATTATATAAAAATTATCATATGTGCTAACTATTATAATAGAAATATAAAAAACTTATTATTGTTAAATTTTCTCAATATTTAGGATATTCTCCTTTATTCTACTTTTCTTTATTGTTTTATTCTTTTGTCTATGTATAGGAACATATAAGTTTGTACTAAAAGACAATTTTATAAAGAGATAGTCTTTTATAATTCTCTCTTTTAACAATGATAAATAAGGACAATGAAACAAACATGAAATTAAACTATGCCAACTAAACTGACATAAACAAAAAAAGACTCAAGGCAGATAACTGAAAGTAAACGCTTAACACTGTATAAATAGGTCATTATAACAAACTATGGATCATAATTTAATTCAAGATCCATAGAATCCAACATCCTTTCAGAATAACTCATTTGAATTTCTAGCAGTTCAAAAACTAATAGCAAAAAATGAAAATACAGTAAACTTAGTAACAACTAGGTCATTTATGTAAAAAAAAGACAATTATATTAAAAAAGTCAAATATCAAGTTTATAATTAATGAAAGTATCAAAGAGAGGAAAATGCTGCATATTCATAGAATTAAGTCAGGTCCATAGTTCCTATGCAGTGGGTATAATTCATATGAATGGTAGGAAATGCATTCTAATAGAGTGAAAGTTCATCAGAACTCAAGTTATATACATTAATGTAAAAATTCTGTAGCAACCCTGATGTCTGAGAATCAGTAGGACGCCAATAAAATGATAGACGAGCAAAATAATTTAAATTGCTGCTGATTAGAAGTTCAGCAGTGAAGGAAATGTAAAGCAAACAAAGATGAAATGCAACCGTTCAACATTTTGACATTGAAGGAAAAGCTTCAACCTGATGAATGCGCTGCAGCTCAGATAGGTAAGCTTCTGCTTCCCTAATATCATGCAGTACCTTGTTTTGCATTACTCCCTCGTAATGGGCTTTCTCCTGGAATACAAATATATATATGTAGGAATAAAAGTATAAAAATAACAAACATACGGAGCATGGAAATAGAATGGCATACAGCCTCTGCAACATTTAGTTCTTCCTCAGCCAGTAGAAGTTCACGCTCAGCTCCTTCTATGGTGTCAATTTCTCCTTTAGCTGAATCTACAATTTAAGTTACATAACAAATTGACACTGCATCAACAAATGATATTGTGCATAAAAAATCATGCGGCACAAAAAAGAACCCATCAATCAAAGTGGGGATAGAAGAATGAATAAAGAAATGAAATTCAAACAACAGTGTTCTGCATCATAGGTTTAAGATAAGGAAATTGAACCAGAAAAAAATATATCATGCTGACTCAGAAGACAAGCTGAGTGAATCAGTCGATTCATCAAAGTTTTCTGGAAATAATTAATTTCTGAGTCACAAACTCAGTAGGTATTGACAGTTGTCAGCCATAAGCATGTTATGTATATCCTGTTGCATGTCTACAATACACAATCAAGAAATGCTAAAGAGTACAAAAAGTTTTAACTTAAGCTAACGGACACTAGATGATTATAAAACAGCTTTTATTTTTTTGTCACTAATGCAAAAGATAAGGATAAAATAGTCATTTGGAGTCTTTTGACTTCTTTCTTGGCAAAAATTTTCACATTTTTAGCACTCTCTAGAATAACCAGCGCATAAACAAAAAAACTCATGATCAAACGGATTTTCTCATTCTACATATGATATTTATTAATTTAGAGAAAGCATATGAAAAAATTCCAAGAAAAGTGATCTGAAGAGTTCTAGAAAAGAAAGAAGTTAATAATGTTGCGAATCTGGCTTCAAGAATTATAATTTTGATGGTAGCAAATATTTCTGTTACTTCTGTTTTTCTACGACTACTTTGCCTACTAACGTTTCAGGTCCACAAGATCAAAATGCAAATCGAACCAACTCAAGATTGGGTAGATTAGAACTGAGTCAGCTTGTAATGTACGTCAAGTGTCTTTTACCTTTTCTTGAGTCCATTGTAACAATGTGGGTCTTGATGTTAAGTAACCTTGCACACATACACTTGGGAGAAAAATTCTGATTGTTTTAGAGTTTTCTGTTTTCAATCATATCGTCCAGGACGATATAGTCCTGGACGATCAGTTAAAAACAGAAACCCTAATTAGGACATCCTGGTTAAGGCAGCCGCAATTAAGCAAATCGTCCTGGACGATATTATCATCGTCTAGGACGATAGGATCAAATATGAAAGAATCAGCCGCCAAATCCTTTTAGGCATGTTTTATTTTTGGACATCGTCCTGAACGATGTACTACAATTATGCCTAAATTAGTTTGATAATTAAAGAATGCAATTAAGGTTTGATTGCTCGATCATATTGTCCTGGACGATCAGTTAAACATACCTTAGTTCTTCCTGGACGATCCATAATCGGCCTGGCTCCATCCAAGGCGATGTTCTAGCCGATATGTGATGTTTTGTACTAATCGTCTCGGACGATCGAGTTAATTTTTCATCATCCAAACATTCATCCAGGGCGATATTCTGGACGATATGTGACGTTTTGTACCAATCAGCCAGGACGATAGTGACGTTTTGTACTAATTGGCCCGAACAATCGTTAGATCATCCTGGACGATCAAGTTACTTTTTCATCGTCCAGATCCAGTGCGATGATCTGGACGGTATTCGACGACTTGAACAAATCGTATAAGACGATATATTATCATCCTGGATGATCTGAACAAATGAACCTTCTAATCGTCCAGATTCTCCCAAATCGTCCTATCTGATTGAGCTAAATTTGAACTTATAGTACAAGACGATGATGCGGGCAACAATCCGGGGGATGGGGGGCCAGAGGACCTCTGCCCACAAAGAGTAGGCCCGAAGAAAAGAAAGGGGACTCCTACATAATAAAACGAACAAACTCTTACATTTCAAATAAAGAAAGACTAAGAAATTAAAAGACTTACAAAATAGGACTTGAACTCTTACAAACTTGACTCTAAAAAAAATTAACGACACCCTAAACTTGCTTTACTTGAGAAGAAGGATACAGGTGGGGTGTAAACTTGCGGAGAGACGAAAGAGATTAGAAGCCCGAGAAGAAAGGTAGAGAAGAACTCGCAAGTCTCCTCAAAGAGGTGGAAGAAGAAGGTGGACAAAGCTCGCAAGCTCCTCCAAGAAAATCCCAAGGATTTCTTTTCAAAAATTCATATATCACTCTCTTTAAAACATTACAAAACCCCTCATATTTATAGGTATGAAAGGGGAATACAAACAAACACTTAATTGAATTCCCACAAGAATCCAAGAACCACAAACCACGGAAAAGCCCCCAGTTTTTTCACAGGAAAACAGCCTGGCCAGGGAACTGAAGGAGCAACCACGGAACCAAAGAGGCCCGCACAGAACAGAGGCGCCAAAAGGCACGGAAAGGCCCCCAGCTTGGAAAACCAGCAGCCCACCGTGGGAACCAAGGAGCCAAGCCACGGGAAAAGCCAACCGTGGAAGCCAACGAGTTAAGGCATGAGAAAACAAACAACCTTGGGATTCCAAAAGCCATTTTGGAATCCCAGGAGACAAACTTAAATTTAAGACATAAAAACTATAAATAAAAATTACATATTTAAGATAACTAATGAACTAAAACTTAGCTAATAATGAGCTAACCTTTAGTTCAATAAATGAACTAAAATCAGCTCATAAATGAGCTAAACTCCAGCTCAAAATTTATAGAGCTAGTAAGCTCAAGGGAAGTCAAAACCAACTTATTTTGGGTTTGAGTTGACCCCCATTTGCCTACATCAGACGATCTTTGATGATTAGTTGCAAATTAGGGCAAATTTAGAGCCCTTGTTTAAAAGATCTCTTGTTTTCTCAAGAGGGTATTTTTTGATACTGTCCTGACCTGAGGAGCCAAAAGGAGAGAGAGAGCAAGGGAGATAGAGAGAGGATCTTATGAGGGGGAGTTTGTGAGAGGTTTCACAAAGGTTGCTCCAAGCAAGAATCTGAATCGTCTTCTCCGATCGTCATCCCTGGTTCCTTGGAGGTTCGAGAGATGTCTACTTCAGCAACTGATCGAGGTTCTCTGACTGCTTCAGGAGGAAGCAATATGAGTTGGGTTCTCCGCTTGCTTCAGGAGAAAGCAAAAGGAGTTGGGTTTTTTGCCTGTTTGAGGAGGAAGCAAAAGGAGTTGGATTCTCTACCTCACAAGGGTCGGTAGAAAGAAGTTTTTGTACGGGATTCTCCGCCTTGTTGTGAGGAAAAAAGGAGAGACTGAGTTTAGTGCAATACCCGGAGGAGAGGCTCCGGGGAGTGGACGTAGGTCAAGTTGACCAAACCACTATAAAATCTGGTGTGTTCTTTCTTATTATTTTTTCGCATTTAATTTCTGCAGTTTAATTTCTGTTGTGATTGTTTGGTTGTGTTTGTGATTTTGTTTGGAGAAATTTTTAAATACCAATTCACACCCCCCCTCTTGGTTAGTATTGAGACTACTTCATAAAGGCTTAATATCCCCGACGAACTTTTAAATAATGCTTATATTTAAGTCATTAAGGATATATCTTAAGTTAAAACATAAGATGGTTTCACCAAGCATTTTTTTATTTCAATTGGATCATATCAAGGATCAACTTTAAGCCCATATCTTTTTATTTAGTCATGGATGTTCTAACTAGTCATTTGCAAGAGGATGTACCTTGTTGTATGCTTTTTGTTTACGATATTCTTATTATTGATAAGACAAGAGAGGGAGTTGATAAAAAACTTGAATTATGGAGATCAACCTTAGAGTAGGTTTCTATTTGAGTAGATTTAAAATTGAATACATGGAGTGTAATTTTAATAGTAAAAGATTTAGTGGTGGGATTGTGACATCGGGTGATCAAGTCATCAAAAAGAAAGCACGTTGTAGATATCTCAAGTCTATTGTTGAAAGTGATGGTGAAATAAATGGAAAATTTATTAATAGAATTCATGTTGGATAGTTGAAATGGAAGAATGCATCAAGTCTACTATGTGGTAGAGGAAAATTTTATAAGACAGTGGTGAGACCTGCACTGTTTTATTGCACAGAATGTTGGCCATTATAAGAGAAGCACAAAATTAAGTTAAATGTTGTAGAGGTGAGGAGAGGATGCTCAGGTGGGTGAGTGGCTTTACACATAGAGATAGAATATGAAATGAGTATATACATGACAAGGTTATAGTAGCTCCAGTGGCAAATAAAATTAGAGAGTCGACTAGGATGGTTTGGTCACATGAAATATCAACCTTTTGATGACTCTGTTAGGAGAGTAGAAGTATTAAGATTCAGCTTATGTTAAGAAAGACAGAGGTAGAGGTAGACCTAAAAAAAGTATTAGAGATGTCTTTTTTTATTAGATTTAAAGGAGAATTTGACTCTTAATATGACACAATAGAGAAAAAGGTTTCATGTAGACGACCCCACGTAACGAGATAAAAGCTTGACGTTGTTACTGTTGATATAACAAAATCAAAATCAAAATCAAAATTGTGGGTCTACATCTCCGCCACATGTAGCACTTAGCATTTTGAATTGCAAAGAAGATTCTCAAAGCTAAAAACCCAAATAATTGCAACTTAATGATGAGAATAATATGATTCTTTCCGTTGAAAATATGGGAATTTCTAATACGATAAACAAGCTTTCAAAATCTTTGGATTAGGTGTTATTTCCTAACATAACTTCTTCATGCAGTGTTGGAGAGTTGTGCAGCTTCTCAGTTCGTTGCTGATTTCTAGATGGAGTTAATTCAAAGTTTTAGCCATCAAGAGAAAGTTTAACAAATAGAAATGACACATCCTACAAGCTTCAGTTAGACATGTACCACATCATAGATCCAAGGCCAATACAGTACGTTTATAATAAATAGATGCAGAATGTCAGTGCAATTTCAATGAGTCAAAATTTTCAGCGGCTACGAATCTTTATCTTGCCATCAGAATCGGAGTAAGTGAAGAGTAGCTCAACATTATTGCCATCATCAGGGAAAGTGGAGTGCAGCCCAATCTGTACATGTATTTTGGATTTGAATGTAGTAATGCGGTTGTGAATGTTCTATGTGTATACATATGATGGCAATACATTAAAAGAAAGCTTTGCTTGCGATTTATCTCAAATTGGGTCTTCTCTTCCTTCCACTTGGTGGTAGTAAGTTCCACAGATTTGGTGACTTCCATGCCATATTTATAATGTTTCTTTGATGAGAATAAATGAATGTATTTTCTATTTTGTTAATGCATACCAAATCCTGAGATGGTAAGGTCTCTTCCTCCACTATTAGTGGTGGATGGTCATGTCATTCAGAGTAGATTCTCCCCAGTCAAGCTTATCATGAAAAAACCACATCACTTTCGCCTCCTTTTTACATGGGCATTTTATTCTCTGTTCGCTCAGGAAAGATGGCGCAAGGCACGAACCCCACTTCTTAGGCATAAGGTTCCATTATCCTTAAGGTAGACTAATAATTAACCAGATTTTGCCCAATGATTATATCAGGGTTTATGTAGTTTTGGGTTCCTACTTCCTATGAGGACAAGACTCCGTAGTTAATTACCCCTTCTATCACGTAGAAGAGAACTCTCAATTAAGAATGAATAACTTTAGAAGTTTAAATGTTTTAATCTAAGTTATGGGGTTGGAGATATTATTAGTAGAATTCAAGTTGGATGGTTAAAATGGAGGAATGCTTCGAGTTTGTTGTGTGATAGAAAATTACCACTCAAACTTAAGGGAAAAGCTTATAAGATGGTGGTCAGACCTGCAATGCTTTATGGCGTAGAATGTTGACCATTAAAAGAGAAGCGTAATATTAAGTTAAGTGTTGCTGAGATGAGGATGCTCAGGTGGATGAGTGGAATTACTCTTAGACATGATACAACACGAGCATATCCGTGAAAATGTTGGAGTAGCTCCAGTGACAGATAAGATTATAGAGAGTCGCCTTATATGATTTGGTCATGTAAAACGACGGCTTTCCGATGATCCTGTTAGGAGAGCATATGTATTAGATTTGGCCTATGTTAAGAAAGGTAGAGGTAAACCTAAAAATACTTGGTTAAACTAATAGGAATGACCTTTCTTTATTAGATCAAAATGAGAATTTAACTCTTAACAGAACACAATGGAGAAAAACGATTCATGCAGCCAACCACGTAGTGGGATAAAGGCTTGATGTTATTGTTGTTGTGAGGGATGAAGATAAACCCGATCAAGATCTCATGGTTCCGTCATCTTGAGAATATCGTAGGTTTCAGTCTAACAACATTAACAATTGTTGATCGTAGTGTTCAAAGAATTTGATTATCATATAGGTTGCATCCTCTCAGGGATCTCGAATAAAACTGAAATGGTTAGATATGGGCTTAAGATTAGGTGGTTTGGGGCTTATATATGTTAGAATGCCCGTTAATTTATTTAGTTTAGAGCTTATGTCTTCGTTTAGAGGTTGCTCAGTAGTTTGGTTTAATTTGGTTTGAGGCTTACAACTCCACTTAAGAGTTATCCATATGTTCCATTTAGATTCTTACTCGACGGAGTCGAGTTTTCTCCCACCTCGGGAGAATGATGGGGACATCAGTTGGAAAGTCTACCGTCGACGTGGTCGTAGACCTACGGCCACGATCTGCCAGATGTATTTCTGATTTTAGTATGATCATTTTATTTTGATGTATTTTATTTCTGCATTTTTCCTTTTTTACCCTTGCTTGAGGGATTGAGTCTTGTAGCCCCTCGAGGGTATTTTAGTCTTTTATTTTATATCACTGTATTAGGCTATTTATAGCCTTCATCTTGTACTTTTGATGGGGAATGAATGATATTACAAATTTTTCCTGCATTGGTCTTCTTGAAGCTTTCTTTTTTTGAGAGCTTGAGAGAGAGGTTGAGAGCTAGGTGGAGCCTAGGAGAGGCCACCCGTCGTATCCAACAGTCACCGCCGGTGGCTCTTGGTTTTCCCTTCTTCCTTCTTCCCTTATCCTCCATTTCACCGCTGGCCCCTCCCATCACCGCCTACCATCCTATAACCCCTACCACCAAAATTCATTTCAACCTACCCACCAATCCAAGCCATCTTCTCCATTAAATTTGTTTTCTACCCACATCCCAATCCATGCTCACCGCCGGCCACCATGGTTGCCTCCATGGATGAGGAATTGATGTCACCTTGATGCTCGCCTAAAGAGTTCAAGTTATTTGGGAAATTATTTTCTTCATTTGAAATTCAAAATTTGATTTCAAAAGTTTCCTAAATTGGAGAGCTATTTTAGGAAAGTATTAAACCTCTTTCATGACATAATTCAAATTTGATTTGGGTGGAGCTTTTCTTTTCCTAAATTAAATGAGCCAAATAGGAAAGAGTTTTGTTTTCTCCACATAACCCACTCCCATTCCCTCTCAACATGCCGCCGGCCACCCACATGGCTCCCCCTCCTTTAATGCTCCATTAAAGCTCTTAATTCCATGGTTTAAAATTTTCAAATCTCAGATTTTTCCCTCCACTTTCACTTAAAATCTGAGAATAATTTTGTTATGGAAATATAATGTTATTTCTTCATCCCATCTAGCCATTGCTTAACCCTAGCCTCCACCTTTCCCACCGCCACCTTCCTCCCTCTCTTTCTTTCGGCATTCTCTCTATACCCGATGGTGATTCATGGTCTACTCAAAGTATGATTCCGATCTCGCAACCAACGGTCAAGGCATCATGAATCTTCTCCACTTTATGTCGTCGGTTTGATCTCAACCCTTGGCGGATCCCTAGAGATTTCTTCTTCCCGTAGTGCTTGTCGAAGAGGATCAAAGGTCAGTACGTGATTTTGCACAACATCTCTCCGGGAAGGTGATCTTCCTCATTGATTCACGTACTTTCAAATTCTACTTACTTTATTGAGATTTGTTCAAGCGAGAGATTGTGTCCACCAATCGCCATCCAGTAGTAATAGTAGGTTTATTACTCCTTTGCTATTAGCTTTCATTGTTATGTCGTGGTCAAGTTGGAAGCTACTCCAATGCAATGCTTTAATTTTCCTATGTATTTTGACTCCGCCTAGTCTCTTGTGTGGCTTAGCCTAAGCGGAAGTAACCGTTTATTTGTTTTACGTTGTTGTTTTAATCGCTAATAACGACAATCTGAAATTGTTCTTAAATATTTTGTGCAAGTTTCCGATTTAGCATATAGTTCTACATCAGTTTGTGTTCAGAGTTTGAACTAGTTTAGAGTTCTGCTAAGTTTGTTTTGTCTTGAGTTTGAGTTTTATAGAGTTCTCATTTGAGATTTGTAACTTGCTTGAGTTAAACTGTTATACAGGGATTAGTTCTAATGCAAACATTGATTTGATTTGTTTTCTTATATTATTTTAAATTGATTGCATTAATAAATTAGTTAATTTATTAAATAAAAATTTTCTTTTATTTTTTGATTTAATTAATTAATTAGTTCATTAATTAAATAAATTTTTAATTTTATTTTTAAATTAATTTGTTAGCTTTATTTAAAATTAATTAATTGAATTTTAATTTTATATGAAATTAATTTGTTAATTAAATAATTAAAATTAAAATTAACATTAAATTGATTAATTACAACAACAACAACATCAAGCCTTTATCCCAATACGTGGGGTCGGCTACATGAATCCTTTTTTCTCCATTGTATCCTATTAAAAGTCAAATTCTCGTTTAAATCTAATAAAGAAAGGTCATTCCTAATATTTTATAACCAAGTCTTTTTAGGTCTACCCCTACCTTTCTTAACATAAGTCAAATCTAATACCTGTACTCTCCTAACCGGGTCATCGGAAGGCCGTCGCTTTATGTGACCAAACCATCTAAGGCGACTCTCTCTAATCTTATCTTCTACTGGAGCTAGTCCAACCTTTTCACGTATATGCTCATTTCATATCCTATCTCTAAGGGTAAAGCCACTCATCCACCTGAGCATCCTCATCTCTGCCACACTTAACTTAGTATTATGCTTCTCTTTTAATGGCCAACATTCAGCACCATAAAGCATTGTAGGCCTCACTACCATCTTATAGAATTTTCCCTTAAGTTTGAGGGGTACATTTCTATCACATAACAAGCCCGATGCATTCCTCCACTTCAACCATCCAACTTGAATTCTGCTGATAATATCCCCATCTATTTCACCATCACTCTGAACAATATATCCAAGATATCTAAAATGTATACTATTTTATTAATGACTTGATCGCCCAAAGTCACAATCCCCTCGTTAGGTCTATTACTACTAAAATTACATTCCATATATTCCGTTTTAGATCTACTCAAGCGAAAACATTTAGACTATAATGTTGACCTCCATAATTCAAGTTTACCTTCAATTCCCTCTCTAGTCTTATCAACAAGAAGAATATCATCAACAAAAAGAATACACCAAGGTACATCCTCTTGCAAATGTCTAGTGGGAACATCCATGATTAAAGCAAAAAGATATGGGCTTAAGGCAGATCCTTGATGTAACCCAACCGAAATAAGGAAATACTTGGTCGGATTACCTTGTGTTTGAACACAAGTAATAGCTCCTGCATACATATCTTTAATGATTTGAATATAAGCATTATTGACTCCTTTCTTTTCAAGAACTCTCCATAGCACTTCTTTTGGAACTTTATCATATGCTTTTTCTAAATCAATAAATATCATATGGAGATCCTCCTTATTTTCTCTATATTTCTCCATCAAACCTCTTAATAAATGTATGGCTTCCATAGTCGACCAACCCGACATGAATCCAAATTGATTTTGAGAAACATTAGTATCACGCCGCAACCTATGCTCCATAACTTGCTCCCATAGTTTTAAACTATGACACATTAACTAAATACCTCTATAATTCGCACAATCTTGTGCATCACCTTTATTCTTAAAAATAGGAATTAACACACTCATTCTCCACTCATCTGACATCTTTTTAGTATTCAAAATAATATTAAAAAGTTTAGTAAGCCAAGAAATTCCTTCATCTCCTAAGCATTTCCACACCTCTGTTGGAATATCATCAGGTCCAACAGCTTTTCCACCCTTCATTTTCTTTAAAGCCTCTCTAACTTCAATTTTACTAATATGTCGATAAAAACAGAAATCTTTATTTTCATTTAGGGTGCTTAGATCACTATAGTCAATCTTATTTTCACAATCTTCATTAAAAAGTTTAGCAAAATATCTCATCCACCTTTGTTGAATATCATCTTCTAAGAAAAGTATTTTTTTATCTGTATCCTTAATACACTTTACTTGAACTAAATCCTTACTACTCCTATCTCTTTGTTTGACTAACTTATACATATATCTTTCTCCCTCCTTAGTATATAATCTATTATATAAATCACTAAAAGCTAACATCTTTGCATCGCATATTGCTTTCTTAGCATCCCTACGAGCCACTTTATATATTTCTCAATTATCAAAATTTATAAAATTAAACCAATTTTTATAACAAAACTTCTTATTTTTAATCTTTTCTTGCATATTTGGATTCCACCACCAACTATTTTTACTATTAGGAGCTTTTCCCTTTGATACTCCAAAGACATCTTTTGTAATATTCTTAATATCACTAGCCACTTTTTTCCACATAATATTAGCATCCTCATACACAGACAAAATCTTAAGATCTAAAATCTTATTCTCAAAAATTTTTTATTAAAATTCTTTAAAAGCCCTCATCTAATCCTAGAAAACCGTTTTACTTTATTTTTTATTTTATGCCCCTTTATCTTAAAGTCCAAAGCTAATAATCGATGTTGGGTACATAAATTTTCACTCGGAATAACTTTATAATCTTTGCAATCTAATTTTCTAATAAGAAAATAGTCAATCTGGGTTGTACTATATCCATTTTTATAAGTGATGAGATGCTCATTCCTTTTCTTAAATAAGGTATTAGCAATTGAAAAATCATAAGCTAAATAAAAATCCAATATGGTCTTGCCACCTTCATTCGTCGTTCCAAATCCATGGCCACCATGAATGCTTTTAAAATCATCTACCTCTCTACCAACATGTCCATTTAAATCTCCTCCAATAAAAACTCTTTCTTCAAGAGGTATATTTTGTATTAATTCTTTTAAGTCATTCCAAAAATATAATTTAAAACTCATATCCAAACCTACTTGAGGAGCATAAGCACTTATAATATTAACAATCTTATCATCAACAACAATCTTTAAAGCTATAATTATATCTTCAATCCTATTACTTTTTATAGCATTAAACTTTAAACTCTTATCTATAATAACCTCTGTTTAAAATTGCGCAATAAGAGGAGGCGCGCCTCTGCACAATTCTGTCCAAAAGCGCCTAGAGGCGCACGCAATTTGGACACTGATTGAGGCGTACGCCTCACCCTGTGTGAGGCGCGCCTCAATTGCGCAATTATGGGTGAGGCGTATGCCTCATCCAAATGGTCTTACCTACTTAAAATCAACCATTAAAAAAGCGGACGAGGCGTCCGCACTGAGTCATGTATTCGCGTATAGGATTAAGGCTTCCTGTGAGAATTGAAAGGCGAACTAGAGGCGAAGCCCTGAGGGAAATAGCCTCTCCTGCCGAGGGAAGGAGACGAAGCCGTGAGTGTAGCGAGATTAAAGTCGGAAGGAGACGCCGTAGGGAAAGAAACGAAGCCGAAGTTGTGAGTGCAGGAAACGTTCAGTTTTCGGTTAGGTTTTTCAGCAGGTACGCGGTTTTGTGGCCTTGACTTTGATTTTTTTAAATTGTTTTTTCATTCGTCCGCTCAGTACAAGCTCGGTACCGAATACATGCTCGGTACCGACTCAGCTCTTTCATTAGGGATCATGGTTACATGCTCGAGGCAAGCATAAAAGGGGTCTGCATCATTGCGGAGGGACCCTTCTTGAAAATATAGTGTACAAGTTGACATAGGCGGCAGAGAGAAGAGCTATGTTTATTTGAAATGCAATTTTTACGAAAAAGTGGTGAAGGGAGGTGTTACCCGCATGAAGGAACACTTATCATACTCGCATAAAAACGTAGCACCGTGTGCAAATGTGCCGGAAAAGGTGGAGGAAATTATTGCTTATATGAAGAAAAGTACCACGACAAAACACTTGCAACAGGAGCAATTTGATGATAGGGTTGAACATGGCGCTTATTTTGGGAGCGAGGGTGGAAAGGGCTCTTCCTCCACTATATATAATAGAGATGCACGGGGTCCTATGGATCAGTATATGACTAATCCAGAAGAGGATAGAGGACAAGCACAAATGATGCCTGCGGACGGTACTAGAGAGGGTTGACGCCAGGTTTGCATGGATATTGGGAGGTATTTTTTTGAAAATGCCATACCTTTTAATGTTGCTACGTCACCTGCCTACTTCAATATGCTGCGGTCTGTAGGGTTGTATGGGAGAGGGTTGAAGGCACCTTCTATGTATGAGTTGCGAACATGGATTTTAAAGGAGGAGCTGCTGAACACAGAGCATAGCATTGATGAGATTAAAAGGACATGGACTGAGACTGGTGTAACCATTATGTCAGATGGATGGTCTAACATGATGAGCAGGAGCATGATTAACATTCTTGTGAACAATCCCTACGGCACGGTGTTTTTACGATCGATTGAAGCTTCAGATGAGGTGAAAAATGCTACATTCATTTTCAATTTACTTGATGGGGTTATTGAGAAGATTGGGGAGCAATTGGTTGTCCAGATAGTGACTAATAATGCTAGTGCATATAAAGCAGCTGGTCAGATGTTGATGGAGAAGAGGACACACCTATATTGGACACCCTGCGCAACACATTGTATCGATCTTATTTTGAAGGATCTTGGTGACTTACCTCAGCACAAGAGTGCTCTTTCTAGGGCGAATAAAATTACAAAGTTCATCTACAATCACTCTTGGGTCTTAAGCTTGATGAGAAAGTTTTCAAAAAAAGAAATCATTTGCCCTGCAACCACTAGGTATGTTCTTAATTTTGTACATTGCAAATTATTCATACTGTATGTTCTTAGTTCTTACATTTGTGCACTGTGAATCTATAGGTTTGTCACATCCTATTTGACACTGCAGAGCTTGATGGAGGTGAGGAAACCTTTGGAAGCAATGTTTACATCAACTGAATGGCTTAACTCTGCTTGGGGGAAGAAAGGTGAGGGGAAGGAAATAAGAAAGATAATTCTGAATGATAAATTTTGGGCTACTGTGACCTATGCCATTTTGAGCACTAGACCCTTAGGCAAGTACTACGCTTAGTGGATGCAGAGAAGAAATCAGCTATGGGTTTTATTTATAATGTTATGGATGAGGCCAAGGAGTTGATTGCACATAACTTGGGAGGAGAGGAGGCAAGTTATAGGGAGATTTGAGATATCATTGATGCTCGATGGGAGGTGCAGTTACACCGTCATCTACATGCAACGACATATTATCTTAATCTTCAATTTCAATATTCAGAGAAGAAATCTTCAAATCCGGAGGTGAAGCTTGGTCTATATCATTGTATGGAAAGACTAATACCGGAGCAGGCAGATAAAGAGCTTGCAGATTTACAACTTGTTCTATTTCGGAATAAAGAAGGTTTTTTTGGTTTGAATGTAGCAAAAGTAACCATTTCCAAATGGTCTCCAGGTATAGTTATTTTGGTAAATGCAATACACTTTATTCAGTTCTAATTATATTTTTTCTTGAAAACAGTTGAATGGTGGATCCAATTTGGTGATTCCACCTCTGAGTTATAGAGTTTTGCTGTAAGAGTGTTGGGCCTCATTTGTTCTTCTTCTGGGTGTGAGCGAAACTGGAGTACATATAATCAAGTGCAAACAAAGAGAAGAAATTGTCTATCAATACTCAGAATGAACTCCCTCGTATATATAATGCACAACAAGAGGTTAAGAGATAGGAGGTTGAAGAATAAGAGGTTGAAGGATAATGAGCACCCATTGGTGTGTGATGATATGCATATGATAATGAGTGATTCATAGATGATAAGACATATTTGTCATTATCAGACTTACAACTAGAAGATCTAAATATAGATGTCTTGAGGGGCGAAGCAGATCAAGTGGGCACATCTACTAGTACCACACCTCACACATCCACTAGCTCTGCACCACAACAATCAAGTAAAGGTATTCCACAACTTCTTATATGCAATCGCAGTATATTTATAATTTTATATCAAGTGAGCAATTAACATGCTAATGATTTTTTTTCTTATTGAACAGGGAAGAGAAAAGTGAGTCATATTGAAGATGATGATGATATGACATTCATAGATACAATTGGAGAAGAAGATTCCATTGAAGACCCATTTAGTGATGGGATATGATTGCATTTTATATGTTTTTTGTACTTTGGGGGTTTTGTTAAACTAATATTTTGTGATTTTGTACTTTTTGGGACATGATTTTATTGCATATACTTTCTTACTTTCCACTATTATTTTCATATAACCCTTTAATTTTTCATTTACGCAATTCTTTTTTATTGTAAGATACAATATTATTTACTCAATTTTAAACCTTGATAATAACACCTACACCATTTCAAGTACGACTCCTATGGAAAAAGCCAAAAAGGCTGGCCTCGGTGCTGAGTCTGCTAACTGCTGACGGTGCAGGGCCTGGAGGCGGCTCGAGACAGCGGAAGCAGCGGGCAAAGAGGCGGGAACAGCGGGCAAAGAGGCGGGAATAAAAAAATTTTAAGTTAAACGGGTTTTCGGGTTGACCCGGCAACCCGTCGGGTCAACCCGGACCCGACCCGTTTTTGTAAACGGGTCGGTTTTCCGAACCCGAACCCGACCCGCTTCGGGTTCGGGTCAACCCAAACCCGAAAATTACGGGTCGGGTTCGGATCGGGTTTTCGGGTCGGGTCCAATATTGACAGGTCTATACCCGAATACCAAAGTTTAAATCCTAAACTATCAATTTCCTTAGCCTTCTCTCCAACCCATTTAGTTTCCTGAATGCACAAAATATTTAACTTCCTATGAATCATAATATCTATTAATTCCATTAATTTTCCTGTAAGGGAACCTATATTCCCAGTTCCTATCCTAATTTTAGTTTCATGGACTAGATTCTTTGCCCACATTCGCCCTTGATGTGGGAACTCTTGCCTATTTAACACTGCACCCGGGCGCCGGTGCAGTGGCCCTTGCACACTTGTCACTGTATTCAGGCCATACAGCGCGTCGCTTTCAGGGGACGCCCTAGTATTAACACAATTTCTTAAAGGATTCATGTCATTATTGTTAGACAAATTTTACGCTGGCTATCGACTACCTAACACAACCCTCCACTTTTCTCATCCAGGACTTAGGACCTGGCAACGACAGTGTTTTAAATTGATTAATTAATTAATTAATTAAAATTTTGATTTGATCACTTTTATTTTAAATTAATAAATTAGTTATTGAATTAACTAAATGAAGTTTCACCATATTTAAATTGATTAATTAATTGAATGAAGCTCTCAAATTATTCTCCAAAATTTTAAGAAAATTCGACCACTTACCACCCCCTCCCCGCGAGGAGAAATTATTCTGTGCGGTGTCCGGACGAGGTGAACCGTCCGGATTTATTGCATATTTGCTGCGTATTTATAAATACTCAGCAAAAACTCAGTTGTGAGTATTTTTAAGTATTTATTGAGTATTTGATGAGTATTTGTTAAGTATTTATAAAGTATTTGCTGATTTGATGCGTATTTATTGAGTATTTACAAATACTCAGTAAATACACAGCAATCCGGATGGTTCTTCCCGTCTGGACTCCGCACAAAATAATTTCACCCTCGCGAGTGGAGGTTGGGAGGGCATTTGCACTTTCAAATCCGCTTGACAGGATAGGATTCGATAGCCAAGGGCTTCGGACGACGATGTGTCCCAGTATAGGTCTTCCTATCATTGTGTAAGGTAGATGTGTCAATATTTGACATGATCCGAAAACTTGATAAAAAAATTTCGAGTTTGGGTTGACCCAAACGCAACCGGAGTTGTGTTCGGGTTAGGGTTTTCGCCACATTTAAAAAATTAGGTCGGATTCGAGTTGACCTGGAAATACGAAAATAACCATGAATGACCCATCGCATCGAGTCGTTGCCCGCGCTGCATCGCCAGTCGCGTGTTGCATCTCTTGCCTCGCATCGCGTCTGCTCAAAAATTCGTAATGTCGCTGCCCACGCATTGCTGCTAGCCCACTAGCACTGTCGTGCCTTCCGCTACAGTACCTTGCCGCTGCAGCCTCCCGACATCCCTTCCTTTCGAGGGGAGGTAGGGAGGGTTTTAGCCCTTTCAAATTTGCCTAGCCGGATAGGATTCAAAAGCCAATAGCATGAAGACAATGATGGCTCCCAGTATATATATATATATATATATATATATATATATATATATATATATATATATATATATATATATATATATATATATTACCTTCTTCCTCACTGTTACAAACAAGAAAGTAGGATTGTATGTGAAGAATATAACGAGATCGGGCAAGTTAGATTATGAGAGGTCGGTGCTTCATTCATTTGCGTGGGACAAAGATGGAAGCTGCTTAGGGCTAGATGTTCGATTGGGGCCAAGGATCGGGTCTGCTCGGGCGGAAGCAACTTAAGGCTGGACGGGAGGCGCATTCAGGTTTGGACTGGAAGTGCTGCAGGTGCTGCAGTTCACAAGTGGAGCAGGTGGATTAGGAGGCCCATTCGCGTGAAAGATCAGGAGGCTTGACAAGAGGCCATTCAAGAGTGGAAGGTTGGTTGAGATCGGCGAGTATGGAGGTGCAAATGGGATCGAAGTGTGCACAGCGAGTATGCAACTGAGGGATTCGGCTACGGGGTCATGTGACCAGGAGAGATCAAGGGTTTCCTTGCGTGTAGTTATGTGTGTGAAATCATCTCCAACCGAAAATCTCATTTTTCACTCCAAAATGCCGGAAACTACAAAATGCCGTGATTTCATCTCCAATGGAACGCGTTTTTCACCCTTTTGCAGTTAACCGTCGCCTCTTTTTTTCCCGCGACAAGTTCGGTAGAGTGGTAAAAATGGCGGAGATGAACAGTGCAACGCCAATATTGGCGTCCCACTGTTCACCCGCAGCCATATAGCGGAAATTTTGCAGTTCGGCTGGAGCTGGCCGGGAGCTCCATTCAAGCGTTTGGAGGTCGGTTGGAGATGCCCTGAGAAAGAGTCAAACAGGGGAGTAGAGTCGGGCTTTCTTGCGTGCCTGTGTTCGAATGAGAGAGTGCATGCGGGTTGGGGTGGTTTTGTTCCGTGGGTGGTTGTGAGATCCTGTGTGAGTGGGGTAGTGGGAGCCGGCCGGTCTGACGATTTGTTATTTTATTTTTATTTATTTTTTATTATATTTTTTTTCTTTTTCAACATTCCCTGATGTAACCACCATCTCCCCAAGAAAAAATGGAAAAAACTCCAAAGAAAGTAGAAAATTTCAAAGGCCTTGGTTCCACACTCAACGGAAAACTTAATCTTTTTCTTATGGGTTTCAAATACCTCAAATGATCCCTAAAACTTCTTCATCCCAAAAACCACTAACATATCCCTCCTCACTTCACTGACCTTTCCACTACATCCCCACAAGCTGGCTTACTAACCCAAATAATTAAACTATTACATCTCTCAAAGGTCACCTATAGCCAAGGTTAAAAGTTCACCGTCCAGTCATTCTCACAAGCCC
The DNA here is from genome assembly GCA_019514585.1 of Dendrobium officinale. Taxonomy (NCBI): domain Eukaryota; kingdom Viridiplantae; phylum Streptophyta; class Magnoliopsida; order Asparagales; family Orchidaceae; genus Dendrobium; species Dendrobium officinale. Next base: position 89,913,819 of record CM033683.1, read on the forward strand.
ATATACACTCTATTAGACATCCTACATCATCCTCACTTTATATCTACAAAGATAACCATATCCAATTCACAACAACACCTTCAGAGTGTCATCAATAAGACTAAAATAAAAGTATATCAATTAGTGCATAGTACTAGAAAGAATGATGATTTGATTGAACAAAAAATAACATGATAAAAATGTGAATAAATATACCACACAAACTCTCAAAAGATCTTTTAAGATCATTGGCCTTCTCCTCCGCCGATATCATTCGCACTCGAGCTTTCTCTAATAGCAATCCCTTTGCTTGTATATCATATTGCACTTGCTGAAGAAATGAAAGGTAAAAAGATAACAAGGATGATGAGGCTTCAACAAAAATTCAAACTAAAAAAAATATATCTTATAAATAAAAGGAAAAGTTACCATGATTTCTTGACGAACTTCCACCTCATTTGTTGCTGTGTCGGGAATAGCCTCAGTAGAACGAGAGCTCTTCATATCTTTCAATGTGAGTAGCTTTGACATTAAACTTCTTTCTTCACCAATCCGCCGCCTCTGAGATAACAGATTGAGGTAACAGAATGAATATGAAGAGAACAAATGTAGACCACGTTATCAAAAGTCTATTACCTTGACATTTCGTACTTCCTCTTCAAGGTCCTGTGAAGCTCTATCAGCATTTCTTTTTCTTTCCTTTCCTTTTTCCATCAACTCTTGAACGATCTTGGTCTCCTTCTCAAGATCATGAATATGATTCTCAACTGAGCTGCAAAGGCGACCATTCCTAATCCTCTTGTTCGGTGGAAGCGTAGTCTGGACTGAACCCCTATAAAACCTGATGGAATACTGACAAAACAAATTAGGTAATCCAAAATAAGAAAACAAAAAAGTTAAAATTATTCAAGCAAAAAAAGGGAATTTATAATAAATGTATTTTTGCATAAATACTAATGTTCTGAACTTCTCAAAGATAAATGCAAAAGCTTTAGGGACTGTTTGGTTTTAAGGAATATTGAATTCGATCTATTTCAAATTAAATGTAAAATAAATACATGCTTGAAATACTCTTGGTTGTTCAGTTAATTGTGAGATAAGCTGAAGGGATTATTTTTTCTATTTGGTTGGAACTAAAATAATTTTAAATATATGAATGGATGTATGGGGGCAGCATCAATGACAGGCAGGCAGAGAGTTGCGTCACATAAGGGGTTGATGGCATCGAGTGTGGGGCCGCACACTTGAGGGTAGCATTGGCAAGTGGTTTTGCATCGAAGGGCTGAGTTGAATGCTAAGGTCACATCAACATGTGGCATCAGTGTGGGTTACTGATGCGGATATCCAACCGTGAAAGCTTATCAGAGGAGACGAAGATTGACGGCCCTGATCGCACCATTTAATTTTAAGTTATTAATTTTGTATTTATTTATTTATTTATGCATTTCTCCCTTACTACCCTCACTTGAAGGAGTAGTCATATGTAAGCCCTAGGGGCATGTTTGTCTTTTGAGTTTCTTTTGTTTTGATGCCTATATATAGAGCCCCATGCTATTGTATTAGGGGGGATGAATATGAAGAAATTTTATACACTTTGTTCTTAAGAGCTATGAGACTTTTTAGGAGAGTGGAATTCCCTATGTGAGGGCAACAAAATACCCACCAGCCGCAGGAAGTGTTCGGGCTCGTAGTTTGAAGTCCCTAGGTGAGGACATCGTATGTAAGACCCAATCAGGTATGTTACATAACTTATTGTAAAACTTATTACAATAATAATTTAATGTTAAATAACTATTAATATTTAAGTTTTGTTAATTATTTTGTAGCCAAATATCTTAAACTAATATATATAAATTAAATAATAATCTTGTTTCCATTTAGGCATCCAAAAAGGCATCCGTTGGCTTTCATCTTAGTGGAAACTAATTGAAAAATAAGGGTTGGTTATTACATTGGATAAGGATTGAAGTGGGACCCACTTCCCCTTGGCTTGATCTGCATAACCGTGGATATTCCATAGATATAGCAAGTGAAGGTTTCAGTGCAGAGAAAATTCCCTTAGGTTCTTCGGCAATACATACAGAATTTACCATTCACCTATTCGGAGGTTGTAGGCGGAGAAGGGGAAATCCTGTAGCAGTGTTCGTTATACTGTTTGATTGCGGGAATACCATTTGTTTCGGTATAATAGAGGCAGGCAAGTGTCACTGGGCACTAAGGAATTCACATAATTCCTGTTATTGAGAGAATTCGGCCTAAGTGCAGAAATTCTATAGGGAATTTGGTAGTGCAAGAAAGCCAAACCCATATCAGTTAAGTGCAGAAATTTTTGAAAAATCATTTCAGGTATGGGAAGTATTTATGATAGTAAATGTAATTAATAAACAACATTCAGGATTTAGAATGATGAATCTAATTGGAATTGTAATTATAGTTGTGGTAGAAGCAATAAAGGAAGAGTGAGAAGGAAGAAGAAATTTAAAAAAGAGTAAAAAAAATAAAAAAAAAAAATTTAAAAAGAGGAAATAAAGGTAAGTTCTTTTGGTATGTGCTTAGGGTAGATTTCCAATTGGCAGTGGAAGTTCTTAAAGATGTTATAACTTATGGTGTCATATATAAATTTGGTCATATGCTAGATGTGACTTACAATCATAGAAGAGTTCGTAGTAGGGAATTGGAGAAGACTACTCGGCAAGAAGGTAAGTATTGCCATATTAATGTTTAAAGAAAGTTATGTGTTATGATGAATTTGTTTTCTTTAAAATGTTTTATCCAAGCTTTTGAATATGATCTACTACTTATACCTTTTGCTATCATATAAGTTCACATAAGCTTTGGTTACATCATTTAAATGATTCTATGTAAGAATGTTTGGAAGAATGTAAAGTTTCTTGAAAATTTATGCATATTACTTATACAAAAGATTGTCATGAAATGAAGACTGATATGATATGAATTATGAAAGAATATTGAATACAAAATTAATGTAAAGTTTGGCTATGAATAATGTATGCCTTATCATTGTAGTTGGGACAAAATGGTTCCCATATCAGAACTACATGATAAGTGGGGCAAAAGGGACCCCAGAGAATAATGAAACCTGCATAGTAGGTGGGGCAAAAGGGACCCCAAAAGAGGCAAAAGGGACCTCTATATAATTCAATGGCGATAATGCTAGGTTTACCTGGGCTCCATTGAATAATGTTATGAAAATATAGCCAAATCTTTCACATAAAATTTATATTCAACAAAGATTTGAAGGATAGCAAAACATAATAATGATCATGCTTGTAATGTTTCAACAATAATTTCAATGTTGTAATTATTCATGTTATACTATTTTAATTGCTAATTAATTCTGCATTACTTGCTGAGCCTCACAGCTCACAAGAACTTTCTTCTGGCTGTTGTTACAGGAAAGGAAAAAGAGAAGATTGATGTAAAGTAATTTATACAAGTGTTTCTTCTTTTTATGTTAAAGTTACCTTTGTTAGTGAGTTTACTTTTCAAGGTATTAAAACAAATTAAACATGCATTACTTTGAATTTATTTGGTTTTCCTTAGTGGCTATGTACTAGGTTTTGGATGAAACTTGGAAATTTGTATATGCTTCCTTTATTGTATTAGATGAAGTTTATATAATCTTTTATATGAAGTTGAAATATAATAAGATGAATGAGATATTTAGTGATGAAAATGTTATGTTTATTCTTGTTACACTCTACCTTACTATCAAGGAGTACTGTGTTAGCACCCATCAGCCGCAGGAAGCATCCGGGCTCATGATTTATCTTTCTTTCTTTTTCTCCTCCCCTCCATTCCCCCACTGTCGGACAAACTCCCTCTCCTAGCCGCCGGCCCAAGACCCACTTCCCTTCCTTCCACCACCACCGGCCCCCTTCCTCCTTCCCCTTTGAAACTGCCGATTTTCAAATCCCCCCTCACCCCAACCGAGAATCCCACCACCACTCCCAAGCCCAACTGGCCACCCCTTCCCCACCTCTAAACCACCCATACTACTTCAAGCTAATCCCCATAGTCGTCAGCAACCCAACCTTCCATTGGATCCACAAGTTCCCTCTAGCATTCAACGCCCTTTCCATTTTGGCCTCCTTCATTTGGTAACAAATTCAAATTCAAAACTCAAATAAATTTGAATTTGAATTTGTTTCCTAAAATAACAATCCCTATTTTACAATAGTTCCTAAATTAATTCTATTTGAATTTTGAAATTAGACGGGAATTAAATTAATCATTCCTAATTTAAAATTCTAAATCAAGCAAGCCTTGATTTCCACTCCACAAGCCCCACTCCCTCCTTGATGCCGCTGGCCCCCATTTCCCTATAAAACCCCATCTCTTTCCTCATTTAGATTGTCATTAATTTGAAAATGAATTTAAATTCAAATTAATCCAATTTGAATTTCAAATCCCTCCTAATTAATTACATTAATTTTTGGAAGCTTCCCTCATTCTATTAATTAATCAAATCTAAAATTGATTGATTAAATGATCCCTAATCCAAATACATTGAATCTAGACACCCCTTCCCCCCTCTCTCTCTCTTGGCCGACCCATGTAGACCTGTCAATATTTGATCCGACCCGAAAACCCGATCCGAACCCGACCCGGAATTTTCGGGTTTGGGTTGACCCGAATCCGAAGCGGGTCGGGTTCGGGTTCGAAAAATCGACCGTTTGCAAAAACGGGTCGGGTTCGGGTTGACCCGGCGGGTTGCCGGGTCAACCCAAAAACCCGTTTATTTAAAAAAAAAATTGAAATTTCGGATTTTCCTATCTCGCCCGCTGCCCCCGCCCGCTACCCGCCTGCCCTGTGCCCCGGCTGCCCCAGTGCCCCGCCTGCCCCGCCTGCCCGAGTCTACCCGGCTGCCCTGCACTGCCCGTCTGCCCCACTGGCCACTGCCCAGTGCCCGCATCGAGCCGCACGCCAGTACGCCACGCGTGAGCGTGACATCGCGTCGCGTGAGCTCGGGTGAGCCGTGAGCTCACGTCCGTGACCGCCGTTAGCCAGCTTCGCTGCCTCGCCGAGTCGCCGGCACTGTCGCCGCTGCACCGCCGCCGCCGCCGTTGCACCGCCACCGCTGCACCGCGCGAGAACTCTAAAAATCAAATTTAAGCGGGTCGGGTCGGGTTGACCCGAACCCAAAGCGGGTCGGGTGCGGGTTCGGAAAATCGACCCGTTTGTAAAAACGGGTCGGGTTGACCCGAACCCGAATAGTGCCGGGTCAATTTCGGGTTGACCCGAACCCGACCCGTGACCCGAAATTGACAGGTCTAGGCCCATGCTTCCTCCGTCAATTAGTTTCCTTCCAAACTTGGGTCCAAATCAAAGGAATTATTTCCCCTAATTCCTCGCTCTCCCTCTCCCCTCTCTCTTTACCCGCCGCCCCTCTCCTCTACCTATCCTACTTAATTCCTTCCCTCCTTGTTTGAATGCTAAAATTCAATGTGGGCTCCGAAAATTCGACCCCGGCCTCCGCTCGCTCTTCTTATTCGGCAAGGGAGTTTTAACGAACTAAGTTCCGAGGTAAATTTTGGAAGGCAGATGGGTTTGTAGATAAGACACTACCCAGAGATTTCGCCCTCATTTTGCGAGGACTTTATGATCTGAGTTCTGGTTTCCTATAGGCGCAAGCCCCTATAGTTAATTACCCCTCTCGATCACGAGAGAGAACTTTCGATTAAGGCTAGTCGTCAATCAGATACGTATAGAGATACGTGTTATCTGGCATATAGTAGCAGCATTGGGTTTAGGTATTGGTAGAATGTTAGATTTGAGAATTTGGGAATTTGGAAAGCTTTAACATTTAAAATAGAAATTTCACCATCTTTCACTTAAAGCGGATGGTGGGGGAATGGATGATGGACCCGATCAAGATCCCATGGTTCCGTCATCCCGGGCCATCGTGGTCCCTGGTCTACTTAGTCAGAGGAGGTAGTCGACCCAACCTGACAGAAGGATCCTTGTCGGCAGCCATGGGTTGCTTCGTCCAAGGGAACCTTGTAGACCGGGGTTGAATGTTTGTCTAAGGGGACAAATTTGGATCCACCTTAGCTAACAGAGAGCTTTGTGCCCTATCGATCATATCCTATTGATTCATATCTCAAGGATTTAACGCCATTAAGGAGCGTATTGGCTCTGGCCATAACCGCTATCTGTGGTGCCATTTGGCGGCAAAACCACTCGGTTCAGAGGGCCCCGGGTCATAACCGTTTACCTGCAGTGCCATTTGGCGGCGAAACTGCCGGTTAGAGGACACGTACCACGTCCTTACTGGCAATAGACTTTTTTGAGAATGGATCCTAGTGATATTTTCGACTAGGCATTCGGCTCTTTGTGAGCTAGAGTTTATTTGAATTTATCCGCCTCGACAAACTGTTGCGGAGGGCGGATGGATTTTGCTTTAAGTTTTTTGATGGATTTCTTTCATTTTAAATATTTTTGGAATTTTGGGATTTTTGTGGGTATTTGGGTAGAACTTTGGATTATTTTAAATGGAATTTGAAAGTATTTGTGAACCCCTCCGGTTGAGATAACCAATCAATGCGGCCATCATCGGGGTGTTTGGGGTCATTTTTCTTTATGGACTGAACCTTGTCTACTCTGTCGGGCTGTCGACAGAGGATCGGGTTTCGTAGGCATCGTGCCTTTATTAGTGAATTCATATTGTTGTAGGCCTTGATGGCCTAATACGAATGTATTAAAACAAATATATCGGTCGTAGCAATCGTATATTTGTTTGAGAGTTCGAACCTTGTCGACTCCTATTGACCCGTATAGGAGGATCGGGTTCGAACTAGAATTCACTTGTCAACCCGCGCAGCATCCCTAGACGTCACGTGTGTACCAATAACACGCTCGCCGGGGGCCCATGCGGGTTTTATAATTATTTTTTTTACCCCTTTTAGTGTACCTATGTGTATACAATTTATAGTGCACGTGCAGGGGTATTTTGAAATAGTTGTGGACGCCTTCTGTCTGCTTGTACGAATGTTGCAGATCCGGTGGCGTAGCTCTTTCTGAACAGAATTGTTCGCTGCTTTGTACAGGTAGACTGTCGTGCACTATTTGTTGATTTTCGTAGGCGGGTCATAGTGCACTAACGAATCTCCTGCTTTGTGTCGTAGGAGCTTGTACTTGTTATATTATCTATGCATTTGGTTGTGGTATTTGATCTCATATAGTATGTCCTCCACTGCTACATATATGTAGGTAGATGTCTTCATTTATAGGCTGAAATTGACTTCAGGATACTGCATTTACTGAAGTCCTTCTACCTCTACCCATCAATGGTATATGGCACATACATCTGTCTTCGTAGAGAGATCGTATGTGTTGCAGATCTTTTGTAGTGACTTGTAGGAGTTCGTATTGTTGCTTGTGAGTGAACTGACATTTCACTTCCATTTGAGATTTTAATGAATGACCTTCATTCATTCATTGACCTCTTTATTTGCAGGGGATACATGTCTTCTACGATGACCTCCTGGAAGTATTTTGTAGAAGATCCATTGCTTCTGCATCGAATCCACCCTTTCACCAATCTCGGGTGGGATTTGTTGAGATTGCACTTGTTTGTAAAAATGGATCTTTGACTGTTGGTCTCCCGTATTGCCTTCTCAATCAACAGGCATTTGTAGGAATTGTCGTAGGAGATTCCATGCATTGAGGTCTTGTAATCTAAGTTTCCTCGTGTATGATCCAAGTTTAGACCTTCGCATGTATTGAGTCCAAGTTCAATTTCATCCAAACTTGAATTCATCAAATTTACAAATCCTCGCTTAATGTCGTATGGCCCGAGTTTGAACACGAGCTCAGAGTCTTTGTCCATACCAGATGCAAAACTGAGTTCCTTTGTGTTCTTAAAGGTTCAAGCTTTTGTTCAAGTCCCCTACAGTTCAACTCAATTACTCGCTTGAGTTCAAATTGCTCGAGCCATTAATGTTCAACTTGAGTCCAGAATGCAAGTTCAAGTAAAGATCCCCTGCAATCCGAGTCTCGTTCAAATATATGTTCAAAGTCTTCTGGAGTCTTTGTAGGTTTGCTTTCAACTTGATTTGAATTTGGTTCAGACTTTGATTTAATTTTATTTGGATTCTGATCTTTAGAAATTATTTATGTTTGGTTCAGGTCCTCTGCTCGTGTTCAATCAAGTTTGACGGTCCACAAGTCCACAGTTCATTTGAGTCCACATTTTTGTTCTTTTGAGTTCAATCAGGTCTAGGTACGAGTCTCATTGGATGTGCAAATCAAGTCCAAGTACGGTCCGTCTTCACCCAAAATTTCGGCAGCCTCCCGGCGTCTCCCCCGTTTAGGGGAAAACTACGAGAAAACTGGACCTTTCCCACCACGCGCAATAAAGGCGTGTATGGTAGGTGTCCTCTTGCGAGGGCACCGCGGCCGTGATATTTCTTCCCACCACGCGCAATAAAGGCGTGTATGGGGCTCTGACGGTACCTGTTTAAATGACCAATTTGCTTTCCCCTCGCTCGAGGGTACTTATAAGTGACCCTGCCTCGCCGTAGGTGCCGCACCGGGGTCCCTTCCCACCACGCGCAATAAAGGCGTGTATAGGCGGTTTTCCGGTGCGCCACGAATGCCGAAGTAGAGTTTAGGCGATTGCTCGCTTCGTCGTAAGCATCAGACCGGCGTCCCATCCTACCATGCGCAATAAAGGCATGCATAGGAGTTTTTCCGGTCTGCTGCAAACAACGATGCGAGAAATCTGAGTTTAGAGAGTTCGTACCTTCGCGGGCTTCGATGGCGGCGGTTTAAACATGCACAGTTTGCTTTCCCCCCGCTCGGGGGTACTTATGAGTGACCCCACCTTGCCGTAGGTGCCGCACCGGGGTCCCTTCCCACCACGCGCAATAAAGGCGTGTATAGGCGGTTTTCCGGTGCGCCACGAACACCGAAGTAGAGTTTAGGCGATTCCCGCTTCGTAGTAGGCGTCGGACCGGGGTCCCATCCCACCACGCGCAATAAAGGCGTGTATAGGCGGTTTTTCGGTCCACCGCATACAACGAAACAACAATCTGAGTTTAGAGGATTCGTACCTTCGCGGGGTTGTCGGTGGCGGAGGCGAAGGCTCGAGGATCGAGGCAAGGAGAGATAGCATTTAATAATTAATCATTTAGTTATAAATAATCCATTAATTATTTTTAATTATAATTAATGTTATTTAATTATAATAATTATAATTAAATAAATAATTAAACAATTAATTAAAATTAATAATATTTAACTTTTTAATTATAATTAATTATAATTAGTTATGCCTAATTATAATTAATTGACAATTAATTATAATTAAGAGTTAAACATAATTAATAGTAATTAAAAATATTCAATTATAATTAATCATAGTTAGTATAATTAATAATTAATTATAATTAAAAAATAATTATTAGATTAATTATAATTAATATCAATTAATTAATATAATTAATAAAAACTACTCTCTCCCTCTCTACTCTCTCTGTTCAATTTTTTTTTAGGGGATTCGGCCGAAGATGCGTGCATAAGGGAGAGAGTTACCTTCACAGCAAAAGAGCTCTTGTGGTTGCTTTGATCAAAATGCCGCAACTTCCAATCCGACAGGGAGAGAACGTCGGAGGAGGAGGTGAAGTCGGCGGCAAGTAGAGAGGTAGGGTTCGGTGCTTCCCTCTCTCTCTCTCCCTCTCTCTCCCTCTCTCTCTCTGCTTCTCTGAGATCGGGATCGGCACAGGCAGAGGAAGGATCGGAGGGGTAGGGCGCGACTTGGAGGAGTTCGGCCGTGGAGAAGGTAATGGCTGTTGGGGTTCCGATAGAGGGGCGACTGGGTTCGGCCGGCTTTAGAGTTCGCCGGGATGCAGAGAGCGGGAGAGGAGAGGTATCAGGAGAGGAAGAAGTATCGGGAGAGGCTTGGAGGCTTCGGGGTCGGAGAGCAGGCAGAGTAGCGAATGGAGCTCGGTCGCGTGGGAGAGCGTCGTGGGAGCAGGTCGTCCGAGAGCCTTGGCTTCGTTCGGTATTTAACGACGCTGAGGGAGGCTTGATCGAGGCGAGTCGCAGGATATCCGGGAACGGACGTGCTCGCAGCGGGATACCTGGACTGGTTCAGCGCCGTTTACAGAGAATAGTCCTGTAGCTAGTAGCGGGATTTTTGCAGGATTTGCGGGGATTTGGGCGTCTCGACAGAGCAGAGGTATGTACAAGGGATTTCTATTTTTCTTTCTCTTTTGGTTTATACATGGAGGTCAACATTCAAATCCCTCAATCAAAGGAAATCTCAAATTTATTTTCAGAGTTCCCCTTTTAATCCCTTTACCTCCCTTACCCAACACTTGACATCTAACACCTAAAGGGATCTCCTTTCCCTAGCCTTGGCCGAACCTACCCTCCTCCCTCCATTATTTCCCTCTTCCCTTACTACACTTACAACCCAAGGAAGAAGGCACGCTACTTCTCGGTCTACCTCCCTCTATGGATGGCCGATCCCGAGCGTGACCATGGATTTGTCTATGACCATCAAGGCTTAGTGGATATTCTTCAATCCCCTTTCTTTGACCTTAATCTGGAAGTTGAGGACACCGTCGACGAATACGTAGACCGCATCCTCTTCGCCATGACATCTTCTATTGAAGAACAGCAACCATTCGGACATTGACGAATCATTGAGAATCCACCCGCGTCTTCCCCTTCGGCTAACTTTCCGTGGATCAAGACCGTAGGCATCCACTTTCTTTCGGTGGCATCTCTAGCTTGCCACTTCGTTCTACATCAGTTACGATCTCCTTCTCTTCGAGCTGCTTATTTTGAATTCATCAAATTTGCACAAATTTCGAATACATAGAAATTATTCTGAGGGATATTTCAAATTCTTCACTAAATTACAATGCATTTCTTTTCTTCCAACCAATCACCTTTAGTAGTCGCAAAACCCCTGCATTTGACAGTACACCTATAATACACTCAAGCAAACAAGCCCATCAAGAAAAAATAATGTACTCCCCACAAATGGCATATTGCATTCACAAACCTCATGAAGTCATTAATTACTACTAATATTTGTTTTTACCAAAACATATTTGATGTTCAGATTTCTGAGAAGTTTTTTTATATGAACTTGGAACATAATACCATTTATATCAACATAATGAACATATAACAAGTTTCTACTTGGGTACATTGAAATTCTTGTCAAATATTGAAGGTGTTATAGATCTGATGCATTTTTTCCCTGAAACTCGAGCAACTTTCACTGGCTTCTTGGTCTGTGGATTGTCATCATCTTCTTATGCCCAATTTTTTTATTTATTTTAGGTTTCAAAAGCTTAGGTTGTCAGTATAGCTACAGTTTACAAATTACGACAGTTCTGGAATGAATTCTGACAATGCTATGTTGAATTAACTAGCGCTGAAATAAAGTTCAGGTCAATACCCCTGAACAGAAAATGCTGGCTATCAATTAACGTTTGATACGACCAGACTGCCGTGCCAACATCTTGACCCAAGAAAAGGACAACGCCAATCTAAACAATTACACGACCAAAGTGATTCCTAATGCCATTGTCACTCTAATTTTGTGTACGAAGATAGGCACATAGAATTCATGTTAATTTGCATAAAAGATGTTTTAAATTTTGATTGACAATATTCACAACCTTTCACATCTAAGTCAATGTTACTCCTCCCAACATGAGCTAATGCAACAAACTAAATTCAGGGTAACATAGAGAACTTTAAGATTGTCTTACGTTACCATTGGACCAAGGGTGAACAGACCAAGTCACACGCTATACATAAGTCAGCTAAAAGATATTCCAGCAGGGTATATATTCAGATAGAAAGGTCAAGAGAATATTCAGAAGAGTAGGCATTAAGGTACTTTCAAAAGTAATCCATCTACCAACAATGATTAAGCCGAAGACAAGGGCAGAGCATGCAAGATGTGGAACAGAAAATGATAGGTAAAAACCATAGCTTGTCAGAAGAATAGATTACATTCTAAAACCATCAGAAGTGTAGACCTCCTTCATATTTTGAATTCTCTGTTCAAAAGCAACATCTTTGCCTATCTCATAGTTTGGAACAAGAACTTGTCTTTCGGCACTACCCTGCAAAGCAGATGAGGATATTTACTACAATAGTTTATTGGAAGTAAGCTTACCAAATATATACAAAGATACATGTCAGTTAAAGATAGACAACCCAAAACAATAAAGTTTTTCAAATTGAATAATAAAAGGATGGCATTAATGATAAAAAAAAAAAGCCATTTTCCCTGCTCATTGTAATACTCAAAATTTTGAAATGATAAAAAAGAATATTCCAAAAATTTTATAACCCAATTTTCACACCTTACCAAAAAGATAATAATATTTATATAAAATTATATATTTTCCTAGGATCATTTCTACATATATATAATTTATATAAATTGATTTGAGCATTTAAGTATTAACCTAAAGTTTATATAATATCACTGTTCATGTAAGTAATATTACTGTACACCAAATTAATGTAATGTAGCTTCCTATTTGGCTTTTCCACTTACCATAGTGGCTGATGCAGAAAGCTGCAGTTAGTAATTGTTTTAAGGAATTCTTTGTATAATGCTATATAATTATATAATATACCAATACTTATATTAATATGCATTTTATTCTCTTTTCCATTCCCAATAGAATACAACCAAAGAGAACAAGGAGAAATGGAAAGCCAGGGCTGAAGAGCTACGTTTTTGGTTAAAAAATCCAACTATTTTTTATGAAACAACTTCGATTTGAGATCAATAGATATTGAGGCTTACATGAGTAAAGATTAATTTAAGATGGAAGTTTATCTTGAGGATATTTTGATTTAAAATTAAGCTATAAGTTATAAAATTTTATGATTTGAGTGATTTAAAAATTTTAAATTATTTATAACAAGTCAAGATATTGAGGCTTACACGACACGAATACGGAACACGGTTTTCTTTTTTTTTTAAATATAGGACACGAGTACGGCGCGGACACGACATTATATTTTTTATATAATGTATAGATATTAATGTAACAACATATTAAAAATGACAAACAATAATAAATGAATGACATGATAATTTGTCTAGCTTATAATATAAAATATTTAGTACAAAATATCTAGTACAACCACAAAAATATAAGCAAATAATCACTTACTACAACATAAAGCATTCAATCTTCAAATATTAGGAATAGCTTCAGAGGTTCGTTTTTGGCCTTTAATATCATCATCATTGAATATCATTGCTTTCAACTTTGGTTCATCAAGAAAAAGATTTACAATAGTTCATTGAATATTTCTTCTTTGTATATATTTACTTCTGTAGTTTGCTAGTTCTCTCCCATAATATTTCTTTATCCTCTAATCTAAATCACAAAGAATGTATCTATTTACTTCTATACTTTCTAGTTCTCTCTCATAATAGTTCATTGGATATCATATATTTATAATTAAAATAATTTTATCATAAAAAATTAGGACACACGTGTCCCAGCCGTGTCTGAAACGCGTCGGATTAAATTTAAACATTATTTTAATCGGACACGTGTCTGCCGTGTCCGACATGTGTCCCAGCATGTCAGAAACGTGTCCGACACTGCAATCTCTCTTCAAGAGGTGTGTCGGTGCATCATAGGTTGATCATCAATGAGATAAGAAATTTGATCTCCAATTTAGAGAACAAGTTTGTTCATTTTTCGCATGTTAATTGTATATCTATGATGCACCGACACTTCTCCTCAAAGAGGTATGCAGTTTCGATACTTATCGGATATGACATGCGTTCGGCACCTCTAACATGTGTCAGACAAGCCAAAGATGTGTCCAATTAAAAATAAATTGGACGCACATTTGCAATACACGTCTTAAATATTTTATCAATTCTTTTAATATAATTTATTTGTTTGAATTTTTTATTTATTAAAATAAAATTAAAATTTTATTTCCTCTTCAAAACCCCAAAACAATCCCCTGTATTCAATACCTCACTCCCTGAGCATTCTCATTTTCATTTTTCTCTAATGAGTTATGACTAGGGTTTCACAACAACGTCAGATGTTATCTCAATAAAGATGTCCAACGTCCTCACAACATCGATGTTTTAAAACCATCACAGCATTAAAATTTGATGATATCTAGATATTGATTCACGACGCCAGCAATTTAGCAATTTCACACCCCCACGACGTCTAGACATCTCATCTTTGTCCAATGTCATCTCAACAGCAACGACCAATATCGTCTCGACATTGATGCCCGATGCCCATTGCATAACAACGATGCCCAATTCACGACGTCATTTTCATCTCCCCTCTTAATGTCTGACACGACATCCACGCCTGACTCTTGACGTCCTAATATTAATCAATTTTAGCATATATCTTAGTTAAATGACATAACATTATGCTTATTAAATCCTCTACAATTGCTTTAAGATATAAAAATTATATTAATATGTCAAACCCCTATCCATGTGCTATATTTTCAAAAATTGACGTGCTTCATGTCCGTATCATGCCATGTCCATGTCATTGTATTCGTGTTAGTGCATCATAGTTTTATATGTGCTTAAAACTTGTACGTAAGTGATGAATTCGAGTCTTTCATACCATATATGTAAGTACTACCATTCATGATTAAATGATTGCACGTCAACTTTAAATTATGAAAATAACATTTAAAATATTAGGAATATGCCAAAACTCTATTGAAATGTTGTATTTTAAAAGTTAGTCGTTTTACATTTATACGTTGCATATTTATCGACTAGTATATATATATATATATAATTCATAACAAAGGGGTTTTGCAACTAGGGAACTTGTGGGCACCGTCGAGATTGTAATTTTATGATATCATTTTATGGCAAGACCACCTAGTCAAAGGGCCCTTTTCATAACTATTTACATCTGGTATTATATGACAATATAATCAGGTTAAAAGAAATGCACTGCATCCTTACAATAATAAAATCTTTTAAGAATGAATATAGTATACATACAATAAGACATTGACTCTTTGTTAGCTGAGATCATTCCTAAATTTCTCATTCTAGACAAACAAGGTGGATACATTTGGCTTTAAGTTATAAGAGATAAATATAAATTGAATTTTTATATTTCTCTATTTTTTATATTTTTATATTTTATTTGGATGTGGCCTTGAAGTGATCTACATTAGAATTTGAGGGCATTTTGAAAGATATAATCTCCTCCAGTTGATATTTTCTGTCAACACCGCCATCATGAGATTTTGCACAATTTAAATTTGTTGCTTTAACCTAGTACACCCTGCTCACGTGCTGGAAGAGGATTGGTTTCACATATAAGCTTCATGAGTTATCATATAACTGGTGTGACTTTGAAAGTTTGCATTTTAAAGTGAAAATTCTTTCATGAGAGGCATTAAAGGTCTAATAAGAATGCAAAATAAAATATCTTGTCATTGTAGATTTGTTGTGTAGACATCTTTGATAGAGTCAAAGCCTTGTCTACTATGATCCTTGCAAGGAGGATCACTTTGAAATGTGGGTCATACAAGTATACCCTATAGGCAAGGATACCCATTCAAGAGCATCATACAACGATGAGTTCGATTTTAAAAGAGAGAGCATACAAAATTTTTAGAGCACTGCATGATCATTTCTTTAAGATGGTTACATGCTTCTCGGAATGGGATAAGTTCATATTTAATTTATTTTTAATCTGCGCATCATTTTCAGACTTAGTATTTGAGCATTTAGCATATTTGTTAGAGCACATGCATGCATTTTGACTTTAGTACTTTTGTATGTCATTCAATACAAATGCATAACGCACTTACACACTTGTGAGTGGTATTTACATGATGCATTTGCATTTTTTTTAATGCACTTGCACAATAGTATGATTTTTCATGCACTAACATAATCTGATTGCATTCTTTTCTATGCATTTACACAGTGCACATGAATTTTTCTCAATATGCTTGCGCGCTTTTATAATAGTTACACAATTCTGAAGACAGAGCACGCCTCTTAATGCAACAACACAATTCTCAAGGAAATTGCACTCGAATCTAAAAGTTGTGTTGCAAGCAGGCATGTGGTTTTAAAATATATGGATTTTGATTTTTCAACGAATGATTATTGTTAAAATGTGCCCAAATTTTCATCTTGCATTTTAAAAAAGAGGGCGCTTTCCACCTTTCACCCTCTTGCATGTACATGTTGGGGATCAAATGACGTACAATATGTGTTGGGGTAAATTGGAATCTCATCACATATTTCACAATGTCACATAATTTTGTCTTCGAATGGTCGTAATTTAATAGAGTCGGCCATACGGGGAATTAATTTTCTTGCTCATAAATAGAAGCGCTTGCTCACTTGAGCTCTCCACTTGCTTATGAATATTTAAGGGTGTTCTGAGGTTCAAAGCATGCAAGAAGAGTTCAGGGTCGTTCAAATTATGCCTATAGGATCATGGAAGTAGTAGTATCTAGAGTGCTAATATCACTTATTTGGAAGATTAAACTAAGGCTCACTACCTCAAAAGGAGTTTTGACGTTGCAAGGTTCAATGCAAGGGACAAGAAAAATATTCATTTCAGATTTTGAGAAAGCTTGTTTGAACATTTAGGTGAAAAACTTATACTAACCATATCTACTAAAACATTCCATATGGTAGGATTCTCTGTATGCAAGACTGAGATAGTAGTTGAATGGCATGTCGTAGGAAGCAACTGACTGGGTATATTAAGCCTGCAAAAGCAAACTAACGAAATCAAACGTTGCTGAAATTCTCTCAAACAACCAAAATAACGAGAATACTGCAAATAAACACACAATCCTAAAATAAAAATCATAACAGTAGCGGAACTCAAACCTTGGCCTTGAGAAATCGTAGATAATAATCTGAAGATTATGGTAATTTGCTTCTCTAGCACAAGCTCTTAGAACAAGTGAATCTTTATGATCAGAGACAATAAAGGCATCTAATAACCTTCCAATGGCATTCTCAACGGCAAGAGCCCAGGTATCATCGTTTGCCAAAGACTGCAATATACAAGAAAGTAAAAAACCCTGTCAAGCAAACTTACGACAATGTTAAACAACTTCAGCAACAACAACAACATCAAGCCATTATCCCACTACGTGGGGACAGCTACATAAATTTTTTTTCTCCATTGTGTCCTATTCAGAGTCCAATTATCATTTAAATCTAATAAAAAAAGTCATTTCTAATACTTTCTAACTAAGTCTTTTTAGGTCTACCTCAATCTTTCTTAACATAGGCCAAATCTAATGCAGTCATTCACCTAACTGGGTCATCAAAAAGTAGATGTCTATGTGACCAAACCATCTAAGACGACTCTCTCTAACCTAATCTACCACTGGACCTACTCCAATCTTTTCATGTGTATACTTCCTTCGCATTCTATCTCTAATAAGAGTAAAGCCACTCATCCACTTGAGCATCCTTATCTTTGCAACACTTAATTTAATTTTATGCTTCTCTTTTAATGGTCAACAATCTATGTCATAGCATTGCAGGTGTCAAAACCATCTTATAAAATTTTACCTTAAGTTTTAGGGTACTTTTCTATCAAACAACCATCCCAATGCATTCCTTCACTTCAACCAAAATTATAGCAAAGTGTACTGCAACTACATATTCATAACAAAAGACAAAATAGATTCTGCAATTACCACTATATACCGTTGGCCACATAAATGTACTAAATTTAAGAATTACATTCTATTTGTACAAGAACGAATGCTTTCTTCCAGCCTGAACCACATCAACCAAATTAAACGCCTAGGCTTGGTAAAGGGACAAAAAGGCTCAATCAAATCGGAAACAAAAGTTTTAGTCTGACATAATATTAATATGAAGCACCTAAGATGCTTGGTGAAGCAAGCAACACACTTTTGAATGCATCGGAGGCAGTTATTGAACGATCACTATTTTTATTTAGGGTGCTAAGATTGCTATAGTTAATCATATTCTCATAACGTTCATTGAAAAGTTTATCAAAATATCTCATCCACCAATGCTCAATATCCTCTTTTAAGTAAAACAGATTTTAATCTTCATCGTTAATAAACCCAACTTGAACTAAATTTTAACTTCTCCTAGCTCTTTGTTGGGCAATATATACATCTTTCACCCTCCTTAGAATCTAATTGATTATATAAATCACTAAAAACAGTTTTTCACATCACATATTGCTAAGTTTATATCTTTTTCCAATTTATTGAGCTTTACATCTAAATTAATTTTTATAATAAAGCTTCATATTTTTATCTTCTCTTGCACATTTTGACTCCACCCACTATTTTTATTATTAGGTGCTCTTCCTTTTTATTCTCCAAGCATATACTTTGTAACGTTTTTAATATAATTAGCTACTTTTTCCCGGTTATGAAGGGAGATGGCAACAGTTTTGCAGTTTGGGATGGGTTGGACAGCAGTTTAGTGGTCTGGGAAGGAGTGGATAGCAGCTGGACAGCCTTCAGCAGCCTGAGAACGTTCTAAACATCCTATGGTTGCTGTTGGAGGTAGGCTATGTTGCACCGATACGGATACGGCGACACGATAAGGATACGGGACACGGCAATTCTTAAAAATACAGGATATGGATACGGCGCGGATACAGCATTATAATATATAAATCATACATTAAAAATAACAAATTAATCAAAGCATAATATTTGAAAAGACAAAAAAAAAGCAACAACATTTGTAGCATTGTATCATATAATATCAAAATAAAAGTAAGCATTAAATATTTAAATGTCTAGTACAATAACAAAAACAAAAACATAAATTGTCCAGCAGATGAAGTTTGTAATTAAAAGTAAGAAGGATCGACACAATTAATCCACATGAATTTGAAACATTAAAATTTTTAATAAAAAGTATAGATATGTTGCACCTATGCCGGGGGTCCAAGGGGATGCTTCCCCCTGGCGGGGTTCGACCTGCTTGGTACCATTCGATACCCCTCTGTACCGAGCGGTATCCGAGTGATACCGAGTTCCGGTACCAAGCAGTACTGAGTTCTAGTATCGCTCGGTACCGAGCAGTACCGAGCGGTATCGAGTACCGAGCAGTACTAAGTTCTAGTATCGAGCGGTACCGAACAGTACCGAGCAGTACCGAGCAATACCGAGTACTGAGCAGTACAGCGTACCAAGCGATACGCGTGTCCGATCAAATTTAAATAATATTTTAATTGTACACGGCAAAGCCGTATCCGACACATATCCGTGCCGTATCGGAGGCGTATCCGTATCCGACACGTGTCCGATACAGCATGCCTCATAAAAAGGCGTATCCGTGCAACATAGGAGGTATGCGGGCAGCAGTCTCTACACTTTCTTTGTGAAGACGAAGGAGGAAGAAGGGAGCAGACAACCTACCTGATTGTTTTAGGAGAAGTGTAATTACCACCTGGCTTGGCCGGGAGGAGATAGAACCTACGGGAAGAACACCAATCTTCTTCAATTATCAAAATAGGTAATATTTATAAGACAAATTACCTCTAGAGATCCTTAGGATGGAATAAAACAGAGTAACAGAATTTCAAAAGAAATTACAGAAAATATAACAAATAAAACTGAAAGCAAAAGAAAAAAAAAGTCCTGATTAGCTTAAACCGGCTCAAACCCAACTGCAAACTTGCCCCGGTGTCAATCTCTTTTTCAGACCAATCAAAAACAACAAACAAAGACAAACTGATAGGAAAACATATAACCATGTTGGCAATAAAAAATGGGGAACAAATAGGTTTTCTATGAAAGTGAGATGATGGAAATAAAAAATGTTTCAGTTGTTAACAAGATAAACTTCATTATGCTAAGGAAAGGCCAACAAATGTCATTAAATTAAGATTAATTGTGCCATAGTTATTCCTGCTTTTAATATGTAAAGACAAAATACCAATTTGGGCCACCTTTTACTTCCCACTAATATAGATCTTAAACTGACAGCTGATAAGTGAAACAAGTCAGAGCACATCTAACCAAAATGAAAAAGCAAATATTAAAAACAAAAAATAGCAGAAGAATTGAAATGGAAGGGTGGTATAGAACAAATCACTGCATACCACATGAGCTCCAATTGGACCAATTGGAGGACATTTAAACTTTCTTTGATGCCTCTCAATAGCATGCAAGAGGCTGAGAACTTTATGCCCTCCAAATGCTGTTACCTGGAACAAGTAAAATACCCATACATATAGCAAAGTAAATGGACTTCAAAACGTGCAACAACGTCTGTAGATCATAATTAAATAGATACGTCACCCGATGATCAGAAGTGGAGAAGTGGAAAAATCAAAATTCTAGTGAAGCCTAACCTTGTTGGTTTGCTGTTGCTTAAGAGCTTGCGATTGAGAGCATAGACCATGACATTTTTTTTCATTATCATGAACCTGCACAAGCCAAATCTATCCATAGCATAACATAAACGTAGTTGCAGGAAATCATACTATGCTAGCATCTCAAATTTAAGAAAGCGCAATGATGATTAAATTAGGAGGCACTCTTGAGTAGGATTAATCACTAGCTCAGCCTTTATCCAGTAGTTATAAGATCAACTATGTTGCCCAGCCTGATAAAGACTAATACTTAAAACTACTAACATGATAAAGACTGCTTTAAATTAATAGCACTAATGCTGGGCTTTCAATTTGACTAAACAACCATGTCACCAACAGATAGATGGGAGGCTGATGCGGACATCCAATGGTGAACGCTTATCTGAGGAAGAGATGAAGATCAACGGCCGAGATCATCTCATTTTATCTTAATTTACTAATTGTATTTTTTGTTTTATTTATGCATTTTCCATTTTTTACCCTCTCTTGAGGAAGTTGTCCTTTGTAAGCCCTAGGGGAATGTTTGTCTTTTTGAGTTTCTTTCATTTTGAGGTGTACATATAGAGACCCTTGTTATTATATTGGTATGATGAAGTTTTAATTAAAAAAAAATTGTTGTGCACTTTTGTTACTTTGGAGAACTTTAGTGAGATCTATATGGGAGGGAATCGTAGTATCTACCAGCCGCAAGATGGGTCCAAGCTCGTGGCTTGAAGTCCCTTGGTGAAGGGCAACGTACCACCCGTCAGCCACAAGAAGTCTCTGGGCTCATAGTTTTATCTTTATTTCACTGAACTCCTTTTCTCCTTCTCCCTTGACTATCGGCCATACCCCCTCCATAGCCGTCGGCCAAGCTTCCCTCTTCCCTCACCCCACTCTCTAAACCGAACACCACCACCCCTTCTTTCTTCTCCACCCACCAGCCATAAGTCCCACCACCACCGGCCTCAAGGAACCTTTCTTCCCTACCAAAACCTTCCTTTTACTCCTAGTCGCCACTATCAAACCCTAGTCCTCACTTGACCGTCAGCCATAACGCCTCTCATTGCCTCCAAATCTTCAAATCCCAAATTAATCCCTTTTTATATGTGGTGTATTTCAATTTAGACAAATTTCAAATTGAAATTTCAATCTTAATTGAATTGAGAGTCTTTCATAAATTAGCTATTTGTTAATTTGGAAAGTTATTCAATTTGAATTCAAATAAATTTTGAATTTCAAAAACTTTCCTATTTAATAAGTTCTACTTTAGGAAACCCCTCCAATTACTCTCAATCTGAAATTAATTTCATATTTAATTCTCAATCCTAATTAATGCTAGATCCATATTCATTGAACCTAGAAACCTACTCCTTCCCTCTCACTTTGTCGTCCCCTCTCTCTCCCTTTAATTATTTCCTTATTAAGGAATCCAATTAGGGGAATAATTAACCACTTCTTATCCTTCTCTCCATCTTATTTGAATTTCAAATTCAAATCCTTTAATTAAGGAAAATCTGAAATTGAATTTCAGATTTTTTTATTTTTATTTTCCCCCACCCCCATCATTCTACATTAGAGTCCCTCTCCATTTGTTCTCAAGTTTAATCCCACCTAATCAAAGAGTTTCTATTGTACAACAACAACAACAACAACAAGCCTTTATCCTACTATGTGGGATCGGGTACATAAATCCTTTGTCTCCATTGTGTCTTGTTAAGAGTCAAACTCTCATCTAAATCTAATAATGAAATATCATTTTTAATATTTTCTAACCAAGTTTTTTTAGGTCTACCTCTAACTTTCTTAACATAAGTCAAATCTAATATATCTACTTCCCTAACTGGGTCATCAGAAGGCCACCGTTTTAATCAAAGAGTTTTTATCGTAATTCTAAAATAATAGAGTAATCACAATCAAGCTAATAATTTAATTAGAGTTTATTTCATAACCATACTGTAAAGGATTTATCAGAATCAGGCTAACTCCATCTTGTCAGAGAATATTTGACTTGCCCTTCTAATGTTGAATTTTTATATAACTTGTTTGATAGCATTTGATATTACATCTCCTTTGTAAGCTTGTATTAAATTCGAATTTGATGCCCTCAATTAGCTTTAGTGCGAATGGATGAGTTTTACTTAGAGCACAGAAGCCTTAACATTTTTTTTATATTATTGCAGTTTTCAATTTTTTGTATGTTTTTGTTTTTTGGGTAACTTTTTTATTTTCTTGTAAGGTTTTTTATTTTTATAAAGATCAAAGGTTAGATATAGTTGGGTTGATGAGCTTGGCATTTGGATATGAGGGGAACTCCCCCAATGAGAATCCCTAGAATTAACTAAACTGCGACAGAAAACCTCTATGAATGAGATTTGATGTCAACGTAGCCATTATTGAGGGGGCCTGCTATTTTGATAAGGTTGATATTGTTCCCTCTTATTATAATCGAGGTATATCTTACCCATCAATGGGAAAGGGTTGTAAGCATGCTTTATTTGGCTTAAGCTACTTTGGAATATAATATCATATTTACTTCATAAATTTAGAGGCATTGTTTGTATGTGGAAACATGTGAAATATTTATTTAATCATAAGAATTTGAAATACATCTTCCTAACAAAATAGTTAAACTTAAGGAATAGAAGATAACTTGTATTAATTATAGATTGCGACCAGAATATACATTGTTATAATTAAAAACTATTCTTCTATAGAAATTCAATGACAATCATAAAGAAGTCATTAATAGCAAAAATTAGTCTCGTACCAAGGGAGATCACTATTAGAAAGAAGGTGGTGGAAAGTTGACTTAGGTAGTTTAGGCATGTGAAATGGAGGATAAAAAATCCACATATAAGAAAGGTAGATAACATTAATACGAACAAACAAAATTAGAAAAGAAATGGGAGACCAAAGATAAAATGGCAAAATATTCCGCAAAAAGGTTAATGGGTAGTTTGGTTGGAAGTATTTTAGGGGTAAAATAAACCAAATGCAGGGGTTTTAGTTTTTTAAGTATTTGGCTCGACATAAAAGTAAAGTAAAATCCTAAGTATTTCAAACCCCCTGCTTGAACTTATTTTACGAGTAAAGAAAAATCAAACAAAATCACAAGAGAAAGGATTCAGTGGACGAGCGCAAGAAAGAGAAGGTCGCAACTTTGTTGCGTCCCATTTCCTTCATGATCAAGCCAGCGTGCAAACAGCACCACCGACGCTCGCAAACTCGCAACCAGTTCGTGTCTAGCTCACAATCTCGCGACCCTCTTGACATGGCTCGTGACCATCACTGCACCTTTCTTGCTTATGAACATTACCCAAGACTGGCAAAAGAGCTGCTCATGATCGTCGCACACTGCGTCATTGTCGTGGATCCAAATCTCGTAGTCTTCCATGCCCTAGCTAGCGAACTACTTCAAGTAGTAAATTGGAATAGATTTCTTTTTTGCCTGTAATTGTAAGGACCCCGCTGCTTTCAACCTTACAAATCATATAAACTCAAGAAATCATAAATTATACATCTGTAAATGTGATGAATTTGAATTTAATGTCGATATAGGAAGGGTGATTTTCTTCTATATTTTGCATAAAAATTTATAATTTTTGCAGCTCTGTAAAAAGCATAATGCTGATGAGGATTTGAATGTCAAAATTCTTCAATAGTACAAATGAAATGGGCTGATATTTTTGTGTCTTCTATATTAATTTATCAAAATTTCCTACAGAGGTAGTCTTCTATTTTGATTTTCTAGCACTCAATTGCTACAAGCAAGAACATTTAGCCTCATGCCCATTCTTTAATTCAACTTCTATAATAAAGCTTAGATATTATCATTCTAATCGGTATTTACCAATATAGGAATGTAGGCTAGTTTACATCCGAATTAAACTTTATTTATAAGTTTGAGCTTCAGCTAATAATTGGTCATAAATCTCAATTTATATTTCATTATTTGGATAACAAATTTCTTTGGCAATGTCATCTCTCTAATTTTATTTTTTAACTGCAGGTTTTCCGCCATGAGCTCAAGTGGTTGATAATATATACAAGGAGAACAAATCATTTAGGAAGTTCTAAAGTCCGTTGAGTGTTGAGATATTAGATCTATAATTTCAATATCTTGGGATCATAACTTGTGCCTTTAAACTAAATTATATTGAGCCTTACTGTACTGAAGGAGTTGGTATGTTGTAGCTATTTAGATATTAGGAGAAGGTTATGAATTTGTACTTATTTATGTATCTCCCCATCACATCAATATGATAAAATTCTAATATTAGTTGGTTGTATTGGTTGTTTCTCTTTTTTCCCTCAAGTGTTCCTAACAAAGCCTTATATTTCAAATTGAGTTGTTGCTGATACAACGAGTAGCAATCAGTTATGAGGGTCTCAATTAGATTTTGTGTTTTGAATAGAAAAAGTGTTCAGTCATGAGAATTCGTCTAGGAATGTTTTTTATTATTATATTTTTTTTCCCACAAGCTCATAAAATTATAACTTCTAATATGAACTCAAGGTATTTGATCAATTAGACTTTTTATTTTACTCTGTATATACCCAACCAAATAGCCTCTAAATATTAACGCATTGATTTTACTTTATTCTAAATACATCCAACCAAATAGAAAAAAATAAGCAAGATTGATTTTACTTTATTCTAAATACATCCAACCAAATAGAAAAAAATAATTCCCTTGCTTTCACTTTACAGATAATCAAAAACCTCAAAATATTTACTTTACATCGATTTTACACTATATTTTTTCTTCAACAAACCAAACAGTCTTTAAAATAAAATATTATTAACATCTCATGCTATCATATAGCACTCAACAAAAACAAATGGTGAATAATTCATTAAGACGCCCCTAATTAGTTGGGATAATGGTAATGATACTATAACGATGCCTCACTACGATATTTAGAATGAGTCAAATTGGATGGTATATACTGGGGTGGGTGGGCAGGTTGGTTGGTAGGTGGGTGTACTGCTGGCATTCTGGAATACACATGTTCTAGAAGTGGATATAGTACAAATTCTATATGAATAGTGATTAACAGAAACAAATCAACTCAGATCACATAGCCTGCTGACTAAAAGAATGTCTAATCCAGAATCCGAATCATGGAAATCACATGAAGCAATCTTTAAGCCAGAATTTTCATCCAGAATATGGATTACTTCCATCATTTGATAGATATAAATAAAGCCAAGCAAGAACAAGCACAACCCAATATATATCTATCATAGAATCAAACCTCTTTTACAAGCTCTTTAATAGTTTCTCTGGCAATTAATAATCTTTCTGTTAGTGCCTTCTCTTCTTCCTGCAGTCTAAAACAAAAAATATAAAATAAAGCAAACATCTTAAATAACAACCAAAAAGTAACGTATTCGAGGCACAAAACACATAACAACAAAGCAGCTAAATAGGCAAATAACCTTGAAACATTTCTTTGAACTATATTAATCTCATCCTGTAGTTTCTGCATTTGTTTCTCAAACTCAGCTTCCTCAGCCTACAATTGCACGATGACAAGAATGTATGGTTCAGAAATATCCATGTAAACTAATCATTAACAACAAACTTTTGCCAATGTATTATAATTAGTCAAATACAATAGAGTAAGAAAGAACACATTTAAACTGAGCATCTAATTCCTGCCTGACACATAAACTAAATATGAATAAGGCTTGCATGTCGCACCTCTGGGCATTTGCACACAGGAATAGCAACCATAATCAAAATCCTTGATGGGTCATATGATCTTAAGTAAAACTATTCTATTTAAGCACCATCACAACCACATCATAACCAACCCCATTTCCAGCTCTGCTGGCTGTTCCGGTACTACCACCAAATCCACAGTATACCATGACATACCACAGCGACATACAGACAGATCCAAAACACCAAGAAGAAATCACAAAAAAATAAAGGGATATTTACATACATACCACTTAATACTACTCTATTTACATATTTAACACCTCAAACTTTAATATTACATACATACCACCCATAGTTCATTTTCATATCAAATCTGAGTGATAGAAGCACCAAGGAAGCAACAAGCAAGACATAGATAAGTAGGTGAAAAAGGTAGCCCAAAATGCCTATTAATGTAAGAGAAATTCACTATGAAATTTTAAGAGAAATTATACAGACTCTTCTCTCACACTCTCATCTTGTCTCTCTTCACTTTACACTTCATTCTCAACATAGAATAAACAAGATGCAATTAAATTACACCAAGGGACGCAACCCTTCAAGTTAAGCATGAAACACAAGAAAGAATATTGTCCAGTTTGACTCAAAACACCGCGGCACTCCACTCTTTGTCTCTGAGCCACCATGGAGCATCGCAACCCTTTTCTCTCTCTTTCTCCAACCAGAGACTGCAGCGCCACAGTGCTCAAATATATAGTGCCGCAACACTATATGGTTGTATGGGAATAAAATTTTGGGGGGCGGGGGGGGGGGGGGGGGGGGGGGGGGGGGGGGGGACCCCACAACGAGCTCTACGAATGGAATTGAGAACTAAGACAACAACACAACCTAATTGATTGACACAATCAAATTCTGATAATACTAACAGAATATTATGCATATAGAGCTAAAAAAGAAACTCTTATATGCTTGCAATTAAGAGATCATATATAATCCTAAGAGCAGTAATATAATATATATGATTCCCAAGTCTTCTTTTGATATATGACAAACCACATATAAAGGCGTGATTCAAATAGAATATATATATCATATAACCAGACGTCTTTTGAAAGAAGAGTAATACAACAACAACAACAACATCAAGCCTTTATCCCACTACGTGGGGTCGGCTACATGAATCCTTTTTCTCCATTGTGTCCTATTAAAAGCCAAATTCTCGTTTAAATCTAATAAAGAAAGGTCATTCCTAATATTTTCTAACCAAGTCTTTTTAGGTCTACCCCTACCTTTCTTAACACAAGTCAAATCTAATACCTCTACTCTCCTAACTAGGTCGTCGGAAGGCCGCCTTTTTATGTGACCAAACCATCTAAGGCGACTCTCTCTAATCTTATCTTCTACTGGAGCTACTCCAACCTTTTCACGTATATGCTCATTTCGTATCCTATCTCTAAGGGTAAAGCCACTAATCCATCTAAGCATCCTCATCTCTGCCACACTTAACTTAGTATTATGCTTCTCTTTTAATGGCCAACATTCGACACCATAAAGCATTGCAGGCCTCACTACCATCTTATAGAATTTTCCCTTAAGTTTGAGGGGTACATTTCTATCACATAACAAGCCCGATGCATTCCGCCACTTCAACCATCCAACTTGAATTCTGCTGATAATATCCCCATCTATTTCACCATCACTCTGAACAATAGATCCAAGATACCTAAAACGTGTACTCTTATTAATGACTTGATCGCCCAAAGTCACAATCCCCTCACTAAGACTATTACTGCTAAAATTACACTCCATATATTCCGTTTTAGATCTACTCAAGCGAAAACCTTTAGACTCTAAGGTTGACCTCCATAATTCAAGTTTACCTTCAACTCCCTCTCTAGTCTTATCAACAAGAAGAATATCATCAGCAAAAAGCATACACCAAGGTACATCATCTTGCAAATGTCTAGTGAGAACATCCATGACTAAAGCAAATAGATATGGGCTTAAGGCTGATCCTTGATGTAACCCAACCGAAATAGGGAAATACTTGGTCAAACCACCTTGTGTTTGAACACAAGTAATAGCTCCTGCATACATATCTTTAATGATTTGAATATAAGCATTATTGACTCCTTTCTTATCAAGAACTCTCCATAGCACTTCTCTTGGAACTTTATCATATGCTTTTTCTAAATCAATAAATATCATATGTAGATCCTCCTTATTTCCTCTATATTTTTCCATCAAACCTCTGAATAAATGTATGGCTTCCATAGTCGACCTACCCGGCATAAATCCAAATTGATTTTGAGAAACATTAGTATCACGCCGCAACCTATGCTCTATAACTCGCTCCCATAATTTTAAAGTATGACACATTAACTTAATACCTCTATAATTCGTGCAATCCTGTGCATCGCCTTTATTCTTAAAAATAGGAATTAATACACTCATTCTCCACTCATCTGGCATCTTTTTAGTCTTCAAAATAGTATTAAAAAGTTTAGTAAGCCAAGAAATCCCTTCATCTCCTAAGCATTTCCACACCTCTATTGGAATATCATCGGGTCCAACAGCTTTTCCACCCTTCATTCTATTTAAAGCCTCTCTAACTTCAGTTTTACTAATACGCCGATAAAAACAGAAATCTTTACTTTCATTTAGGGTGCTAAGGTCACTATAGTCAATCTTATTATCACACACTTCATTAAAAAGTTTAGCAAAATATCTCATCCACCTTTGTTGAATATCATCTTCTAAGAAAAGTATTTTTTGATCTTCATCCTTAATACACTTCACTTGAACTAAATCCTTACTACTCCTATCTCTTTGTTTGGCTAACTTATACAAATGGTGTAAATAATATACATGAGGAGTTAGATACTTTGGCATTTAGCAAGATAAATGTTATAAATCTCATGCTTTCTTGAAAGCAGTTGTAATTGATAAATCCATTATTAAGTTGATTTAATATGATTTTCTCAATGAACTTATTTTTATAGACTTGTAAATCTAGAAGTAAAGAATAAAAAAACAAATATAATTTTTGTTTGATTAGTACATAAATAATATGAATAAATAATTTAACAGGAATAACATAATCAATTCATTCAATTAATTTATCAAATTTAGCATATATAACTTGTTTTAGTCATGGATGTTCTCACTAGACATTTGCAAGAGGTTGTACCATGGTGTGTGCTTTTGCTGAAGATATTCTTCTTATTGATAAGACTAGAAAGGGAGTTGAAGGTATACTTGAATTATGGAGGTCAACCTTAGAGTCTAAAGGCTTTTGTTTGAGTAGATCTAAAATTGAAGATATGGAGTGTAATTTTAGGAATAATAGTTCTTGTGGGGGTTTGTGACTTTGGGTGATCAAGTCATTAATAAGAGTACACGTTTTTGATATCTTAGGTCAATTGTTCAGAGTGATGGGTGAAATATATGGGGACATTATTAGTAGAATTCAAGTTGGATGGTTGAAGTGGAGGAATGCATCAGGCTTGTTGTGTGATAGAAAAGCCCCCCCCCTCCCCACCTCCTCCTCAAACTTAAGGAAAAATTCTATACGATGGTGGTCAGTACTGCAATGGTTTATCGTGCAAAAATGTTGGTCATTAAAAGAGAAGCATAATATTAAGTTAAGTGTTGCAGAGATAAGGATGCTCAGGTGGATGAGTGGCTTTACTCTTAGAGGAAAAAAAAATAGACGAGCATATACGTGAAAAGGTTAAGAGTAGCCATGAAATAAATATATAAATCATATTTTGTTCATGAGACTAGAGAAGAGTGATTATAAGTTTAATAAATAATAAATAATTGCTAATAATTCTTTTTTAAATTAAGTTATCATCATATTTCCTGCTCAATTTAAGTTCTGTGCAAAAGATAAAATAATAACTTGTAATCATACAAAACTCGAGAAATTTAAATTACACATCACATTAAGCTTCTACATATATTAACGCACAAAATTTATGATTTTATTACAAACAAATAAATTTTTTTATAGAATTAAAATTACAAATATACTTAAGATAAATTTTAAAAAATTAAAAGCTAAAAATATGCAAAGTTTCAATTAGTTTAAAATGGAATTTTTATGTGGAATTATGTTAGACAGGTCCAGCCGGTCAACCTAGACCGACTATATTGAGGTGGAATAGTTCTATTTTTTTGAGGCAGAACTTCCGCCCGCTCCTTTTTGCAGTGGGGCCTAGGAGGTGATTTCAAACGAGGGATGAGGGGGGGAATTAAGAGGGAAAATTAATATGAAGAGGGCAGCTTCGGAATTGTATTATCTTGGATAAGCTTTAAGTAGTGTTTACCTAGGTTTCAATTTTTTTTATGTATTGTTTACTAACTTCAATTTAGACATAGGTTATTTGAGTTCTAGCCGACGACTAAGGATTTGAGATAGTTGGGTCTTCCTCTCCAATTGAAGATCTAATTGTATCTTGCATTTCTCTTCGCAATTCTTTCAATAAAAATTATTTTTGGGTGTCCTTCCCAATTTTCGTGTTTCATCAACTGATTTTGTGAAAAGTGCAAGTGTTTGCTATTAAATTGGTATCAAAGCAATTTCCTGAACAGAGAAATCTTCCTCGCTAGTTTCTACAGTGTTTCCTCTCCAATCTCGTTGTTTTTTGCGGTTTGGAGGCCAATTTCGCATCAAAGTTTCTTTTTTTTTGCTATTGGAGCCTAAATCCGGATACCTATGACAGGAAGAAAGGTAGAAGTGTTGAAAGGGGAGATCAGACAATTAAAATATAAAATTCCATATCTCCAAACTCAAATTTCAGATGTCAAAAGTCAAATTTCATCCATTGACGAGAAGATGGATGGGAATTTTCTATCCTGGAGTTGTTATTGAAGAAGTTGCTCGAGGGCCAACTCAAAATAGTGTTGTCAGAGGTGAGGTCAGCCTCCGACAACCAAGGAATTGGGGACAACCCTAATCCGATAAGGCGAAGGAAAGATCAAGAGGTGGAGATTATGGAGAGAGAAGACATAATGCCTCCCCTAGAGCCTATTCCTAGGGAGAAGCCGGGTAGAAGGTATGTGGAGAGGCATGAGGAGGTCGGGCATGATCGAAGGGCTATTGAGTTTGAGAGGAGAGGGGAGGAATTTGAAAGGAGAAGAGCTAATTAGGACCAAAGGGTTGCTGAATTTGAAAGGAGAATGGTTGATTATGATCGAAGAGGTGCTAAATTTGAAACACGAATGGCTGAATTTGAAAGGAGAGGGGTTGATTATGATCTAAGGGATGTTGAATTTGAAAGGAGATGTTGGGAATTTGATGAAAGGTTTGGATACGAGCGTAGAAGGAATGATTGGGGTATTGGGTAGGAACCAACCCTTAGGGAATGGAAAATTATGGAGGAAACAGTGGGAATTGAGGAAATATGAGGTGAGGTAGCTGAAGATGCCTATTTTTTAGGGAGATGATGCCCATGAGCGGATCTACAAGGTGGAAATATACTTTACAATTAATAGGTTGACAGAGGAGAAGAAATTGACGGTAGTCGGGATGTTCTTGGAGAGAAAAGCGTTGACATGGTATCAGTGGAGGGAAACGATGCAACCCATATGGTTCTCGAGGAAGTTTAAAGACTGCTTGTTGGAGCATTTCCGAACTAGTAGGGGAGGGAACTTTTATGAGCAATTCTTTGCCCTAACGCAGGAGGGGCAGTGGTGGAATATCGTGAGAAGTTTGAGCACCTGGCCAGCAAACTAGATCGGCTTCCAAAGACTGTACTGAAGGGGAACTTTATGAAAGGGCTCAAACAAGATATTTGGGTGGCAATTAGAGTGATGAGGCCTCGTGATTTAAGAGAGGTTATGGAGCTAACCCAGTTAGTGGAAGATTATAGGCACCTGAAGAGAGGGACTGGAGGAAACAACTTAGGAGGTTTGTGCAGGATGACAACCACCTTTTAGGCATCCAAGGAGCCGGCACCAAGTACTATTATGGAGACCTTGAAGGAAAAAATTGAAGGAGGGAGACGTGGGAAAAATTTCAAGAAGCTCTCAGAAATAGATTTATAGAAGAACAAAGCGAATGGGCTTTGTTTCAGATATCATAAGAGGTATACACTGGGAAACCAATGCAACGACAATTCTCTTCAAATTCTCACCATTTGTGATGACAACGAAATTGAGGAAGGAGCCATCTTTCCACCTTGTGGACAAGGTAAGTCTTTGGGAAGGGGGGTATTGTTCGACCAATCCAGCCGGTCAACCTGAATCGGCTCTATTAAGGAGGAATAGTTTCGACTGTTTTAAGCGGAACAGGCGCCCGCCCACTTTTTTGCAGCGGGGCCCAGGAGGCATTTTCAAAATGGGGATGAGGGGGAAATTATGTGGGAAAATTAATATGAAGGGGGCTATTTGGGAATTGTATTATCTTGGGTATACTTTAAGTAGTGTTTACCTAGGGCTCAGCTTTTTTATGTCTTGTCTGCTGAATTCAATTTAGTCTTAAGCTATTTGAGCTTTAGCTAGCGGTTAGGGATTCAGGAGAGCCGGATCTTTCTCTCCAATTGAAGATCTAATTATATCTTGTATTTCTCTTCGTAGTTCTTTTAATAAAAATTATTTTTGGACATCCTTCAAAATTTTCGTGTTTTATCCGTTGATTTTGTGAAAAGTGCAAGTGTTTCCTATCAAATTAGTGCATAAATTTTAAGCTTAATTTTTCATTATTTATGAATATAAATTAATATGCATAATTAAAATAGTGCTAATAACTTAAAGTTGGGAACTTAAGGTTGGAATTTTATACTTAATTTCTCAACTTGATTTATGTGACAATTTTAATTTTTATACTTTTACAAATTTAGATAGAATTTAGGAACATATCAAAAATTGTTTTTTCCGCAAATTATTCATCATTTTAAAATCTAAAAATTTCAAATATTTAAATTTATTATTAATGTGGATATTTTATGATTCTATTGTAAAATTAAATAAGGTTTTTATGGAATTGCCATGCAAACCCTCTCCAAAGCAAGTGTCTCAGACATGCAAGTCTTCATGCAAAGCTCATTACATCAAGAAAGCAAAATTATGTACACTTGTTTCTTCATTCTTCGAACCATGCATTCTTCATGCATAATCCCACTCCTGTCTCAATTAAGACAAAAAAAACATTGCTCCAAAGCAAGATTAGTAGTGAGGTAAGGGAGAAAAGTTAATTTCAGGTTAAAGTTTGGTTGTGGTGGAAGAGGAAGAAAGAAGTTTTAGAGAGAGAATTTTGAGAAAAATCCAGAAAAACCTTAAAAAATTTTAAAATACAAGGTTTCATAAACTAGCTTTCCTTTGTGAATTTCCTCTATAATCATCTAAATATGTAGGATTATAGGAAAGACATTTGTTAAGATTATCGAATTCTATTTACATTATGTTAATCCAAATTACATAGCATGATTCTAAATTTATTTACTCATAATATGCATCTTGATGTACATATGCCCCTTCTATAAACTTAGTTATTAGTGGATAAGTTGGTGTTTATCATGAAATTATTTATTGGCACTCCTAAAAAATATAATTATCATTGAATTTTTAGTTTCGTACTCTTTAAAAAAAAATTCTATAAGTCTTCGTGATAATATTATTTAATGATATTAAACAAGTTTTAGGGGTTGTCTGTTTGGATGTATTACAAGTGAACAGAAAAATAAAGAGTTCTAAGATTTTAGGTATTTGGCTGAAAAAAAACAACTAAAAGTTTATCGGGAATTTGGAATTCCCTTAGCCTGTTTTTGGCGTATTTCAAATTTTCTAGGTTCTTAGTAATATTTTTTGTAAGCTTTAAATCAATGCAATGATCACCCAACCTTTTATCAACAAAAAATATTAAGAAACCAAAAGAACGTTTAAACTATGTTATGCATAACATTGTTTATAAGCAAGTTGCCAAACAAATGGATTTGGATCAGTTATTTCCTAAGCAACAACATGACAACACACTGAAGGCATGGCTCAAAAAAGTTTGAATGTCAATGGCTTAAATTCAGCTCCCCTTAAGAAAACTTCTAGCGAAGCAGTATGATAATTCGAATAATTCATCATCCGTCATAGTCAGCAAAATTAATGTTCATCACATTGAAAAAGTAATGTCACAACCAAAGCATGCCAAGGAAACTACGCTTAACAAAGATTAAACTAACTATCCACACTCAATGAAGAGATAAAAGAAACAGTATAAGAAAATTACTCAATATCTAGCAATTCGTTTTAAATATTTAGCGCAATGCCAAGACTCTGAACCTAAACATCAATATAAGAACATATGAAAATTTTGGTGCCTTAATATGACATTCATGCTAAGTGCATCTAGTTTATACATTTGAAATAACTATTATGATATTTCTTTCTAATACACAAGAAACTGGCAAGACAACAAGCAGACCAACGCAAAAATCAACTAATAAAAAGGAGATCTATGTACAAATTTCCAAGTAGTAAAGAATGCAAATAGCTTTGAAACGAACTCAATTTTTTCACACAAATGGATTAAAATTTGAGACACCTGTGTAACTTTCATATGTTGCTCCTGAGTATCATGAAGTTGCTGCTCCAGCAATCTTACACGTTTCCTCATTTCAGATATCAAAGAATCACCTCGAGAATACTCTGCTTCAAGCTCAGCTCTCTCCTTCTTAGCCTACATAAGGAAAGAACCTGGATGAATAAAAATTCATAGTTCAAAAAATTGCCATTTATATTTTACTAATTATAATATTTGAAGAAGTAAAAACAAACCAGGTTTCATCTGTTACAGCAAAAGTTCAATGTGCTTCAAAACATAGCTCTTAAAAGATCATTGAATTTAGGGCATGAAGATAAATATGCAGGAATCCGCTTACAATTAACAACTATTATCTCTAGAACATCTCTGTGAAGCATCAAAAAGTTATAATTGGGCCAAAGGCACTACAAAACTATCACAAGATGAAACATGCTTTTGATATGATTCTATGTCACCAATCAATAGATCAACATGCTTATTCTTCTATTAAGTACTTCGCTTGCATCATCTGTCAAAGCATTATGTGGGCTATGAAAGATACCATACCCCATACTCATGTGAATAGGCAAGAAGTACTTATGGAGGTAGATTACATAGTAATTAAACAATGCATAGAGATTCCACACTCGTGTGACTTTGTTATTTTGATTTGAAGGTTCCTCACAGGAAAACACTTATGTGGTCAATTATCTCCCTCGTTAAGAAATGAAATTTAGATTAAGGTTAGTCACAAGTTTCATGTTAAATTTTTTGCAACAATGGCTTTTGCTCGACTCAACCTGCTGTATTAATTGAATTCAAGATTATTACTCCTTATAGTTCAACTGAGATTTTTTTATATGTTTAAGAAGTAGGGAATGAAAGCTTAATCAAGAGTAGATCCAATTTTTTATTAAGTGGAGGCAGCAGACCCAACCTAATCAGAGTACTCCATCAACTTCTTCATTCAAGGTGACGTCAAAGACATGAACAGTCAATTTTAGTCCAACTCAAGCATTTGCAAGATTTTGTGCCTCCTATCTAATGCATCAAGTGAAACTAAACGCTTAAATCCATGCTATTGGGAATAAATTAAGCTTTGATCATAACTGTAATATAATGGCAGCATTGCAAATAGTTAATCAAGACAGACAAAGAGCACGTGCCACATCATAACAGACAGATATTTTAAAATACATTTTGCTTGATTGCGTTAATATGGCTGTTTTGTAAACTAAAGTCAGTTTTGAATTAGGCATCTTCAACTAAAAGCAGAGGACTTTTACTTTAAGCACAAAGCAACAATTTTATGTTTTTATCTATGATGCACGGACACGGACACGGCGACACGGACACGACACGGACACGGGACACGGTTTTTTTTTTTGAAAATATAGGGCACGGGTACGGCGCGGACACGACAATACATTTTTTTATATAGTGTATATATATTAATGTAATATCATATTAAAAATGACAAACAATAATAAATGAATGACATAATAACTTTTCTAGCTTTTAATATAAAATATTTAGTACAAAATGTCTAGTACAACCACAAAAATATAAATAAATAATCACTTACTACAACATAGAGCATTCAAGCTTCAACTACTAGGATTAGCTTTAGAGGTTTGTTTTTGGCATTTAATAATATCATCATTGAATATCACTGCTTTCAACTCTGGTTCAAAAAGAAAAAGATTTGTAATTATGCAAAAAGAGAGGAGATGAAAATACCTTCACTTCCAAAGAGAAATAAAAATGAGAATATTCGATGAAGGGTATTAAATGCAGACGTTGATTTGGTGTTGTGGATAAAAAATAAGAAATTTAGTTTAAATCTCGCCAAAATAAGAAATTCTATTTTAAAAAAATTATAAAATATTTAAGATACGCGTACGTGTCGGACACGCGTGTCCAATTTGTTTTTAATTTTTTTTAATCGTATACGTTTTCAGCGTGTCCGACACGTGTCGGAGGAGTGTCGGATGAATGTCGTGTCGGACACGGTGTCGGACACTGCACGCCTCTTTGAGGAGAAGTGTCGGTGCATCATAGGTTTTTATATAATTTATGTGCTTTATTATAAATTTAATAATTTTGTTAATATTTTTACATTTTGTTGGGAGCAAAGGCTAATAAAGGTTAGAAATTAGGCTTCTTCCGGATTAGTCATTTTTTGGTTGGGACACCTTCGTGGCGACAGTATTTATGTATCGGATCCGAACATCTAAAGATAAGCTATCTTTAGTTGGCAGGAGGATGAGTAGGTATGGCAAATATTCCTTCTAATTGGATTCATATTATCAATGTGTCCATCATCGGGGAAAAGACAAATATTCATATTCAGGGCAATTAGATTGTCTAATCATCAGCTCCTTAAACGTTCAAGATAATTCCTCGATCTAAACTATAGGAGCTTCATCTTTTTTTCAAAGGGACTTCAATTTAACAATTTGACTGATATATTATTAAATGAGTGCCTAATACTTAGACCATCTTTTGGGTTGTTGAGTGAGGAGAATATATGAGACTCAATCAAGTTTGGGCGTATTGCATTCAACCATTGAACCATATGGTCAAGCATATAGTCCTGGTATCACTCCACAATAATTAGTTGAAGCTTTGCAAATTTAAAATTTCCTTTCCAATTTATTGAAGGTAACAAGCTGATGAAGTTAGAGCTTAATAGACCCTGGTCCCAAAAGTCCTTAAATATATGATTATTTAGTAATGGCTTTGGCTATTTTAGCAAAGACTGGTATTTGTAGAATTGTAAGCAGTTATAGGTGCAAAATTTTATAGTTGATGAATTGGTATTCCTTTTGATTATGATGATGCATATTTTGCACCTATAATTGAAAAGGGGTGATGTATAAATTATATTAAACTTATTGGTTTAATGGAATTAGAGGTATATTTTAGTTACCATTAAACATTTGCTAGGATAAGATCCCACTTAGGATTTGGGATTGACTTGATGGAGGTAAGATTTTGGTGGCTTGTTAAAGATTTAATATTAACTTACTTAAGGGGTGGTTTACAGGAAGACAGCAAGGATAAAACCATAATTAAATTATAGTCACAATGCAAACAAGGATTGGCATGCAATTTGAGGCAAGGGCATCGATATTATCTTAAGATTGTGTTTTCAATTTAGGTCAAATGGGATTTAGTAGAGTCAACGAGAGGTATTCCATGAAACTAATTGCATCATCTGACCAATCACGACTAATTGAATCGATCTATATCCTTAATGATCTAATTAGTTCAACTAAACAAGAATCAATAAAATTATTTAGGTTGTTAATAGTTTAGACTTTAATCTTGTCAACCTTGTACATAGAGAGCTATAGAATTTGAACAAAAAAACATGCATACTTTATAATGATTTCATTCACTTATAATATTTTGAGCCCATTTTAAGGGGGCGCTTGGGCATATAAATATTTTTTCCTAAGCAGGAAAAATAAAAAAGTGCATTTACCTGTGCTAATAGTGGGCTTGGGGTGAACAAAATTACTTCATAAATTTCTATAATTTTCTAAATTGGAAATGGTGCTAAGGGCCATTTGGTCATTTTGGCATTAAAGTTATTCAATTCAGGCTAATTGGAGTCCTAATGTCTTGGTATTTGATAAGTAAACCCTTCCAATAAAATTTCATATTTTAGAATATTTATCGAATATTTTGTGAACAATTTTGCTTAAAATATATTTTGGTAATTTTAATAAATAAAAAAAAAAAAACATTTTCAAAAAGATAGGGTTGAAATTCTTCCTACAACCAATAAGCGAAAAATCTAGTCAAATTTCACGAATTTTTGGAGGCCCTTGAAATAGCAAGTGAATTTTCAAGGGACATTTTCTTCATTTTAGAAAGGGAAGTCATGTAATGTTGCAAGCGGCAGTAATTTAACAGTGCATAGGGCCTTCATGAGTCATTTGGAGTGGAATTTGACTTTATAAATCAATTTTGTGATATTTAACCATCACTTTGACTCATTTGACAATCAAATCAACATTAAGCAAGTGGAATGGATTAAAGGTCACCAGCCAAGTGGTCCCAAAGTCAGGAAATGAAAACAAGGGATGTAAAGGTCAGGGTTTAGGACCTAGCAAAGCTGTGAAAAGCTTGCCGAAAGCTAAGTTGCATGTAGTATGGCTGTTATGCAGTTAATTATGGAGTAATAACGACATTAAATGTAAGAAATGACCAAGGTTTACACAATTGTGTGGGTGGGTATTGAGGCGTTCTCTGTCTGTGAGGCGAGGCGTAAGCCTCAAAATACAAAAATTGTGTAAAGTCTTGAAGAATAAAAGTGTTTTTTTTTTATAATAGCAAAAAATATATATTAAAGGATAACCTAAGAAATAAATTGGCATACATATAAAACAAAAAAACACAAAAACGTAAAGTGACAAGTGAAAATTATGTGAATAATAATTGAAATTCAATCCAAACAACACTATAGCAAAACAACATAAAATTATGATGATAATCTGTTGCATGTAAATGACGATGAAGCCTTAGCTCCCACCGTTCATCAATAGTATCTCAATTTTCTCTATAGCTACACTCGTCACCTCCTAAGTTGTGGGCAATCAACTCATGTGCTTCATCCATAACATTGCATATGAAACTCATCACAGACTTTTTTCTCAGCATCTAACATCCTCAGGACCTCAAGCTGATCCAAATTAACTGGGAATAAGCTAGAATATCTAGGTTGGCTAAAATTAAATGGCGACACAAGGGTTGATTGAGGCTAGGGCTGACCAAGAAGATCAGGCCAAACAAGGCTGATGAGAATCAGCTGGGGTTAATTTGTAGAATTTTTTGGGTTGCTGAAGTTGTGAATCAACATATCACTCATTTTAAAAATCTTGTCATGTTATTGCCAGCCAACCACTCATAAGGCCAAATAGATGGAAACCCCCATTAAGGATACAGGTAAGTTCAGGCTCATCGCTATCACAGTCGCATCACCTTTAGATGTGATAAAAGCAAAAGGGAAATAAAACAAGGGGCACTAACAACAATGACAATTTAAAGGCAAGTAGAAAGCAAGTTAAACACAAGCTGAATCAAAACAAAAAATAGGCTCAATATTTTTACATTCAACAGCTTAGCTATTCATTGAGATCATAAATAGACCGTGCATTCATTACGACTAGTTAAAGTTAGATTTGTGCTTCATTGAAAGTGCATATCACCTGCAACAAACAGACAACAAGTGCTCGTAACAAGAATAATCATCTATGAATTTCATTGGGACAAGGAATAAATGGGTTGAAAGTGAGCAAAATACCAATAAAAGATTGTTCTGCAATCCTTCCTTCATTCTTCTAACATCAGAGGTCTTCTCCATTAAAGATTTGATTTGGGCCTTTTTATCATCAAGTAATGTCTTCAGTTCATTCAACCTATTCTGAGTATTAAGAAAAAAAAAAGAAATATCTATGTATTCAAATAAAAACTTCACAATCTATATGGAGCTTAGAGCTAATAAGAAATAAAAAAATGTCATATTTTATACAACACACTTCCGTTTTATGAATCTTATACTTCATTTAGGACGACTTTCTTACTACCTTTTAAAGCAGCTTTTTAGCATAAAAATTTTTTGAACAAAAAATTTTTGTACTAGAAAGTTGCTTCCATCTCAAACAAAGCCTTAATGTTTGGCAATCAATAAGACAATGAAGTTCACAATAGCAGGATGTCAAAATTGATGAAGTAGGACTTGTAGAGATTTTTTTTTTCAGTTTTTTTTTTTTTTTTGAAGTAGGACTTGTAGAGATGGAAGTGCTAGATGATTATGATAGGGAAAGTTCAG
The DNA here is from genome assembly GCA_019514585.1 of Dendrobium officinale. Lineage (NCBI taxonomy): Eukaryota > Viridiplantae > Streptophyta > Magnoliopsida > Asparagales > Orchidaceae > Dendrobium > Dendrobium officinale. The sequence goes on from CM033683.1 coordinate 89,954,202, forward strand.
GAACAAAGCTAATAAGAACGATGTACCCCATTCAAAGTTCAGGATGCCAAAAAAAAAAAAATCATATTTAAAGAAACACCAATAAGTCAATGAATTAGAATTGATCCTGGGTCCAGTGCTAAGCTAGCATAGTTAGTAAGTAGCAATCCAAAATAACTTGTAGCTAAGAAAGCACACCACATGTAGATCTTAAGAAAAATGTAAAGAGAAACAAAACATGTTACTTAAGACTTTAGCTGTAGTATGAATTTCGTTATTGTAAGGCAAAACGAAAAACTAAACTGAAATTAAAGGTGAAAAATTCAAGTGCAGATCTGACATAAAGCAACATAATAGAATAGAGCTGTAAAAAAATTATTCTAAACAATACGATTCTACGAAAAATTATCATTTCAGCAAAGGGGAAATTTTAAGATTCTTACAGCAAGGATATATCAGCATGAATTAAAAAAGATGCCTGTGACAACAACTTGCACATTTTAGAATTTTCTGATACGCCTTGGTTTCACAAAATTAGAGTTTGCCCTAATTTCCCTTCAAGGTTGGAATTTCTCCACCAAATCAAAATCAACACAAAACAAGAAAGATGAGAGGAAGAACAAAAGAGCTTTGCATTAATCTTCAAGACAAAACAAAAGACAAAGCTAGTCCACTTCGAGAAGGACCAAATCTCCCACAAGAAACCCTAGAGAAAACAAGAAGGAAAAGAGAAAGAACTTTCTTCACATGATGCCCCCAAAATAAACCCTAATGGCTCCTTTCATACAATCTCACAACTTCCCCCTCATCCCTAAATTACCCCCCATCATCCACCCTCCATTTTCCCCCCAAAACTTGGCCTCCCAACTTGATGCCCAAGGATTTAAGTAAGTGGGCCCACAGGGCCCACCTTGACCCTCTCCCTTTTCTCCCCAGATTCGCCCCCCCCCCCCTTTGGCTCGCCCGGGCCGAAGGCCCCGCCTTCCGCCTCCTGTAGACCCGTAAGGGTCTCAGATGGACCGGCTCAGCCGGTCCATCAATACCGCCCTCTAGAAGATCAACCTTGTCCTCAAGGTTGAAGTCTGGAAATTGCTCTTGCATAGCCTCATATATCTCCCACGTAGCCTCATGCGTCGGAAGGTCCTTCCACTCAATGAGTACCTCCCTCTTGCCTTGATCATTCTTCCTTACTTCTTTCACCTATAGTGGTTTTAATAAGAATTGCATATCTCCTGTGAGGCCTCGTGGTATGGTAGGAGTGGCCATGATGTTCTCCCCTATGCTCCTCTTCAATAGTGACACATGGAAAACCGGGTGGATGGAGGATTGAGGTGGTAACTTGAGGCGGTAGGCCACCATCCCTACTTTCCTCTCGATCTCAAAAGGCCCGTAGTATCGTGGGGAGAGCTTCTCACTTCTTCTGTTAGCCACAGTCTTCTGTCGGTAAGGCCGCAGCTTTAGGTACACCATTTCTCCCACCTCAAATGTCACATCCTTGCGATGCGAATCTGCCCTGGTCTTCATGATCTGCTGGGCTCGCAATAGGTGCTCCCTCAATTCTTCCAACACTCTATCCCTCTCCTCTAAGTATTGATCCACTAGATAGACAGGAGTCGTCCCCTTCTGATAATTCACCAAGGGTGGTGGATCCCTCCCATAAAGGATCTTGAAAGGTGTAAACTGAGATGCGGTATGGTAACAAGTATTGTACCAATATTCTGCCCATGGCAGCCATTTGACCCATTGCTTAGGCCTCTCTCCAGCGAAGCATCTCAAATAAGTCTCCACACTCCGGTTCACCACCTCGGACTGTCCGTCTGTCTGTGGGTGGTATGCTGTACTCCGCTTCAAGAATGTGCCCTGCATCTTGAAAAGCTCCTTCCAAAATGAACTCAAGAAAACCTTGTCTCTATCTGAGACAATAGAAGTGGGGACCCCATGCAATCGAACCACCTCTCTGATGAAAGTAGATGCAACAGTAGGAGCTGAAAAAGGATGCCGTAGTGGAATAAAATGGCTGTGTACTTGCTCAGACGATCCACTACCACCATGATGACTGTATATCCCTCCGACTTGGGTAACCCCTCAATGAAATCCATGGTGACTTCCTCCCAAATCTTGTTTGGAAGCACCAAGGGCTGCAGCAATCCACTAGGGGCACAAGCTTGATACTTGTTCCGTTGACAAATATCACATTTGCTCACCATATCTTCGACATCTCCTCTTAACCCCTTCCAAAAGAATTCGGCTTTCACCCGCCGATAGGTCTTCTCCACCCCTGAATGTCCACCAATACGGCTATCGTGGTACTCCCGTAGAAGAATGGGGACAAATGCTGAGTCGCGGTGTAGTACTAACCTCCCCCTGTATAATAAAAGAGAGTTCTCTAGGTGATACCCTTTGAACCCTCCTTCTCCCTTCTGGATAGCCGCTCGGATTCTCTCTAACTCCTCCGTATGTTGATTTTCCTTCACCAATTCACCCCAATCAACCAATTGGGGAACAGATAGTGCCATCAGCTGTGAGCACTCCACACAGGATAGAGCATCTGCCACCTTGTTTTGAGCCCCGGGCTTATATTGGATCTCAAACTCATACCCCAATAGTTTTGCCAGCCACCTCTGATGTTCCTCTGCCACCAACCTTTGCTCTAGTAAGTACTTGAGGCTCCTCTGATCAGTACGAACTATAAATCGTTGCCCCAATAGATAAGGACGCCATTTTTGAATGGCCAACACAATGGCCATCAGTTCCCGCTCATAAACTGACTTCAACCTCGCCCTCGGTGATAGGATTCTGCTGAAGAAAGCAATCGGCTTGTGATTCTGCATGAGTACTGCTCCCAAGCCCACTCCCAAAGCGTCAGTCTCAACCACAAATGGATGGGTGAAATCTGGAAGAGCCAAAACTGGGGCACTAGTCATGGCTTCCTTCAGAGTCTTCATGGCTTCCTCTGCCTTCTCTCCCCACTGAAAGTTGTCCTTCTTCAGCTGATCAGTCAAAGGGCCTGCTATGGAACCATAGCCCTTAATAAATCTCCTGTAGTAGCCAGTAAGTCCCAAAAATCCCCTTAGGCCTTTAAGGGATTTTGGTGTAGGCCACTTCATCATGGCCTCTATCTTAGTGGGGTCAGCCGCCACCCCACTTTTTGAAATGATGTGCCCCAGATACTCCACCTCCTTCTGCGCAAAAGAACACTTCTTCTGGTTGGCATATAACTGATGCTCCAATAAGGTAGTGAGTACCACCCCTAGATGGGTGACATGATCCTGCAGAGATTTGCTATACACCAATATATCATCAAAAAAAACTAGAACAAACCTCCTCAAGTAGGGCTGGAAGACCTGATTCATCAAGGCTTGGAAGGTGGAGGGAGCGTTAGTGAGCCCGAATGGCATCACTAGAAACTCATAATGACCCTCATGTGTTCGAAACGCTGTCTTCTGAATGTCTTCAGTCTTCATCCTAATCTGGTGATAACCAGATTTCAGGTCCACCTTGGAGAAGATGGTGGCTCCCCCAAGCTCATCCAAAAGCTCATCTACCACCGGAATAGGGAATTTGTCCAACACAGTCTCTTTATTGAGGGCCCGATAGTCCCCACAGAATCGCCAACTTCCGTCTTTCTTTTTTACCAAGAGTACAGGGCTGGAAAATGGGCTCACACTGGGCTGGATCACCTGAGCCTCCATCATCTCTGCTACTAACCTCTCAATCTCTTCTTTCTGAGCATGAGGATATCTGTAGGGTCGCACGCTGATGGGTGCTACCCCGGTCTTCAACACAATAGCATGCTCCCTGGATCTAATAGGGGGTAGCCCCTGGGGCATCTGAAACACTTTGGAGTGCTGTTGTAGAAGATCCTGGACCACCTCAGGTATGTCTTCTGGCTCCTTTTCTACCTCTATGCCCACCTGCTGTAGCTCTATCAAATAGCCCTCTCCATCATCCCTCAAAGTCTTGAAGATGGACTTCAAGGCCACTCTGGATCTGCACAAACTGGGGTCTCCCTGTAGCGTCACTCTCCTGCTCCCCTTCCCATACTCCATGTACAATTTCTTCCAATTCACCTTCATCTCCCCCAAGGACTGGAGCCACTGCATCCCAAGTATCACGTCAGTGCTTCCCAACTCCAGTGGTAGGAAGTCTTGAACTATCTCCTCTCCTTGCAATGTTAGAGTCACTCCCTTGCACTGCCCGTTACAGTTCTCCTTCTTCCCCGTGCCCAAAATGACACCTACACCTCTCCCTTGTGTCACTGGTAGCCCCACCTTCTCCACTAATCTGCAAGCAATGAAGTTGTGGGTGGCCCCACTATCAATCAGAACCATCACCTTGTATCAACCTCCCCTTCTAGCTTCTGCAACCTCCCCTTCTAGCTTCATGGTGGAATGCGATGTCAGTCCCGCTACGGAGTTGAGTGAGACCTCCACCATAGCCAAGTGAGGGTGCTCTTCCTCACTTCCACCCTCCTCAGTTGCTCCTGTATCCTCTTCTTCCCCCTCTGAATCCTCCACTAGGATCACATGTAGTGTCTTCTCCTTACACCTATGCCCTGGTGTAAACTTTTCATCACAGCGGTAGCAAAGGCCCTTGGCCCTTTTTTCCTTCAGCTCTGAGTCAGTCAACCTCTTGAACCCCCCTTGATTCACTGTTGTAGTGGTTCTTGCCGTGGTTACCTCCCTAGGAGGGAGGATGGTAACCGCCTTTGTAACTCCACCCATGGGTGGTGGTCGGAAAGTGGGGTAAGACACCCCTGATCTCCTCGGTGGCTCCACCTTCAGCTTGTCCTCCACCAACTGTGCAGTCTCCATGATTCTTACTAACCCCTGTGGAGCCACTACTCTGATGGCTGCTCTGATGTGAGGCTTCAACCCCTTCATGAAACTCCCCTCTAGAAGGTCATCCGGAATCCCTCTTAGTCTGCCTGATAGTAGCTCAAAGTGCTCTCTATACTCTGCCACCGTGCCCTCCTGCACTAGAGCCAACAACTGCTCATAGTGGGTGCCCTCACTTGACACCCTGAATCTATGAAGTAGTAGGTCTTTGAACTCCTCCCAACTCCTAATATGTTGTCTCCCTTCAAGCCACTGAAACCAGGCCAGAGCCTTCCCCTCCAAGCATACCGGTACCGCCAACAACTTCTCCTCTTCTGTGACACCGTTCACCGCAAAATAGCGCTCCACTCTGTAGATCCATCCATACGCATCCTCCCCTTCAAAAATAGGGATCTTCAATTTCCTCATGCGGTTGTCAGCTCGGTGGAAGGTTCTTCCATCTCCCCATGTCCCCTGAGTAAATCACTCACCTTGTGGTCTTCCCCTTCTCTCCACCGGGTAAGGATTTTGAAGTCCCCTCCCTAGTGGTTCTCTTGGCTCTCCATAGCCCATGCCGTAGTCCTCCCTTCTTCCTCTCTGCTCCCACGTGGCACGATTTCCTTCCGGAAACCCCCCCGTTTGATTCGGCCATCCTTCACGTGTGCTGTGGGGGCCTACCGAGCCCATGTATGGCCGGCCTCCCTGACCACCTGTCATCCCCCAAGGGCCACCTATTCCAGACCCTTCTCCTCCTTCCCTTTGCCATTGGCCTTGCATGCCATCTTCACTTTGATTTACTCCTTCTTCCCTAATTGGACAATTAGGGTTAGGGTTTTGATTCGTCACCGGAGATTTCCCCTTTTCCTTAGGGTTTGGTGGAGCAACTTGAGCTTCTAACAATTTTCGGATCATCTCTTCCATTCCCCCAAATCTCTCTTCAAGGGATGAAAATTTGCCTTCCATCGACGAGAGTTTCTCCCCCACCTCTTCTTTCAATTGGCCCATCTCCCCCTCCAAAACTTCCACTTTCTTTGACGCCATGCCGTCTAGGATCAAGAGCTCTGATACCAAATTGATACGCCTTGGTTTCACAAAATTAGAGTTTGCCCTAATTTCCCTTCAAGGTTGGAATTTCTCCACCAAATCAAAATCAACACAAAACAAGAAAGATGAGAGGAAGAACAAAAGAGCTTTGTATTAATCTTCAAGACAAAACAAAAGACAAAGCTAGTCCACTTCGAGAAGGACCAAATCTCCCACAAGAAACCCTAGAGAAAACAAGAAGGAAAAGAGAAAGAACTTTCTTCACATGATGCCCCCAAAATAAACCCTAATGGCTCCTTTCATACAATCTCACAACTTCCCCCTCATCCCTAAATTACCCCCCATAATCCACCCTCCATTTTCCCCCCAAAACTTGGCCTCCCAACTTGATGCCCAAGGATTTAAGTGGGCCCAAAGGGCCCACCTTGACCCTCTCCCTTTTCTCCCCAGATTCGGCCCCCCCCCCCCCCCACCCCCCCCCCCTTTGGCTCGCTGATGTAGACAAAGGGGGGGTCAACACAAGTTGAGTTTTTCTTTTAATTTCTTGCCTTGTGTCTTTTCATCTTCCCCCTCTCTTTTGGGTTGTTTTCTAGTTCTATGAAGCATTGGCTGATTTCGGGTTTGAGCTTAAGTAGTTGAAACATTAGTTGTGCAAGCTCATTAATATCTAGTAGAAGTGTAGCTCATTATGAGCTGATGTTTAGTTATAAAATTAATGTTTGGGAGCTAGATTAGATGAGTAGAACTTGTTCTTTCATATTCCTCTTGAATTAAAGCTGCTGCAGTTTTTTTTCTTCTCTGGTTTTCTCTCCCACGGGCTGCTGCAGAGTGTCTCTTGGGTTGCTTTTGCACGGCTGGCTCAGGATTTATTTCCTGTGGTCCCTCCTTTTCCCAATTGCTGCTGGTTCAGTGAATCTGCCCTCTTTGCTGCCGTAACTTCTTCTCCCTTTTCCCGTGAAAAGACTCCTGGTTTCCTGTGCTGAAACCGTGGCTTGTGCTGGCTGGTTCCGTGGCTTTATTCATTGGATTTTTGATGTGTCTCTTGGGATTTCAGCAGGGAAGTCTTTTGGCTTTTCTTGGGGAATTGAAGTGTCTTTTGGGGGGCTGTTTTTAGACAGTTTTTGGACAGAATTGGATCAGTTTTTGGTGGCTGTTTTGGGAGGAATTCCAAGAGCTTTTTATTGTTTTCTATGCAGTTTTTCTACAGCAGTTTTTTGTGTCTTTTAGCCTTCTTCTAGGTGTCTTTTAACCTTCCATATTCCCTAACATTTGGGCTGTTTGGCTGCCCTTTTTGTGCCTATAAGTATTGATGTTTGTGGCTGTTTTTAAGAGAGAATGATGTGAGTTATTTTTGGGATAACACCTGAGTGGTTTTTGGTTTGGAAAAGCTTGCGAGCTTTGTCCATTCTCTCTTCCTCCTCCTTCGAAAATCCTGCGGGCTCTTTCCAACCTTCGTCTCGACTTCTAATTTCTTTCTTCTATCCGCAAGTGCCACTCCATCAGTATCCTTCTTCTCTTGGAAAGCAACTTTAGGTGTTTTGTAAGAGTCTTGTAAGTGTCATTTGAGTCATTTGTAAGAGTCAATTGAGTCGTTTGTAAGTCTTTCATTTTTATAATATTAAAGTTTGTTTTAAACATTTTATGTCTTTATTTTGTTCTTAGAAAGTTAGTGTTTTTGTGATAAAAAATTTGGGTCCCTCTCCCAATTTTTTGATTGCATCACTCGCCCGGGCCGAAGGCCCCGCCTTCCGCCTCCTGTAGACCCGTAAGGGTCTCGGATGGACCGGCTCAGCCGGTCCATCATTTTCTACATGCAAGAATAAAGTAAATATCAATCAGTTTATATAGCCAACATATCTGGTAATGCACTAGTGGCTTCATGGATAAAAAGATACATTTCATACAGCTCGTGCAATTTAATTTTAGAAGAAATATGACCATCAATTACAAAAAGACAATTGAAGGTACAGCCAACAGCACATGGAGCAATAAGTGTAAGTGCAATATCCAACAGGGTAGTAAAGGAAAGATTCTGAAAGTTCAAGCAAGCAGGCATTAAAACGTCAATCCAAATCAAGCATATCAAAGTTTCATAAACATCATAATATATGAAACAAGCTTGCTGAAATTATATTCCAACAAAATCTAAGAAAGATCATCTGCAATTTCAACTTCAATGCTTTTTGCTTACTGAAATATTAAAGTGAAGGCTATTCCAATCTTCTTACTCGTAAGAAAAAAGTCTTTATAAGAGTTAGGGTTGTAAAGGAACAACCTTATCTTTCACAGAAAATAAAAACCAACACAACAGAATATGCAGAATGACTGCTCAATCAGTAAGACTAATGTCAGGTTCTAGCATTAATGCTGCAACCCATCCTAATATAGCGTGAATGAATCAACAATTTAGATGCTAGATTGCTTACTGCTAGTCGGTCAATTCTAGCTTGGCAAGTAGGAACCCGATCTTTAAGTTTTTCAAACTTAACATTTTGATCCGCAATTTGTCTGTCAACATCATACACCCATGACCAAGCCAATTTTTTCTTCAAATTTTGAACCTCCTGCGCAATTTCTTCAACATGTTCCATGTTCTTAATTTTCTCACGCAATTCTTTCACCTCCTCAATAATAGGACGTACTGACAATTCTAATTCAGCAAGAATAGCATCAGCTGCATTCAAGTGGCTTTTAATACCGTCAAGTAGCTCGCTAACTTGCTGAAGAAGTGTGGCCTTGAAGAAAAACTGCAGGAAGTAAAGTATATATGAAATGGGCAGAGAAATAAAAAAATCACAAGTGGGAAACAAGGATGCTAGCAGATGGCATACAAATTCATTATATAAGCACATGAGCTTGCAGTTTACTTTCAGCTTAAGTAGCAACACTAGCATGAAACAATGAAACTGGGCAACCAACAAAATGATAGATAATTTATCTGAAAAACAATACCTTAAATTTATCCTTGTCATTCCCAGAATGTAAAAACTCCCTGCTTTTATCTTGAGACATTATCACACAAGGATTCTCAACGTCAATCTAAAAAAATTGGAGTCGAACTAGTTAGAAGGAGAGCTTCAAGTATGAATAGACAAACATAACAATCATCTCCAGGAAATAAGAGAAAATAAAAACAAAGCAGGCCCCAAAAACACAATGTTATCAAACAAAACATTGCCCCTCAGAGAATAAAACTTAAACAAAAGAAAAGCTTTCTTTACCAAAAGATGGATGGCATTGCAAAAGTATGAAGAATATGACAAGAAACACAATTAAAAGCCACCATGCAAAACCTGCGGCTTCAGACAAATGACAATGAGCTGCTCAACATATGTAAATACCGGTTCAGCCGATTCAGCTGAACCAGCCTCTACTTAATGCAGAGGCGTCACGGGAGGGGGATCGCGGTCCAGACAAACCGCAAGCTAACCGCCCGCGTGCGTGAACCTTCCTGGATGGCTCGAATCACACCGTCAAGCAAATTTCTACGTTCGAGCATGAAAAGTAACGACTCCTTGTGAGTCATAACTTCCATTCACTCATTTCTTTTGGAGCAAATCACATGAGAAGTGTCAGCCGAGAGTGAGAGGAAGCAGAAAGTAAGTTTCCAAAGTCATTTCTTTGGCATTTTTTTCTTCTGTGATTTAATCCTAAGAAAAGATAAGTTATTTTAAAGAGAGATAAAAGAAGGAATTGAAATAAAAAGTGAAGAAATTTTTGGGGTAAACAAATCAATGGATTTTCATTCCTATCAACAGGAGTAAGCTAATTTAATTGTTCTTTTAAATTCACTTATTAATACTTTATTTTCTCTAACTTACGACATAATAATAATTAACAAATAGGAAGGAGAAATTTGGTAGGGAGTGTCTTGATTTAAAGAGAAATAAGAGAGAGAAGAAGACGTATTGAGGTAATTATAACTGCATGAGATTTTCAATAAATGTTGTAATTATATTAGTGAATAACTTAATGTTATCATTAGTAATGATTAATGCAAATTAAAGGAATTTTTGGAACAATGGAGAATTGGTTAACCTAATGTATGAAGGTGACAACTGAAGCTAATAATAGATCTCAAAAGAGAGATTGGAGATTATAGTAAAGGGATTGTCTCAAGAGTCGATGGTTTGAAAAGAGCTGAAGCCAAAATATTCAAAGTGGGTAAATGATGTTATACTATAGATATTTCATGATTCTATTTTATTCATACAGTCTCTTGATAATTTGCATCAATTACAAATGTTTGAAGGTATAGATATTTCATGATTCTATTTTATTCATACAGTTTCCTGATTATTTGCATCAGTTACAAATGTTTGAAGGTTATTACATCCAAAAGATTTCATAATAAAAGTTAGTCATTAAACTGAAAGGTAATACTTGTATATATATATGTAATATATGAAATATGTGGATAATAGTTAGATACACGAAAAAGAAGAAGAAAGAAAAATTTTGGAATATATATATATATATATATATATATATATATATATATATATATATATACATTTCTAAAGTTATATAAAAGAAATCATACAATTAAAATAAAACACATATAAATATAAAAAGGAAAAAGTATATGCATGCAAATTACAGGAGTTCACCCTCGTATGGTACGGGATGGGGAAGCAACGTACTCGTGCACGTTAAATGGAAATGGAAAAGGAAATAGAAATGATTGTACCTTAATTGATACATTTAGATGGTGCTCCTGTACTAATGAAAATGAATTAAATGTCAAATTTATTAAAGAAATGCTAAGTGGAAATGGACAAGTTAAATGGAATATGAAATAATTTATGTGAAATTATATAACCTACCGTATATGAAAGAAGATGCATATGTTAATAATGTAAGAAAATTGAAGAAAGATGTATGTTTATTTTATATGACTAACTGTTGTATATTTAATGATGATTATCCACTGAGTTTACTTTGTAAACTCATTCTATTAAACTAACATTTTTCAACTAAGACTCCAGAGAAATAGAAATAGTTGAAAGGGAGGAGTACGTCTATAGAAGATGGCATAGATAAAAACAGGTAACTTATGATTGATGTAAATATTTATATTGAAAAATGGTATCAGTAGTTTTAAAAAAAAATTATAATAGTGGCTGTTCAATTATATTGAGAAGCTGAATGTTAAATTGTTTATGAATTGAATGAAGTGTTACACTTGTCCGACTTTTCGTTCCTGCCTCGTTAATTGGAGTATACGGGCCGAGTTGTGACAACATAGCAAGTCTAGATGGAAATTTTATGGAACAGCTAATTTTTATGTGCACCTACAAGCAGCAGAGCAAGGCGCACAAAAGAACACTAAGATGCAGTCCTTCAATTCAATCATTCCCTAGAGGGATGGTACCATTTGTCTGCCATACTCAACAGATATAAGTTCGAAAAAAATATCATCATATCATTAGCTTTATCCCAGCTATTTAGAATTGGCTTTAAGTGATAGTGAAATGGAGACTATGAAAACGTTTTATGGCAGGGATAGGGAAGCCAAGAGAGAAGAAAAGCATACAATAAATAAATAACAAAGAAAAGAATCAACAATAAAAACTTCAAACACTAAAAGAAGTTGTCAGCATTTTTTCCTCAGGGATGGGACTCTCTTAGCACAACATTTTCAACCACCTATTTACCCCAATGTAAATTTGTATATTTAAGAGAGATCAGAGATCCTCCGGTGAAAAAGTAGAGCATTTATGAGGATCTACTTGTTCTTAGGACTGACATGTTCGAAAATGACAAATCTAGACCAATACAAATCGAAAGCCTTCTCAAAAAATGATATACTTCAAATGCATCCCTCATACATGTCATAAGGTGTTGAATGATCACACTACTCATGTTTATGATTATTAGACACTAAGGGCAGTTTGACTTCAAGTAGGACTTAAGTCGGTTTTAATAAATTCTGTAAATCCTAATTTAATAAATCTTGAGATAGTTGAATCCTGAAAATAGTTTGGCATGATAGAGATTAAATCTAGTTAAATCTTGGTGAAATGTTTGGCTACTTCAAGATTTGAGTCTGTTAAATTAAATAAGAATTTTTAAAATAATTAAATATTAAACTAATTAAATACTAAAAAAATATTTAACCTCTAATCTATAACTTCTAAATGAAGAACTAAATATCAATTATTGGCTATATAATAAATTGAATTACTTATTATCCAATCAACTAGTTATCTTTCTCATGTGATTTACTATTACTTTAGCTTAGGAAAAAAAAAAGATAAGAGAGCAAGAAAAGCTAATAGGAGCGAAAACAGAGTTATGAGAGGAGAGGATGGCATTTTATCATTGACTGTCTATTTCTATAATTTCTCTTCTCTTTAGTCTTTGCCTATGCTCTTCCTATAGCCCTAAGCCTATTTAGGGTTTGATTTTCCTCGTCACCATTTCTTCGTTGCAACTTCGACTTCAGCTACTTTGCATGAAGTAGATTTTTGAAAGAGTCGCTCAATGAAAATTCTGTCTCCATCGATGATGTTGTTGTTCCTGTTGATTGGAAGTCACAATAGGAGCATGAAATAAAGATTTAACTTGCCATGAGATTAGAGTAGACCTTTCTTTTCATTTGGCAATATTTAACTCAAAGCTTGCTTAAATCTTGTATCAAAACAACCCTAAGCTTCTTCGATTTGTATTCATTAGAATTGTTATTAACTTGAGTCGTATGTGCGGATAGTCCACTTTCCATGAAATTATAAATAGAGTTGGAGGATTATTGACATCAAAACCACTTCATAAGAGTGACAAGCCTAAATAACACCGATAAGAGGAAATCAAATATAAAATTCCACATAGATTAAGGGTTGGTTTGGGACTACTACGAAATTTTGTAAAGGGGTTGCAAAGTTATTGTAGGAAAGTAACCTTTTTGAAAACTATGAATATTATAAATAGTCTTTTTTGCAGAAGTCGGACAATTGTTTTCTTACAGCTACCATTTGCGGAAGTCGGACAACTATTTTCTTACGGCTACCATACATTAACAAATCTGTTGTAAGAAGTAGCTTCCCACCACAAAAATTCAAGGGAAGTAGGAAAAAAGCAAAAAAAAACAATAACAAAGCAGTGAGAAACCTGTCTCAAACAGATCTGAATTCTAAACTCCCCACAAACCTACGTATAAAATGTAATTTCTCAATTTCCATTCATCATAGCAATATGTATAGATATTTTTCAATTTAATATCTGCCATGTAAGCATACACATCAACAATGCACAACAATTTATAAAATCCCAAAACTATAGGGATTCAATTTGGAGATTATGCCATTACTCAAGATAATATATAGACATAAGTAAGCATGACAAAATGTTGTAATATAGGTCATATAAAATACTTTTAACCTCAAAATTTATGGTTGAACAAGACATTTTGATGCAAATGATAAAGTTAAGCATTAGCCTCAAACAACTAGACGTACCCTCGCCCACAACCTCCAAACAGCCCATTGATTTCTATAATTTTAAGTTTTAACAATAAATACCATAAGGAAGGATTGAGCAATATATTATTTCTTTTAGACTTTTGTGCTTCTTTTAAACACATAGAGTGAGAAATTACTGGCATTCAATGAGTGATTCCCTGTGTTGCGAGTAAGTCCCCACCAAATTCAGGTAAACCTGCCTTCACTTCCTCCATAATATATATTCACTTTATTCCAACCAAAAAAGAAATCAATCTCCCATCTCTAGACAACTTCAATGTGGCTATAGCATCATTTGTCTTCCATGGTGGAGATAGTGGTGCAACCTGCTATTTTATGGATGTATTTGTACTATGTGTGTGTGTGGGGTGGAGCCATAGGGGTGTAAACGAGTCAAGTCGAGTCGAGTATTAGATTTATCGAGCTCAGCTCGTTAGTCAAATTGTCGGCTCATCCAACTATAAACGAGCTCGAGTAGGCTCGCGAGCCTTCGGCGACTTCTGCGGTTCAGTCATCTTCCTCGTGTGGTCCAGTCTTCTAGTCTTCAGTCCGGTCATCTTCCGTCTGCCTCAAGCCCAACGCCGCGCTGTTGACATCATGAAGCGGGAAGCCAAGAAGATGAAACGATGGTGGAAGCTATAGCTAACATTTAATGTTTACATCCTTTAGTCTTTTCCAACGTGAAAAGCTGTAGTTTTTTTTTTTTTCACAGAACTTAAAGTCTTTTATATTTTGGGAACATAACCTACAACTCATATGAATAGCTTTTTGTTTTGGGAATAGAACCTACAACTTTTTTTGAAGGTGAATCATTTAATATGAGCCTTTACGTGCCTCGTTTGAGCTATGGCGAGAATATAAAAAATCCATTTTTTAATATTATTTTTTTATTGAACCGGCTCGACGAGCTCGTGAGCCGAGTCTAGCTATGCTCGAACACAAGCTTGTATAATATACAAGCTCGTTTATAAGCTCGAACGCGACTCGTGAGCTCGATAAGCTCGGCTAGCAAGCCTATAAATGAGTGGAGCTCGACTCAGCTTGTGAGTGGCTCGACTCACTTACACCCCTAGGTGGGGAATTTCTATTAGGTTCCGTCCGGACATAGCTTTGTGTCTTTACTCCAATAAAATCGCAACACTTGTATTGTATATGTGGATATTCTTTTATATTTCTTATTTAAAATTTTTTTCCCAGCTCGACTGACTTGACCCAAAACAAATCCTGTTCAAATTTTAGAGCAGAGCATTGGCGCTCTTTTTTAATACCGCGAAAACATCATATTTTTTAGGATTTTAGTTAAAAAAACATTTCATAGCTACTGAGAAAGAAAAATGAGGGTAAACCGATGAAGATGAAGACTGTTATGGAGGAGGACAAGACGATGAAGATGAAGTTGTTCTGGAGGAGGACAAGACGATGAAGATGAAGACTGCTCTAGAGGGACAAGGCGATGAAGATGAAGATTTATTTGGAGGAGGAGAAGCCGATGAAGATAAAGATTGATCTAGATAAAGGAAAAGCCGATAAGATGAAGATTGGTTAGAAGGAGGAGAAGTCGATGAAGATGAAGACTGTTTTGGAGAAAAAGTCGATGAAGAAATGAGGAATAATAGTTTCTCTTTTTTTTGTACACTTAGGAAATATGTAATTTTGAAGTATTATTTGTATATTAATAGTTTTTTTCAGTACACTTAGAGGGAAGATGAAGATGCTTTGTTTTATTAATGTCTTTTCTATTGCAGATGACTATTGGAAAAAACACCACCGATAATATAGCACCACATTCTTAAATAAAGTCTGTCATATACCGCTGTGTATCTGTTATATTGGCTGTGATATTGAAATTTTGGCGTGCATCAAAACATATTTTAATTAAAATAAAAATGTGTTATGTAAAACTGCATTCGTTTATGTGATGTTTTGTTTATTTCGATATCGGTACCAATGCTCGAAAACTGATGGGATCTAATATCTAAAAACCAAGAAGGAGAACACAAGGGACAAATGGAACAAAACTCAACCCAAAAAAGTTAATAAACCACCGGCAAAGAAACAAACTAAAGAAAGAAACATAAAAAAAGACTTAGAAAAGACAAAATTATAAAAACACTACCCTCAGAACAACATTAAAGATCACCTCGCATGTATCAATATAATTAGGAAAATTAGGTGCTCTGAAGAACATTCAAACCAGGGGCAATCTTGATCCAACAACCGTCGGCGCTCCTCGGCAAATACCAACAAATCAGCCAACAACACCACTCACACTTTATATAGGGAAGAAAGATACAATGGCAAGGTACTTGTGGAGAGAAGAATTAGATAGAAGACTAGAAGACAAAATAGGTAGGAAAAAAATAGCTCTCAAGCTAAGAAGAGGAAACCCTCAGGTTTAGAAGCAATTTCAGATTCAACAAGATCTCCAAACAGCAGAAATTAGCCCTCTAAAAATAGGAAAAAAGGAAGCCAAACAGCCCCAAAAGGTGCCGTCACCAAGAAAGAGGCACGGCCAGCCCAGGAACCAAGCAACTATAACACCAACAGCCAACCCCCCCCCCCCCCCCCCCCCCAAGCAGGAAACCGAAGCAACCCCAATTCAGCCGAGATAATTAATACACCAAGCAGCCAAAGAAAGGGAAAATGGGCCAAGCCCAACAAGAGAAATTCAGCCCACCAATAAATGCCCAAATATCCAAAGAAAGCTAGCAAACCAAAAGAGAGAAATGTTCAAAGAGCACCAAACACTAAACATGTTTATAAGTTGCCTTCCATCATAGGGTAGACAAAAATAAAACATAAAATTCCAAATTACATAAGACCAAAATAAAATTTAAAAACATTCGTATCATAAAACATATGCAGATAAATATTAAATGCATCAGTAACGCTCGGTACCGCTCAGTACTGCTCGATACCGCTCGGTACTGCTCGATAAGCAATAATCAATAACTATGTATTTCTTTATCGGATTTCTTGCATCTGAATCAATATGACTGGTACAAAGCGATACCGAACATAATTTTTCCCTTAATATCAATTCATTGTTTATACCGATGAACTCTCAATACAAATGCTCGGTACTGCTCGATATCAAAACTCGCTATCGCTCGGTACTGGTCGGTAACTCTTTGCAGCGCTCGGTACCGAAACTCGGTACCGTAACTCGGTACTGGTCGGTACCTCTCCGTCAGGAGGCGCTGAACCCCCAATATATTCACTAAATGAACAAAAAAAAACTATCATTCATACAACATGTTCTTCTTTCAACTTCAACTATTTTTCTTCCTCCTCCTGGATGTTTGCAAAGCGTCATCTTCATCGACTTTTCCTCCTCCAAACAAGTAGTCATCTTCATCGTCTTTCCTCATTTCTTTTTTCTCAGCAGCTACAAAAATATATTTTAAACTGAAATCCTAAAAATTATGGAAGTTTTGCTCTATTTCATTTTTAAAAAGAGAGTCAATTTGAAACCCTAAATTTGAAATTGAATATTTTGGGCCAGGTCGGTCGGGTTGGCATGAAAAAAAAACAAAAAAAAATGAAATATAAATTAATATCCATGTGTACAGGCCAAATGTTGTGATTTTATTGGCCTCCAGACGTAGAGCTACGTTCGGTGTCCGAACCTGATAAAAATTCCCAGGTGGGGGCATATAAGTGCATTGTTTAGCATGAGGTATCATTATTGTATTGCTATATTATGAAGGTTATGTGAAATTAAAGACTATATATGTGAAATTAAAGACTATATAAATCAACATACAAGCATTAAGAATTTAACTGAAAATTTAGCCAACAGAAAATTCAAAGGAGCAAAAAAATACTCACATTAAAATAATCTATAAGCTCATCAAGCTCCTTAGACCGCTGAGCAACCTTTTTTCCTTTTAAACATAATCAAGAATATAAGTAACCAATCAAAGCCACTAATAAATTATGTAGTATTGGTACTAGAGGTAATTACTGAAGATGGTAAATGTTTACTCTCATTTTCATCAACAGATAGCAAAATAGAATAAAAAGACAGCTAATATTGTAATCGCAACTGAACATCAGATAACAGTTATTCAGGAACATGATTTCACCTAGCACAAGAATTTCACTAAAATAGATGTAACATAAACATAACAATGGGCACCTCACTAAGAAAAATTATTTAACTCATTACCACTCGATACAGAAACAAGGAAAACAATGATCATTTAATTTATTAAGAAACTTTAACTCATGTTTCTTCTCGTTTAGTGTTTTTTTTTTTTATTCTCGTGTTCTTATATCCAACTCCTCATTGATATTATTGAGAAGGGTATACAGCCTTGCATTAAAACAAACAAAAAAAACCAGATTATCAATCCACGTATATCCTTTTACTGGGTACAACAGCTCATAGTGTTTAAAGTCCTGCTTTCACTTGTAAGACGTAACTAATATCATAATGGATAACTACATCACATAATTGATTAGCAAAGATAACGGAGGGAAGCAATGACAAAAAACTTCTCAATACACTCACTAAAAAAATGAACCTATATTTTTTAAGGTAATGGTTAAAGAAACACTTAAATATTAGAATATATAACTAGATGAAAATGTTTTTTAAATAAGCAATAAAACACCCACAAAATCGGTTATTTTAAATTTCAAGCATGAGAAACACACACTGTTATTTGAATGAACTCCCCAAACTATAACATAGCTTAGTAATTTACACACTCAAGCATTGAAACATCAGCCGCAGCTGCAAACTGTGCAATAGCTCAGTTTTTTTATCTTAAGATAAATTGTAATTGAGTCCCTAATTCCATCATTAAAGTTTCCCAACAGGACGCATATGGTCCAAAAAAATCGCAAACGTCAGTTTTCTTATGGCTGTTTTTCTTCTTCACAAACCTATATCAACACCCCAGACACCTTTGAGAAATCCTCCACCAACCCAAACCACTTCAAAGTTACAGCTCAAACCTTCTCACTGTTCCCATTTTAAAGGGCCCAATCAGACAACCTCCCACACTTCCTTGCCAAGGACTATGTGTCAAACCATCAACTTGAAGCCCGAGTCGGTTCATAGGGAAATTTAGAATTTACCACGGATGACTAGTTTGTATCTCTAAAAAATTTCGAACGTGCTCATTGTGTTGTAGTTTATGTTTCTCATTTTTTTCCACAAAGTCGTGAAAAAACCAAATCTAAAAAAAGCTCTCTTCTTTCGGCTAGTAAAATATTTTATTTAGTATTTAATTTTTCCTCCTTATCTATGCCTATGTTACACCAATATGGATATCGTGACACGGATACGACATGATACAGATACGGGACACGTCAATTCTTAAAAATACAGGATATTGGTACGGCGCGGCACGGCATTATAGTTTATAAATCATACATAAAAATAAAGAAAGCGATCAAAGCATAATTTTTGAAATTACAAAAAAAAAATGAAAGCAACATCATTTGTAGCCTTGTAGCTTATAATATCAAAATAAAAGTAAGCATTAAATGTCTAGTACAACAACAAAAGCATAAACATAAATTGTCTAGCACATGAAATTTCAACTATTCAATAAAAGGAAAGATATGATTAGCTTCTTCGATGGTTTGTCTTTGAACTTCTATATCATCTTCATTCAATATCATAGCTTATAATTCAGGCTCATCAAGTGAAAGATTAGCAATATCTAATATTCTCCTATCATCAAGAGACTCAAATCCATCTCGGAAATGAGAGAACCTCGCTCGCAACCGCAAAAGTAAATATGACGCGCCTTTTTTGGATTGTTTTTTTTTTCGACGGATACGCATGTCCGTTTGAAATTAAATAGTATTTTAATTTGATACGACTTTGTCGTATCCGACACGTATCGGTGCCGTATCAAAGGTGTATTTGTGTATCGATGTATCGGATACAGCACGCCTTCATACATAGGTGTATCGGTGCAACATAGGTAATCCATCAGTTCCTATAAAATAATGCAGACCTCAATGCCTATCCCAAAAATCAACTTGATAGAATGTGACATCAATAACAAAAAACATAAGCAACATCGCACAAGACCAATTCAAGAAGTCGCACCTACAATGAAGTCATTCAAATCATCATTGTCACACTAAATAGGACTCAGTCATGCATCCAAATAACAAAAAAGGCCATGTCACAAAATTCGCTGCACAATAACAAGTCAGAAATACACTTATGAGTGAGGCTAGGATAAAAAATTGACATGTGCGAATAAAAAATTTATTAGGGAAAATTAACACATGTAATTTTCTTTAAAAATTAATAATAAAATTAATAGTAATAATAAAAATGAGAATTAAAATTTATTTCATATAATTAAATATTTACATTTAATAATAGATAAAAACAAGTAATAAATCTATTCATAATATATTAAATAAATATTACCATAATTATTCTTTTATTTTTTAATTCTACTTATTTTTTTAGCAAAATAATGAGCATCGCTCTGATTTTCTCACATCCCATTTCCCTACAACATTGGGGGCTACAGAGGCTGGAATGAGTGAGCGGATTGGCAGAGTTCGGGTTTTTAAAGATAGGCTGAGGGAGGTGGAGGGCACATGCGAGCAAGTGCGCAGTTGAGGGCTAAAAGACTTCACTAATTAAGAGAACTAGCAAGTAACGAAGGAGAAAGTGAGTGAGAGATGATGCATGAGAGGATAATTGTTAATTTTGAGATTTACTATTATTATTATTATTATTATTATTATTATTTTATAATACATCTCATTACTAATAATTATCCTCTCATGCATCATCTCATTATTCACTCACTCCTTCCTTCACTGCTCACTAGCTCTATTAAGTAGTCAAGTCTATTAACCCTCAACTGCTCACTTGCTCGCACGTGCCCTCCACCTCCCACTGCCTATCTTTGACAACCCAAACTTTGCCAATCTGCTCAATTATTCCAACCTCGGTAGCCCCCAATGTTAACGACCACTTCCCAAATCCAACACTCTTACTCAACTCCCTAGTCTACTCGCAACTATCTCCCTACCTTTCTCTCTCAAAAACAAGCATCACCAAGGTTCCCTCCTAAGCTATCACTGCCCCTAACCAACTTGCCAGCATATCAGTGATTACACTTAACAAACTTGTCAGTCTCCTCACTCTCTCCTCTCTCCAAACACAGTCTAATCCTACAACCCTCGCTACAGTTCATCTCCAGCGAACCAACAATTGCAATCTCTCACCTATCCTGCCATTAATGGCCCCACCTACCCTTATACACACTCCAATAATTCCCCAATCCACACTTCTCATGCCACTGAAATCATTCCACTCAAGTCGAAGTCATTGGACACTTCACTAATTGTTTCTTTGCCCCCCAATACTAATACAAGACTAGCCTAAATATTGCCACCTACCCAAGTCAGTGCATGCACCAACACACCTAGTCAAACACTTCCCTCCCTCCATCCCTCTAATAGTATTATATGTTTAAAGAGAGAACAGAGAGTGTGCATTCAATCTCGCCACAATTAGATCTCATAATAATTTAATTAACAACATTTTCTCGCAAAAGTTACAATACATGCAAATGCCCGTGCTTTCCACTTCAACATGGCGAGGAAAAGCCTATTAAATGCATGTTATCACTTCTGAAGGTGACAAACCCCTGTAGGCATGATTAGGTTAAAGACCCTAGCTGTGGTATCTCAAACACCAACCATGCATGCCTTCTTCGGCAAGGTAGGAAAGCCTAGACATCGAGATGCTACCAAAAATTTTACTAAACAAATTCAACAAACAAACAACAAAACAACATCAATCAAGTACTTATCCCACTACGTGGGGTCGGCTACATAAATCATTTTTTCTCTATTGTGCCATGTTAAGAGTCGAATTTTATTTAAATTTAATAAAGAAATGTCATTTCTAATAATTTCTAACCAAGTCTTTTAGGTCAACATCTACTTTTCTTAACGAAAGCCAAATCTAATAATCTACTCTCTTAACTGGGTCATCAGAAGGCCGTCATTTTATGTGACAAAACCATCTAAGGTAACTCTCTCTAATCTTATCTTCCACCGGAGCTACTACAACCTTCTCACATATATGCTCATTTTCTATCATGTCTCTAAGAGTGAAGTCACTCATCCACATCTGCAACACTTAACTTAATATTATGCTTCTCTTTTAATGGCCAACATTCTGCACCATAAAGCATTGCATGTCTCACAACCATCTTATAGAATTTTTCCTTAACTTTGAGGGGAACAAATTCAACAACAAAATAAAAATAGCTTTCTTGACTACAATATAACAAAATGAAAATATAAGTATAAAATTACAAATGAAGGAAAAAAAACTTAAAATGTGTTTCATGTCATCTATAAATCAACTAAACATAACTAGAAATGAATTTATGGTGAATTTAATAACTCGCCTATAAGTGCAAACAAAACCTTTTGCATCACCTCTAAAACTCTCAAAGAACTCTACAAACCGAAATTGAATGTGAAAATTACTAAAAGAGTGCCCCCATTAACAGAAAAAATAATATTCTCTATGCAATCTATTTGGACAAAGCATTATCTGAATGCAAGCATAAACATTTTTTTTATTGACCTAGAGAAGTCCAAATCACAAACCATCTATGCCAAAACATTTATAATATTGTGTTTTAGCTTCTGTAATTTTTTAATAATTTTTTGGCACTGTCAAATTTTTTTAAGAAATTAGTACTTGCAGTATAAGTGGGGTTTTGGGGGCCGTTAGGTGTCCGTTTTACAAACCGATTTCACTAGAATGTTCTAAATAAAATTAGCTAATTTATGAATACTTTTCTATAATTTTTAGATTTTGGATTTAAAAATTTAAAAGAAATTGAATAAAATTAATATTTTAATATTAAATAATTATAATAATTAAAATTTTATTAAAAAAATCTAATTCCACCACTTTTCTTATTATAAAAAGTTTGCTTATCTCGGTTTTTCCTAAACAGAGACTTTGCTTAGGGATATGAGAGAATAAGAGAGGTGAGAGAAAACCAAAGTCCGACTTTGGACGACTTCGGGCCGTTTACGTCCGTCGACCTAGTTGGGAAAGTTATTCGTCTCGAGGTAAGACACATTATGTCCATCTCAATTTTCAAAAAATGTGCAAGTTTTGGTAAATATTTCGATTAAAATTTTATATCCGTTAACGAAAAACAGGGATGACTTTGCACCGGTAAAACTTTCACTCCATAACTTTTTGTATGTTGTAGAGATTACGATAATGCACATTTTGAATTCTTTCTGAAAATTTTTCACATGGGATTTTGAAATTTGCGGGATTTTTAGTAAATAAAAAATTATCGAGATGTTGAAAAATAATGTTGTAGTACAATAAAAGCCTTAAAATATTGTTTTACACAATCCCTGGTAATTTGGTAATTTTTTGAAAATGTGCATTTTTGCCTAGTTGGATTTTTTATTGTCTACCGCTATACAATATTGAATTTTGATATATGCTCTATTACTCTTTAATTGTTATAATGTGATGATATATGTGCATAAGTGATTAAATTATATATGTTGGGAGCCATAAGGGTCCAGAATCTTTTGAGATTCTGTCAGTGTCATGGAATTTCTAGGGGTAAAAAGGGGCCAAAATCTTTTGAGATTCTGTCTGATACAGAGATATCTGATATGTTCTGGTGCTATAAACACAAATAAAAAAGGAGTCATAAGGGGTCAAAAACCTTTGAGATTTTATCTGGGTCCAGAAAATGTGATATGAACTACGCTGTGATATGAATTTCAATTTATTTATTTGTTCTGTAATGTTATCTAAATCATAAAATAACTACTATGCATTTATTAAATTTCTCAATTTTGGTGATTCTCAATTCAATGATTTATTTCAATTGCATTTAACAGCTTTTTAAATATTTAGTAAAATATTTGAAATAAAATAATATTTGAAAATTTAGATTGGTTTGTGTGACTTTATGAGCTGTTGTAACTCACTGTAATTTTACTTCTAATTTTTAGAATCTAGAAAGGGAAAAGTGATTGTAGACTAGCAGTTCAGGATCAGATGAGGTCATATGTATTTTGATATTTTGATTTTTTTACAGTTATGGCTAGTTTAATTTTCAGTTCTGTAGCTCTTGTCTGTAGTCATGTACTGTAATGTTAATATTTATTTTGATGAATGAAAGAAACTTTATGGATGAATTTTTCAGTATTTGGATATTTTAGTAGATCTATAATTTGTCATTTATTTCAATGAATATTGGTAGAAAATCTGAAAAAAAATCTAAAACTAGATCTTGGGGTTTGCCTGTCACAGCTCAACATGATAAGACTTGTCCTGGTCGAGTTGGGCTGTGACACATAATAACACTACTTTTAAGCAAACAACACAAATTCTAAATCGCAATACTCATAATTGGATCTGTAAATAAAAAAGTGCATGCAAACAAAATGTGAAAGTTAAAACTTCAAATTAAAAGTTTTAGATGCATTTCAAAAAAAAAATGTGCTCAGCAATAAAATTGCAAAAATAAAATATAAATCGTTTTTAAATCAGGAATTTGTACCATAAAACAACCTCAACACAATTATAACACCTCACAAATTCTAAAAGGGCTTTAAACATGCATCTTACTATAAAGCACATCACCTATCAAAAGCAACCTCTCACGCATATTCTAAAAAGATCATGTTTAAAATATAAATTCTAATGCAAACTTTGATAAACATGTCAGTATCCAAACAAAACTCAAGACGGCTTTGTGGGCACCAAAAACTCATACACGACTCTATTGAGAGAGTCGCGTGCTCCAAGTTAAATTCTCAGAAGGCATGTTATTCTCCCCACTATGCCAAGAAAGGAGGCGTATGGGTCACCTGGACGAGAAAGAAGTAAGCAAAATAAGCTTTCCTGTTGTATCAAGAAAGATGCGTACGAGTACATAGGCAAAGTGTGAGCTTGCTTTCCATTATACTTTGGTCACGAAACAGTGAAGATGAAACAACATTGACTGTGCGCCGAGACAAATACACAATACATTATATTTTTTATTTTTTCTTTTCTTTTTCTTCTTCTCTTGTTTTATTGATTTTTTGTCTCTCCTATTTTAGAGGAATAAATGGAGAGTGAAGAGAGAGAGTGAGAGAGGGAGAAAGAGATAGAAGATAGAGAGTTAGAGAGAGCAATAGAGGGAGAGAGAAAATCAGAGAGGAAAGAAGAAGGTTAGAGAAAGAGAGTGAATGAACGAAAGGGAGAGATAAAGAGAGAAAGAAAGGGAAAGAGAAAGATAGTAGAGAGAAATATAGCAGAGAGAGAAAGATATAAGTAGAAAGAGGGGGAGAAAGAAGGAAAATTAAGGAGTATAAAAGAAGGAGAGAAAGAGAGAGTTAGAGAGGCATAGAGATTGAAAGACTGAAGGAAGAGAGAGTGAGCAGAAGAGAGAGGAAGATAGCCGGCAAGTTTGCACTGATGGAGACGGTGACGGCTGCATGGTAACATGATTCGAGTGGGATTTAACTCAAATTCGATTGCCTTGTGAGCTTTGTTTCTCATTCATGTGATGCTTGTCCCGCTAACGCCTTCTTCAGCGAGCTTCACATGCAACTTCCCTACTTTACTACAGGTGACACCAACACCTTCTTCAACGAGCTCCATACACAGCTTCCTTTGGGTCGACAAAAAGGGGGCAAGAGAAAAAGAGCAATTGACATGAGGCTTCAAAAGCATAAGTGCAAGTTAGACAAAAACGGGACAGTGAGAGATTGCAGATGAGAGGGAGAGCGGAGAATCTTGTGTGATTTTATGCATGGAGGGTGACATGCAAGACTGAAAAAAACATAAGAGGTATGGGGAGATGAAAACGAATTTGACGTTTTTGAATTATTTAACGATAATACTATATATATATATATATATATATATATATATATATATATATATATATATATATATATATATATATATATATATATATATATATATAGTTTTGTTTTTATTTTTTTCACAAAGCTCTCGTCACTCATGTGCATGAAAATCATATCATTACCAAGCCAACAAATTTTATTAATTACTCCCATGTGGTAAACCAAACAATATGGATGTTATCTGAACTAGTTCTAATGTCCTTAACGCAACAGCATAATCTAATTTGAGAGTCAGCTTTATTTGAATGACATCAATTTTTGGGTCTTTTCTGTCATATTTGAATGGGGTGACTTTGAAAGAGTCATCCAGGTCAACAGACTTCAAAGCACTATGAGCACTCAATGAAAATGAAGTTCAATGTAATATTTTGAAATCTCTGCAACTTCTTCAAAAGATGTTCAAATACTTCAAAAAAAAAAATGAGAAAAGGACCAAATGGCCTCTCAACTCTAGGGGCCTAAATTAGTCGAGTAGAGTCGAGTTTAGACTCTTATCGAGCTCAGCTCATTAATTGGAGCTCGAGCTAGAGCTCGTCTAACTGTAAACGAGCTCGAGCCATGGGCAGGAATTTTTAAATTCAGTCGGGATTTTTAAAAATTATGCTGAATTTTTAAAACTTAGGCGGGATTTTTAAAACTTAATCAAAATTTAAAAAAAATATATATGAAATGTTTAACATTTAAATAAAACTTGGGTGGTTTTTATTTTTTTTAATATTTCAATTTAATAAATAAAATAAATTATTTTAAAATATTAATATTTATTTGAGCCAGCTCACGAGCCGAGCCGACTCAAGTTCGAACTCGAGCTCGAGCTCGACTCATGAGCTCGATAAACTCGGCTCGTGACCCCATAAACGAGTCGAGCTTGAGCCGGCTTGGCTCACTTACACCCCTACTCAACTCTTTGTGAGGGATCAAAATGGAACCCAACTCTTTCGAGGGATCAATTTGGTCCATCAACTCCTTAAAAAAGGGATTTTTTTTGTCCTAACATCAAATTTTGGGGTTAATGATGTTAAATCAATGGGTATTTTAATCACTTATTAATTAAATTATTTATTAAACGTAATTTTTAAGTAATAGTAATTTTTAAAAAACTATATTAAACATTTCTTTAATAAAAAATTATTAATAATTCTAGTTGTAACTTAGGATCATTATAGATTAGGATTATTAATATTTTCTATTAAAGAAATGTTTATTAAATTTTAAAAAAATTACTATTATTTGAAAATTATATTTAATAAATAATTTAATTAAAAATAACTAAAATAACCCATGATTTAACACCATTAACCCAAAATTTTGATGTTGCAATAAAAAGACCAATTTTTAAGGAGTTGACAGACCAAATTAGTCCCTCAAAAGAGTTGGGGATCATTTTGGTCCCTCACAAATAGTTGAGGGATTATTTTGGTCCTTTTCTCTTAAAAAAATTGTAAAGTTTTTTTTATTCAAACTCATCATTATGTTGCACAAATATATTTGAGCTAGGTTTGAAATAAGATTAGAGTCAACAAGGTATTTATCTCTACAACTAAGGAAAAAAATTAAAACTTTAAATAAAATAGACCATAAGCGGGTCATCCTACCTGATGGACAAGGTTGAAATCCATGTTTCTGATATAATTTGTTCTTAGAATATGATTTAACAAGGTTTATGCTGCCTATCAAATATTTGCACGACAAAAACAACATAATTAGGATAAAAGTTAAAATCATTCAAGTAAGCTTGCATCATGAAGCACTTAAAATCTAAAACTCAATCCGAAATCTCATTAAAGTTATTTTATTTTAGGTTTGCATAAAGCATTCAAGACCCCTAGCAAAGAAAATTTATTTTCAAATGAAAACTCTCTAGATTGTTTCACTTACAAAGCCGGCCATGAGTTCAAATTTTCAAACCCATATGCATACAAATGATTAGAGATGATAATCAAAATTATTATTTTTAATCATATCAATAGCCCCCTAAAATAAGTACATTTACCACACATTATAACGGGAGGAGTCTATTCAATCAAAATCAAATCGTAAACTACAAAAATAAATACTTCAAGCAATTTTTCCCAATGATAGCCATATTAACATCAAATCTCAAATGGAGGGGAACTTATTATCATAATTCCATCAAATTTTTAAGAGCCTGTTTTGAATTTTTTCTGTTCTTTATTTTAAAAAAATATTCGTTTAGTGTATTTTTACATAAATTATATTTTTAATAAATCAATGTTTTCTCAAAAACACCGAAAACAATTTTTAGAAATTATGAGTATTTTCAAAAACAACTATCACCATTGTGACTATAACCATCTGTCGCCCATGCCACCGTCGGCCACCACTACTGCAACTTGTCCATCTCCAGTCGCCGCCGCTACCCCGTCGATGACTGCCGCCATCCCCGCATAAATCAATTTATTCAAAATCTAATAAAAACTAAAACAATATATTTCTAACATACCAAAGATGTTTCATTTCAAATCAAAATATAAACAAAATAAAATAATAAAAAATAAAAGAGCATAAATGGCCCCTAAGTAAAATATTATGGGCTTCAATCAAATTATGACGCATTCAAAAGAGTACAACAATCTAAGGGAACTCTATCAAAATCAAATCTCCCTACCTAACATAAAAAATCCAAAAAATTTCAAATAAACCTAAAATGCTCAAGCAATAATTGATCACTCCAAGCTTATAGCAATCAACCATCCAAACTTCCATCCCCCACACCAGTTTGTCGACGATGACAAATTTAAGTGTTATCAAAGCTCGTAAAATACAAACATCATATCAAAGATGTTCACAAGATAACTCTCAAGATATCAAACTAGTAAGGATGTGATGTGTCGTGCTCTCCAACAAGATAATTTACTACAAAGTAATGTCATAATATTATTGTAATGGTCAAAGCCCAGATGTTCCTCAATAACACATTCAATGAGTTGAGAATAATAAGATACACCTAATAGGGCATAAAACCCTCTGTTAGGATAATTAAGCTTAAAATTGACCTCAAACATTCACACTAGGTCTATGAGATCCCCTAAGATGATGCCACTCATAGTTATTGGTAAGGATCCTTCGATTGAGTTAGGTCCACAACCTCTGCCGACTAAGTAGATCAATACTCACAACAATAGAGACAATGAAACTATGAGATTTTGATTGGGTTTGTAATCATTACACCGCCATACGCTATAAGCTAATGTGTTATTGATGGGGACATCAGATCGTGGAAGGTTTATCAGAGACGTGGCCGCCGATCTACGGCCACGATCGAGTCTTTATATTTCTGAGTCATTTGTATTATTTTATTATTCATGTATTTTCTTATTTGCTTATATGTCATTTTGATTTTCCCGTTGTACCCTCTTATGAAGGGATGTCGTATGTAAGCCCAAGGGGCATTTGTGTCTTTTTGTTTTGAGTCCTTTGTATGAGGCTTTATATAGCCCTCCTTATTTTCTTTTGAGAGTAAGGAATGACTGCTTATTAAAATTTTCTTCTTGCATGAGCATTGAGAGCTTGAGAGTTCTAATGGAGAGAGCTTCCTAGGAGAGGAAGAGGATTTGTGCAATACCCACCAACCTAGATAAGTCGGGTTCGTGACTTCTTTTGTTTATCTCGTTTGTCTTCTTCCCCTTTTGTTTCTTCTTTCTTTTGTTCTTTCCACAACCCCTTAGCCGCCGGATTTCCTCCATGTTTGAAACCCCATCCCTTTCTCCCTACCGTCATGGCCGAACACCCAACCCGAGCCCCCCATCCCGCCGGCTCCAATAATCCCGCCGCCGACCTCCCCACTCCCTCTTCCCCATTCACTTCTATTGCCTAATTGGGATTGAGTATTTTTGGACATATTTTTTTGAATTCAAAATTGTCTATTTGAAATTTAAAATCTTGCCTAAAATACCAAATCTATTTTAGGAAAGTTTCTAATTTAAACTCATTTGAATTTGAAATTTAAATTGGGTTGAATTATTTACTTTCCTAACTCATTAAACCAAACTAAGAAGCCTTAAATACTCTCATTAAATGCTCGTCTATTACCTCATGCCGCTGGCCCCTATAAGGGATTATTTTGATTTATTTCCCAACTCCCTCCCCAACTATTCTTGGAAAAATTTCCCAAATCTCAGCCACCTCTCCATAGCCGATTCCTATTAAACCTTTTATTCAAATTGATTTCCAAAAGGGGCTCTCAATTTGGAAACATATTAAAGTCCTTTTCTTTTTTTTTCTTGCCGCCACCCTCCCATCTTTCTTTCCCCTTTTTCAAATCAATTACAAATCCAATCCCCTCTCTCTCACGGCCATGCCTTGCTGAAATAAAGGCTAAAGCTCTCCTTCTAATTCTCCTTGCTCCCAAGCATAGAAACCTGAGATTCTTCTCAGATTTTGGTTCCAAAATTTGAAATCCTTCCCAGAATTTTGAAAGGAGCTTGGGACTTAACCTCTCTCCACTTGCAAGAGAAACTTCTTTCTCTTTGCTACCATTCGAGAGGTGTATCAAGGGCTAAGGAGATTCTACTCCGATTATCCATGAATGGCAGATCCGAAGACTGAATATGGAATAACTTGGGACGAGACGGCTTCACCGATATCCTACAATCTACTTTCTTCGACGTGAACCCACGGATTGACCACACCTTCGAAGACTACTTGGAGAGGATCCTAGATACTTTGGTGGAAGCTATCGACGAATACTTCGAAGGCATCGAGAGGAGGATCTCCACCTCTCCCTAACGAAGGTTTCTCTTTTCCCTTGCATCTTATTCCTTTTAGTCTAAACTTTCCTTGGTTTGATTGCAGTCACAACGGACTCTTCCGACTTGCTCTTGCTAAAGCTTAGTAATCGTAGGATTTGAGTGCACCTCGATGCATCCTAATTCTCATTGTTAGATTAGGGATTATTTTGAAGACTACAAGGTGTTATTTGTATTATTTATTTTGGATGCTTCAAATCTCTTATCATGTGATTTAAGCCTAATCGGATAACCACTGATTGTTTTATTTCGTTGTTCGAATTTGTCCGTAGCTTTATTCTTGAATTATTCTAATCATAAGTTGTGCAAATCCAAGTGAATTAAACATCGCATGTAGTTCTGCATCAGCTATGTTTCTACTATCCTAAACCAAACAGTTGATATTATAAGCTAAGTATATAAAAGCCAATGCTAAGTATTATAACCAAATCGTTGAATGCCAATAAAGGTATTGTACTAACAATGTGCTCAAAGTTTTAACATATTGCCTGATGCTTCACATAGTAGCATAACAGATGTTAAAGCAATGAATGCTAATATAGTTTTCCAGTAATCAACTGATGACAATGCAACTATTCAACATAATACCTGGAGTTTTATGAATTGACTATGGCAATTTATTATTGACAACCCAATATAGCATAAAAAAGTTCATGTTTATGTAGATTATCAAGCGGTTTTGTGCTGACAAAGTCAAAAGAAGCTTAATTCTTCATTTATTTAGTGAATGTTGAAGGCCATGTCCAGAATTTTATATGTGATGAAAGAGATTACAATGAAGAACCAAAAGTTGCACTTTGATCATAAACAAAAAGAAGAAAGAAAGCCATAGGCATTTGAATTTAAGCGTAAGACAGAAAAGAGTTGTTGAAGTTATCGCAAAACTGGAGCTCAGATATATTTACTCATAAGAATAAAGATCATAGGCTCCATCACAGTAGCAGATTTTGTAGTATATGTGTGAAGTATACTATCTGAAAGGCAAGAAGAATTATGTTAAGCCTCGCCTTTAGGAAAGATTAATCCTTTTCATATCAAGTTGAGTTCTTATTAACAATATTAGAAGTTTTCTCTCAAACATAAGTATGATGTCTGCGTAACATCAGATTTGGTAAACAAGAGTTTTAACTATCAACTGTGCATTGCACTCTAATTACAACAACAACAACAACATCATCAAGCCTTTATCCCACTACATGGGGTCGGCTACATGAATCCTTTTTCTCCATTGTGTCCTATTAAAAGTCAAATTCTCGTTTAAATCTAATAAAGAAAGGTCATTCCTAATATTTTCTAACCAAGTCTTTTTAGGTCTACCCCTACCTTTCTTAACATAAGTCAAATCTAATACCTCTACTCTCCTAACCGGGTCATCGCAAGGCCGCCGTTTTATGTCGAACAATAATGACATGAATCCTTTAAGAAATTGCACTCTAATTACAGGATTAGAAAAATTAGCCAAGAAACCAAATGGATGAAATTGAAACAATAGAAACTAACCTTGATGGTCCCTCAAGGAAATCGAGCTGCTTGAGTCAGTAATGCGACGCTCTACTGTTATCATATTACCGTATGTCTCAGGCATGAAAGCATCTTCTCCTCCATTCTTAATTTCAACAAAAATAGCAGCATAGCTGCAAGGACAAGTAAATCAGTATCAAAGGTTGATAGAGGTCTGAAAGTTTCAACGAAGTTTAAATATTAATTTACAGGAGTTCCAGAAACCTTTTAATTTACCAGGAAATAAATAATATCTCTGATTTAAAGGAAAATTAAATAAAGAATATCAAAAAGGGAGTGATCAGATAGAGACTGTTTCTAGAAAACTATAATTTATTACGGGCCATATACGTGCAATTTTAATAGTGGTCATATTCACGACAAAGCATTCTTCCATATAACAAGCAACCCAAATGTGAATAGTGGCATTTTTTCCATGATAACTGCCATGCATTTTCCTCCACAGTAAAATGACATGCAAATTTAATATGTAATACTGAATCTTAGCATTCATCTTAAGAATGTGCTGATATATAGCTGCTTCTTAATCACCGTAATATTTTATAATTATATATCCGCTTAGAATTTCTAGTTTATGAATCTTGAAGGATTTTAAGATGAAATTATTTTTGAAAAAAAGGTCTCTACTGCACGGAGCTGGGCTTCTCATCTTAAAGATGAACTTCAAATGCCTAGCTGAAAAATATTGAGTTTTGCAGTGAGAATTTTGTGCTCAGTAAGCTTTTCTAAAGGAGCGCTCTATGCTGCATCTCTATTTCCTGCTTGATTCCTTTTTATAAGGAAAGGCACCAAAATCCCTCGCATAGATACAGCATCTATTATAATTTTATAGAGTAGATACTAATTTAGATTTCAACTAAGAGATTATAAATTGGCAACTCACTCTTACATTAATAAGTCACTTTCCAAATGGAAATATAAAGGTAAGTCTCTTGCAAAGAGGGATTGACACTGAGGCTTCGTTTGCTTCTTCCTCTCCTTTTGTAAAAGGTAGTTTTAGAAAAAATGGTTAAGAAAATGAAGATTTCTAATGGATAAGCAAATATCAAAAAGTTTCTCAAAACAGTAGAAAAATGAAGTTCCCTAAAACGCATTTCTATAGAAGCGTCTCATCCAAACAGCAACCAAAAAATAATTTCTCCATTTCTAAACAGAAAAAAAAAACGCTGAAACAAACGAGGCCTGAGTGAGGAGGGGAAGAGAGAGGAGTTGATCTCCTATCCACTCAATTAATCCTTATCACTCACTTGGATTTAATATCCAAAAATGCAAATCAAAATCATAGAGACCCTTCTGAATCACTAGAACCATAACCGATCAAATTTCAAATGAATTCTATAACTATTTTAGCAGCAACCTTTTAATAAAAAAAAATTGTATTCATAAGCCTTAGATTATACCATGCAGCATCATAAATTTTCAAGACTATGCCTTAAAGATAATATAAAACTCCATGTTTAATTTAAATACAATTAGTGGTTTTCATTGTCAAGAGAACATGCTTATCTGAAATTTTTTGGAATATAGCATTCATTTTTTTAGCTTGCACATCACCTTAGCTATTTATTGCAGTTCTCTCGAGATAGAAGGACTGGAATTTAGTTTTAAGCACAATGATCAAAACTCAATGAGAATCGAAATGCAAATTTTGACATAGCTGGACATAGACTAACGAATATAAGTCCATTTTATAGATTTGGCATTCAGTTCACAGTTTATTTTGATGCAATTCTTTTTGTAAAGTGAAAATACAGTCTTATCCCTAATCAAGTTCAAGAGTGCATTTATGTATCGTGTACTTCTCCTTGGAGCAATGATATTATTTCATTGGGCAAATTTTACTAAAAGTGTTTAAGGCTATGAACTACACACTAATCTTAACAAGCATGTATATGTATGCAGTAAAACAAGCAAAATGATAGAAAGAGACCTCATTTTGGAATGAAATAATTTACCCCTATTCTCTACAATCTAGCAATCAAGTTACATAGCTGATTATGATTGTTATGACATTTTAAGAACTAGTACTATGCTTCGAATATACAAAGAATCATCCAATCATAAACAATGCCATTTTTTGGGGCACAAATACGAAATATTTTAAATGCTACCAAGCCAAATAAGCATAATCACAAACATCAGTGAAAAAATTCACCCTTATGCATTTCATAGCATTCAGGTGCACTAAAACTCTAATAAAATTTCCATCAAATGATTTCACCCACCTAAAATTAATCAAAACAAAGAACAGCAATTAGGCAAAGGAACTATGAACAATATCACTTCTCATGATCTGATTCAAACACAACATAGAATATCAACTGTGAATGGTGATCCAATAGTTACCCAAAATCCACTTATATAATCATTATCATCAATAGTCTCAGCTTCATTTTTTGGTTTGGCTTTAAAATCCTCGGTCACTTATCCATTTTGAGTGTTACATTAATTGATAGCACTATCTTGCTCAAGTCAATTACAATCTTTCTATTCATATTAATTTTCAAAGTACGCAGCTCTTCTCCCTTATAAGCAAATGCTGTGTGACTAAAGCACCTTGCCTGCATCCAGTCTTTATGAAATCTTTCAAAGTGTTCGCCCTTTGCGTGCCTTTAGCCCGGCAACCAAACGCCACACAAAGCGCCGTCAATATCGCACTTTTTCCACCTAATGAGAAAAAACAAAAGCCATAAACAACAAAAGGCGTCAAGAAACAAAAGTAAAGGGCTTTTGGAATCGGATTGGAGCTTATGATTCGAGGAAAATACTTCCGTTCTGGCCTGTGATGAAGTTCACCCAGTCACCCAGGTCAATCTGTAGGCTGCTGTGACACATGAAATTCTCCAGCCGAATCCTCGATATGATTCCAGCGCCTGATCTGGCGGGGTTCGCCTGCTCAGAGAAAACCCTAGATTCCTCCATATGACTTGCAATGAGAAGTGAGGGGAAGTCGACGAAGGTGCGAGGGAAAGAAGATACTGAGACATTAAAGAGGAGGAAGAGGCCACATGACGAGAGCAGGCGAGCGGAGTAGAGCAGGAGCAGAAACCCGCCAAAACGACGCTTCCCGAGATCCTCCCCTACGGCACATTACGTGATTATGTACTACAGCGATCGTGAAAACCAGCCGGCTTAACGTGGTTTGGGTTAAAGATCCGAACCGTTTTACCAAAATATATGACTAATTACTAATTAGCACAAATGCACTAAGTTTTAAGTCTGGTTTAAAAGTATATAGTTTATGTGTTGTTAGCTTGAGAAGTTTATTTTAATTTTTTAGTCTTATATTATCTGGACATTTTAGTTTAGTATTATTTATATAACTTTTTTTGATATGAATGAGCAAAAGTGCATAGATGATGATAATACCATGTGAGTAAGATGAGTTAGAGCTTATTTTAAAAATGTTATTATAAAAATTTTAAATTCATCCCCTAAGTAATCATGGCATTATAGTCATTACATACATCTTCAGTTATATATATATATATAGTGGTAGAGGGAGCGGGGGGGGGGGGGGGGGGGGGGGGCAATGGAGGGCACGTGCCCCCCATAAAAAAACAAAAAAATTCAATTATATGTCTTCAACCAACAACGATCACCGAAGGAGAACAAGAAAGAGAAAAGGTTCACATGTACATTTTTATATGTGAGAAATCGATTATGTTCTCTTATATACATGCTCGATTTAAGGGAAAGAAGTAAATGGATTAATTTATTTTTCTTAATAAAGACTAAGCTATTGATATATCATCAAAAAATTATCTTGATCGGGCACTAATCTCGAGAAAAAAATCACGTTAGAAACTTCAAAAATTAAATCGCAGACCATTTGAACTCCGATTTCAACAAACTTATAGTCGAACTGGACGTCTCGAAAATACGAACCCAACAACATCAAATTTGACTCAATATGAGCCCAAATGAGTCCAAATCAAGGACCCGAAGCATATTTGGAAGGTTCAAAACATAATTTGGAGACATAAATTAAAAGTTTCAATTTCCAATAGGAAATCTTAATTTTAACATTTTTTATATTAAACTTTGTAATTTGTACATTCAAATATAATTATATATATATATATATATATATATATATATATATATATATATATATATATATATATATATATATATATATATGTGTGTGTGTGTGTGTGTGTGTGTAAATCTGTCATTTTGTTATATACTCTAATATTATATATAAATTTAATTAATTTACTTATATAAAATTTTACTTAAATAATATCTCTTACAAAATTTAATGTAAAATAAATTTTTTTAAAAAAGTTGTTGCGCGTACTTTTTTTTTTTTTTGGACATTTAGACCAATTAAGGCAAACTCACACACACCACCACGCATACACAAAGACTCAAACCCAAGACCTCTTAGTTGAAGCATAAGCTCTCAACCAATAGGCCAAAGTGTGCGTACTATAAGCTTTTTACTTCTGAAAAGGTCAAAGAAAATATTTCCACAAAATAAAATAAAG
The DNA here is from genome assembly GCA_019514585.1 of Dendrobium officinale. NCBI lineage: Eukaryota > Viridiplantae > Streptophyta > Magnoliopsida > Asparagales > Orchidaceae > Dendrobium > Dendrobium officinale. The sequence goes on from CM033683.1 coordinate 89,990,201, forward strand.
AAATAGCCATCCTAAAGTAATATTTATTGAATTGATTTAATGAATAAAGGTGGCTTTTTTCAAAATTATGGTTAAGGATATCTTAGCATAAATATGATAATAATGATTTTACAGTTATTTTTGAAAATTTTTTATGAGTGTATAATTAATTAATATTTTTATCATATTTATGAAAATAAATTTTGAGATATAACTAAACCTTGAAGTTGAACGGAAAAAAAATTATCTCAAAATTTAGAGGCATGCATAAAAATAGTATAAGCTTAAGTAGTTACAAAAGAATTTATAAAGAGAATTTTCATAATTATGGTTAAGCTTAATAAATATAAAATTTTTTTCTCCCTTTTGAAGAAGGCCAGTGTCACCCCCCCTTAGGATTCGTTAGGTATTATTGAATACCAAGCAGTTTTTTATAAAGGTAGTTATAAAGCTGCTATGAAGAAAGTAAATTTTTTTAAAAGTTGTTGTAGAAAGCAACTTTATAATACAAAAATTTAATAACTGTGAAAAGCAATGACAAAATTGAAGCTATGGTTGTGGACTGAAAAATAAAATAGTAAGAAAGTTGTGCAAACAAAGCATGAGACGACATTTTTACTATTTTATAAAGCTCTATAGAGAAAGTGATTTTTTAAAGTTGTTGTAGAACGCATCCTTCTAGTACAATTTTGTTTAAAATCAACTAAAAAGTAGTTGTCCAATAGAAAATATAATTATGACCCGAAAGACAAAGCAATTAATCTTATTTCCTCCCTCATTTAACCATCATATAGAAATAGTCTCATATATATATATATATATATATATATATATATATATATATATATATATATATATATATATATATATATATATATATATATATATATATATATATATATATATTAGAATAATAGATGCAACATGAAGTAGAATCTAATATGTAAACATAGAAATGTTCGAAACTGAGAAATAATATATGCTTCCGAAACATTTAAAAATGTGTAGCCATGTGAATAAGAAAAAATATATATATATCCTTCTTTATTCATTAGATAATAAAATAAATTCAGAAGTCCTAATGTTGATCACATGATCGACAAAATTAAACAACTAAAAAATTAGAATTGGCATATGAGTTAAGGTTGATCAGCTCGAGTCTCATGGTTAGATATGGATTCCCGCCCAATCTGCAACCATGTAGAGCCAACCTTTTTCTCATTTATGTTAATGAGATCACTAAGATCATTTAATCTCACCTCCCTACTCTCAACCTCCTCTATATTTACATTCAATGCATTCTCCCTCGCATTTTCCCATCCTGGTTGTACATACATTGTAGTGCTGGGCATATCAAGCCGCAACGTGGCTTCAGGAAAATCATTTATTGGTGCTCGCATGTTCATGTTTGGAGTAGAAATTAAAGATCTGAACATCAGTGTGTGAGGATGTATTCCATTTAATCCACTGCTACTATTCCCTTCTTGCAGCTCTGTGGCAACAACGCTCAATGGCTCAACGGTGGCGCCATGAGAACTTGATGCCCTCCAATGACAGCGCATGTGCCCGCCAAGTGCCTGGCCTGATGGAAACTGTCGTTTACAAATTGAGCATTCGTGTTCTTTGGGTTTTTCATTTGGCAATGGAAATTGTGATGAGGTACCAAGAAATGAAACAATTGCTAATGTCATATTTTCAGAGGAAGACATGGCTTGATTATTCTGATGATTTCTATTATTGTTTTCATCTTCAGTTGATGTGAACTTCATCATCTTGGGTGACCTGATTTTGGGCCGAGTGGCAAAATAACCCTCAACTTTCTTATGGCTAGCCCGATGGCCGCCTAGTGCTTGATGTGAGGTAAATACTTTTTGGCAAGTCTTGCATTCAAAAAGTTTACGCGCATTTGAAGGCGTTTGTGTTGAGATGTGGGGTTTTGGGCCTTCTGGCTGAGGAAAAGGATGCGGTAGGACGACATAATCAACTTCCCTCTTTTCGGAAGTAGAGCATTCCTTAGCATCTGTGATGCGGAGAACAGAAGTCGAGCATTCTGCTGCACCGGTATTGCGGAAAATAGGGTTGGCGCGGGAAGTGGAGAGCATGACAAGACAATTAGCGGCACGCTCTTCTTCGGTAAGTACAAGAGGTTGAGTAGGAGTTTTGGATCGGGGGAGTGAAGGTGGAAAAAGGCCATTTGAGTTGTCATTCTCTCCATCGTCTTTGCTAGCACCAATGAGACCGCGACAACAGTGCTTGGACAATGATTTCAATGAACAAAATTCTTCGCGGTAGTTTTGGCAAACGTGACTAGTAGGGAGGCAGTTGTCGTTGGAGGAGTCCCCTTCAGCTCCTATGGTGAATGGACTTTCGTTCGGGTGGAGGATGGATTCATTGAACATCCCGTGGACCTGCATATGCCCTCGAAGCGCTCTCCCATTACTGAATCCCTTACCGCAGAATCGACAATGGTACTTCTCTTCCTCCTTCTCTAGCATCTTCTGCTTCTTGAGTATCGGCATTGCTCTTGCAAATCAAACTTTGAATACAACATTTTGAGAGAAGAGGTAAATATAGGGAAAAGTTCTAGTAAATTTGCGGTTGTAATTCAAAGAAACACTTAGCCTATAAATAAGAAACTGTTACAAATTTGGGGTTGTAATTCAAAGACTTTTTCTTAGTTAAAAATAGAACTCACACAACACGCCTTTGGTCGTTGGTTGTTTGAGAGTTAATTAACAACCAATAGTTTTAAGCTAAAGCCTCTCATTTGTGTTGTGTGTGTGAATTTGCCTTAATTGATCTAAATGTTCCAAAAAAAGAAAAAAGAAGAGGTACTTATGATGTTGAATTGTTTTTGTAGTTAGAAATGAACTAAAATTAGATTAATTAAAATTATTAATATCAAATTATATTAAAATTAATTTAAAGTAGCTGTATTTATATTAAAAAGTTCCTAATTAATTTATAACTTTATGGAATTTTTTTAGCCGAGGATGCATTTCAACAAATTTTATAGACAAATCTTGTAATTTTATAGACAAATAAAATTATAATCGAAATGGAAACAAATTTAGAATTAGGCAAAGTTACTAGCAAAGTCATTAACGGGCTGCTTATCTAAATATTAATATATATTTTTAAATTTATGTGCAAGCGATTTTAAATTAAAATAACTCTTTGTAATATTCCAATTGATTCAAAAGATTGCTTAACCAAATGTCGCTAATATATTAGCAAAAAATAATTAATCACAAATATAAATTATCATTGCCATCCCAAAGTAATATATATGAAATTGATTTAATGAATAAAGGTGGCTTTTTCATAATTATGGTTAAGGATATCTTAGCATAAATATGATAATAATGATTTTATAGTTATTTATGATTTTTTTATGATTGTATAATTAATTAACAGTTTTACCATATTTATTGTAAATTAAATTTAGTGATGATACATCATTAAAAATTTATCTTGATCGGGCACGCATCTCAAGGCAAAATCAAATTGAAAATTTTAAAAATTACATATTGGACTATTTGGACTCTAATTACAGAAAACTTATAGTTGAACTGAACGTCTCGAAAATATGAACCCAATGACAACAAACTCGACTCAATTAGAGCCCAAATGGATCCAAATCAAAGATCTGAAGCGCTGTTGGAAGGTGTAAACAACAATTTGGATTACCAAACTGTTTCCAAATGTGACATGCTTCTAGTCAAATCGAGCGGCTCAACGAGACAAATCCAACGAGCCAAAAGATCGCCGAATTACGACATCTTTAAGTCATTCAAATGCCCGACAAACATTCCATAATCAAGGGTTTCAACATCGACCGTCCATCAAACCACTCCCCATTTACCCTTGATCTTCCTCCTATTTACGGTCCATGGCACTCTAAAAAATTTATAAATAGATCCCTCCTTCTTGAAGGAATAAAGAGAAAGATTGGAGATCGCTATTGCCTCCTTGCCTCCTCGTCCACCACATGACGTCAGCACTCCGCCGAATCACCACTTGATGCCCGAAGTTTCGCCGGATCACCACCTGATGCCCGAAGTTCCGCCGGACCACGGAGTTCAATTGGACTACCACCAGACACCCAAAGTTCTATTGAACCACCGCCTAACAATGGAGTTTTGTCGGACTACAGCCTGACGCTGAAGTTCTGCAAAACTACCACCAGACTACCAACTAATGCTTGAATTTCCAAGTAACGCCGAACTTCTGCAGGACCGCCTTACGACAGTGGTCTTTCTGACCCCTGTCTTCGTCTAACTACGGTCCTTCCAACCTCCATCGCCTATTGCGGTCCTTTTAGTAGATCTCAACCGATGCCTCCATCAGCCAAGTAGGACAATGCACATACATATTATAATTAAATTATTACCTGAGATGATTTTTGATATATTTAATGTCATTCTATATATAAGTTATGTTAAAATTGTAATAGTGTTATAACTTTTATTGAATTTTATTGAATATGATTGTTTGTTCATTAATTGGTACAGTTTGCATAGTATTCTTTGATTATATTTACTTTGTATAACTATTTTTCAAAACTGCTTGGATTGTGAATGTTGGGAAGCCCAAATAATGATTGTAGGAGCTATTTCTTTTATTTGTTATGCTATAGGTTTGTGATGGATATGAGGAAAAAAATACGATGAAAATGTTGAAACGACGTTCTAGAATTAACTGATGTAAATTCGCTGGAATTTGTGATGGAATTTGTGGTGGACCATAAAAAGTAAACAATCATTTCATTTAGCGCAAAGATTTTGCGATATATTTTGTTCGTCGAAAATATTTTTGGATGTTCGTTTTACCATTAGAACCATATCCGCCGCAAATCTGCACAAAGAGCTGGTTTTCATGTAGTGTTTTGTAACAACACTTTTGCAATGTCTATTGCCAGGAATCTTGTGTTTCGTGCCCCTACAAAGCACATCGAGATCGATCATTGTTTCATTCAGGATTTGCATCCATGCAAAACACATTGAGGCTAAACATATCTCCACTACAGATGAACTTGTTGCTGTTCTTACCAAGTCCTTACCTACGCCTAGGTTTGCTACTCTTCGCTCCAAACTAATGGTTGTTCATCCCATCAGCTTGAGGGATCGTGATAATGACGCCCTGCATCCACTATAATGTAAGTAGTCGAAAATTCCTAACTAGCTAGCTCAGCTCTCTGTCAGCCTTGTTTCCACTGCCAATTGCATCCATTTCTTATAATTATTCATGCAGTAACTAATCAGGGCATTATAGTCATTAAATACATCTTAAGTTATATATATATATATATATATATATATAACAATCTTGTTGTCACTCTGCACATACTTCTGCATTATACAAATGGTCTAAGTTCTTGCTTGTTTATTCAATCACTATTAGTTCTGCAATGCGTTGAAGAGAAGTAAATGTATAAACTAATGTATTTATATATTTATACGAGCTTAATATGGATTGGGTCGAAGATTGGAACCGATTTACCAAAATATATAACTAATTAACACAAAAGCATTATTCTCAGCTCCCATTCAACAACGAGATTGAGATTTAGCTTTTGTTCATTTTGTGATTAATAGGATTCTTTTATTATATGAACAATTATAAAATATCCCATTTTATGATTTTATTTGAAATGTTTGCCTATAAGTTCATGAATGTAAAGCCTTTCATTCGGAAAAAAAAAATAACAAAAAGAATTTGGGCTTTAATTAATATATTGAAAGACAATATTTTAGAAATCCTTATTTCGGTTCTAATTCTCCAAATTATTGATGCAATAAATAATAAGTTTAAAAAATATACAATAAGTTGATTTTTTAATTGTTGACATTCACTCCTAAATCATATATTATTTTTGTCTGAGTTTACATTCAATTGAGTTGTTTATGCTCTATTCAAAATCTTATTTTTGTCTGAGTTCATGAATGTAAAGCCATTCATTCCAGAAAAAAAAAAAATAACAAAAAGAATTTGGGCTTTAATTAATTTATTGATAGACAATATCTTAGAAATTCTTACTTGGTTTCTAATCTCCTCTTTATTGAGGCAATAAATAAGAAATTTAAAAAATAAAAAATAAATTGAATTTTTATTGTTGACACACTCCTAAGCCATATATTATAACTAAACTTTGAAGTTAAACAGAAAAATATCTCAAAATATAGAATCATGCATAGAAATACTATAAGCTTAACTTACGTACTTACAAAAAAATTTATAAAGAGAATTTTCATAACCTTTATAATCATGCATATAAAAAAATTTTCTCGCTTTTGAAGAAGGCTGATGTCACTCATAGGATCCATTTTTTTTTTTTTAAAGGAAATGCCAAATTGCATTAAAACCAAAAAAACTTATCACCATCCTCCTTTAACAATTGAAGAAACATAGGAGGAATGAAATGAAGATTTTTATAAGGATAGTTGTAAAGCTACTATGAATAAAGCAAACTTTCCTCATAGAAAGTTTTTAAGACAACTTTGAAAAGCAATGGCAAAATTGAAACTATGGTTGTGATTTGAAGAATAAAACAGTAAGAAAGTTGTGAACATGAAGTCTGGGACGACTTTTTTTACTACTTTATAAAGTTGCTATAGAGAAAATAATTTTTAAAGTTATTTTAGAAAGCAACTTTCTAGTTCAAAAGTTTTTTTTAAATCAACAAAAAAATAGTTGTCCAATAGAAAATATGATTATGATCCAAAAAGTAAAGCAATAAAGAAAGCTATCCCAAACATAGTCTTATTTCCTCCCTCATTTAACCATCATAAATAGTCCCACTAGTTTCCATTTTTAATATATTAGAATAATAGATGTAACATGAATTATAATCTAATATAAAGACACAAAAATATTTGAATCTGAGAAATAATTTATGCTTCCGAAGCATTTAAAAATGTGAATCCATGTGAATAAGTAAATATATATCCTTCTTTATTCACTAGATAATAAAAATAAATTTAGAAGTCTTAATGCCGATCACATGACTGCAAAATTAAACTAAACAACAATAACATCAGAATTGGAATATGATCAGTTAAGGTTGATCAGCTTTAGTCTCCTGCTTAGATATAGATTCAAACCCAATCTGCAACCATGTAGAACCACCCTCTCTCTCATTTATATCAATGAGATGACTAAGATCATTCAATCTTACTTCCCTACTCTCAGCCTGCTCTGTATTTACATTCAACACATTCTCTAATTGTAGCTCAGTGGCAACAACGCTCGCTGACTCAACGGTGACACCACGGGAACTTGATGCCCTCCTATGACATCGCATGTGCCCGCCAAGTGCTTGGCCTGATGGAAACTGTCGTTTACAAACTAAGCATTCATGTACTTTGGGATTTTTCTTTGGCAATGACAACTGCGATGAGGTACCTTCAAATGGAACAATTGCTAATGCCATACTTTCGGAGGAAGCCCCAGCTTGATTATTTTGATGGGAAAACTCATCTTGATTATTTTGATGAATTATATTATTGCTTTCGTCTTTGATTGATGTGTACTTCATCATCTTGGGTGACTTGATTTCAAGCCGAGTGGCAAAACAACCCCTAACTTTCTTATGGCTAGCTCGATGGCCGCCTAGTGCTTGATGTGAGGTAAATACCTTTTGGCAAGTCTTGCATTCAAAAATTTTATGCGCATTTGGAGGGGTTTGTGTTGAGACGTGGGGTTCTGGGTTTTTTGGCTGAGGCGAAGGAGGCAGGAGGACAACATAATCAGCTTCCCTCCTTTCTGAAGTAGAGCATTCCTCAGCACCTGTGATGTGGAGAACATAAGAAGAGCATTCCGATGCATCTATGTTGCGGAGAACCGGGTTGGCACGGGCAGTGGAGAGCCATACAAGAAAATTAGCGACATGCTCTTCTTTGGTAAGCACAAGAGGCAGAGTAGGAGTTCTGGATCGAGGTAGTGAAGGAGAAAAAAAGCCATTTGAGTTGTCATTCTCGCCATCATCCTCACCAGCACCAATGAACAAGATCGGGACAACAATGCTTGGACAATGATTTCAACGAACAGAATTCTTTACCACAGTTCTGACAAATGTGACTAGTAAGGAGACGGTTGCCGTCGGAGGACTCCCCTTCAACTCCTGTGGTGGATGGACCTTCGTTTGGGTGGAGGATGGGTTCAATGTTGAACATCCCGTGGAACCGCATATGCCCGCCCAACGCTCTCCCACTACTGAATCTCTTATCGCATAATCGACAATGGTACTTCTCTTCCTCCTGCTCTTGTAGCTTCTGCTTCTTGATTATCGGCATTGTTCTTGCAAATCAAACTTGGAAAACAAGACTCAGACAAGCAAATATATAGAGAAAAGTTCAAGCTAATTTGTGGCCGGTGTGATTCTTTTTTTTTATTTATTTAAATTTTTATTTGAGGTTGTGGTTCAAAGAAATACTTAGCCTATAAATAGGGTTTAGTTACAAATGTGGGGTTATAATTCAAAGAAGTTTTTTTAGTTAAAAATAGAATCGTACAACACACCTTGGTCGGTTGGTTGAGAGTTTTGATTAACAACCAACGGTTTTCGGTATAAATCTTTAATTTGTGTTGTGTGTATGAATTTGCCTTAATTGGTTTAAATGTTTAAAAAAAAATGGAAAGGTACTTATGATATTGAATTATTTTACTATTTAGAATTGAATTAAAATTAGATTAATCAAAATTATTAATAGAAAATTAATTTTCAATAGCTGTATTTATATAAAAAAGTTCATAATTAAAAATTATAAATTTATGGAATTTTTTAAGCCGATGATGCATTCCAACGAATTTTATGAGCTAAATAAGGAAAGGAGGACAGAGTCAATGTTCTAAATTTGATATACCAAAGGTCCTTGGCTCAAATCATATAATATTATTTTCTAACAAAGAGATCTCAGAAACAAATCTCTGAGGACTCATCTATAATGAGAAATATTTATTATGTAATATTGTCATCAAGTTAATTACTTTGTTATTAAAATGTTTATCTTGCCTTAAAAAATACGATAACAAAGGTAATTTTTATAAGAAAAACTTTAACACCTAAATGATGTTATATATTCTTCAAAGCTCTGTACATCTTAGATAATTTTTTATATATAATATATTGTTATTAAATTTCTAATGTGATTTTGAGTTGATTATTTATTTTAATATCAAACAGATTAATTAAAATGTAGATGAAAAATATGACGTAAAATTATTTAATATATTATCAAATTTTAAAGAATTACATAATGATTTCCGTGAAGGCAGCAGTTCTCTTTGGTTACAAAAGAGATAAATAAGAATTAAAACTGGACAAGTATGAAGTTAGTTTCTGTATTACTTCTTCCTTCCTCTTTTTCAGCCCTTCTCTTTGCTGAGAAAGTTTCCATTGTGCCTACGTTGGTGGTTCATTTCATTCTGATTTCCATGGGAAGGTAATAAATCTCTCTCATGATCTTTTTTTTTTTTTTTTGTTATTTTGAATGATTGAAGGAAATCTCAGTTATGTTTGTTAATACCATGAACATTAAAGGTTGCTCACGTACAGGAAGCGAAGTAGCAGCAATAAGGAATGGAGAATATTGGAAGAATAGCCGAAAACAATATGGATTCAAGATAGGTAGTTCTACTATGTATAGAGAGAATGACAGATTTAATTATTTAAATAATAAAGCTGTTCGAAACTAAGCCTAAGGCTTCGTTTGGGACGGCTTTTTTATTGCTTTCTAAAGCGGAGTTTTAGTGCAATTTTTTTTTTTTTTGGTACTAAAACTCCGTTTTAAAAAGCAATAAAAAAGCCGTTCCAAACGAAGCCTAAGTCTCTACCTAATAACTTCTCAACTTCAAAGAGAAATTCTCCACATCAAATAATTAATAATTAATACTTTTATATTATAAAAGTACTTAGACATAAATATATATAAATAAAAATCAACTAATAATAAATATAAAGAATAACTTTTACATTAATAGATTTTTTAGCGACATTTAATCAAGAAAAGTAAGCACAAACAAATAGAAAAAATATTGTGATATATCGTCAATAACCCAAAACTCAATAAAAGTAAATTAAAAAATGTGCGACTTAAAATATGAATTGGTATAGCTATCCCAATTAAAGTAATTTAGTTTGAGGAATAATAAATCTCTATGAAATTGATTAATTGATAAAGATGGATTGTTTCACAATTTTGGGTGAGGTTATACGACCTTAAAGATCAATTAAGATAAATTCATATACATATTATATACGGAAGATTTGAACCCAATGGCTCTTAGTTGATAGTCAAAGCTCTCAATCAATAAATTAAAAGGAGCTATGTAGTTAATTATGCATTTAGAGAGCGTGCCTCCTTTTTTTCTAATATGTTAGGAAGATATGCAAACATCTGCAACATGAATAGAACGGACAGGTCAAAGAAGATGTATACAATTAATTGAATTAGAATATCAATTAGATAGTAGGATCATGCGAATAAATGCATATAGTCTTTTTATTTAGTAAATTCAATAATATTATTTTTTATCATTTATTGTAAAAATAAGTAACAAAATAAAATTTGAATTACTTTATGAGTTGGACTAATCATCACTACTCCCTTAGTTAGCTTTGGATTTGATCTCAATCTCCAACCATGAAGAACTCTCCACTCCATCATTCATGTTCATGTGATCACTAAGATTAGCCGGTTTTACCTTCTTATACTAAGAACAACTACCCCCCCTCCCCCCCCCCCCCCCCCCCCCCCCCCCCCCCCCAAATTCTGAATCGACGTATTCTCATCCCATTCTAGCTGTAGAAAAATCATAGGGGGCACATCAAGTTCTAGGGTGATTGTGGTGAACTTATCCATCAGTCTTGACATGTCTAGTTCTTGAATAAAATGTGAAGTATTGATCATCTACCAAAGAGTCCGGTTATGAGGTTATATTACATTTAATCCATTACAACTACTCATGCTTGCAGCTCAACAACTTAGGTGCATGAAATTTGTTCTATTCAATGAAAACACTTGTGCCCATCAAGTGCTTGGTCAAAAGGGAATTGCCATTTACCAATTGAGCCTTCATGCACCTTTGATTTCATCTTTGGCAAAGGAGGTTGTGGCGACATTTCTACAAACATGACGATCACTAATGCCATATTTTTCGACAAAGATCCCACTTGATTGTTATGATGATTATTATCATAGTTTTTATTTCCAATCGATGCATCGTTCTTTATATCGGGTGATTTGATCTCAATCAAAACATCTCCTAACTTTCTTTTGATTGGTGAGATGGATGCCTAAGGCTTAGTGTGAGTTCAAGAGTTTCTTGCAAGTCTCGTATTCAAAAAGTAAGCGAATAATTGGAGGGCTAGTGTTCTGACAAGGGGTTTTGATTGTGGTTGAGAAGGCAAGAGGATGAGTCGATCAACCTTGTTGCTTCTAGAAGTAGAGCACACCCTTATATATACGATGTTGAAAACAAGGTCGACGTGGGTGGTGGAAAGCAAGATAAGAGAATTGGAGAGATTCTCTTTTTTGTTGATTACAAGAGGTGAATGAGGAGTTATACTTCTACCTCAATAGGGCATTTTTCCTTCATCTCTACAGTGGGTGGACAACAGTGGAGAAATACCCTCTTAAGTTGTCATCTTCATTACTTCCATTGGCATTGTTGTAATTGCTACGACAATGTTTGATGAATGATTTTAATGAAAGAAGTTTTTGTTGCAGGTTTTGCAATTGTGGTTAGTGCAATGTTTGTTATGATTACTACAAATGGTGTATATCCTCTTTCATCAATGAAGTCTCATTCAATATTGGTAGTAGACAAGCCTTTGTTCAGATAAGGACTGGGTTCATGGTTAATCCCGTGGGCCCCATCTACCTGTCTAATGCCCTTGCGCTATTGAATCACTTATTGCATATACGATCGTGGCATTTATGTTGCCCTTGCTACTAATCTATGGTCAATGCTATCATAGACAAGATAGGAAGAAAATAATTTGACATAAAGAAAAATCAAGGAGATGATTGATTTTTAAGGGATCGATAGTTAGCAATGCGTGCTTGTAATTAAAATACTTTTTTCTATTTAAAAATGGAAGTTGAGGTAGAGCTAAATGTATTTTTAAAAGAGAGAAAATTTATTTGAATTATAATACACATTTGTAAGTTTAGCTCCTTAAAAACTAATCATCTCCCCAATTTATCTAAACTTCACCACTCTTCTTTCTATTTGATATGATATAACAATGATGATCTACCAACAACAAAAAAGCTATTAGAATAGTAACTATGGTAGTGTTAGGTTCAATGTTGTATCTGTAATAAGGGATTCAATATCATACAGGAATTGGGGGTACCTACATGAATGAAGGCACGCCCACCACCAAAGTTAAGGGGACTCTATCGATGCAAGCATATTTATTCCATATACAGTAACCCTAGCAACCACTGCACCATCTACAATTGTGAAAACTGCCACAAAAATTACTTTCATTGAAATAATTTGTCAAGCACTACTTAAGAAATTGCATTAATTACAATGAAAATGACAAAGATGATAACTTAAATCGTCTTTCTTTACTGTCTCCCACCCACTCTAAAGATGAAGGTAAATGCCATATTGAGTAAGTAGTAGCACTTTTCCTCTACCTTTTGCGCTGATTGAAGAAGAGAATCTTGCTAATAATCTCTCTGACTCCCCACAATCCGCGACAACCTTATTCCTTGCTTTGAATATGTAGGGGAGTGCTCTACTTCTAGAAGGGATTGAACCAAAATAACATTTAGCCTCCTTCACTTCAATCAAAACTTAATGTCCAAACGTTGACCCATCTAATTGCTTGCCAACTATTTGAATGCAATACTTGCAGGAAACTCTTCACCCTCACACCAAGCCTTAGGTAGCCATCACACTAGTCATAAGAAAGTTAAGGGATATTTCACTGCTAGGCCTAAAACTAAATCACCCAATACTGGGTACACACCACTTGAAGATGAAAACAAAGATATGTATAATCTAAATAATCAAGCTATATTTTCCTAAAAAAGAATGGCATTGGCCATCATCACATTCGTAGAAACCTCGCGACAACCATCATTGCCTAAGAAAAAAATCAAAGGTGCGTGCATACTTGAGTTACAAATGATAGTTCTCCTCTGATCAGGTGCTCTGCGGGCATAAGCACTGCCATTGAATAGCATTATGTTTCTGCACCTAAATTAGCTAGCCTATAATTGTTGTCACTACTAACTTGTAAGCAAAGTGTTGTAGAAGTGGATTAAATATAATACAACCCCATACCCTAATTCTTTGGCAGATGACCAATAATTCATATTATAGTCTAGACTTGAACATGACAGTACCGATGGATAATTTTGCCAAAATCATGTTGTAGCTTAAAGCGCTCACTTTGATTTATCTATATCTAGAATTGGAATAATAAGAATGAGAATGTGTCTAATAGAAATTTTGGAGTACGCTTATAATAAGGTGGTGAGGCTGGCTAACTTTAGTGATTTCATGGACATGAAAGAGAGAGAGCAGAGCTCTACATGCTTGGAGTTTGGGATAAGATCCATGGCTAACCAAGAGTAAGTAATTATCGGTCTTTACTCATAAATGACATTTTGCCATGTCAAGACAATAGTAAAATTTTTTAATATTTTATTGGCATTTTTTTTTCAGATTTGTTTAACGATTCTTTTGAGTTAATTTGTTATGTTTCCTTTATAAAGCCATCATATTGTAACATATTTTCAAAGCCTATATATGTATGTTGCATATATTAATTAAAATTTAAAGAGGTTTCATTAAAATGAGACTATTCCTTTATTTTATAAATAAATAATTATGTCAATTTTAAAGGTCTCAATGGTGAAAAATAACATATAATGATCAAAAGAGAACTGAAAGCAAAATCGATAATTAAACTATTTCTTGTCAAATAATGATGTTTTGTTGAAAAACAAATAATAAAGAAAAACAAAAAAGGGAAAAAGGTTGGGTCAAAAGAGGTTTTTGGATGTCCTCTTCAACAGATATTGAGACCAAAATATTTCGCCAACATTCCTTAAATGCATATATATATATATATATATATATGTAAGTACTTACAACCTTTATGTTAGAGGGATAGGCAAATAGATGATGGCAAGCACTACATCGTGAGAAATTTTGGATGTTGCCAGTAATTCTAATTGCTTTGGATGAGTTTGTGAGGGTGTTTCTAGATTGATTTATTCCACCCTCAACTAGACTCCCACTAGAAGTTAAATTCTTCAAATTAATCTAAGGTTCAAAGATGATGATGTAGAATGAAACAGAATTTTTTTTTTCAGAAATGCTCTACATTATATTTATACTCAATTAAAGAAGTTCATACATTCTTTAGAGGTTTTAGGGATTAGTTGAGACTCGTATTTACTCCTTTTGATATCAGAGAATTCTTAGTTTTACTGGAGAGATCTAGGATAATTGAAAATGATTTGAATTACTCTGAGCAAAATAAGGAGCAACAATATAATAAGGGCAATTATAATAAAGGATATCAAAGTAAATTATAGATATATTGGACTTTAGAAAGGAAAAAAACCAATTAGTAAAATATTCTATTATATTTGAATTTTGGAAGAAAGAGAAAGATTCAATTTACCTATTATGAAATTATTTTATTTTCATGTGATAAGATTGTAGTGTACATCTTAGGTGATCACATTTTTCTAAGTTGGGTAAATTATAACAATACAAATTTTAAAAATAATTGAAAATTGAAAGAAATTTGAATTCCTATTTGGATATTGCAGCGCAACAAAAGGAAAGATAAATATGGGTTTTTGGTCTCCGGATTGCTTTGCCATTTTTAAGAAAATTTTTCAGATGTAGGTGATTTTAATCCTACATTAGTTTTCAAAGATTTTGATTTTAACTATTTGATCCTTTACAGAACTAATTTTATTGCTTTTTTTAAAAATTTATTGAATTTTACCACACAACTTTTAATATATTATCAAATTGATTATCCTGAATATTTTGACTATAACATTTATAAATTTCACCAGGAAAAATGAAAGTTAATGAAGATTTGCAATGTACAGAAATTAAGTATTTTGTTTAAGCATATTGTTAATACAAGCATTGAGAATGAAAATAAATATATGATTAGGTAATAGCTAGTCGCTATTACTTTTATAGTAATATGTGTAAAAGATAAGTAAAGGCTGGTTGGCTAGTAGGTTGGTCATTGATTGGCCTGTACAGGATGATGGGATGATGAATTTTCCTTTAAATATGTGGTTTGGTATTATCCTCGGGTGATGGAGGTGATATACTAATTGGATTTAATCCTCGGGTGATGGACGTGATATATCGCGACATGTTCAATTTGATGAATCCACCTCTTCCCCTGCCAATAATTCCTTCTCCTCTTATCACTCCTACAACTGCTGCAAATTCTCCCATTCCTCCTATACCACCAATACTTTCTCCTACATTCACGGACTCACCTCTCTCTACAACTACAAAATAGTCTACATCCATGTCTTCAACAACAACCCCATTATCTACACCACCACATGCTTTTGCAACCTCATCTACAAGTCCAACAACATCATTTGCATCTTCCTCTAACACCTTATTACCACCGCGACATCCAATGATCACACGTCTACAAATAGTCTCAAGTAACCTCGTGCTATTCTTAATCTCCAACACTCACTTCTTCACCCTCCAACTTGCTATACTACAGTCGCAAAATATCCTGATTGGCGCAAAGCCATGTCTTATGAATTTTATGTGCTACAGTCCCATGGTACATGGTACTTTGTTCCTTCTTCCTAGACTCATCTTGTTATTTTTTTGTAAATGGATTTGCAAAATCAAATGACGTACGAATGGCTCAATTGCCCACTACAAAGCTCACCTTATTGCTCAAGTCTTAAAAAAATATGGTATTGATTATCAAAAAATGTTCAATCTGGTGGTTAAATTTCCTACCATTTGCTTATTTCTTCTTGTTGCACTTCATTAAAATTGGTAAGTCCTTCAATTGAATGTCGCTAACGCCTTAATTTCTTCATGGAAAACTAAATAAAACCATTCACATGACTAAATCCCAATGATTTCAACATCCACAATCCAAATCATGTTTGCCTTTGCCATTTATGGTTTAAAACAAGCACATCGTGCCTGGTTTGCCACTCTAACCTCCTATCTTATTTTCCAAGTCTTTCACACTAGCTCTATCGATTCCTCATTTCTTATTCTTTAAAATGTTAAAATTTGCATCTAATTACTTATCTATGCAGATGATATTTTGATTACCGAAAATGATTCCACTTTCCTTACCAACTTACTACATAATCTACACCTTTGTTTCCAAATTAGGAGTCTCGGTCCAATATTTCGCTTTCTCAGCATTGATGTTACTCTTTCTTTTGTCGACTATCACCTCTCTCAATGAACCTACCTACAAGATCTCCTCTCTACTATGCTCATGTCCGCCTGCAAAACAACTGGCTAACCCACTACCCTCTAAATGACCATCTGATGCCAATCTTTGAAGTCCCTACAGGCAACCTACTCTCTTTCAATAATTGGCAGACTCCCTCCAATGCCTTACCTTCACATGACTCGAGATTGCCTTTGTCGTTAACGAGCTCAGCCAACATATGCATCAACCTTTACTTTGTCATTTTCAGCTCTTCAAATGAATCTTTGGTTACCTTAAACACACTTTTGATCATGGCCTTCTCATTCCCATAACTGATCTTTAGTTAACATCGTAATTCAACTCTGACAAGGCAGGTGATCGTCACGACTGCAAATCCACAATTATTTTTTTTGTATTTTTCTTGGCCAATCACTTATCTCTTGGACTATTAAAAAATAATCCACCGTGATTCACTCTTCAACCGAAGTAGAATATCAATCACTCTCAGCCACAACAACTGACTTCATTTGGGTTCATCGATTATTTCAAGATTTCTCCATCAAATTAGATTCCACTTCTATTTTCACTACAGGAAAACAAGTGATTCGTGGTAGATTTGAGGCGGGCTTTGCGACGATTTTTTTTTTTTTTTTTTGACAAAATTATGGTGGACATTTTAGTCGCAGAAGTTGCAATGGAATTGCAGTGAATTTACAGTGAAAAATCGATCATAAATTTATGATGAATTTTTAACCCAAATCCTCTGCAATTCCATCGCAAAATCCAACTCAAATCTTACACAAATAAGTTTATCTTAACTGATATCCAGGTTATTTTTTCATTCGCGAGCTTCATCCATTCATTCATGCCCAAAACCGCGCAGTGATGACCCTTGCTCGTTGACATTCCTTGCTCGCAACCCATCGTCTCTTCATTGATGTTCACCATTCTTCATTGTTGTTTGACTTTGCTTCTTCAACGGCGTCCTTTCTGCTAGATCAGGATCAGAAACAAGAGTAGGAGCTCACTCACTGTGAAGGTAATCTCCCTTTTGCACGCTTCTTCCGCCAAATCCCTTAAATCCATCGAATTATAGGGTTTAGTAAATATGGGATTTACGACAATAAGAAGGAAACAAAGGTTAATTTTGTGTGTCGTGGATATTCAATTGGTCATAATTCTTGATAAACAAAGGCATGATTCAATCCATAATTAGATAAAATCTAGTTCAACACACTAAGAAGTAGCTTTTAATCTAATGAAATCTTACCATTGGATTGCAAATTTTTGACTCTCTAATCATCCTCCATTGGATTACAGCATGGGAAGTTTCATACATACTTGGGGCTCAGTGCCACACTCTAGCATAGATGACAATTAGTATGAACTTTAATTAATTTTAATAATTTATTTGTATATACATTCCAATCTAAGTATATTATAGAAAGATCTGCTTGCTAAATAACCCACTGCGATTGAGTTACATAATCACACTCATAGGAGCCAGTAGGACTAATAGTGGGTGGATAAGAAAGCTAAGAGGGCATATGTAGGTATATAAGAAATACTATACTTATAGAAATATTGTAAGAGACAATTATATGATGACTAATATTATATTATATTTTATTCATAGGATAGGTATACACATATTCGAGAAAGCTAGGAAACAGCTGGAGAGGTATCCTCTATGGATTTTGCAGATATTTTTTACTACCGAACTTGGACGTAGGCGGTAGATGGAATGCAGAAGGGGAAAATTTATTTATTAGGCTTGCAGGCATCCACATACGAGGGAGAGTCCTCTTCTGCCATAAACCACTTAGCAGGCAACCACGAGTGTTTAGTTAGCCAGCATGTGGCAGACTTAATAGTAAAGTTTGAAAATGTTTGAAAAACTCAAGCGGACATAAACGCTCAGATATTGAAACAGCTTAAAAGATTGAGCGAGCATATTAGTAGATCTCAACCGACGCCTCCATCAGCCGAGCAGGACAACGAGCTTGCAAACTCTAATTAAATTGTCGCATGAGATGGTTTTTGTTATATTTGATGTCATTCGATGTATAAGTTATGTTGAAACTATAATAGTGTTATAACTTTTGTTGAATTTTATTGAATATGATTAGTTGTTCATTAATTTGTATAATTTGCATAATATTTTTTTGATTTTATTTTCTTTGCATAACTATTTTTTATAACTGCTTCGATTGTGAATGTTGAAAAGTCCAAATAATGATTGTAGGAGCTATTTCTTTTATTTGTTATGCTACATGTTTGCAGCAGATTTGCGGCAAAAAGTCCGACGCAAATGTTGAAATGACGTTCTGGTATCGAAATTTGTGATGGACCCATTTGTCACAAATTGCGGAGGATTAACTGACGTAAATCTGATGAATTTGTGATGGAATATGTGGCGGACCACAACAACAAAACAGTTGTTTCATTTGAGATTATTCCATCCTAAATCCACCACAAATCTTCCGCAAAGATTTTGCGATGAATTTTGTTCATCCAAAATACTTTTGGATGCCCGTTTTACCATTAGAACCATATTCGCAGCAAATCTGCCGCAAATAGCTGGTTTTCCTGTAGTATTTTATAACAGTGATTCTACAATGTCTATTGCCTGAATTCTAGTGTTTCGTGCCCGCACAAAGCACATCGAGATCGATCACCGTTTCATTCGTGATTTGCATCCATGAAAAACACATTAAGGCTAAACATATCTCCACTACTGATGAACTCGTCAATGTTCTTACCTAGTCCCTACCTACGCCTAGGATTGCTACTCTTCACTCCAAACTGATGGTTGTTCCTTCCATCAGCTTGAGGGACCGTGATAACGACACCCCGCATCCACTACAATGCAAGAAGTCAAAAGTTCCTAGCTAACTCTGCTCTCTGTCAGCCTTGTCATATATATATATATATATATATATATATATATTATATATATATATATATATATATATATATATATATATATATATATATATATATATATATATATATACCATCTAGTTGTCTCTTTGTACATACTTTTGCATTATACAATGGTTAAGTTATTGTTTCTTCAGTCATAGTGACTTATGTAATGCATTGAATAGAAAGAAATGTATAAACTATTGGATGCTTGGTTTATACATTTTTATGGGCTTAACATGGATTGGATAGAAGATTCGAACAGGTTTACCAAAATATATAACTAATTAACACAAAAGCATATTCTCAGCTCCCATTCAGCCTGGAGACTGAGATTTTGCTTTTGTCGATTATGTGATTCATAGGATTATCTTATTATATGAACAATTACAAAATATCACATTTTATGATTTTGTTTGAAATGGCGGCCTATAAGTTCATGAACCTAAAGCCATTCATTCGGGAAAAAAATAACAAAAAGAATTTGGGCTTTAATTAATTTATTGAAAGACAATTTAAGAAATCCTTATTTCAGTTTTAGTTCTCCTCTTTATTGATGCAATAAATAATAAATTTCAAAAATATATAATAAGTTGATTTTTAAATTGTTGACATTCACTCAAAATCATACCTTATTTATGTGTGAGTTTACATTCAATTGAATTATTTATCCTCTCTTCATAATCATATTTCCATTGATCTCAATGGAGTTAAAATCTCACAAGAGGTTATTTATGGTTGAATCTTATGTTTCACACAATAACATTTGCATATAATAAGAGCTCATGCTCAACATTCTAACCTCTTACTCCTCACTTTCGAAGCCCTCAAATCCAATCACATGGATTAAAGATTTGTTTGACATAGCTTTCTTACTATTTTCTAAAGCAAATTCTTAGCACAAAAATTTCTTAAATAAGAAATTTATATACTAGAAAGTCGCGTTACCAAGTAGTGAGAAGACTATCCCAAAGAAAGCCCAAATCATAATTGATTTTGGTATTAAAGATAATACGAGAAATATAGCTCTTCTCCTTGTTGATGCGAGCATTTAGAATTCACATATAAATTTATAAAACAAAAAAATTGGCTCATTTTCAACCAAACCTCATCAATTTTTAAGTAATATATGCACCTCACCTAGGGATGCTTTGAAAATATGTTATAATACGGTGTCCTAAAAAATAATTTCTTGTAATATTTCAAATGAAATAATTTATCATGGAATAAAAATGTGTTTTTTTTTTTTTTTTAATTCCTCTCCCGAGCTTCTCTCCATGACATATTTCTCCCTCTTTCTCTTTAACATATGATTCTATCCTCTTAAAATGTATGCTTATCTTGTATTCTCAATCTTTTCTTATTGGCACCCTTTAATTTCTTGTACAAATTTTATGCACAGATCTCGTAATCTTTTAAAATTTTATACACAGATCTTGTAAAATTAAAATCGAAAAGGAAAAAAATATAAATTAGGCAAAGTCGCTAGCAAATTCAGCAATGGGCTGCTTATATATATATATATATATATATATAATTTTTTGTGCTAGCGATTATAAATATTCTAAAAATTGTAATTTTATAAAATTTGAAATCTTTGAATAACTGCATTAAACTTTGTAAGAGATATTATTTATAAAATTTTATATAATTATAATTATTTATAATATTTTAAACTATATAACAATATGACAAATTAAAATGTTTTAAATATATATCTTAATAAATTTTTTTTAATGTTTGAGTTAAGAGACATAAATTAATAGATAATAAATTAAAGGATATAAATTAAGTTTTTCTCTTTCCAGTTGGAAATCTTAATTTTAACATTATTTTATCTTAAACTTTATAATTTGTGCATTCAAATATCGTGAGATATATAAAAAAAAAAATATATATATATATATATATATATATATATATATATATATATAATTTGTCATTTTGGCTTCATTTGGGACGGCTTTTTTATTACTTTCTAAAACGGAGTTTTAGTACAATTTTTTTTTTTGTACTAAAACTTCGCTTTATAAAGCAATAAAAAAGCCGCCCCAAACGAAGCCTTTGTTATATACTCTAATATTATATTTAAATTTAATTAATTTGCTTATATAAAATTTTACATAAATAACATCTCTTACAAAGAATAATGTAAAATAATTTTTTTAAGTTGGTGATTTTGCTATAAACACCACACATGTAAATATTCTGAAATTAATTATAATTTGGTGTACTTAATAGTCACACTCCTTTCTGTTTATATATATATATATATATATATATATATATTAGAATAATAGATGCAACATAAAGTAGAATCTTATATGTAGACACAGAAACGTTCGAAACTGAGAAATAATAAATGCTTTCGAAACGTTCAAAAATGTGAAGCCATGTGAATAAATAAATATAAATCATTCTTTATTCATTCGATAATAAAATAAATTCAGAAGTCTTAACGTCGATAACATGACCGCAAAATTAAACAACAACAAAATCAGGATTGGCATATGAGTTAAGGTTGATCAGCTCTAGTCTCTTGCTTAGATATGGATTCCAAGCCAATCTGCAACCATGTAGAGCCAACCTTTCTCTCATTTATGTCAAGGAGATCACTAAGATCATTTAATCTCACCTCCCTACTCTCAACTTCCTCTATATTTACATTCAACATATTCTCGTTTACATTTTCTCGTCCTGGTTGTACATACATTGTAGTAATGGGCACACCAAGACACAACGTGACTTCGGGAAAATCATGTATTGGTGATGGTATGTTCAAGTCTGGAGTAGAAATTAAAGATCTGGTCCTCAGCTTGTGGGGTTGTATATCGTTTAATCTACTGCTACTATTCCCTGCTTGCAGCTTAGTGGCAACAACGCTAAATGGATCAACGGTCGCGCCACGGGAAGTTGATGCCCTCCAATGACAGCGCATGTGCCCGCCAAGTGCCTGGCCTGATGGAAACTGTCGTTTACAAGTTGAGCATTCGTGTACTTTGGGTTTTTTCTTTGGCAGTGGCAATTGTGATGAGGTACCTACAAACGGAACAATTGGTAAAGTCATATTTTCAGAGGAAGATATGGCTCGATTATTTTGATGATTTTTATTGTTGCTTTCATCTTCAATTGCTGTGAACTTCATTCTCTTGGGTGACCTGATTTCAACCCGAGTTGCAAAACAGTCCTCAACTTCCTTATGGCTAGCCCGATGGCCGCCGAGTGCTTGATGTGAGGTAAATACTTTTTTGACAAGTCTTGCATTCAAAAAGTTTATGCGCATTTTGAGGCGTTTGTGTTGAGATGTGGGGTTTTGGGCCTTCTGGCTGAGGCAAAGAAGGCAGGAGGAAGACATAATCAACATCCCTCCTTTTGGAAGTAGAGCATTCTGCTTCATCGGTATTGCGAAAAACAGGGTTGGCGCAGGCAGTGGAGAGCATGACAAGACAATTAGCGACACGCTCTTCTTCGGTAAGCACAAGAGGTTGAGTAGGAATTTTGGATTGGGAGAGTGAAGGCGAAAAAAGGTCATTTGAGTTGTCATTCTCGCCATCATCCCTGCCAACACCAACGAGACCGCGACAACAGTGCTTGGACAATGATTTCAACGAACAGAATTCTTTGCGGCAATTTTGGCAAATGTGACTAGTAGGGAGGCAGTTGCTGTCGGAGGAGTCTCCTTCAACTCCTGTGGTGGATGGACTTTTGTTCGGGTGAAGGATGGGTTTATTGAACATCACGTGGACTCGCATATGCCCTCCAAGCGCTCTCCCATTACTGAATCTCTTACCGCAGAATCGACAATGATACTTCTCTTCCTCCTTCTCTACCAGCTTCTCCTTCTTGAATATCGGCATTGCTCTTGCAAACCAAACTTTGAATACAATACTTTGAGAGAAGAGGTATTTATAGGGAAAAGTTCTAGTAAATTTGCGGTTGTAATTCAAAGAAATGCTTAGCCTATAAATAAGCAACTTTTACAAATGTGGGGTTGTAATTCAAAGAATTTTTCTTAGTAAAAATAGACCTCGCACTACACGCCTTTGGCCGTTGGTTGTTTGAGAGTTTTGATTAACAACCAATAGTTTTCAGCTAAAGTCTCTCATTTGTGTTGTGTGTATGAATTTGCCTTAATTGATCTAAATGTTCCAAAAAAAGAAAAAAGAAGAGGTCCTTATGATGTTGAATTGTTTTAGTTGTTAGAAATGAACTAAAATTAGATTAATTAAAATTATTAATATCAAATTAAATTAAAATTAATTTACAGTAGCTGTATTTATATTAAAAAGTTCCTAATTAATTTATAACTTTATGGAATTTTTTTTAGCCGAGGATGCATTTCAACAAATTTTTTATAGACAAATCTTGTAATTTTATAGACAAATAAAATTATAAATCGAAATGGAAACAAATTTAGAATTAGGCAAAGTTACTAGCAAAGTCATTAACGGGCTGCTTATCTAAATATTAATATATATTTTTAAATTTACGTGCAAGCGATTTTAAATTAAAATAACTCTTTGTAATATTCCAATTGATTCAAAAGATTGCTTAACCAAATGTTGCTAATATATTAGCAAAAAATAATTAATCACAAATATAAATTATCATTGCCATCCCAAAGTAATATATATGAAATTGATTTAATGAATAAAGGTGGCTTTTTCATAATTATGGTAAAGGATATCTTAGCATAAATATGATAATAATGACTTTATAATTATATATGATTTTTTTATGATTGTATAATTAATTAATAGTTTTACCATATTTATTGTAAATTAAATTTAGTGATGATACATCATTAAAAATTTATCTTGATCGGGCACGAATCTCGAGGCAAAATCAAATTAAAAATTTTAAAAATTATATATGGAACTATTTGGACTCTAATTACAGCAAACTTATAGTTGAACTGAACGTCTCGAAAATACGAACCCAACAACAACAAATTCGACTCAATTAGAGCCCAAATGGATCCAAATCAAAGATCCGAAGCGCTGTTGGAAGGTTTAAACAACAATTTGGATTACCAAACTGTTTCCAAACGTGACATGCTTCTAGTCAAATCGAGCGGCTCAACGAGCCTAAGATCGCCGAATTCCGACATCTTTAAGTCATTCAAATGCCCGACAAACATTCCATAATCAAGGGTTTCAACATCGACCGTCCATCAAACCACTCCCCATTTACCCTTGATCTTCCTCCTATTTACGGTCCATGGCACTCTAAAAAATTTATAAATAGATCCCTCCTTCTTGAAGGAATAAAGAGAAAGATTGGAGATTGCTATTGCCTCCTTGCCTCCTCGATCACCACATGACGTCAACACTCCGCCGAATCACCACTTGATGCCCGAAGTTCCGCCGGACCACCACCTGATGCCCGAAGTTCCGCCGGACCACGGAGTTCAATTGGACTACCACCAGACACCCAAAGTTCTACTGAACCACCACCTAACAATGGAAATTTTGTCGGACTACAGCCTGACGCTGAAGTTCTGCAAAACTACCACCAGACTACCAACTAATGCTTGAATTTCCAAGTAACGCCGAACTTCTGCCGGACCGCCTTACGACAATGGTCTTTCTGACCCCTGTCTCCTTCTAACTTCGGTCCTTCCAACGTCCATCGCCTATTGCGGTCCTTTTAGTAGATCTCAACCGATGCCTCCATCAGCCAAGTAGGACAATGCGCATACATATTATAATTAAATTATTACCTGAGATGATTTTTGATATATTTAATGTCATTCTATGTATAAGTTATGTTAAAATTGTAATAGTGTTATAACTTTTATTGAATTTTATTGAATATGATTGTTTGTTCATTAATTGGTACAGTTTGCATAGTATTCTTTGATTATATTTACTTTGTATAACTATTTTTCATAACTGCTTGGATTGTGAATGTTGGGAAGCCCAAATAATGATTGTAGGAGCTATTTCTTTTATTTGTTATGCTATAGGTTTGTGATGGATATGAGGAAAAAAAATACGATGAAAATGTTGAAACGACGTTCTAGAATTAACTGATGTAAATTCGCTGGAATTTGTGATGGAATTTGTGGTGGACCATAAATAGTAAACAATCATTTCATTTGAGATTATTCCGTCCAAAATCCACCACAAATCTAGCGCAAAGATTTTGCGATATATTTTGTTCGTTGAAAATATTTTTGGATGTCCGTTTTACCATTAGAACCATATCCGCCGCAAATCTGCACAAAGAGCTGGTTTTCATGTAGTGTTTTGTAACAACACTTTTGCAATGTCTATTGCCAGGAATCTTGTGTTTCGTGCCCCTACAAAGCACATCGAGATCGATCACCATTTCATTCAGGATTTGCATCCATGCAAAACACATTGAGGCTAAACATATCTCCATTACAGATGAACTTGTTGATGTTCTTACCTAGTCCTTACCAACGCCTAGGTTTGCTACTCTTCACTCCAAACTAATGGTTGTTCATCCCATCAGCTTGAGGGATCGTGATAATGACGCCCTGCATCCACTATAATGCAAGCAGTCGAAAATTCCCAACTAGCTAGCTCAGCTCCCTGTCAGCCTTGTTTCCATTGCCAATTCCATCCATTTCTTATAATTATTCATGTT
Organism: Dendrobium officinale; assembly: GCA_019514585.1. NCBI lineage: Eukaryota > Viridiplantae > Streptophyta > Magnoliopsida > Asparagales > Orchidaceae > Dendrobium > Dendrobium officinale. Next base: position 90,016,152 of record CM033683.1, read on the forward strand.
GTAACTAATCAGGGCATTATAGTCATTAAATACATCTTAAGTTATATATATATATATATATATATATATATATAATAAATATATATATTATATATATTGTCAATCTTGTTGTCACTCTGCACATACTTCTGCATTATACAAATGGTCTAAGTTCTTGCTTGTTTATTCAATCACTATTAGTTCTGCAATGCGTTGAAGAGAAGTAAATGTATAAACTAATGTATTTATACATTTATACGAGCTTAATATGGATTGGGTCGAAGATTGGAACCGATTTACCAAAATATATAACTAATTAACACAAAAGCATTATTCTCAGCTCCCATTCAACAACGAGATTGAGATTTAGCTTTTGTTCATTTTGTGATTAATAGGATTCTTTTATTATATGAACAATTATAAAATATCCCATTTTATGATTTTATTTGAAATGTTTGCCTATAAGTTCATGAATGTAAAGCCTTTCATTCGGAAAAAAAAAAAAATAACAAAAAGAATTTGGGCTTTAATTAATATATTGAAAGACAATATTTTAGAAATCCTTATTTCGGTTCTAATTCTCTGATGCAATAAATAATAAGTTTAAAAAATATACAATAAGTTGATTTTTTAATTGTTGACATTCACTCCTAAATCATATATTATTTTTGTCTGAGTTTACATTCAATTGAGTTGTTTATGCTCTATTCAAAATCTTATTTTTGTCTGAGTTCATGAATGTAAAGCCATTCATTCCAGAAAAAAAATAACAAAAAGAATTTGGGCTTTAATTAATTTATTGATAGACAATATCTTAGAAATTCTTACTTGGTTTCTAATTCTCCTCTTTATTGAGGCAATAAATAAAAAATTTAAAAAATCAAAAATAAATTGAATTTTTATTGTTGACACACTCCTAAGCCATATATTATAACTAAACTTTGAAGTTAAACAGAAAAATATCTCAAAATATAGAATCATGCATAGAAATACTATAAGCTTAACTTACGTACTTACAAAATCAGAATTGGCATATGATCAGTTAAGGCTGATCAGCTTTAGTCTCCTGTGTAGATATGGATTCAAACCCAATCTGCAACCATGTAGAACCACCCTCTCTCTCATTTGTATCAATGAGATGACTAAGATCATTCAATCTCACTTCCTTACTCTCAGCCTCCTCTGTATTTACATTCAACACATTCTCTAATTGTAGCTCAGTGGCAACAACGCTCGCTGACTCAACGGTGACACCACGGGAACTTGATGCCCTCCTATGACATCGCATGTGCCCGCCAAGTGCTTGGCCTGATGGAAACTGTCGTTTACAAACTGAGCATTCATGTACTTTGGGATTTTTCTTTGGCAATGACAACTGCGATGAGGTACCTTCAAATGGAACAATTGCTAATGCCATACTTTCGGAGGAAGCCCCAGCTTGATTATTTTGATGGGAAAACTCATCTTGATTATTTTGATGAATTATATTATTGCTTTCGTCTTTGATTGATGTGTACTTCATCATCTTGGGTGACTTGATTTCAAGCCGAGTGGCAAAACAACCCCTAACTTTCTTATGGCTAGCTCGATGGCCGCCTAGTGCTTGATGTGAGGTAAATACCTTTTGACAAGTCTTGCATTCAAAAATTTTATGCGCATTTGGAGGGGTTTGTGTTGAGACGTGGGGTTCTGGGTTTTTTGGCTGAGGCGAAGGAGGCAGGAGGACAACATAATCAGCTTCCCTCCTTTCTGAAGTAGAGCATTCCTCAGCACCTGTGATGTGGAGAACATAAGAAGAGCATTCCGCTGCATCTATGTTGCGGAGAACCGGGTTGGCACGGGCAGTGGAGAGCCATACAAGAAAATTAGCGACATGCTCTTCTTCGGTAAGCACAAGAGGCAGAGTAGGAGTTCTGGATCGAGGTAGTGAAGGAGAAAAAAAGCCATTTGAGTTGTCATTCTCGCCATCATCCTCACCAGCACCAACAAGATCGGGACAACAATGCTTGGACAATGATTTCAACGAACAGAATTCTTTACCACAGTTCTGACAAATGTGACTAGTAAGGAGACGGTTGCCGTCGGAGGACTCCCCTTCAACTCCTGTGGTGGATGGACCTTCGTTTGGGTGGAGGATGGGTTCAATGTTGAACATCCCGTGGAACCGCATATGCCCGCCCAACGCTCTCCCACTACTGAATCTCTTATCGCATAATCGACAATGGTACTTCTCTTCCTCCTGCTCTTGTAGCTTCTGCTTCTTGATTATCGGCATTGTTCTTGCAAATCAAACTTGGAAAACAAGACTCAGACAAGCAAATATATAGAGAAAAGTTCAAGCTAATTTGTGGGTGTGATTCTTTTTTTATTTATTTTAATTTTTATTTGTGGTTGTGGTTCAAAGAAATACTTAGCCTATAAATAGGGTTTAGTTACAAATGTGGGGTTATAATTCAAAGAAGTTTTTTTAGTTAAAAATAGAACTCGCACAGCACACCTTAGTCGATTGGTTGAGAGTTTTGATTAACAACCAACGGTTTTCGGTATAAATCTTTCATTTGTGTTGTGTGTAAGAATTTGCCTTAATTGGTTTAAATGTTTTAAAAAAAAAACGGAAAGGTACTTATGATATTGAATTATTTTACTATTTAGAATTGAATTAAAATTAGATTAATCAAAATTATTAATAGAAAATTAATTTTCAATAGCTGTATTTATATACAAAAGTTCATAATTAAAAATTATAAATTTATGGAATTTTTTAAGCCGATGATGCATTCCAACGAATTTTATGAGCTAAATAAGGAAAAGAGGACAGAGTCAATGTTCTAAATTTGATATACCAAAGGTCCTTGGCTCAAACCATATAATATTATTTTCTAACAAAGAGATCTCAGAAACAAATCTCTGAGGTCATCTATAATGAGAGATATTTATTATGTAATATTGTCATCAAGTTAATTACTTTGTTATTAAAATGTTTATCTTGCCTTCAAAAATACGATAACAAAGGTAATTTTTATAAGAAAAAATTTAACACCTAAATGATGTTATATATTCTTCAAAGCTCTGTATATCTTAGATAATTTTTTATATATAATATATTGTTATTTAATTTCTAATGTGATTTTGAGTTGATTATTTATTTTAATATCAAACCGATTAATTAAAACGTAGATGAAAAATATGACATAAATTATTTAATATATTATCAAATGTTAAAGAATTACATAATAATGATTAATTAAATTCAAAATAAGCAAAAAAAAATCACGTTGTTGTGATATGAAGAACAAAACACTAAGAAAGTTGTGAACATGAAGTTTGGGACGACTTTTTTTACTACTTTATAAAGTTACTATAGAGAAAATAAATTTTTAAAGTTATTTTAGAAAGCAGCTTTCTAGTTCAAAAGTTTTTTTTAAATCAACAAAAAAATAGTTGTCCAATAGAAAATATGATTATGATCCGAAAAGTAAAGCAATAAAGAAAGCTATCCAAAACATAGTCTTATTTCCTTCCCTCATTTAACCATCATAAATAGTATCACTAGTTTCCTTTTTTAATATATTAGAATAATAGATGTAAAATGAAGTATAATCTAATATGTAGACACAAAAACATTTGAATCTGAGAAATAATTTATGCTTCCGAAACTTTTGAAAATGAGAATCCATGTGAATAAGTAAATATACATCCTTCTTTATTCACTCGTTAATAAAAATAAAAATCAGAAGTCTTAATGCCGATCACATGACTGCAAAATTAAGCTAAACAACAATTAAATCAGAATTGGCATATGATCAGTTAAGGTTGATCAGCTTTAGTCTCCTGCTTAGATATGGATTCAAACCCAATCTGCAACCATGTAGAACCACCCTCTCTCTCATTTGTATCAATGAGATGACTAAGATCATTCAATCTCACTTCCTTACTCTCAGCCTCCTCTATATTTACATTCAACACATTCTCTAATTGTAGCTCAGTGGCAACAATGCTCGCTGACTCAACGGTGACGCCACGGGAACTTGATGCCCTCCTATGACATCGCATGTGCCCGCCAAGTGCTTGGCCTGATGGAAACTGCCGTTTACAAACTGAGCATTCATGTACTTTGGGATTTTTCTTTGGCAATGACAACTGCGATGAGGTACCTTCAAATGGAGCAATTGCTAATGCCATACTTTCGGAGGAAGCCCCAGCTTGATTATTTTGATGGGAAAACTCAGTTTGATTATTTTGAGGAATTCTATTATTGCTTTCGTCTTTGGTGGATGTGTACTTCATCATCTTGGGTGACTTGATTTCAAGCCGAGTGCCAAAACAACCCCTAACTTTCTTATGGCTAGCCTGATGGCCGCCTAGTGCTTGAGGTGAGGTAAATACTTTTTGGCAAGTCTTGCATTCAAAAATTTGATGCGCATTTGGAGGGGTTTGTGTTGAGATGTGGGGTTCTGGGTTTTCTGGCTGAGGCGAAGGAGGCAGGAGGACAACATAATCTGCTTCGCTCCTTTCTGAAGTAGAGCATTCCTCGGCACCTGTGATGTGGAGAACAGAAGAAGAGCATTCCGCTGCATCTATGTTGCGGAGAACCGGGTTGGCGCGGGCAGTGGAGAGCCATACAAGAAAATTAGCGACATGCTCTTCTTCGGTAAGCACAAGAGGAAGAGTAGGAGTTCTGGATCGGGGTAGTGAAGGCGAAAAAAGGCCATTTAAGTTGTCATTCTCGCCATCGTCCCCGCCAGCACCAATGAGACCGCGACAACAATGCTTAGACAATGATTTCAACGAACAGAATTCTTTACCACAGTTCTGACAAATGTGACTAGTAAGGAGACGGTTGCCGTCGGAGGACTCCCCTTCAACTCCTGTGGTGGATGGACCTTCGTTCGGGTGGAGGATGGGTTCAATGTTGAACATCCCGTGGACCCGCATATGCCCGCCCAACGCTCTCCCACTACTGAATCTCTTATCACATAATCGACAATGGTACTTCTCTTCCTCCTGCTCTTGTAGCTTCTGCTTCTTGATTATCGGCATTGTTCTTGCAAATAAAACTTGGAAAACAAGACTCAAACAAGCAAATTTATAGAGAAAAGTTCAAGCTAATTTGTGGGTGTGATTCTTTTTTTATTTATTTTAATTTTTCTTTGTACGTGGTTGTGGTTCGAAGAAATACTTAGCCTATAAATAGGGTTTAGTTACAAATGTGGGGTTATAATTCAAAGAAGTTTTTTTAGTTAAAAATAGAACTGGCACAGCACACCATGGTCGGTTTGTTGAGAGTTTTGATTAACAACCAACAGTTTTCGGTATAAATCTTTCATTTGTGTTGTGCGTATGAATTTGCCTTAATTGATTTAAATGTTTAAAAAAAAAACGGAGAGGTACTTATGATATTGAATTATTTTACTATTTAGAATTGAACTATAATTAGATTAATCAAAATTATTAATAGAAAATTAATTTTCAATAGCTGTATTTATATAAAAAAGTTCATAATTAAAAATTATAAATTTATGGAAATTTTTTAGCCGATGATGCATTCCAACGAATTTTATGAGCTAAATAAGGAAAGGAGGACAGAGTCAATGTTCTAAATTTGATATACTAAAGGTCCTTGGCTCAAACAATATAATATTATTTTCTAACAAAGTGATCTCAGAAACAAATCTCTGAGGACTCATCTATAATGAGAAATATTTATTATGTAATATTTTCATCAAGTTAATTACTTTGTTATAAAAATGTTTATCTTGCCTTCAAAAATATGATAAAAAAGATATTTTTATAAGAAAAAATTTAACACCTAAATGATATATGTTATATATTCTTCAAAGCTTTGTATATCTTAGATAATTTTTTATATATAAATATATTGTTATTAAATTTCTAATGTGATTTTGAGTTGATTATTTATTTTAATATCAAATTGATTAATTAAAACGTAGATGAAAAATATGACGTAAAATTATTTAATATATTATCAAATGTTAAAGAATTACATAATGATTTCCGTGAAGTTAGTAAATAAGAATTATAAATGGACAAGTATGATGTTAGTTTCTGTATTGCTTCTTCCTTCCTCTTTTTCAGCCCTTCTCTTTGCTGAGAAAGTTTCCATTGTGCAGGCATAAATGGCCATCAAAATCGAGCCTATGTTGGTGGTTCATTTCATTCTGATTTTCTTTGGGAAGGTAATAAATCTCTCTCATCATCTTTTTTTTTTTTGTTATTTTGAATGATTAAAGGAAATCTCAGTTATGTTTGTTGTTACCATGAGCATTAAAGGTTGCTCATGTACAGGAAGCGAAGCAGCAGCAATAAGGATCAGAAAAACAATGTAGATTGTATTGGAGAAGAAATTCTTTAGCACCTTTTATAGAGAGCGTTATGTTCAACCCTTACTACTGAGAGACTGAAAGTAAAAGACGATTCCATCCTTTTGAAGTTTTGTTCATCGCTCATTCTCAATCTCTTCTCTCAATCTCTTCTCTTATCTTTACCTCTTAGATTCTTCTACACCGGATTCCTTACACAATAATCAAAATGTCAAATGTTTATCATGGTCTCCACTTCTACCACCTCTCTCTTTATCAATAATAATAAGTATAAAAACTTCAGATTACGTCTCCAGTTTCAGAAAGCATGCTAGCAACTAAGGACTATAAGATGTATCTTAAATTTTTAATAGCCATGCAAAGAACTATTACATCAGCTAGAAAATTTGTTTGTACAATACAATTATTTCTCGTTGCATTAATCTTCCTGAATATATGAGTGGTCATTGTCGAAAATATTATGCAGTATTTTAGGCTGCAACAATCATGGAGTTCTCAACTCCCTCGTCCATATGATTTGTAATATCATTAAAAATACAACAATCATCACATTGAGGGTGTTAGTAGTGATTTATAATCATGAAAAATCCTTTTTTTCTCCCTTTCACACAAATATTTTTACTTATAGGAAAAAAAAAGTCTCTAATATCCTTAGGATAAAATGGGTCTGTTTTCATGGTTATAAAATGAGCTATGTAGCTAGTTAGCTAGTTATGCATTTAGAGAGTGAAAGCCACCTCTTTTTTTTTTAATATGTTAGGAAGATATGCAAACATCAACAAGATGAACGGAATGGATAGGTCAAAGAATATATACAATTAATTGAAATATAATATCAATCAGATAGCAAAATCATGTGAATTAAAACATTTTTTATTTAATAAGTTCAATAATAATATTTTTAGCATTTATTTGTAAAAATAAGCAACGAAATAAATTTTGAATTAATTTATGAGTTAGACTGATCATCGCTACTCTCTTAGTTCGTCATGGATATGATCTCGATCTTCAACCATGTAGAACTCTCTACTCCCTCATTCATGTTCATGAGATCACTAAGATTAGGCATTTTTCTTCTTCTCTAGAGTGGGTGGACAATAAATGAGAAAGACCATCTAAGTTGTTATCTTCATTGCTACCATTGGCATTGATGTAATTGCTACAACAGTGTTTGGATAATGATTTCAATGAAATACATTTTTTTTTGCAGTTTTTGCAAATGTGGTTGGTGCAGTGTTTGTTATGATTATTGCAAATGGTTTATATCATCTTTCATCGGTGAGGTCTCATTCAACTTTAGTAGTAGACGTGCCTTTGTTCGGATAGGGAATGGGTTCATAGTTAATCCTGTGGGCCCCATCTGCCTGCCCAATGCCCGTTTGCTATTGAATCCCTTATTGCATATACGATCGTGGCATTTATGTTGCCCTTGCTGCTAATCTTTGGTCAATGATATCACATACAAGATAGGAAGAAGTATATATAGAGAAAAATCAAGGAGATGATTAATTTTTAAGGGATCGATGGTTAGCAATGTGTATTTGTAATTATAATGTTTTTTTTTTTCTGTTTAAAAATGCAAGTTGAGGTTGAGCTAAATGTATGTTAAAAAGAGAAAAGTTATTTGAATTATAATACACATTTATAAGTCTAGCTCCCTTAAAAACTAATCATCTTCCCAATTTCTCTAAACTTCACCACCCTTCTTTTTATCTCATCTGATATAACAATTATGATATAACAATAACAAAAATTGTTAGAATAGTAACTAGGTCAACATTAGCTTTAATGTCATATATGTAATAAGGGAATCAATAGCATACAGGAATTGGGGTAACCTTCCTGAACAAAGGCACGTCCACCACCAAAGTTTGGTGGGACTCTGTTAGTGCAAGCGGATTTATGCCATATGCAGTAACCCTAGCAGACACTCCACCATCTACAATTGTTAAAACAGCCAAAAAATTGCTTTCATTGAAATCATTTGCCAAGCACTGCTATAGAAATTGTATCGATTCCAGTGGAAACAATAAAGATGATAACTCAGATCACCTTTCTCTACCTTCACCCACCCACTGTATATATAGATAAAGACAAACACCCTATTGAACCAATAGTATGACTTTTCCTTTACCTCTAGTGCTGATTGAAGAAGATAATCTTGCTAATAATCTCGTCTTGCTCTCCACAATCCACATCAGCCTTATTCCCTGCTTTGAATATATGGGAGTGCTCTACTTTTAAAAGGAAGTCAACCAAAATATCATCCAGCCTCCTTCACCTCAATCAAAACTTCCTATCCAATGATAACCCATTCAATTGCTTGCCAACTATTTGAATGCAATACTTGCAAGAAACTCTTCACCCTCACACTAAGCCTTAGGTAGCCATCACACTAGTCATTGAAAAGTTAAGGGATATTCCGCTGGCAGGCCTAAAACTAAATCACCCAATACCCGGTACACACAACTTGGAGATGAAAACAAAGATATGTATCATCAAAATAATCAAGCCACATTTTCCTTGAAAGCATAGCATTGGCTATTGTCCCATTCGTTGAAACCTCACCATAACCATCATTGCCAAAGAAAAAAATCAAAGGTGCATGCATACTTGAGTTATAAATGATAGTTCCCATCTGACCAGGCACTCTGTAGGCACAACCATTGCCATTGAATAACATTGAGTTTTCGAGCCTAAATTATCTAGCCTATAATTGCTGTCACTGCTAAGTTGTAAATAGAGTGTTGTAGAAGTGGATTAAATATAATACAACCCCATACCCTAATTCTTTGTTAGATGGCCAATAATTCATATTATAGTCTAGATTTGAACATGCCAACAATGATGGATAACTTTTCCAAAATCATGTTGTAGCTTAATGCTCTCACTATGCTTTATTTATAGCTAAAATTGGAATAACAAGAATGAGAATGTTTCTATTAGAAATTTGGAGCAGGCTTATAATAAGGTGGTGAGGCTGGCTAACTTTAGTGGTTTCATGGAGATGAGAGAGAGAGAGAGAGAGAGAGAGAGAGAGAGAGAGAGAGAGAGAGGAGAGCTCTACATGCTTGGAGATTGGAATAAGATCCATGGCTAACCAAGAGAATAGTAATTATCGATCTTCACTCATCAATGACATTTTGCCTGATTATGACAATAGTAAAATTTCTTAATATTTTATTAGCTTTTTTTTCATATTTGTTTAAGGATTCTTTTGAATTAATTTGTCATTTTTTTCCTTTTTAAAGACATCATATTGTAACATATTTTCAAAGCCTCTATATGTATGGTGCATATACTAATTAAAATTTAAAGAGGTTTCATTCAAATAAGACTATTTCTTTATTTTATAAATTAATATCTATGTCAATTTTAAAGGTCCCAATGGTGAAAAATAACTTATAATGATCAAAAGAAAACTGAAAGCAAAATCGATAATTAAATTACTTTTTGGTCAAATAATAATGTTCTGCTGAAAAGGGAATAATGATCAAATAAGAAAGAAAAACAAAGAAAGAAAAAAAGTTAGGTCTAAAGATCTCTGGATTTTATCTTCTACAGATGTTGGGACCAAAATATATCGCCAACATTCCTTAAATGCTATATATATATATATATATATATATGGGAGAGGCAAAGAGATTGTAGCAAGCACTACATCGTGAGAAATTTTTCTTGTTGCTAGTAACTCGGATTGCTTGGGATGAATTTGTGAGGGTGTTTATAGATTGGTTTATTTCACCCTCAAATGGACTACAACTATAAGACAAATTCTTCAAATTGATCTAAGGTTCAAAGATGGTGATGTAGAATGATGTAGAATTCACTTCTTTTTCATAAATGCTCAAGATTATATTTATACTCAAGAAGAGAAGACTATAGATTCCTTAGAGGTCTCAGGGATTTGCTGAGATTCGTATTTACTCCTTTTGATATTAGAAAATTCTCAATTTTAGTGGAGAGAGCTAGGATAAATGAAAATGATTTGAATTACTCTAAGCAAAACAAGGAGCAACACTCTAATAAAAAAGAAAATTTTGAAAAGAGGGACCATCCCAAGAATAAGATTTTCAAATTTGATTGCAAACATAAACAATTGCAATTCAAGATGCACATATGTGAGCGGCACAAAAAGAGTCATTTTAGAGAAGTTCTTAACATTGAAAAATATAGATAGTAAGGGCAATTACAGCAATGGATATCAAAGTAAATTATAGATATATTGGACTTTAGAAAGGAAAAAAAAAAACAATTAGTAAAATATTCTACTATAATTGAATGTTGGAGGAAAGAGAAAGATTAAATTTACCTAATATGATATTATTTTACTTTCTTGTGATAAGACTGCAGTGTACTCCTTAGGATATTACATTTTTCTAAGGTGGATAGATTGTAACAATCCAAATTTTAAAAATAATTGAAAATTGAAAAAAAAATTGAATTCCTATTTAAATTGCGGCGTAGCAGAAGGAAAGAGAAATATAGTTTTCTAGTCTCCGAATAAATTTGTCATTTTTATAAAAATTGTTCATATCAAGATATGTGATTTTAATCCTATCTCGATTTTCAAATATTTTGATTTTAGCTATTTGATTCTCTGTAGAATTGATTTAGTTGCATTTTCTTTCAATTTATTGAATTTTACCGTACAACTTTTTATATATATTATCATACTGATTATCTTGGATATTTTGACTATAACATTTATAATTTTCATAAGGTAAATGGAAGTTATTTATAAATTTCTTTAAGCATATTGTTAATACAAGAATTGGGAATGAAAATAAATATGTGATTGGACAATAGCTAGTCGCTATTACTTTTATTATAATATGTGTAAAAGACAAGTAAAGATTGGTTGTCCTATTAGTTGGTGATTGATTGATCTGTACAAGATGATAGGATGACAAACTTTTCTTTAAATATGTGGTTTGATATTATCCTCTACTGATTCGTGTAATATATTAATTGAGATTTATAAGGAGTCATTACTGTGCAGATGGACAACGAGTAATGACTTTGTTTACTGAGTCAAATGGTGACCAACTATTGATTGCTGAAAAATACCGTGATAACAATAACTATTTGTTGAATAATGTAGCATATTATTGATTCATTGTTGTTGTTATTATATAATTTTATTGGTTTGCTATTATTGTTACTGATTTATTGTCACTATACGGATTTAATGTTACTACATTGCTTTGTTGTTACTACAACCAGTTTTCTAATGACACTATTGGGACACCATACTACCATTAATTAATTGTTGCGGATATAGAATAACTAGATAGTATGTGTACATTATTATAGGGCTTTACTGCATTGATTTGATTCTAACAACCTTTATCAAAACTTTGATTTTATCACTTTATATGATTTATCTATTGATTGATTATACTGATATGATGACTACGTTGTTGATTCGACCCTCGTATTGGTTTATTGGTTTTATTATTGTACTGCTTTATTGAATTCTATATCGTATTATTTTACTATTTTACAGACTTTACTACTACCACATGTGAGCTTAATGTTTCTACATTGGTTAAATGATCATATGAATGCTACTGTCATGATTTGATTGCTAACATGTATATTACTTCTTTATTGCATTTTGAGTTTAATTATAGGTCTTGGATGACTTGTTGGGATTTTTTAGTTCATTATATGCAGTTAAATGATTTCACATCAGAGCAAGAGAACAGAAGTGTGAGACTAATCAAGATTCCACATGTTCATTCATTTTTGTTTTAGTTATTTTTTTTATACTCATAACTGAAAAGATATGTCATAATTTACAAATTATAATTCCTGAGTAGTGTACATATTTTTTTTTAAAATGAATACAGATCTATATTTTGATATTTTGATTGATAGTTTTGTTTCCGTTGGTATTGTATTGATTAAAAAAAATAAATAGCCGTGATTGTTGTTTATTAAAAAATAAAAGAATAATTATTTCAAATTAGAGTATGGGGCGTGATAAGTTGCTTAAGAAAGCAATAAGAAAGTTGACCCAAACGAAACCTTAAAGAGATTGGTTTTACATCACTTTAGTGATTTAGAAATTTTTCATTCAATAGGGCATAAATTTAAAGACTAAAGTAAGATATCATTCAATATCGATATTTGCACGATAATAAGGATTTGAAAATAGATTGACTATGATAGTAGAATAACTCTCCTATTCATGATACATTTTTTTTTCAAAAAAAAAAAAAGAGGATATGAATTTTCTTACAAGATGATGTTTATTAATAGATTTGCAAACATTTAAGTTGCAAAGTATTCGAGTTTTATTCAATCATTAAAATGATTACGCTAAATAAAACTCTTTGATGAGTTTTTTATTAAAGAATTGAAAATGGGAACAAATTTTTTATCTATAGTGGATATAGAATGTTGTTGATGTACGCCCTAAATTTCTTAATTAAATATTAATAAAAATTCTATTGATAAAAAATTATTATTTCTTATATTTATTATTATACATTTCTCACATATACGCTTTTATGTATGAATGCTTATATATATATATATATATATATATATATATATATATATATATATATATATATATATATATATATATAATTTATTTTTCAAAAGCCTTTCCAATATCAGTTCCAAAGTCAGCGATTTCTACCTTCGATGCACTTTAGTGGGCTTGGAAAGCTTTCTAAATCATTGGCAGGCTTTGTTTGAGTCGGCTTTCTTACTGCTTTTTAAATCTTCTTTTTAGTGACAAAATTAAAAAAAAAAATTACTAAAAACATACTTTAAGAAATAATAACAAAGCCGTCCCAAATGAGCTGCAGTCGAACAAATGCCTGCCAGAATGATTTTGTACTTTGCAGAAAGCCGACTAGTTGAACAAGAAAAGAGAGCGATTGAGAGCGCCGCCGGCGTTGTGGTACTTGTGCTAGAAAAGAAAGGATGGATTGAAGCTAAAGGATCTATTTGGGATACTACAGTGTTTTATAAAATTGGTTGTTGAGTTCCTACGAAGAAAACATCTTCTTTCTTAAAGTTGTAGAATCAACCTTACATCATCACAATTTCTGAAAAATAATAATAATAAAAAAAACAATCGTTGCCAAACAAAATTGGAATTGTTGTATGAAAAACAAAAAAAATTAGAAAACTGTCCCAAACAAATCCAAAGTTAGTGGAAGAGCTTTTTTTTTTGTTGAAGCATGATATTATAACATTGGATTGTAAAGCTTTTTTCTTATTCATTTCTTGAAATTTTTATTTCTTCTACCATTTATAGCCATTCAAAAAATTCAACATATTATCACGCGCAAGTCCGCTCCGACCTCGCGCCCGACCCGCTGCTGCCTCGTCCGCTCCGACCCCGCGCGCGACACAGCGCCGGACCCCGCACGACCTCGCGCCCGCGCCAGACCCCGCGCGCGACCCCGCGCGACACCTTTCCCGGGTCGGGTCGGGTCCGGGTTCGCATTTCCGACCCGTTTACCTAACCGGGTCGGGTTAGGGTCGACCCGTTTGAACCCGAGTCAGTTCCGGGTTCGACCCGTGATCGGAAATTGACACCCCTAATGTTGAGAGTGAGCTAATCGCTTCAATTTTTATATTTATGTGTATATTTTATTGATTTGCAGCAGTGGCAAATTACATATAATGATCATGATTTAATAAATATTCAAAATAATCAAAAGAGAATTGAAAGCAAAACCAATAACTAAACCGCCTCCCCTCCAACAATACTTCTACTGTGCAGGGAATAGGGATTGATGACCAAAATAATTTAAAAAATAAAAACAATTTGTTAGCTTAAAAGGGGTCTCTCAATGTCCTCTTCCACTTCTTCACTGGTGGTTGATTCTGTTAGCTTGTCCTGATCATCAGTATTTGGTAGACCCAAATCCTTCTTTCATCTTTGCCCACAAAACCATGTAGAGACCAAAAAACATTGCCAACATTCCTACAAAGCTGTTAATTACACATAACTCGTAAAAATCATTAGTGATTACTTAATCTTAGGCTTCGTTTGGGACGACTTTCTTACTGCTTCTTAAAAACAGGTTTTTAGAACAAAAAATAAAATTTGTGTACTAAAAAACTGCTTTAAGAAACATTAAGAAAGCCGTCCCAAACGAAGCCTTAATCTCATATCAAAATTTGATAACAAAAGTAAAATTTTGTTTTATATGCATAGGTGTCAACTTGATAGATGCGCACAATTAATTATGAGATTACACACAATTGTGTACAACCTCTTATTTGATTATCTTAAATGGACTATGGTTTTGTTTGTGACGGCTTTCTTACTGCTTCTTAAAGCAACGTTGTAGTACAAAAAATTTAATTTTTTTATTAGAAAGCTGCTTTAAAAAGTAGTAAGAAAACCGTCTCAAATGAATCCTAAGAGCTCATCTGCACATCTTTCTCATAGTTCTGTTTTTCACGCATCAATCATATTTTTATTTGGCTATAAAAATATTTTTGTTGTTTTCTCTATTGAGAAATAATTTTTTATCTCCAAATCCACTAGATTGTGGTAGCGGCAAGAAAAATCTTGTTTAATTTTTTATAAGTAAATTTATAGTATTCACAATAATTAAAAAAATGTTTTTTTTTTATATCAAATCTATAGTAACTTTTAAAAACAATTGCAAATCATCCCAAAAAATCCTAAACATGAAGAAAGAATATTAGAATACTAACCTTTCAAACTTGATAACTTGGCCAAGTATTATTGTCGAAAGAACCGTGGAGCAAACGGTCTGAATGGGATTAAACATAGAGACCATTACTGGCCCCTTCCTTAGCACAGCCCAAGTTTGGAATGCAACACATAGTGCAATCAGCATTCCTCCCTGTATATCAAAATTTTGTTTAAACAATTGAGAAGACTGAAATATAATTAATTATACCTAATTTCTTATGCAAAATAACAAAGATTGACCAGCCATTTGGGAGCCCATTATTTCACATACTAGGTAGAGTAAGACTTCGCTTGGGGCGGCTTTCTTGCTGATTTCTAAAACAGTTTTTTAGTACAAAAATTTCTAAAAAATCTATTTTAGAAAGGAATGAGAAAGTCGTGCCAAACAAAGCCTAAGAAAAAAAAAATCTTAAGCATGAGTTACTTAGAGTTGTTGGTAGATAGTCTATGCTATGATCTAGAGGTCACCAAATTTGAGTTACTTAAATAATCTCTCTATAAATACAAGAATATGATCAACTCTTTTTTAAATCCTATATTAAATTGGGTTTTATGTATTACTATATACACCCAAAGATTTTAAATATTTCATAATTATAACTCATTTTGAAATGTTTAATTATGTACTTCTTATACTCTCAAATCATTGAGCAATTAACAAAACTACTCTCAATGTGATTATTGTTGTATTTTTAATAATGCATGATCTTTCATGATTATAAATTATTACTAGATATTTAATTATGTACATCTGTATTTAATGAGTGCATGACTTGTACTAAACAGAAAAATATGTGGGCAAGGGGAAAAAATATACGCACCAGGAAGACAAAGGAGATGATGGCTTGGATACTGATAGTTGGCTGACCAAAATCCAGCTTCCCTTCCATGATAAATTGCACAATTGTAGTAAGTACTGAGGCCAGCAGGGATGTTACACAGCACAAGGACAAGGGAGCCGGGAACTCCATCATTGTTGCAGCCTAAAATATTGCAGAAGATTTTCTATCACTCATATAAAGACAAAATGCATTCGGAGACAATAATACATATGAAATTTCGAGGTGAAGTAACAGGTCTATACATATCTGCAGCTAACCCAAATCATTGATTATTAAAAAAAAGGATACGGTTAATAAAATTAATAAATAATTTACTACATTCATATCATCTAAGGTAATAGGCCTTTTTAAAAAAAAATAAGGTAGTCATCCTTATTTGCTATCAGGCTTTTTAACATGCATGTTATGAAGTTGAGGTCTAATCTGAAGTTTCTGGAATGTATTGCTGATAAAGAGCAATGCAATGAAAGTGGAGATCATGATAAACTTCTAACATTTAGGTTTCATTTGGAATCATTTTTTTGCTGCTTTTTAAAACAATTTTTTAATAAAAAAAATTTTGAATTAAAAAATTTGTAATAAAAAGTTGTTTTGAAAACCAATAATAAAGTTGTTCCAAAAGAAACTTTAGATTATTGTGCCAAGAAAAAAATCCAACGTAGAAGAACCTAATGGGTGATGATAAGAAGAGATTGAGAATGAGAGAGAAACGAATAGTTCAAGATGATGGAGTGATCTGATACATAAATAAATTAATCATAAGGATGTTGGGAACAATTCTACGGTCGGGAGCAAAATCAACATTTAATTTAGAATATTAGACATTTAATTAGTCATTGCATTTAGTCAGAAAGAACTGCTATTTTTGAAAAAAAAAAAAACAGTATATGAAAACAGAGTTGAGTGATTTGTGTATAACCTGCAAAACCGTGCTACAGGATAGAACGAGAACTGCTCCCAGCAGACTGCAGCAACCAATTATCCAGTCCCTGTACACATTAACTGGCGACGGATTAGGCAAGACAGAAGAGCGTCCAAAATCCGTTGGATCTGTAGGACTTTGCAAGATGCTCAAGGCTACTGCTCCAGTCAAGCAAACCAATGTCCCTAGGATCTTTGTTCTAGTGTAGTTGCACTTAAAGTCTAGTTTTTCAAGCCTACAATGGAAATCAATCTCATATATTACTGGTCCATTGCAATCCCAATAAAAAAAAATTCCTCAAAAAAAAAGAAAGACAATCGGGAGAAACAATAATAGTAACGAAACACAGTAAAATCTACAAGGGAGTCCCTTGAAAATATAGGCTTATCATTAATTGAAAACAACAATTTTTTATGTTTTCTTCTTATTAATATAAAATAGAAGAAATCACTAGTGCATTAGTTCATCACAAAAATAAATTGAAAGGCAAGCAGTTGAAGTACATCTGAAAATGTTCATGGTGGCTGGAGCATTACTTTTGTTCCCTTGGAAGGCTAGAACAGACCTATCAGTTTTTACCAATAATTACATTGCATGAAGGACTTCTCCTTTGCTACAAAGAAGAAGCCAAAGAAACAATACCTGATCAACATTGATGATCCACAAAATGAAGCACTAGTAATGACAAATTTACGAATGGATATAATAGAAGTACTTTTAGAAAAGCATGATAGGAAGTTTGCCTAAGGCTTCATTTGGGATGACTTTTTTACTACTTCTTAAAGCAGCTTTTTGATAAAAAATTTTAATTTTTATACTAAAAAGTTGTTTTTAGAAGCAATAAAAAAGCTGTCCCAAATGAATCTTAAGAATGTAAATTTTGAAAAGCTTTTAAAGCAAAAAATGAGAAGCATAAGTTATCCAGATTTAACAGGTTTTGCAGATCATTCGAGCTTTACCATAATTTCCCTGATTATGCTAGTCTTTTACTTGTTTTCAGGATAGTTAGTTTATTGCATCAGTTGTTTTTGGGTTCTGTGAAACTGCTGCTATTAACATATAAATAGCTACAGGTTTTTTAGTTTAGGGAGCTTGGTTTTTTATTTTCATTCTCTCCTTAAGGACTGAGCGCAATGCTCTGTGAAGGGTGTTAAACAAGTGCTGAAGAATTTCTTCTCCAATTCAATCTACATTGTTTTTCTAAATTATATTCATGGTACTTTTGGTTATTCTTCCATTCTCCGTTTGGTATTGCTCTTAATTGACTTCCTGTGAGTAATCTTGATTGTTCAAGAATAACTACAACTAGTATCAGAGCAAAGGGGACAATACCAATGCAAAATTTTCTTAGCTAATCAATTTTCTTAAAAAGGTCCTTAGCTAATCGATTTTTTCTTGAAAAAAAAAACATCTATACCCTCTCTAAATGAATGAGTCAAAAGATCTCAGAAAGCATATGGACGAATTCAATGAAATTATACTTGATCTTAAAAATGTCCAGCAAGAACTACTGCAGAAGATCAAGATGGAATTCCAAGGATTCAAGAAGATGTTTCCATTGCCACAAGGACATTTTAAAAAAGAAAAATTGATCGGATAGAAACAATTGACAGCAAACTATTCCTGGATGTTTTTATTCATGATCTTCTTAAGGATTAAGAATGCAGTAAGAACTAACACTATTCCTGGATGTTGGGAAATAAGTTCTACCTGAGACAAGCCGCGATTATGAAAATAATCCCCGGCGCAAGGTTGGGCATGGCCGAGGCTATAGCTGGGGAAGTTTTCTTGATTCCCACGAACATTAGAGATTGGAATGTAGTCACCCTGCAAAAATAAATCAATAAATAAATAATGGACAACATTATTTCCCAAAATGCAAGGAAGACAAAACTCTAAATTTCCCTTTTTCCTCAGTTAGACTAATTCTAATGGAGGTTTTCACTTTAATCATTCAAAAATAACTAAATAAAAAGAGCATTGCAGTTTTCAATCATGAGAGATTAATTACCCTCCCAAGGAAATCAGAATAAACTGAACCACCAAAGTAAGGCTCAATTTTGATGGCCATTTCTTCCTGCACGATGGAAAGCAAAAAAATCAGCATCGTAAACAAAGATAACTGCAACACAAAGAGGAAGAAAGAAGAAAAACAAAAATTAATCTCGTACTTCTCCAATGCAATTGCGAAGGGAAAGATGAAGAAGGCCATCGCCAAGCTTCCAATGATTACGAGGAACAGAGGCTTGATTCCGAGGGATAGGATAGGTTTCAAGAGCACTATGTAGAAAGCGCCTATGATCTGCACAGCAATGAGGCCGGAGATGATGAGAAAATCCTCCATGAACTCCGCATTCGGCTTCCTCCCCGTCGGGGCCATCGTCGAAGCTGGGTGGCGTGGCGGCGAGCCTGATGGTCGCCTCCTGGTCGGAATGCCCGCGATGTTCGCGGCAGTATATGTGGCGAGCGGACGGTTCGGGGATTGAGGATTATTATTCATTCGGTCATTTGTCGCTCTTCGCAAGCTTTCTCTTTCCCTCCCAATGGAATAAAGTACGTGGCCGAATGCATCTCTCGCCAACGACAGAGAGCAGTGGCTGGGAATCCGCATATGAAATTCTATGCGGATTTCTTCACGATCAGAAATTCATAGCGTTGAGAGTCGTGTGAATGGTGTGATGGACGGCCACGCATTGTTTCCGTCTACTGATTTTTATGCGCCGCTCTTGTCGTCCCAACGAACCAAAGGCCCGCTTCGGGTACCAAACGGTGGAAACGGAGGCTTTCTGTTTATTTCGGTAAAACATATTTTGAATTTATTGTACAGAAAATTACTTCGTGAAGTTATTCTACAAAATTAACATATTTTATTTAAGTAAAATAACTGTCAAGTTATTGTGTTGTATCTGTATAGGAATAAGTTATTTTGATACCTATTGAGATTGATATGTTATTGAAAATTTTCTTGATCGGTCATGAATCTCGAGGAATATTCAAATTAAAAACTTTTAAAATTAAATTTGGAACCATTTAAACTCCAATTTCTACAAGCTTATAGTCAAATTGAACATCTCAAGGCGATGAATTCAACGACACCAAAATAAATCAGACCGAGCCCAAATAGATCCAAACCAGGGGACCAAAGCGTATTTGAAAGGTTCATAGCATTGATTGGATGACCAAATGATCACCAAATATGATATGCTTTTAGTCGAATCGAGTGGCTCGACGAGACGAACATTCTATGGTTGAGAGAATCAGTATGAGTTATTTAATTAATATTTACACAACTAATTGCGTAATTAATTAATTAATTATATTTAAATTATAATAATTAAGCTAATTAAACTACGTCTAATTAAGAAACTAAGAATTAATCTAATCCTTATAGCCGGGTTGGCTATCCTGTTTTCTGTCTTTTCGTTGCCGTTGGCGATGAGTAGAGCGTCAGAGACTTCGGCTTCGCTGGTTCGCGTGAGGTAGAGCTTCGATCGACTCGATTGCCATTGCCTGTCTAGGGTTTGCTTTTCCTCTTCTGCATTTATTCGTTGCTGTTCTGCTTCGCATGAAGTAGAGTTCTGAAAGAGTAGAAGCTTCTCGGCCTTCTCTTCTCTTTGACGTTGTTCCTGTTGATAGGAAGTTGCGCCAGGAGATCGCCACGAAGTCAACGATATTTCTCCCCTTTCGCGCGCTTCTTCGGTCGGATTTACGAAATCCGCAAAAAATTCGGGTTTACGATATCCCGGATTTGGGGCAAAAATGACGAAAACGCCGTGAAGTTGAGATTAGACTTACCGTGAGATTTAACTTTGTATTTTTGGGCGTTTGGCAGGATTTAGCTCAAATCTTGCCTAAATCTGGCCTAAATCCTGCATCCAAACAGGCCCTATTTTTGCAAGTAACAGTACAAAAATCCCAATTTGTCGTCGACCTCCTTTGTGTTAGCTCTATTCGAAGATTCGGCCCTGCACCTGTCCATCCGCACGTTCAAGCTAGGTAAGCCATTGATTTTGTTTGTTTGTTTTTTCTAAATATTGAAGGTGTATTTTGAAACAGGCCCAAGGTTTTTATGCCATGCTTTTAATTACTTTTTAACTGAAGATCTTTCAGTTTCAGGAAAAGTAATGATTTATAGAAAACATATTGAGATAATGTTTATGAAGAAAATAAATGCTGGCTTTATATGATTTGATTGTGTTATGTAGATAGCCCTGAAAAATAGTATTCATGTAATGTTGTTATATAGAAAGCTTAACTGCGACTATTATGTCTTTTGTTGTTTTTCTTAAAACATCCAGACGTACACAGATGTGGCATGTGAGAAGTTCTGTAGAACAGAGACAGAGAAGCTCTGTCTCACTGAAACGGAAAGAAGCTTTGCAGGAATATTCTATATTATTTTAGTATCCATTACATGTATTTATACATTTCGTATGAGCTGTACCCGTACAGTACAGTTGTACATTACAGCTGTCATATAACTGAATTATCTTGAAACGTTCTTGAGTTGTCTAACACCCTCCCTCAAGCTGATGTTTCGGTAGAAGATATCAGCTTGGATGATATCAATCGGAATTGAGCTCTGGGTGGTGACTTTGTTAACAAATCAGCAAGTTGATCCTTGCTTGAAATATGATGAACATGAATTGTTTGATCTTTGATGCAATTTCGAATGAAGTGACAATAAACTTCTATGTGCTTTGTTCGAGCATGGTAAACTGGATTGTTTGCTAGTGCTATAGCTGATGTGTTATCACAGTATAACGTAGTGGATGAACTTTGCGGACAGCCAAGTTCTTGTAGCAATTGTCTCAACCAGATTATCTCAGCAGCAGCTGAGGCTAAAGCTGATGTGAAACGTACATGCGATGGAGTTACTTTAGGAAATTATAAAGAGCAATTGAAACTTAATAACCCCAAAATAAAATTATCGTTTATAATAAAAGAGTGATCATTAGAATTCGTGGTTTTAACTTGCTTAGGCAAGGATGAGCAAAATCCGGAAACCAAACAATTTAAAAAAACACAAAGTTCAAATTGTAAAACTACGACGGTGAACAAAAATCCCCAATTTAATAATAAGAATTTTCACCTTTGGAGCCCATACGCTCAACTAATCTAGGCTTTAGCGGAAGAAGAGTCTCCACCTTAGAATCGAGGTCGCTCAGAGGAAGAAGGAACCTTGGATCGTCGTTCTTGGAGAGGTTGCCGGAATAAGGAATTCTTGCCAGCAATTTTCTTGAAGGTGTATTCGGCGGCCCGGGAGAAGCACGCGAGCTTTGGTGGGCTTGGGAGAATTCGGCCAAGGGAGAGACCATGAGTTGGGTGCAGGATGAGAGGCCCACTAAGAGTGGCCGGCCCAATAAGGAGGAGAGAGAGATTTAGGAGTTATGAGAGTGGGGCCCAAGTTTAAGTAAGAAAATCAATTAAATCTGAATTTTAATTTCAGATTTAATTGGGCTTAAATAACTTCCCACAATTTAAAATAATAGAGAATTTGAATTTCAAAATTGTAAGTCCTCTTAATTAATTCCCTAATTTAAGGGACTCAATTAGGAAGGTCATTAAGTGAGGGAAATTCAAATTGCAAGGAGGGCTAAAGGGAGGCCGGCGGCAAGGGCTCAAGGTGGCCGGCGGCAAGGGGAGCTGGCGGGCTGGAGGGCTGGCCGGCGGCTGCTGGCAGGCGGGTTGGGCTGGCCGGTGGCTGCTGGCCGGCGGATGGGAGCTGCAAGCCGGCGGGTTGCTGCTGCAGGCCGGCGGGTTGCTGCTGCAGGCCGGCGGCTAGGTAATCCAGAGGAAGGGGCGGCGGCAGTGACCAAGGGAGGGGAAGAGGAAGGAAAATTTAGGGATTCAGGGAGTGAATTCCAATCTCCGACAAATGCTTCAACCGGATCTCCACGACAACGAATCGATCACAAGAAATAAAGAAAAAAAAATGGTAGAACAAGAAGATCAAGAACTCACAAAGAGATCTAGCTTCTCCTACGAACTCACTAAGAGATCGAAGAGGGTGAACTCACAAAGAGATCATAAGTGGATAATATTTTTTTCATTCATCAAAACTCCCATTACAATGCATGAGGCCTCATATAAATAGGCCAAAATGAAAAAACAAGTAATGACACAAATGCCCTTCCGGGCTACATAAGCGACTAAATGTCCATAAGGGTAAAAACGGAAAAACATCAAAATAAAATACGCTACTACATAAAATGACAAAATACAAGTCATGCTCGTGGCCGTCAATCTCCGGCGTCGAAAATGCTGACGATGTCCTCATCATTCTCCCCAGGTGGGAGAAAACTCGACCCCGTCGAGTAAATATGTATGGAGCTCTCGTACACTCTAGTAGATCTGGGTCTAGGCTCGTCCCTGTCAATCCAAGTATCCTCTATCTCCGGTGGCCCAATCCAATAAACTCGGTATCTTCGGCGCCCACTTTCCTTTGGGGAAATGACCTCATCATCTAGTATTGCTTCGACCTTCTCCGCTATAGGTGAGTAGGGTAAGTTGGGGAGTGGAGCTAGGCTGGGGGATCTCACCAGGTGGGGTCACACAAGGCTAATTTAAAGTGGATTTTGGGGTTAAGATTCGGGTCCTTCAAAGGCTAATAGGTCTTTTATATTAAATATAGGATTCATGTTAAAGCCTCAAGAGAGGTCCAGTACATAGGCATTACTATTCTCCTTTGAAATTTCTTTAAAAATGTTCGGTGTTTCGAGCATGCAGCTTCCGTACCATCACAAAGTCTCCAACTTTGAATTCTTTGGACCATCTTTTGTTATCAGCAATAATTTTAATATGGATGTTATTTTGTCCAAATTTTCCTTTTAATTTCGTTGAGTAACTCATGAAGATGACATGCGGATGCAAATGCAAAAGATCGAGCGTGCAAGAAGATTGTCAAGACTTAAGAGCTTACAACAGTTTAAAACAACAGACAAAATAGGAAGACAACAGACTACTACACTCACACAACATACTAACTCACACGACACGTTGCTAGAACAGGTGGATGGGTCACAAAAGAGGGGTCTAAAGTGTTCGGTCTAAAGGAACTGGTGTGGGAGGAGGAATGAAGACACTCTTAGCTACCAGGGTATAAGTGGTTTTAGTTAGGGTCGACAGTAGTCTCCTAGTGGGGTTAGTGTCATCTAATAAATTCAGCCAACTAGGATAAAAGTGGTCCTTATCTTGGTAGGACGAGGCTATGACGGGCAAAATGTACGAATCAGGAATGACATACTCGGCCAAATATACATCCAATTGAGCAGCTCTAAAGTTAGACTCTAATGAAACAAGAGGGGACTCATTGCATAAATCAGGCTCAAAAACTTTCAGACCCAAAGCACTGTCTTCCGAAAGAGACTCAGGTTTGGTTGCAACCCTAAGATCCATGGGTTCCGTTTCACTTAAATCAGGTGATAAATTCGATTGACTTACTTCCAAATCGAGATTATCTAAGTCGCCATCAGAATTATCCATAATTAAATCAAAATTATCCAAAACTAAATCAGAACTATCCAAAATTAAATCAGCATTATCAGAATTATCCGAATTCATCTCAGTAGGTGTTACAACTAAATCAAGATCTATCAAATTTAAATCCTGAGTGTTCGAAGTCCGGTTGGTTTCTTCAAAGATCACATTACTATCATCCAGGCATATTTTGTCCAAAGACTTAGCTTCGACGAGACTAGGATCGGGGTGGATTAAGGTGTCGACGTTTAAAGGTTCTAGCTTTCATAGCTCAGGGTTTAAGTCATTCGGAGAGTCTGATTTAACCTCTTCAGTTTCACCCTCAAAGAAGTCTTTGTTATCCTTAATATCATTAGCATCCACGAAATGGATACACTCAATTTTAGGTTCAGAGGGCGTTTTATTGTTAATGCATTTTTTTATCAAAAGTACACTGGCAGGGTCAAGGACTGGGGAGGCTAATGGTTGACAGGGATGGCTAGAAGCGGGTCCAAGTGGGGGGCCATAATAGATTGATCTATCAGAAGTCCCAATAGAGGGTCGGCCTTTAAGCTTTGGTAAGGACCTACAGGGTGGGGCAGCAACCCTGATGTTACTAATAAAGGATGGGTGACCATAATTAGGGGAAGTGTATTTTAATCCAAGTTCTCGTTTCATGTTTTTCCAATCGGAGGTGGGGTATTCTCCACGAGACTCTTTATGATCTTCCAACCTCATCCAAAATTGGAGAGCATTACCGCTCAGGTGTGACCTAGCAATGCTAAATTGGCGAGAATTAGGGATTTCATGTGAATCAAAATAGTCCTCTAATTGTCTAACCCATTCCCTAAAATAGTAAGGGTCCAAAGAACCATCAAAGGTAGGAAGACGATGAGGTGGCTCAAAGTGAGGTCGTTGTGGCTTAAACTCGGGTCTAGGTTGAAAAGCAGAGTGGGATACATAATTCGAGCGGGGATAGTCAACAGGTTTCTCCGTCATAATTCTAGTCATAGTGCCCACTAGGTTAACGATGTCATCTAAGATCTTTTGAAGTCTTATCGGGTCCATTGGTTCGGGTTGGGGTTGGTTAGGGACGGTGTCGGGGCGGTGGACAGCAGTTATACACGCAGTTAGGTGGATCCTAAAGCTCCTAACTACTGCTGGAAGACTCGGGACAGCATCCTAACACAAGGTGGCACGTGTCTATCACGTTTAGGGTTGGAAGTCAAGTGTGGACAGCAGCTAAGACAACTTTCCGGTCAATTATAAGTCTCTAACAAGTGCAGAATTTGAGTGGGCAGCAAAAGTACATGACTAGGAAACTTATTCTAAGTGCTGAAAGTGACTCCTAATGTGTGGACAGCACCTATGACTTAAGTTAGAAACTCCCATGACCGATAGACACTGCAGGAATTAAAAGACAGCAGCCAAAACAAGTGTTAAAACTCCCTAAACAGTGATTAGCAGCTGCAGGAAAGTGATGACAGCAGGGATAAGGCAAGCCGTAGCTGTTCTAAACACTTAGGAATCTACCAAACAAAAGGCCAACATTAAGATGCTAGCTAGAATGACCTAGTTCAGCTATATGCTTGCTGGAAATGCCAAAAACAGTAACAAAACAGTGAAAATATTTTATCTAAGCAATGATATGCATGAAATTCTTGAACTACCACAAGGAACTAGACCCTAGGATGCTTTCTACGCATGTCAAGCATGGTAACCATGCTCTGATACCAAGATGATGTGAAACGTACATGCGATGGAGTTACTTTAGGAAATTATAAAGAGCAATTGAAACTTAATAATCCCAAAATAAAATTATCGTTTATAATAAAAGAGTGATCATTAGAATTCGTGGTTTTAACTTGCTTAGGCAAGGATGAGCAAAATCCGGAAACCAAACAATTTAAGAAAACGCAAAGTTCAAATTGTAAAACTAAGACGGTGAACAAAAATCCCCAATTTAATAATAAGAACTTTCACCTTTGGAGCCCATACGCTCAACTAATCTAGGCTTTAGCGGAAGAAGAGTCTCCACCTTAGAATCGAGGTCGCTCCGAGGAAGAAGGAACCTTGGATCGTCGTTCTTGGAGAGGTTGCCGGAATAAGGAATTCTTGCCAGCAATTTCTTGAAGGTGTATTCGGCGGCCCGGGAGAATCACGCGAGCTTTGGTGGGCTTGGGAGAATTCGGCCAAGGGAGAGACCATGAGTTGGGTGCAGGATGAGAGGCCCACTAAGAGTGGCCGGCCCAATAAGGAGGAGAGAGAGATTTAGGAGTTATGAGAGTGGGGCCCAAGTTTAAGTAAGAAAATCAATTAAATCTGAATTTTAATTTCAGATTTAATTGGGCTTAAATAACTTCCCACAATTTAAAATAATAGAGAATTTGAATTTCAAAATTGTAAGTCCTCTTAATTAATTCCCTAATTTAAGGGACTCAATTAGGAAGGTCATTAAGTGAGGGAAATTCAAATTGCAAGGAGGGCTAAAGGGAGGCCGGCGGCAAGAGCTCAAGGTGGCCGACGACAAGGGGAGCTGGCGGGCTGGAGGGCTGGCCGGCGGCTGTTGGCAAGCGGGTTGGGCTGGCCGGTGGCTGCTGGCCGGCGGATGGGAGCTGCAGGCCGGCGGGTTGCTGCTGCAGGCCAGCGGGTTGCTGCTGTAGGCCGGCGGCTAGGTAATCCAGAGGAAGGGGCGGCGGCAGTGAGCAAGGGAGGGGAAGAGGAAGGAAAATTTAGGTATTCAGGGAGTGAATTCCAATCTCAGACAAATGCTTCAACCGGATCTCCACGACAACGAATCGATCACAAGAAATAAAGAAAAAAAAATTGGTAGAACAAGAAGATCTAGAACTCACAAAGAGATCTAGCTTCTCCTACGAACTCACTAAGAGATCGAGGAGGGTGAACTCACAAAGAGATCATAAGTGGAAAATATTTTTTTCATTCATCAAAACTCCCATTACAATGCATGAGGCCTCATATAAATAGGCCAAAATGAAAAAAAACAAGTAATGACACAAATGCCCTTCCGGGCTACATAAGCGACTAAATGCCCATAAGGGTAAAAACGGAAAAACATCAAAATAAAATACGCTACTACATAAAATGACAAAATACAAGTCATGCTCGTGGCCGTCGATCTCCGGCGTCGAAAATGCTGACGATGCCCTCATCAAAAGCTCTGTATTCTGCTTCAGTTGATAATCTAGCAACAATTGTCGGTTTCTTATAATCTCAAGAGTTCTTTTCAAAGCGGCGAACTTCAAAGTCCACAAGAAACCCTCCCCCGTTGAATGAGAAAAGGGGGAGTCAACATCAAGATGATAAGGCGTCTACAATCTACAACGCACCGCTATCGGATCTGCAACACTTGTACTAGCGGACAGAAGACGTGTATAAAATCTCAAATGAAAAGTGTTGTGCATTCAAATGGCAATTACCTGCACAACTACAATTATTTTAAAGTACCTCTGCACGTGCACTATAAAGTGTATGCATATAGGTACACTAAAGGGGAAAATATAATCATAACCCGCATGGGCTCCGGCGAGCGTGTTATTGGTACACACGTGACGTCTAGGGATGCTGCGTGGGTCGATAAGTGAATTCAAGTTCGAACCCGATCCTTTTATACAGATCAATAGGAGTCGACAAGGTTCGAACCAACAAACAAGTATACGGTAACGACGACCGGTATATTTGTTTTATTGAATTCATATTAGGACGTCAAGGCCTATAATCAAGAGAATTCACTAACAAAGGCACAAAGCCTACGAAACCTGATCCTTCTAAGCAGGTAAATAAGAGTAGACAGGGTTCGAATCATTGGATAAATATGCGGTCACGAAGTTGGCCGGAATATTTATTTTATACATTCATATTAGTCCTTCAAGGCCTTTAACAAAGAAAATTCACAAACAAAGACATGAAGCCTACGAAACCCGATCTCCCTATCGGCAAATTGATAAGGTCGACAAGGTTTAGTCAATAAATGACCCCAAACACCCCGATGATGGCCGTATTGAATGTAAATCTCAACCGGAGGGTTCATAAATATCTTCAAAATGCACTCAAATGTCCAAAACCCAATAAATCCCAAATTTCAAGATATTTAAATTTGAAATCATCCATCATCACTCAAAGCAAAAATTCATTCACCCTCCGCAATAGTTTGCCGAGGTGGACAAATTAAAATTTACTTCAGCTCAAATAGAGCTAACGTCTAGTCAAAAATATGTAGACCAGGGACCACGATGGCCTGGGACGACGGAACCATGGGATCTTGATCGGGTCCATCATCCATTCCCCCACCATCCACTTTAAGTACAAGATGATAAAAGTTTCTACTTTTAAATATCAAACAAACCTTTTCAAATTCCCAAATTTCCAAACCTCAAAACACCTCAAATATCAATACCCAATGCTGCTACTATATGCCAGATAACAAGTATTTTGTACGTATCTGATTGGCGACTAGCCTTAATCGAAAGTTCTGTCTCGTCAGTGGGAGGGGTAATTAACTATAGGGGCTTGCGCCTATAGGAAACCAGAACTCAGATCATAAAGTCGTCGTAAAATGAGGGCGAAATCTCTGGGTAGTGTCTTATTTACAAACCCATCTGCCTTCCAAAATTTACCCCGGAACTTATTCCGTTAAAACTCCCCTCGCCAAAGATAAAAGCAAAACAATCAAGTTGTGCAGCGGGGAGGCCGGGGCCGAATTTTCGGAGCCCACATATACATTAACTTCCATCATTTGCATGCATTTCGTGGTATTATTTAGAGGCTTTGCATATTTGTTTGAAATCAAATCTCCACTTATTTTATTGCTTGTAAAGTTGAATATAGTTGCTTGTACTTTGATGTTGACTGTATGACGCATTCACAATCATTGTATTGAACACAAACATCACCATTCTTGCCAATATCTAAGAGTTCGCCATGCAAGTGCTTTTGAAGCATGTTATTCATTGACCATAACAAACATTTTCTTTCTTGTGATTCATTTGATCTAGCAAAAATTGTCGGAAGAATCAACACAATTAATCTTATCAAATACAACTTCTTCCAACTAAAGGATAGTCTTGTTGGCCAGATTCAAAACCAACAAATCTCATTATTGGCCTTTGGGCATCCTGTCCAACTTTAGACATTATCCAACATCTCTTAATTTTGGACTCGATCTTAAGACCTTGAAAGTGGCAATCTTACACTTGAATTATTAGAATTCTCTTCTCGAGTATTTGGTGTTTGATTGTTCATTTGCTAAACCAAAAGTTTGTTTTCAAGTGTTATGTCCCATTTTGAGTTCTTTGAATCATCATAAATTCCTTGCTTATTTATTAACTTCCATTTAGATGATTAAGACCCTCTAGCAAATGTGATTGTTCACTTATCATTGTTTAGTGGCTTGTGACATATTCCCTATGGTCCGCACATGTTCAAGTTCCATTTGATGTTGTACAGTTCAAGTTCAAGTGCATGTTCATAATGCAAGTTCAAGTTCTCTGTACCCATTTGAGTTTGAATCCTCAAGTCTTCTATTTGTCCAAATTGCAAGTTCATTCTTGACCAAATTTGATTAAATTTGATTTATGTTCAGTTCAAGTCCACAGTGCAAGTTTAAATTCCAATTCAGACTATCGTCACTTGATTCAAGTCTAGGTCTTCTGTAAGTGTTCAAGTATTCTTGTTATTTCGTTTGATACAAGTTCAAATTTATTTAGATTTGAGTTCATAAGTCATGTTGTCCTTTGAGTTCAATCAAGTCGAAGTGTTGTCTCATGTTCACCCAAAATTTCGGCAGACTCCCGTCATTGCACCGAGTTCACATCCCATCACGCTAAGAAAAGCGTGTATGAGCGGTTTTCTGGTGCGCCACGAACGCCGAAGAAATGTTTTTAGGTGATTACCCCTTTGTCGCAAGCATCGCGATGAACTAGGTCCCACCACGCTAAGAAAAATGTGTATAAATGATTGTTTTGTCACGCTGCAAGTGTGGAAATTGGGCTCTCGGAAATTTAGGAATGTATGGGCAAAGGCGAGATGTTGGCACGTAGATCAAGGCACAAGAGAGGCATTAGTCTCATTTATCTCTCTTTTATCCCTTCCCTTTTTCTAATTCTGCAGCTTTGCGGGATTTGGCCGAAGAAGCGCACGTAAGGGAGAAATTACCTTCACAGCGCTCGAGCTCCTGTCGTTGCTTGCGATCAAAATGGGGTAACTTCCGAACCTAAAGGAAAGGAACATCGTCGGAGGAGGTGAAGGTTAGGGCTTCTCTCTCTCTCTCTCTCTCTCTCTCTCTCTCTCTCTCTCTCTCTCTCTCTCTCTCTCTGGACCGGAGACGTGGCTTGCGAACAGGAAGGGCGGGGGTAGCTCGGGGTCGTGGACGGCAGAGAGCAGGTGTCGGCTTGGAAGGGGCGTCGGCTTCAGGAGGTTGGATGTTGGATGAGTTCGGCCGGTTAAGAGAGATCTAGCGTCGATTTGCTTGCGGTTAGGTTCGCAGGAGGAGGTCTGGTCATGGGAAGTTGAGGCTTCGTATGGGTCGGGATGAGGTCGGTTGTGAAGTTCGGATGTGGAGACCGGCATAGGAGAGGAAAAGGAAGTAGCGAATGGAGTTCGGCTTGGAAGAAGTGAGCGAGAGGAAGTGTGATTCTTGGCACCCACACTATTGGATTCATGTATTTGTGCATGCTTCCATCAAAGAGTTGAGAATTTGAAAAGAGTGAAAATATTTGGGGTTTTGTTATGAATTTCAATATTTGGGTTAGAATATGAAAAATGGAGGTATGAGGATATTATTTTTGTTCATCGCCAAAATTTGAATGTTATGCATGCAATTTCCCCTATTTTCAAATACGTGCATAAAACACATCTCAATCTTGGCAAAGCATTGGTTGATGGGTGGATTAGTAGAAAGGAAACCCTGTGGAGAGAAGACATTGGAGAGGAGTGTTCATTGAGGGTTTTGTTTGAAAGAGCCAAGAGAATTTTCATTTGACGCTATCTTCCTCCTTTCGCCACCATTGAGGCGTTGCCGTGTCAATTGTCATCGTGTGCAATAATGCAAGGATAAGTTATTACTTATTACCCTCTGGAGGCTGCCACAATCTGCTAGTGAGTGCTAGGTGATTTTAAAGTTTTTGGACATGGAATTTTAGGTTTTTTTACACTTCAAACATAACATACATATATTGAGATTAGCAATTTTCGGTTTTTCTTAGACTTGAACCTCTAGATCTCACATTTTGAGATTATTTAAAAAGATTTTTCACGCTTTTTTTTTTTTCTTTACATCTCTTCTACCAATTTTAGGAGTTGCATTGAACCCAATACAAGAGGAATCATGAAGTCACTATTCCTGCTTAAGAAGTTTAGAGACTATTTAACATGTTAGATTTCAAAGCCTTAAAGGATTTACTTCTAATTTTTTCATTTGTCATTCCAACTTAGGTGTACAATGTAGTAAGGTAAACCCTATATTTTAATTCCAAATTTTAATTATTTTTTTATTAAGTTACTCAATTTTTTCTGTACTAGTTTGACATTACTGCTTTACTTATTTATTAGGATTTGCTTGATTAATGTAGTTTAGAGTTTAGCATGGATCATATGTATTTAATGGATTATAATTTTATGAAACTATGCTATTTTTACTTTGATTTATTATAAAGTATTCATTGTTTTATTTATCTATGGAGAAACACCTTAATAGATATCCTGATATAGATAAACTCAACATTGCTACTACTGGTGATAGTTGTAATGTAAAGTTTAAATAAAAATATGCAGAAACCAATCTAGATGATATTCAACAGATCTTGGATTAAGAAAAAAAGATTTTAAAGTATCATCCAAATAATCAAGTTAGAGTTCTAAGAGCTTACTTGCAAAATCGGCTTTGTCACTCATGACTATGAATTGCCTAAATAACAAATTATAAATAAATTGTGCAAATTTTAATCTGTAATGAATTGATGAATACAAAAGTTGGGAAAACCGTAAAGGTATAGTTTTGCAAAAGATGTAATTTGTTTCTCATTTTATGATTTTTGTAGATTTGATATGGGAGAACAATCAAATGGTGATAGTTTTCATGCTAAGTGATTTATGTATTAAATAAATAAAAAGGGGTTTCAAGTTCAAGTGAGCTATGCTAACAATGCTATGATTGTGGTTAGAGTATATGAGTATAAGTGATGATAAAAAAGCACTTTTATTGATGACACCTATTTATTCTACATGAAAAATCATTTAATCATTTCAAATATGTGCAAGACGTTGTTTTCATGTTATGCGAGTGAGCCTAAGGCGATATGTGCAAGCAATCACATATTTACCCTATTATGAGATACAATTATTTTATTCTATGATTTACATGAACTTCGAGGGTTCAATAACAGATTCAATGAGGTAAATACATAATTGCTTCTATGTGTGGCATACTGGCATGCTTGAATATATGCTACTCCTTAAATTTTGATAGGCAAATGTTGATTTGTTTGACACGATTATATCCTTAGGACTTCTCAAATATATAACTTCTTGTATTAAATAATCATCTTGAGTATTTTGTTATTTTCATAAACTCAAGTGATGCATTCTTGAAATTGAAGTAGGATGAAAATTGCGGTGTCAATAAATTATCCGACCTAACAATCTTACATGGACCCAACCCAAAAAATCTAGGTTTGGGTTGACCCGTTTAATAAATAGGTTAGATTTGGATCCATAGTTTTGACCCATTTAATTGGCGGTTTGGGTTCGAGTTGAAGAATCTTGGCACCCACACATTAACCAATCTTGATAGGGATTCCTGAACACACAGATTAAGAGTTATAAGCATTGAATCGATCCTCTTATGACCCTTAAATTGCAATATGTATACCTTCTTTTCCTATTTTAGCTGTCTACCCCTCTTAATGTATTTTTTCTTTTATTTTTTTTGTAAATAGCTTTGATTTATTTTAAATTTTGTAAAAAAGTAGAAAATTTCCATGTTGTTTTACTACCAATCTTGCTTTCTATCGTTCCAATAAGAGCACAAGTTTACTCAGCCTAAGATTTGGACATGAATTTGATTTGTTGTCATTATTGAGTTCTAGAAGATGGTGTCGAGACCTGCAATATTTTATGGTGCAGAATGTTAACCATTAAAAGAGAAGCATAATATTAAGTTAAGTGTTGCAGAGATGAGGATGCCTAGGTGGATGAGTGACTTTGCTTTTAGCGGCAGGATACGAAACAAGCATATACGAGAAAAAGTTGGAGTAGCTCCAATGGAAGATAAGATTAGAGAGAGTTGCCTTAGATGGTTTGGTCGCATAAAATAGAGATCTTTCGATGACCCGTTTAGAAGAGTAGATGTATTAGATTTGACTTATTTTAAGAAAGGTAGAGGTAGGCCTAAAAGCACTTGGTTAAAAAATATTAGAATGACATTTCTTTATTATATTTAAATGAGAATTTGACTCTTATCAAGACATAATGGAGAAAAAGGATTCATGTAGCCAACCCCACCTAGTGGGATAAGGCTTGATGTTGTTGTTGTATTGAGTCCTACAAGAAACTCAAACACTCTTTCTCTTTTTACAAATTATTTGAGAATAACAACATCATTGTAGAATGTCCTCTTGAGATCTTGGTATTAATCCAATTAAAGCCAATATGCCTTCATTGCATTAAAGTACTAATAACATGAATATAACCTTGGTTGTTAAAATGTTAGTTTAAATCTCATAGATGATATCAACATCCTTCACTTTTAATTATGTTTGTTTGATGACATCCCAAATTTCTTTTGCGATGGAGAGGAACATATATGGCCTTTTTTATTTCAAGGATCATGTTATTCCACAACAATTTCATACTCATGGAATTTCTTCATCCCAAATTATAATTTGGGGTCTTATGGCTCTGGAGGAGGATCCACAAGATAATTGATTTTTCCTTTTCCTTTCAGAAATGTTTTCACAATTTGGAACCATTTTAGGAAATCGGTCACATTGAAGAGAAGAAAGATTCTCAATAAGAAGGGAGAAAGAAAAAAGAATAGAAGGTTGGAAGACATAAACCTTTAACTTCTCTGATATTATATAGAAAAGTAGAAAGTAGAAAAAAAGTATTTTGAATTTCATTGCTTGATTTTGTATGAAATGTGGAAGTATTTATAAGCCTTCTCAAAAAGCCTATAATGAAAATAAATTAAAGCTATTTAAAATAACGTGAAAAAAATCCTCAAGAGGGTCAGGGGTTAGAATAGGAAGAGGAGCCAAACGGATTGCAATCTAAGGGTCATAAGATGATCGATCCAATTGTTAGAACCTTTAATCCGTGTCATGAATACCAACTACGATTGGTTGACTTGTGGGTCTCACAATTCTTCTATAGGTTGTTTTTTTTTCCTTGTTTGCGGCTTGTAAATAATGAAACAGTTGCTTGTTTAAGAATCTTGTATGCTTATTTTATATTTGTTTTGCATTAGATTTCTTTTAGCCCCATTAAAAATAATCCATAAAAATTGAATATCTTAATTGTATTTATTTCATTGCTGCTTTAGTTTGCATTTAAAAAATCGTAGACTTTGATCTGTCCTGAAATCGAGGGCTGTTCTCTTGTCGGAAATTTTATGTGTTTGTATTTTTATTCCGAAATAACATTTTATCATTTGAATAGGCACTGTAACTCTGGTATTGTTGATGAATGGGGAGTCCTTTTGCTTCTTACTTATTTTTGCAATCTTTCTAGGCTGTAATGGACGAAGTTGCACAAGCTGTCGAAGATGTGAAAAGGACATGGGATCAAACTGTGGTTCAAATTGAGGACCACATAAAAGAAATTCAACGTTGTGGGAAATCTGGAAAGGGAATTCAGGAAGTGAATTCTCTCCCTAGACTCAATAGTGCTGCACAGGATGGCCTGGCTTTGCTTAGATCACTGCAGTTTAGGTTTGATCTTTTGGCTCAACAACTGCCTACGGAAGAAGAAGTAGTGTCTGCTCTAGCAGCCTTAAGCTCTTGGAAAGAACAATACTTGGGGTGTGTGTTTGTACATTCTAATAAATGATATGTCACCGCTGACATCCTATTATCGTTCATTGTAGTCACTAATAAGCTCATTCGATTTTGCAAACATTATTCTGTGATATTTACCTTATTTGTTCAAATGTTGAAGCTTTTTTTTTTTGTGTGTTCTCTCTTTTTTGCATTATTTCTTTCCAGACTGCATTCAAGCTTGAGAAATGCAAACTTGCAAGCCAAAAACAACATTAGAGAAGCTGCTCAGGAAGAGGTTGGCATTTTTATGCGTTTCTTCACTAAATTTTGACTTATCACTTGATTGTCATTTTTCTCCACGTAAATTTTTTGACATGCGCAGTTTTTTTCAACTTGTAGAGAGAGCTACTTTTAGGAGGTGGAGAAGAGTCTACCATCCGCAGACGTAACTTGCAGTATGTGTTTTTCTTTTAATTATCTGAAATGATTATAAACAACCATAATTTTTATAAATAGCTTCTATTGTTGTTTCTAGATGGTGGAAAGTGGAAACATGACATTAAATGGTCCTGTCACTCGTTTTCTGCCACAATTTAACCTCTTATTTTGCTGAAATCAAAGCGGATAAAACTCCCTTACCTTCAATAAAATAAAACTTTTCTCTACTTCCCAAAACCAAACTTTCTTGTCAATATAAGCACCTAACTACTCAATTGATTCATTCTTAATATCCATCAAATTCAGTTCAGTCGAAGGAAATGTCACTTATTGAAATTCTAACTTCTTATCATAAATCTCAATATCTTAATGCTTGCATAAACTGTGTTTTCTCAAGTAGGTAAAATAATGGATAATTTTTGAACTTATGCTTTTGGGGAATTTACGGACACACTTTTTAAAATATTATCTATTTACGTATATAATACCTAAATTATACTATTTGCTACCATACCACAATTTTTTTAATACAACAAAATAGCACCATAGTTGTTTTCCGTTACTGTGCTAACCCAACCCCTTGATTTTATCCATGCTGGAAGTTATAACAGACTTGAAAATAAATCATCCCAATAATTGTGGTGCAAAAATGTGCAAGGTGGTTATCTGTTCTCATTGTATGGAAAACCTGTAATACTTCTGCACATAGTCAGCATGAAAACTGCTAATCTATGAATTGCATCTTTTTGTTGACCATTTTTTAACTTTTGTTTTTGGGCTTTTCTACGGTCCTCGTCTTATGATACGAAGAGACTGTTAATGTTTTTTTCGTTGCATTTTTCTACCTTCGAAGAGAGAGTCATCTTAGATGGTTTGGTCACATAAAATGGCGGCCTTCCGATGACCTGTTTAGAAAAGTAGATGTATTAGATTTGATTTATGTTAAGAAAGGTAGAGGTAGACCTAAAAAGACTTGTTAGAAAATATTAGAAATGACATTTCCTTTTTAGATTTAGATTAGAATTTGATTCTTGATAAGACACAATGGAGAAAAAAGATTCATGTAGCCGACCCCACATAGGGAGATAAAGGCTTGTTGTTGTTGTATTTTTCCACCTTCTGATTTCAGGGATCTTTTTAGCTTGCAATCTAAGAATTGCATCTTTTTGTTGACCATTTTTAACCAGTTCTTGCATTTTTTTCCTTGTAAAATATATATATATATATATATATATATATATATATATATATATAGCTTTAAAGATTATTTTTGATGCTATGATTATTAATATTATATGTGCTTATGCTCCTCAAGTAGCTTTGAATATGAATTCAAAATTAAAATTTTAGAATGACTTCGAAGAATTAATACAAAAGATAACTCTTGAAGAAAAAAATAATTTATTAATGGAGTTTTAAATGGATATATTGGTATGGAGATAGATGATTTTAACAACATTCATGGTGGCTATGGGTTTTAAGCAAAAGAGCTTAGAGGATCAAAGGATCCCGATGCTCCACCATAACACCACTACCATCCAATCATAGTTGGATCACTACCTAACCAACATGCGATCGCTACTATTAGATCACTGTTTAACCACCATCATCAGACCATAGCTTTACTTCTATCATCGAACCACTATTGTACTATCGTCGGGCCACTATCAGACTGCCACCGCATTATTACAGTCTTCAGACCTTCGTTGTTTGAGCACGATACTTCAACCATCCTGAATATGGCCCTTTTGACTTCCACCATTAGATTACTATCTCTGACCTTTGTCGGTAGACTACGATCTCTCGAAATTAGTTGTAGGACTACGGTCCTCCAAACATCATCGTCATACTATGGTCATTGGGCCACTATTGCCTAGCTATGATCATCCGGCCACCGTTGCCCAACCACGGTCATTCAACCAATGTTTCCTTACAACATTCCTTTGAGCACTATCGCCCAATTTCAATCCTTTGAACACCGTCGTTTGATTAAGGCTCTTTGACTATTTTCGCCTGACTTCATCGATGTTTGTTGACTTTGCCTCCTATCGTCATCAACAATGTCAATGTACTCCATTCCTCTAAAACTTCAGACCTCATTTCCTCTATTTTTGCTCCGATTAAGTGTAATTTTACGTTTTTCTCTTGTTCACTAGAAGATTGAAACGCTATCCTTTAAATTTGATCTACGAAATTTACATGACCTTTTTGCAGCAGAATGGCTGGAGTTTTATACCCGCCCTTATTTTTCCTCCATTCCCAATCTCTTAACTAGGTGACTGGTATCAATATGCCATTCGGAATGGTAGGAGGATGACGTGTAGCCTATTACCGATTATTAGCATAAGCCAGTACAAAGGGGTCATAATGTTCAATTTTATTCTACTCATATTTTCCTTGCATAGTAAATTTAGTAGGCCTAATATCTGCTTTTATGTTGTAGGACAAAGGCAGGAATGACATCTGCTGCGGAAAGCATTACAGAGAGCCTTCGACGAACACGACAACTAATGGTTCAGGTGATTGTTGATGATATTAAGGTGTCTACTGATTTAATAGGCTTCTATCTCTATTTGATCTGTTCTCAAGTTTACAGGAGGTGGAAAGAAGTGTAAACACCTTGGTAACTTTTGGTAAGAGCTCCCCCCTTGGCTTCTCTTATAGTTTCTTTTGTTGCTGTAAGGGGTGAAAGTTATGTTTAAGACATTCTTAGTTTAGTTTTTTTACTTAAGTGTATACTTTTTTTAAACATCTGATATGCTGCTTGGTTGTACGCATCATTTTGTGTGATTTTTCTTCACCCTCGTGAATTGTTTTGTAAAATTTTTTTATTGTCAATATAGATTTTGTTTCTGGTTCCTGCGTCTGTTTTCTTTTATAATGAGAGCAACTAACTTTTAGTATTTACTGCTAGCTTTCCTTTCATTTACTCTCATATTTTACACTTTTTGGCAATAAATACAAATTCAATCCTTCAAGGAATTTCCTTAGGGCTTAGAACATGAAAAAAAAAAAAAAAAAAGCCTCATATGACTTCAAACCATCCTGACACAGCAGTTGTAATTTTGAGAATACTGGAAGATACGTGATAATGAACATCAGTTCAACTTAATTTTGCTTTTAGCACTATTCTATTTCTCAAACTCACCTTCATTATCATTAGCGTTATCCCATCTAGGTGGGGCCGGACAATATTTCTCCGAATGAGGGAAACGAAGGCTACGTTTGGAACGGCTTTTTTGTTGCTTCTTAAAACAGTTTTTTAATATAAAAATTAAAATTTTTATACTAGAAAGCTGCTTTAAGAAGCAACAAGAAAGTCGTCCCAAAAGAAATACACTGACATGCCCCTTTTGCTGCCTTCTTGATTTGATGTGCATAATCCAACATATAAAGTAAATCAATGAACTTAAAATTTGTTTTTTATTTACACAAATGCCACTCTTCCTTGCCCCGGCTTCCCTTTTAGTATTTTTTTATTTGTATCATACTAAAAGCAGTTATTCAAACTTTATCTTCTTATTATTAATGTTTTTCTAAAGTTATGCAATATTTGGAAGTAAAACAAGTTCAACGATGATTCTCATTTACCGCAAAGTTTTTGTGAAGGTTTATCCGTATTGCTTGTTTTGGAGAGAAAATTATTAGGCGCGGAGATCGGACGTAGAGATACGTCTGGATATCCACTTAAAGTTTGACACGTGGAGTGCACTTTGGTTGCACTTTTTTGTACGCTTTACTTGCGCTTTACTTATGCTTTAGTTGCACTTTAGTTGCGCTTTGACTGTTCTAATGCTTCGTTTTTTTACTGCGCTTTTTTTTTTCTTTTTTACGTATTTTTTGGGTAAAAAATAAAGTTTTTTTTACTGCGTTTTGAATGTGCTTTACCTGCACTTTACCTACAGTTTACCTACGCTTTTTGTGTGCTTGGTTTAAAGTTCAACCTACACATTAAATATATAAAGTAAAAAGTAAATCCAATTGAATATCCATATGTCCACTCCACGTGTCAATATTTTATTGGAGTCCAAATGTACCTATACGTCCAGCGTCCGCTCCTAATAATTTTTTGTTTTGGAGAGCTAGATTGACAGGACTTTCAGGACACTTACATGGGTCATTATTGTTGATTTGTCATAATATTTGTCTTCCTAATTAATTCAGTAATGTTATCTTCATTTTTTGTGAGAACCTTCTCCTTTGTTCTCTGACACCCTGCTAAATCTTTATTTTCCCACAAATCTATGGAATATCAAGTATTGTTTTACCAATGAGTTCAATCTATTTTGTTAGAGGAATCAACTGGTGTTTTAAAAAAGGCTGAAAGCGAGTACAAGGGACAACGTTCGCTGCTTATGCATACCAGGCGGTTGCTCTCTACAATGCAGCGACAGGATGTCATGGATAGGTAATCTCCGTTTTTTAAGCTTCATTTTCATAAGTGAGCGAGCTAATTAAGGATCTATCTGGGACAGCTTTAGTATTTTATAAAGTTGGTTGTAAAATTATTAGGGGAAAATAAATTAGCTACTTTGGTTGTAAAAAATAACTTTCTGTCACAAAAAACTTTTAAAAAATATCGAGAAAACAAGAAGAAAGTAGTAGTCAAATGAAATTGTAATTATTGTATAAAAAGCAAAACAACAAAAAAGTTGTCCCAAACAAATCCTAAATTTAACTAATATCTTCCATTCTTATTTGCATCATTATATATTAACTCAAATCTAATCAAGATCGATATGATGAGTTTTTTTTTTTTATAATTGGGTTTATTCTAAGGGTCTGCTTAGGATACATGTAGTTTTTTGTAAAGATGCTTTTAAAACTATTGCGAGAAAAGTAATTTATTTAAAACTTCCTCATACACAGATTTCTTGAAAGCAATAGCGAAATAAGATTGTGGTCATGATCTGAAAAGCTAAATAGTAAAGAAGTTATCCCAAATAGATCCTAAGATTGAATGTAACATAAATTCTAATTATTTACTCATATTACATTCATTTAAAAGCTAAAACCAATACAAAAGTAAATTTGGAACAATATATGATAGGAGGTTTGATGGTTGATACTAATTTATTAATTGAAAATACGAACCAAATAAAGTTGTTTAATACTTCAATGTTTTATTAAACAGGGTTATAATGGTGGCCGGTTTTCTTATATTCATATCCGCTGTGTTCTATGTTGTATCAAAGCGAATTGGCCTGCTAGCTTTGCAGAGAAAAATTGTCACAGCTATCAAATCGG
Organism: Dendrobium officinale; assembly: GCA_019514585.1. Taxonomy (NCBI): domain Eukaryota; kingdom Viridiplantae; phylum Streptophyta; class Magnoliopsida; order Asparagales; family Orchidaceae; genus Dendrobium; species Dendrobium officinale. Next base: position 90,057,071 of record CM033683.1, read on the forward strand.
GTTCAATGGGACATGAAGATGTGGGCAAAGAGCTCAGTAAATCAATAAACAAAGATCACTTGACCGCTGGACAACCTAATATCCTTTTACATGTTAACGATGAACTCTAAGTTTTTGTTTGGGACAGCTTTCTTACTGCTTCTTAAAGCAGTTTTTTAATACAAAAAAATAATTTTTTTATACTAAAAAGTTGCTTTGAGAAGCTATAAAGAAGCTGTTTCAAATAAAGCGTAAGTCACTTTCATGGTGTTTTTTTTCCTTAAATGGAAAAAGGAAGAAAGATTATCACCGACTTTGTGCTTTTATTTTTTCCCTTAGAAAAAGAAGGTATGTGCGATTTATTATAACAATTTCTCTTCAATTCCTTCCATTTATTGTATTAGTTCTCAAGGATTTGGTTGATTGTCTGTGTCATGACTAATTTTGGATTAGGATATTTTGTTTTAACGGTAAAAAAAATGTCATTTGCATGAATTAAATATGTTTGTAATTCATTTGTGAAGATATGAGGGACAATATAGAAAGTCCCTTTCAAATAATTAAGGTGAGACCAATTATGACGATGGCCCAACATTTGAACTATATGAATGTATCTTGTGAGGAATATTCATGGAATATCTTAAAAAATATATTCGATATCTTCAATTACGTAGTCATTAAAGAACCCAAAATATTGGAAAAAAATATCAAATGATTATTGGGCTAAATTTAGTTGTTTGGTGAAGTTCTTATTTTTATGTTTATATATGTATAGTTTTGGACTGCCCTATAAAATTTTTTAATTTTTTAGTAAAAATGTAGATTGATACTATTTCGCTATAATTTTTTTTTTAATTATTGATTTATATGATCATAAGCTCTCAATTTAGCATATATGCATGTTTTTTAAATAAAAGGAAGTAAGGAAGTAAATGAATAATTACAAATTATCAAATTATTGGTTTACATAAATATTGTAGGGGATTCACAACACTTAGGCTGCCTCCTTCCAATTCATTTAGCATTCTGGAGAACGAAATGAGTTGCATAAAATCTAAATTTATTTTCGTATTACTATACCTCTGCAGAAGATTTTATGATATGAGAGAGTTGCTTTGAATCGAGCTATTGAAATATTTAGACATATAAATATAGTTCTACTTCACAGTACATAGTAGAAAGATGATCTTAATGTCTTACTCATCATTTATAATTAATGGATTATTAGGTTGACTATAAAGTGTATATAGTATAAAGTAAATATTTTGAGCTTGTTTGGTTGGCAGTGAAGTGAATATAATGCAAAAGTGAAGTAAATTCTCTTGAATTTGTGTATTCACGATCATTGGGGATGAATAGGGAAGAATCGGATGCAGGAAGAAGGGTTTTTCGCATGCAAAAATCCGCCTTCAATTAACGGTCTGACAGAAGTCTGGTGTTAGTCAACAGTCAGGTAGAAATCCGACGTCAATTGGCGATCGGGCGGAAGTCTGGCATTCGTCAACGGTCAAGCATAAATCTGGACCATCTGGTGTTGGTCGGCTATAAGGTGAAAGTCAGGAAGTGGTTGAGGAGTCTGGTGGCAAGAAAGCTCTCTTCTTCTGTCATTCTCTTCTTTTCTTGCTTGAGTCCCCTCTCATGAGAAATGATGGTCTATTAATAGTTTTATGAGAGTGGCATGACTAGTAAATAGGAGGAAGATCAAGAGTAATTTGGGAGTGGTTTGAATGACCGTCCAATGTTGATTCTCTTGATCATGGGCTGTTTAATGGACATTTTTCTTAATAATATCATAATTTGACTATCTTGGGCTCGTTAGATTCGTCTCGTCGAGCCACTCTATTTGATTATAAGCATGCCATGTTTGGAATTTTTTGGTCATCCATATTATGGATTGAACATTCCAAATGCGCTTTGGGTCTTTGATTTGGACCCATATGAGCTCGGATTGGGTCGAATTTGGTGACATTGTGTTCGTATTTTCAGGACGTTTAATTTGACTATAAGTTCGCTAAAATCAGAGTTCAGATGGTCCTAGATTTAATTTTTGAAGTGTCCTACTTGATTTTGCCTCGAGATTCATGCCCGATCAACATAATTGTTTTTATGATATATTAAGGGTCTATTTGGTTGGCTATAAAGTGAAGTCAATGCAAAATAAATTAAGTTTAAAGTAAATAATTTGAGCTTGTTTGATTGGATGTAAAGATAATATAGAGAATTATTATTTTTTTTCCTTTTTGGTTGGATGAATTCAAACTAAAGTAAATTCTCTTGAATTTGTGTATTTACAACCGCTGGGGACGAACATGGAAGAAGCGGATGAGAAGTCAAACAACAACCATGGAGCTGAAGAAGTGGCTCGTCACGCAAAGCGGGATCTTCCTGTGTGTGGCTCGAACAAAGTCGGGCTTTCTACGTGCGGCATTTAAGAAGATTGAGTGGCTTCTCGTCTGCAAGCTTGGGCTGGCCTACCACACGTAAAGGAGGAGGAAGAGATGGAGTATTCTTGTGCGTTGCTCACTCTCTTGTCGTAGAATTTCTTTTTCACTCGAATCGAGCGGGTTTACTTTACCCACAAAATGAACTAATGTGAGGAATTTGCTTTATCGCAGGATTTGTTTTACTTTACTAAGTGCCCAACCAAACACAAAAACAGCCCAACCAAACACAAAAACATAAAAGGATAAATTATTCATAATATTTTGCATTTACGTTTTCTCCAACCAAACAACCTATAAAAGAGTAATGCCATTAATTTATAAGTTAAAGAACAATAGCATCTTCATTTATGAAATAATATTAACAACATTAATTAACTGTTTGGTTTGATGAATATAAAAATTTATTTAAATTAAATATGAATTATTTGATCATATTCATTTTGTAACCAATTAAATTAAATGCTTGTGAAAAATGTCCTATAAAATAAAATGATAATATTTTACTGTAATAACTCTATGTGAAAATAAAGATAAAAAAACATTATATATAGAATTTTCTTGCGATCATATCAAGCTCAATCTTCTTTACTCATATTATTTATTGAAGAGTTAAAGGCTGACCGTTTTCTTTAAAACATATAAATTTTGAAAATACATGCATTTGATCAAGTGGTCACCTTCTTTTGACGTGGATGTTGGATCACCTATTATTACTATTTGGGTGTCTTTCCCAAATTTGAGAGCTCATCTCTTCTCTCTGAGGATTCTTTATGGCCTCAAGTTCTATTTTTGGTCGCCCCCTTAAAATAGATTATGCTACCTCTACTGGTTCTCGTCCCTCGGTTGCTCGTGTTTTGGTCAAATTAAATGTCTCCAAATAGTTTCTTGACAAGGTTTGGCTTGATCCCGATAGTTTGCGGTATGTCCAGTCGGTTATTTTGGAGGATATGCCTTTGTATTGCTTGCACCAGCAAATAACTAAGTCCCATTTGCAAAGGGATGTTCCTCCTACTGCTATTGAGCTTGTTAATATTGTAAGTTTGCCTGGTGTACCCTTTGTGGAGGTTGTTGTGGAACCATAATCGAATCATTGTTTAGTCAATTCGGTTGTTAGTCTGGTTGTGTCTTCTAGGGCTGGCTGTTATGACTCTGTGACTGCTTTTGTTAATCTTGGGGGTGAGAAGGTTTTACTATTTAATGAGAATTGTGATGTGCTTCTGTTGCATGAATTTGTTGTTGGTAATGTGGTGGGTTTATCTAATGAAGGCGGTGGCTCCCCTAAACCCATGCTGGATGGTGTTGGTGAGGAGGACATGTTATCCTTGAACAATTGTAAGGTGAATTGTATTGATGCTGGGGTTTGGTTAGTGTGAATTTGGACTTTGCTGCCATGGAGCAGGTTGCTTCTATTCCTTTAGGAATTCCGTCTGAGGCTGTGAATGTTGCGCTATGGATGTTTTGTCTCCTGGGGTTGGCAGTCATGATTCTTCTGGTGCTGTTAGTGGAGGGGCTGTAGTCGGGGAGGGTGCTAGTCCTGCTGTTAATGTTGGTAATGGAGTGTCTTGTGGTGCGTTGGTTTTTTCCACTCCTATGTCGTCTGGTGATTGTCATGTGTTGGATTATGTGGATTGTCGCCTCTGTCGCCTCTTTGTTGAGGCTTCGATTAACTATGTTGTGCTAGATTCTTCTAGTATTGTTAATCTTGCCTAGATAAAAATGAATTTTGTGGATATTCCTATTTATGTTATGTCTAATGCTCAATTAAATGCCCATATGGTTGGTACTTTGAAGAATTTAGTTTTGGTCCAAAATGACTGGATGATTATGGATGAGGAAGTTTCACCTTCGGTTGAGATTGAGGAGGATGTTCTCGGTGACAATGTGGATGGCAAAAAACGTATAAGTAAAGCTAAGAAGAAATAGCTTATGGTCCCCTCCGTCGCTTTTGTTTCCATGGGTTTTTTAGGTGCTATGGACGATGATGAGGCAGCTCCTTACATCACCTTGCTGGTCATCTTGTTAGCAACCTTGGTGGTATTCTTTCAGCTTGTTGGTTACCTAGGCTTATGGTGGTTTCTACAGATTTATGTCTCCAATGGATGACCCTTGGTGGCTATGAGGTCGTTGTGGGGGGCTGCCACTTTGAGTTTGCTTTTGGCATTTAGCTTATGATCTCTTTGTTGCTTTAGCTTCTGTTTCCTTTCATTGTTGTTTTTTTGTTTTTGGTATGTGCTCGTACGGTTCTTTTCTTTCTTAATAAAATTGTTTTTATTTTAAAAAATAAAATAAAATCTATTATCTCAATATCAAATTAAAAAAAAAAGTACAAGTGATTGCCTGATTGGGCACTACCATTTCAATCATTGCAATTGCAATGATTTGCTAGCAATTTAACTCATTGAAATTATCGTTGTATAGCTTGGTTGGTGAGCGAGCACGATTAGGAATCCTCCGTGTGGGAATCCCTCCGAGTTGCAACACCTCTTCAGTGGGACCCAATTAAGTGATGGCCAGGAGTTTTTTGAGCTGGGTGTGTCTTCTAGGTCAGCCGAATTGTTTACGCCGGCAAGCACCTCCTAAAAAGTTAACAACGGGTAGATACTACCGTTAAAAAAAAAAAAAACTCATTGAGTTTAGAAGAAAGCTTTTTAAAATGATTTTTATGACCATTCTAAAAATTTCTCCACGATTTTTCTAAGATTGAGAAAGATTAAAATATATATATATATATAAAATAAACAAAATATAAAACAAGAGAACCTAGAAATCCTCTTCTTCCCCCCCCCGCCCCCCCAAAAAAAAAAAAATCCTCTTCTTTTTCAAAAAAAAAAAAAGAAAAAAGAAAAAAAGAAACCCTCTTCTCAACATAGTAAAAAATCAAAATCATCGAACACTACCATGTCAAAAGTGACCTTCTGGATCTCGTCGTTAGCACGTTGGTCTATAATTTGGCCAAGAATATGGTGAAAATTAGAGTAAATAATTTTCCAAAAAAAAAAAAAAGAAGTAAAATAATAAAGAATGTATCTTGGATTTTATCGCTCTCCCTGCTTCGTGGGTTCCAAATTCCAATGTCCAGCAACAGTGGAATGGATTTTTTTATTCAATTTTCATTAAATATTTCGTTCTTTATTGATTTTTCTGAGATGAAGCCCTAACTACGTTCTAATCAAATACAATGATCACGTAAACGTTAAGTAGAAGAAACCCAATACATCGCCATCAAATTACTGATTCAGCGACGCCCTACTGGAACAATAATGAGCGGCGTAGAAATCAATTTAGCCCCGGTGGAGGAGTTCGATCGGAGATCGATCTCTTCCGTGTCTCGGAGGATTTGAAGCAGAGGAGGAGAAGGGGATGGAAGGATACTCGTGCTTTTGCTGGAACAGGGGAGGCGTGTATGATCTCGTCTCCAGCGAGCCGGAGCCTTTCTCTTTACCTTCTGCCATACCGGAATGGCCTAAAGGTGTGATCTTTTTTCCAGTTAGATTGAATTGCTTACTGTCTCTGTTTCTTTTGATTTTCTGCTAGGATTTGGAACTAGCTTCGAAAAGGGAGTGCTTTCTTTGTTTTCTCTGAAGGCAAACTCTTATTGTTCTTCCCAAAATTCTTTAATTTCTTCTTGTGTAATAAGAGATGTTAGAAGAGATTGAGGAGAAAGCTTTTCTTCTTTTTGACAGATGAGTTTATATTGATCTAATTGCTGATCGCAGGCCACCTTTCATTATTGATTTTCTTTTTGGAGTGGAAGAAGTGCTAGCCTCCTGTGTAATTTTTGTAAGAAAGTTCTTTTAGTTTCTTCTTATCCTATACAGCATGGTCGTTTCCCAAATAGTTGGGATAAGGCTATGAACTAATGAACATGGTCCTTCCATAAAGATGCTCTTGATTTTCTAGGGTTTGTTCCTTTCACCAAAGCCAAACTTAAAAAGGATAGTCTATATTGATGACTCAGTCACATCACCTAATAGATCACCCACCTTCGATAGTGTGTGCCCTGTTTTCTTGCTTGATATAATGAACTTTTGCATAGTGTTTTACCTAAGAGATGCTGTGATAGTCAACTTATAGTATGATATCACCAACATTAATAACTAGCATGATGGACCCTATTGAAAGTGTAATGTAGAACATATATTATAAATTATAAGACTTAGTAAGACCAAATAAATAATAACCTTACAGGAAGTGTAGTGTAGAACATATAAAACATCAAAGACAATTATAGATTTCAAAGGAGATATAATGCCTTTCCTAAAAATGGGGGAAGAAGAAAGATAGGTCATTTGGAGAGAGAAAAATTTTGTGATTATACATGATATGGGAAGAAGCTATGAATCTAAAATCGAGGATGTATTTGAGGAGATGTGCAATAAACATAGTGGTGGAAACAACATGAAAAACCCTGATAGATGTTCGACAATTTTGAATCAAACATTCATGCTCTACCCGAGAAAGCATGATCAAACATGAATGAGTGATAGTAGTGAGAAGCGGCAAAACTATTTGCATGAATAGATTTTCCGAAGGCATGTTGGTAATTAGGAGGATAGAAAATTTTCGCTAAATATTCTTTTGAAGGATGATTGTTAGAACAATAGTGAGAGCCGGGATGGACTTTCCCTTGCGACCATAAACAATATCAGTCCAACCGCCATAACTATGTCCCCATGATGGTTAGTAGTGAGGGTTGTCTAATTCGAATTTGGTGGAGAATGAGATGATAGCTCAATGTCTCTAAGAATAGAAGAGATAGCAACTGTTGCATTGAACATCATTTGAGATTGCTTAAGTTGAAGGAATTAATGAAGGCCAAAGAGAAGTTACTAACCATCAATTTTCATTTTGGTGTTGTCAGAACTTAGGTTAAGTGATAAAGGATATGTAGTGAAGTAAGTCACCCCACATACCCCACATGGTGCAATAATAATCCTGGATAAAAAATCTTTCCCTTTTAGAGAAAATAGATCATAATAATAAGGTATACATTTGAGAAATGTTATTTTCTTGAAAAAAAGTGGAGCATTGAAATTCCTACATTGCCTTGGTAGTCTCATGAACATGACTATGGAGATAATAAATGGTTCAAAGTATTCAACAATCTGGCGAGAATGATATAATCAAAGGCTTATCATTTGGAGAATTTGATAGTTCCATCATCAGGATGGGATAGAGATTCCAATAATGGATTAGTTTCATGTTCTGAAGATTTGTTGAGGGCATGGTACCATATGAGACAACGACAAAGAATAATAAATGAGATCAATTCATTGGGATGTAGAGGAAAAAGAAAGATGAAGAGCAAGCAACAAGCATAGCCATTGTGCAAGCATAGTGTGCTGTGCAAGCACACCTGAGAACAATAGACATTGGCACAAGGGTTATGATATATTGTATATGCATAATGGAGAGAGCAAGTAACTAGCTAAAGTGGCAACTTTTAAGGAAGTAAAACTACGTAGCGAAGCAAAACAAGAAATAGAAAATGACAGCGCAAAGAAAGATCATGAGCATTTAACGTGGAAAAACCTAAAACGGAAAAAAATCATGGAGCCACACCACAATAAAAAATTCACTATGAAAATTTAGGAGAAATAATATAGATATCTATTCTCTCCCCCCCTCTCTCTCATTGTCTTTCTTCACCATTTAATTGTTCTCTTACAAACAAATAAAGATAAAACTTTAAAAACCACCAAGGGACGTAATCCTTCAAGAAAAACAAGTAAGAAAAACTACCAGTCCGCCTTATGGTGCTACAACGTCAAATTTTGGAGAGCCGTGGCACTCATCTATTGTTCTCCCTTCTACTTGACAGCGCTATAGCGCCGGGGGTCTAGAGCGTCACAGTGTCAGGTTTGGAGCACCGCAGCGCTCCGCTCTCTATTTGTTTGCAAGTAAATTATGCAATGCTACATCGTTCAGGTACACAACACTGTAGTACTGTGCAATTGTACGAGGAAAAAATTTTCCTTGAGCAAAGCACCCGAATTTAAGCAGGGGGGAGGGACCCCCTGCAACCCCCGCGAGCTTGACTGATTTAATTGAGGTCTAAGGCAGTAGTAGTACTGTAATTCCTCATAATCTGAATTAAAAAAATATATATATATCTTTTATCTCTCATCTAATCTATCAGAGCTTCTATAAAATCATTAACATAAATCAATCCAACGGAAACAAATCTAAAAATTATATACATCAAAATCTTTCGATATATTTATTCATCAAAATCTGATTTACAATAGCCAATAGATCAACTATAACATCGATCTATCTCAACAAACTCTTGACTACAAAAAAGGAATTTAAAAAATGCTATATTTCGCTCTCCCTAACCTCCTTCCTCTCTTCCCTTCCTTTCCTTCTCTTCTTTTTCCTAGCTTGATCTCATCACCTTATCTGATGTATGAAATAAGCCGCAGCAACCCCGCTATTCTTCCCCAGCTCCTCTGCTCGCGGCTTACAACTCCGAATTCCAGGGACTAGCGGGTAAGAGGAAGGGATGGAAAAATGCTATAGTGCTTATCTATATAAAATCTAATATAATATAACTAATTCACCCACTAGCACATTCCCCTTCCCCTAATGCCCGTCATGGGATTAAAAGATCAGCTAATGCATGCATTTTTAAGTGGGACGGTTGTAGTAAATGAAAGTGCTACAGCACTTTTAATTTTATATTAATTGAAAGTGCTACAGTAAAATCAATTAATTAAAACTTAATGATATCAATTAAATGAATATATATATATATATATATATATCAAAATGAAAAGATATTTGAAATTTAAAAATAGATTTAATGAAAAGATATTTGATGTTTTATGGAGGTATGATAAAATGGGATAAATTTTGGGGCAAATTTTTATGTTTACCTTTTTGACAAAATTTTAGATATTATACCATTTCTATTAATAAAAAAATTACTTAATAGTCCATTTTTTCTAATTTTTTTTATTAGGAATAGTTTAGTAGTTAGTATATTTTAGTCCTTAGTCTCTTTCCTATAAATACCTAAGTCTTATGTGGAGGAGGGAGAGTTAGTTCAGATTTATAAATCTGAGAGAAGGGAAGGGGGATTTCCCCACCTGTTCACTATTGAGGGGGTTTTCAGCTGTCAGTTTCAACAAGAAGTGTCCTCTCATGGACATTTACAGTTTAGCCACCTAGGAAATCTTCAAGAAAGACCCAAAAGACAATGCAAGTAGCATAATCATCAGAGACAACTTTCTTGTAATCAAGAAATCAATCTCCTACTGTTATTTTTCTTGTTTCTTTATGGAAAATTGGCTGGCTTCCCCCCGAGTCCTGATGCCTGCCTTGTGTAGAGATGTAATGATCCCTATTCATTGGTTCTCTGACCAAATAAATCTCTATTATCTATGGAATTGTGTTCATGTTCACATGAAGCCTTCCTTTCGAGGGATGTGGTGCAAAGGTGTCCCGGTTGGTACATTTTGCTGCAGCACTAACAGCAATTTCAATGATGAAATAGAAATCTCTTGCTTGAAAAATTTTGATCCGGCATTGCTTGCTATGCCGAATCTAGATCAAGTTCATGCTCTTATCAAGCATTATGGACCGACGGTTTTCTTTCATCCAAAAGAAACTTACATGCCCTCATCAGTATCTTGGTTTTTTACAAATGGAGCTACTTTGTACACAAGAGGTGAAGAAGAAGGACAGGCCATTGATGCCAAAGGTTCAAATCTTCCAGGTGAAGGTGACAATGATGGAGAGTACTGGATTGATTTGCCTGATGATCATGTCAAATATGGGAATATAGATAGCGCAGAACTTTACATCCATGTGAAGCCAGCTCTTGGGGGAACCTTCACAGACATTGCAATGTGGGTGTTCTGTCCATTCAATGGTCCTGCTACCCTCAAGGTTGGGTTGCTAAACATCTCTCTAAAACATATTGGGCAACATGTGGGAGATTGGGAGCATTTCACTCTTCGAATAAGCAATTTCACAGGCGAGCTCTGTAGTATATATTTCTCTGAGCACAGTGGGGGTGAATGGGTGGATATATCTGGTTTGGAGTTTGTTGAAGGCAACAGGGCGATCATTTATTCTTCAAAGAACGGGCATGCCAGCTTCCCTCACCCTGGAACTTATCTCCCAAGGGTCTGAAAAGCTGGGAATCGGGGTTAGAAACGATGCTGCTTGGAGCAAATTCTATGTGGATTCTAGTGTTCATTATAAGATAATTGCAGCAGAGTATCTGGGGGATGTTATATCTGAGCCTTGCTGGTTGCAGTACATGAGAGAATGGGGACCAACTGTAGAGTACAATTCGAGGTCAGAACTAGATAAGATTCTTAGTTTTTTACCTGTTAATCTTAGGTATTCAGTGGAAAATGTCGTGGATAAGCTTCCAGTGGAATTATTCAGGGAGGAAGGTCCTACAGGACCCAAGAAAAAGGATAACTGGGTGGGAGACGAAAGAACTTAGGTTCTTTTTCTCCACCATTGAAGTTTGAATCTTAACGGGTAGGTTAGTTCCTTGAGAAACAGCCAAAGTGGGCTCTTCTGTTTCAAACTTTCATTTGCTTGTAATTCCATTTTTCTGTATTGCACTTGTGGTCTGTTTGGATCGGCTGCAATTGTTTGTATATTAATTGTGGGATTGTTGTAGGAAAATTTAAGTTCTTAAGATGCAATGATTATAGACTTTTTTTTCTCCATAAAAAAGCAGGTCTATAGCTTTAGCCTTAGTTTGGAACGGCTTTCTTATTGCTTCTTAAAGCGATTTCTCAGTATAAAAATTAAAATTATTGTATTAAAAAACTACTTTTAAGAAGCCGAAAGAAATGTCACCCCAAACGAAACCTTAATCTAAATATCACCCTTCATTAAATTTGGTTGATAGATTGATTATTTGTTTCTTAAAATTGGTTTCTAAAAAGTTAATACATTATGTTTAAAAAAATAATTCTCAATTAGATATTATTAAAACTCTTTAATCATAATATCTTAATATATTTTTAATAAAATGTTCTTATCAAAATACTAATCCAAAGTAATTTTATTTGTATAACTTTAACTATCAATTGCAATAATAATATTATTTTTATGACATTTTTTTTATTAAATGTATTATATTTACTTTGTACTATTTTATTTAAATAGAATATTATTATTTAGGTGATTAATTATGATTATGATTTTTATAAATTTATTTTAGTTCATAAATTATCTAACATATAAATGTTGAAACTAGCAATATTATATTTATTATCTATGACAGCTGGTCTCTCCTCGTTAGATTATTGCGCTAAATTATCGACATAAGCGGACAAAGGCTGCGTTGTCATTCTCTCTCCATCTCTCTCTCCCCTGGTTCTCTCCCAATCTAATGACACCGCCTCACTTGCGTTGCTTATCAGTCCCTGGCTTCTCTTGGTCTCCTCCATCCTCCTCCTCCTCTCTTCTCCTGCGCAAATTCGGCATGTCAGTGAATCAGAGAACTAGCTATGCAGAGGGGAAACCGGCGCTTAGGGGCGTGGTTTTCGACATGGATGGGACGCTTACGGTGCCTGTGATCGACTTCGCGGCGATGTACAGGGCAGTTCTTGGTGATGAAGGTTACACCGCGGCCAAGTTTGGGAGTCCAGGTGGTAGCGTTGATATTCTCCATCATATCGAAACATGGCCACCGCAGGAGCAGCAGCGTGCCTACGAGATCATCGCCGATTTCGAGCGACAGGGCCTTGATAGGCTCCAGATAATGCCTGGTTTATTCTCTGTCAAAACTTTTTTTACCTTTTTTTTTGGAAGATTATCTTATTTGCTTATTAGGAGGAAAAGCTCATCCTTACTCTTTTATATTTGTGCTATTGTGGAGAAAATCTCCAGTTGCTAATGTTGTTACGGTTTTATTTTTGGGTGGAGATGGGGAAGCACGTCAGATCATTGATAAACTAATCAAGTATGAAATTTTAGCCAACATTTGAAGTTTATACTGTCATTGCCAGCCATCAAATATGTGAAAAATATTATGACGTAAAAATAAGAAGAAGCTAACACTGCATAGACAAAAGCTTATTGGTTCAAAGTACACGAGTATGGGCCAACAAACGAGGAGACTCTAAAAAATATTCAACTCATCATCCCATCTTAGAGGATGATCATAAGCTAACTTGACATCTTGCTGAAGGATGTCAACACGTGAGCCATCTTATGATAACATACACATAACTAGAGATAGTCTAACCAATATGATATAGGATATGTAGGATCTTTATGTTGAAGGCACGACTTGATTAGTATCTCCTTAGGGTGGTGCTGAAAGCTTAGTTTGATTGTAGTGAAACAAATATTTAGGATTTACACTGACTTAATATTGAAACTTCTAGGATATCAAAGGAGGAATTCCTTGAAAAAAAGGGGGAGTGACTTCATATCAAAATTTTGGTATATCAATGAACTGATGTTGATATTTTTATGAATGTTAGATCAGTAGTTAAGGAGTTGTGATATTTTTAATCTGGTTACTCAAATTAGAAAATTATTTATATATATTAGGCTTTTAATTAAGATATCTTAGGATTGTTGGGGGGTTGAGACTTTAGAATGTCATGAGGGATGTGGACGATTATTTGGGAAAATTTTGAAGCCATTGGATGTATTTTGAGGTTGAGAAAAGTGAGTATTGAGATTATGTAGAAGAGATGAGAATTGCAGTAGGAAAGTTGAGGAATAATGTTGAGAAAAGGTAACTAAGGGTTAACCAAAGCCATATAAGATCGGTCACCAAGCTTTATCGAGGAGTATAGCAACCACCAAACTTTTTCACATGAAACGTATACAATCATAAAGCAATTTTTTTTATAAATCCAAAAGTATAGAGCAATGCCCTATGTACAAGTATTTTTCAAGTCTAGATTATTTCAAAAAGCTTGAGGGGCTAATAAAATAGTATTATATACATTGACAACTTATTCTAATATTAAAAAAAAAAAAGAGAAATAAAATAAAATTTAAAGCTTTTAAAAATAGAAAAATTCAGATTGATTAAATAAGGCAATTAGAGTGGTCATGAAATCAATTAATTTTTGAAGACCTTTGCTTTTTTTATTAGTATGACCTACCTACATATCAAGGGATCCTAAAGTAAACTTCTTAATTATTCTTCAATGATTTTATGAGATTATGTGTCGCCCTTAGGCTTGCATGAAGAGTTGTATATGATGAATGACCAAAATCTTGATGTAGTACCTTGATTTGTCATCTTGTCTTTGACTTTTATTATCATGGTGTTGCATCAGCCCCACTGGACTTTAAAAAACTCTGCTTTATAGAGTTGAAGTTCATGTGTTCATTAATAAGACTTGGGGAAAGCTTATCAAAATCCTTTAGTCATCTAAGTGTCCTTAAAAGGAGTTTGGTCTTTTTATTTGAATAAGAATCTAGATGATGTGCCTCTTGGTTGTGAGAGCTCTTCTAAAATGATGCCCTAACTCCCCAACTCCCTGCATGAAAATGATCTTTGGCTAGAGATTAGACAAAGCTCCGAGGCTTCAAGTATCCCAAAATTCCTTTTGAGCACCACCGCCAACAACCCTTCATTGTCCAATCGTCACAGTCAGACTTTTGCCCTACCAACCATTGTTGACCTCTGCCCGGCTGCCAATCGCCAGACTACTGCCTGACCACCATTGTTGGACCTTCATCAACCAAGCATCGCCGGATTTCTACTCGATCATCGTCGCTAGAACTCTGCCCAGCTGTCGACCGTTTTCAGATCTCCATCCAATCGCCACTGCCAAATCTCCTCATGGATAACCTTTGCAAAGTCCCCATCACCGGAACTCCGCCTGGTTGCCACCACCAAACCTCCCTCGTGCTGCGAATTGCCAGTTGACCTATGTCTAGTCCCTACCTACCTACCGCCAGTCCTTTGCCCAACTGCCAACTATCATCAAACCTCAGCCCGACTCCATCGTCACTTGATCTATGCCTGGTCGCCGTTGTGTCGGACCTCCACTCGGCTGCCACCATCGTCGACCTCCTCGAGACCTTTACCCAGCCGCTACCACCAGACTCCTGAATTGAATGAAGCCATTCTTGAATATAATGAATTTTCTTAGTAGCTTGATCAACCACTTGAGGTTCTTAGAGTTTGTTCTCACCCATCTCAGACAAGCATAAAAGAGATCTCTATAACGAGCCTCATATGATATAATGTCGATGCTAGCTTGAAAATTATTATTGTAAACAAATTCTACAAGTAGAATACAGTCTTCCCAACTATATCTAAAATCAACAATGCAAGGCCTCAACAAATCTTCTAATATCTGAATGGTGCGCTCTAGCTGACCGTCTGTCTGTGGGTGAAATATAGTGTTGAAATATAACCTTTTACCCAAAGCATCTTGTACTTTTTTCCATAACCTTGAAGTTAATCTTCTATCTCCATTTGACACGATAACAAGTAGAAACCCATGCAGTTGAATATATTGTCAATGCGGATAGTTGCTAACCTCTCAACTGAGGTTATTCAATGGAAAGATTAACAAAGATTTATGCAGACAATATCATTTGACTGTATGAGATTCCACTTGTTATCATGTCAGACAGAGATAAAAGATTTACTTTAAAGTTATTGATGAAAATGCAAGAAGTTTGAGTACGAGGTTAGATTTCAGCACTATATTTCACCTACAGACAAACGACTAGTTAGAGCGTACCATTTAGATATTTGAAGATTTGTTGAGGCCTTTCATTATTGACTTTGTAGGTAGTTGAGAAGACTACATTTCACTTGTGGAGTTTGCTTAGAATAATAGTTTTCAAGTTAGCGTCGGCATGACACCATATGAGACTCTTTAGGGCAGGAAGTATTGATCTCTTTTATACTAGTTTGAGGTGGGTGATAGGAATCATAAGATCGCAACTGGTTGATCAAGTTATTAAGAAGATTCATTAGATTCGAGAGCTTCTTTCAATTTCAAGAGTATTAGAAAATATTTTTTAAGCCTAAGCATAAAATGGTTGAATTTGAGGTTGAAAATCATGCATTTCTCAAAACTTTACCTATATGTGGGGTTGCCAGATTTAGCAAAAATGGAAAGCTTCAGCCTCATTTCATTGGACCGTTCTAAGTGATCGAAAGAGTTGATAGAGTTTCAAATAGATTGGCTCATCATCCGAGGCTCAAAAGTGCACAATATTTTTCATCTCCCTTCTACGACACTACATGCATGATAGTTTTCATATTATTTTGTTCGAGCCCCTATTGATTTAAGAAAATTTGAGCTATGAAGAGATACCATAGTGCATTTTGGAATGCGAAATTAGCCATCTTCATCGATGATCTATTTCCTTTTTCAGAGTACTTTGGAAGAACTAGCCAGAACAAGAAGCCCTTTGGGACATTGAAGAAGAGATAATTGTAAAGTATCAACAATTGTTTCAAAAATTTGGTATCAAAAATCAAAAAAATTTTAAGGGATAATATATTATAAACAAGATCGGCTCCAAGCACGAACTGAAGCTGCAACACACCCGAATTGCAACCCCCTCCTTTGGATGTGAGCCTGATTGGATGCTCAATCGTGCACGACCAATCTCCTTCTCATCCAAAATCCATGCACATCTCCCCCAATCATGCAAGCGCACAAATTCTCCCTCCCCCAACCTTCAATCTCGCAATTTTTGTGATTCTCGCGATAGGAGAGAGAGAGAGAAGGAAGTGCGTGGAAAGGTGTCGTTCATGCTGCACGCAGGCTTGGTCAATTTTGGTCACGAGTGAAGAAGTGGGGGCGATTTGGTTGCTTAGGAACCCTAGACTGGTTCGGTTTAGGAGGTTATAATAATATATTTATCACGAGAGCTAAACCAATTTGAATCCCTTCTTTAAGTCAATCTCCATACCATTCTCCCTTGCCTAGGAAACTGTGATGCACATATATGGACACGGTGACACAGATACGAGACAGATTAATTATTGAAAATATAAGATACAGATTTGAGTTTTAACACGATATTATAATTTTTATATCTTAAAAATAGTGTATAAAAATTGAATAAGCAGAATATTAAAAATAATTGAGAAATAATAAGTCATTTAAAAATGATATATTCTTAAAATGATTAAAATTAAGATGTCGAAAGTTGGGGGTGGATGCCATGTCAGGCATTGAGAGGGGAGACGACAATGTAGTCAAGAGTTGGACATTGATGTTGTGGAATGGGCATTGGGCTTTGATAAAAAAAAATAATAAAAAAATGGGCATTGGGCTTTGATGTCGGGACAACATTGACCCTCAATGTCAACTGTCAAGACAACGTCGTCCCTCGATCATTTTAAGGAAATGCATCATCGCTTTGTTGTACTTCTGATCATCGCTACTCTCTTAGTTTGCCATGGATCTGACCTTAATCTCCAACCATGTCCATTCCCGATCTTACCATCTTGCTCGATCAATCTTGTTTCTTTTAGAAATAGAGCGCACATTTATATAAGCGATGTGAAAAACAAGGTCGACGTGGGCGGTGGAAAGCAAGATAAGAGAATAAGTGAGATTCTCTTTTTTGCTGAGCACAAGAGGTGGAGTTATACTCCTGCCTCAATAGGGCATTTTCCTTCATCTCTAGCTAGAGTGGGTAGACAACATTGGAGAAAGATCATCTGAGTTGTCGTCTTCATTGCTGCCATTGGCATTGATGTAATTGCCACGACAATGTTTGGCGAATGATTTTAATGAAAGAAATTTTTGTTGCAGTTTTTGCAAATGTGGTTGGTGTAGCTTTTGTTATGATTACTGCAAATGGTGTTATCCTCTTCATCGGTGAAATCTCGTTCAACTTTGGTAGTAGACGTGCCTTTGTTCGGATAGGGAATGGGTTCATGGTTAATCCTGTGGGCTCCATCAGCCTGCCAAATGCCCGTATGCTATTGAATCCTTTATTGCTTATACGACTGTGACATTTATGTTTCCCTTGCTGTTAGTCTATGGTCAATGCTGTCACAAACAAAATAGGAAGAAGATAAGTGGATAATAAGAAAAATCAAGGAGTTGATTCATTTTTAAGGGACCCGTAGTTAGAAATGTGTGTGTTGATAATTAAAATAAAAATTTTCTTTTTTAAAAATAGAAGTTGAGGAAGAGCTTAATGTATTTTAAAAAGAGAAAATTTATTTGAATTGTAACACACATTTGTAAGTCTACTCCCTTAAAAAAACTAATCTTCTCCCCAAATTTCTCTCAACTTCACCATTGTTCTTTCTATCTTGTCTGATACAACAATGATGATATACCAACAACAGAAGCTGTTAGAATAGTAACAGGGGCAGCGTTAGCTTCAATGTTGTATATGTATTAAGGGATTCAATAGCATACAATAATTGGGGGCACCTACATGAATGAAGGCACATCCACCATCAAAGTTGAGCGGGACTCTGTCGGTGCAAGCAGATTTATTCCATATACAGTAACCTTATAAGCCACTGCATCATCCATAGTTGTGAAAACTACTACCAAAAAAAATGCTTTTATTGAAATCATTTGCCAATCATTGTTATAGCAATTGCATTGATTCCAGTGGCAACGAAAAAAAAAAAATGATAACTCGTCGTCTTTCTCTATCGTCGCCCACCCACTCAAGAGATAAAGGCAAACGCCCTATTGAGCCAGCAGTAGCACTTTTCCTCTACCTCTTGTGCTGATTGAAGAAGAGAATCTTGCTAATAATCTCGTCTTGCTCTCCTTAATCCGCACCAACCTTATTCCCTACATCGAATATGCAGGGGAGTGCTCTACTTCTAAAAGGAACTCAACCAAAATATCCTCTAGCCTGATCTGCCTCGATAAAAACTTCCTGTCCCAACACTAACCCGTCCAATTGCTTGCCGACTATTTGAATGCAATACTTGCAAGAAACTCTTCACCCTCACACCAAGCCTTAGGTAGCCATCAATCTAGTCATAAGAAAGTTAAGGGATGTTTTGCTATTGACTGGGGGCAATGGAATAACATGAATAATTGTGATAATAATTTAGAGCTCTATCAATCCCTAAGCAATGCTTAGGTTTATTTGATATAAAAATTTATAAGAACTCCATTTAATATATGCAATTATACGTGTCAAATCAAGTAATATAAAGATAGAGTAGAGTACCAATATCACAAGGAAGAATGTTGTCTTGCAAACAGTAGTACCATTTACTATAACTATAATAATTATCCCACTCAATAAAAATAAGGGTTGGTGGAGATTCAATCACTTTTATAAAAATCAATATCAAAATAATAGATGCACTTATATGGGAAATCAAGGCAATAAAAAGAGTACATGTTTTAAGTATCTCAGGTCTATTGTTCAAAGTGATGGTGAAATAAATATGGATATTATTAATAGAATTCAAGTTGGTTAGTTGAAATGAAGGAATACATCGGGCCTGTTGTGTGATACAAAAGTACCCTCAAACTTAAGGAAAAATTCTATAAGATGGTTGTGATTTCTATAATGCTTTATAGCATAAAATATTGGCAATTAAAATAGAAGATAAATTAAGTTAAGTGTTGCAGAGATGAGGATGCTCAAGTGGATGAGTGACTTTATTTTTAGAGACAGAATGCGTAACGAGTGTATACGTGAAAAGGTTGAAGTAGCTCTAGTGGCATATAAGATTAGAGATAGCCACCTTAAATGGTTTGGTCATATAAAACGTCGGCCTTTCGTTGGCCTGGTTAGGAGAGTAGATATATTAGATCTAACTTATATTAAGAGAGGTAGAGGTAAACCTAAAAAAATTGTTACAAAATATTATAAATGACATTTTTTTAATAAATGAGAATTTGACTCTTAATAGGACACAATGGAGAAAAATGATTCATGTTGCCGACCCCGTGTAATGGGATGAAGGCTTGTTGTTATTTTTGTAGTATCTTGGGTATTATAAAATTTTGTACTTATGAAAAAGTCATACAAGACATTTCTTAATTCTACAACACCCCCTACAAGATCTAATTATAGGAAATTATTTAATAAGAACAAGAAAACTATAGTCAAATATGAGTGTGATTGATGGATGGAAAATAAAACTATGAAAACTCTGTCCCAAATGAACCCTTGGTCCCTTTAAGAAATTACTAGGTGTGGACAACCAAATAAGAAGTTGCATGCATAATCACATGATAACTTATCCGCATATATTAAGGTTTCGTTTAGGATAGCTTTTGGCCTTTTCTTTCGCTATTTTCATTGCATTTTTGTTTAAAAAATTGCTTTTGAAAGCAATCCCAAACGAAGCCTAAGTCTCTGCCTAATAACTTCTCAACTTTCAAAGAGAAATTCTCCGCATCAAGAAAAGTAAGCACCAACAAATATAATTTTTTTTGTGATATATTGTCAATAACCCAAAACTCAATAAAAGTAAAAAAAAGTGCAACTTAAAAAATATGAATTGGTATAGCTCTCCCAATTAAAGTAATTTAGTTAGAGGAATAAATCTCTATGAAATTGATTAATTGGTAAAGATGGGTTGTTTCACATTTTTGGGTGAGAATATATAACCTTAAAAATGGTAGCTATATTTTTTCCAAGACATTAAGGTTAATTAAGGCAAAGTCATACACACATTAGTACATTACATATACGAGACTTGAACCCAAGACATCTTGGTTGATTGCCAAAGCTCACAACCAATAAATTAAGATGAGCTACATAGCTAGTTATGCATTTAGAGAGAGAGCCACTTGAAGTTCGTAGCTCGTCGATCATTCAAACATACGTGTCGAGAGCTGCTTTCAGTTTCAAGCAATGTTTAAAATTGCGTATTCGGGTATTGAGGTGTTTTTCATTCGTGAGGCGAGGCGTAAGCCTCAAGGCGTTTTGAGGCGTAAGCCTCAAAATCAAAAGATTGCGTAAACATAAAATGATAAATTTATTATATACTAAGGAGTGAATAATATAAAACATAAAAAAGCATAAGATATGAAGTGAAATCAAAATATCCCAATAATAAGACAACATGAAATATAGTTCAACTCAAAATTCTATCTTTCCCATATCCCAGTATTCTTTTCATTAACATATAATTTTAATTTACAAAAAAAAATAGCAATGACATATCACATAAGAACTCATAAGTCATCAGCACTGTCATTACTAAGGGGTTCTTCATTTAAATCATCATTATGTTGAACTACTCTCTCCCCTTCCTCCTCTCATATAGAGTCCAATGTCGAACATTTACTTCAAGATTTATGTAAGTTTTAAAATATATAGCGTGAGGCGTAAGCCTTATGCCAGTGAGGCGAGGCGGGCCTCAAGGCGGGTCTCAACCAAGTTGAGGCGCAAGCCGCATAAAAAAACTTGAGGCGTAAGCATCGAGGCATTTTTTATTAGAATTGCGCAAAGGCGGGCCTCAAGGCGAGCTTCATATTGCGCAATTTTAAACCATGGTTTCAAGAGTATTAGAAAATATTTTTTGACCCTAAGCATAAAATGGTTGAATTGGAGGTTAAAAATCATTCATTTCTCAAGACTTCACCTATGTGTGGGGTTGCCAGATTTAGCAAAAATGGAAAGCTTCATCCTCATTTCATTGGACCGTTCTAAGTGATCGAAAGAGTTGATAGAGTTTTATATAGATTGGCTCTTCATCCAAGGCTCAAAAGTGCATAATATTTCTCATGTCTCCCTTCTACGACTCTACATGCGTGATAGTTTTCATTTTATTCCGTTCGAGCTCCTATTGATTTAAGAAAATTTGAGTTATGAAAAGATTCTATACTGCATTTTGGAATGTGAAATTAGACAGCTTTGTCGATGATCTATTTCCTTTTTCAGAGTACTTTGGAAGAACTAGCCAGAACGAGAAGCCCTTTGGGACAATGAAGAAGAGATGATCGTAAAGTATCCACAATTGTTTCAGAAATTAGTTATGAATTTTGGGATCAAATTTTTTAAGGGATAATATATTATAAACAAGTCTGACTCCAAGTACGGACTGAAGTTGCTGCACATGCAAATTGCAGCCCCCTCCTTTGGACGCGAGCCTGATTGGCCGCTCAATCGTGCGCAACTAGTGTCCTTCTCACCCGAAATCCATGCACATGTCCCCCAATCACGAAATCGCACAAATTCTCCCTCCCCCAACCTTCTATCTCACATTTTTTGTGATTCTCGTGATTAGAGAGAAAGAAAGAAGTGCATGGAAGGGTGTCATTCATGCTGCATGCTGGCTTGGTCAAGTTTGGTCACGAGCGAAGAAGTGGGGGCGATTTGGTTGCTCAGGAACCCTGGACTTGTTCGGTCTAGGAGGTTATAACAATACATTTATCACGAGAGCTAAACCAATTTGAATCGCTTCTTTAAGTCAATCGCCATACCCTTCTCCCTCTCATTATTGAAATTGTTGATGCCTACCTTGCCTAGGAAACTATGATGCACATATATGGACACGACGACACAGATACAACACAGATACGAGACACAATAATTATTGAAAATATAAGATACATATTTGGGTTCAACACGATATTATAATTTTTATATCTTAAAGATTGTATAAAAATTGAATAAGCATAATATTAAAAATAATTGAGAAATAATAAGTTATTTAAAAATGATTTGTGCTTAAAATAATTAAAATTATGATGTTGAGAGTTGGGGGTGGATGCCGTGTCAGGCATTGAGAGGGGAGACGATAATGTGGTCGAGAGTCGGATATTGATGTTGTGCAATGGGCATTAGGCTTTGATGTTTGGACATCATCGACCCTCAATGTCAAGACAACGTTTTCCCTCGATGTCTAGACGTTGTCAGTCGTCAATGCTGAGATGATTTTTTGACAAGGATGGGACATCGAGATTGTGAGGGGGCTTTTTTTTTAAATAACAGGGGCATGATTGTGGGTGCAAAAATTTGTGGTGATGAGCGTTAATGCATGATATCATCCTACTTCAATGTTAAGATGGTTAGTTTGACAACATTAGAGAGATCACATCATGCATTATTGTGAAACCCTAGTTGTAAACCACTAAAGAGAAATGAAAATGAAAATGTTTGAGGATTGAGATATTAAGTACGTGCGATTAATTATTTTCTATAGGGAGAAAATAAGAAATTTAGTTTTATTTTTTTAATCAATAAAAATTTGAAGTAAAAGAAATTCAAAAAATATTTAAGACACGCGTGTCAGACATGCATGTCCAATTTTATTTTAATTATTTTTTAATCGATCACGTCTTCGGTGTGTTTTACACATGTTAGATGCATGTTGTGTTCGATACGTGTCGGACATTGCATACCTCTTTGAGAAAAAGTGTCAGTGCATCATGAAGAAGTTTAATTAGTTTTTAGTGCATTCTTAGGATCTACATGAAGCACTTTGAACCACCTACCATAATTACTCTATTTTTTTCTTTCCAAGGCCCTGCAATTGCTGTGGAAGATAAGATTAGATAGAGCACCTTAGATGGTTTGGTCACATAATACGACAACCTTCCAATGACCTGGTTAGGAAAATAAATTGATTTGATTTGACTTATATTAAGAAAGGTAGAGGTAGACTTAAAAAGACTTGGTTAGAAAATATTAGAAATGACATTTCTTTATTAGATTTAGATGATAAATAGACTCTTAATATGACATAATGGAGAAAAAGAATTCATGTAGCCGACCCCACATAGTGGGTTAAAGTTTTGTTGTTGTTGTAATGCCTTTTATAGTATTTGTTGAATTAATGAATGAAATTTGAGTAAGTGATCAATATATCTTTGTGCTTTTTCACATTTAAGTGAGGAATGTCTGATGACAGAACCGATGATCATCAGTTTCATAAGACAAAAAAGATGAATGTGGGGTGTAGGAGTTTGTCTGTCAATTAGTGTCGCTAGGAGATGAAAAGTGTTGATTCCTTCGCTTGGAGTCCAAGAAAAATGAAGGGGGACTATTCCCATTCCATCATTTAGTGTTGCAGGAGACGAAGCGTGGATTCGACCCTTTAAATTGATAAAGAGAGATGGAGATATATGTAGAGAGACCATGTAAATGTAGAGGAGACTGAGGCTTCTTGAGTGGGGCTTGTTTGTGTAAATAAGGTTCCAATCTCGTGCTAGAAGAAAAATAACTGTGTTGGTTCGTTCTAGCTAAGGAGGCGAAGGGTTTGTCGTTGAGGGGATTCGTCCCCTTAAAGGCACACGAGGAAGAGATTGTTAAAGAGGTTGGTCGACAGATAGAGAGGAGTGCGTTGAAGCCATGCTCAAGGGTGATGAAGATGGCCGTAAGCATGACTCTATAGTGATGTGTGAGGTTTTGCTATTTTAATGAAATTATTATTAAAAAATTTTACATGTTATTTTTTAGAATTTGGTATTTGAGTTCTAATTGGGAGGAGAAAAATAAAAGATAATTATAATTTATTTTTATGTGAAATTATTATTAAATTTATGAAATATTAAAGTTGAAATTTTAATGTTTAAAAGTAGAAATTAATTAATTATAATATATACATGTTAAATAAGAGTATATATTAGATATAAAGAGAGCATATTTAAATAAGTATACAAGATTTTAAATTAGATAATGAATAAATTAAGCTTATGTTATGTTAAATAATAAATTAGATTTAAAAGAGCAAAGAATTTATGAGTTAAGGATAATTTGTATAGAAAAACTGAGAGTATATTTAATAAGATTAAATAATAATAATAATAATATAGAAATTTTCTTAAATTATGATTTTTCACTAATTTTTTTTTTAAAATTATTAGCAATAAATTTATAGAGCGGTAAGAATAAATTTTATCATTAATTTAATTTAAGTGATAAAATAAATTCTTTTAGAAATAAATTAAATACGAGAGCTATTCAATAGCTAATTAGAGAGTGAGACAATAATTTATAAAAAATAGTATTTAGTAATAAGTTGAATTTATGAGAGGAAAATTCAAATACTAGAAATAGAGAATATTTTTTTTTAGTTAGAGATAAATTATAAAGTATGATAATAAGAACGTGTATTGTTGGTGTGACCTTTTAGGAAAAAAGTATTTGTCGAAATAGTTATAACATTCTTTTTGTCAAAATGTATTAGAGGTTTTTGTGGCTCATTCAATGTATTAGAAATTGCTAGTTAGTAGATAAAATTTTAAATAATAGTCCGATTATTTGTTCCGTCTCGTTAATTTGAGTCTACGGGCCAAGTGATAACATAATATTTGTGTGCTTCCTTGGAGAAGACATAGAAGGAAGATAATGTTCATAGCGAAGGATTACCATGAAGTTTATCTTCAATATCATCATTACGCATTCTAGATTGGTTGAGTCTCCACCATAAAGTTACCGTTGTATTATTATTGTTCTTTCTTCTCTTGGTTTATCACTCTCTATTTTACTAAATTCAAAATAAAATATAATTTTCATTAAGTTTGCATCTTTTTTGAACCTTCAGCTAGTACCTAGTCATAGTTTTATTTGATTTTAATTGGAAGGAATGGTAAATATTTATATTTTAGAAGTTAGTAACCATGTTTCTTAGTTTGTTCCACATCAACAAGAAGTCTGCAAAAATATTTTGGGTATGGCATGTCTTGCTTTTCAATTTGGCATTGCCCAGCCTACTTAAGCACGAATGGCATAGATCTTTGTATGGGCTTGCATGGAGGTTCAGATAAGCTCGGAAGGATTCTATGATGTGTTAGGAATGATGTAGAAGTTTTGGATGGTTTGTTGGAGAATTCGTTACAATATCCTCAAAAACTAATGGTTGGCTAAGGCTTAGTGGGCAATTTTTGCCAAGAGCTCTCTATTGGTGATAAATTTTTTAGTGGTTGGAAATGGGAGAACTATAGGGACTAGCTTGGGCACTTATCCTTTGCCTTTTTCTGGCCTCAGCTAGTTTCTTCATTTGGGCTCTTGCTGTTTGCCCAATCCTGTCACTATGTACTCCTGCTACATCAACAAACGTTCTTTTGTTCTTATAGCTCACAAATGAAAAGGCTACTTAGTTTTGGATGGCTCATGTCTTATGTGCTTAGCAGTAAGCATCAACCTTTGCAGCCTTTGTTCTCTCTGACACTTTAGTTTTTGTCAGCGCCCTGCTTGGAATTCTAGCATCGTTTTCTAAATGCTATAGTGTCATTCTAGTTTCCTAAATGGCGCAGTTAGTTTTCAAAGTCAATGTTTAGAA
Source organism: Dendrobium officinale (assembly GCA_019514585.1). Taxonomy (NCBI): domain Eukaryota; kingdom Viridiplantae; phylum Streptophyta; class Magnoliopsida; order Asparagales; family Orchidaceae; genus Dendrobium; species Dendrobium officinale. Next base: position 90,082,646 of record CM033683.1, read on the forward strand.
AGTAAAAATAGCTTATTTTTTTAAAGACCAGATATGATACTGACAAAATGATGATGATCCAGATGGAATTTCATGATGCAGTTTAATGGAATTGTAGTTGTTTGGGTAAAGCACATGAACGTGATGAATTTATTATTTCTTGTTTTTCGTGCTATCGAACACCGCCGTTGCCAGGTCCCAAGTCTTGGATGAGAAAAGTAGAGGGTTGCGTTAGGTAGTCGACAACCAGCGTAAAATTTGTCGAATAATAAAGACATGAATCCTTTAAGAAATTGTGTTAATGCTAGGGCGTCCCCTGGAAACGACGCGCTGTATGGCCTGAATACAGTGACAAGTGTGCAAAGGCCGCTGCACCGGCGCCCGGGTGCAGTGTTAAATAGGCAAGGGTTCCCACATCAAGGATAGATGTGGGCAAAGAAGCTAGGTCATGACACTAAAATTATGATAAGAACTTGTAATATAGGTTCCCTTACTGGAAAATTAATGGAATTAATACATATTATGATTCATAGGAAGTTAAATATTTTGTGCATTCAGGAAATTAAATGGGTTGGAGAGAAAGCTAAGGAAATTGATAGTTTAGGATTTAAACTTTGGTATTCGGGTAGGAGTCGTACTAGAAATGGTGTAGGTGTTATTATAGATAAGAGTTTAAAGGATAATGTTATAAAAATTAATAGGATTGGAGATAGAATTATAGCTTTAAAGATTGTTGTTGATAATAAAATTGTTAATATTGTAAGTGCTTATGCTCCTCAAGTAGGTTTGGATATGAGTTCTAAATTAAATTTTTGGAATGACTTAGAAGAATTAATACAAAAGATACCTCTTGAAGAAAGGGTTTTTATTGGAGGAGATTTAAATGGACATGTTGATAGAGAGGTAGATGATTTTAAAAGCATTCATGGTAGCCATGGATTTGGAACGACGAATGAAGATGACAAGACCATATTGGATTTTTGTTTAACTTATGATTTTTCAATTGCTAATACCTTATTTAAGAAAAGGAATTAGCATCTCATCACTTATAAAAATGGATATAGTACAACCCAGATTGACTATTTTCTTATTAGAAAATTAAATCGTTTAGATTGCAAAGATTGTAAAGTTATTCCGAGTGAAACTTTATGTACCCAACATCGATTATTAGTTTTGGACTTTAAGATAAAGGGGCATAAAATAAAAAAATAAAGTAAAACGGTTTTCTAGGATTAGACGAGGGCATTTAAATAATGTTAACAAAAATATTTTTGAGAATAAGATTTTAGATCTTAAGATTTTGTCTGTGTATGAGGATGCTAATGTTATGTGGGAAAAAGTGACTAGTGATATTAAGAATATTGTAAAAGATGTCCTTGGAGTATCAAAGGGAAAAGCTCCTAATGGTAAAAATAGTTGGTGGTGGATTTCAAATGTGCAAGAAAAGATTAAAAATAAGAAGTTTTGTTATAAAAATTGGTTTAATTTTAAAAATTCTGATAATTGGGAAATATATAAAGTGGCTCGTAAGGATGCTAAGAAAGCAATATGCGATGCAAAGACATTAGCTTTTAGTGATTTATATAAAAGATTAGATACTAAGGAGGGAGAAAGATATATGTATAAGTTAGCCAAACAAAGAGATATAAGTAGTAAGGATTTAGTTCAAGTGAAGTGTATTAAGGATGAAGATCAAAAAATACTTTTCTTAGAAGATGATATTCAACAAAGGTGGATGAGATATTTTGCTAAACTTTTTAATGAAGATTATGAAAATAAAATTGACTATAGTGACCTTAGCACCCTAAATGAAAATAAAGATTTCTGTTTTTATCGACGTATTAGTAAAATTGAAGTTAGAGAGACTTTAAAAAAAATGAAGGGTGAAAAAGTTGTTGGACCTGATGATATTCCAATAGAGGTGTGGAAATGCTTAGGAGATGAAGGAATTTCGTGGCTTACTAAACTTTTTAATACTATTTTGAAGACTAAAAAGATGTCAGATGAGTGGAGAATGAGTGTGTTAATTCCTATTTTTAAGAATAAAGGTGATGCACAAGATTGTGCGAATTATAGAGGTATTAAGTTAATGTGTCATACTTTAAAACTATGAGAGCGAGTTATGGAGCATAGGTTGCGGCGTGATACTAATGTTTCTCAAAATCAATTTGGATTCATGCCGGGTAGTTCGACTATGGAAGCCATACATTTATTAAGAGGTTTGATGGAGAAATATAGAGAAAATAAGGAGGATCTACATATGATATTTATTGATTTAGAAAAAGCATATGATGAAGTTCCAAGAGAAGTGCTATGGAGAGTTCTTGAAAATAAAGGAGTCAATAATGCTTATATTCAAATCATTAAAAGATATGTATGCAGGAGCTATTACTTGTGTTCAAACACAAGGTAGATTGACCAAGTATTTCCCTATTTCGGTTGGGTTACATCAAGATCAGCCTTAAGCCCATATCTTTTTGCTTTAATCATGGATGTTCTCACTAGTCATTTGCAAGAGGATGTACCTTGGTGTATGCTTTTTGCTGATGATATTCTTCTTGTTTATAAGACTAGAGAGGAAGTTGAAGGTAAACTTGAATTATGGAGGTCAACCTTAGAGTCTAAAGGTTTTCGCTTGAGTAGATCTAAAACGGAATATATGGAGTGTAATTTTAATAGTAATAGACCTAGGGAGGGGATATTGACTTTGGGCGATCAAGTCATTAATAAGAGTACACGTTTTAGATATCTTGGATCTATTGTTCAGAGTGATGGTGAAATAGATGGGGATATTATCAGCAGAATTCAAGTTGGATGGTTGAAGTGGAGGAATGCATCGAGCTTATTGTGTGATAGAAAAGTACCCCTCAAACTTAAGGGAAAATTCTATAAGATGGTGGTGAGGCCTGCAATGCTTTATGATGCCGAATGTTGGCCATTAAAAGAGAAGCATAATACTAAGTTAAGTGTGGCAGAGATGAGGATGCTCAGGTGGATGAGTGGCTTTACCCTTAGAGATAGGATAAGAAATGAGCATATACGTGAAAAGGTTGGAGTAGCTCCAGTAGAAGATAAGATTAGAGAGAGTCGCCTTAGATGGTTTGGTCACATAAAACGGCGGCCTTCCGATGACCCGGTTAGGAGAGTAGAGGTATTAGATTTGATTTATGTTAAGAAAGGTAGGGGTAGACCTAAAAAGACTTGGTTAGAAAATATTAGGAATGATCTTTCTTTATTAGATTTAAACGAGAATTTGACTTCTAATAGGACACAATGGAGAATAAGGATTCATGTAGCCGACCCCACGTAGTGGGATTAAGGCTTGATGTTGTTGTTGTTTTTCGTGCTATCTGAGTTTCTTCAAATGCATTTTATTCTTAAGGCCTTATTTTTAATGTTTAAATGACGAGACTTAATAAGATCAGTTTACATTTTCCTTTATTCAAAGCTCACGGATAAAGAGTAATATTTTATACATATATTTTTTTCCTTGTGCATTTTTTTTCTCACTTTCTCATACTTTTCTCTTTTTCCTTTTTGATCCGCATCACAAACATATCAAGGCTTATAACTTTTTCATGGCTGGAAAATAAAATAGCTTCCTTTCTCTTAAGCATTTTCCCCATAAATTTAGCAATGATTGCATAAATTTCATTTCTTAAAAATTCTTAGCATTGGGCGTGCAGGTGCTGCTGAGCTCTGTGGGTATATAGATTCCAAGCAGATGAGGTGAAGGTCTGCTTTTAATTTTACTGCCCCAAGGTTTCATAATTTTATGCTTTACTGGGTTTTGATGATAAGAAATCGTCATCATTTGGAATTTTTTTTGGCTGATGTCGTGCCTTAGATGAATTTTGAGGGCAGTAGAAATACCACTCAACCAAGTGTTTGGTGGTGTGAACCATGTTTTCATAGATGAGTATGTTTAAGTTTTACATGCTCTGTCGTTTGTTTTAAGACAATGATGTTTGCCCCATGAAGCTCTTCTTTTTTAGCCAAACTTTCATAGTTTGATGTGCAACTCAAATTTTTTTTTTAATATAAAATCATTCATTTTGAGAACTATATTTTTTGTGATGAGTATGTTTTAGTTTTCTATCATATATCCAAAGGCAAAGATGCTTTGCCCATGAAGTTAACGGGGCATCATATAGGAACTCAACGTATGCAGAAAAGATCCATTTATCATTTGCAATTTTTTTCTTCTCCAGCAAAGTTTCAAGAAATTGAGGTGGTAACTCAAGGTGCTAGGGCACTGACGTATACATTTCAATGGCGCAAAATGAGGCACGCTATAGCGCACGGTGCAGCGCATCAAAATAGCGCGCGCTATTTGTACCATGCACAGGCAATAGTGCATTGTGCAAGGCACAAGACACAAATAACGTGAGCAATTTTATTAACATCTTATCAATTTCAAATTATAAATTATAATTAATTTATTAAAGATTTATATATTAATATCATAATTAATTAAACATCAAATTAATAAAATATCAAAAAATTTTAAAGGATTTAACTTTTTGTAGGATTTAAACCTATCATTTTTGCTATTTGGCATGATTTAGGCTAAATTATGCTTAAATTCCACTCAAATCTATTGATGTAAGTTTTTGTAAGATTGTCATTTTTCTTGTTTGGCAGAATATTTATGCTTAGATTTGTTCAAATCTACATATCATTTGCTATTTAATGATGTATATATATATATATATATTATTGTGCGCCATGTTTAAAATGGTGCGTGCTGTGCCGTGCGCTATGCATCATAGCTCCACGGGGAACTTTGCACCATGGTACGCCATTCTTCATTGACAAGTATGCACGGACGCACCCATAAATTCTCTTGCTGGTGCTTACCATCTCATGAGGATGCACTTGATAGTGTTGGGTTCTAACACTCGTGTTTTCCAACATTTGAAATTGCTGTCAAGAAGTCTCCACATGTCCATCTATCATTTGCAACTCATTTTGCGTCTTTTATTAATGTATCTTATTCAATAGTGGATCCTTTGTATATAATAGGGAAATCAATACAATGTAGTTATACAACCAAATGAGCATTTACCCCGTACTAAATACAGAGTAATTTCTTGATTTGATATTCCTATAATAATACTCCTCCTCAAGTGAGAGTATATATATTAGTTAGCTTCAGCTTATTATATAAGTATTAGAAAGATGGTGGGTGCTATTATAAAAAAAAAAATCAAGCATTTGTTATGAACTGTAGACACAATAAGTGATAGTCTTCTTTGATAGTATATCATTTTGAATGAAATGGCAACCAGTCCTATTATATTTTATTCTTTTATGGGACACAGGATTACCGGGAATGTAGATCATATAACATGATTTTCATAGTTTAGAACTCTAGGTTATCTAACAAGAACATTAAACTCCCTTAAAGGAGTTTTTCAATTGAATCATTTCATATGCATAATGGCCCATGGCTCTGTGTTCAACCTTAACACTCAATCTAGTCACAACAATTTGTTCCTTTTCTAAGTTACTAGGTTACCTCCATAAAAATATATAATATTTAAAGTGGACTTCTAGTCTTCGATTGAGTCAATAAATTGACATCTAAAAATGCTTCCACATCTAAGTGATTAGTTTTAGAGTGAACCCTTTTCTAGGACTTCTTGACAAACATAAGCATGTGTAGAGTTGGCTACCTATGCTTTTATTCTGGAGCTTGCATGTGCTAGCTTACTATTCCTATAACAAAGGAAATATTAGGCTTAGTAATGGTCGAATAAATCAACGTTTTGGCTAACTATGAGATTGAGATGGATCATTAAAGAGTTATTTATTTAGTTGGTTTTTAACCAAGGAGTTAGTTTCTTTTAGAAGATAATTAACATACTTCAACTGAGAAAGAGATACCCTTTTAATGTAGTAAAAATCAATTCTTAGAAAATACTTTAGGTATCTTAGATCTGCAAATAATATATTATCTTAGAAATGTCTTTTTAATTACTCATAGTGAGTAAGGTGTCATCAACACAAACAACAAGCATGATCAATCCTAATGGTATATGTCTGATGAAGATGGAATGATCTTCGGTGTTACTCCAAAGACCAATCTCCAAAAAAAAAACTCATAGAAAATTTCAAACAAAGGCTGAGGGATCTATTTAAGTTAATAAATGACCATCTAGCTTATATTTGTGGGTTTTCTCTTTAGCAAAACACTTAGTTGATTGCTTCATATAAATTTATTTATTAAGAATGGCAGAGACGAAGACATTACTCGCAATGAACCAATCTTGTTTGATAATCACAAATAGCAAAATTTGGATGGAGTTAAAGCCTCATAATCTAGTAGGTGTCAAAATAGTTTAGGATAGACCTTTGCAAACCCTTTAGCAACCAATCAAGCTTTGTATTGATTTATTGATCCACTAGGATTAAATTTGATTGTGAATGTTTATCCACAAATAATTGGTTTAACCCTAGAAGCTGGAACAACCAATGTATATGTATGATGGTCTAGTTGAGCACTCATCTTAATACCAATAGCCTAGTTACATAGATGTTTATGTAGTGCTTCCTAATATGTCATGGGAATAGATGTAGATGATAATGACAAGGCAAAGGTATGAAGGAAGAAGATAAATGATCAAATGACATACAAGAGTGAATTTGAGGAGCCATTCATCATCTTTTACCTTTTCATAGGGCAATTGACAAATGTACATCAAAGCGCTCACTCATAGGAAGATGCTCTGTCAAATTTGACAATGCATATGAAGCTATCATTATGAAAGATTGTTAAGGTAATTATGAGTAAACTTTTTGAGGTGTAGAGGAATTTACAGGAGCTTTTAGAGTAAGCAAAATGGTTATAAAAGTAAAGAAGAGGAGGGGGGCAATAAGTGGTTTCATGAAAGCAATATCAAGCAAAGTGTTCAAACATTAGGTAAAAAGATTATAACATTTATATACTTTTTGAATGCAAAAATACTTGAGAAGTTACATTAGACACAAGGATAATCCTTATTGTGCGAGTGAAAAACTCAATGAAGTAGACATAAAGAAACTTCATTGATGTGGGAGTGCATGTAATCTAGAAGGGTTAAAGAGTGGAAATGGGTCAAAGATTATTGAGGAAATAGGTCAAAGACCTTTTAATAATCATCATGTACTTGATTAAGACTCCACTTGTTTGAGTAAAATAACTTAGAAAAGAAGATTATGATGACTAGTGGTAGATGTAGAAGTAAAAGACTCACAATTTTGCTTACCCAACTCGTTGCCAGGACAATAAAATTTGGAGAGAGATGAGAAGAAATAAACAAAATTCTAAAGTCTTTTAAAAGGAGAATGACCTAATCAACTATATCATTTTTTTATATTAAAAAATTTAAAATGTTATGTATTTAGCACTAGCAAATCATAGCCACATGATTCCATTACCCCATGTGGGCTCTTACCTAATCAACAATTTCATTGATGCAAGGTAATGATGGAGATGGGGTTGAAGTGGCATTGATCGTTAAGTTGTAAATTTCGTTAGCTTCAAAACCTCCAACAATTGTCTTTCTCATGTTGAGATCCTGAAAAATAAAATAAAAGTTTATAAAATATTATAAAATAGTTAAGAAGTTTAGTAAGGCAATGCATATATCATAATTTATAGGAAATTGTAAGTTATAAAATATACGAGAGAGACTGAGTGCAAAGGATGTAAAATGCACTTTTTAGGAGTGAGAGATGGGAAACATCTATCATAATGATTGGGTAGAGAAAGGACACGTGGAGATGGGAGATAATTGGCAATAATTTGTCATAGAGTAATAGGCACCTGAAACTAAAATCTAGGACATACTAGTAGTGATAGCTATTACGGATCTTAAGAAAGAGATGATATGAGAAGCTAAGAGAGATATCTGAGATTGTCGAGGCAATTGATCATAGATTGGTAGGGTTTAACTAACTGTGGAAGTGTGCTGAGTAATGGAAGGATAATCAGACTTTTCCCCAATAATGTTAGAAGAGTAATTGGTTTGGCTTTCATGACGATAATGTGAAAATACATTACAATAGTGGTTGTGGCTGCTACTAGTTCGACCATGATGTTGACGAAGCTCATGACTGCTGTCACTGCTCCTATTTATATGTGAAAACACATATAAATAAAAAACATCACTTTATTTATAATTGTGGGCTCCGAAAATTCGGCCCCGGCCTCCCCGCCGCGCGATTTCTTTATGCTTTTCTTTCGGCGAGGGGGAGTTTTAACAAAATAGGTTCCGGGGTAAATTTTGGAAGACAGATGGGTTTGTAGATAAGACACTACCCAGAGATTTCGCCCTCATTTTGCGAGGACTTTATGATCTGAGTTCTGGTTTCCTATAGGCGCAAGCCCCTATAGTTAATTACCCCTCTCGATCACGAGAGAGAACTTTCGATTAAGACTAGTCATCAATCAGATACGTAGAATATACGTGTTATCTGACATATAGTAGCAGCAATGGATTTGGGATTGGAGGTTTGGATTTGGGAATTGAAGAGTTGGGTTTTTGGATTTTGGATTGAAAGATTCAATATTTAAAATAGGAATTGCACCATCTTTCACTTAAAGCGGGTGGTGGGAGAATGGATGATGGGCCCGATCAAGATCCCATGGTTCCGTCGTCCCGGGCCATCGTGGTCCTTGGTCTACTTAGTCAGAGGAGGTAGTCGACCCAACCTGACAGAAGGATCCTTGTCGGCAGCCATGGGTTGCTTCGTCCAAGGGGACCTTGTAGACCTGGGGTGAATATTTGTCTAAGGGGACAAATTTGAATCCACCTTAGCTTACAGAGGGCTTTGTGCCCTATCGATCATATCCTATTGATTCATATCTCAAGGATTTGATGCCAATAAGAGCGTATTGGCTCTGGCCATAACCGGTATATCGTGGTGTCATTTGGCGGCAAAATCACTCGGTTCAGAGGGCCCCGGGTCGTCGTAACCGTTTATCCTGCGGTGGCCATTTGGCTGCAGACCGCCGGTTAGAGGACACGTACCACGTCCTTACTGGCAGGAGACTGTTTGAGAATGGATCATAGTGATATTTTCGACTAGGCATTTCGCTCTTTTGTGAGCTGAAGTAAATTTTAATTTGTCCACCCCGGCAAACTGTTGCGGAGGGTGGATGGATTTTGCTTTAGGTATTGGGATGGTTGAATTTCAAATTTTAAATATCTGGACTTTGGAATTTGTTGGATTTTGGCATTGTGGGTAGAGCTTGGAAGACATTTGGATATTTAGGGGACATTGGAAAATATTTGGGAACCCCTCCGGTTGAGATCTGCATTCAACACGGCCATCATCGGGGTGTTTGGGGGGTCATTTCCATTTGATTTAACCTTGTCGACCCTATCAACTTATTGATGGAGGATCGGGTTTCTCGTAGGCTTTGTGCCTACGTTGATGAATTTTCTTGATTTTAGGCATTGAAGGCCTAAAAAGAATGTATTTGAACAAATACACCGGTCGCTACGACCGCGTATCTATTTGATAGTTCGAACCCTGTCGACTCCTATTGATCCGTATAGAAGGATCGGGTTCTTTAGGCTTCATGCCTTTGTTCATAAACTTTCTTTGTTGAAGGCCTTAAAGGCCGAATAAGAATGTTGTAGACGCCTTTTGTCTGCTTGTATCAGTGTTGCAGATCCGGTGGCGATGCATTGTAGATCATAGACGCCTTCTGTCTGCTTGTATTAGTGTTGCAGATCCGGTGGCGTTAGATTTTGATGTTGACTCCCCCTTTCTCATTCACCGGGGAAAGATTTTCTGGATTTTGGAGTCAAAGACTGCTGATTTGGAAAGAACTCCTTTTAAGCCCTTCGCGTAGTGAACTTGCTATTTTCGGTGTTTGTGGGCACCCCAAACTGTTCTCTTCTTAATTATAGAACCAAAAAGAGATTTTGGAACACCAGAAAGTTTGGTTCTAATTTGTTCAAACATTTCCTCCCTTCTGCCAGGGGGTGTCTTTTTTTCGTACATCGGGCTGCTTTTTTGTACCCGGTGTACTTTTAGATTTTGATCACCGCTGTCGTAGGTGATATCTGTACTCGTGTCCACAGTGATTCGTTACACAATACACTGTTGTTATCCACAAGTATCCATTTGCATTTATAAGGGATCCATATTTGTGCCCACAGTGATTCATCGTACTTGCAACATACTGTTGTTATCCACAAGTGTTCGTATGCTTTTGTAGGGAACCACAGTATCCACTACGAGCTTCTAGAAAATGTTTGCAGGAGATTCATTCTTTCTGCATCATATCCACCCTTTCACCATTCTCGGGTGGTTGTTGTACTTGTTTGACCTCGTAGGGATCGTCGTAGGAGATGTACTTGTGTCCACAGTGGTTCGTTATACATACGACATACACACTGTTGTCATCCACAAGTGGCTCGTGCTTATTTGGAGGGACCCGTGGTATTTGCTACGATCTCCTAGAGATGTACGTAGGAGAGCCATTGTCACCTTCAATCATATCCACCTTTCACCAATCTCAGGTGGTTTGATGATTGCACTTGCTTGCAAGGGGCGGCTCTTTGACGATTGATCTCCAACGTCGCCTTCTCAATCAACAGGCATTTGTAAGGATTGTCGTAGGAGATTTCAACAGTATATGTAGGAGGGATACCAGTGCATTCTACGGCCATTCATTATTCCCGCAGATACGATGCTCCCGATCTCATAGGGACTGTTGTAAAAGTCCCACTACTTTCTTTGTTTATACGTGTCGAGGTCTTGTTCAAATTTTAGTGTATTCCACACTTAGTAAATTTGAATTTGAGTTTGAGTGTATGTTCAAACGACTGTTCGAAGTCTTATGGAATCTTTGCAGGTTCAGTTTTATGCTCAAAATGACTTGAATTTGACTTCAATTTTGATTTTGTTTCATTTGAATTTGGTCTTTATTAGTCATTTGAATTTTGTTCAGGTTTAGCTCCTCTGCTCGTGTTCAATCAAGTTCGATGGTCCACAAGTCTACTGTTCATGTTCATTTGAATGCAGGCTCTTGTTCTTTTATGTCCAAAACTTGTTCACATATACGCCAAAATTCTGTTCAAGTCCACGGTGCCTTTAGTCTGAATTTCGGCAGCCTCCCGGCATCTCCCCGTTTAGGGGAAAAACCAAGAGGCAACCTTCCCCTCGACGCTACGTGAGCGCTTCAGGTAGGTGTCAAAAATGACACCGCGGTCGCATATTTCATCAAAAATCCCCGCCCGCTACGTGAGCGTTTAAGGGTGTGGAACACAGGTCAGAAAAAGACAGATTTCCCCCCTCTGCACCACGTGGGCGTTCGGGGGTACTTACATGAAAATAAAGAACACATTTTTTTATCCCCTTCGCCGCAAGCGTCGCACCGGTTTCCCACCCTAAACGCTACTTGAGCGCCTCGGGGGTTTGCCGGCTCGTTGCAAGCTTTGAAGAGGGATCTCTAAATCGTCGCAAGCATCGCACCGGTTTCCCACCCTAAACGCTACTTGAGCGCCTCGGGGGTTTGCCGGCCCGTTGCAGGTATCGAGAAAAGAATCTAGGCGATTTCCGCCTCGTCGTAGGTGTCGCACTAGCTTCCCTCCCTACAACGCCACGTGGGCGCCTCGGGGGTTTGCTAGCTCGTCGCCAACGTCGAGAGGGAAATCTAGGTTTAGGAGTTATACCTTCGGGGCCGGTGGACCGGCGGCGGCTCGTGGACCTAGGCAGGAGAGCGAGCACAAGTATATTTTTTCATTTTTTTATTATAATTAGTATTAATTATAATAATAATTAAATAATTATAATTAGTAATTAATGAGTAATTATTAATTAATTATAACTAATAAACTAATTATAATTATAATCAATAATTAATCGAAATTAATTACAGTTAATTAACTAATTATAATTAATAATTAATAATTAATTATAAATTAATCATAATTAACAAATTAATTATAATTATAATTAAATAATAATTAAAAATAATTAATAGCAATTATTACAAATTAATCTCCCTCTCTCTTCTCTGCTTAGGGTTCGGCCAAAGAAGCGTGAAAGGGAGAAAATTACCTACACAGCCAAGCGAGCTCTGTTCTTGCACCCGACCAAAACGTCTTAACTTCCGATCGTGACAGGAAGGGGAGCCGTCGTTGGAGCGAAGTTTGTCGGCGAAAGAGGAGTCGGGTAGAGAGGAGGCCGGCTTGGATGAGAGGTAGGCAGTTCTCACTCTCTCTCTCTCTCTCTCTCTCTGTTTGGAGTCGGCACGGGCAAGGGAGAAAGTTACGACCACAGCAAGCGAGCACCCGTTGATTCTTCCGATCAAAATGTTGGAACTTTCGCTCCAACAGGAAGGAAGTGGCGTCGAAGGAGCTGGGTAGCAGCCACACAGGAGCCGGAGGAGTAGCGCCAAAGGGAGAAGAGGGATCGGGAGTCTAGAGATCGGAGAAAGGGAGTTGGAGCGGGGGAGAGGCTGAAGGCCTCGATCCCTTTGCCTTTTAACGACGCGGGCTTGTCGTGCAGCGTCGTGGTGGATGCGACGTCGAGTCGTGCGAGGAGTGGCGACGACAGAGGAAGTCGTGCGAGGCGCGACGTGGGAGAGCAGTGAGTAGGTTTTGATTTGATTTTTTTAATTTCTTTTCTCTTTTTTTTTTTACAGCAGGTCAACAATAATAATAGAAGAATCAAATATAATATGTCAATTTACAACCAAATAAACATGCGGTACTAACTAAATACAAAATAATTTTCTGATTTGATATTTACTACCCTGACACACGATATTGGTGATAGCCCTTCTTGTGGTTTACAAGCACACAGCCTTACTGCTTGAAAAAAGGTTGTTATCTTTCCACCTGAGGTGCCAAGGCTATGACGCTTCCATTAATATACTTTTTAATTGAAGCGCCAATAGTGCAGAGCCGTACCCCTGAGCTTGCCAGTATTGCAGAATGGCATTGCTGCCTTTTGAATGTGTTAATTAATGTCCCTATTTGATTTTGTTAAAAGAAGCCATTAGGAGGACCTATTTGTCGGATTTTGAAAACTTACGGATCTATTTGTTGGTAGGGTCAAAAGACAACAACAGATTGGCAATTTTCCCTTTAATCACCTTTACTAGCACTTAAATTAATTGTTGAGCCTTGCTACCACATGGAGGGAAGCTTCATAGAGCCACTGAATTCTCTTTTGAGAATGGTATTTTTATCTTTTGTAAATATCAATTGAGGTCTTTTATATATTTATGCTAGCATCCATTAGATGAACCTATTTGTGAGCTAGTATAAACATCAACACCTTTTGTGAGTTAAACATATGGTTCTACTTGTAGTTAGTTTCATACACAGTTATAACTGTAATTTACTAGTCCTTTCTTTATGAATGCTTTTCATGGCACCTGTTTTGTTTTGGCAGAAGGGGATTGATCACTCGCAATGTTAAGGCTTCAGTTGATTTGTTCCATCGAAAATTTGGGGTATGCTATACTTAATTTATCATCTTGTCATTATGCAATTGTTCTATTGTTCTATAAAATATAAATTTAGTGATCTTGGAATCTGGGTTATGGTACTTGAAAGACAAAATTAGTGGTGTGAGGTATCTGTTAGGCAGGTCCAAGGACCGGTTGAACCGGTTCCAGCTGGACCGGTTTAATTCTATTCCAGGCGGAGTAGGAATCCCGCCCAGTAAGGGGGTGGGTGGTTTGGTAGGCCCAGCTGCTTTAATTGAAAGTAATGGTTGTAATTAGTGAAGGCTTGGAGAGAAAAATTCAAAATTAAGGGTTGTTTAGGGATTTCTTTATTGTATTCTTCTTTAAGTAGTTTCTCTTGCTAGGGTTAGAGTTTTCATCTTGAATTTGGCCTGAAATTTTAGATCTATTGGTGTTGTTTGGGCTGTATTCATCGGCTATGGATTGGGAGAGCTAGATCTTCCTCTCAAATCGAAAAGTCATTGTATCATATTGTTTCTTTAATCTATTATTTAATCAAGAGAGTATTTCCTTGCAGTTTATATACATATTTCTCAAAACTTGCTTTGAATATTGCTGAAATTCTGAATTTAGCACAGTTTTCTCTCGGGTTTTCATTATTATTTTCTATCAAATTGGTATCAGAGCCCGTCGATATAAGATACCAATGTTCGGGAGGAAAGTAGAAGTATTGGAGGGTGAACTAGGCCAATTGAGGTCAGATTTTGGGGGAAAATTTTCAAAATTTAAAGGCCAATTCACATCCGTCCATGCAAAGATGGATGGGAGGTTCGATGTCATGGAAATAATGTTGAAGAAACTGTTTGAGGACAAATCCAAAATGACAGTACCCGATACAAGATAAGCCACCAGAGGCCAAGGAAGTAGGTGACGTCCTAATCTGTTTAGGGGAAGGGAAAACCTAGAGATTGAAATTTTGGAGGGAGAAGACGGGATGTCTCTGCTAGAACCTCTTTCTAGGGAGGAGATGAGTACGGGTTATGAGTGAAGGGGTACTGATTTTGTAAGACGGGAATTGATTACGAGCACTAGGGTGCTGATTTTAAAAGGAGATGGGATTTTGAAGAAGGGTTTGGGTACAAGCATAGAAGGGAAGATCAAAATACTTGGATAACACCTCCTCTTCGCCGGATGGGAGGTTATGGAGGATTCAGGGGTAACATATGTGATCCAAGAGTAAGGAAGCTGAAGATGTCCATCTTTGAGGGTGAAGACGCACATGGGTGGATCTAAATGGTAGAGAAGTACTTTGCCATCAATGGGTTAATAGAGGAGGAGAAATTGATGGCGGTCGGTCTATGTTTGGAGGGGAAGGCATTGACATAGTACCATTGGAGGCACATGAGGCGACCTATTCGAAGTTGGAGTGAGTTCAAGGATTGCTCACTAGAACATTTTCAAACTAGTTGGGGAGGGGACTTAATTCTATGAGTTGTTTTTCTCCCTAACGCAGGAGGTTCTATCCCAAAGTATTGTGATAGCTAGCCGACTAGATTGAATTTATGAGACTGTGCTAGAGGGGAACTTCATGAAGGGGCTCAAGATTGAGATCTAAGCGGCTATTAGAGTGATGAGGCCGCGTGACTTAGGAGAGGCTATGAAGCTTGCAAGTATATGGAGAAATGAGCTAGAAGTAGCAGCTCAGGGGGGTCGTACAGGATGACCACTACTTTCTTAACTCCTAAGGGACCAGCACCGGGGAGCTTGCATGAGGCCCCAAAGGAGAACCTGGAGGAGGGGGATTTGGGGGAAACTTCAAGAAGCTCATAGAGGAGTTGCAGGAGAAGCGGGCAAAGGGGTCGTGCTTCAGATGTGATGAGAGGTACATGCCGGGGCCCAAGTGTAAAGACCGAACTCTTCAAGTTCTTACAGTCTGTGATGACAAGGAAGCTGAGGGAGGTGAGAGTGACACAGTGGTAGAGGAGTAGGAGAAGCCACATCTGGACATGGCTGAAGACTCCTTGAACTCAGTGGTGGGGTTCACCTTGAATAAATTTTCAAAACACTCCAAGAACAACATCTATTTTTCAATCCTACTAAATGTGAATTCATGATCGACACCATCAAATTCTTGGGGTATTTGGTGTTAGCCAAGGTTTTGAGATGGATCCCACAAAGATATAATCCATTATCAATTGACCCATCCCTAGATCCATAACAAAGATATGACAGCTTCACAGTACCATAGCAATGCCATTAACATAACTACTCGAGAGCACACAATGGCACTGGACTAATGCAGCTCAATCTAATTTCAGTCGTCTCTAAAACAATTGGTGACCTCTGCTCTAATTTTGGCCCTTCCAAACTTCAAATAGGTATTTTAAGTTGATTGTGATGATTCCAACATAGGAATTGAAGCTATTCTAAGTCAAGGAAAACATCTCATAGCCTACTTAAGTGAAAAAACTTAACGACACCCGAAAAAAGTATTCAACTTATGATAAAGAATTATATGCTATTGCATGGGCTCTACAACATTGGAACCATTATCTATTAGCACAAGAATTTGTACTCTTCTCATATCATGTGGTCCTTAAGCACCTACACGATCAAAGCAAATTAAAAGGGAGATACACTAAGTGGATGGAGTACCTATCTTCATTCCATTTACACTCCTGTAGAAGTCAGGATAATGCAATCAAGTGGCTGACCTTTAAGTAGGAGACTACTTCTAATCAATACTCTGTAACTTGAAACTATGGGATTCGAAGCCATACAAGAATTGTACTAGCAAGATCTAGATTTTCAGAAAATATGGGAGGTATGTCACCAGAGACCCTATAATTGTTTTCATATTAATTATGGATATCTATTCTTTGGCAACAGACTATGCATACCTCAATGTTCTTTTAGAGAAACCATCCTATATGAAAGTCATGAAGGCAAATTAGCAGGACATTTTGGTCGAGATAAAACATTAGCAATTGTCCAAGAAAGGTTTTATTGGCCATTATTTGTTAATGATGTGGATTGTTATGAGAAGAAGTGCAGGTATGTCATCTAGTAAAGATTGAGGATCTGGGGCCTACAAATTATTAGATGTTCCAAAACTTCCATGGACTGATGTTAGTGTGGACTTTGTGGTAAAACTTCCCAACACAACATCATAAAGATTTTGTCATGATTATTGTTGACCGATTTTCAAAGATGATGCATTTTATACCTTGTTATAAAACATTATATGCCACACACATCGTCAATCTATATTTTCAAGAGATTATAAAGTTACATGGCCTCCCTAAAACCATCATATTAGATTGAGATGTTAAATTTTTTAGTCATTATTGAAAAACTCTATGGAGTAAAATGGGTACCAAATTTCTATTTTGCTCCATGGCATATTCGCAAACATATGGCCAAATAGAAGTTGTCAACCGAAGTCTAGATAATCTGCTAAGATGTTTCATTGGCAAAAAATATCCGCTAATGGGATCTAATTTTTCCTCAAATAGAATTTGCTTAAAAATATGAAAAATTTATGAACATGTATAAGATCACTTCAATAAACAGAATGCCAAATATCAAGCACAAACCAACAAAAACAGAAAAATCGAACTTTCAAAGTAGGTGATTTAGCATGAATTAAGTTACAAAACGGTTTGCACCTGGCCCTCTTAGCAAATTAAAACCTAAAACTTATGGAACTTTCAGCGACAATGCTTATCAACTAGAACTGCCTGGTGATTATCAAATATATGCTGCCTTCAAAATTCCAAATTTAACCCCTCATTACGAAGAAAACATCGGCTTCCAATTATGATGAAGCCTCTCCACGCCGAGGAGAATGACACATGGCTTAGACCGGTTCAATTAACTAACCATACCCACCTTTTTTGTTTTCTTTAGTTTCTTTCTTGCTTTTATTAATATTATTTTTAATTTTTTTCTTTTTATTTACTTATTACTAGTGTTGGGCTTATACATAGAGGACCCTTAACCTTGAATTCAGATTTTGCTTTTTGAAGTAATAGCCGAAACTATTTCTAGGTTCTCCTTTATCATGGATTCCTCCAGGTGGTGGCCAACATCCTCCAGCCGCCTGCCCCTCGTTTCAGCAGGTGCCATCGGCATCCTTGGCTTCCTCCCTTGCAGCAATGGTGATGAGGACATCCGACAGTGAAAGTTTATCAAAGGATGAGCCGAAGATCGAAGACTATGATTGTACCACTTTATTTTTAGTTATTATTTATATTTGATTTATTTATGCATTTTTTCGTTTTTACGCTCACTTGAGGGAGTAGGCCTATGTGACCCCAGGGGACACTTTTGTCATTTGTCTTATTATTGTATTTTGGCTATTTATAACCCCTCTTCTTTTGAGGGGATGGATGATTATTAAAAAAAATTTGCACTTTGTTCTGGAAGGCTTTGAGAGTTCTTATGAGAGTTGAAGTCCCTAGGTGAGAGCAGCATACTACTCCCAGCCACATGAAGCATTCGGGCTCGTGGTTTGAAGTCATAGGTGAGGGCAAAGTATTATCCATTAGCCGCAGAAAGTGTCCAGGCTCGTGGTTTATTTTCTCCACCGACTCCCTCTCCTCCTCACCTAGCCACCATTTTCATCTAGCTCTGATACCATTCTTCTTCCCTCAGTTTTCCCCACCTCTTGGCCCAACCACCTCCACCAAGCCGCCGGCCTCCACTTTCCCCCACCTTTGGCCGAACCCTTCCCCCACCCAACCACCGGCCCCACTCCTTCCTAGCCGCCAATCACCATCCCTCCTGGCTCCAAAATTTCAAAACCAAGCATTTATTACTTTCATAATTTAAATTCTTGTAAATTTTGAAAGTCAAAAGATTTCAAATTTAAATAATTTTAAATTTGAAATCTCTTTCCTAAAAGAAAATAGTTATGTTAGGAAAGCTTCTCCAATCATGATATTTGAAATTCAAATAGATAATTATCATAATTTCTTTTCCTAAATAATATTCTAAGATTGGCAAGTCATTAAATATCCCACCTCTCCCCTTTGATTTCAAATTTTAAATTTCAAACACATAGTCATTACTTTCCATAATTAGGGCATTTTAAATTAGGAAGGTTTTAAATCAGATTTTAATTTATTTAAAATCTGAAATCACTTTCCTAAAATATCATGAGCTATATTAGGAAACCTCCCCCAATCATGCCAATTTGAATTTAATGGGAGATTGACCTTAATTTCCCCACCCATAATTGATAGCCTAGGATTGACAAGTTATAAAACACCCCAATCAAATCCCCATCAAAGGGGTCGGCCCCTCCCTCTCTCCCTTTCCCCTTTTGCTCCTCCCAATTAAGTCTCTCAGTCAATTATTCTAAATTAACTTTAGATTTGGGATTTGATTTAATTCCTATTTTCTTAATTGAGAAATCATAATGGGCAACTCTATTAAATCAATAATTTCGCCCCAATCATGACTAACTTGGTTCTACATCAAATGGGCTCCCTGCCGCCCTTCTTCCCAGCCAGTTGTCTCCTCTGCCTCCTGAAGACTGCTGCTCGTTGTCCAGCCTATCCAACCAGCTGCTTATTGCCTCCTGAAGGCTGCTGTTCGCATCCCTGGCTGTCTAGATAGCTGGTTCTGGCGCCCTTAAGCTGCTGCCCTTTCTTTCTGGTGAAGAAAGATGCAGCATACATCAACCTCTGAACCCTCTTAGCCTTAAAGAAGGCCTATCATTACTAGTTCCAGGTTATTAGCCTTTTTTTCTTTGTCTTGTACAATTTTTCAGTGTCAAAGTGTGGCAGGAAGTGCAAACTGGCATTGTCGTCTGCAATGAACTAGTCCAGCTATTCGAACACCATTGGATTCAGCTTTGAATCAAATTCCACAAAATACTATATTGCACTCTTGATTATCGCATCACCATGAGTTAACATATGTGGGCAACCTATGGAAGCTTTCAGATTGATTATCTAATCATTGAGATCCTTCACTGGACAAAAATGAAGTATTATTACACGAAGTGATTTTCTAAGCATCATCACATTAATTTAATATTATTATGTTATTATTAAAAGTAAAACAAAAAATGCAAAACTAAAGTCGACTTCCTAGACTTCCTAGGCCTCAAGATTGAAACTCATCTCACCTTTTTGAAGACGATTCAAGAGTGAGAACTAAATTCCATCCAGTGTCAACCAAACAAATGTTTGTAGTAACTTTTGAAAGTGAGTTTCACACTTCCAGGCACTTAAAATGAAGCAAACCAGCCCCAAGTAATATTTAATGTTTTTGAAATGAATGACTAGCAAAATTGTTGTACAGGTAATTTTTATGGAATTCATGTTGCCCATTCTTCTGGAACCTTCTTTCCTAATTTTCTTTTTAATGTGCAGCTCGTTTTCACTTAATGAAAAAATTTGTAGTTCTGCCAATTGTTGCTTGTCAGACAAATGATTCCATTTCAACATTTCCTCCATTATCATTGCAGCTGAAGTTTGTTCCAGCATTGAGCAGGGAATTCCGTCCGTATAAACCTAACCCAGCTCCTTTGTTGCACATCTGCTCATCTTGGGGTATTCCACCTAATGAAGTTATGATGATAGGTGATAGTCTCCGGGATGATGTAAGTTTATTAGATGCAGATATCGATGAAGATTATTCTCTCAGATAAAAACACTTCTGTTCATGAAATCTTTCTTCAAAATACTACCTTTCTTCTATATCAAAAATAATTCTCTTGCCCAATGTTATGCAATGCATATATATATTTTTTTTATCATCGGTCAGTGTCAAGTGAATATATTTTTGTTTGAATGGTATAAGTATGTAACATTATGATTTGTTGCTCATTTATTTAGAAACTCCTAGGTCATGACTTCAGGCCATGTTAAAGTTGTTGATTAGATGATCTCCAGTAGTGCATTTCAAGTATTAATTTCTATAGCAGTCACTCCTAAGCCATTAATTTCTATGGTCTATATTTTCAATTAAGAAAGCATATCACCGATGACTTATCCCTGTTTGTCATCCCCCAATTTTTAGTATCATTAAATAATTTTTGGTCAATGTTGGTAGACACTTCTGCTATCATTTCAAATTGAAGTCTGTTTGATGCTATTAAGTTGGGATTGCTTCAATATTCTCAGGACTGGGGCAGTAACAAGCGCATTCAGTGCATTGGCAACTCAATCTAAACCTTTCCATTAAAATTTATACGGATACCATTCTCTCAGATCTTCTATGCATTTAAATTTCATTATCCATAATTCATTGTTACTGACATATAATTATTATTCTAATATCTTGTTTTTCTGATCTAAAATATTTAGTAATGATACATCCTGTAAAATTCTGAATTCAATATACTTTGGGTTGTCCGACATGACACCAAAATATGTGCTCAGAATTTTCATGCTGGGTTAAGATGAACGTGATTTTACTTGCAGATCTTGGATCGTTGGATTCTTGTTACCAATATGTCATTTGATTTCACCCAAAAAAGAATCTACAAAGATAGCTATGTTTCCCATTTCCGGCCATCAACAAGATGATAGAATTAAACAAAGGAAAATCAATACAAGTTGAGCGATAACGGTAGGTCTTCAAATAAAATTTTAAAAAAATGTTTAAAACAAGAGGAGTCCCTTCTTGTTTGAGCTTTAAATAGGTTAGAGATGAAGGAAGAGGCCAAAACAAATCACTTCCCGGGATCATGTCGAGTCTTCTCTATGATGTCAAATAGCTTTTCAAAAAGCTCCTCTTGAAATTCGACAAACTTGAGTCGAGTAGCAATGACTTCAACAAAAGTAATGCATGGAGGAGAATTTGAAGATCTATCTTAGTGTAAGTGGGGCATTTTGAAGAAGCAATATTTGAGTCCCGTCTAATGGTATTGTAGATAGATAACATATTGAAGGAAGATTAATGCTTCCCTAATGAGAATGATTCAGTGCTTGTTGATATGGCCTTGCAAATGTACCGCATGAGGTTGGGTGGAGACTTTGAATCTTTAGTAGAATATTTTGAGACAATGAAAGTTGTTTTTGAAGTAATTGCTTGGACGCATGCTATATTAGTGTTTGACAAGAGAAATAAGGATCAAATAACTCTATTAAGGATATTGAGCATCCGATTCTCTTAACAAGTTGGTCTATAAGTAGGTTTCCAAGGAGGTTTAAAAAGAAGTCTTAATAGAGAAGGGGGCCTCTAAAAATGCTGTAACCAATTCCAATCCTGAATTTATCCGATTCTATTGATAAGGTTCATTCCAATACACGGTGAAATCCTTCTTTAGGTGGTTCAGGTATTTTCCCTATGCTATACCTTATTAACTTAGGGCAAGGGAGCCCTCCTTCTAGATATTGCTGTGATTGTTTTGACCACTCTCGGTAAACATCTGAAACAATTTGTTTCATGATTCCTATTGTCACGGCTGGAGTTTATCCAATAATGATTGCAGATCCAGTGTCTGATGAGGAGGCAAGCCATTGACTATAGGGTTGGATTAATTCTGACCTAAAAGATGCAACATACTTTGTTTACTATAGGCGAGATAGAGGTAAAAGTGAACGCAGAATTTGTTTAATATGAGCGAGGTAGAGGAAAAAGTAAGAAGTGACTAAAATGAAAAGTCTATCCTAAAAATTCCAATGAGGAACTCCTCCATTTAACCTTAGATTTGGTTATTTTGTGATTTTGTTAGGAATACTGTGCGTTACCACATGACTCATTTTTTGGTGCTTTTTTGCACGTCAGGGTAAGGGTTATTGTACTGGTTGTGGTAGTTTCTGTAGCTTTAGACCATATCTCTTATTTAGTATACAATGAGCAATTTGGTTTTATCATTAGTTGCAATAAGTTTCACAGTGAAGTTTCCTGCTGCTTATTTATCTGCTTGATGGATGTTCTCTTATGGTCTGTCTCTGTTGAATTTCTGTATGGTCGTTATTTTTCTGTTCTTATTGGCTTGTTGAGGAGCAAATTCTCTATAGTGCATCATTGACTTATATCTTTATATCTCTTTTATCTTTAATAAGTTATAATATTTATTGTTAAGAAAACTTTCACAACACAACTAATTTGAATGTAGTCATTATTCCATCATGCATATTTCTAGTGATTCTAACATTCCTTTTAATAATTCTCCCATTTCAATTCATGTAGCATTGATCTTGTCTTTTGAAAGATTAATAAAATAAAGTTCATTTCATTGCTCTTTATGCCTTTTTTTATTTATCTTGGAGCAAAATTGCCTCCATTGTAGATATTTCTCATATAAATCAAATTATTATTTTTATATCACCTCGCCCACAATTTTTTTATGTGATCAATCATTTAACATTTCCTTTGTTCCAAAAGCCTATTACTAAAATTATACTTTTTGAACAATTTGACCTCAGTCTTCAGAATTTTATTAAAAAAAACTTTAGAAATAAAATCAATGTAATTCCCTCATAAGTTTCCAATTCTCTTTGGATTTTCCTGTAATACTAAAGCTCTACATGATGTACTCCAGAAACAAGGTAAAATTTCATATTTCTGCATTTCAGATAACTTTCATATAAACTCAGTCATTGGATTAAAATTTAATGGCTGAAATGTAAAAGAATGATTAATATATATTCCAACATGATCGACTATAGCTTTATTTATGTTTGGCTTGCTAAAAAAAATAAGCGTTATATATTTACTCAAGTTAGGTTACGCTCATTTAACTATTGAATCGAGCGTAAGCTTCTTAGCTATCTGATAATTTTTTGAAATCAATGAACTACGTTGCACTCAGACTCTATTGGTAAGCGCAACCTGTATCCTTCGTCTCTAACATGTGTTGTTGTTCAGGAACTTCTTAAGGTGGATTTGAACAAAAAGAAAAACACTGGAAGCTTCTCATTCATGTTTGTTTTGATCATCGCCTTGCTTGGAGTGCTAGTGGGTTATCTTGTCAAAGCATGATAATAGCTTCTCGTGAGTACTTAGTGGCATTTTGAAGGCTCTGATCCAAACCTATCTTATTTTATCTCTAATTATTTTAGTTTTAGTGGTTTGATTGATCTAAACTGAAATCTTAATATAAAAATAGTCTATTGTGGCATCCATTAGTTTATCAATAATTATTTTGAACTGCTGAAGAGGAGAATAGGATTTCTGCTGGTTGTAATCAGCTTGGTTTTCTGCTTTTAATTCCATCCATTTATGCTAATAATGACTCACCAGGTTTTACTTCTATTTTCTGCTTATGGCCTTTAATCTTTTGCTAATTATTTTGAACTAAGGAATTCTTGTACATGGCAAAACATCCATGTCTCTGGCGGTACCTTTATTTAAATTTTTTTGGGTGCATTTTATCAGTAGGACTCTTGGTCCCAAGCATGTGTATGAAATGAAATGTAAATTAACTCAATATGTTTGAAGTAAATAATATTATTTAGTTGGTTGTAAAGTAAATCGACCCACATAATGGGATAAAAACGTGTTGTTGTTGTTGGTTGTTGTAAAGTAATTGAAGATCATTTTTGGTGTTTTGATGGAATAGTGAAAACTGTGTATGGATAGGTGGGGATTACTGATGCGGGGAGAGAGTTGGTGCGGGCGGTAGAGTTGGTGGTGACTTTGAAAGGGGTGAGTTTGAGATCATGAAGACAGACGATTAAGTTGTGGGATTGAAATAATGCTGTCAGTGATTTTGGGGGATGAACATCTATAGCTTTGGCGGGGAATGAGATTTCTGGATGGGATGTGAGTGATGTATTTTGAATTTTTTAGAATTGTTTGAATACATTGTATATTGATTATTCAAAAAATGTACATTTAAAAGATAATACACCACTAGTATTTGTAACACAACCACTAATTAGATGGAACCCTTAGGGAATATCATGTAGATCTTGTTAACAACCCTAGCTAGTAGCACTATGCTTAGCCCATGTGACTAGGAGCCACTCGCTGCACCAACAATTTTTTGTAGAGTTGATTAAAGCAACACCGTTCATTACTTGTGCTGCTCCAACAGTTTGATGCATACCCATTCAACATACATATAAGTACATTCAACATACATATAAATATATTGTACTGTGCATTTAATGTATAAATGAGAAATACCACAGAGAGCATCTTTATTCTTCACTGTTTCTTCCTGTTATGTTTTTCCTATATTGATCTTTAATACATGTGTTACAGCCGATCTTTACTTGGTGTCAGAGCTCTGTCTTTCAGCCCCACAGTTTTTCTTCTCCATGGAATTCGGAAACTCCTCTGCTGCCAGTACCTGCTCTGATGTTCCTCTTGTCGGTTATGCTCCCATTCCTCCCCAACTCTAGTTCTTAATGTCCACCATAAAAAATGTTATCACTACGCTCTTAACCTCAGACAATCACCTCACATGGCGGGCTCAAGTGTTGGAAGTTTTCCTAGCAAATGGCTTCGAAGGGTATCTCTATGGCATTGTTCGTCGACCCTACCGTCAGATCACAACTAAAATGGGTGAAGTCATCCCCAACCCTTCTTTACATGGATGTTTTTAGATTAGAATCTAGCAGCTGCATTGTTCTCTCTACCATTTCCCCCTTGCTCCCCTATATCCTCAATCTTGATTCTTGTGCTGAAATTTAGCAAACCCTTGGCAAGCAGCTCCAATCTACCAACCGCTCGCGCATTATTCGGCTAAAAAATGAGCTCCACCATATCTCTATGCATAATAATACTATGCGGCAGTATCTAACTGAGATAAAGCTGGAGGTGGACACGATCAATGCAGCTGGCTATTCGTTGGATCCATAAGACATTATCTTTTATACTTTGAATGGGCTTCCTGCTTCATATCAATCCTTCAAAACAGCCATTCGAACCAATCTCCAACCTTTTTCTCTAGATGATTCCTATTCACTATTGTGCAGTGAAGAGACCAATATTGTAAATGAGGCAACCCGTGAACTTCAATCTGTACAACTATAAGATTCTGTTGTTGCCCTCATTGCATCTCGTGGTTGAGGTGGTAGTCGCCCATCCTTTGGTCGTCACAATAGAGGTCGCACTTCCTCTCAGTTCCATCCTTTCGGTCGGCAGAATTCTTCCCCCATATGAGGTGGTCGCTCCCCTTCTGCATCAATAAAATGTCAAATTTGTGGAAAACCAGGTTACTTTGCCATTAAATGTTGGCACCGCACCAACCTTAATTATATCAGCAACTCATCGTTAGCCTTGGCCGAATCCACAGATTCCTAGTCTTAGTCCATTGATTGGATATTGGACACCGGTGCAACATCTCATCTCACAAATGATTCAAAGCATCTCAGCTCACCGCAACCTTATCATGGATCACAGCAAATTCAAGTCGGCAACGGACAATCTCTTCCAATTTCAACTACTCATCACGGCCTTTTACCCACCCCTCGTCGTAAGCTTGTCTCTATCTCCTCTTCTTCATTTACCTAATGTTTCTTGTAATCTTCTTTCCGTAATGCACTGTTTCCTTTGATTCTCATGGATATCATATTAAGGATTAGAAGATAAATCACTTGATCCTTTTGGGTCCATGTCATGATGGACTTTATCCCCTCACCTTGCTACCATCCACTACCTGAGCTCCCATTCTTGTTGTTGTGATGTCTCCACTCCATCTCCATCCAATATTTGGCATTGTGTCTCAGTCATCCACACGAAGCTGTTATGTCTACCATTTGTCTAGCTCGCACCATCTCTACGTTTTTCGATTTTTGCTAGTATTTGTCATTCTTGTCAAGTTGCAAAAGGTCATAGATTGTTTTTCTCTAGTTCTACTACACAACTTATATCTCCATTTGAACTTGTTGTCTTTGATGTATGGGGTCCATCAGTTTACTCTATTAATGGATATCGTTATTATGTGTTATTTTTGGATGAATTTTCTCGATTTTCTTGGATATATCCAATGGTTCACAAATCTGAATCAGTTTCCAAAATTTTATTATTTAAAGCAATGGTTGAAAAACAATTCTCCAAATCTATTAAAATTTTTTGCTCAGATGATGGAGGTGAGTATGCTAGCACTCCCTTCAAAATTTCATGTTTAAAGCTAACATTATTCATCAATTCAGTTGTCCTTACTCCCCTCAACAAAATGGCCTAGCTGACTTAAACACCTCCATTTTATCCAAACTGCCTGCACTCTCCTGCTTCAAGCTAATCTTCCCTTTTCATTTTGGCTAGATGCGTTTCTCACAACCACTTATAAGACAAAAAAGTCGACTATCCTCATGCACTACAAAATATGTTTCTCCCTACAACTGTTATAGAACCATCCACCATATTTTTTTCATTTAAAGGTTTTTGATTGTCTTTGTTACCCGTGACTTCAATTTTCTGCTTCCCACAAATTCTATCTAAAATCCGCCTGTTGTGTCTTTCTCGTATACATCTCTACACATAAAGGTTATCGCTGTTATCACCTTCATTTACAGAAAATCCTCGTATCTCGTCATGTTCGCTTTCAGGAGGATATCTTTCCTTTCACCTCTTTCACTATCTCACATATCTCAGAAAACACCACTAATATTCTCACTCATCCACTTACTGTTGTTCCTTATCCATCATTTCCTAGTCCATCCATTATTTCACCTCCACCAATACAACCTTCTCCTACTCCTATTTAACCACCACATCAATCTCCAACTCCATTTCCCCCTACCCGCCTAGTGGAGCCTAATTCTAGCCCTTCCCCACTCGCTCCACCCTCTACTCCTCCTGTCGCAACTAACTCCTCTCCACCTCATTGACTACGTCCAATGGTAGCTCGAAAACAAACAGTATCTTAAAACCAAAGCAAATTTTAAATCCACAACATCAGATCTCTCTTGCTGCTGACCCGACTTGTTATACTGCTGCGGTTAAACGTAATTGTGAAGTTATGCTATGTCTAGTGAGTTTCAAGCACTCTAATTGCAGGGTATCTGGAGTCTTGTTCCACCTACCCCAATCTCTTGTGGGTGGCTTTTAACAAAACCAGCCAGTAGCACTGTGCCTAGCCCATGTGACTTGGAGCCACTCGCTGCACTAGCAGTTTTCTGCAGAGCTGATTAAATAAACACCGTTCATTACATGTGCTGCTCCAAGAGATTGATGCATACTCGTTCAGCATACATATAAATATATTGTACAGTGCATTTAATATATAAATGAGAAATACCACATAGAGCTTCTTCTTTATTCTTCACTATACCTTCCTGTTCTATTTTTATGTATTGATCTTTAATACATGTATTATGAGTGATCTATACCGATCTAATATGCATTCATAATGCTAAACTAAGGTTCAGTTAGCCACAATGGTGATAAGTTTAAATATTTTTTGATCTTCCTTGTACATCTAATGCTCATCAAATCACAAAATTTTGATTGGAATGTACAGTGTCATATGAGTTTCAAGTTTTGGATTTTAGTATGCTATCAAGCATGAAATATCTTTTCTGTTATGGTTTTTTTTTGGAGGCGATTCCGTTTCTTTCCCTTCCATCACTTTTGTTGGCGCACACACACACTGACCATTTCTATTGAGCATCTCTATCTCAAATTGGCCAAAGGCCTTATGATTATCCTCTTGAGTTATAATGGACGATTCAGTGTTTCCTGTTTACCTTCTTCTTCTTCTATATCTGCTTGGAAAATCGTAGACAAATAGCCACCAATCTTCAAGCTTTTATTTAATTAGAAGGGCCTTTCAACATCTTAAGAGCCTAACTCCTCTAGCTTCTCTCTAAACTATATTCCTTGTCAAATATGTGAAGGTTTCATTCTTGATGTGAGGATAACTGATTGTAAGAACTTGGTTAGAGACCACAAGATTGATCTCTTATGCTTCAATGAGATTAAGCTCTTCACTTCCAATATGAACAGCTTCTCAGGTAGACTATTCAAATTCTCAGTTGTTGTTACACACCCCTGTTCATCCCTGCTGACCTCCTCTTCTATGAAATTCTTGGTTGCCTTTGTTCATGCTAAAAATGGTGCATTGGAAAGGAAAATCTTGTGGAACCTTATTATGAAAACATTATTTCATCTATATTGTTAATCATGGTTGATTATGGGAGGTTTCAATTGTATTACATTCTGTTGATTATGCTATGCTACCTCTATTTTACTACCTTGGATGAAACCTATTTCATCTAATTTTTGTTGATCAATTGTAAAATGTTACTTTGAGCCATACTTTTTGGGGTTCTTTGTGGTGAGCATTATAATTGTTTCATTTTTTTCTTTTCTCTATTCTCTTGTGTCACATGTTTGCTTTAATTATTATAATCTTATTTGATGAATGATATTGGTTGGGCATGTCCATCAACTCCTACGAGAAACTATTATGTGCGGAGTTTTAATAGGGAGAATTGTTCGAATTTATTGCGTATTTGTAAATAGTCAGTAAATACTCGGCAAATATTTAGTTGTGAGTACAGTTGAGTATCATGTGAGTATTTGTTGGATATTTTGTGAATATTCGTTGAGAATTTTGTGAGTGTTTGTTTATTTATCGAGTATTTATCGAATTTTTTTATAAAAATACTCCGCAATCCGAACAATTCTTAGAATATAGACTCCGCACAAAATAATTTCTTCTTAACTTCCCCACAAGCAATAAGTTACAACATGATATGATATATATATATATATATATATATAAATTTAAATATTATATGGTATAATTTTTTTACAGATATTGAGCAAATTTAATTGTAAGCTCATTTTCTCGAATTTATGACCTATTCAGTGGCAGCCAAAGCTCCCAACCACTATTAATATATTATTATATGATATAGGTTTAAATTTTAAAAATATAATTATTTGTTAATATTGAGTTAACTTATTATTTTTTAAATTTCAATGAGAATGATAATTTTAAATGAAAAATTATAATTATTTTATTAAATGTCTATTATGGTATGTATGGTGTTATCTTCAAATTTGAATATTACACAAATTTTTAATATAAAATACAATTATTTTATTAAATATTTAACTTTCAATATATTCTTTTAATTTTACATTTGAATTCAATAAGATTTATTTTATTTAAATATTTAATTATTAATTCATGTGTGTTAACATTTTGTAGTGGTAAATTACATTGTTTATAATTTAATATATTTTCTTAATTATTTTTCATTATTTCAACTCAAGTTGAGATTTTTAATTTTATTTCTATTATTTGTAAACACTACAACCTATGAGTATTGGTCCCTGTTTTTTTCAAATGATTAAAAAATACAATAATTATATGTATATATAACTTTGTATTTTTGATGTATAACAAAACAAGCAACACTAATAATATAATTTAAAGTTAAAAAAATTTAAGTTTATTTTGTAAGAACTAACAGTAATATTATTATAATTTGAGAATAAATTAAAGATCAATATAAAATATATGCTCATCATCATCTATAATATAATATGTTCACTTACTTGGATTATAAGAAATAACTAGTCAACAGTAATGGTGGAAGAAGACAAGCAAGATAATAGTGCCTATATCAATATCTCAAGCTTTCCAATCCGGGATTTTATTGCTCTCATTTGGTCACTATTAGGCAAAGAAGTTCCTCTTTTTCATAAGTAATGAAGAAATTTTATACCTTATTCTACAATATGCGAGATAATCACTACTCTACTTCGCCCGTTAATCAACTAAAGCAACAAATAAATTTTTTATATCTTAAATTTAGGTTTTGTTGGGACAGTATTTTTATTGCTTTCTAAAGTAATTTTTAGTTCAAAAAATTTCTATACTAAAAAGTTATTTTAAAAGCAATAAGAAAGCCATCATAAATAAAGCCTTACATTGCAACAACTATTTCATAAGCCACAAAAATAAGTAGATACAAAAACATAAGTAGAGGATGAAAGTGAAAGAAAATAAAAGAATTAACAAATTATTGCACTCTCAATTATTAGGTCAGGTGACCTGATGTAGCTCTACATTTGGTAGCCAATAATATGTCGTCACGTGCTCTTATTCTTTACCGCGCGGCCCGACGACCCGACTCGGACTAGAATCCAGGATTACTATGTTCGCGTATTGCTCGGTATTTGCTCGGTATTGCTAGGTATTGCTTGGCAATAACGAGAAATATCGCTCTGTGAAGACCAATACGACCAATTAGCAAGCTTTTTCTGAATAATAGTAAAAATATCTTCAAAAAGAAAATTTCTCTTTTTACCTTTGTAAATCGGTGTTCCCAGATATTTTATCGATAAATTTTTAGATTGGAAACAATAGACCCTTTGAATAGTGTGAACTATGTTCTAATTAATCGAGTTGCCAACAATAAAGTTGCTTTTGTCTTTGCTAATAGCTAAACCACTACAATCATGAAAGTCAGTAAGAAATTTCATTAAAAGTTTAACATTCTTAACGGAACCATTTGAAAATAAAATGAAATCACTAGCAAAACTAAGATGAGATATAGGAAAACCACTTATAGTTTGGAAATTAAGGCTAGGGTTCTTAGCATATAAATCATCTAATCCCCTCGATAAATATTCCATAGCAATGATAAAAAGAGTAGGGGAAATAGTATCACCTTGACGAAGACCTTTGGAAGATTTGAAATAACCATGATTCCTACCATTGATAATGACAGAAAAATAACAGTTCTCAACACTATTTTTAATAAGCATAATGAACTTGTTACTAAAACCAAAAAGAGACATCACCTTATAAAGGAAATTCCAATCAAAATTATCATAAGCATTAGTAATATCCAGTTTAAAAATGATGTTACCACCAATGACCTAGTATTAATATCATGAGTAAGTTCTTGAGCAAGCAAAACATTATAAAAAATACTTCTACCCTTCACAAAATCAGTTTGATTATAAGAAATAATTATAAGCAGGATATTAGTCAATCTATTAGCAATGATCTTAGAATTAAGTTTATTAAAAAAGGTACAAAGACTAATAGGTCTGAACTCATTCCAAGTATTTGCCCCCTCTTTTTTAGGGATAAGGGCAATGTTAATAGAAGAGAAAAATTTCAGATAAGAATTACCTTCAAAGAAATCTTTCACCGCTTCAATAACATCCAACTTAATAATCTCCCAATTATTTTGGAAAAACTTGGTGGTGAACCCATCCTGGCCCGCAGTAACATCACCATTTATATCATTAAGAACATTGAAGATTTCATTTTCAGAAGGAATTTGACAAAGCAGCATATTATCAATATCATTAATAAGCATAGGAATAACATTAGAATTCAACTTGATATCATCACAAATAGAGATTTTCATATTCATTTCATGTTAGTAGTTACTTGTTATAATAGTTGGATCATATTTTTTGAAAAAAAAAAAAGGGATAAAAAAGAATACTGAATTTCACTTCTTATATATTTAATTTTCATTTTAAATTACATTTAGACATTTATTTACATTATTTAAAGTGAAAATCAATATTTATGTTAAAACTATAAATTTTATCCTAATTTACAAGTAAAATTTTAAAAAACCTTAAAATTTTAATTTTAAACAAAAAAATTGGAGCTTCATAAACGAGTCAAGTTCCAGCTTTTCAAACAAGTTGAGTAATAAAACTGAGTTTGAGCTTAATTTAATCGATGAGCATACGAAGAGTTTTGTAATTTGTTGACATTTTACTATGGATTTACTATGTAACTTTCTTAAAAGTTTTAATATTTCTAATTACATTTTCTGAATTGGTGTAAATGTATTGATCATATACTTGAATAGTATAATTTTTGTTTAGTTTTATTTTAATTTCATTTGATTTTTTATATGATATTTATTTGTTTAATTTAAATTTTATGTCCAATTCAACTTGATATCATAACAAATAGATATTTGTATATTCATTATAATAGTTGGATCATAATTTTTGAAAAAAAAAAGGATAAAAAAGAATCCTGATCAAGTGATCATGACTTTTACTTCTTATATATTTAACTTTCATTTTAAATTACATTTAGACATTTATTTACATTATTTAAAGTGAAAATCAATATTTATGTTAAAACTATATATATATAATTCTAATTTAGAAGCAAAATTTTAATTTTAAACAAAAAATTTCGAGATTCATAAACCAGTCGAGTTCGAGCTTTTCAAACGAGTCGGTAATCGGGGTGAGCTCGAGCTTGAAATTTATACAACAAGTTCAGTTCGAGCTTATTATATGAGCTCGAGTCGAGCTCAAGCTTAGTATGAGCAAAATGAGCTCAGCACGATAAAGCCACTACTCGACTTAACTTGACTCGACTCGTTTACACAATTAATTGGCTTGATTGATCTTCCTCATTAGTGTTTGAAAATAAGTTAATCAAATCATTATGATTTAATGTGTATTAGTGA
This sequence comes from Dendrobium officinale, assembly GCA_019514585.1. Classification (NCBI taxonomy): domain Eukaryota; kingdom Viridiplantae; phylum Streptophyta; class Magnoliopsida; order Asparagales; family Orchidaceae; genus Dendrobium; species Dendrobium officinale. The sequence continues at coordinate 90,115,376 of CM033683.1, forward strand.
CCCAATCGCAAGGAGAATGAACCAATAAAATAAAATAAAATAAATTATGTCAAGGCATCCTAATAGGAAATGTGTCATGAAATTCAAATATTCAAAGAGCTTAATGCTAACTAATTTCAATACAAATTCATGAAATTCACCTGATGCGTTTTATATTAGAATATCATGACTAGCTAGGGGTGTAAACGAGTCAAATCAAGCTAAAGTGACCTCGAGCTTCGAGCTTGAGCTTGACTTGATTAATTAATAAAGTTCAAGAGCTCCAGCTTTATTTTGCAAGTTCAAGCTGACTCACCAACATATTCGTTTACTATTAAAGAGAGAAAATGATTATAACATGAAATTATAAAAAAAATGATAAAAGAATTATTTAATACAAATAAGTAAAATATAATTTCTTAAATATTTTTAATAAATTTATAATTAAAATTATGAATGTTAATATATTTTAAGTGTATTTTATATTAATATTTTTTAAACGAGCTGGCTTGCGAGATAATGAGTCTAGTCAGGGCTGACTCAAGCTTGACTCTTTAGCTTATTGAGCCAATATCAAATTGAGCTTAAACCACCCCACGAATCAGCTTGACTCACTTGCACCTCTAATCTTTACACAACATATGCAAAACAGTTAGACGGATCACTAGCTTGTGCTAAGTTGATTTAGGCTTAGTTTGGGATGACTTTCTTCTTGCTTCTTAAAGTGGTTTTTTAGTACAAAAATTAAAATATTTGTACTAAAAAGCCGCTTTAAGAAGCAGTAAGAAAGCCGTCCCAAACGAAGCCTAAAAAAAATAGTTAAAACCTGAAAAAAAAAATTATCCACTAATTGTTCATTTTTATTATTACTTTTAATTTTAAACATTAAATAATAGTCGCCTAAATTTCTCAATTACTCTTATTCGCTGGTCCAAGCACGTGACAATCACGTGGCTCATCTTCATTGGACCAGCACGCATATCACGTGATGACGCCCTACACCCAAAACTGAAGGGACAATCAGAGCAGCAACCAATAATTTATAGAAATAAATTCCAGCCGTCCGATAAGGATCCACCATAGCAATCAATTCAACAGAAAACAAACGGCAACAAGCGTCGTTTAATCGCCGTCAACGGCGCTTCAACAGACCTCATAGTCCTGGAAACTCATCTCCGTCGAAAAACCCGAGGAGCCGCCGTCTCCACCGCCGCCACCGCTGCCTCGGAGTATGAGGAATTCTTTTTGTCGTCGAAGTTCCATGACCTTTCGATGCGAATTGGAGTGCTGCGTTAGAACAAAAGTGGGACTCGCCGCCGGCCTGTACTCCGGCACGAGTCGACCGGACTTGAACCGAACGCCGCAGGCATTGCAGAGAGTCTTCGGCCCGAGCGGTCCAGTCCGCCACTGCGGAGTTTTCTCCGACGAGCAGTGCGTGCAACGCCGTGCGCCGCTCTCGTTATTCCCTTGCTTTTTCTTGTTGATTACATTCGTTTTGGCCTTTGGGAAGTCGGATGAAGAAGAAGACGATGATGATGAAGAGGAGGTGGAGATCTCAGGAGATCTATTGATCCCGGAAGCAAGGGCGTGAGTAGAGATCTCTGAAGATGGGTAATTACTGTTTTCCGACATTGTCATATCGGGGAGGGAGTAATGGTAAGGGGTATCGGAGAAGGAATCCTCCATGAATTTGGAGAGCCATTCGAGCTCCGCCGCCTCCTCGCTCTGCAACAAATCAAAATTTAATTTTTATCCCTTGAAATTCTTACAAATATGCGATAAATAAGTCCAGAAACAAAAATGTGTTTTTTTTTTCCGCATAAATTTCCCTTTTTTTATCAATAAATTCATCCACTTTTCAGAGAGCTCTGCTTACAGGAATGCAGATGTCGTCCGGCAAGGAGGCATCGAAGCCAACGGTGGCAGCGACGGAGGCAGAGGAGGAGAACTCCTGGCCAGCGGGGAGGTGGAGGGCGGCTTCGTCAATTGGGACGGAGGAGGAGGAAGAGGAAGAAGAAGGGAAGAGGTCATGGTTGGTGAAGTCCAGGAGTTCGTCGACTCTAAGTGATTCTGCATTAGGCATACTGTACATATAAGCCGGACTTGCTCCGGCGAACGTCGCCGGCGACGCCGTCATTTCCATTCCTTTTCCCATACCAAAATCTATCTCCCAGCCAGTTTCCATCATACACAGTAAAGATCAAAAGCTGAAGCAGGGATAGGTGGTGAGAAGCAGTGAGTGTAGGAAGAGTGAAAGCGAGAGTAAGATAAATAGCAGGAGAATAGGAGAAAGAATCTCTCCATCCACCAATAGAAGATCATTTTCTAATAATTTTTCTAATCAGTCGATCGGTGAAATATTTCTCAGCACTTATCCAGCTGAGCAAATTAAATCACAGTAGAATTTCTATAAACCAACCCAATTGTATTTGCTGTAAATGTACATAGTTATACTTATCAGCGCCAATTTAATTATAGACATAAAGTAAAAAAAGAGTTTAGTTTAGTTTAATTTTTTAAAAATAGTATTTCATTGTTAGGATTAATAAAAAAATCATCAAATTAATAAATTTGATTATAATAAGAATATTGAAAGTCAACTTGAAATTAATTATATTTAAAATTCATTTGTGATAGCTTTATTAATGTTTCTTAAAGTAGCATTGTAGCAAAAAAAATTAAAACTTTAGTACTAAAAAGCTGCTTTAAGAAACAACAAGAAAGTTATCACAAATGATACTTTAGGCTTCGTTTGAAACAACTTTCTTACTACTTCTTAAAATATCTTTGTCGTATAAAAATTAAAATTTTGATACCTATAAACAACTGTTTTACGAAATAGTAAGAAAGTCGTCCCGAACGAAGCTTTAATCTAATTAATCTAAATTAAAGCTTTTTTATTTGAGTTACAGAAATAAAATTAAAAATAGATACAAAGTAGCAACTTGCAATAGTAATGGTGGGGATGGAAATGCATTGAACATTGTGGCTTGTCTTGATAAATGCTGGCTCTGTAAGAAATAAATTTGCTGTTATTGTCATTAATATAAAGAAACTGCAGCAGAATTGCTGTAATTTTAATCAAAATTTATATTATATATTTGTCATAAAAATCAGAGCTTTTTCGAAGGTCTCTTTCTGCATGTGAGTTAGGACCCCCACCACACAGCCACAGTCGACTCTCGAGAAAGTGAGAAACAAAGCCATTCCTTTCTGTACGTGCTAACTAATCTTTCAACAATTTTCATAGTTTTTATTAATTAAATGTATTATAATGTTCGACTCATATATTACTCATAATAAAGTTTTAATATTTAAATAATTTTATATAATTATAGAGTCAACTCATCAAGATACATTGCTCATTGAACTCATGCTGTCTTTTCCATTTTTTTTTATAAAAATGGAGGTTTTCATAATTAGTTTCAATTATTTTTATTTATGATGAAAAAATAGTTTTTTTACTATGTATAAAAATATAATTAAAATCTATTTGGATGAATTACTTTTTTTTTTTGGTAATTTTTGAAAATAAAGAGCTATCAAATTATAAAATAAGCATGAGTGGTGCCCAGTGACGGAGCCAGAAAATTTATTGAGGCGAGGCCTAAATAATTTTATTAAAATTTTCCCTCAACTTTTTTCATCCGAGCTTGGGACCGGTAATGGCAGTTTTAAAAATTTTTGTTCAATTATTATCCAAAAATATATAATATTAAATATAAAATAGTAAACAACTTACAATTTATAACGTCTACTCTTCATATTCTAAAAGAGTTGAATGGTTACTTTATTATCAATATAATCTAAAAAAAATCTTCTCAATATAAGCAATTAATAAATCATTCATCCATTGATCTCCAATCTTATTTCGCTATCGATTTTTAAAAAAATTCGTGACAGAAAATGCTCTTTCGACTCCTGCTGTAGCAACGGGTAATATCAATGACAGTTCCGATAGTCTAAAAGCAATGGGATATATATTATCTTTTCTACTTTGAATCGTTTTCTCAACAAGGCTTTTTATATCTTTCAATGAGTATAATTGATTATCAAATCGCATATCCATAATATAAGTATCAAATTGATTTTCAAGAACTGCCCGATCAAGAAGACTAAAATTAGTTGGATAAAACTATGCCATATAATCAGCTTGTCTATGTTGAATGTATGAAATATGTTATTATGATTCAAACATGTCATACTTACACAAAAGTAGCTCAGTATTTACTTCTCTAAAATGATTGTTCATCTCTAGAAGTTGCATATCAATTGATTATTGTTCACTACAGGAAAACAGCTCATTTACGATAGAATTTCCAGCGGAAAAAAATTCGTCGCAAATTCCGGCGGATTTTCTGGCGGATTTCAGACGGATTTTTTTCAACGAATTCCCGACAAAATTTTTGACTGGTTTTCCGACGTATTTTTCCCGAATACATTTCCGGCGGAATTTCCGGCTGAATTTCCGGCGGATTTCCGACGGAAATTAAAAATTAAATATTTTTTATTTTAAAATATAACTTAAATTATTTAATTTAATAACTTAAATTATAATAAAATAAATTATAATTTAATTATTTAAAAACAAAAAAAAAGATTTAAATTTAAACTTAAATTATAATAAAAATTTAAAATTATTTATTTTTGTTAAATTAAGTTAATTAATTTAATTTTTTTTGTTAAATTAAATTAATTGATTTAATAATTAATTTGTAATAGGTTAAATAAAAAAAAACGTAACAAGGAAGTCATTTAACGACGCGCGTGAAACCGGCGAAAATATTTCGGCCGGAAATCCGCCGGAAATGCAATTTTCTAACGGATTTTGGCCATTTTCCGGCGAAAATGGCCGCCGGAAAATGACGTTTTTCCTGTAGTGGTTTAGAAAATTTCAACTCGAAAATGATATAAATTTGTTATATTTTCAGCTCTACCGTGAGGTCGGCCACGAGCAACCCATTTATCATCCATATGTATTACATTTATTTTATGCTGCTAAAAAAATGAAGTTACATTACCAATGAAGTCAGCTCATTTGTTATCTCTCATATCCTGCAGTCTCAGTTTACATATACGCACCAACGACATAGCATTTACAATATCTTGAAAGTTGTACATCTTTCATTAAATGTAATAGCTCATTAGATGATACCAAGTACATCTTTTATTAAATGTAAGCAAAATGAAATATCAAAAGTCTGTAACAGTTCTAATAACGCATACGCCTCATCTTTTTGTTCTGAACTAACACCATCTTCTAAAATGATTTCAAGAACATGATCAATCACTGTAGAGAACATTGTGATTAACTTCACAATTGATTCATAATGTGAATCGCACCGTGTATCGCCTGCACGTCTAAGAGTTATTTCTTGATTTAAGCCTCACCCAGTTAATAGTTTTTCACTTTGTAAGTCATTTAAAACCTTCTCATGTTGCAGTTCTCGGAGCTGATCATGATGCTTACAAGAAACCCCTACAAGATTCAGCACACTTAAAACAATAGTAAATAATAAAGCATTATGAACATGACTTTTTGCAACAACCACCAATGCTAATTGCAGCTGATGCGAGAAGCAATGAATGCAATGTGCTGGTTTATTTTCATTCAGAAATAGAGCCTTTAGACTATTAAACTCTCTCCTCATATTGCTAGCACCATCATAACCTTGACCCCTTATTTTGGAAATACTCAAACCATATATTGATAAGAGTTGTTCAATAGCCAATTTAAGACTATTGAAAGTTGTATCTGGCACATGAGAAATCCTCAAAAAAACGTTCAACTATCTCACCATTCTTGGTTACAAAATGAATTATAATTGCCATTTTCTCTTTAGTAGATGTGTCGCGCGATTCATTAACTAAAATTGAGAAAAATTTATCACCTATTTCCTTAGATATTAAGTTTTTGATTGCAATAGCAAATGCTCTTGTAATATCTTTCTGAATGTCAGACATAATTAATTTTAAATTTTCAAGTGCACTTTAGTACAACATCTTCAATGTCTTTATTATGTTTAGCTAGGAACTGCAGTAGCTAACGAAAGTTACCCTAATTTTTGGATGTACAAGACTCGTCATGTCCTCAAAAAGCTAATCCTTATCTCAAAAGAAACCTTATGCAATCAACAGAAGTATTGAGACGGTACGGTATGCAATTGTTGATTGATCTGTTTGCTTTTATAAAAAACAAATCCAATATACTAACTCTATTTCATTAGATCTTCACAATCGTCCATTTATTATGCGCACTATTATAACTTCCATCATGAAGATCAAAATTATTTGTCTTTTTCTAATTTGAAAATCCATTTTTATTAAATGATTCTTCCTCTTCATTGTCTCTGACGGAAATTTTATAAAGATAACAATATAGGCAATATGCTCTGTCTTTACATATATTGTACTCTAACCAATCAGAGTATTTATCAAACCAAGCTGGATTAAAACGTACGTCTGTCTTTCATTCCACATTTAATTTTAGGAAAGTCATGACTGTGAGGTTAAAATGACCCCTCTTTGTAAATATGTTATACGAACTTCATCTCGAATATTAGGATTAAAGTCAATAATAGAAATTTGTTGGTCTGGATCAGATGGAGATTTTCTACACTTACTTCCATATTTTTTTGTAAATCAACATCCACTCAAATTTGTTTTTCATTTTGCTCTTTAACGTTATTTCTATTTGCATCCATATTATTTGATATGTTTGAAATCGACGATCGCTTGAAATATCTTTCCATGATGTTGAAAACTAAGATATAAAAATCAAGGCTTCAAAACATAATAGCACATTCAAACAACTCCACAGGAGCAATTCTACTAGATTTGAAGTAAACTAACATATGTTTTAAATCACTAACTCAACAATAACTTGATTTTTCATTTCGGTAAACTAAAAAAAAAAATCTTTACCTCTGTAAATTGGCCGAAGATTCCAAGCAACACACCGTGTTTTATCCCAAGCATAACGTACAAATTTGACACAGGAGACGTGTGACGCCCCAGGCATCCATAGTGAAAGGATTCGTCTGACATTCTGATCGAACTCCAATCCTGCTGCCTTGCTCGGACCTGAAAATGTCAACCACATATAATGAGCTTACAAAGCCCAGCAGGTCACCAAAGCCTACAACTGAAATCAAAGCACGGCGATGCTATCAATATGCATGTCAATCTATCAATCTGAATCAGTCAATGGTCAATGAGTCTATGCAGCGGAAATCAATAGTCAATAAAACCAGTCAATGCAGCAGCAAGCAAATCAATAAACCAAGCTCAATCAATCCACGTCAATCTCGAAGAAATCCGTACACAGTAGAAAATCAATCGATCCATCATATCAGTCAATCCATCCGTCAAATCAATCCGTCAAATCAAATCAAATATAATATATACTATCAAGTCGATAAAATCAATCGGAAAGCAATACGATATCCTATCAATAATTCAAATGTAGCAATCAATACAATGCAGAATCAATAGTATCAATGAGTCTATAAGTAGTATCAATAAATCTATAATATCCATATCCATAGCATAATTGAATCAATGCAATATCTATATCCATCCATATCAATATCAATGCTCAGTAGTATCAATGCTCGGTAATCAATCGATAAAATCAATGAAATCATACGATACAGTAAATCCAATCAAAGTCGATAAAGCAGGAATCTATAAAACAATGAATCCATAAATCAATACAGTAAACATGCAATTCAATACTATATACTGGACAAGTATAATCAACTGGCTATGTTGCTGTTGTAGAATCCATATTGCTGTTGTAGATATCCATACATTGGTTCTATCAATAAGAGTCGTCACTCTTTTCGCCCGTCGGCATTTCTATAAACTCCTTATGACTCCCAATCGTTATATCAATGATCAATAGTTTAAAGGAAAGCCCGTCGGCCCACCATCCTGTACAGGTATCAATCAATCTTCAACCAATGTTCAACCAGGTTATACGTGTGTCCCAGTATCAATAATCAATCAATAATCAGTTTAATAATCAATATTAAAGCAATCTATAGCAATTATATCAATAATCAATAGCATATCAATCTAATCTATCAATTTCGGGAAAATCAGAAATCGTACGAAAATCGGGCAGAGTAACGACAGTCGGTCAAATTTACACAAAAATCCTGCAAAAAGGCACAAGTTCCAAATCTCACCAAATTACAGTAGAACATTCACGACATCAATATAAGACTATTATTCTATAGAATCCAAATCAAATCACGTCCTGATATTTTTCTATTCAATTAAAATCGCGTAGAATCAATTCCGACCGGTAAAATCATCGCAAAAAGTACTCAAATCGTGTACAATATTCATATCTATAACATACTAAAAGTTATGCGGTGAAAGTCGTGTCAATACAAAATCAGGTCAAAAGTTCGACTACAAAAACACAAAACAGTGCACAACTCGATCAAAATACAAAATCTTCGAAAACAGAAATAGGGTTCGGAGTCCTTACAGCGAGACAAACAAATCTTCTAACAGCGTCGTCGGACGAAAAGCGCTCCACGGGCTCCAAAACCAAGCTTCCTCTTCTCTTCCTTCTCTTTCTCTCTCCTGCCTTTCCTCTCTCTCCAAAATGAATCCAAAATATCTCAAATCCGATATTTATTAACACTGATCGTCCTGGACGATCCAAATTTCGTCCTGGTACGATGGGTTATCTGGACAAATTTCGTACAGACGAAATCCAAATTCGTCCCGGGCGACTAGCTCTCTGGACAGATTTCGTACAGACGGATCGTCCCGACTGCTCCAGGTTCGTACAGACGAAAATGGCAGATTTCTTCACAAATTTCTTCAGTTCGTCCAGTACTAAAGTCAGATCGTACGGGACTAACAGCACAAAAAAATCAGCTTTTTTGAAGGGTTTTACAATCTACCCACCTAAAAAAAAATGTCGTCCTCGACATTTCTCTTAAGGGATCGAATGCAAAATCGATACAAAGCAAATCCGTCCAATCAAATTTCAAATCCAAATCAAATCAAATCAAAACTTGTCGGAATCCATACAAATCACACAATCCAGTCAATCACATGTCATTCAATATGTATGCAAAACGATACACTTGAAACAATCCATTCTACCAAACTATCAATCAAATCCTTTCACTACACTTGCTCTGATACCAACTGTGACGCCCCAGGCATCCATAGTGAAAGGATTCGTCTGACATTCTGATCGAACTCCAATCCTGCTGCCTTGCTCGGACCTGAAAATGTCAACCACATATAATGAGCTTACAAAGCCCAGCAGGTCACCAAAGCCTACAACTGAAATCAAAGCACGGCGATGCTATCAATATGCATGTCAATCTATCAATCTGAATCAGTCAATGGTCAATGAGTCTATGCAGCGGAAATCAATAGTCAATAAAACCAGTCAATGCAGCAGCAAGCAAATCAATAAACCAAGCTCAATCAATCCACGTCAATCTCGAAGAAATCCGTACACAGTAGAAAATCAATCGATCCATCATATCAGTCAATCCATCCGTCAAATCAATCCGTCAAATCAAATCAAATATAATCTATACTATCAAGTCGATAAAATCAATCGGAAAGCAATACGATATCCTATCAATAATTCAAATGTAGCAATCAATACAATGCAGAATCAATAGTATCAATGATTCTATAAGCAGTATCAATAAATCTATAATATCCATATCCATAGCATCAATGAATCAATGCAATATCTATATCCATCCATATCAATATCAATGCTCAGTAGTATCAATGCTCGGTAATCAATCGATAAAATCAATGAAATCGTATGATACAGTAAATCCAATCAAAGTCGATAAAGCAGGAATCTATAAAACAATGAATCCATAAATCAATACAGTAAACATGCAATTCAATACTATATACTGGACAAGTATAATCAACTGGCTATGTTGCTGTTGTAGAATCCATATTGCTGTTGTAGATATCCATACATTGGTTCTATCAATAAGAGTCGTCACTCTTTTCGCCCGTCGGCATTTCTATAAACTCCTTATGACTCCCAATCATTATATCAATGATCAATAGTTTAAAGGAAAGCCCGTCGGCCCACCATCCTGTACAGGTATCAATCAATCTTCAACCAATGTTCAACCAGGTTATACGTGTGTCCCAGTATCAATAATCAATCAATAATCAGTTTAATAATCAATATTAAAGTAATCTATAGCAATTATATCAATAATCAATAGCATATCAATCTAATCTATCAATTTCGGGAAAATCAGAAATCGTACGAAAATCGGGCAGAGTAACGACAGTCGGTCAAATTTACACAAAAATCCTGCAAAAAGGCACAAGTTCCAAATCTCACCAAATTACAGTAGAACATTCACGACATCAATATAAGACTATTATTCTATAGAATCCAAATCAAATCACGTCCTGATATTTTTCTATTCAATTAAAATCACGTAGAATCAATTCCGACCGGTAAAATCATCGCAGAAAGTACTCAAATCGTGTACAATATTCATATCTATAACATACTAAAAGTTATGCGGTGAAAGTCGTGTCAATACAAAATCAGGTCAAAAGTTCGACTACAAAAACACAAAACAGTGCACAACTCGATCAAAATACAAAATCTTCGAAAACAGAAATAGGGTTCGGAGTCCTTACAGCGAGACAAACAAATCTTCTAACAGCGTCGTCGGACGAAAAGCGCTCCACGGGCTCCAAAACCAAGCTTCCTCTTCTCTTCCTTCTCTTTCTCTCTCCTGCCTTTCCTCTCTCTCCAAAATGAATCCAAAATATCTCAAATCCGATATTTATTAACACTGATCGTCCTGGACGATCCAAATTTCGTCCTGGTACGATGGGTTATCTGGACAAATTTCGTACAGACGAAATCCAAATTCGTCCCGGGCGACTAGCTCTCTGGACAGATTTCGTGCAGACGGATCGTCCCGACTGCTCCAGGTTCGTACAGACGAAAATGGCAGATTTCTTCACAAATTTCTTCAGTTCGTCCAGTACTAAAGTCAGATCGTACGGGACTAACAGCACAAAAAAATCAGCTTTTTTTGAAGGGTTTTACAAGACGCCTGCTTTTAACCCAACTATGTAAACTGAAATCATTGCGGTGATTTCAACACTAACTTGATTTCTCATTTCGGTTAATTGAAAAAAAAAAAAATTACCTCTGTAAACTAGCCGGAGAGCCCAAGTAGTACGCCAGAGACTATCGCAAGCAGAAAGTACAAATTCGACGCTAGAGACGTCGTCCTTTTAACAGAAATCTGTAAACTAAAATGAGAAACCATATCGTCGGTGAACAACATCAAGTGTTCAGCGATATGTATGTCGCTGACGTCGAAAATGCTGAATATGTGGTAACCCCATTGCTGTTGGAAGAAATGAGGAAGAGAGCTCGCTGGCCGTCGTAGTTCTTTGGCTCTTCGCGTCGTTTGGGTTGCCTTCTTATTTCGGCGCAAAAGCAAGTTAGGGCGCCACGGTGGGATGTTGCGAAGCATGCGAAACGTAGAGGTGTGAGAGTGAATCGGTTGGGTATTAAGTAATATAAGATTTTTTTTTTTGCCCACCCCCCTATCCACCTTTGGTGGTGCCCTTGGCACATTGTTATTAAGAGGAAAAATTATTCTATGTGGATGTCAAATGTCGTTCGGAGACCAACCATAATGTGCCACGTCACTCTGTGCTCTGTACTATGGCACGGTAATGTTCGGTATCGCGGCTCGATACCGCTCATGTGGCACATTCTGGTTGATCTTCGGGATGGTGTTCTGCGTCCGATCTCCACACAGAATAATTTCTCTATGAAGAGAGGTGTGAGAGGTTATCATGTGATTCATTAAATTTCACTTATAAAAGTTGTCTGTTGTTAAGGAATTTATTGTCACTCTTGAAACAGAGAGTTTATTATGTGCAATATCTGAACGAGTCCTGAGGTCAATTCAAATGTCCCACATCATTTAATATATTATGCATTGAATGATGTGACGCGTGCGAATTGAACTCGGAAAACGTTTAAACATTGCATGTTTCCTTGAAATGCGGTTACCACTCGGGGGCCTTAATAATGACGGTAACGGTAGGTTACTGTTGAATTGAATAGGAAATAGAGAGTGACACGTGGACTGTCGGGCTAAGTGGGGACCACTTTGCTTCCCTCTTCTCTGTACCTGCTCTTCTTGTTTGCCTCTCATCGCCGCCGATGTGGTAAATATTTTGGTGCACTGAAGCTTCCCAATTGCTTACCCCATCCATGAAATGAGGCTCGTACGACGGGTGTCGCTTTAGACGGCCTGCCGGAAAGAATCTCCGGGAAGTGGGCGGCGCCGTCAACGGCCACCACATCAGCCGCCGCACAGCACGCAGACGTACGGTGTGGGCGTGACCTGGACCCCGCCACTTTGACGAAACAGCTATCGCCAGCTGCCCCACACGCCATGTACGGCGCGAGACCACCCTCTCTCTCTTCAATGATTCATCGCTTAGTATTCAATAAAAGTGTTTCTTACATTCTGCCTCCATTATCGCATGACGCGTACGTCTGCATAGTGGAACAGGTTAATAACTGCGATAATGTGAGAGCATCGAACCACGTGAGGACTTTGAGGATCCCGAGGCGGAATCTTTTAACTTGGTTTAGCTGGCTAATTAGGAGCTCACGTGCTCGCTTTAATGAGCAGTAAATTATAGTTCACCATGGGTTAGCATTTGCATATATGAGCCCTAATTAGTTGACTTATTAAAAAAAATAGTTTTAATTAAAAATATTTTAAAATTTAATTTACTTGTATTTAGAAGTTTTATGCATTAATTTATTAGAGTTATATTAATAATGATTCGAGTCAAGCTGTTGATAAAAAGTGAGAAATTATGAGCTCGAGCTTATGATGAGCTTAAACTAGGTTGAGTTTGAACTTGATTATCGAGCTTGATTGATTCGAGCCGTAGTTTAATATATTTGAGATTAGCTTGAGTAAGAGTAAAGTTGATTTGATTATATCACAAATCTCTTTGACTCCGATTACACTTATTCCAACCAAACCTTGCATGTGCTCCTTTATGCTGGTAATTAGATGTACACATGATGCTCCCTTTTTTTATTACATATGGAAGATGTGTATAGTTGATTAAAAAATAAGCATCATCCTCTTATTATATAATCCTATTCAAACAATCACTTGAATAGTACATTCGGTACTCATCCATTAAATTATTGTAATAAAAAATATTATTTCATTAAAAAGAAATCCACACAAATTACATGAACTTGGATGTCAAGTGTGCAATCGATGCTGGAAATTCACATTGTAGGTTGAGACATGATGTATTATATGCACATGCCTTTGACAAATTGGCCTCACACTACCAATGGTGGTGCTGATAGTTTGTGTCAATGTCAGGCCAAATGTATGTTGCCCCGCTACTAATAGGGCTATGACATGGGGGTGATGTGATGTAATGAAAAATTTGAAGACATAGTGGGGTGTCTTGCAAATGTATACGCTCAATGCTTCTCGCCACAGGAGGGCTTGGGTGTCACATTTATTGCCTTATAATTATTTGAATTGTTTATATGTGTTTGAGTTTGTTGTTGCCACATAGGAAAGAGGACTAGAAAGGCTCTCCACTAATGAGAATAGAGATTGGTCTAACAAATTAATTGTTGACACTTGAAAATTAATATTTATGTTATGTAATGTTTATAGTTAGCCTTTTCATTTATATGTTAATTAAAGATTACAATATAGTTGTTCATTACTGATGATATCCTCAGAGACTTGAGAGATATAATGTTTATATTAGGATTTAATATGATAGATATTCACTTGATTAATATTAAAGTTGATTTAATTAAATCACTAAGTATGTCCCTTGACTCCTTGTCACGACCCGGCCCGGTTAGCTCGTAGATACGAGGCGAGAACGAGATCGGACATGAAATAAAATTAACTAGTCATTCTTCTTAACAAAATAAAACTATTCATTGAATTCTTCAAATACAAAAAGCGCCTCTAAATCTTTTCTAATTTCATTCCAAAAAGAGTTTTCAAAAAAATATACAAGATGGCTAACTTCAATCTAAACATGCTAGGATAAGCCATCCAAAAATAATAGGAAGTACAACAAGTAAAACTACTAAAAATGAACCTGTCACCCGGTGTACGACGGCTGTAGGTGAACCTTGGGTTTTCAGTCATTTCTTCTACTAGGTTCTCCTGAAATTTCCCAAAACTAGGGAGTGAGCTACGCTCAATAGAAATTCTAATCCTAAACATGCTCAGTTGACATAAAGAAAATATTGATTTACTTGCTTTGAAAAGAAAAGGGAACATGCGTTTAAATGTCTCAATTATGTCCTCATGAAAGATATATAAATGTCATATGCATATGTTATAACTATACTTCATGCATCTTATTTAACATAATCAACCGTCCCGGAGTACCATTTTGTACTGATCAGGTACACATCTTTTGGCCATTTCTTTTCCTCAATTGCCACAAGGGCCATCTGTGCCTTTGGCACCGTCTTTGGTACTCCGTATTCAATCATACACATTCCATTCAATATTTCTTTCACATGATCATATAATTTTCCTTGCAATGTTTGACATAAAGCTTTACACATGATACTCATGAATTTGAAGCATAAAGGAAACAAAATGCTATAAAAGGCTTTACACTATAACATGAGACTTTAAAACAATATAACATGAAATAAACATGAAACATAAAATAACAATTGAACATGTAAGGATAGGAATTCCTACCTCCAAAAATCTTGAATTCCTCCTCCCTTCCTCTTTAATTAAGCTTCTCCTTCTAGCCACCACCTAAGGAAAAATAGTTTAACTTATACTTTGCCAAAAGTAAAATTTCTAATTCGATTAGAAGCTTCCTATAAACCTCCTACACCTATTCTTAAGGTATAACTGCATCAACATCATCAACCTCTTACTAAACTTAATGTTTTTAATAATAATTTTCGGATTTAAATAAAATTAAATATTGGAAAAATAGTTTTCTCTCCAATTTTAACATTAGAGGTCTCTTAAAGCCCTTAGGAACCCAATTAGGAAACATGCAATCTATAGAAACTAGGTTTGGATAAGAACCTAAACTTCCCTAATTTTTCCATTCAATTTCACTCAAAGAAAAATCATAATTTTTATATAAAAAGGTTTCCCTTAACTCTCCTATTCATTGCTATAAAAGATTTCATCAAAGTGAGAAATCCTAACATTCATGAACCCAACATTTTTTCTTAAATCTCACAATGTCTTTACATAAAAGTTTCCTCAAGTCATTAGAAATAATATTTGTGAAGACAATTACAAAGAAAATCACTTTTAAGTAAAACCCTAATTTTCAAAACTCAAATTTTGGTGAAGGAAAATGTACATTAGGGTTTAGAAACATCCCCCTAACCTTCCCTAAACTTTTCTCAAAAGAATCTCAAAGAAAACTTAAGTTTTCCTCAAACCCTAGTTTTCATTCCTTAGGGAAAACTCAAGGGAAAGGAAGAGAAACTCTTGCAAAACACATACCTTAACCTTCCCTTAGATTTCCCTACGCTTTCCTCCAAGTTTGGCCGCCGGAAACCGCCGCCGGAGCCGTCGCCGAAGAGCCCGTCGCCTCCTACCCGTCCGCCTCTCCCTCTCTTGTCCGCTCGGTTTGGGTGAAAAGGGCGAATGAGGGAGAATAGGGGGGTTCGGTTCTTGTATAATGGGAGAAATGGGAAAGTCCAAATGACATAACTACCCTCACTTAAACAATTTCGGCCTTCACAAGGCCTAGGGGTAACCTTGACATTTTTATCCTTCCGAAAATTATAATCTTCAAAATACTCATAATTAAATATAGGTTTTATATATGGAAACGATCAGAATTTTACGTTCTATTTTCTAAAATTAATCCCGTCAAAATCCGACAATATTGAAATTTTCACTTAAAACTCGTCGCGGCGCTTTGAAAAGCGTGCGAAGCCTAAAACGACGTTTTCGGGTTTTACACTCCTATTACACTTAACCCAACCAAATCATCCTTATGCTCCCTATGCTAGCAATTAGATGTACACATGATACACCTTGCATCATCCCCTTTTTTAATTAAATATGGGCCGGGGATGGGTTCAATTGATTAAAAAATAGCATCATCCTCTTATTATGTAATTAAATTTATATAATGTCTTGAACAGAACATCTCAGTATTCATCCAGTAATCTATTATAGAAAATAAATATTTATTATATGCTAAAGAACAATTCACATAAATTACATGATCTTGGATCGATGTCAAGTGTGCAGTAAGTGCTGAAAATTTCACTTTATAATATGAGACAAATATGTAATACATACACTTTCATTTAGCATATTGGGCTTGCACTACCAATGGTGTATCATCAGGCGAAATGTATGTTGACCATCTACTACCAGGGAAACTACATGGGAGTATTTCTGTGAAGTAAGGAAGATCTTGAAAGCATAGTGGGGCATCTAGTACATGCATAGGCTGAACGCTTCTCTTCACATGTAGGCTTGTATATCACCTTTGTTGCCTTGTAGCTTTTTGAATTGTTTGGGTGTGTTTGGGTTTGTGGGGTTGCCACATAGAAAGAGGACAGGATATGCCTCCACCAACTATAATAGTGATTGGGCTCACAAATTTTTGAAATGTCAAAATTAACAATCATGTTGTATAATGTTCATGATTAGCCTTTTGATTGATGTGATAACTAGAGACTATGTAGCAATTATTCATTAATGGTGATATCTTTAAATACTTGACTTCTAAGAGAGAGAGAGAGAGAGAGAGAGAGAGAGAGAGAGAGAGAGAGAGAGAGAGAGAGAGAGAGAGAGAGAGAATATATATTGCTTCTACTAGGATTTTACAAATTTCTTTCTCCTACCTTATGATAATATTTTATTCTTCTTTCATATTTAATCTTCTTAGATATAGCCTTTTCCTTCATTTTTTTGGTCATGTGAAAAGATTTTTTTTTCTTGACTATGACTTTTATAAGAGAACTACATGCTATTCACCTCTATATCTCACCCCCTCAAAGACTATTTATCTCATATGTTCTAATCTTTGCAATTTCTTTATTCAAATCTCTAATTTTTTAATCCTTCGTCATCTCCTCTTATATCACTAAATTCATACTCCAATGCCCACACAATATTTCCTTAATACATAAGAGACCAATGATCATTCCTTGGGATCTAAGGGAAGAATTGAATTTAACTTAATTATCTCAACCTCAAAATTTAACTTATCAGAACTAGGTAATCATCCAGAACTAGGTAATCATCCAGAACTATGAAAATAAAGGATATGCAAATAATCAAAACTTGCATTACTTCAAATAATAATCATGTACAATAGTCCAGAATTATTGTAAAGTATCAAAATAACAAATAAGAATTGGATTATCAAAGAATACATCTATTGAACCATTTTTCTAATTGACTTCGTTCTTATGAACTTCTATTCTACTCATCCAGACCTTTTCATTTCTGAAATAACAAAAAATTCATAGTATGAGAAACTACTTTCTTAGCAGGCTTTTCGATCTTCCTTTATTAAAGCATTAAATAACCCTTATTTAATAAACATGAATGAGAAAAGTGAAAAACAATGAGTTTTATATCTTACTTAAAATAATATGATAATTGTGAGACATTTTATTTAAAGCATATTTTTAGTGTCTACATACTTCCTAATAGGGCTATGATTCAACATATCAGCATTGCACTTTCTTTAACTTATAAAATTAAACATAAGAACTTACACAAAATGTTAAATTGATTAGTACTTGAACTTGTATGTATCAATAAAATTAACTTACATTCACTTGTACTTGGCTTTAGGATTGAACTTCAACCTTGTACTTGACTTAAGAATAAAACACATAATTTAATGCAAATTATGAAAACATCACTATAGGAAAAACGTCATTTTCCGGCAGACATTTTCGCCGGAAAATTGGCCAAAATCCGTCGGAAAGAAGCATTTTTGGCGGATTTCCGGCGGAAATATTTCCGCCGGTTTAACGCGCGTCGTTAAAGATCTTCCGGCGTAAAATAATACGCCGGAAACATTTCCGGCGTATTTCCGACGGATTTTCCCCTGGAAAAAATTGACGGCGGATTTTTTTTCCGCCCGAAAAGTAAATAAAATTAAAAAAAAAATCCAAAGCTAATCAGCCCGCCTAGCCAGCCGTCCGCTGCACCCAATTCACGCTCCGATCTAGTAGCCCGTCCGCCAGCTATGAGCCCGCCTGCTGCCCGCCGGCGTGAGATCTCGCCGCGTCCCGCCCCCGCGTGAATGACTTCGACGGGGTTCGAACCCCGCCCACTCCGAAGATAAGCTTCCGCGCGCGCCATCTACCATCTATTCCTTAAACCAAAGTCTGTTTAAACTTAGACTTTTTTTTTATTTACCTTATAACTGATAAAGTATTATTTTTTAATTAGTTAATTAAATTAGTAAATTTAATTTAACAAAATCTGTTTAATTAAATTAGTTAGTTAATCTTTATTTCAATTAAAAAATTTAATTTTACAATGAATTATTAAATTAGTTAATTTAATTTAACAATAAATTATTAAATTATTTAACTTAATTTAACAAAATAAATAATTATAAAAAATTATTATAATTTAAGTTTTAATTTAAATCATTTAATTTTTTCTTATTAAATAATTAAATTATAATTTAAGTTATTTTTATAATTTAATTTGCTAATAAGTATTAAAATATAACTTAATTTTTTAAAATTTCGTTGGAAAGTCCGCCGGAAATGTTTTGGAAAAAATCCGTCGGAAAACTAGTCAAAAAAATGTGTCGGAAATTTGACAAAAAAATCCGTCGGAAATCCACCGGAAATTCCGCCGGAATTTGTGACGAATTTATTTCCGCCGGAAATTATACACCGGAAATGAGCTGTTTTCGTGTAGTGCATGATTCAATCATGCACGTGTCTTGATAAGCAACTTATGAAAATATAATTCATACGCATGTCCTGATGCTTGTTTATAACTCCAATTCTACTTATACCTCCACTTAATTAAATATCACATATATACAAGATAGATTGTGATATACCTAATTTCGTTTATAATTCCGCTTCCACTTATAGCTTCACTTGATCAACTTACTTTTATGTAAGGAAGAAGGAGAAGTACATAAACATGAACTTGTAAGGGCCATTTAAATATTACTTTTACTTGAACTTAATTATCTAGCTCCCACATTTCACATTAATTTTCCATATGAACATGCAAATACAACATATGAGCATGCATGAAATATAAACATATTCAACATGTATAATCAACTTATAATATAACACAAGTATTAAATTTGGCAAAATATATGTGGTATAACTTGTACATATTTTTAATAATGACTATTCAGAGAAACTTTTTCATAGAAAATTTATAACATCATTTTGGGACATTCATTTAACTATAATACTTTCTATCAAAACCAATTTATATACTAATTAAAATACATGAAAAATCTCACTTTTAAAATCAATTGCTGAAATTTTGAGTTTAACCTGTCAAAATACTTAGAACTACATTTTCTGCAACATATTAAAATTAAGTTATATAGAGGTAATTTTCTGAAACTATTTTTAATCAATAGTTCAACAATTTTTTTTAGTTGGCTCGACCGATGAATTTTACTTTGCAACCACCAAAATTCTTTCTCCCTCCTCTTTTCTCTTCTCTTCTCCTTCTCCGACTACTGAGGGTGAGAGAAATAGTGAGGGGTAAAAGCTAATGGTTTAATATTTTTATATATAAAAAAATATTTTTAATACAGCGCTGCAATGCTCTTTTTTCCCGCACCGCAGTACAATCTTGAATATTCTAGATGCTCACAAACAAAGAGCACAACACCTCAGTGCTCTCCTCCAAAATATTACTCTTATACAAAGAGGGCATCGCCGCAGTGCCATCATGCACAGTGCCACAAAATGCTCCCAAATAATTTTTTACATTCCTCTCCTTTAGACTCAACTATAGACTCATTTAAAAGTAAATTAAATGTGGAATCATATTAAGCAAATGCAATATAAACTTATCAGGGTTTAACTTAAGTTGACCAGTTTTTGTAACCACATGTATTACACTAATCATGCATGTAGTTGTAACTTATATGCATAGAGAAGTATATATGCTTAATTAGAAGGCGCTTCTCAGCACCCAAATTTCAAAGATAAAAGAGTTTGACCATTCTTTCATCAACAATAAAGAAGAGAAAGTTTCCTTCCCTTTTGAGAACCTAACTACTGGTGGCATAGAATGGAAGTAAGCTTTGGTCAACATTATCGTGTGTAAATTGGGCTGATTGATATCGATCCTGTAAGAACTGTCATCCAATTTGAAGAATAATGTGTATTATGATGCTGAAGATTGTTATGAAGATCTTGGATTTGTTGAGCTGAAGATTGATTCCCTGTAATATTAGATTGTCTTGCATTGGTGATAAATACAAAGATGCCATTGAAGCTATATTGTTTGTACGTTGGTATTATTTGAGGGAGAAGATTTGAATGCACTGATGATGGGATGACAATGGCAGTGTTGTTGCCAACAATAAGATTTTTTATGCATTTACAAGTAGAGATATCGTGCCTTCATAGTTTACAGTCAGCACAGAACATTGAAATCCTTTCAACCATCATTCTGTGCCAGTAGTATACATGATCCCTTTCAGCAAACCCATATAAAATTAGGAGATTTTTGGGTAACATCAACTTTCACAAGCACTTCAGCAATGAAAGGCCTAATTAGTGCAATAGTTCAGTAATAGATTTGCTGGCCTCATCTATGAAATAGAAATATTTCCACTTAAAAAAACTTTTTCGAAGAAAGCCTCTCACCTAAAAATTTGTCAAACCCAGAGAGAGAGAGAGAGAGAGAGAGAGAGAGAGAGAGAGAGAGAGAGAGAGAGAGAGAGAGAGAGAGAGAGAGAGAGAGAGAGAGAGAGAGAGAGAGAGAGAGAGAGAGATGAAGAGGGGATATGAAATTGGTCATCATAGCATTGGAAAGCAAGAAAGCTAGCAGACAAACCTTTACGTGATGATAATGGAAGCACTTGAATGTGATCCTACAAAAATGCTGGGATAGAAAGCATGAAGGATAGAATAAGGGTCTGCTCGGCTGAGAAGACATGAACTAGATAGAGGTGGATATCAAAGCTTTTGATAAAGCTGGAGCTTGGTGGGAGACCGGCCGCTACAACCCCTTCATTGGCGGGCAATGATCAAGGACAATGAAGCTAGCTCATGACGGGTATGTGCTGATGCATGTTTAATCTCCCAACTAAGACTGAAATATAAGGTTATGAATTTTTGGGCTAATAAAAATTGATGATCAAACTGGATCACTTTTGCTGTATAATATCACCATTCTTAAAACCAATCTTGTGCTGCAAACAACTTATGATTTCATTGCCTGAAAATTTCATAAAGGATTTAAGAATTAGCAAAGTTGTCTCCAAATCTTCTCCAACAAATTTTGTGAAAATGGAAGACTTTAATGAAATTTTAGGGTAGATTTGGACTCATCTGAAGGAGAGCATATGGGGAATATGATGGACGTTTGAATAGTTGATTGTTTTGGTAGAAGCCTCAAATTGTTGCCACCCCAAAGGTGAGCACACTCATTTCCTAAAACATTAGGGCCGGTATTATAAAAAGGGGGCTGATCACCCACTTTTGGTCAATTTGAATGCTTCCAATTTAGTGTTATTAATTCAATGCAGTTTAGGTCATGATAAAATTTGCACAATTTTAATTTCATTAGATTTATTTCGTCAAAACATATTATCTCGATCATAAAATTCTAGAAATCTGTTGACCTCCACAGAAAGTCCAGAAATCCAAGTAAAATCCCCAAAATCCCCAAAATCCCGCATACCTCTCACTGTTTGGCGCAGCTCGGAAGAGACGAAGCCCTTCCATTGTATCTTTTTCTTCTTCTTATGCCACCTTAACCCAGCCTGTTCAAACACCTCCAATCAAACTCCAATCCTAGCCATCCCTCCGCCACAAACACCCATAGCTCACAAAATTCACTAGCTCTCCACTTCTCAGTCTTCTATTATTCCTCAAGAATTAACCCTCAACATCCCTCACAACATCGACCTCTAACTCAACTTGTTTTGCAAAGCTTCCGATCAGTCTCCTCATGGTCCACACCTGATCCTGATCGAAGGCCTTGCCCAACTCACCTGTTTCAGTCTGCAAGCGTATCACCTTCGACCCCCTAACTCTTCGACTCCCTCTCTTTACCCAAACCTAGCTTTAGCTCCCTCAAATCCTGACCTTGTCCTTGTCACTACCCAAATCGGCCGAACCTGCTACATGCAACCTTTATGATCTCTCCTCCTTAAGTCATGTAGAAACCGATCCAACCTCCTTCACTTATGGATCCTACCTCACGAACTACCCCGATCTAAACACCAGCCACAACTCTTCCAATCGATCCAGGCAATTATAACCTAATCCCTCCTCCACTATGCCAACCTTGACTGCCCGACTTTCCTTCCTAGTTCCAAATCCTACTTAGCCATCTACCCAAATTCCCAACCTTTATCTCTTTCTTCCTATATCATTATTGGTATTAGTTATTACTAATAATAATAATAATATTATTATTATTATTTTAAAAAGTATCAAAATATAAAAAAAGAATTAAAGAGATAAAAAGAATAAAAAAATGGGAGATAACATATTTTTGTGATAGTCTCCATCACCGTCGCCACCTCACACACAACGTATAATGCTTTTAAAAACATTAAAAATCAAAATTTTGTTCTTGATGCTTGTGGCACTCTGGGGTACCTCCTATACACACTCTTCGTAGCATGATGGGAAGGAATCCTATATGGTGTTTGCAGCGTGGTGGGTAGGCCCTATACATGTACTTCATAGCATAATAGGGATAACTCTAAGTACCTGAGTGTCTGCCATAATGCCTGTGAGAAAAAAAAATGCATTTTCAAATAGGTACCTCGAATACCAATACATGCTCTTCGTAGCATGGTGTGATTGAAAAATCACTACCGCAGTGTCATCTAACATCTACTATGCACACTCTCCGTAGCATTGTTATAAGGTGTAGCTCTTCAAATTTTCTATAATTGCCTCCCAAATTCTCACAAAAATTAAAACTTGAAGATTACCAAAACAAAAAATATTAAATTGAAATTAATCATCAAATACTTAAAGTAAAAATACTCATCCGCCCTCTAGAATAGTTTGTCAAGATAGATAAATTTAAAAATTACACATCAGCTCATGAAGAGCAAATGTTTTGTCGAGAATATCACAAAGATTCATTCTCAAACCGTATCCTATCAGTAAGGACATGACACATATCCACTAACAAGTGGTATCGTTGCCAAATGACATCACAAGTAAACAGTTATGATCGGGACCCTTTGATCCGGTAGTTTTGCCGCCAAATGGTATCATTATATTGCGGTCATGGTTATAACCCGTATGTTCCCCAATGACTTCAGATTCTTGAGTAATGAATCAATAGTATATGATAGATATGACATAAAACCCTCTGGGTAAGGTTGATATAAATTTGTTCCCTCAGATAAATATTCACCCTGGGTCTATTAGGTACCCTAGAACGAAGCAACCAATGGTTGACGACAAGGATTTTTCTATCAGGTTAGGTCGACTACCTAAGAAGACCAGGGACCATGATGGTCCGAGATGATGGAATCATGGGATCTTGATTAGGTCTATCATCATTTCCTCCATCACCTGCTTTAAGTGCAAGGTGGTAAATTTCAAAATTTAAATATTAAATTTTTTAAATACCAAAACTTTTCTTCTACTATCTGTCGGATACTGCACAATTTTTCCACAACTAGCATTGATCTAAAGTTCTCTCTCACTATCGGGAGGGGTAATTAACCATAAGGGCTTGCGCATATAAGAAACCAAAACTCATATAATAAAGTCTTTGTAAAACGAGGGCAAAATATCTAGGTGATGTCTTATTTACAACCTAATCTGCCTTTTACAAATTCACCTTGAAACTTAAACGTTAAAACTCTCTTTGATGACCCGAAAATAAAATAAAGGGGCTATAGAGAGGCTGGGGTATGAATTTTTGGAGGCAAGAGAATCATAGTCTAAACAATTATTTTTGAAAGTTTTTAAATTTAATTTTAAATGATTTTTTTTTCAAAAAAATGTGTGAAAATTCATGCTTTATTAGGTAGATTTTGTAAGTTTTATCAATATTATTTTTAATATCAATAATTGAATATCTTATAATTTATTTAAGATTAATTGCATGGCTGGCAAGAAGCATTTTTTTTCTCTTTGATTTTTTTTTAAATTAAAACACACAGAGGGCTTGCACATTAATTCGGAAAAAAAGATACAAGATCCTTAAAAAAGATCAAAAACTCAGCAAATGGTCCAAGATCTACAATTAAAAAGAAAATAAAACCTTAAGAAATTTATGATCCTTTGATAGGTACAATAGAACGAGATAGCTAAATAAAAAAAGGCCTAAAGATCAACCAAAAATAGAGACTAGTGCTAGGAATGAAGCCAAAGACTATGATCAAACTTGCAAAACAACAATAGAATGCACAATAAAGAAACAATCCTCAGGAAAAGGATGTAGAAGTGAATATCAATCAACAACAATTATGACCATCAACAAAAGGAGAACTACTGTATAAGCAGACCCAGATGACATAAGCTAGTAAAAGCGACAAAGCCATATAGAACCAAAGGCAAGAACCATAGACTCACCTGTAGGAAGAGAGAAACTCCAGAAAACTAGACAATTAGCAAAGCAAAACAGAAGAAAAAAAGAAAGGCAAGGCAAGAAGGAAATAAACTCCTTACTAACAACCAACCCCACCAACAGAAAGAAGAACCAGCAAAAAACAACCCCAATACTGATAATATAGGAAACAAAGCCACTAATAGACAAAAAAAAAAAAAAAAAAACCAACATAATAAGAGAACAATGATCAGAACAAGAACCCTGGCAGCCCAGAACAAGTAGAAGAACCAACAATGAAATAATCAATCCCACCACAAAGAAGGAACATACCAAGTTAAGGAACTTTGAATCGAGATGAAGTATCAATAGAGTACTTTTAGTTATGCTCCAAATTTTTACTTTTAGATTTCTTATTTTTTTTCGAAACAATATAAAAAACCATCATTGTCCAATTTCACAACATCCAAATTGATTTCTTCATGCAAAACATGGCAATGATCCACATTAACTTACCCAACATTATTGTTAATGCCAAACATATCATTTAACCAGTCAGAATTGTCGACAGTGTTATCAAAAAAAAAAAAAAAAAACATTCAGGTGTTGCTTCTCCAACCCCAAAGAAAGCAAAGCCTCATCAGGTAAAGGGGATAAAGAAATGTTAATAATAGGCAACTTATCATAAACACCTAAAAAATCGAACCATCCATTGCTTCAAAGGGAAAATAAGAATCTTGCATAATAATATTTTTTTCACTTTGATATAATACATTAGTAACACAAATTAGGTCATGGATTGTGCCGACGTTATTAGAACTAAGAAGGTCTTTTGTTCTTGTTTAGGTTATGCATTCTACAAGACAAGGATTTTAATTTTTTAGTACTATTTTTTTATCTTAAGTAATGGTACAATGTTTGAAATTTAGCATAAAATTGAAAGGATGAAGATAAGGTTGGTTGCACTTGCTTACTAGGAGCTTATTTGAGCATATTTTTTTTCAATAAAATTATGGATGCAAAGCTCGATCTCAAATGAATTGGGATTAGGGTTAATGGACACATCTTTTATAAAATAGGAGTACATGAGATTTACAACACTACAATAGCTGTCTATAGGCAATAGATTTTTCCTTTTACATAAAGAAGACATTTTGGAACATTACGTAGTATGATCTAAAATAAATATGAACTCATCCATTTTTTAATTTATTTAGGGTATGAGTTACCATGGTACTCACATGAGACAGTATATCTAATAATAATATATTTATAAAATATTTTTATCCCAAATTATTGTTAGGCATTTATCCTCCTTTATTTCTTTAGCTTCATGCTCTCTAAGGCGCTCTTCCCATTTAGTTTTTCTGAGAAGTACTCTTTGGTATACTCTTTGACGCTTATGGTCTTATACAACTCTCCATCACCACTAATGAGCTCAGGAAAAGGACGAAGTATAACATCTGTGTTTGGTAAATGAAATGTGGCTATTGAAAGTCGGGCCTCCTCCATATTTATAATAGCTCTATGCTCCACACTTTTATACTTTCCATTAGTCATTATCTGTTTAGAAGTTAGAAAAGTATATGAATTATAAAAGAAAGAGAGTGAGAGAGAGAGATCAAATGGTATGGTAGACATGATATTTTTTAGCATTAATTCAAAGATAAAAGGAATGGCTCAGTAAATTACCTCAAGCATATCACCAATGTTGACAATGAAAGCTCCCGGTTTTGGTTTTACAAGTAACCATTTGTTATTTTTCTTTATCTGTAAGCCATTGACATCATTTGCTTGCAAGAGCACTGTTAATGCAATACCATCACTATGTGGGGAGAGACCCAACACCTTATTAGCCTCCTTACACGGTGGATAGTAATTTATTCTTATTGATTGCATCTGCTTGCTAAGATTCTTAAGCATGACTTTGGGATCAATCCCCAAATCCTTAGCCATCAATGCATATAGACAATCAACAACATTTTCAATCTTCACAGTATATTTGTCGATTGTGTCCCTGCAATAAGTTAACAGATGAATGTGTATGTACGTAGAAGAGTTAAAAAGTACAGAGATATTTAAATAAGAAAAGACTCTGTCTTAATTTGTTTGTATTATCATGAAATTGTTTTTATATAATTAATCATTTTTGTAAACATAATTTAATGGGGACCTGAAAGATGATGGATTGATAGGCCAAAATCTCATATCTTTATGAGGCTTGGTGACTAGTGTTAGCATGTCTGCCCAATCTAATTTTTGTTCCTCTGAATGCACAAACATTTGACCATAACCTTCTATTTGTCCAGGTAACTGTTTAAATGCCTCTTTTTCTTTGAGTGGAAGCTTGAAGAATCCCATGATATCATTCTTTGTTTTCTCTATCATTTCTTTTGTAACGCCATGGTTTATTAGCTGTAAAAATTCGAGGAAAAATATGTTTAATAATATTTAAGAACCTCCAATGGTTCATTATAAGCAAAACTAGTTATGTCAATATACCTGAAAGAAGCCCCACTCTCTACATGCCAGTCCCAGCCTGGAGAGCTCCTCCTTGTCGAAGAGCTCCGGATCGACAAGCTTCATTAGATCGATAACCGGAAGCTCATCGTCATCAATGGAATCCACCACTCTGGCTTCGGCTTCCGGCCTGAAGTATCTCTCTGGGATCTCACTGGTAGAAATGGCTGAAGCAAGCTCCTGCACATTTGGTACTGTTAGGGAGCTGCCTAACTCAAGATGAGTTGATAGCTCCGAAGCCATTTTTCACTTCCTTGCTGTTCTATCTCAACTCCCTACTAATTAACTCCCTATAAGTTTATCATTTTCAAGCCTATATATACTGGAAGCCAGTACTAACCGAAAAAATATATAATGAAGATAGCGTGTTGTACAAAGGAATAGTGGAAGTCAAGGTTTTTACATTAAATGAGTTAATTAAATTTATGAAGCTTCTCTGTACGTACTTTTAATTGATTTTTCACTATCAAATCCATTCTAACTATTTGAATTTTGGTCTTTTTTTTTACGTGCCTTTGATCCCCATTATGTTTTCAAGTACAGAATGCGAAAGTTTGATCTTTTTTTAGATCTGTATTTTTTTTTAATATTAACGCATAGGTCTCTATTTTTTAGTTTTAATCAAAAAATAAAAAATAAAAAAATAATAAAAGATTACAGCATGCGAACATATGAATAATCGATCACATATAATGCATTATTGTAAAGTAATTTAATCGGAGAAAAAAATTACAGCATGCGAACATATGAAAAATCGCTCTGTTCTTTTGTCAACCATCGTCAAGCTACTCTTGAATTCTCCAATCTATTGTAATTCCACCGTCTCTAAAAAAAGAGTAATTATTACATCCGGTCAAATCCGAACGTATCCAAATGTATACCGAGCAATACCGAGATTCAGATGACGTGGCACATGATTATTGGTCTATGAACATGTTCGGTGACCAGGCGTAATAATTGCTCCTAAGAAAAGGAGCGAATCAAGCTTTGTAGTTCATTCAAACTTAGTGGAACTTTCTCATCTGGGTCGGGCCCTATGGTTTTTTCTTTTCCGGGTTTTCCATATAAAAAACTTATGGTGTTCTTTACTCTCTCAAATATCAGTTAGTGTGCTGGATATACATAAATTGCTAAGATACTGTATTCTCATACTCTAATGTCGTGTATATTCTTGCCCACAACAGTTTGACGCCGTCTATGAGAAATTATTCTCAATACTTCTTCTTCAATGCCTAATCGAAGAAATACCAACAATATATTCTCTCGCTCCAATATGCATCGAATTAGATTTCCATCTGTCAATTAATGCTGATTTTGGCGATCCATGTTACAATGTCAAAAGAATCTTAATTGACAATGAAAACTTTATAGATGTCATGTTCTACTCAACTTTTCTTAGCATGGGATTGGCTGGAGAGAAACTTCAGCTTATCGTTGGACCATTGTATGGATTTGATAATCGTCCAGTAAAGGTGGAAGGAATAATTACGCTCCCTGTCAAACTTGGAGAGTTTCCTCAACGTACATGCAACTCATTAAGTACAATTTATTGTAGTTAAGTAAGAATCGACATGCAATGCTATTTTTCGGCGACCTCTACAGTTAATCTTTAAAGCTATCGCATTAGTGCCTCATATGGATATGAAATTCTCAACTCCAACTGGAGTTGGCGAGGTGCACGAAAATCAGTAGGAGGCACAATCATGCTATCTCAATCAAGCTCAACCTCACCCATTCATTACCTTAAAGCATTGAAAATTTTGAACTCCAACATGAAGATGTCCTTTGGAGTGCTTCTCTAGGGTAGGATTTGATTTGTGTTTCCATATCAGAAGAAGATCCTCTAAAAGCGATGTAGATCGGGTCCTTCGTTTATAATAAAGAGAAGCTGTAATGTATCAATTTTTTGAAAATAAATCAAGATGTTTTAGTATGGAGTTCAGTTGACATGCCTAGAGTTAACCGTAAGACTATTGTACATTCTCTCAAAAGAAACCCCACATATAAACCAATTATTCAAAAGAAGAGACATTTTACATCAGATCATCAGCATGCCATAGTGCATGAAGTAAATAAACTTTTAAAGCCGAATTCATAAGAGAAGTAAATTATTCGACTTGGCTGGCGAATTTCATGATGGCTAAAAAGCTAGTGGGGCATGAAGGATGTATGTAGATTACATAGATCTCAATAAGGCTTGCCTAAAGGACAAATTTTCACTTTCTTGTATTGATTAATTAGTAGATACGATGTCTAGACATTAAATGTTAAGTTTCATCGATGCATATTTTGTCTATAATCAAATAGAAATGGATTCTATAGATGAGGAAGCAACTTCTTTTCAAACTAATAAGGGGCTATATTGTTAGAGGGTCATGACGTTTGAACTCAAGAATGCTGGAGCTACTTATCAATGCCTCATGAATAAAATTTTTAAGAACCTTAGAGGACACTCAGTGGAGGTATATATAGATAATATGATGGTTAAAAGTTTTGCAAGAACACAACATATTTCTTATATGGAGCAATGCTTTGGCCTCCTTCGATATTACAATTTATGACTTAACCTTTCTAACTGCGTTTTTGAAGTCACATATTGAAAATTCTTGGGATTCATGGTTACTCATAGAGGTATAGAAGCTAACCTTGAAAAAATTAAAGCTTTAAGAGATTCGTGTTTTTGTAGTATATAATGGACTTTTACTCAATAATATTCCCCCAAAATCTCTTCAATTATTTGAAAATTTGTTAAATGTGTAAGACTTCGTGGCCCAATAATAGGCTGTGATTGCCCTATGCTTTTTTTGGGTCATTAATTAGGTCAATTAAGATAGAGTCATACACACATTATATACACAATCTTCGAACTCAAGAGCTCTTGATTTATAGTTGAAGCTCCCAACCAACATGTCAAGTTGAGCTATGTGATTCCCCTAAGCTGATGGCGATAATTTGAGCATTCAACCTTCTAAAAACGAAAAAAAAAGTGTTCGTAATCAATTCAAATACTAATTTTGCGGTGAGATAATAATAATAAGCGAATGTTAAAACCTAACAATTTAGCTAATGATAGACACTCAATTTTTTTTGGCTTTGGGCGAATTTAATTTCGAATTTTCATCCATTGTATATGTAAATCTTTGAATTCAATGCATATTGATTTGAAGCCTAAGCTTCCAACAAATAAATTAAAATGAGTTACATATCAAAGTTAGAAATATTATATAAATAAAAAATGAATGTGACTTCACATATTCAATTGAAATTTTAGACGGACATTATTATGTTTTAAAATATACTTAAAATTATGGACAAATTTGTCAAAGAAATCATATTCAAAGTCATCAACAAAATTTAACTCAAATAAAATAATAATATCTTAAAATTAATTATTTATTTATCTTTGAAACTTTGGGCTCAAAATTTAGTCAAAATAATAATATCCGTGCAGTCATCTTGATCTGTTTGGTGGAAATTTTGACTATAAATAAAAAAAATTTAAAATTTGAAGATTACACTGTGTGATCTATGTATGAATTTTTCTTTAATTAACTAAAAAATATAAAAAAAAAATATTAATAATACCCTAACGAAGCTCGACAGTCTTATCCCACCAAAATAGATTGATGAACCAGAAAGGACAACCAATTAAAACTGCATACCATTTTCTAAATTTTTAAAGTTCCGTTTTTGGCCAAGCATTGATAGTCGGTAGTTCAAATTATTTAATAATTATTTAAATGATGTAATACATTTTATAATGAGAAATGGAAACATCTACTATTCTACTTGTAAGAAAAGTAAATAAATTTATAAAATAATAAATAATTGTTAGCTTCCTTTTTCTAAGTCAATTTCTATTCAAATATTCAATATAATAAGAAATTTTGGTAGAACGAAAATTTATTATAATCATTAAATTTAAAATAAATGATAAGGACTAAACTAAGATCTATTTGTTGGGAAGGCTTCAACATTTTATAAAATTAGTCTTGAAATTATTGTGGAATAAGTAATTTGACTATTCTGATTGCAAAAAACAGCTATTATCTATAGAATTTTTTAAAAAACAATAAGAAAGAAGTAGTTGAATGAAATTATAGTTGCTATATGAAAAACAAAGCAATAAAAAAGCTATTCCAAATAGTTCGTTAATAATTTCTCATAGATAGTGTCATACTGTTACATGCTAGAACATTCACAATGGTAGGGAGGTAAAAAGGCTTAATGTATCAGCTTAAGAAAAAAAATCCAACATACATACAAATAAGAGAGAATGATAAAACAATATAAGAGACACCAAATTTTTATGTGGAAAACCCAAGAAAGGAAAAACCTATATGACCTAGCTCAGTTTAAATGGTTATCTAGCATTTATTGTTAATTACAAATGACCTTTTTTAGGAAGGAATTAACATAATGTAGCTAATTGGGGTTGGAAGAATCTAATGACATAAGAGCTACACTCAAGAGGATGATGGCCTATTTATTTTATCAGTAAGTTCATAATCAGGTGATAGTGGTTAGAGGGATAGTAGTTGGGTGACTAAAATAGAAGGGATAATAGTCATTGTGCAACAGAGGTCAAACGGACCATGGTTAGGCAATTGAGGTTAAAGATATTATTGTTGGGCGATTGAGCGAGGTTAGAGGGATTGAAGTCGGCAGGTGATTGAGGTCTGGAAGACCGTAGTTGGAAAAGAGGTTGAAGGGACCATCATCGAGTGATGGAGATAGGAGGAACCGTAGTTAGTTGATAATGGTCAGAGGGACCATAGTTGACTAGAGATTATAGTAGGAGGGGCAATCAGTTGGCGATGAAGGTTAGAGGGATCATAGTCGAGAGACTAAGGTTGAAGGAACATTGCTGGGTGATGAAGGTCAAATGATGATTTTAAAAATACAGTGATTTTATTTGAACATTTTGAATATTTATTTGATTGAGATTATTAATATTTTAAATATTTATTTGATTCTTTTTGCTGGGTGATTTTAAAAATATAATGATTTTTATCAATTTAAAATTTTATTTTGACATCTTAGTTTAATTAAAGCTTCATAATGTTATTATATACAATTCCTAATAATTTGATTAATTTCTATAAATGTGAATTTGTGCTCAGTTGAATTTTTTTGTTATCTATCGTTAGGACATTTTAATGCTTTCTAAATTAAGCCCAATTATATTTTGTTTACTGCAATGCATATTGAGAATGTGGGTATATGGTTTACTGACTTCTATTACTGTTATAATATTATGATAATAAAGTGTGTGAAGAAAACTAAATAAAGACTGGTTGTTCAATGACATTGCTGGAGATTGATTGATTCATGTGATAAACTAATTGAGAGTTATTAAGAGATAATTACTTTTCTAACGAGTAAAGAGTAACGACTCTATGTACTGATCTAACAGTTATTGATACTAATAATGATGCTAAAAAAATACTACTACAGTCAGGATTTTTACTTGTTCAATATGATTATTAATATACATGCTACTAAATCACTACCACTATATGACTTTACTATTACTACCACACAAGATGCTGATGTTACTACTATTCTACTATTTTTGATATGTTGTTCATGTGATATGTATTGAGCATGTGCATTAGATACTGACACTAAGTTGACACTGATATGATATTTTTGAGTATATGATACATTAATATAATTTTTTTATATGATTTTATTATATTGATATAATCTGATAGCCTTTATTGATATTTTGATTTGATAATTTATACTATTTTTCTATTGATTATAGTATTGATATGATGAGTACTTTACTGATTTGACATATATAGTGATTTACTAATTTTTATATTATATTGTCCTATGATCATGTGTGTAGTACTGCTAAGATTTGATTGCTGACATGAATTTTACTCATTTATTGTGCTTTGAGTTCAATTATAGAATTTGGTTACATGTTGGACTCTTGAGATTATTATAAATGATTAAATAATTTCAGATCACAACAAGGGAGCAGCAATGTGAGACTGATAAGGATTTCTTCAGGTTTAGGTTATTTTTATTGTAGTTATTCTTTTGTAATCAAGACATAGTAGTTTTATTTTAATTGTATAAAACCTAAGTAGTGTATATAATATTTTGGGAAATAAATACATGTACATTGATGTTTTAAATTATAAAATTTATTTTTACTGTTTATACTGATGAATGATATTAGATCACTCTAGTTTTCATATAAAAGATAAAAGAATAGCTCTTCTAAATTAAATTATAAGGCATTATAATTGGTATCAAAATATTATTGTTAGAAGAATTGAATTGTTATTTGAGCTATAAGAATTGACTATGAGTTGGGTAGATTTGGTATGTTAAGGTGTATTATTTCACATATATAATTGAATGGCAAGTGATAGAATAAACTGCATGATTGTATGATTTTTGATAAGTTTTGATTTAAGTTTGATCATACAAAATCTGTTTAAATCAATTTTCTGCCCAAATCCTTAAGTGAAATGTCGGGATGATATTTTTTTAAGATGAGTAGATTGTAATAGTTCGTATTTTGACCCTACCAAATAAAGTTTTTTAAGAGTCATTATAAGTCAATTTTGAAAATCGTCTTCACCATAATATATATATATATATATATATATATATATATATATATATATATATATATTGTTGTGTTTTGCTTACATTATATTTTTTGTAATTTTTAGACACTGGTAAAAATCCTTAAGAAATTAATACATGTGGGTATAAATAAGAATTTTGGGACTATTAGGTGTCATTTTTACAAATTGATTTATCTAATATTTTTTAAATAAAATATGCTCTTTTATTAGGGGTGTCAATTCGGGTCAGTGGGTCGGGTTTAGGTCGAACCCAAATTGACCCGGATCTAAACGGACAACCCTGAACCCGACCCCTTTTTATAAACGGGTTGGCTTTTTCAACCCGAAAACCCACCCCGAACCCGATCCGCGCGGGTTTTCGGGGTGACACGGCCTGACCCGAATTTTTGAAATACTCCCGGCGGGGCAGCGGCAGTGGCAGTGACGAAGCAGCGGTAGGTGGCAATGGCAGCACGCGACGTAGCGAACCAGCGAGCTAGCGACTGCGATGCTTCGGGTTCGCCTATTCGGAACGCACTACGTGGTCCACGCCACCGCGCACACTGTGCTTCAGGTTCGACACGTAGCCACGCACCGGGCACGTAATACTTCAACCTTCGGGACGGTTCGAGAATTGACGCTTCGCCACTAGGGACGCGACTCATCACTTAGGGACTCGGGATGTTTTTGGCGGCACCGCGCAGCATGCAAACAGCGAACTCGGGTTCGACCGGGCAGGGCGTGTAGCAGATGCGGGCAGAGATTTTTGGGTCATTTTCAGGTCATTTTTGCGTTGCCAGGTCAACCCGAACCCGACCTGATTTTTAAAACTTGTCAGTTTGTTGAGCTTGAACCCGACCCTTTTCACAAACGGGTCGACTCGAACCCGGATTTTTTCGAGTCGGGTTTTGGTTTGTGTCAAAAATTAACACCCCTATATTTTATGGATATATTTTTTTATAATTTTTGAATCCCAACAAGAATTTATATAATTTATTATAAAAAAATTGATTAAATTATATAGTTATATTAATCTTATATTATTATTTTATAATAAATTTATCTAATTCCATTAACTGAAAACATTTAATTTAATTTGCCTTTCTCCAAATTGGCTTATAACAGAGAAAATTTTGGAAAATTTGGAGAGATGTGAGGCGAGAGAAAAAAAATCTAGATTTGAAAGTTGTAGATCAATTTTTGGTGGTCAATCATGTTGAGAGATTCGTTCGTTTTGCTATAAAGAACCTATATCCTATTTTTTGTTTAAATAAATTTATATTTTTGATAATTTTTTGATGAATTTTATATTTCTATTAATAAAAAATGAGAATACTTTTGTATTGATGAATCTTTCACCGTATAACTTTTTGTATGTTAGAGAGATTGAAATTATAAATATTTTGAGTATTTATTTGATATTTTTTGCTAGATTATTTTGAAAATACAATGATTTTTCTTGATTTAAAAATTTATTTTGGCACTTAAAAATAGTATTTTAGTTCAATTAAAGCTCCAAAATATTGTTACATATGATCCTTAGTAATTTGATTAGTTTTTAAAATTTGAATTTTTTCTCAATAGATTTTTTGTTGCCTACTATTAGAATATTTTGATTCTTTCTAAATTAAGCTCAATTATACTTTATTACTGCAATGTATGGGTGTCAATTCGGGTCAACGGGTCGGGTTCGGGTCGAACCCGAAACTGACCCGGCACTGTTCGGGTCAACCCGAACCCGACCCGTTTTTAAAAACAGGTCAGGTTTCCGGACCTGAACCCGACCCGATTCGGGTCCGGGTCAACCCGACCCGACACGAATGATCCGGAATTGACCAAAACTTGTAAGTTTTCGGGTTAAAAATCGGGTCAATCTTCATTTTTCGGGTCAAAATCGGGTCAAAAACGGGTCAAACTCGCATTTTCGGGTCAAATATGAGTTTTCGTGTCACTTTCGGGTCAATTTCGTGTTTCCGTGTCATCCCGAACCCGACCCGATTTTTAAAACGGGTTGATTTCTTCAACCCGAACCCGACCCGTTTCGGGTTTGGGTTGACCCGAAC
Organism: Dendrobium officinale; assembly: GCA_019514585.1. Lineage (NCBI taxonomy): Eukaryota > Viridiplantae > Streptophyta > Magnoliopsida > Asparagales > Orchidaceae > Dendrobium > Dendrobium officinale. The sequence goes on from CM033683.1 coordinate 90,151,331, forward strand.
CCGGATTTTTCCGGGTCGGGTTCGGGTCGTGTTTCGTGTCGTGTCAAAAATTGACACCCATACTGCAATGCATTGAGAATATGAATATATGGTTTACTGGTCTCTTTTACTGTTACAGTATTGTGATAATAAAGTATGTAAAGACAAATAATTAATGATTGGTTATCCAGTGGCATTAGCTAAAGACAGATTAACTTATATATGATGGTGGGATGATGGGCTTTTCTTTAAATACATGATATGATGTTATGCTCGATTGATTCATGTGATATATTTATTGGGAGTTATAAGGAGATAATTACTATGCCGACATATAAAGAGTGATTACTCTGTTTAATGAGTTAATAGTTATTGATAATAACACCGATACTAACACTGATACTGGAAAAGCACTATTTTAGTCATTACTTTTACTTTTTAATATGATTATTTAAATGCATGTTATTGAATCATTACCACTATATAACTTTACTATTACTACTACCCATGATGTCGATGTTACTATAGTTCTATTATTTTTGATATGTTGATCATATGATATGAATTGAACATATACATTGGACATTAATATTGATATGATATTTTTGAATTTTGAGCATGCAATACATGGATACATTTATTTTTATATAATTTTACTATATTGATATAATTTTGACATTCTTTATCGATGTTTTGATTTAATAATTTTTATAATTTCTCTGTTGATTTTAGTATTGATATTACAATTACTTTAGTAATTTGACACAGGTACTAGTTTACTAATTTTTCTTTTGTATTGTCATATGATCATGCACGTGTTACTGCTATGATTTGATTGTTGACATGTATATTACTTCTTTGTCATGCTTTGTGTTTAGTTGCAAGATTTGGTTACTTGTTGGGCTCTTAAGTTCATTATACATGGTTAAATTATTTGAGGTCAGGCGAGGGAGCAGGATTGTGAGATTGGTCATAATATTTTTATGTTTAGGTTCTTTTTATTTTAGTTATTTTTTGTAATCAAGACAGAGTAGTTGTGATATGATTGTATAAATATTGAGTAGTGTATATAATATTTTAGAAAATGAATATAGATATATATTGATGTTTTGAATTATAGAATTTATTTTTATTATTCAAACTGATATATGATATTAGATAACTATAGTTTTTATATGTTAAAATATAAAAGAATAATTTCCTAAATTAAATTCTCGGGCCTCACATATATTGCTTGTTGACTATGATTCCTTCTACCTCTGTCATCTGATAATAGTTCTTTTGACATTAGTTACCCGACTATATCCCTCAAACATTTGACTCCTTACTATTATCCCTCTGACCAAAATCTACCGCCAGCTATAGTTCCATTGTCCACCTTTGGCTTACTATTGTCCCTTTGACATCCTATAATAGTCCCTTCGACCTTAGTCACTCGACAATGATCTTTCTAATTTCTATCGCCCGCCGCATACGGTCCCCCAGACCTTCATCACCCGCCATGATCCCTTCAATTTCAGTTACATGACTATAATCCTTTCAACCTCTATCACATCTAAATAATGATCTTTCTAACCTACATCGTCTATCTACTATGGCCTCTCTGACCTCAGTTGCCAGACAACTATCTCTTTGACCTTAGTCACCGGACTATGGTCCCTGTGACCACACTCACCTGCCGACTATGTTCTTTCTGACTTCTATCACCCAATAACAGTCCCTTAGACCTTAGTCGCCTGACTACGGTCCCTACGACCTTCATCTCTGGACAATGATCCCTCCGTCCACTATTACCTAATTACAAACTTATCGACCAAACTAACATGAAAGCATTTCATTCAGAACAACTCTCATGTCATTAGATTCTACCAACCCCAATTATGTAGATGCTTTATACAATGTATATTTACTACATTGAGCCAATGCTTTCCCCCAAGGAAAGGCATCATTTGTAATTAACAACAAACACTAGTTGGCCCATTTTAACTGGGGGCAGACCTCATAGTTTTTCACATTAAAAATTAGGCGTCTCTTATGATTGATGCACTCCTCTCTTTTATTTGTAAATGTACTGGATCTTCATTTAAATCTAAGATGTTAAGCACTTTATCTCTCTATCACCATGAATATTCTGACATGTTATAATGTTAGTATATGTTTTCTTAGGTTGTGTTTTTTCATGAACTTATATATAGTATTATGAGTCTTGCTTGCTCTTACTTTATAGTGAGGATGTAGCATTGCATGTTCTTCGAAGTATCTCAATCACATCTGTATCATAGTCAACCAACTCCACCATATATAATTACTTTAGCTTGCTAATATCTTTGATTTATATCTTGCCTATGCTTTTTGGCATTACCATAATACTTTTTGACACAGTTTATATGTAAATTATTACTCAAACACATAATCTCAAGATATTTAAATCATCAAACACAAAAGCTGCTCATTCATGCAAGTGTCAACTTAAGAGAGAGGCTAGTGATGATAAATACAATGTTAAAAGTTTAAACGTACTTCATAAGATTAATTGATGAATTTGGTATAGAAGCATGTAAACATGTATCAAGTCACCATATATACTTGAAAACATATAAGATAAACACATAAATATGCAATAATATACATTTGTACTAAAGGGCAAGGATATAAGGATTCTTATATATTTCAACACCAAATTGGCCTACACCAACATATTATTCATATTCTTAAGATTCCATGTTCAACCTCCTTATATTGATGAGCCGATGTCCTTAATGGCATTGGAGTATCATATCCAATCAACCTTTTCCTCTTATTGTCCAAGTCAAGTATCAACCTTTTTTAGCCATTTTGCTAACATATTTCTCGGATATGAACAAAATTTTTATCATTGGAATCAAATATATCCTCACTATGATTATGGTGGGGCAAATCCAAAGCAATCGCTGAACTAATTAGCTAGTTATTGGGTCTTGATGTCACACCCTTATATGGTAAATTATGATGTAATGTTATGTTTTGTAAATCTAACTATCTTGATATTTTGATCGATCCCATGCAAAGAAAATCCATCTTAACACCATAGTCCCCTATAAAGGGATATCCTCTAATTAGTAACTAAACTAGCTAAGAATTTTAATGGTATTACATATCATTTTGATGTTAATTATAATCAAAATCTTGGGAGGGTTGGGACATAATCAAGTACTTGGATATATGCATCACAATGACCTATGACCTTAACATGAGTTGTAAATGGTCAACAAGTTTAAGTCAGATCGAGCACAAAGAAATTATTGGCTTGATGAATGAGCCTAAAAGTAATCAAAAGCCTAAATGAATATATCAGCCATGCACGACTATATTGGTTTAGTTAAGAACAAGATTGAGTCAATTGGGGTGTTTATCCACAGGTTGATTTAAGGGTGCTCCATTAATAGTATATATTAGAGGAAAAGAATGATGAAGAATTCCTAATATGGGTGATCTCCTAGAAAGCTACACCATACTCTGCATATTATGGGTTGAATCATTCCATTGGTATATATATATATATATATATATATATATATATATATATATATATATATAGACACACACACACACCTTGCAAGATTCTACATGAAAGTTAGTTTTTAACTATCATTGTGCCATTCTTATTCAAAAGTGATGTCCGCCCAATTGCCTATAATAAATCTTGTATCCTACTTTCAATAAAAAATGCAGCTCACTTTGGTCTGCTAGTGGGAGCTTTGGTTACCAACCAAAGTGTCTGGAATTGAGTCTTGTATATGTGATGTATATGTAAGTTTGTCTTAATTGAACTAAATGTCAAAAAAAAAAAAAAAAAACCCTTTCTATTAAAAAATATTTAAATATATTTTTATTATTTTATTTAAAAAAATTTAACCCTGAGTAAATTCAAATTGAACATTTTAATGTGTAATGCGATTTTTCAAAATTTGGAGAGAAGCAAAGCATACTATTTTTAAACGCACGGGCTCGATATATTTAGTACCTTTAAACTTTTCATGCAGTTAGAAACAAAGTTTGTCTTAGAAAAAGATTTTTTTTTTTTCATTTTTCTTGAAGTGATTTATATAGGGTCAAAGAAATCGTAATCAAAGCCATATATAATATAAAATATACAACAAATGTAGAGGAATATTATCTAATTAATAATTTAAATTATAACGCAAAGAATACTTAATGTGATTTGATCATCCATAAAATTTGTGTCTTGAACAGGCAAAGCTTAGGTTGACTCAAACCAACAATGGGGTAATCAAAGATTTAGGTGAGTCAAGCTGACTCGTGAGGGCCTCAATAAATAGCTTATATGCCAAGTTCGACGAGCTAGTCACGCCGCCACCTGTTAGCATGCAAGCCGTCTCGTTTAAAATATATTATTAAAATATACTTTAAATATTTTAAAAGTAAAAAATTCAACTATAAAATTATTAAGAAAATGACATATTATTTTCATGTGTTTAAGGTGTTTTGATAAGAGATTAATTTTCTTAATGGCTTTCTTGACTGGTCAGCTGGTTTTAATACCCTCATTTAATTCTTCAACATTTTTGTCTTTGTTGTCAATATCTTAACCACAATATTATTAATTGAGTACGACTTTTGCAAGTTAATTTGTTATACCAAAAATCAAAATGAATGCGAGCCCTTCTTCTATGAACATATTTCTAAGGATTAATGGTGGACAGTTGATGACATCCTTTCATAAGTTTGAAAGCCTCATGAAATAGTATAATATAAGAATCACAATAATTCATATAGGGTGATATCATAACGTCCAAAATATAGCTTTCTATGAAACTCAAGCTCATAGATGAATGTTTGCATTTCATTTGAGTTGACTTTCTTACTGCTTCTTAAAATTGCTTTCTAATTCAAAAGTTTTAGGCTTCGTTTGGGGCGACTTTCTTTCTTCTTCTTAAAGTTGATTTTTAATAGAAAAAAACTAATTTTTATACTAAAAAACTGCTTCGAGAAGCAGCAAGAAAGTCGTCCCAAACGAAACCTTAATTTTGTACTAAAAAGTTGTTTTAAGAAGCAGTAAGAAAGCTGTCCTAAATAACATCTAAGTGACATCCAAATGTTAGATGATTTTTTTTACTAGAAAGCTGCTTTAAGAAACAATAAGAAAGCCGTCCCAAAGAAAGCCTAAGTGACATCCACATGTTAGAAGACTGCCATGCGGCCTAACCCTAAAATCGTCAATTGCCCATCGCATCGTAAAGTCGGTTGAAGCACTTGTACGTTGAGTTAGGTTGCATTGATGCACCCATGGTTGAGTTGAATAAGCTCTTCTTCTAAAAACACATTTAAAGGATTGATTGCCAAAAAAAAGTTCACAAAATCTATTTATAAAATCGATAGAACGATAATCACTAATTATTCAAATGTTCACTAATTATTACTTTAATTACTCATTTTGAATCCTAATCATTCTAACATTAATGATTACTAATTATTCAAATGAAAAAGGAGGTGTTTAAATGAGATAACCAGCTGCATAATAACGTTCACCTTGACTTTTCTATGAGACTCTGAATAATTATGAGTTAACTTTATGATTTTCTAATGCCGTTATTAGTTAATATTGATTAATCTAATAAAATTAAAAAAAAACATCATTTAGGGGCTGTTTGGTGGGATTTAATTTTAGTGGGATTTAGTAAATACTGTAAGTCCCGATTTAGAAAACCCTAAAGGTGTTAAATCATGAAAACTGTTTTGTATGATAAATGTTAAATCCTAAAAAAAACTGTTTGATAACAAAGGGGCTAAAATTTGAAACTGAGCTCTCTCTTGGATGGATGAAGAGTGGTGAGGTGTTTTTAAAGCTTAATATGCAGTGTATAAAAAGTTATTTAAATACCTAGATGCCAAGCAATAGTTTGAGAAATACCTTGATATGAAGCTTACGATCAAAACCATTATGATCGAGGTTTTTAAAAAAAAAACGTTGATAGGAAGCTTCTCAAAGAGTGTTTGATGGCTTTTCTTTCTCCTTGAATCTTCTAGCACAAGTTTGCTGAAGGGGCTGGGTCAGGGGCTGAGAAAGCTTTGATTGCAAATGAAACGAGTAGGACTGAAATGACCTTGGATTGCCAGAATTTGTCCGCCGACGACATTGGATTGGCGGGTTTTTGCTTGGGGATTGTAGAGGAGGCCATGGGGAGCTCAATAAATAAATAAATAAAAACCCAGGGTCTAGGAGTTTTTAGTTTGTGAGACATCTTGAAATGTTTAATAAATAAAAATATTTAAAATTTTAGATTGGTTTAAACATAGCTTATTGAGATGTTGTAGCTCATAGATATTTTGCTTCATATTTTTCAGGGTCTCATAAAAAGGGAAACATCTGGTTGAGTAGCAGTTATTGGATCATATATGAGTTTGTACATGTATTCTTCTTTTGATTTATGTACAATAATTGCTACTTATTATTTTTTTCTACTTTTTTTTTGTAGTCATGTAATATAGTATAATCATTGCACAGATAATTTGATAATGAAGGAAAAAAAAAATTTGTGGAAGAGTTTATTTTTAGTATAATTGATGATTTTGTGTAAGAGTTTATTTTAACATGACATGTCTCATCTGTGGGTCTTATTGGATTAGATTGTGACAACTCCAATGTCTACTAACTCTATTATCTACTATTGTCAATAATGTGAATACATGATATCATTTATATGATCAAGTTACATCATTGACATGAGCTCTGACTCTCAACTTAGAATTTCAGCATTATGATTTATACTAGATTTGCTAGTCTTTAATATTCTCTTTTCAAAAGAGTATGACCAAACAAACAAATAAATAATCTCTTAAAAATAGTTCTTATGCCACAGAGATCTTCCAAGTCCAATAAAGTAATATATTTTTATATTATATTAATATATTTCTTTTGAGGAAGAAACCTTTGTAATCCATGCCAAAAACTAATAAAATCATTTTAACGGAGCTAGATCGCATGAGTTTTCCCTTTCATGAAAATTTGACTTAAAAGATCTGGTGTTTGTTACAATTCTTACACTGTGCAAAGTTGATCATTAAATCTTTATTGCTCTACTAAAAAATAGAAATATATAAAATATCACTTCATTAAATAGGAAACTAAGTCCTTACAAATAATATTATATCATTACGAAAAAAAAGCTTGCATTAAAACTTTTGGTCCAAACAAATAAAAATTTAGACACTCCTGTGCCGCTTTTTCGATCTCATCTATTCATTTTATTTTACTTATGTCTTTGAATTCTAGAGTTTGATATTCTCGGCTTGTTCATATTTTCTTGCTCTTTCGATTCAAAGCTAGGGGCTGTTTGATAAAAGTATGATTTAACTTTTATAGGATTTAGTAAACCATGTAAATCAAAGATTTAATAAACCCCGGGTATGTTAAAACATGAAAACTCTTTGGTAAAATAGTTGTTAAATACTTAAATTCTTTTAAATCCATAAAATTTTTTGTCAATATAATGCAGAATTTAAAGTGGTTGGTTCATTTAAAAAATTAAATTTAATATGTTATAAATTTAATAACATGTTAAGTATAAGTTACTTATTAATTTTAGTTTTAATTACAGTTAAGTTAAATTAGATAATTAATTTATGAACTAATTATACTATTAAATATTTATTTAATTTATTTAATTATTAATATTTTAAACTATATTAATTAAGTTAATCAACAACAACTTATAGGCGTCTAGGGTTGGCCTTTCATCTTCTCTTTTGGTCGTTGCTGTTCGGCTTCTTTGCTTCGTCGCTTCTTCGGCTCTTCGTTGCCGTTCGACTTCGCTCCTTCCACGACTTTCCCTTCCTGTCGTATCGGAAGTTACGACATTTTGATCCGAAGCAACGACGGGAGCTCGCCGGCTGTGAAGGTAACTTTCTCCCTTTCGCGATCTTCTTCGGCCAAATCCCGTAAATCTACCATACTAGAGGATTTAGTAAATCCGGGATTTACAGAAAAAAGAGGGAAACGGAGGATTTATTCCGCCGCGAGATTTGCGGGGCGCTCAAATCCCGTTTGGCAGGATTTAGCATAAATCCTGCTCAAATCCTGCATAAATCATGTTGGTGAAAAGCTTTTGAGCTTAATAAATTGCAGAGTGAGAGCAGTAGGGAAGGGAGGCAAAAATGAACCCAAAGTCCACAAGTCCTCTTGAATTAGATGGCTCCTTGCCCGTGCCCAACGTCCAGAAGCTTGCTCGATCCGGTGAAATCCCGGAGAGATATTTGAGGCCCGAAGAAGATCATGCTGGTCATGTGATCACTGTTGATGACCTTGAGCTTCCGGTGATTGATCATTTTGCCTTTATATTTCTCATATTTTGTTCTTTTCATTATTTTTCTGTTTTGCCCAGCTAGTAAACCATGGAATTCCAGAAGAACTGATAGAGAAAACAAAGGATGATATAATGAAGTTCTTCAAGCTCCCAATCAAAGAAAAAGAGGTGGTTAAACAGAGACCGGTACACATCGAAGATTAGGAACAAAATATAGATATATAATCATGAAAGCATAGTTAAATAATAGAAGTGTTTGACAAATAAGTTGTTTAAATGGTAAATGGTTCCTTGTAAAACCAAATTCAGGAGCTTTAATCATCAATATTGGGCTATATTGGTGATATGATAGAGGTAATTATTGAAATGATTCATTTCCTTAAATTAGCTTGATTATAATTCTTCTATTATAAAAAATATTATAGCTTTTCTAGAACACTAAATGCACCTCTTAGATCACCATGAACATGTTTTTAGCAGAGAATATTGACAAACCGAATATACTAAAACTCATGCAATATGAGAATTATGATTAAAAATTACTTTGTATTTTTGAATTTTCAATAATACTCAACTTAGTCTTTGTCTATGTTGAATATGAAATCAATCAATTTCTATAAACTGACAAATCTTAGAGTTCATCATAAAGAATTTATTATGAATGTTCCTAATCTATGTTGTTTTCTGTCTATCTCATTAGATAATAACTAATGGAAAGTATAAAAGCAAAGAATATAGAGCTGTTATAAATACGAAGGAGGAGCGACAGTCGTCAACAGCTACATTTCATGCACCAAAAATTGATGCTATGTTGTGCCCTTTCCCGAGCTTGTCAATAGTGATGGAGAGTTTTATAAGTCCACAAGCGTCAAAGAATATACAAAGATATTCCTTTCATGAAAACTAAATGGGAAAAATGCCTTGGAGAGCATGAAACAAAGATATTCATCAAAGATTAGCAAACTACTTGAAGCTCTCACGCACTTAGTAAATAAAGAGCACTTCTCGGCCTATCTATTTTTAATGTTTCATCCATAACAAGAAATGCCATAAAATATTTATCATTAATATTTCATTCATATATTGACCGAAGTAAAAGTAACTCAGTAATTTTCTAATTCTTCTATATTAGGGCTTCGTTTATGACGACTTTTTTTATTGCTTCTTAAAATGAAATTTTAGCACAAAAATTAAATCCATACATAGCTAGGCAAATAAAAGTTCACCTTCATAGCAATTAATATCGATAATATAAGTACCCATTGTTTTAAATATCGAAGTCCTCTCCATGGAGTTGTTCCTACAAACATAGTTCACTTTGTGCGCGCCTTCCCTTCCTTCAATCTTCAACTCATTAGAATTTATCAAGTTGATCAGGAAATATCTACTCAGCTACCTATAATAGCTCATGTGATATCTAACGGTCCAAATAGTTTTGTATTTTCCTTCTTGTGCTTTATTGCTTTATAAAAAAAGGTTATTCGTATAATTTATTTTGAAATTTTATTGCACAAAAATTAAATAATGTCAAAAATTACTTTAATACTTTGTAATTTTTATTTATCTTATTTTATGTATTTGTTTTTATTTATTGAATTTTTTTAAGATTTAATTGTCATCATAAAAAATATTTTATTATTTCATTAATTATTAAATAGTTTTAACTTCAACTATAAATATGTTTTGGACAGCTGCAATTTTTTATAAAGTTATTGTGGGTAAAATAATTATTTTTAATTATTATAAAAACAACTTTCTAGCACATAAGTTCATGAAAGCAACAAAAGAATAACGACTATCAAAACTTTAGGGTTTAGGCCTAAAAAAACAATGTAGAAGTAAAGTTATCCAAAACTCAATTTAAATCTAAATTGATTGTTTTACAACGCACGGTGAATTTTAAAATTTGGACAAAATAAACATTTAGACCCTTAAACTCAGCTAGAATTAACCTTCAAGCATTTCGTGTAGCTGGTAACTAAATTAGACTATTAATAAGATTAGATTTATGCAGCTCACATTGGTCTGCTGGTTGGGAGTTTTGGCTACCAACCAAGATGTCTTGGGTTCGAGCCTTGACTATGTGACGCGTGTGTGATTTTGCCTTAATTCACCTAAATGTTCATCTCCGACCTCCCGAAAGAAAAAAAAAGGATTTCGTAGACAATTCTTTTCTAATGAAAGTGCATATTATTTTTTTGTGATCATTAATTAATGAGCATAAGTCACTTAAATGACCTTAGTTATCCTTTCATGCTCTCATAAATAAACGATTTAATTAATTTAGCTCATTAAACATTTCTTTATAGCTTCCATGATTTATCTTTTAATGTTATTAATTCTCTCACCACAATATTAGCCTTAGATTAGAATTTCCTTTCCAAAGTTTCCCATAATCAATGTATATTTCATTTATTAAAAAGCATAAGTTCATCTGAAATTTCAATTGGACATGGATTCCATTCTCATTAGAATGAATGGTAATTTCTTCATCTAAAATGATGAATTGATATTTGATAATTATCACTAAATTTAAATTTAATTTTATTTGATGTACATCTTATAGAGTACATTACATGATGTAAATACAAAGAGATACTATTGACATATTTGCTTTGTTGGAAGGATTGTAGTCGGCGGGCGATGGAAATCAGGAGGACCGTAGTCAGCTGACGACGGAGGTCGGAAGGACTGTAGTCGGCGGGAAATGTAAGTCAGGAGGACCGTAGTCGGTGGGCGACGGAGGTCGGAAAGACTATAGTCGGCGGGCGACATAAGTTAGGAGGACCGTAGTCGACAGGCGACGGATGTCGGAAAGACTGTAGTCGGCGGGCGACGTAAGTCAGGAGGACCGTAGTCGGCTGGCGACGGAGGTCAGAAGGACTGTAGTCTGACGACGAAGATCAGAAGGACAACGTCAGGTAGAAGTCCAACAATGGAAAGAAATCCATCTTCGCGTAGATGTCCAGTGAAGTCCGATAACCGGTAGAAGACCGACGCCGGGTAGAAACTTGGCGAAGAGTGAAGATTCGACGTCGGGTAGAAGTCTAACGTCTGTTGGTGGCAAAAGAGAACTCCGGCTTCACTTGGGTGGAGTTTTGGTGTCAGGAGGGAACTCTATTGCAAATTGGGAAGAATTTCAGCATCACGTGGAAGTTGAGAAGAATTCCTGCATTCTCCCGAATATCACGCAGAATCCAGGCGTGTTCGGGCGGTAGGACTAGCTCCGGCGGTGGTCGACGAGGAGCTTCTTCCTTCTCCTCCTTCTTCTCTTCTTCATCTCTCTCTTCACTTCACCCCCTTTGGTGTAGAATGAGGGCTCTATTTATAGTTTTTCTGGAGTGGCATAGCCCGTAAATAGGCGTGAGATCAGGGGCGAATTGGGAGTGTTTCGAATGGACGGCCGATATTGAATCCTTTGATCATGCACCGTTCGTTGGGCATTTGAAGGCCTTAATGATGTCGGAATTTGGCGATCTTGTTGGATTTGTCTCGTCGAGCCGTTCGATTCGAGTATAAGCTCGTCAAAATCGGAGACCGTTTGGTAACTCAATTTGCAGTCTGAACCTTCCAACAGCGCTTCGGGTCCTTGATTCGGACTCATTTGGGCTCGGATTGGGTTGATCTTGGTGTCGTTGGGTTCGTATTTCCGAGACGCTCAGTTTGACTATAAGCTCGTTGAAGTCGGAGTTCGGGTGTTCCCGAAATTAATTTTTGAAGTTTCCAACTAGCTTTTGCCTCGAGATTCGTGCCCGATCAAGCTAATTTTGTGATGCCATATCAAACTTTAAATTGAGTGATTCTAATCTTAAGAGGTTTGTTAGTATTGGATGCTCATTTTGATTAAAAATTAAAAGGATGTCGAGAAATTTTAAAATATACCTTCGAGTGATTAATTTAGATCTTTTTTTAACTCAAAGAAAATTATTCTTATCGTCACCAAAATCTATTCATAAATTCATTGAAATTTTAATTTTCATAATTAAAACCTAAAGTTTCTAATCTGACATCAATACAGGCTACCACTCAATTATATTTCTCTTTGAAAAAGTTGTTTTAACTTTTAAATTCTTTTTCCCAAAAAAATAAAAATTAAATTCTAAATGCCAAATTTGAAATGTGAACCAGTCAAAAATAATTTGGAACTTTTTGCTTTGCCTTTTCAATGTGACAATTACATCAAGTGGGCCTTTTGATAGTTATATACATTACGGTCCTTTGCGGGAGCCATTTTGGGCCTTTTTGGCGGGCCTTTTTTTTTTAAGAGCCGCCTTTATAGAAGGGACTCTCGGAGCTGTCGCTTCACACCCCTTATATATATATATATATATATATATATATAATATATATATATATATATATATATATATATATATATATATATATATATATATATATATATATATATATATATATATATATATATATATATATATATATCGGGCCCACTTACTTTTTTAATTTTTTTATGAGTTGGGCCTACGAATTTTTTTAAGTGGTAAGAGAGACTTTTTGTGTTTTTTTTAATAAACAAAAAATTGCTATGTAGAGAAATTTTTTTGCACCCTTTTTTGAACTCTTTTTGTTTTTTTTTTTTAAGAAAATTTCAGAAATATTCTTAGAATCTTTTTGAAATATTCTTATTCCTATAAAATATTCTTCCCTCCTTTTTCACCTATAAATAGCCCATTGAGGCAAAGAAAAAATTATTCATATTCTCATTTCCCCTTCTCCCTTTAACTTTCTTATAGTTGAGGTCATCCCCTATCTTGAATATGTGGCATCCCCTATCTTGAATATGTGGTCTTATGTAAAAGCTCTAATTTTTTAGACTTTCATTCATTTTTTTCTTTTACCTTTTAGTTTAGAGGCTTTCCATTATTTTTGGTAGATGGCATCACATATCCAAATTCAGTGTCCCTCTTTAGTATATAAGAAAATTTCTCCTCCTTTCTTTTTATTCTTCTCTAGTTTTCTTGTTATATATATTTGAGGCATTCAACTGTCTGAGATTGGTGGAACCCCCTATAAGGCTTTAGTGCCCTATTTTGTGTAGAAGAAGTCACGGTGAAAATTTATTCTCTCAATAAACTACTCTTAATAGAAGAAGATAAACTGCTTTTTGTATTTCAGGGTGATTTAAAAAGATCTAGCTATAATAATACCCGGGAGGAGAACCAGTGATTGTTAACAGACTGAGAGAATTTTGATGATGTTTGAGTAAAAGTCCATCGGTGATCAATGATCGAGTGAAAGTCAGACGTCGATCGATGGTTGGGTGAGAGCCAAAGGATACAATTTGAGAGTGTACTGCTAATAGTAGTCGACAGAGAAGCTGATGATAATTGATATGAAGTAGTGGACTGACGATAGACATCAAACGAAGGGCTAATAGTGATGGTGGTCTAGTTGCATTCTACTAAGGCAATATGCATCCATATTGACATGGGCGAACATCAGATATCCCTGATCGAAGGGGTCAAAGCAATGTGTCATGTTAGAAGTCTAGTAACACACCAATAGTGTCAATTGAGTGGAGGCTAGCATGATGATGATTAGATTATAATCTTTCTTTGAAGAATAAGTTATAAGAGATGATTCAATGCACAATAGATAAGAAGTCAACATCCACCAATGATATTTGACATTTTTGAAGTTGCTTGTTGCTTGATGAAATTAACTTGTATGGATGATTTTGGTGTAACTTTAATTTCAGCTTCTTACCAAAATGAATGTATACTTGAACATGATATGAAATCTATGTAACTTCAATGATATTGTATATAAAGTTGAGATTATTGTATGATCTCGATGTTTGTTTTTTATCTGAAATAAACTTGTAACCAAGAGGGAACTAAGTTATTTATGCATCTTTGAGACATACTTTGATATATTGGTTCATGTGTCTTTTGTGGCTTTTTAGCCTACTAAGATCTTTATAAGAGTGATCACTTTATTAACCACATACTCTTATGGAGTCTTTCTAGTTAGGACATTGTCCAATACTAACTTCCCTTTGAGGCTATTTTATGGGTAGAGCTTCTTGGGTTATTTGTCAAAGCATTATTTGATGACGCTAATAGATTTTAGAAAGCCATTAAAGAAAATTGACCTATCCAATATTATTTGTCATATCATTGTTCGATAATGCTAACGTATGTGGGAGAAGTCGAGAGAATCCACCAAGGAAGTATAACTTATATGAGGTTATTTGTCATAACACTACTCGATGATGTTAACCTATATGGAAGAGGATTTAGAGAATCCTCTAAGAATGTTTGACTTATCCGAGATTATATGTCAGAGCATTACTCAATGACGTTAACCTACATGGAAGAGGACTAGAGAATCCACCAATGATGTATGACCTATCCAAGATTATATATCAAAAAACTGCTATATGAATTAACATATATAGAAGAGGTTGAGAGAATCTACCAATGATTTATGAACAATTCAAAGTCACATGTCAGATCACTGCTCCATGATGTTAACCTATATGAAAGAGATCGAGAGAATTCACCAATGATGTATGACATAGCCGAGATTGTTAGAGCACTGCTCGATAACGTTAACATGTATGAAAGAGATCGAATCTAATCCTCCTGAGATCAATTTGGCATTGATTGGGAGGGGTGAATGCTGCATGTATCCAAAATCATAGATGAAGAATGGTCTATATTTAGGTCGTTACTTCCTTTTTGAGGTCGAGATTAAGACCATGCCCAAGGAGTAGAAGTTCAGCTATTGACTGTTTAAAACTTAAAATTTATTGGAAGTATCGTTGCATTTGCTAGAATCTTTATGATCCCAATATATCATCTTGGATATTGAAAGAGTTAGAGGAATCTTCTTGACCATGGTTGTAGTCGAGGTTGCCCATAGTCCACATTTAATTCTCATGAAATTGATGCACCAAAAGATGATGTCAGGACGTTGACACGAATAACCTTTTGAGGTTGGAGAAAAAATTGCCCCTGGTCAGCCACGTTCCTATAGATGGTGTCAAACTGTTGTGTCCTGGAATATTCACAATAATAGAGAAATATAAAGTTTAACATCCTAGCTTTGTACAAAGATTCAACACACAATTAGATAAAAGAGAGGGTGTAACATTTATAAGGGACATCAAGATTTTTAATTGAATCCACTAGTATTTGCAGTCAATTATAAATGTTAAATTTAAATTATAAATTTGCATCTATAAATCGTTAATGTTATATCATTTATCATAAATAAATTGATAAAAATTATTTTTATAATATATAACTAAAAAGAATAAATATTATTTATATTATAAAAAATTAAGAATCTATTTAAAAATATGAAGTATATGTGTTATGAATTTAAGAACTTCAATTGATTTATTTTTTCCCACAACATTTGAGAACTTTCTCTTTATATTGTTCATATAGTTTTTTAGGTTCACATATATATTAAAAACTCTTATGAAGTGATCAGATACAACATCGTTATGCTAGAGTTTCTTCTTTTTTGTTTCCCTCCACCTCACTTGGTCTTCATTCGTCATCGGGATTACGCTCCGGTCATCATTCTCCCCCTTGCATTAGGGAAGTTCTTTTTTATCTTATAATGTTGGGTTTTTTTTTTCCTTCGGTCCCCTTTCGACTAGTTAGGGTTTACATATTTGGCAAGTTCTTTCATTTTTTCTCTATGGCTCCCCCTCAGGGTAGAGTTTCCTCTAATGGTCTGGTGGGCATCCATGGTATGTCTTCAAATCCAAGATTTCTTGATGGTAAAAATAAATATCATTCTTTTCAAAGACATGCTTTATAGTTCCTCTTCCTCCAACCCCTTTCTAGATGTGAAGGTCACCACTCATTGTGGTATAACTGCGTTATGGATTTTGGGGGAAGAAGTTACGACCTTAGCAACCTCTTTTCAATTTTCTTTTTTTAGAAAATTTACATTTAACATGCCCAATTTAACTCAATTTAATTTGTAGCTTTTTATTTAATATGAAGCTCTCTGAAAACTTTTCGGTCACCCTCCTTGATCCTCGACATTTTTATCAGATTGTCCAATGATTTGGATTATAGTCGCATATTTGATCATAGATCTTATTATGTTTGTAATTGTTATATGAAGTTTATAAAGTGGACATCTTTGTTTTATATTTATATTGAATCGCCTATTGTTCTAATATGGATCTCTTTTGGTGATCTTAGGTCGCATCTTTTCTCACCCAAGATTTTATATGGCTTAATTAGGAATTTTTACAGGTTACCTGACGTAGAGATACATCAGGTAGCGTATAATATATCGCCACGTGCTCTTACTCTTTACCACGCGGGCCTATAATACATCATTTCATTAATATTCGACAAGTTTTACACTGACTGTCGACTGCCTATGAAATCTTTCACTCTACTTTTTTCATCCACGGCTTGAGACCTATTAAATTTAATATTTTATCTTAATTATTGTTTTGTTAAATAGTTCAACAATTGAACCAATGGGTTTAGTTTTCAGTCTCAGTGAAATAGCCAACTTAATAATGTTTGAAAATTTTCAACTTTTACTCGTAAATGAGAGTTATGAGGGCATTATCATAAATTTCTATTCTTTTTCATATTGCAATCCTCTCTATCGAGTTTTCCCCAAGCACATAGTTGCCTTTAAAGATGTAAGTAAGTCAAGCTGGCTCGCGAGCCAACTTGAATTCGACTCGTTAGCAAGCTTGTGAGTCAAGCTTAATGAGTTTTGAGTTTGAGCTTGCAGTCGAACTCGAGCCCAGTATCTGAGCTCGAGCGCGAGTTCAAGCTAATTAAACATTAAATGAGCTTGACTCGACAAGACAGATATTCGACTCGACTCTGCTCGTTTACACCTCCTAATTACCTTTATGCCTTCTTCTTCCTCGTCACCAAGTCAACCTTCTAGCAGCTGCCAAATCTTCAACTCTTACAGATAGAAACAAATTGATCAAACTTTTATTTGTTGATAAGGAGAAATCCGTTCAGCTACCTCCACTAGCTCGTGTGATATCTAACAGCCCGAATAGTTTTGTATTTTCATTATGGAAATGTGAATATTCTTCTTTTGCTTTATAAAACCGATTAGTCATATAAATTATTTTAAAATATATAATATTAAATTTTTATAGTACTAAAATTAAATGATATTGAACAATATTACTTTGTAAATAGAACTATAGTTGCGTCAAAAAATAAAGTAGAAAGAAAATTATTTCAAACTTAGACAAATCTTGGAAATAAAATCAGTTTATTAATAAGCTTTCTTTGATATTTTTTCCATTTTGAAAGTGATTGGTTTTTTGAAGAAATTAAAGAATTGAATGAGCATAATAAGTCCCTTACATGACCTCAGTTCTGCTTTCACGCTCTTAAATAAAGGATTTAATTACCTGTACTCATCATTTCTTTCTCCTTAATTTATTGTTTAACGCTACTAATTCTCTCGTCAAAATTTTAGTCTTTGATTACAATGTTCTTCACAAATTTTTCCATATATAGTCATTGTAAATATCACGTGTTTGAAAGCATATTCACTTCTAAAATATCAATAGGATATGTGGATGTCGCTCTCTTTAGACTGAGGGCTAACTTTTCCATCTAAAATGAAGAATTAATGATGCAGCCCACGGATCGGCAATAACAACGAGGATCTCATGGAGGATACCTGAAACCAGAGAAAAGCAAAGAAAAAGAAAAAAAGCATGGAAATTTCTCAGAACAGAGAGATGTATAATCACTGATATCCAAAAATAGCTTTCTGCTCTACAATTGTTTTCTATATGTATTTCCTATAGTTTTTTTTTTTCTATCAGATAGTTTTTTGTTTTTACTATTGATACGGCATCGCAAAATTATCTTGATCAGGCACGAATCTCGAGGCAAAACCTAGTTGGAAACTTCAAAAGATAATTTCGGGAGCATATGAACTCCGATTTCAGCGAGCTTACATTCAAACTGAGCGTCTCGGAAATACGAACCCAACGACACCAAGATCAACCCAATCCGAGCCCAAATGAGTCCGAATCAAGGGTTCAAAGCACTGTTGGAAGATTCAAACCGCAATTTGAGTAACCAAACGGTCTCCGATTTTGACGAGCTTATACTCGAATCGAACGGCTCGACGAGACGAATCCAACGAGCCCAAGATCATCTAATTCTGACATCATTAAGGCCTTCAAATGTCCAACGAACGGTGCATGATCGAAGGATTCGATATCGGCCGTCCATTCGGATCACTCCCAATTCGCCCTTGATCTCACGCCTATTTACGGGCTGTGCCACTCCAGAAAAACTATAAATAGAGCCCTCATTCTACACCAAGGAAAGGGGGAAGTGAAGAGAGAGAAGAAGAAGAGAAGGAGAAGGAGAAAGGGGAAAAGGAGATTCCTCACCTCCTCGACCACCGCCGGAGCTCTTCCTGCCGCCTGAAGACGCCGGAACTCTGCCGGATTTTCAGGAAACGCAGGAATTCTGCTCAACTTCCATGGGATGCTGAAATTCTTCCCAATTTATAAGAGAATTCCCTCATGACGCCGAAACTCCGCCCAAGTGAAGCCAGAGTTCTCCTCTGCCACCAACGACGTCGGACTTTTACCCGACGTCGGACCTTCACTCTTCGCCAAGCTTCTACCCGATGCCGGACTTCTACCGGTTATCGGACTCCGCTGGACGTCTATGCGAAGATGTATTTCTTTTCATTGCTGGACTTCTACCTGATGCTGTCCTACTGATCTTCGTCGTCAGACTACAGTCCTTCCGACCTCCGTCGCTAGCCGACTACGGTCCTCCTGACTTATGTCGCCCGCCGACTACAGTCTTTCCGACATCCATCGCCCTTTGAATACGGTCCTCCTGACTTATGTCGCCCGCCGACTACAGTCCTTCCGACCTCCGTCGCCCGCCGATTACGGTCTTCTTGACTTACGTCGCCCGCCGACTACAGTCCTTCGTCGCCAGCCGACTACGGTCCTCCTGACTTACGTCGCTCGCCGACTACAGTCTTTCCGACATCCGCCGCCCGTTGAATACGGTCCTCCTGACTTACGTCGCCCGCCGACTACAGTCTTCCGTCGCCAGCTGACTACGGTCCTCCTGACCTACGTTGCCCGCCGACTGCAGTCCTTCTAACAAAGCGAACATGTCAATAGTGATTCTTTGTATTTACATCATGTAATGTACTCCATAAGATGTACATCAAGCTAACCCTTTCCACCAAGGAAGGGCCTCATTTGTAATCGACTGCAATACTAGTGGATTCGTTCAAACTGGGCTAGGCCCCGTGGTTTTTCCCCCCTTTTACAGGGGTTTTCCACGTAAAAATCTTGGTGTCTCATAAATGCTAGACCCTCTCTCCTTATCTGATTGCGTGCCGGATTTTCGTACAATGCTAAGACGTTAAATATGATATTTCTCTACCGCCGCGAATACTCCTGGACGCAACAACTATTAATAAGGCAACCAACAAAAATAGTAATAGCACTCTAATAACAGAAGTAGTATGGAGTGAGTGAAGAGTGAGCAAATAACATAATACTGAACTGACGTTTACTTATGCGTAGCGTTAGTCCTCCCCGGCATCAAAAGATCTCGACTCCGACGAGCTGATTATAATCGAAGAGTCATCGGGAAATTGGTAAGACCAAATATCTGAAATGTTGACAGTAGGGGATGTATGAGAATCGGGTGGCAACTCCATAGTATAAGAATTGTCATTGATTATAGCAATGATCAGAACATGGCCAATCTTTCGGCGGTTAAGTTTTGTGTATGTGCCCCTGGGAAAATGTTCACGATGCATGCGAACCATGGCCATATCACCTACATGGAATATTTTCTTCCTTCGGTGAATGTCTACAGTTGTTTTATATGATTGATTGGCCTTGATGGGCTGCTAGCGAACTTCTTGTAGCATTTGAGAGTAATTGTTGTTGAAAGTTGAAGCAGTTTCAAATTTGTACTTTGGAAGCACGACAACATCGAATGCAAGATTAGGTACGTAGTTTAGTATAGACAATGCTGAAAGGAGACTAACTAGTGGATCGATTGACCATAGAGTTGTAGGCGAATTAAGTGGAGCTTAACATCTCTTCCCACTGCATTGGATAATCTTGGACTAAACATCGAAGCTTGTTTCCCAATGTACGATTTACAACTTCAGTTTGTCCATTGGACTGAGGATGATAAGCTGAACTAAGGCACAAATTGGTACCTAGCCATTTCCATAAATCACACCAAAAGTGGCTTATGAATTTGACATCCCTGTCCGAGGTGAGGCTTCGAGGTACCCCATGTAGCCGAACGACTTGATGAAAGAAAATGTAGGCAATGTGAAGTGCATTGGATGTTTTCTTGCATGATAAGAAGTGTGCCATTTTGGAAAAGCATCGACGACGACCATGATCGAGTCGTTGCCTCATTTTGTTCGGGGTAGCCCAAGGACGAAGTCTAAACTGAGGTATTCCCAAAGAACTGGCAATGGCAAATAAAGACATGTGTTTTGAGATCTCCCCTTGTAACTTTGGCATATGTATCAACGATCGAAGAAGCGATATACATCATGAAGGAGGCGGGGCCAATAAAAATGAGACTGTAATAAAGCCAGTGATTTTTCTCGACCGGCATGAGCTGCGAGTCTTCCAGAATGGGCCTCACATACTAGATGTTGTCGCCAGGATGACACAGGATTGCACATCAAGTTATGCTGAGAAAGATAGCCAAGCCGAATAGCAAAACCGGAAAAATGTCCATGTAGCTGGCAATGATTTCAGATTTCTGCAAAGTCAGGATCAGATGCATAGAGCTCTATAAGACTAGTCAGACCTAAAAATTCGATTTGCAGTTGAGTTAGAAGAAGCATCTTTCGATTAAGGGCATTGGTAACGGTTTTTTGCTTGCTAGATTGGTGTTTTAGACCAAAATAAAACTTCTGGAGGAAGGTGACCCAGCGTACATGCATGTGGTTAACATGTTTTTGACTATTAATGAATTGAAGGGCTTTATTATTAGTAACAAATAATGAACTCATGATAAAGTAAACAATGTTCCCACTATTTTAGAGCACAGATCACTGGGTATATTTCTTGTTCATAGGCTGACCACTATTGGAGGGATGGGCAAAGCTTTTCACTTAAATATGCAACTATCCATCCTTCTTGGGATAACACGGCTCCAATGCCTACAGAAGAAGTGTTAGTTTCTACATTAAACAATTTATAAAAAAATTGGAATGTCAAGAACGAGGGCAGATGTCAAAGCCTTCTTAATAGCCTAAAAATTATTTTATTGACAATCACCCCAGTGAAAGGCTTTAGACTTTAAGCAGTCGATAATATGATGCATAAGAATACTAAATCCCTTAATAAACTTGCGATAAAAATTCGCTAATCCATTAAAACTATGAACTTCAAAGAAGGAAGTTGGGCTGGGCCAATTAAGGATGGATACTATTTTCTCTGGATTCATCTGGAGGCCTTCCTTGGACACCACAAAACCAAGGAATTGAACATTTGAGGTGGAAAAGTCATATTTTGTGAGATTAAGAAACAGCTGATGCTCCCACAATAGTTCAAAGAGCTGTTTAAGATAGTCTCAGTGTTGCGTCAAGGTGTCGTTGTAGACTAAAATATCATCAAAGTACGAGATGCATAATTTTCCCCATATTGGTTTTAGTATGTCTTGCATCATTCTCATAAAGGTGGACGGTGCATTACATAACACAAATGGCATTACTCTCCACTCATTGAGTCTGAATGGTGTTTTAAAAGCTGTTTTCCATTCGTCACTAGGATGAATTCAGATTTGGTGGTAGCCGCTGCATAGATCAAGCTTGGAGAACACCGACGATCCAACCAGTTTATCTAGAAGTTCATCAATTCGGGGGTTGAGAAAACGGTATTTGACACTGATTTTATTTATATCTTTGATGTCCATGCATAGTCTATATTCACTATTCTTCTTAGGTAGAAGCAAGGCAGGGATGACACAGAGGCTAATAATTGCTTGTATTAGTTGTTTGTCCAATATGTCCTCAATGATTGATTAGATAATCAATTTCTCTTTCGGGTTGAGTCGATAGTGTGGCAGGTTTGGCAATATAGCATTAGGAAGCAAATCAATTTGATGTTGAATGTGCCTTAAATGCAGGAGGATGGCCTGTAGTTCTTGAGGACTTATCAAGTTGAACTCTTCTAATAGAGTGTGAATTTTATTAGGAATGCTTTCCTATTATGAACAAGTCGAATCGGTGACCACTAATGCCCATATTGGATCAGAATCTCTCCCATTGAGTAACAACTTTGGTTCATATACAATATGCATCACTGTCGAGACCTGTGTGCTAGGCTCATGTAATTTGTTCTCACGGGGCCCTCGTAATTACCGTAGGTGCTTGTCCTTCCAATTTAGGGAGTAGACATTAGCTCGACCATCATAGATAACACCGGCGTTGAACTGCCATGTCTTTCCTAAAATCGGATGGCACACGTCCATATCTAAGATGTTACATAACACATCACACACATATTGTCGTCATATGGATAAGGTTACCTGACACATTTATGTTACCTGAATGTCAATTCCCCCTTTTACCCAACTGATCTTATATGATTATGGATTTTTAATTGTTATGAGTTGAAGGGCTTATACTATCGAACTAGAAATGACATTCTCAGTGCAGCCATTATCAATCAAGAGATCACAAACCTTACCATTGATAGTGCACTTGGTCTTGAATATAGCATTACGTTGTGAGGCATTGGAGAGTCGATGAGCTATTAACAATTTCTCAAGCATACAGACCAAAGATTCGCCCTCATCACCTTCGATGTCTTCAAATTCTAGGTCATCCTCATCATTTGGTTAAGTAGAGTGTCACCATCCTCATTCTCCAACAACTGTAGTTGTTGTTGTTGGGGGCACTCGTTGAATTTTTGGCCGAGTTGAAAATAGCGGAAGCACTTCATTGTAAACAGTTTGACATACGGATTATTCGAAGTAGGGGTTCTGAACTTTGCTTGGGTTTTGTTCTCAGGAGCTGGTCCCAAAGGCGTAGGCAGTGGCGTTGCTTGTGGTGGGGACATGACATTTAGAGGAGGTTTTATAGAAGTTGAGCCTCGCTTTGTGTGATCACATGATGGATCTTGAAATAGGCTTATGGGATATGGAAATCTAGAAGGGCGGATCTGCTGCATCTCAACTCGTAAAGCAAAATTGACGGCATGGGATAGAGACCATTCTAAATTCAACTAGATTTATCCTGAATGCTTTCCTTGAGGCCCCCTATATACCTTGCTACCAATTGATTCATGGATTCATTTAAATTGTTCTGTGCACTGAGGCGATGAAATTTTTTGATATAGTCACTAATAGCACGATTTCCTTGAACACAGCGTTGGTACCTCATTTACAAAATCTATTAATAATTCGTAGATAGAAATTGAGAATGTAATAACTGCTTCATCCGGGCCAAACTGCAGACAGGGTCCTTCACCTCCCGTTGCAGCATTTGAAGAAACAGTGTCCACCAGGCACTAGCTTTAATTCTCAATCGGCATGCCACATATCTTACCTGCTTAGAGGGCACGATTTCCATATAGTTGAAGAAGTTTTCAACTGTCTTTTCCCAATCTAAATAGTCCTCTATGTTCCCATCAAAAAAGGTATATCCACCTTAACTTTGAATTCAGCTTCGCTTCTTAGTGGGGCTAGGCATCTTCCACGCCTATAACAGCCAACATTATAGTTATTGTCTTCATCATCTTCCTCAGAATCGCTTAGATTCACTTCTCGTTGCCATTGTAAATCTGGTTCAAAGTCCGATAGCTCCTGTGTAGGTGGAGGAATTCGACGCCATGGCCGGTCAAGGTCAATGCCACGCCGCGCACCAGAAACCATAGTGGGTGCTTGAGTTCGACGAGGTTGGTAGGGTGCTGTCCTTGTTAGGTTGAGATTGAACTCACGACAAATAGGAATTAAACATCGATAGACAACACTTCCAATTTTCGGATGATGTTCGCCTGGTTTTCCCATAACAATTCCAGGCTTCGAACATCCTTAGTAGCTGGTTCCTTGCCTTTATTTGTCATCCTACTGCTTAGGCTCTAATACCAACTTGATGCAGCCCACAGATCGGCAACAACAACAAGGACCTCCTGCAATTGTTTTCTATATATATTTCCTACTCGAAACCATAGAAAATCAAATAAAAAGAAAAATAAAAACAAGGAAAACTCTTCCCATAATAGAGGGATGTAAATTCAGTGATATCCAAAAACGACCTTCTCATCTACAATTGTTTTCTATATATATTTCCTATAGTTTCTTTTCCTATCAAATAGTTTTCTATTTTTAGAATAAATATGGCAACCAACAAAAAGTATTAATAGTACTCTAATATATAACAGAAATGGTATGGAGTGGGTGGAGAATGAGCAAATAAAAGAATACTGAGCTGGCGTTTACTTATAAGCTACATCAATTAATAGTACTCATTACTTCATGCTTGGCCGTCCATTTCACTCTCCCTAGCCACTTGCTTGGCCGTCCATTTCACTCTATACTTGAGTAATTTATTTAATTAAGTGACTTCTCTTAGCCATTTTATACATGAAACCCACACTTCAAATACCAGATCTCATACACATATAGTTACAATATCATAAGCATGAAAATACATTAAAATATAATAAAAAATGATGTAAGACTTCATAGCTTGAGTTTCATGTGCTCTTGCTCTCACTCTTAATGTAATGATAGACTATCTGCATATTTATATTGAAATGAGTGCAATATGAATCATTTATATATATGTATTACCTTGGTTATGAAAATTAGAAAAAAAAAAAGAGAGATTCAAATTAAAAGCTCAATGATTCGACTGAGGTGGAATCAAGAGTTGAACCGAATGATATAATAAATATTAGCATTATTTAAATGTGATTTTTAAGATGAGTTGGATCAACCATATGACCAATCTACATTTGAATTGGCCGATCTGATCTAATTTTTAAAACCTTGTGTATTATACTCATCACAAATTTCATTTAAGCAATTTTAAATTCATACTGAATAATTTTTTGGAGATAAAATACATAATCTTTTTTACTATTGTAATCATAAGTCGATATAAAATAAAAAATTTCTTTTGAATAATTTATAAAGAATAAGGTTTCGTTTGGGGCGGCTTTTTTATTGCTTCATAAAATAAAATTTTAGTTAAAAAATTTTAATTTTTGAACTAAAACTCTGTTTTTTAAAAATCAATAAAAAAATCATCCAAAACAAGTCCTAAGTTTATAATTTTGTAAAATGTGATAAGTTTTACTAAACTTTGCATTTTTTTTTATTTGTCTTAAATTTAATTCGAGTTAGAAATATAAATCTTTGAATGTCAGTTTATGAATATTCTTAATAATAGTCCAAAAAAGAAGATGGGTTAGCTTTCTGTCGTTTTAACGTATAATGTTTTAAAGTCTCAAACTTTTACTTTGAAATGAGAATTATGGGGGCATTATCATAAATTAATGTTATGTCAAATCAGTCAGCGAATTTTCTATAACCATTTAGTTTTTATTTTTATAGATAAAGATATGAAATATGACCTCATCATGTGCTATTAATCTAATAACATTAAAAGTAAATAATGTAATGTAATGTACAATTCAAAAGTTTGAAAAACTTGAGAGCTTTGGGTGCTATAAATTTAAGCATGAGAGCCACAGTGAAGGGAGGACAAAAAAAAAGGTTCAATGTCTAATCCTCTTGTGTTAGGTAGCTCCCTGCCAGTGCCCAATGTTCAGGAGCTCGCTCGTTCGGATCAGATTCCAGAGAGATACTTCAAGCCTGATGTTGATGCCGCATCGATGGCCTCCATCGATGACGATGAGCTCCCTGTGATTGATCTAATGAAGCTTCTCGATCCAGAGCTCATTGATAGGGAGGAGCTTTTAAGGTTAGGATCAGCATGCAAAGAGTGGGGCTTCTTCCAGGTATTTATGTCCCATATGCCTTTGTAAATATTTCTACTAGCAGTACTTGTTCTTCAGTCTTGCAATACATGAGCTTAATTATCTCTTTATTTGCTTCTACTTCTGTGATAAAGTGATACTTGATGCTTATGTATTCTGCTTTAACTGATTACTGCACAACTGTTTTTTTTAGAAGATTTGACTCGTTCATATCTTCTTCAGATCTTATGCCATAGTCTTGATATTTTCATAAAAGGGTGTAGATATGAGTAACATTTTCTAATAATATATATATACGTGCATACCTCTTTACTCGTTTAAATTCAATTTTAATATTATTTTTTCTCATATCTTACTAATTTAATTATTTTTTTATTATGATAATCAGCTAATAAATCATGGAATTCCAGAAGAAGTGATAGAGAAAACAAAGGATGATATTAGCAAGTTCTTCAAGCTTCCACTCAAAGAAAAAGAAGAGATTAAACAAATACCTGGACATATTGAAGGTTATGGTCAAATGTTTGTGCACTCAGAAGAACAAAAATTAGATTGGGCAGACATTCTCATTCTCGCCATCCAACCTCCTCAAAATAGGAACATGAGATTTTGGCCTACTAATCCCTCTACATTCAGGTACTTCGAAATATATAGCAAAATTTTACTTGATTGATATATATAAATTAATTAGTATACTGAGAACGCCAATGAAAATTTATGCACACGTATATTACAGGGATACACTCGAAACATACACATCTAAGGTTGCCAGAGTTGTTGATTGTCTTTATGGATTGATGGCTAAGGATTTGGGAGTTGATACTCAAGACATGCTTAATATTTCTCGTGACCAGCTACAAACTGTAAGGATAAATTACTATCCACCGTGCAAACAAGCCAATAAGGTGTTAGGTCTCTCCCCTCATAGTGATGCAAATGCATTAACCGTGCTCCTGCAAGCAAATGATGTCCAGGGTTTGCAGATAAGGAAAAATGGCAAGTGGTTCCTCATAAAACCAAAGCCAGGAGCATTCATCATCAACATTGGTGATATGATGGAGGTACGTAATTATTAAAATGGCTCATAGCTTTGAAGTAACCTTCCTAGTTTTTTAGCTCTCTTCAACAACAATTACAGTACCACTTAGACCTTCTTGATAATCATTTTCTCAACAGATAGTGACTAATGGAAGGTATAAGAGCATAGAGCACAGGGCTATTATAAACATGGAGGAGGAGCGACTATCAATAGCTGCATTTCATTCACCCAGTCTTGACGTTGTATTACGTCCTTTTTCCGAGCTTATTGATAGTGATGGGGAACTTTATAAAACGTTAACCGTCAAAGAATATACAAGCGAATACTTTGCAGGAAAGCTGAATGGAAAGAATGCATTGGAGAGCGTGAAGCTAAGAAAATGACTGCGAAAATACCTACAATAAATCTGTGTGATAACAATATTGCATATGATATGTTATTATATTTTGTAATGTTCAATAATGGCTGTTTTATGTAAAACAGAAATGTTGCTTGCCAATTATATGAGGTTATGTATGCCGATCGAGTACTTTGCTTTACAGTAGAAATAAAGAACTTCTATGAGCTATTTAGTTGTTATTATCGGAAGGATATATCATATCAAATACCATGTTACATGAATGTTATTGCTATCCACTCTTGGCATAAAAAAAGCCATATTCTAATGAGAATATTGATCTTAAAAATAGCTCATATAAATCTATAATGTAATTTCCTTCTGTGTGTAAGATGTACAGAACAGTCAAGTTCCTCAAGCAGGATATTCCTTACTTTCATCTTTAAGTAGATGTCTCAAATACTAATTCATTCAATGAATTTCTCAAATTTCAATGTAAATTTAATATTTTTTTAGTTTAATTGCACATGCGTAAAATGCATGCATCTTGTTTGAAATTTCTAAATGGACAAAAATATAGTAAAGTTATTTAATTAATTACTATAATCTTTATGTTTATTAAAAAATCATTATTTATTATTTATTGATATATAAATAGGATATTTTAACATAAATAATCGAAGCATCATTAGATAGAGTAATTATATTGCTAATTTATTGTTATTTTTATAGGTGAATTATGAGATAGCAGATAGCGCTACTATTATATAACACTTTTTTTTAATCTATTGTAGCTATTTAAACACCTACTAAATTCATTACAACTATTTAAGAATCGTTGTAAATCCGTTGTATTTGTTATTACTGGAAATAGATTTTCGAGCCTTCTTTAAACTGTTGTATCACATGCATGTTTTGGCAACGTTTAAAGATATTGTAGTTCAAGAATTTATACATCTTTAACCAAATAAATATAATATGAATAATAGCTTTGCAAATGTCTTACATTTGGCCGGGATGTAATTATGCTCCCACACTTTCTAATAGCTTTAGTGTTTTTCATCTTCTTTTGTTGATTCTTGTGTAAGATTTTGATGATGAACGCTAAGTTAATCGAGTCATTAATTCGAGCAAATGTATCCCATGATAATCCTTCAATATCATCTATATATGAATAATTTGCGATTCAAAACCAGAAATAATACCAACACCTTCATTTTCTGCACCTATAACAATAACAAGATCCTCCCCATGTTGATTCCAAACGAAGTATCCCATAAAGAACACATTGGTGATGATTTGTTCATTGACATATTGTATTGAATGAAAGTATCTGTTAATGTATGATTGCAAGAGCATAATATTTTTCCTGTTAGATTTTTATTCTAACTAGCAAAAAAAAATCAACTTCTTTGTTGAATTCACAACTCCATCATGACTTGGTTCTCCAACTCCTTTTCATTTTGAAATTCAGCTACAACTTTAAACCCTTGACAATAATTGAGAAACTATTATGTCAACATCCATAATGAATTATCAAACCAAATAACAACACTAAGATTCTTCCAAACAAGATTAATAAAACTTGTGTGTTTGAACTCAAGGTCCAAGTACCTTCTATAAGTAAATGAATAATAAGATTACTTGTTTATCGACAAGATCAAACCTTCTAATTTATGATATATGAAGTAGCTCATTTATAATACAATATATGATGAAAAGCTGATGAAATGATATAGTTTAGATGTTACTCAAGTATTGTGGCAGCTAACGACTAATGAAGGGCGAAGGGGTTGTGCTCGGATTATAGAAGCCCGAGCAGATGAATGGCGATAGAAGATTCAACTGTGAAGGAGGTATCGACAACAGTTGCGGATTCAGCATCGTGACAAGCGGGTCAGTCATGCAGATGGAGCACATAAGCAAGTAGGTGATAGGTAGATCGAATGAGTAGAATGAGCCAATTAGGACAGGAAAATGGGTATGTAATAGGTGAAGTTTTAGCGGTGGTAAAAACTGAATGAGTCATATGGAAGTGCTCATGTGAGACTTTACTTGTCCCATAATTAGATAATATCTATTTAAGATTCTCAATTATCAAAAGAAAATTTATAAGATATATTTTTAATCTATCTTCTAGGATTGGAGATTTTCCTCGGACATTTAGGGTGGAACCCTCTATTTTAAATTAGCATGAGGCCATTTTAAATCCCGCAACATCACAATCTAACACTCTTTAAAAATTAAGTGTAACTTAAGACTACAAAAGCAATCAAAATAAGGTCATCCTTGGAAATTTGTTCTCATTTTTCATTACTAGGATGAGAAAGAAATGGGAAGCTAATAGAGGTCCTCTGTCATGAGACTCATGACAGTCTTTTAGTTAAGCTTGATTGAATAGAAGTTAATGAAATGGATGAATGCTTTTGAGGATGCAGTAAAGTAAATTGAAAAAAAAAAAACAATTACTTCGAGATAGTAAACTGCCAGATTATATCCAGGAAACTTTTTCATTGGGTTGCATTCTTCAATTACTTGAAATATATTTTGTTTGGAAGCTAGAGGATTAAAATATATGCTACAAAATTCTCCCTTTCCCTATAGGAAATCAGCAATCAAGCCTTCTTAATAAAACCGATAACATTGTGAAGGAAGACTACCATCATCAATAGCAGATGCATGCATGCAGGAATATAGTAGGAAGCTAAAACAAGATGTTTTATACTATTCATGACCTCAATTGATAGTACTTGTATGCTCCTTCAGAAAATCATTGCTCAATTTATTCCCTATGAAAAATATCCATGGACCCATTAGAAGAATGGCGACGGCGAATTCGACTATGACGGCAAATTCGACTTTGACGGCGAATTCAGCATTGGGATGGGTGTAATCGATCATGGATGCTCGTCAAATGGAGCAATAGGACGGGTGGTCGATGAAGCTGCAGAATCAAGCATGAGTCGATTACGAAATGAATTGATTAGGGCAGAGTAGGGGAAATAAGAGGTGAAGCTTTAGCAGCGGTGAAAACTATACCAATCTATAGCAGTGGTTTGCAAACCTCCGCTACGAACTATGAAGAAATGTAAGGCTTTTTATAATGTAGATAAGTGTTGACCTCTACACATCAAATCACAAGCAACAGGGAGCAAAAATGTGAATCAAGCAAAGTGCGCATTGACGCGACACGTCACTTTAAAAGTCAAATGACCTCCGATTGTCAAACAAACTGCGTTGTTACAATCAAGACGTCGAATTCCCCTAATTGGGGACCCATCGCAATTAAATCGAACAAGATCGGTCCAAAGGAATGACCGACACCCAAAATTGACGCACGACATCACCCAAACCATCTCCGATCGCGTAACAGATTTTATCGTTGCGTTCGGAACATCGTTAACACTCAATAACTATATTTTATTTGTTCAAATGAGATTACCAGGTGAAGCAGCATGAATCTCGAGGCAATGACACTTAAACCAAGAAAATTGGCGTGTGACGCCGATAAATTATCTTTCAAATTCTCACTCCTTCATGCTTGGCCAGCCACTCCAGTCTCCCTAGCCACTTGCTTGACTGGCCATTTCACTCTATACTTTGAATAATTTATTTAATTAAGTGATTTCTCTTAGCCATTTTATACATAAAACCCACACTACAAATATTAAATCTCAAACCCATACATTTACAATATCATAAACAAAAAAATACATAAAAATACCATACAAAATGATGTATGACTACATCATGACTTGAGCTTCGTGTATTCTTGCTTTTAATCTAGTGATAGACTACCCCAATGTCTTGCATAAATTTTTTTTTTTCAATTTTGATAATTTCTTCAATTTCAAAATTAAGCCTTAATTTTAATTTTAATAAAACTTTAATTAATTTAAATATGAAAATAATATGTAAAAATATTTCACTTATAAATAAATTTAAAATGTAAATATTCTTGAGAAAAAAATTTATATCATGATATTCAACTTTAGTCCTATATTCAATTTTACATAAGTGAAATATACATGAATTATTTATGTATTGCCAAGGTTCTGAAAATCGGATCTAATATAAAATTAAAAAATGAAAGATTTAAGGTTCAATGATTCAACCGAGCTTGAATCAAGTGTTGAATCTGATGATGAAAAAAATATTGACATTATTCAAATAAGATCTAAGTGGTATAATACTAATGTAATAAGGTTGCAATAATATAAACTTTTTTTTTTTTTTTTAAGGTTGCAATAATATAAACTTATGACTATAAAATAAACGGAATTCATAGACAAATAATAATTTTCTATTATTTAAAATTTAACAAATTAAAATATTAAATTCAATCCACATTTAACATATATTTAGTTCACATATAAGCTTATAAGTTTAATATAAATTATTAACAATTTATTTTATTAGTTTAAATATCATTTAAATTATCTATCAAATTCTTCTTATAAAATTGCATATATTAATCATTCCTCGTAGATCATTCATCATTAATAAATAGATAAAAATTTACTTTTTATAGTATATAATAAAATAAATTAATTAATTAATTTTTATTAACTCAAAAAATAAACATTATTCATATTATAAAAACTTAATTAAAAAATCTATTTAAAACTATGAATTCTACATATGATAAACTTTAGAACTTTAACTTATTTATTTACTTTAACATCACTAGGGATCTATCTCTTAGTATTGTTTAGATAGAAACTCATATGGAGTGGAGGGGCCATGAAAAAATGCATAGTTGATATTTTCTTAGTATATAATATATAATTATTATAGGATTTAATAGTTATTAAAAATTAAAATGTTGAAAATTTAATTTAATTTATTAAATTTAATATTTCAACCTAAACAAGTTAAATTAAATTATTTATTTGTTTCAATGGATCAACAATTGAATTGGTTGGTTCAAAGGAATTGGGATCAGCATGCCAACAAAAATGATGGTTCGAACCTATTCATTTTAGACATATAACCAATCTACATTTAAACTGGCCTGTTCGATCCAATTTTTAAAACTGTGTGTATTATACTCATCACAAAGCAAATTTAAGCAATTTAAAGTCCATACTAATTAATTTGTTGGCCATGAAATTTGTTTTGAATAATACATACATATATAAAGAAAAGTTTATAACTTTGCTAGTGTTGACCCCTCCACGACAAACCCCATGCAAAGTGAGTGAAACCGGCGAAACAAGAAGCGCGTGTGTTGACACGTTATGTTATTTGAAGGGTCAAGTGACCTTCGATTGTCAAATCGATTATGTTGTTGCAATCAGAACATCGAATCTGCCTAAGTGAGAACCCCTCGCAGTCAAATTGGTCCAAAGGGATGACTGACACTTGAAATTGGCGTGCGACACCATCTAAACGACGTCCGATCGAGGAACGGATTTCGCCGTTGTGTCCAGAACATTCTCAATGCTAAAAAATGATAGCTAATTGGAACAATTAAAGACACGATAGGAGATCGAGCTACATGTCGAGGCAACTCATGCAAATCGAGGAAAGTTGTACATGATATTGCCCAAACGATATTCGATTGTAGAATGGAGTCATTGCATCCGGAACATCATCAACACTTACAATTGACTATCAATTTTATAAATTAAAATTTTGCACGTAGATCAACGAGGGTCCCTAGGCAATGACCAGTAAATCGAGGAAATTAGCACCCGACATTACCTAGACGATGTCCTATCATGAAACAGACTTTCTTGTTGCTACCATAACGTTGTGAATACCCAAATTACACTATCAATTTGCCCAACAAAAATTATGCGGCGAAATCCACATGTAAAATGAGATTAAATACATATAACTCAAAAAATTGCATAAATCTAGGCGACATTGGACCCATTGACACACTGCCATAATTTCTAATGAGTAAGTGAGGATGTTAGGGCTTATTTTAGCATTTAATTAAAGAAATCTATAAGAAAATCAAAGTCAAACGAAAAATCAAATCCCATTAAATGCTGATTACCTCCTTGAATGGAAATCTTGTACGAATCTTTGATTGAAATCTCGTGAATCCCGCGAATACAGAGCTTAATCACCTCGATCCCCAATGTTTGCTCGCGTTAAAACAAGAATCCTGCCCTTTGCTTTGATTCCTCACGCCTCTGCTTCCCTCCAAGCCGCACTCTTCTTCTTCACGCAACAAAAGCTGCAAGCTCCCAGTCAGTCTGTCCCAACACCTCCTCCATTTCGATTTCATGCTCACAACCTCTCGCGCTTTCTCGTAGCCTCTCCATCTTACAAGTCTTCTTCCACCCAGACCCTCCTGCTCCTTTGACTTCACGATCCAACCTTCACAGCAACTCCCATTCACACGCAACAACCCATCGGCAACCTCACATGGCCTCCGTCAGATTCGCCTTCTGTAGTCTCAATGACCAGTTCACTCTCGACGGATTTGTGTCATCCAACTTTTCCGACAGCTCGCAAATAGTGCACTCTCTCTCTCTCTCTTCCTACTGCTGCAGCTATAAAAGACAGCGAATCAAATTTTTCGAAGAAAGAGAATAAATCTCTTGCTCTCTCTCTTTCTCCCACGGTGAACCCAATGGCGCCAGAGGCTCGTCAAGTAGCTCGAACTCG
Source organism: Dendrobium officinale (assembly GCA_019514585.1). Lineage (NCBI taxonomy): Eukaryota > Viridiplantae > Streptophyta > Magnoliopsida > Asparagales > Orchidaceae > Dendrobium > Dendrobium officinale. The sequence goes on from CM033683.1 coordinate 90,185,575, forward strand.
TTTATGGTTGAACGAGTCGAGCTCGAGCTCGATTTTTGAGCTCAACTCGAGTTTGAGCTTGAGCTTGGTGTTTGACAGTTGAGCTCGACTCGAACACCACTTGACTCGAGCTCGACTCGACTCTTTTGCACCCCTAGATCACAGTGCCCTATTACCTCTTTATATAACCTCTTCATGTGAAAGCTGACCCTATTTTCTGTTAAATTTTTTTTTTCAATTTCTTTTGTCATTATATGTAGTTGGAGTTTTTCTAACAATTTTTCAACTTGGGCTTCGTTTGGGACGGCATGTTTACTGCTTCTTAAAACAGCATTTTAGTTTAAAATTTTTAATGTTGCATTAAAAAACAGTAAGAAAGCCATCTCAAATGAAGCCTTAATACCTTCAGCCTACTTGCTTGTGTGACCCATTTCATAATAGCCCATTTAAAAAAAACAGTTAAAACCTTGAAGCAGTCCACCATTTGCCTATTGCAACCCAAACTAAAAAAAAAAAAGGAAGAATCACCCACTTCATCAAACCTCTTCATACAAGCCCAACTCATTCTCTCACAAATTCCTACAGCCAACCAACTTAATTCCCTAATAGCCCTTGCTTTCAAACACAAGCAGTCACTTAGCCTTATTCACTTGAAAAACAGCAGGTTAAAATCTTTCCTTTTTTGGCTTTGCCGTAAGGTTTATTTAATCATATTCTTGTATATGCCATCAGTAGTTAGTTATACTATTATTATATTGACAATTATGGTTGTTTGTAATAGTGGTGATTGTCCTTATTAATGGTAAATATCGATGAAGCGTTATTATTTATGCATGTATATATGTCTCAAAAAAAATAAAAAAGTTTTTTTGGAATAAAATTACATATGTATATAAAAAGTGTATTCATATACATACCTAAATCTCATATACATATATGCATGAAAAAAAAAAAGAAGGGAAGAATAATAGGAATAAAAAATGACGAGGATGAGGAGGTTCGGGTATTTTTGGAAATCACAGTCACATTGTCAAAGTTGTTGTCACGTACAGGTGTAAAATTTCTAATTTAAAACCTCGTGCTAAATGCTCGCGGCAAGCTGGCCATCCTCCCAACTCGATATTTTAACATGGTGGGAGGGAAACTGGTGCGGTGCTAGCGACGAGGAGGATAAGCCTCGAAGAGCTCACGTAGCATGACGAGGATAAAAATGAAGCACCCTTAAGCAATCGCATAGTGTAGCGGGGGAAAGAAAACTGTGCGTGCAACTTCAAAATAGGTACTCCGAAGATCCATAAGCACTCACATAGAGGGGATTGAAGAAATGCAGTCGTGTTGTCATCTGACACCTACCTGAAGCACTCACGTAGCATAGAGGGCAAGATGCCAGGAGGTTGCAGAATTTTTCAGTGATAAAGGCGACTTGGACTTGAATCTGAATAGAATGCAAGATGGCACAAAACTTAAGTGATTAATAAAGACTCAAACTTAAGTTAATTGATGACAAGCATGACTTAGAACAATTCGAACACAAGCATGGACATGCAATTTGACCATAGAGGACTTGATTTTGAACAACTAAACAAAGAACTTGAACATGAATAAATGCAAAAGACTTTGATTTGGACTCAAATTGAACTCAAATACATTAACAGAGGACCTTAATTGAATTCAAATAAATGACACAGATGATCCGGTTTGATTTCACATGAATGATTATATGGTACTTGAATTAAACTAGAATTGGAATATACATAAAGAATTGAACATGCAAAGTGAACTACAGGGAACGAAAGCTAAGATGAAGAGCAAGAAATTGAACTCTCATTTGATGAAATGCATGATTAAAAGATAAGAATATATATATATATTATCGAGAAGTTAAAATGTGATGAGTCTGGCCATCTACTCTCCAGATGTGTTGCTTTTCAGGAGCTTTCAGTTGAGGTCCTTTGGATGGCCCTGCGGCAACCTGGGCTGCCTATTTCAGTTTCTATTAATGACCCTAATGTCTAATTTTCATCTGATTTCATGATGTTGTAGTAGATGGCCTCTCCCACTGAGTCCTCTTTTTGACCCACTCCACTCTTCGTTGCCTATTTTTTGGTATAGCCATGAAGCCTTGATTCGAACATATTTTCATATCATATGCCATATTCTTTTGTTCCATGTACGCAATGATTTTGTAGAAATTTTTTGTTGATCCATAGCGTACTTGACTTAAATTCTGCATGGATCATAAGTAGGCTGGTTGTATGCATTTGTTAAACAATGAAGATTCCATCCTTTTCTTGGGGATTTCAATCAAGCTAAAATAGTGCATCATACCAAGGAAAGTTTTCACAAACAACTTCATCATATCTTCTCATTTGGTTGGTTGCGGATTATGTGGAAGTGTCATTAATAAGAGTTTGTATGTACCCTATTGAAAAGATCCAACAAATTTCAAGCACAAAAATAGTTCCTCATTTTGATAGATAAAAAAGCATAATCTCTCCAAAAAATAAGAACTGGAATGGTTGAGTGGGATGTGTATTGATCGTCATTACACCTAGTGTTAGATAGAACCTTGCTCTAATGCCACAGTCGATTAAACTTGATACGTCACAAAAAAAAAATTGCTTTGATCACACATGAATCTAGAGGCATATTCAAATTGAAATTTTTTTAGATTAAATTAAAAATCATCCAAACTCCAATTTTAGTAACCTTAAAGTCAAATTGAGCGTTTGGACAAGACGAACCCAACGACACTAAATTCAGCTCAATCATAACCCAAATGGGTCCAAATCAATGGTTTGAAGCATATGAGAATGATTCAAGATATTAATTGGATGACCAAATGACATCTAATTATAGCATGTTTATTGTCGAATCAAGTGGCTCAACAAAAAAAAATCCAACGAGCCTAAGATCGCTTGATTTTGACATCATTTAAGTAGATTAAGGCTTAAAAAAATGCTCCATGATTGAGGGATTCAATATGGGCCCTCCGATGGACTACTCTGAGTCTGCTCCTAATCTTCTTCATAGTTGTAGGACAAGCAAAAATTAAAAATCTAAATGGACCCCTACTCTGTACATGAAGGGGACCTTTGGAGGCTTGGACCTTGGGTTAAAGACTCAAAAGAGTAGTAAGACTTGAAGAATCCTAGAGCTCTACCCAAGCACCATTGCCATCAAAACTTTCTCCAGCCGCCACCACTTGGTCTCCTCCGCCATCACCTGGTCTCCTCTTGACCTTTGTCACTCGTTGACTACGAGCCCCCCTACCTCCATCGCCCAACTACTACAGTCTCACGGACCTCTATCATCCAGCAACTATAGTTTCATGGACCTTCGTCACCTGACTATAATCTAACCGACATCTGTCACTCAACTACAGTCCTTTCGACCTCCTTTGCCCACCAACTATGGTCCCTCATACCAGTGTCGCCCGACTACGATCATTTAACTTCAGTCACCCAACTATGGTCATTCTGGCCTCGATTGCATGTCGACTATGATCCTTCTGAACATCGTCATGTCGACAACGGCCCTTCGACCTCAATCGCTTAATAATAGTCCTTCAAATCTCCATCGCTTGCCGAAGACGGTCATTCCTACATCCATCACCTACCGACTATAGTCATCTCAACCTTTATCACCCGACTACGATCCCTCGAACCTTCGTAGCATGACTACTGTCTCCCCTACCTCTGTTTGCCGACTGTGGTCCTCGGACTACCGTCACCCAACAATGGTTTGTCTAACCTCAGTAATTAGAGTTTGTATGTACCCTTCCACTTGTTTATTGCTATTATAAACTTTGAATCTAAGGCTTCTTAAAATAAGTTTCTCTTTTAAGGGCGGGCAAAATGATCTTTTCACATTGGATAATTATCCATTTCGAGCTCTTTCTGATTTTACCCATGTACTTAATTGATAGACTAAACTCCTAACCAATAGATCAAGATGAGCTACAGATGTATTCATGCACATATCTCTGTTCAATAAAGAAATAAATAAAACTAAGATATTAAATTATATATAACACAAAATGAGCATATATGTGAAAAGGTTGGAGTAGTGTCAGTGGAAGATAAAATTAGAGAGAGCCGCCTTAGATGGTTTGGTCACATAAAATGGAGGTTTTCTGATGACTCAGTTAGGAAAGTAGAGATATTAGATTTGACTTATGTTAATAAAGATAGAGACAAACCTAAAAAAACTTGATTAGAAAATATTAGAAATGATCTTTCATCATTAGATTTAAGCTAGAATTTGATTTTTAATATAACACAATGGAGAAAAAGGATTAATGTAGCCGACCCCAGGTAATGGGATAAAGGCTTAATGTTGTGGTTGTTGTTGTTGTTGTTGGTTTTTTTTTTTTAATGTTGTTGGTGTTATTGTTATTGTGAATATATATATATATATATATATATATATATATATATATATATATATATATATATATATATATATATATATATATATATATATATATATATATATATTTTTTTTTTTTTTTTTTTAGTATTCCAAAAATTTAAAAAATTCATTGAACCGTCCAATTAATAAAATTAATATATGAGCTTATTATTTTTTTAAAATGAATATAATATTAATTTTAATTGATTATTAAAAATATTACAGTAATTCAAAGCAAATATAACGTTTTTTGGAATTTCTTTGATTAATTTTTTTTTATAACATTCTCAACCATTTTCTTTTTAATTTCTAAGTGATATTCAAAATTACAATAAACTCACAAAAACTTGAAATAAATGGCCATTTTGGGCCAAAAATTACTTTAAGATGATAATCAATTAATTTTTATATTACATTCATATGAATAAAACTATTTCACAATTTAAAAAAAAATTAAATAAATTTTGAGTAATTGAGATAAAAAATTGCACTACACATAAATCCGATCTAAAAATATCATAAAATTATACTAATCTTAATGCAAATCTAAGCAACATAACTTCCATCAAAGAGACCAGAGTCCAGCGGCAACAAGTTAACAGGTACATAACTCTCAGACGCCAGCTTAAAAAAATACAGAGAGAAAAGACCAATTTGAATTCTACGGTACAAATTGTGTGCGTGACGGCATTGCAAGCTTTTCCCTTCAAGGATTCTATCTCACACACACTAACTTCTTCTACTATGCTGTGAAATATAAATTATTATAAACTATATAGTATAGTATTATATCATTTGAAATTTGAAGCATCTTGACATATGATAATATTTCTTTAATTATAATTTGTCATATTGTATTTAAAATTGTATTATTAATGTGGAGAAACATTTTTTATTTCTAATATATTGTAAAAAAAAAAATGGAAATTGTGTAAAGAAAAATCTTGAAAATAATGAAGCTTATCTTAGCATAATGTTTGGGTGTTTTTGCTACAATCATAATGTCTTGAATTCAAGGTTTAAAGAATATGGGTATGTGTAAATTTACAATTAAGGTTTCCTTTAGGACGGCTTTTTTACTGTTTCTTAAAACAGTTTGTTAATACCAAAATTAAAAATTTGTATTAGAAAGTTGTTTTAAAAAGCAATAAAAAGGTTGTCCCAAACGAAGCTTAAATCTGCTAAGGATTTGTTTGGGATGATTGCAGCATTTTATAAAGTTGGTTGTGAAATTGCTGTGAGAAAAGTAACTTAGGCATCGTTTGAGATCATTTTCTTATTTATTTTTACAATAGCTTTTTAGTATAAAAATTCTTAAAAGTAACAAAGAAGAAGTAATCAAAAGTTGTCCCAAACGAAGCCTTAGTTACTCTGGCTGCAAAACACAGCTTTCCACCCCAAGGAGTTCCTGAACTGCTACAAAGACCCCTATTCTTTTTAAATTTACAGAAAACCCCTATTCTTTTAATAGCTTACTTCAAGCTAAGGTTTTTATTCATTTTATCATACTAAAATTTCAACAAAGACAAGTTTAAAAGGATTTATGTAGGGGATCTCATATAGAAGGATAAAGGCTTGATAGTGATGTTGTTGTTATACATATCAAATTAAATTGTCACCTTTAATTAAGCACTAATTATTTGTAAGGTGACTTAATCAAATATTTAATTGCATGATTAATGGCAATAATAGTTGTAATTAAAGGTTATAAAAAACCAATAACTCTGATTATTAATTAAAAAGGATAATAAATTATTTGAATATTTTGATATATTTTATATGAGAATGAAACTAATTATTATATGATTTTATGTGTCATATGTTAATCTTTAAAATGATTAAATTATATGAAAAAATCATATTAAAAATTTTTAATATTTTAATTTTATTTTTATTTCTTTATTGAACAGAGATAAGTGAATACATCTATAGCCCATCTTGATCTATTGGTTAGAAGTTTAGGCTATCAATTAAGTACATTGGTGAAATCAGAAAGAGCTCGAAATGGATAATTATCCACTGTGAAAATATCATTTTTGCCCGCCCTTAAAAGAGAAACTTATTTTAAGAAGCCTTAGATTCAAAGTTTATAATAGAAATAAACAAGTGGAAGGTGCAAATTACAATAATAGCAATAAACAAGTGAAAAGATCATTTTGCCGACTGTGGTCCTCGGACTACCGTCACCCGACAATGGTTTGTCTAACCTCATTTGTTTGGTTGCGGATAATGTGGAAGTGTCAATAATTAGAGTTTGTATGCACCCGATTGAAAACATCCAACAAATCTCAAGCACAAAAATAGATCCTCATTTTGATACATAAAAAATCATAATCTCTCCAAAAAATAAGAATTGGAATGGTTGAGTGGGATGTGTTTTGATCGTCATTACACCTAGTGTTAGATAGAACCTTGTTCTAATGCCACAGTCGATAAAACTTGATACGTCACAAAAAAAATTTGCTTTGATCACACATGAATCTAGAGGCATATTCAAATTGAATTTTTTTAGATTAAATTAAAAATCATCCAAACTCCAATTTTAGTAAGCTTAAAAGTCAAATTGAGCGTTTGGACAAGACGAACCCCATGACACTAAATTCAGCTCAATCAGAACCCAAATGGGTCCAAATCAATGGTTTGAAGCATATGAGAATGATTCAAGATATTAATTGGATGCCAAATGACATCTAAATATAGCATGTTTATTGTCGAATCGAGTGGCTCAATAAAAAAAATCCAATGAGCCTAAGATCGCTTGATTTTGACATCATTTAAGCAGATAAAGGCTTAAAAAAATGCTCCATGATTGAGGGATTCAATATGGGCCCTCCGATGGAGTACTCCGAATCTGCTCCTAATCTTCTTTATAGTTGTAGGGCAAGCAAAAATTCAAAATCTATAAATGGACCCCCACTCTGTACATGAAGGGGACCTTGGGTTAAATACTCAAAAAAGTTGTAAGACTTGAAGAATCCTAGAGCTATACCCAAACACCATTGCCGACAAACCCTTAACATCAAACCATTGTCCAGCCGTCGCCGCCATCTGGTCTCCTCCCGACCTACATCGTCCGCCGACTACTGCCCTTGCTACCTTCCGTCTCTCGCTGACAACGATCCCCACGACATCTGTTGCCCAACTACTACAGTCTCGTGGACCTCTATCGTACATCAACTACAATTTCATGGACCTTCATCACCTGATTAAAGTGTAATCAAGCTCCGTCGCTCAATTGCGGTCCTTTCGGACCTTCTTTGCCTGCCAACTATGGTCCCTCAGGTCAGTGTCGCCCGACTATGATCATTCAACGTCAGTCGCCCCGACTATGGTCATTCAGACCTCCTTTGTTTGTCGACTATGATCCTTCTGAACATTGTATAGTCATTCCAACCTCCGTTGTTTTTCGACTACAATCCTTTTGAACATTGCCGCCTGAAAAAGGCCATTTGTCCTCAGCCGCTTAACTATAGTCCTTCAAATCTCTGTCGCTCATCGACAACGGTCTTTCCAGCATCCATCACCTATCAATTATGGTCCCCTCGACCGCCCGACTATGATCCCTCGAACCTTTGTCACACAACTACTGTTTCCCCGACCTCTGTTTGCCACTATAATCCTCGGACTACCGTCACCCAACAATAGTTTCTCTAACCTCATTCGCTCATTGACTACGATGCCTCCAACTACGGCCCCTATGACCATAGTGGTCTCAACTACAATCCCTACGACCATAGTCATCCACCGACTACAGTCTCTCCAATCTTTGTCGCTTGACTATGGTCCCTCCATCGAGTGGTTAATTCCTACAAACATAGTTGCCTTTGTGCCTTCCCTTTCTTATGTCCCAAAAAAAACCTTCATATCCTCTAGCGGCCAAATTTTAACTCAATAGAATTAAGTTGATCAAAATATTATTATTGATCACGAAATATCTATTCAGCCACCTATAATAGCTCATTTGATATATCTAATGGTCCAAATAATTTTATATTTTCATTTAAGCAATGAAAATATTCTTCTTGTGCTGTATAAAAATGTTAATCACATAATATATTTTAAATTTGATGATATTAAATTTTAATTGTTCAAACTTTAAATGATGTTGAAAATTAATTAATTACTTTGTAAACTTATTTATTTTATTTTATGTAGATGTTTCTATTTAGGGAAATATTTTTTAACATTTAATTATTTAATTATTAAAATATCATGTTATTTAATCAATTATTGACTGTTTTTCAATGCGTGATGATTTTTGACAAAATCAACGCTTAATATTAATTATTAATATTGGAATGTCTGATTAATGTCTTAATAATTATGCATATAAGATGGCCGGTTTAGCTTTATGTCATTTGACTCGTTTTAATGAAGTAAAATGCCTGAAATTTTCTAGCCTTTGCTTATAAATGAGAGTTATGCCTTCTGAGTAGGGTGTCAATTTCGGGTCACGGGTCGGGTTCGGGTCGAACCCGGAACTGACTCGGGTTCAATCGGGTCGACCCTAACCCGACCCGAGTAGGCAAACGTGTCGAAATCCTGGACCCGAACCCGACCCGCTTTGGGTTCGGGTCAACCCGACACGACCCGGGCAGCGGTGCGGGTTCGCGATTTCGCAGCGCCAGCGGGTTCAGCGTTTCGGCGGACGGCGGTTCACAGCGTGACGGGACGGCGGGCCGGTGAACAGCAGCGGTCGGGGTGGGCCACGGGCAGCGGTAGCGGATGGCAGGTAGCGGCGCGGCGGGCCGGCGAGCAGCAGTGGTCAGCGGGCAGCTGCGCGGCAGAAAGCGGCGCGGAGGGAAGCAGCGGTCGGGGGGGGGGGGGAAGTTCCACGCGGGCTTGGGCACGGGTTGCGGCAGCGGCACGACGGCCGCCGGCAGCGGCGCAGCGGGCCAGCGGCAGACGCGGACGCGCGCGACGCGACAGGGGACTCGGACTCCGCGCGACAGCGGCTGACGCCTGACGCGATGCGACTCGCGAAGCGACGCGGGGCAGACTCGGACTCCGCGCGGGCAGCTTCGGTCAGCCCCGGTCAGGGCGGGCAGCGGGTCATTTCCGGGTTTCCGGGTCAACCCGAACCCGACCCGGTTTTTCAAACAGGTCGAAAACTCGAACCCGAACCCGACCTGGTTTTTCAAACGGGTCGAAAACTCGAACCCGAACCAGACCCGGTTCGAGTTCGGGTTGACCCGAACCCGAAATTTTCGAGTCGGGTCCGAATCGAGTTTTCGTGTCGTGTCGTGTCAAATATTGACAGCCCTACTTCTGAGGGCGAGCTCGATCGAAAAGCTTTTGAGCTTTGGTTGCTATAAATTTCAGTGTGGGAGCTACAGGGAAGGGAGAAGGCAAAAATGGGCTCAAAGTCTACAAACCCTCTTGAGTTAGGTCGATCCTTACCCGTCCCCAATGTGCAGGAACTCGCTCAATCTGATGATCAGATCCCCGAGCGATATTACAGGCCTGAAGCCGACGTTGATCCGGTGGCCTCGATCGATGAGGATGAGCTCCCGGTGATCGATCTAATGAAGCTCCTCAATCCGGAGCTCATTGATAAGGATGAGTTTTTTAGGTTAGGATCGGCATGTAGGGAGTGGGGTTTCTTCCAGGTAAGTATGTATTTTGGTAAAATTAGAAACTAGAAATGAGTGAAAAATGATTTAAATTTTTGTAAAGGTGAGAAATATATGAAGAATTTAATCTTCTATTTTTTCTCTATAAATTTTCATACATTTTATTTCGTTCTCAAGTATACTAGAAGATTGAGGATTCTTAGCTATCCTAAAATATACTAGACACTTATTAGAAATAGATAACAAATTTTAATCCTTAGTGCTCTGTTTGGTAACAAACCATTATTTGACCCATATTTAGTAGGTTTTGATCTATTATCGGAACTGAAAAAAAAAAAAACTTGAGTGATATATCTTTTGTCCTTTTTAGTGTAAAAAAACTATAGTGCATTTGGTTGTTTACTCCATGTAATCACTATTTCTAATTGTCATTTTTGACTTGATTTTATCAGCACTATAGAAGATACTTCAATCTTTGGTCAAGTGTTTACTATAACCAATGTCCAAATACCAAGTATATTTATTTTCTTTTAATGCAGCTTGGCAAACATACGAGAGTTAATTCTTTGAATCTTTCGCCTTAGAGAAATTGGCTTAATGATTTTATTTCAAATGACTTTTTTTTTTCTTTCTATTTTTCTAAAAAAAATTCGATTTTGACATCTTTTAAATCAACTGTTCTTCTTCAATTGACTTTTTTTCCTATTATGATAAATGAACACTATTTCTCTTAGAAGTGATAAAATCTTTTGTACTGCTTTCTTTTCTAAAATATCTTCCATATAAGATGTTAATTAATGAACAATTTCATTTACTATGGAGTAGTACTCTGCAGTAGTCTCAGAATCTTTCATCTTTAAAATTTCCAAGTTTCTTCTCAATAAGGACTTAGGTTTTGTGTACCTTTTCATCTCTTAAGTTTTCCTATGCTATAACACTTTTGGCACCGATGATATTTGGAAAATATTGATCTTTCAAGTCCATATATATGACGAGGAAGAAGAGCTTAGAATCCTTTTATTGATCCTTGGAAGTGCCACTGCAGATGGTATATCCCACAAAAATAAATTCTCATTTTGATAGACCAAAAATCATATTCACCCCAAAAAAAAAAAAAGAAATGAAATGGATGAGTGGAATACATTGATCTTAATTATGATTTGTGTTAGATCAAATTTGGATCTAATACCACTGTCAATAAAACTAAAACTAAATTAATACGAAGAAAGTATTGAAAATTTTGAAAAGATGGGAAATATATGAAAAGGTATTCTTTTTATATCTTCTTGTTCTTGATATTTTTATGAAGGGACTAAAAAATGGGTAACATTTTTAATAAAATATATGTTTGCTTCTTTGCTCATTTAAACTCAATTTTAATATTATTTTTTTCATATCTTACTCATTTAATTATTTTTTTATTATGATAATCAGCTAATAAATCATGGAATTCCAGAAGAAGTGATAGAGAAAACAAAGGATGATATTAAGAAGTTCTTCAAGCTTCCACTCAAAGAAAAAGAAGCGATTAAACAAATACCTGGACATATTCAAGGTTATGGTCAAGTCTTTGTGCACTCAGAAGAACAAAAGTTAGATTGGGCAGACGTTCTCATTCTCAACATCCAACCTTCTCAGAACAGGGACATGAGATTTTGGCCTACTAATCCCACCACATTCAGGTCCTTCTTCTAAAGATATAGGAAGATTTTACTTAATTGATATTTATGAATTAGTTAATATACAAAAATTGCATATATATGAAAAATTTTAGAAAATAGTGAGAGATTACAATATGGCTTTTTCACTAATTTTATTTTCATGTATGATATTGTTAATAAAAGTAGGTTGTATTAAAATTGTCATTAGTTACAACCAATTAAGAACCACATTACTAATTTATTCTATCATTGAAATTCTCAACCTAATTATTTAAGTTAATCATTAGAGAAATTGAAATTATTAACTTCATTGGTCTCATTTCAGCTATTTGAAGAATTCAAAATGTTTTTTAAGATATATATATATATATATATATATATATATATATATATATATATATTACTATTTTATTTTAAAGATTGCTAACACACTTATATGTGCATGACTACTACCAACCTTTCAATTAAATGGTATTTCCTCTATCCTCTTTAAACAAAGAAGTTAAGAGGTGAAATAACTGCATTTCATAATTTCTTTTCTTCATAATTTTGCAATAAATCAAAATAACCCAAATTAATTAGCAAAGGAAGTTCAATTATATTTTCAATGCATTTAGTTTAACTTCTTTATGATGAAATTTTGTGTATTCCTAACTATCTTACAGTGTGTGCCTTTTCATTATAGGGATACACTAGACACATACACATTAAAGATTGGCAAAGTTGTTGATTGTCTTTATGGATTGATGGCTGAGGATTTAGGGGTTGATCTTCAAGACATGCTTAATATTTTTAGGGATCAGATACAATCTGTAAGAATAAATTACTATCCGCCATGCAAGCAAGCTAATAAGGTCCTGGGTCTCTCCCCACACAGTGATGGTATTGCATTGACAGTGCTCCTACAAGCTAATGATGTCCACGCTTTGCAGATAAAGAAAAATGACAAATGGTTACTTGTAAAACCAAAACCAAGTGCATTAATAATCAACATTGGTGATATGATGGAGGTAATTCAAATATTTGCTTTATAGTTGTAAAGTAATAATCCTAATTTTCTTTTTAAACTTGTTTGGTTTCTCATATTTTCCTGACGCATAAATTAAAAGAAAAATGGGAACCATGATATGATAATATTTTGCATGTAGGCATTCATACTTGCCATGTTTTCATCCATAAAGATATAGATGCTTCTAAAAGATTATCATGCCCGTGTTGAGCATCATTTTTGACACTAAGGCTTAGTTTAGGATAGCTTTTTTATTACTTTCAACAGTAGCTTTTTTTGTTAAAAAAATTTGTTGAAAATAACCAAAAAAATGGTGGTCAAAAGCTGTCCCAAACAAAGCCTAAGATGTCTGAACAGTCTAGAATACCATGTCCACGATGTCATTTGATGCGGCTTTGTTTTATTTTTATTATAAAATGATTAGACTTTGATTGAAAAACACTTAACACATCTCATAGTCCATCATTAACATGTCTTGAGCCTGAGCCACTCTAACTATGCTAGAAGACATACATAATGAGGACTATATATTAGAAGCCAAATTGAATTACAAAGGGATTTTTTTATTTTTAGTGAAACTCTCTTAAATAATTTCTATTTTTATTTTGTTTTGAATCATTTGATGATAAAATCTTACATTTATCTTAAATGCATATCATGTTTTCATCTATGAATCACAAATACTTCTAAAAGGTTATTATGTTTTGTTGACCATCATATTTGACACTTTGATATCAGAAACTCAAGAATATCATCTCTACCATATCATTTGATGAGTGTGCATAAAATATATATGTATATCTATTATTTATGTGCTTTTCGATTTGTTTTTTCAACAGATAATGACTAATGGAAAGTATAAAAGCATAGAGCACAGAGCTATTATAAACATAGAGGAACGACTATCAATAGCGACATTTCATTTGCCAAGCATTGACGTTTTGTTGCGTCCTTTTCCCGGGCTTGTTAATAGCAATGGTGAGCTTTATAAGACTATAAGCGCCAAAGAGTATACAAGAGAAATATTTTGCAGGAAAACTAAATGGAAAGAATGCCTTGGAGAGCATGAAGCTAAGGAAATGATGGACATGCAGTAGTTAATACCTACTACTAATTTATTATTGGGACCTAATGCACTCGAGACATGCATATTGAAGCTAATAATGTGTTGGATCTCTTTCCACATAGTGATGGAATTGCGTTAACATTGCTTCTCCAGGCAAATAATATTCATGATTTGCAACCCTAAATAAAAAATATTAAGTGATTTACTGTAACATCAAAACTAGAAACTTTAATATTCAACATTGGTGATGTTATGGAGGTAATTTATTAAAAATGGTTCATAGCCTTGAAAGATTGCTCTTAATTTATCTTCTTTTTACATAAGTCCATGAGTTATTCGGCTGCTTTTATATATATTTATATTTGCTTGAAATTGATATTTAAACCCTTTTATTCATAAATTGCAAATATTGATATTGAATTCTGCAATAGGAATTCGGTATTCTTACTAAGTTGTAAATACTCAATCTGTTGACTTTCAGCACTTCAGAGAAAGGAAATGGCTTAGCATAGAGAGTTTTCTATTTAAGATATTTTTGTAATTTTTTTTTTTATATGTAGAACATGATTGTATTGAATTATTATAAATCATTTTTTGAAGCAAAATTTTGAATATTGTATAGTTTCTATAATTTTAATTAAATATCTGATCTGCATTATAAAAAGCCTGACTATTTCTGCAGCAGTTCATAGCAGAGGTTTGCAAGCGGCGCTATAGATTGATATAGGTAGCGATTATCATCGCTGCTAAAGCCTCGCATATTATTTCCCCTACTCTGCCCAAATCAACTCATTTCGTAATCGACTCATGCTTGCTTCTACAGCTTCATCGACTTTAATATTGCCAGCAGTAAAGTTATAGTAAATATAACTTTACTATATTTTTGTTCATTTAGAAATTCAAACAACATACATGCATTTTACGCATATGCAATTAAACTAAAAAAATATTAAATTTACATTGAAATTTGAGAAATTCATTGAATGAATTAGTATTTGAGACATCTAATTAAAGAAGAAAGTAAGGAATATCCTGCTTGAGGAACTTGACTGTGTTCTGTACATCTTACACACAGAAGGAAAATACATTACAGATTTATATGATCGATCTATTTTCTAAGATCAATATTCTCATTTGAATATGGCTTTTTTATGTCAAGAGTGGATAGCAATAACAGTCATGTAACATAGTATTTGATATGATATATTCCTTCAAATAATAATAACAACTAAGTATATAAGTAGCTCATAGAAGTTCTTTATTTATACTGTAAAGCAAAGCACTCGGCATATTACAAAATACAAGCCAGTGTTGCATTATCTGTCTCAACTTTCATCATAATATATAATAATAACAACATATCATATGCAACATTTTTTATCACAGATTTATTGTAGGTATTTTCGCACAGTCATTTTCTTAGCTTCACGCTCTCCAATGCATTCTTCCCATTCAGTTTTTCTGAAAAGAATTCTCTTATATATTCTTTGACGGTTATGACTTTATAAAGTTCCCCATCACTACCAATAAGCTCCGGAAAAGGACGTAACACAACGTCATCACGAGGTAAATGAAATGTAGCTATTGATAGTCGCTCCTCCTCCATGTTTATAATAGCCCTGTGCTCTATGCTCTTATACCTTCCATTAGTCAGTATCTGTTGAGAAAATGATTATCAAGATGGTCGGTCTAAAGCGGTATTGTAACTGTTGTTCAAGAAGAGCTATAAAAATAGGAAGGTGACTTCAAAGCTATGAGCCATCTTAATAATTATGTACCTCCATTACATCACCAATGTTGATGATCAATGCTCCTGGCTTTGGTTTTATGAGGAACCACTTGCCATTTTTCCTTATCTGCAAACCCTGGACATCATTTGCTTGCAGGAGCACCGTTAATGCATTAGCATCACTATGAGGGGAGAGACCTAACACCTTACTAGCCTGTTTGCATGGTGGATAGAAATTTATCCTTACAGTTTGTAGCTGGCCGCTACTAGAAATATTAAGCATTTCTTCAGTATCAACCCCCAAATCCTTAGCCATCAATCCATAAAGACAATCAACAACTCTGGCAACCTTCGATGTGTATGTTTCAAGTGTATCCCTGTAATATATATATGTGTACGTGCATAAATTTTGTAAGTAAATAAAATTATAAATAAGAAAGTTAAGTATATTAACAACATAATATAAATTCATTTGCAAAATAAGGAAGAATTGAAATCATGAAATATAGTTAATTATTTTACCTCACTAATTTTATTTTGAATAAATTGCAAATTTTTTTATGCAATTAATTAGGATGACAAATTTTATGATAATATATACTGGTATAAATTAATGAGGCACTTTGATAGTAAGACTATTTTCTAAAAATTTTCATTCGTGATCACAATTTACTAATTAATTTATATATATGATCAGTTCAGAAAAATTTTGCTATATATATATTTAGAAGTACCTGAATGTAGAGGGATTAGTAGGCCAAAATCTCATGTCCCTATTTTGATGAGGTTGGATGGCGAGAATGAGAATGTCTGCCCAATCTAATTTTTGTTCTTCTGAGTGCACAAACATTTGACCATAACCTTCAAAATGTCCAGGTATTTGTTTAAATCGCTTCTTTTTCTTTGAGTGGAAGCTTGAAGAACTTTTTTAATATCATCTTTAATTTTCTCTATCACTTCTTCTGGAATTCCATGATTGATTATCTGATCATCAGCATAATATAAAAATAATTAAACGATTAAGATATTCAGAAAAATAAAATCAAAATTGAATTTAAATGACTAAAGAGGTATGCAAGTATATATATATTATTATTAGAAAATGTTACTCATCGATCTCTACACCCTTTTATTTATGAAAATATATATCAAGACTATGGCATATGATATGAAAAAATATATATATGAACGAGTCAAAGCTTCTACAATATATTGTACTGATAAGTAAAAGAAGAGTAAAGAGATCACTAAGTAGCCTATAAATAAAAATACGCCTCCTTGCATGAAAAACAGTACTGTCTTCATATTTTCTTACCTTTAATACTCATTTTTAGTTTTACAAACATAAATACCTGGAAGAAGCCCCACTCTTTGCATGCCGATCCTAGCCTGAAAAGCTCCTCTCTACCAATGAGCTCCGGATCGAGAAGCTTCATTAGATCAATCACAGGGAGCTCATCGTCATCGATGGAGGCCATCGATGCGGCATCAACATCCGGCTTGAAGTATCTCTCTGGAATCTGATCCGAACGAGCGAGCTCTTGAACATTGGGCACTGGCAGGGAGCTACCTAACAGAAGAGAATTAGACATTGAAATCTTTTTTTGCCTCCCTTCATTGTGGCTCTCACGCTGAAATTTATAGCACCCAAAGCTCTCCAAAGCTTTTCAAACTTTTGAATTCTACATTACATTACATTATTTACTTTTAATGTTGTTAGATTAATAGCACATGATGAGGTCATATCTCGTATCTTTATCTATGAAAATAAATAGAAAATTCGCTAACTGATTTGACATAACATTAATTTATGATAATGCTCTCATAATTCTCATTTAAAAGTAAAAGTTTGAAAATTTAAAACATTATATGTTAAAACGACAGAAAGCTAACCCCCCTTTTATCTGAATTATTTTTAAGAATATTCATTAAACTGACATTCAAAGATTTATATTTTAAAGTAGAATTAAATTTAAGACAAATTTAAAAAAATGCAAAGTTTAGTAAAATTCATCTCATCTTGCAAAGTTATAAACTTATTCTTTATATATGTCTCAAAAGAAATTTCTATATTTTATATCGACTTACGAGTACAAAAATAAAAAAGAATCTGTATTTTATCTCCAAAAAATTATTCAATATGAATTTTGAATTACTTAAACTAGCTTTGTGATGAGTATAATACACAAGGTTTTAAAAATTGGATCAGATCAACCAACCCATCTTAAAAATCATATTTGAATAATATTAATATTTATGATATCATCCGGTTCAACTTTTTTTTTTTGTGTGTTAAAATCCACAGAGGGGCCTACGTGTTAATTTCAAAAAATGATTAAAAGGTCCTTAAAAGGATCCTCCAGCTCGCCACTGCTCAAAAGATCGAGCTACAAGAGAAAGTAAAATAAAACCTAAGAGCCGGTGGATCCTTATCCTAAGATTACAAAAATAACAAAAGAAAAAGCTCGGGCTGCAAGGAGGCAGCACCCAAAAAAGGAAGCTCAGATGGAAACCGTTCAGCTCATACTTCCTGTAAAAAAGGTAGACAAAAGTAGATGCAAACTGAAAAGAATTAAAAGAGCTAACCTTGTAATCATTTAAGCTCCAAAAACCAAAAGAGGTATAAATCCTGTGGGAAACACTCCAAAAACACAAATTAGGGTAGTAATAGACAAAGCAAATTTTAGAAGAGATAACACTTTTACTATTGGAAGATGTGTTATCAGAAACCAAAAAATACCCTTCAGGATGTTCCAAACCACCAAACAGCAATTCAACAGCACCCCCAAAATACAGGCGCTAATATTCACAGTGAAACCACCAAACAACAATTCATTAATAAACATAGTATCAACCCTCCCTATAGTCACAATAATGTTCATGATATTCAACTCCAAAATACTCATCCACTGACCCAAATAAAAACAAACCTTAAGAATATAAGAGTGGCAGAAGGTAACAGGCTGCATTAATCCATAAATCAGCACACCACAATTCACAAAAACCCTCATAACAAACAGCTGCATTAAATGGGGGGGATACTCAGTGATACAGCCCAGGAAAATAAGAAATAAGATGCTGGCATTCACCCATAAACTAGAACAAATATCTGAAATCTGGAAAGTGACCGAGGAACGCCAATCCAGAAGACACAGCCCACTAACAGTAGTAATAAGAAACTGCAGCAGAGGAAAAATCCCACTGATCACAGTGAAAAGCACATCAATATGATCCTCTAAACAATCCACAAACCAACATTGATAAGAAGAATGATGCAAGACAATCCAGCAGAAAAAGTAAAAGACACAACAATCAACAGGCAGAGGAATCTGCATCATATAATTAAAAAAGCTATAGCACATGAAAGAAATAGGGTCCACAGCAAAATAGTCCAGAAAAACAAGACAAGCAGGATCAATGATCTCGTATATAAGGTAAACCACATTTATCTAAATTGATCAGGCCTCTGAGCAAAGGTGGCATATTAGATAAGTTAAATTCCTGCATAGTATCAATGTTACCACCATAATTAGCCAGCCAATCCGCACAAGCATTACCCTCCTGGTAAATATGAGATAAAGAGTAGTTCAAATTAGAAAGAATATGCCTAATTTTTCTAATGGTATAAAAATTTTGGGGGTACCCTTCCCCATCCTTCTGAATGATATAAATAACCATTTTAGCATCAACTTCATTATCAACTTGCCCCATACCAGATCTTTGACACAATTTAAGACCATTTAATAAAGCCAAAAGTTCCGCATAAATAACCGAGCATAAAGAAAGAGGACCGTCAAAGGCAGTAATAAGCTCCCCTTGATGATTTCTAATAATCCCCCCCCCCCTGCCAGCAAATAGAGTACCAACCGACCCATCAGTGCTGAGTTTCACATAGGGATAAGAGGGCTTGAGCCACCTCACAACACGATCATTAATCCCATGCGAAACACCATCAAAATGAAGGCCAAAAAACACAGCAATATTACTGGAATTTTTAAAGTTCTTGGCAGTAAGAGATTGACAAAATGAAGTTAAAGAATTTTATTTCTAACATTGGAAATGATATGATGAGCATCCTTTTTTTTTCATTATGCTTCAAATCATTCCTAGCTTTCCAAAGATACCACATGATCAAAATAGGAAGAAGGTTAAAAATGTGACCTTAATTGTTCATGTTCCAAAGATTAAGAATCCCCCCAACATCACAAATATTTAAGCTAGTATCTTTATCAGCAATATTAAGAAAATAGTACCAAACTTTTTTAGCTATCACGTCATTAATAAAAACATGCCTAATAGTTTCACCACTAGAGCAACATTGACACTTAGAAGGAAAAATAAAACCTTTAATTTTTTCCACAGAAGGCCGTTATCCACAGGTATATATCCTTTTAAACATCTCCAAGCTAAAATGGAATAAGATAAAGGGATGTTATAGTGCCAAATAGAGGAAATTTTTTTTGACATTTCCCCTTTAAATCTAATAACATCCCACACCTTCTTCAAGCTAAAATCACCATTAGAAGATAAAGTAAAGAGAATTTTATCCTTACACTGCAGATTTAAAGGAATATTTTGAGTAATAGTATCCACAATATCATAAGGAAGAGTTTATCCGGTTCAACTTTTGATTCCACCTCAGTTAAATCATTGAACTTTGAATCTCTTATTTATCTAATTTTATATAGGTATAATTTTCTCAACCATGATAATACATAAATGATTCATATTGTACTCATCATGATATAAAATTTTTTCTCATGAAAATGTACATTTTAAATTTTTTATAATATATATATATATATATATATATATATATATATATATATATATATATATATATATATATATATATATATAATATATATATATATATATATATATATATATATATATATATATATATATATATATATATTACATATTATTTTCATATTTTAAATAACTGAAATGTTATTAAAAATATAATTAAGGCTTAATTTTGAAATAGAAATCAAAATTGGAAAAAAAAATTATGCAGCACATACAGATAGCCTATCATTAGATTAAGAGCAAGAGCAAGAGCACATGAAACTCAAGTCATGAAGGCTTACATAATTTTGTATTATATTTTTCTGTATTTTCATGCATATGATATTGTAACTATATGTGTATGAGATCTAGTATTTCTAGTGTGAATTTCATGTATAAAATGACTAAGAGAAGTTACATAATTAAATAAATTACTCAAGTATAGAGTGAAATGGGCGGCCAAGCAAGTGGCTAGGAAGAGTGAAATGGGTGGCTAAGCATGAAGTAGTGAGTAGTTTAAAGATAGTTGTAAACTTGAAAGTGTGAGCCCCTCCCCTCCCCTCCACTTTTAAAAAATGCAATTTTTTCTTAAATAGCTCATATAAAATACTTAATTGATTGTGGAATGAAAGAGATTCATACATCTGTGTTTTTTTTTCTTTTGTGTTTTATAGTACCACTAAAGAAAATTATAAATCATGATTTTCCATTAAATCAAACTCATCATCTAAAGGATTTTGTGATAATCAATCAATCAAACTATGTCTGAATTGACTTAATTATAGTTCACTTTTAATTATGTGACATAAACATGCACCTCTAAAAGTTCTCAAAAACTGTAGATCCTTAATTGGATCTCAATATATTACATATGTGTTCTTATTTTCATAAGTCTCTTGCAACTGTTTGTGTTGAAAGCGTTTAGAAAAGAGGATTTTAAAAATTTTAATTTTCTATGGGAATTTTAATTCAAAATTTTTGCCTCAAATTTTAACACTTCATTATGAATAATATATCACCCCAGGAGGCGATGATATCATTCTTTAATGGGTTCATATAACGAAGTTGAAAGTTTCATCTAAGCTATAATAATTATATTAACGGAAGAACGACATATAACCCCGAGGGGTTGACATCAAGAATCTAAAGATAATAGCATGGATAAGAGATCATTAATTTCATATCCAGGGCCTTGATAAAAAATTATTAGAGTAATAAATATAAATTGTATTTTGTTTACTTTACAGGTGGCTGATTTCTACTAGCTCAGCCATCACATTTCCTACTTACCTAGTCTATATATAGCTTACTTTGTTGTACTCTAAACATGATGAAAAATATATTTTCTATTTCTTGTTCACGCTCTTCTTCTTCTTGTGTCTGTTTCTCTGTTCTTTCACTGCATCTCGTTCTACATGGTATCAGAGCGGGGAAGGTAGCTCGTCAACAATGGCAAGCTCTTCTACATCCCAGATCGGCAACAGATCTGACTCAACAACCAACGCCGAAGATCCGCTCATATCCTCTACACTCAAATTTGTTGTCTCCAACCTCAAGAACACTGTTCATACTCAACTAGGTTTGGACAACTATTCTCTGTGGAAGTCTCAAATAATCAAGATCTTCAAGGCAAACGGATTTAGCAAGTTTCTTGATCCAGAAAGCCTACCTCCGAACCCAACCATTCATCAGTCCGATGGCTTCACGGTGCAAAATCCTGATTTCAATAAATGGATTCTGACTGATCAGAACCTCGCTGCAGCACTTTGCTCCACAATATCGGCATCCGTTCTTCCCTATGTAATCAATCTTGAAACCACAGCTGAAATTTGGAGTAGCCTTGAAACAAGATTTCAATCTACAAATCGTTCCAAGGTTATACAGCTTAAGAACGAACTGCACAACGTTTCTCTCAAAAATCAAACAATGATGCAGTATCTGTCTGTAAATCACATTATCCGATGCAGCCAAAGAAATGGCTGTTACCGACCCCTTCTATCTCGTAAGTCAAAAGATTCTTTCCCAAATACTTCATTCACCGTCTTTCCAATTTAATCTGCTCTCTATTTCGCAGCTTACAAAAGATAATCAAATTTCCATAACGTTTGATCATTCCGGCTTTGTCTTCAAGGACTTGACGACACAAAAAGTTCTTCTTCGCGGACCCTGTAGCAATGGGCTCTACTCTCTACTGAAGGCCCCACAGTCCTCATCCTTTTAAGCTTTTTCGGCGGCATCCAACAGCTCCTCGTCTTGGCACCGTCGTCTTGATCACCCAAGCAGCAAAATAATGCACTCTATCTCAAGTGCAAATCCTCAGCTACAGATTAATACCCATTTTTCATATTGTTCTGCTTGTACTACATCTAAAGCTCATAAAACTGTCTTTTCTAAAGCTGAGCACCGATGTGAATCGATTCTTGATCTAATTCACACCGACGTTTGGGGACCGGCCCCAATTTCTTCTACTCATGGCTATCGTTACTATGTTCTTTTTGTTGATGATTTTTCGCGTTTTAGTTGGATTTTTCCTATGCATTTTAAGTCTGATGTTACTAACATTTTCATAAATTTTAAAACCGCCATAGAAAATTATACTTCCAAGAAAATCAAGATCTTACGTTCTGATGGTGGCAAAGAATTTGTTAACAATAACCTTCGCAATTTTCTTTTAAGCAATGGTATTATGCATCAACTGTCGTGCCCGTACACTCCTGAGCAGAACGGGATTGCCGAACGCAAACACCGTCACATAATCGAAACTACTCGAACATTGCTATCTACCTCGTCTATGTCATATACCTACTGGCCTGAAGCCGTTCTTACCTCCGTTTACCTTATCAATCGCATGCCCTCATCCATAACTCAAAATCTTACTCCATTTCAACTATTGCACAATCGCCCACCTGACTATGGTCACCTCCGTCTTTTCGGGTGCGAATGCTTCCCACTCCTTCCCTCGCATACTCGTCACAAATTTCAACCTAAAGCCAAATCCTCCGTTTTTCTGGGTTACTCTGATCAGCATAAGGGGTACAAGTGTCTTGATCTAGACACTAATCAGATAATTATTTCTCGGCATACTCAGTTTAACGAGCATTCATTTCCTTTCAATTCAACTACCTCATCCCAGCCATCTTCTACTGAAATCAACACATCTCCATTTTTACTTACTCCTACTTCTGTTACTGCATCTGTGCCGATTATTCACAACAACCAGACCGCTACTCCCTCTGCCAATCAGCCCGAACTAAGCACTATCATCCCAGCTCAAATCGTCTCACCTAGCCCCTCTGCACCCCCGATCAACACTATCTCGTCGCCCACTGCTACTTGTCATCCTCACCATATGGTCACTAGGACTCAAACCGGGAAATTAAAACCAATTAATCGTCTCAATCTGGTTCACATTTCTAATGTTTCAGATACTCTGCAAACTCCATCCTCCTATACCGAAGCTATCAAACACCCGGACTGGCAGAAAGCGATGGCTTTCGAGTTCTTTGCGCTTCAGCGACAAGGAACCTGGAGTTTAATTCCTCCTCCAAGCAATGCTTCGGTCCTCGGCTGCAAATGGACATATCGAACGAAATTTCACGTAGACGGCTCTGTTGCCAAATACAAGGCTCGCCTCGTCGCTCTTGGGAGCAACCAAGAATTTGGACTTGATTACACAGAAACCTTCAGTCCTGTGGCTAAGCTTCCTACAATACGGATTCTTCTTGCAGTTGCTATTCATCATGACTGGCCGGTGCAGCAGCTTGATGTCGCCAATGCCTTCTTACATGGAACTCTAAATGAAACGGTATTTATGTCTCAACCAAAAGGTTTTGAGGATGCCTCTCATCCTGAGTATGTTTGCAAATTACACAAGGCCATTTATGATCTCAAGCAAGCACCTCGTCAGTGGTATAATACCTTCAATTCTTACCTCATTTCTCTCGGGTTTAAACATAGCACTGCTGATCCGTCTCTATTAATCTATGTCTCCAATAAAACGCAAATTTTTCTTTTAGTTTACGTGGATGATATACTTGTTACTGGCAATAACATGCAGGAAATATCCAACATAATCAGCCAACTCAATACTAGATTCGATATCAAACAGCTTGGCAACGTACACGAGTTCCTTGGCATCAAAATAAACAAAACTGACAATCAGTATTTTCTATCCCAAGAACTATATGCCAAATCCATCCTTCAGCAAGCACACATGGAAAATTGTAATCCTCTCTCCAACCCTTCGTCGGCAAAGCTTCCTGCTGAGATCCCAACTGATCCCATTATTTCGGATCCAACCATCTACCGTAAACTAATAGGCTCCTTGCAGTACCTGACGTTAACCCGACCGGACATCGCCTTTAGCATAAATCAATTGTCTCAACATATGCATAGTCCGCTTTCTCATCACTTCTACCTCCTCAAACGTCTTCTTCGATACATCAAAGGTACGATAACTTATGGTATTCCCATTACAAAATCTGATTTTTCCCTTACTTCATTTTCAGATGCTGACTAGGCCGGTGACCCTGTCTCTCGGAAATCCACATCTGTTTTTTGCTCCTTTCTTGGCAAAACCTTAGTCTCGTGGACAGTTAAAAAGCAGCACACAGTAGCCCGATCGTCTACGGAGTCTGAATATCGTTCGCTTGCAGCTCTCACGTCAGACATAGTATGGTTGCGCCGTCTTTTATCAGAGTTCGGCATCTCCTTAGCTCAACCTACAGATTTGTATTCGATAATACCTCCGCAATCGCTCTTGCAAATAACCCGGTGTTTCATGCTCGTACAAAACATATTGAGATTGATCAAAAATTTGTACGGGATCATATTCAGCAGAACAACATCCGTCTACTACCTATAAGTACAATCGACCAAATTGCCGATATCTTCACCAAACCACTCTCAACACCCCGATTTCATGCACTATGACACAAATTGACGGTCATTCAAGACCCATCAATTTGCAGGGGATATTAGAGTAATAAATATAAATTGTATTTTGTTTACTTTACAGGTGGCTGATTTCTACTAGCTCAGCCATCACATTTCCTACTTACCTAGTCTATATATAGCTTACTTTGCTGTACTCTAAACATTATGAAAAACATTTGGGCTTTATTTTAGAGATACTTAAATATTAATTTTAGAATAAAATTTATTAAAAATTGATATCATAAGATGCAATTTCAAAAACTTCCCGAATCTTAATTTAAATTGGGCATGGACTTAACCCAAAATCTAATTTTGTAAAAATCTGGGCTTACCCCATACATGCCAGCTAACCTCAATCCATGAGTTTGGTCTCTATTAAATGCATTGTTGTTAAATGAATACTGAAGTCTAAAGCAGTTTTTTGAAAAAGGCTGAATAAATGAATAAAATTTTACACTTTGGGTATTATGCTAATCGACTTATTAAAATGCAAATTTGGGGGTATTAAAATTATCTTCCAAATGAAAAAGTATTGTTTCCCATTTTCCTTTTTGGAATCCTATTTTGGATTCATGTATCCCAACTTAAATGTTTAACTTTTAAAACTCGATACTTTAAATAAATTACATCAATATTAAATTGAAAAATCTAGACTCTCCTGTAAGGTTATCCTAAATATTTGAAATCAAATAAATCCCAAGTAGATTGTATATAAGCATTAAATCAAAAACTCAACCACACTTGGACACACTCTTTTAATTTCAAGAGGGGACTTGAGCAATTTTAGCATATGTATAAAATTTCGTCAGGTAAATCATTAACTTTGCCCCCTTGATTTATAGTCATGTATGAGTGTGACTACCTACAGAAAACTCAGTAAACAACTAGATCGTTCCTGCATTACAAGAAAATTACCAATTACCGGTGAAAAATCATCATTTTTTGGCTGATTTAATGATTTTCAGGCGGATTTCCGACAAAAATATTTTCGCAGGGAAAACAAGCGTCGGAAAAAAAATTTCAGCACAAAAAATTCACCGGAAAATTTTTCCGGCGAAATTTTGCCGTCGGAAAATTGTTCGGCCGATTTCTCCACTGGAATAATAAAAAAAATTTATACAGAAAGCCGGCAGCCTATGACACCTCCCACAGCCGGCAGCCTACGACACCTCCCACACAAGTAGCTAGCCGTTCTGCCCAGCCCGAACGCGTGAATGCTTGGCAGGCCTGCTTGTGGCCCGTTACCTAACGCCCAACCTAGCCACCAGTAACCCGAAATCTCCCACCCACCCCTTCAGTCAGCTCGAACCCACGCCCGCCAGTGGGCCTTCAGCCCGAAACCTAACGCCCGCCCGCGTGAGTCGTAGTGAGCCAGAACCCGAGCCCACCTACGCGCCTGCCAACCCGATCCTGCCCGCGTGTGTCCCCGCCTAGATTCGAACCCCCTACCTACTCTTGGAAGGATTTCACAATGGCTTCCACTTTGCTACAGAGCAAATGTGTTTGTGTCTTATATATTTTATATTTAAATATCTGTAGATGTATTAAAATTAATAAATAAAGTATGAAATTAATATTCAATAAAAATAAATTATTAAATCAATATTTAATTAATTAATAATTTATAATTTTTTTATTATTTAATTAAGAATCCATTAAAATAAAATATTAAATCTATTATAATTAAGATTTATTATTTAATTAATAATTAATTAATTAAGCTATTAAGTTAATAATTAATTAAAATAAATTATTAAATTAGTAATTAATTAAATTGATCTATAAATTTTTTAATTATTTAAATTATAAAAAAATAGAAATTATTAAAATTTGCCTGAAAGTTCGCCGGTAACAAATCCGTCGGAAATACGCCAGAAACTCCATCGAAAAATCAACAAAAAAATTTGTCAGAAATATCTCATTGTAATCCGTCAGAAATCCGCCGGAAAGCAATCCTTCAAAAAATCTGATGGTATCAGACAATTTTCCTGTAGTGCTGACTTAGGGGTACTCTATTGTATCTCACATCAATTCACATATTACATTTAAAATAAGTAAACACTCACATCAATTAATTTTTAATCACATCATGCAATAAAAACTTAGAAAATTTGGTACACCGTAGTAAGAAGTAAACACCAGCCTAGCCTAGACTAGAATTGGTTATCCTAACAAACCATCTAAAATGTGTGAGAAAGGGTATGTGGCTTGAATATACTCTAAACCTGGCAATTTGTTGAAGTTATCTAATGTTCGAGTTTGTAAAAAGTCGAAGGGGAAATTTATGTTTGAGTGTAAATATTATTGTATTAAGGCTTACTTTAGATATATTTTAATTATTAAATAGTTACTACCTTTGTTGTTCAACGGGACTATGAAATTCATTTCACCTTAATTGGGGCTAAGCTAATAGCCTTGCTTGCTCGAGTTACCCAATAGTAATTGATATTTATTAAATTAATTTAATTGGTTGAGGATGAAAGATTAATAATCTTAATTAGGTTTGTTGATTGTTGAAATAGATGATTAAATTAAAATTTTCTGAAATTTTAAATGAGTTATTGAATTTTTAAAAATTTTGGGATTATTGAAATTATTTAAATGTGCTAATTAAGGAGTTAAAAGTTAACTTTAAGAATAAAAGTGATTTCTAAAATTTTTATATTTTTATTAAATATTAGACCTTAAGATGAGTAATCAAACTTTTAGTTTGCTCAATTTGAAATTTCTTCATTAAGTTAAGATTATTTAAAGTTTTGACCTAGTTTTGAACTACGGTTGCAAGAGAGTTGCTTTTTTACTTTATCTTAATTTTGTAGTTTTGATATTTAGAGTTTAATGGTTTTGTGTTTTATTAAATTGGTTTTTTCTAAAATTATTTATGATTTTTCAAAGTTAGGATATTCTTGGGATTTTTAAAATTATTTAATTAGAGGGGATTTTTAGATTTTGATCAAAATCATTCCCAAACTCCTTAAAATCACCCAAAAAGGTCAAAAATGACCTAAGGGGTGTTTCCAAGTGTCTTGAAAATTTTTTAGAATTTTTAAATATTTTTAATCAATTAATCTAATTAATTATTAATTTTCCTGAAAAATTAAGTTAATATTAAATTAAAGGTCTAATCTTGGGAATTTTATTTTTAATGGATTAAGGGTTTAATTATGAATAATTAGAAATCTTGTATGGATTTTTAGGATTTAATGTGAATTAATTAAGGAAAGGGATTAATTTTAGGTGGGTTTTGGGGTTCCTAATTGGTGGACCAAATGGACACCAATTCTAGTGAAACTTGGGTCATGAGTTCACCTAAACTCAAGGCCCAAGCCCATTAAATTTTGGCCCAATACTACAGGGAAAACGTCATTTTTCGGAGGCCAGTTTCGTCGGAAAATGGCCAAAATCCGTCAGAAAATTGAATTTACGACGGATTTCCGGTGGAAATATTTTCGCTGGTTCCACGCGCGTCGGAAAAGGACTTCCAGAGCAAAATAATTCGTCAGAAACATTTCCGGGGAATTTTTGATGGAGAAAAATATTTCCGTCAAATTTTTAAAGTGCCGAAATGTCAAGAAAAAAAAAATCATTTCCGGCCGACCGGACGGCTGCTCCCCATCCGCGCTCCACCCCAGGTCCCTAGCCCGTCCAGACTGCCCCGACCGCGTGCATTTTCCAGCCGCCCCACCCCGCCCCGACTTCCTGCCCGTGTGAACCATGACCTGTATCCTTCGGCGGGGTTCGAACCCCGCCCACCTCTCCTCGTGCAAGAGCTGCCGCGGCTTCTGCCATGTAGTCATGAAACCAAAAACTGTTAAATTTGTTACTTTTTTTTTATTTAACCTATTACGTATTAATTATTAAATCATTTAATTTAATTTAACAAAGAAATTTAAAATTATTTAACTTAATTTAACAAAATAAATAATTTTAAAATTTTATTATAATTTAAGTTTAAATTTAAATCATTTAAATTTTTGTTATTAAATAATTAAATTATAATTTATTTTATTATAATTTAAATTATTAAATTTAATAATTTAAGTTAGTAAATTCAATAATTTAAGTTATATTTTAAAATAAAAAATATTTAATTTAAATAATTTAATTCGACAATAAGTTATTACAATATAAATTAATTTTTTAATTTATGTCGGAATCCAGCCGGAAAGTCCATCGGAAATGCCGTCGGAAAACCAGTCAGAAAATCATTGGAAAATTTCCGACGAAAATCCGCCGGAATTTGTGACGAATTTACTTCCGCCAAAAATTCTGTCGAAAATGAGCTGTTTTCTTATAGTGCAAGTTGAATCACCTGAGGTGGTTAACAAAACCACCAAATGTAACCTAGTGGTTACCTTAGAAAAATCCTAGCTCACTACCTAGGGAAAAGGAGGGGTGCAATCAGTGGCCCTAAACTCCATATCCTAAGCATAATTAACACACCAAAGAACAGACTCTCAGTCCCATTGTAAAGATCATTAGGCTAATTTGAATTTAGGGGTCAAACCATGACCCCTAAGTTCAAATTAACTTAGACATGCCCTTAGACAATTCAAATAGAGAAAATAAACTTTGGACATGTTAGATACATGCCCAAATTCAGTTTCCCAAAGTATCAAGTTGTGGTGAGTTCAATACTAAGAGAAATACCTAAAATACCCCTAGGATAGTTACTAAATTTCAGTAAGTTGCATGCATAATCACAGCCTGAGACAATAGGGCTTTTAAAGATCTATATGAGATCTTTCAAATGAGCATAAGAACTCCTAATTTGGTCAACTGGATTGAGATATATCAAATTTAGAAGTTTCCCATAATTTTTATTTAAATTAAATCAAATTTACACAGTTAGCAGCCCTTTAACAAGAGGGTGCGCTCTGATTTGGTAGCCAATCATTGATGATGACTGTGTAAATGTGGAATTAATCATAGTTGTTGGATCATCAATCAAACGATAATGATTAAAGCATCTCCAGAATTGCGGGATCTAATTCGAGCAATTGATTGAGATCAACAATTAGGATTACGTCTTCAACCTCCCGCAGGCATCCAAAACCATAGTGTCTTTCCTTCGTGATCCAAGAGATCCCATCGGCAAATCTCAATCAAAACTAATGGGAAAGATCAGGACAACATAAAGAATCAATCCAACGGTTGGATTTTGGTTGGTTGACGATTTACTTCACACTTGACCACCACTACCTAATTAGGAGATCAGTATAAGATTCTCACCATGTAGAAAGCACCAACGAATGAGTTTTTCTATTATGAAGCTTGAGCGGATAAAGGCGAAGTCTTCTCCTTCAGACGCCGAGGTTGGAGGATTGTCAGAGGTAGGACTTCAAGCAGGATGTGGACGAATTTCATCCAATTTCACTCGAACTACACGTCGGTGAGGACTGGGATGTTGGGGAATGGGAGAGGAATGTTTAGGGAGCTTTGGGGAGAGTTTTTGAAAGCTTAGGATTGAATAGGGATGTTTGGGTGGAAGTGGCTTATTTGAATGGCTCTTGTGGCCATGAACAACTAGGATGGTGTTGATGGATGACCAAATGGCTTCGAAGTGGGAGGGGACATCCTCTTAGAGGTTTATGAGCTCAAAGCCAATGGAATGGGCCACTAGGTAGCCTTGGATGAGGCTCGAGACAGAGGGGACAACTAGAAGCTTCTCCCATTCACTCCGGTCGCCGCCGGCCACTAGTTGGGTCAGGCTTAGGTGGAAAGGTTGCTATGAGCCTAGTGAACTCAACTGGAGGGTCAACTAGGCATGGGGGAGCCTATATCAACAATGGGGCTCGGGTTGACCCAAACATGTATGGTTTGCGTTAGCTTGGGTGCGACCTGGGTCAAGCCAGGTGGTGGGATTGAGGTGGGAGGTGCATTGGGTCAAAGGCTACCCAATGCAAGTGCTAATTGAATTTGGCATGGTCTGTAGTGGGAGATGGCTTGGGTCAAAGTGGCTTTGATCACTTTGGGCTAGCCTAGAGGTTGACACAAGTCAACCCAAGGGGACCCAATGCCACCATTGATTTGAATTGGTTTGGGTTGAGACTTGGCTTAATAGAGACCTCTCTTTGGGCACTTAAGTCAAGCCAAAGGGCTAACCTAAGTGGGCCTAAGGCTTGGGTCCTCCAAATCGTCATCCCTAAGGGTTCAATGGGTGGCCATAGAGGTTTGAATTGGCTTGAGAAAGCCTTGGTCAAGGGATTTGAATGAAATGAAGGTATATATATGTATTTGATCAAACTTGGTTGACTTGGTCAACCAAGTTGACCTAGGGTCTTGGTTTGGATCCATTGAGTTTAAATTGATCATATGAACTTAATGGGGGTGGTATCAAGTCAAGATGAGGTCATTTTGTTTGAAATAGATGTTTAAACCCTTAAGGAATACTTTAGTCAACCATGGTTGACTTGGTCAATCAGGTCAAACCAAATGGTGGGTTTGTTTTCAAAGTGTTTCTAATGACATTTAGGAGTCATTAGAATAGATTTTATGGTTTGATATGGCTAGGCTATGTTGAATTTTGGGGAAAATACCAAAATTCCCATTAAAGGGCATTTTGGTCATTTTGGCCCCTAGTCAAATATGGGTCCATCAAAGTGTGAATTAATGATAAACAACTCATAACAAAGATCATTGATGTGGATAGAATCTTTGGGGAGAGTCCCAAAGTCAGATTACATAAAGTGGCAAGTCTAGTGGCATAGATTATAAATATTTGAAGGTTTTGTAGCTTTTGGAAATCAATTTATTTTCTGGGGCTAGGAACCTCATAATGAGCTCAAATTTGGTGAGTGGAATTTAGAGACATATCTAAACAATATGTAATATATAGACCCTAAATCAGAGGTCATTTGAGTAGGTTTCAAGGTGGTACAAAAACCTCCCATAAAGGGTTTCGAAACCTAGGTCAACCCCGGGATTTAGTTTGGAATTTTCGATTTGGATTAGATTTTAAACTTGAATCGTTAATATTGAATTGTCCATATCAATGACAGTCAAATGAATGATTGAGATTGATTGGGTATGATTTGAAGGTTGATTGAAAGTTGGTTGAAAGTGGGACTGGAGATTGATTTGAAAAGTATAATTAGATTGGATTTTGATTGGGACCTATATATTGACAAGTGAGCACCTTCCAATCATTAGGTCATCAAAAAGAAACTCAGGTAGGTCTTAGTGACCACATATATAAATGAGATCAACAACAACCTTTAGTTAGACAGATAAAAATCTCAAAACAGCCTATGAAAACTTTTAAGAAAAATAATAAAACTTCCAAGAAAATCATCAAATTATCAGATTGGTACTAGACTTTTTAACCTTCAATTTGAATTTTGTTTCATATCATTTAGATTTTCGAAGAAAAAGTTATAATGGTTTGGCTGACAACTAAATACTTCCCATCCCTAAGTCCACCCAAATTTAAACTCCCTCTCATAAACATCTTGGAAGAGTACTCATCCACCAATTGAATCACATTAGTGATCTAAACCCCTCTGAAGTAGCAATACCAATTTTGTAATGGGATCAACATCAAATCGAATAACACTAAAATTTTGTGAAATTTTCAAACTTTAATTCTTCATAATTTTAGATGGAAAAGTAAGCACTCAACCTAAAGAGAATAACATCCACATATCCTACTGATATTTTAGAAGAGCTTATGCTTTTAAACAAATGATATTGACTTTGTGTAAAGGGCCATTGTAATCAAAGACTAAATTGTGGCAAGAGATTTAATAGCAATAAACAATAGATCGAGGAGGAAAGAAATGAGCACAGGTAATCAAATCTATCATTTAAGAGCGTCAAAGAAGAACTGATACTGAGGTCATTTAATTGACTTCTACTCATTCATTAATTTCCTAGAAAGACCAAATTTCTCCAAATAATCAACAATAAAATTTTGATCAATTTATTTCTATCAACAAATACACCTTATATTTTTAAATAGATTTTTTTATTTTTATAATATAAATAATATTTATTTTTTAGTTAATAAATTATTTATTTCTCTATATATTATAAGAATAACTTTTTTGATCTATTTATTAATCATAAATGATTTAATATTAATGATTTATACATGCAAATTCAATATTTGAATTTACAATGTAATCCACTGTTGTAACTTTTTAGAACTTATATCTAAACATATAACATAAATTAGTACTAATTTATATTAAATTATGAACTTATATGTGAACTAAATATATATTAAATATAAATCAAATTAAAATTTGAAAGTATTTAAATTTAAAATAATAAAATATATTATTTGTCGATGAATTCTATTTATACTTTAAATATAAATTTACACTATTGCATAGTTATTATATCATTATTATATAATTTTAATATTATTTAAATAATTTTTAATATTTACTATATTATTCGGTTCCCGATTCTATGTAAGTACAATTATTGAATTTCAATCCGGTTTTTCTTCTGATTCTAATACACAAATAACATATATTGCACTTATCTAAAAATAGATCTAGGACTTTAAAGCCGATTATCACGGCATAATTTTTTTCTCAAAAAAAAAAAAAAAGTGCATTTTAAATTTATATATAATATATAAATGTTGCATGTTATTTTCATAATTAAAATAACTAAAATTTTATTAAATATATAAACAAGGCCTAATTTTGAAATTGAAGAAGTTATCAAAATTAAAAAATATTTGATGCAGCACATAAAGATGATCCTATTATTAGAGAAAGAACAAGAGCATATATATAAAGTTCAAGACACTAAGAAATCATAAAGATTTGCATAATTTTATATTGTATTTTTATATATTTTCATAATTATGATGTTGTAATTATATTATCAATCATTCCCCACTCCAAAAAAATTATAATAATAAAATTTCCAGCAATCAAACTCATCAATTGAAGATTTTTGTGAGAATCAATTAAACTAGATCAGAATTGACTTAGTTTTAATTTACTCTCAATTGAGTGAATAAAAGACATCTAAAAATTCTCAAAAACTCCAAATTTATAGGAGACACCCTAAACCTTGATCTTCATACATTTATATTCTCTCATTAAATTCTAAAATTCTGGATACCCTAAATCATTTATAACCTTTAGCCAGAAAGGAGGAATCTCAAACCAGTATGGAGAAAAATTCAAAAAGATTTATTAAATCTCTACAAAAAATCATCAAATTCTACAGATCATAACTAGGATTTTTAACCTTTAATTTAATTTTTAATTCATCTCATTTGAACTTTTGAAGAGGAAGTTATAAGCATTAGAATCTAGGGCTCAAGATCCTAGCAGGTTGATGAAATTGTGTTGGCTGAACACGCACTTCTTTACAACCCTAATTTCACTCAAATTTAAACTCCAACCAATATAACCTTACTCCTAATTTAGATAAATCATGTGTGTCAGGCTTTATTCGATTACCATTATATTTACAACGCTAGGGGTTCCCCTCTCCAGGTGATTCTTGTTGTCTCTTGCTGGTGGTTTCAGGGAAGCTAATCTTTTCCTTCTCCTCTTTCTTGGGTTCTTTCTGGTTTGGCTTCCTCGTCTCTTCAATCTCCGGCCATTCACAACCGGAATGGTGATTAAACGAGTTAGTGATCCCGATTTTTTGAATGGTTCCTTCAAATTGAAGTCTTTTGTTGATGCCCTTGCTGATTCTCCTTCTACTATATGTTTTCTTGAGCTTCGACAATGAAAGCAATGTTGGCTCTTGTGGTTTCGTTTCAATTTGCATTGGTGGGATTTTTTCCATCGCGCTGGCCTTCTTTGGATGCCATTCATGGATTTTTTTTTTCAACTTGAAGTTAAATGCTGATTTCTCTGTTACTGTTCTTGATCATTCGCATGTTCTTATTAAGTTATCTAATGATTTTGTTTATAATAAAGTATTTTTCCATAGATCCTATTTGGTTAATAATTATTTCATGAAACTCACTAAATGGTCACTTTCTCTGGATATCGGTGTTGAATATTCGGTGATTCCCATTTGGGTTTTCCTTCCCCAGTCTAAGTCCCCATCTCTTCTCTCCTCAGATCTTTTACGCTTTGGAATTTGGAATCTATGTTAGGTCGGCTCTTGAAAGTCAACAGTGCAATTTCGGTTAGTTCTAGACCCTCTCTTGTGCTGGTTTTAGTTGAAATGGACATCATAAAATATTATCTAGACAAAATCTGGCTTGGACTTGAGAATGTAGGGTATATTTAAATGGTGCAGATTGAGGAATTTCCTTCATTCTACATTTCTTGCAAGTGCCTTGGTCATCTTAAGGGTGAGTGTAGCATCCAGTCCTCTGCTCCTTTGCCTATTCCAAATTCTAATGCCAATCCTAATTTGTTGGATCATAATTGCTAATAGTAATGAAAATGTTGTTTTGGCTTTGGTTGTTAATGAGGAGCGAAATGTGGGGGGTTTTAAAAAGAATATTGTTAATGATATGTGGCTAGTTCTAACGATCAGTATATATCTGATGGGAATGCTTTTGTCGTTATTAATAGCATTGAGAATGTTCATTTGTTGATGCATGTCTCACCTATAACTAATGTGGTTGTTGATGATGGAGGTGTTAATGAGGTTTTTTGTAATCTTGTGGGTAATGATGTTGATGATTATGGTGGCCTTAATGAGGGTAATTGTAACAAAAGGGGTAATGTGGTCAATGATCCTAATGTTAACAATGAGGGTGTCATGTTGATCCCTAACCCTTGCTTGTTTAAACTTGTCTCTACTCTTGTTCACTCTTCTATTGCTGGAGATGTTGATGATGTTGTGGTGAAATGCTGTGGTGGATTGTAGTTCTGCTTCTTTGAATCTAGTGAGACGTGAAGCTGTTGATCCTTTGAATTCTTCTGGCTTGTCCTTGTCCGGTGAGTCATTGAAGGTTGGTTTACCTTTGCCTCTTGCCGATGGGGTGATTTTTTATGGCTGTTTGCATATTGTTTTGAATGTTGGATCCCCTTCCCATTTCGTTCATGTCCCTATAACTCTAATAAGGAACATTGTTTTCTTGCTCAATTGACTTCTAATGAGATTGTTTATGAGATGAGTGAAGGTGGATGGTTGGAAGATTGTGATTCTACACCTATTTAAAATGCTTTGGTAGACATTGATTCTCATGAGGTGGGAATTTATAACCTTAATGTAGTCACTATTGTTGAGGCTGACTACTTCAAAAAGAATGTTAATCATAAGCAAAGGAAAGCCAAATGGAAATGATTTCAGTTTTCCTTTTGTTTTGTTGTCTTGGGGCCGGCTGTTTTTCTTGGGTTGTGGTGTTTGCTGGCCGGTGGAATTTTTTGGTTTTAGTTGTTGGTTGTGAGTTCTATTTTGTTTTTGTTATGACTATGTTTGGGCTTTGGAGGTTGTTGTTTTATTTTTTTCTATACATGTTATTTTTGGCCTCGTGGTGGCTCCTCCTGTAGATCATCTCTCTTCTTATTGCATGCTTCTTTTGCCTCCTGTTTGGTGTCTTTGGGTATTTCTTTCTTTATTTCATTTGTTATTATATTATTAGTGGAGATTCATTAACTCTTAGGTTTTGTTTCAAATATTGTATTTTTAGTAAGCTTGAGATCTCTTAAGGACTTGTAACTCCCCTTGTTTTATTTAATGGGCGTCCCCTGTGTGGGGTTTCTCCAAAAAAAAAAAAATCAAGATAACCTTAATCTCCTAAACATCTTAGATAAGCCCCCCATTCATCAATTAGATCACATTAATATCATCTTTAAAATGTTATCTTAAGACTTTTTAGAGAATTATAACCGATATCAAATATGCAAATTTTTAACAAAAAATACTCAGAAATTCATTTAGGTAAAATAAACTGGTAAAAAGTTATTTTCTTCAATCAAAATGTTCAAAACAAAGCCTTATAAAATATATCAGAAGCTACTTGGTGAAAAGTTTATTTTACTCATTAAAAAGCATTTTTACTCTATATCTTGGTTTGGGATATAAAGCCTCTAAGAATAATTAAATTTGAATTTACAAGATTTATTAGATCCTACTAGAATTAAGCAGCCGAATAACACATGAACTTATGTAAAAAGAAGAAAATTAAGAGCATTCTTTCAAGGCTATGAACCATTTTTAATAAATTACCTCCATGACATCACCAATGTTAAAAATTGAAGTTTCTAGTTTTGATGTTACAATAAATCACTTAATATTTTATTTAATTTGTAAACAATGAATATTATTTGGCTGGAGAAGCAATATTAATGCAATTCAACCACTATGTGGAAAGAGATCCAACACATTATTAGCTTCAATATGCATATTTCACATATAAGCTCTCCTTATAATAAATTAATAGTAGGTATATATTAACTACTGTCCATCATTTCCTTAGCTTCATGCTCTCCAAGGCATTCTTTCCATTTAGTTTTCCTGCAAAATATTCTATTGCATATTCTTTGGCGCTTATAGTCTTATAAAGCTTACCATCACTATTAACAAGCTCGGGAAAAGGACGCAACAAAACATCAATGCTTGGAAAATGAAATGTCGCTATTGATAGTCGTTCCTCCTCCATGTTTATAATAGCTCTGTGCTCTATGCTTTTATACTTTCCATTAGTCATTATCTGTTGAGAAAATAAAGAAGCACATAAACAATGTATATACAAAATATATTTTATACACGCTCATTAAATGATATGGTAGACATGATATTCTTGAGTTTTTTATATCTAAGTGTCAAATATGACAGGCAACAAAATATAATACTTTTAGAAGTATTTGTGATTCATAGATGAAAATATGATATGTATTTAAAATAAATGTAAGGTTTTATCATCACATGATTCGAAACAAAACAAAAACAAAAAAATTTATTTGAGAGTTTCACAAAAACAGAAAGAAATCCCTTCATAATTCAATTTGGCTTTTAATTTCTAATCCTCATTATGTATGTCTTCTAGAATAGTTAGAGTAGCTCAGGCTCAAGACATGTTAACGATGGACTATGAGATGTCTAAGTGTTTTTCAATCAAAGTCTAATCATTTTATAATAAAACTAAAACAAGCCGCATCAAATGACATCGTGGACATGATATTCTAGGTTGTTCATACATCTTAGGCTTCATTTGGGACAGCTTTTGACCACTGATTTTTGGTTATTTCAATAAATTTTTTAACTAAAAAGTTACTATTGAAAGCAATAAAAAAATTATCCTAAACGAAGCCTTAGTGTCAAAAATGATGCTCAACACTACATGAAAATCTTTTAGAAGCATCTACATCTTTATGGATGAAAACATGGCAAAGTATGAATATATTATCATATCATAGTTCCCATTTTTCTTTTAATTTACGCATTAGGAAAATATGGGAAACCAAACAAGTTAAAATGAAAATTAGGAAGATTACTTTACAACTATAGAACAAACATTTCAATTACCTCCATTATATCACCAATGTTGATTATTAATGCGTTTGGTTTTGGCTTTACAAGTAACCATTTGTCATTTTTCTTTATCTGCAAACCATGGACATCATTAGCTTGTAGGAGCACTGTCAATGCACTTCCATCACTGTGTGGCGAGAGACCCAGGACCTTATTAGCCTGCTTGCATGGTGGATAGTAATTTATTCTTACAGATTGCAACTGATCTCTAAAAATATTAAGCATGTCTTGAGGATCAACGCCCAAATCCTCAGCCATCAATCCACAAAGACAATCAACAACTTTTCCAATCTTTAATGTGTATGTGTCTAGTGTATCCCTATAATGAAAAGGCATGCAGTGTATGATAGTTAGGAAAACACAAAAGTTCATCATAAAAAAGAAAACTAAATGCATTGATAATATAGTTGAACTTCCTTTGCTAATTAATTTGGGTTTGTTTGATTTATTGCAAAATTATGAAGAAATTAAATTATGAAATACAATTATTTCAGCTCACTAGTTTTACTTTAAATAAAATACAAAATTTAATCTATAACTTCTTTGTTTAAAGAGGATAGAGGAAATATCATTTAATTAAACGGTTGGTAGTAGTCATGCAAATATAAGTGTGTTAGCAATCTTTAAAATAAAATAGTAAAAAAATTATCTTAAAAACATTTGAAGTCTTCAAATAGCTGAAATGAGACTAATGAAGTTAATAATTTCAATTTCTCTAATGATTAACTTAAATAATTAGGTTGAGAATTTCAATAAAAGAAAAAATTAGTAGTGTGGTTCTTCGGTTGTAACTAATGGCAATTTTAATACAACATACTTTTATTAACAAAATCTTTAGAAGAAGGACCTGAATGTGGTGGGATTAGTAGGCCAAAATCTCATGTCTCTATTCTGAGAAGGCTGGATGTTGAGAGTTAGAAAATCTGCCCAGTCTAACTTCTGTTCTTCTGAGTGCACAAAGATTTGACCATAACCTTCAATATGTCCAGGTATTTGTTTAATCGTTTCTTTTTCTTTGAGTGGAAGCTTGAAGAACTTGCTAATATCATCCTTTGTTTTCTCTATCACTTCTTCTGGAATTCCATGATTTATTAGCTGATTATCATAATAAAAAAATAATTAAATGAGTAAGAAGATATGAGAAAAATAATATTAAAATTGAATGTAAATGAGCAAAGAAGTATACATATATTTTCTTAAAAGTGTTACCCCTTTTTAATTATTTCCCATTATGAAAATATCAAGAACAAGAAGAAATAAAAAGATTACCTTTTCATATATTTCCCATCTTTTCAAAATTTTTATTACTTTCTTCATATTTAGTTTTAGTTTTATTGACAGTGGTATTAGATCCAAATTTGATCTAAAACAAATCATAATTAAGATCAATGTATTCCACTCATCCATTTTATTTTTTATTTTTTTGGGGTGATTATGAGTTTTGGTCTATCAAAATGAGAATTTATTTTTGTGCTCAAGATTTCAGTTCCAATAATAGATCAAAACCTACTAAATATGGGTCAAATACTGGATTGTTACCAAACAGAGCACTAAGGATTAAAATTAGTTATCTATTTCTAATAAGTGCTTAGAATATTTTAGGATAGCTAAGATCCTCAATCTTCTAATATACTTGAGAATGAAATAAAATTTATGAAAATTTTTGGAGAAAAAAATAGAAGATTACATTCTTCATATATATTTCTCACCTTTACAAATATTTTAATCATTTTTCAAACACATTTCCAGTTTTTTGTTTTTTCAAATTCTCATTTCTAATTTTACCGACATACATACATACCTGGAAGAAACCCCACTCCTTACATGCCGATCCTAACCTATAAAGCTCATCCTTATCAATGAGCTCCGGATTGAGGAGCTTCATTAGATCGATCACCGGGAGCTCATCCTCATCGATCGAGGACACCGGAGCAACATCGACTTCAGGCCTGTAATATCGCTCGGGGATCTGATCATCAGATTGAGCGAGTTCCTGCACATTGGGGACGGATAAAGATCGACCTAACTCAAGAGGGTTTGTAGATTTTGAGCCCATTTTTTGCCTTCTCCCTTCCCTGTAGCTCCCACACTGCAATTTATAGCAACCAAAGCTCAAGAGCTTTTCGATCGAGCTCGCCCTTAGAAAATTTCAGGCATTTTACTTCATTAAAACGACAGAAAGCTAAAAACCGCCTTCTTATCTGCATATAATTATTAAGACATTAATCTGACATTCTAATATTAATAATTAATATTAAGCGTTAAATTTTGTCAAAAATCATCACGCATTGAAAAACCATTCAATAATTGATTAAATAACATTATATTTTAATAATGAAATAATTAAATGTTAAAAAATATTTCCCTTAAGTAGAAACATCTACATAAAATAAAATAAATAAATTTACAACGTAATTCATTTAATTTTTGAACAATAAAAATTTAATATCATCAAATTTAAAATATATTATGTGATTAACCTTTTTTATACCGCAAAAAAGAATATTTTCATTGCTTAAATGAAAATATAAAATTATTTGGACCATTAGATATATCACATGAGCTGTTATAGAAAGCTGAATAGATATTTCCTGATCAATAATAATATTTTGATCAACTTGATTCTATTGAGTTGCAATTTGACCGCTAAGGGACACAGGATTATTTGGATATAAGAAAGGGAAGGCACAAAGGTAATTATGTTTGTAGGAACCACTCAATGAAGGGATAGTAGTCGGGCGGCAAAGGTTGGAGGGAATGTAGTAGGCACGCGACTATGATCATAGGGACGGTCGTCAGGCAACGAAGGTTGGAGATAGTGGTTAGCGAACGATTAAGGTCAGAGAAACCGTTGTTGGGTGACAGCAGTCTGAGGATCATATTCGGCAACGGGGTAGTCGTGCGAGATGGAAAAGTTAGCACAGCCTAAAGAGAATGGCATCCACATATCATATTTGATATATCAGTAAAAAATTACCTTGATCGAGCACGAATCTCGAAGTAAAATCAAGTTGGAAACTTCAAAAATTAAATCGGAGACCATCTGAATTCTGATTTCAGCAAACTTATAGTCAAACTGAGCATCTCAGAAACACAAACCCAACGACACCAAAATCGATCCAATTCGAGCCCAAATGAATCCAAATCAAATACTTGAAGCACTTTTAGAAGGATCTAACCACAATTTGGGTTACTAAATGGTCTTCAATTGTGACATGCTTATAATCGAATCGAATGGCTCGATGAGACGAATTCAACGAGCTCAAGATCATCAAATTCTGATATCATTAAGACAGTCAAAGGTCCCTTAAATGGTGCATGATCGCATGAATCAAGATCGGCCATCCATCCGAACCACTCTCAATTTACCCTTGATCTCTCACTTATTTACAAATCATGCCACTCCAGAATTCTATAAATAGAACCACATTTCCTCTTGAAAAGGGGGAAGAAGCCAAGAGAGAAGGAAGAGAGGAAGAAAGCTCCAGCCGCCTAGCTCCTCCTTGACCACCGCCGGAGTTCTGCCGCACCACCGCCGGACCACCAAGGGACGCCGAAGTTCTGCCACACCACCGTCGGACCACCAAGGGACGCCTGAGTTCTGCCTCACCACCGCCGAACCACCAAGGGACGCCGGAGTTCTACCGCACCACCGACGAACCACCAAAGGAGGCCGGAGATCTGTCAAATACCCACCAGACCATCAAAGGACGTCGAAGTGCCACCCAAAGCTGAAGTACCCCCTAAAGCTGAAGTGCCACTACCGGTCTTCCGTCTGACACCAGAGTGCTGTCGGATCACCACCTGACATTGGAGTGACATTGGACTCTTGCAAAACTCTCAGTTGATACTTGTAATCTAGTCGTCCTCAAGGACGAGTCAGACCATTGTACTTTTCTCAAATTCTAGTGGAATCATTTTCAACTGGGCTAGGCCCCGTGGTTTTTCCCCTTTCCCTGGTTTTCCACGTAAAAATTCTAATGTCTATTATGAACGTTACACCCTCTCTTTTTATACTTGTGTTTTGAATTTTCGTACAATGCTATGACATTACATTTTATATTTCTCTACTGCCTCGAGTATTCCATGACACAACAATATTGATATTTTAGAAGGCTTATGCTTTTAAACACGTGATATTGACTTTATTTAAAGGGCATTGTAATCAAAGACTAAATTGTGGCGAGAGAATTAATAGCAATAAACAATAAATCGAGGAGGAAAGAAATGAGTACTATCATTTTAGAGCGTCAAAGAAGATCTGATGGTAGTTGAATGAATTTCTCCTAATAATCAAAAATAAATTTTTGATCAATTTATTTTTATCTGTAGGAGTTGCAGATAGATTTAGCTGCTGCGGGAAGGTTGGTTGACTATGATCTTCATACATTTTTATTCTTATTCATTAAATTCTAAAATTATGAGTGCCCTAAATCACTTACAACATTTAGCCAGAAAAGGAGAATCTCAAATCAGTATGGAAAATTTTCAAATAAATTTATTAAATGTACAAAAAAAAATCATTGAATTCTACTGATCATACTTAGACTTTTTAGCCTTTAATTTACTGT
Organism: Dendrobium officinale; assembly: GCA_019514585.1. Taxonomy (NCBI): domain Eukaryota; kingdom Viridiplantae; phylum Streptophyta; class Magnoliopsida; order Asparagales; family Orchidaceae; genus Dendrobium; species Dendrobium officinale. The sequence goes on from CM033683.1 coordinate 90,228,715, forward strand.
TTAATTCATCTCAAATGAACTTTTGAAGAGGAAGTTATAAGCATTAGAATCTATGGCACTTGATCCTAACAGATTGCTGAAATTGGGTTGGTTGACTAACCCTAATTTCACTAAAATTTAAACTCTAACAAATATAAGCTTATTCGCCTAAACATCTTAGATAAGCCCCCCCATCCACCAATTACATCACATTAATAATCTAAAACCCACACAAACAACATCACCAATTTTATAATGGCAACGACATCAAAATCAAATTACACTAAAACTTTGTGATAATTTTCAAACATCAATCTTTCTTTTTAGATGGAAAAATTACCATTCAGGCTGATGAGAATGGAATCCACGTCACCAATTGAAATTTTAGAAGAACATATGCTTCTTCATACACGAAATAGGCAATAATTATGGAAGGAAATTCTAATCTAAGACTAATATTGTTGTGTTTGAATTAATACCTTTGAAAAATAAATCGTGGAGGCTAGAAAGAAATGAAAAACAGACAATTTAGAATTGCAATGAGTTTGGGATAACTTTACTTGTACTTTGCTTTTTAGTCCAGTTTCCTGATGGTACTAAAAATATGGAGCAGACCCTGCAGCAAAAAATCATGTGTTCGTTCCTACATGAAATTTCTAAAAGGTTTGAAATAAATTACATTATCATAGTCCAAGTATATACTCTAAGGGTACCCAAAATCAAGATATGTATAAATAATTTTTAACTATGACACTATACAACTTATCCTCTGAGAAGACAACCTTATGCCTCACTTGTCCTAAATCTGTAATTTATATACAGAACCCTGCAAAGATAAATAGTCATCTTAAGCATACACAAGACTCCTGTAATTTTGACAAAGAGCGACGGAGCATGCGTCTCCTTTCAACCATGTACATTACCTGGTCAAAACATATATAGATCAACATTTAAAGAGCTGCAAAATATTTGAAGGATTCTTCTAATCATGAAAAATAAAATTCTACCTCTTGAGGACTTCTTGTCATGAGAGATGCTTGGCATCTTTGAAATGATTAGGGAACTTTGAATACCCTCCAGTAACTGTGAATGATATTAAAAAAGGTTCAGAATTCCAGCCCATGAACATGTTAATAATATAGTGCAACAACTTCTTTTGAAAATTGACTAAAAAACAATAAAACAAGTTCAGTTCTCATTAAAAAAACAAAATAAATAAACAAAGAGCAGCATCAGCCTTCCCTTACAATTACTTGGAAGTACACAATCAATCATAAGATTTTTTTTTTTTTTTGAATTTTGTTACATAGCTCCATATCCATTAACCAAAGAAATTACTAAATTAAAGAATCCAGAAAGAGGATTCGTCAACTAAATTTTATATTTTTAAGTATAAAAGATGGTTAAATCTTCAGTTGATTCAAATAGCAAAATCAATTGTGGGATTTCATGCTGTTTTTTTTAGTTAAAATCAATATTAATTTTAACCATATCCTACTTATTATTGAAGGAAAAAAAACTAAAATTGAGAAATGATATCTTCACAAATACTAGTTTTTGGAGGTTTGTTTAGATTATAATTTATATCCTCTTAATTGAAAATACTCACTCGTTATACCCTTCCTTTCGTACTTGGATATCTACAAATAGGCACTTCCTTTCTCAATGATGTACAATAAAAATTCTCATTTTCAATATGACATTAGAGTGTTGTTTTAGTTTTCTGTCACCCACTCTTCCTCCTTAGCAACCCTAGTAGCTTCTTGTCTCTTTCCTGTTCCCCAATCTGCTCACTTGCAGCCGTATTTTGTTTGTTCGTACCCTAATCTACTCACTCATGGCCACTCCCCTCGACCACAACCTACAGCCTACTGCTTCCGCAAACATGTGACCTGCTGCATTCACCCACGACGTTGTGTTGTCTAGAATACTCACTTGCTCTCCACTATCATTGTGTTGACTCACATATGACGCAATCTCACTTGAGTCGCTAAGAATCACAACACTATCGTCATTTATGAGCCTTAATTCATAGAACTTAACAACCACATTACTCACACAACTTTTACACACTATCCCACCCCGAATTCTTCTCTCTATGGCTTCTCACTCTTATCTCAATGAGTAGAAACCATCCACCATTAACAATTAATGCTCAATTAATATTAATCAGAAATTTTTAAATTGATTTTATTTAATTCACTTGTGTGTGTTGCTCGTTTCACAAGTCTCTTTACTTGAAACACACATACATAATGATTCAATAAAAATAATAATTACAACTCTTGAACATGACTAATGTAGCTCTCATTTGTATTGTCTCTAACTTGTTCTTAAACTCTTAGTAAATTTGATGCAGACATTCTCTGATTTAGCTACGATCATCACCTAAGCATTTGTTATATATATATATATATATATATATATTGACTCTCTCGTGTACACCTACAGTTTGGTGGTACAAACCCTATAGAAAGATGGATTAGTCCAAAGGATATCACAACTAAAGTATGTTTTCAATTATCAAAAGTTCATAGCATAGCTCCAGGCTTATATAGTCAACAAGGGCGAGCTTTTCAGCCTCCTAAATATACCACTTCTACACCTTTAGCAATTGAACTTTTAGGAAGTTTCTAGGAGATTTTAAAAACTTATTTTGAGAGCTTTCTAATTCATAAAACTTAAGTAGCATTTCATTTTTAGAAGCCTCCAACAAAGGTCCAAAATCTTACTGTTACGTCCTGGAGTATTCGCGTCGGTAGAGAAATATATAGTTTAACGTCTTAGTATTGTACGAAGATCCAGCACACAATCAGATAAGTAAGAGAGGGTGTAGTAGTTCATAAGAGACACCAAAGTTTTTTACGTGGAAAAACCTAAAAAAGGAGGAAAAACCACGGGGCCTAACCCAGTTTGCATGAATCCACTAGTATTTGCAGTCGATTACAAATGAGGCCCTTCTTAGGGTAAAAGCCTTGGCCTGATGTTACAAATGTACATCATATAGAGCACATTACATAGTGTGAGTTACAATAATACACATGTTTGTTTGGCTGGAAGGGCCGTAGTTGGCACGAGACGGGGGTCCGAAAGACCGTAGTTGGTAGAAGATTGGAGTCAGGAAGACCGTTATCTGGCGAAGTAGGTCATAAGGACCATAGTTGGCAGGAGACCGGGGTCTAAAAGATCGTTGTCTGGTGATGGAGGTCGGAGTCACCATAGTAGACGACGGAGGTTGGGAGGACCGTAGTCGGCAGGAGATAGGAGTGAAAGACCGTAGTTGGCAGGAGAGACCAGGGTCTGAAAGACTGTTGTCTAGCGATGTAAGTCGGAAGGATCGTAGTCGGCAGGAGACAAGTGTCGGAAAGACCGTAGTATGAGGGCGGTACTTCGGGAGGACTGTCGGCATCAAGTGGTGGCTCGGAAGAAGTCCGGGCATCTGGTGGTGGCATGGTGGAGCAACGGCATCAGGCGGTGGTCCGGCCAAGGTGAGGGCCTCAGATGGTGGTCTGGCAAAGGTGAGGGCCTCTGGCGAAGGTGAGGGCCTCAAATGGTGGTCTGGAAAAGGCGAGGGCCTCTGCCGAAGGTGAGGGCCTCAGGTGGTGGTCCGGCGATGCTCCGGCGGTGGTTCGACGATGCTCCGGCGGTTAATTTAAAATTTTATTAATTAAAAATTTAATAAATTAACTTGATTCATCAACATATACCACAAAATCACATAATAAAAAATGTAAACAAATTTCAATATTAAATGCCACAAATAATCTTCTAGCAATGAAAAAAAAAATAATAATAATGTAAGAAAACAATTTAAATAAACAACAAAAAAATAGGAAGATAAGTTGGAAAATATATACATAGAAGGAATTAGAAATATTCATTTAGAAAAAAAATATCATATTAAGAACATAAAAAATTAACAAGTTGTCATATAACGCATCGATGCATAAAGCCTCGACGTATATGCCTCAATCAAAAGAGTTGTAAGCCTCACTCAGACTAAAATGGTGAAAGTCTCGATGCAATTTTGGGCGGGCGTCTCACTATGAGGTTCGTTTCAATGCATGTGCCTTGAACGCCTATTTGACCCATGAGTGGAACCATGTCATATATCATCTCATTAATAAAATGATTTGTGAATGCAAACTTCAAGAGCGATGGAGATTAATTTTCATCTTTGATCTATTTTAAAGTTGACCCAAAGGATAAAGAATGGGATGGGGTATCGTGTTCATCCTTAATTTAAGCATCAAACTAACATCAAAACGAACTAATGCACTAAAACAGTTAAAATCTGTAATTGGTCTAACCCATGGAACAAAATTTTCAGCATCAACTATCCTATCACATGTACGAATCTCTAATTTGGCTTTATACTTTGAATGGTCACCTATGATGCACCGACACTTCTCAAAGAGGCGTGCAGTGTCCGACACCGTGTCCGACACGACACTCGTCCGACACTCCTCCGACACGTGTCGGACACGCCGAAAACGTGTCCGATTAAAAAAATATTAAAAGCTAATTGGACACGCGTGTCCGACACGTATCTTAAATATTTTATAATTTTTTTTAAATATAATTTCTTATATTTGCCGAGATTTAAATTAAATTTCTTATTTTCTATCTACAACACCAAATCATATGGGTGATTATTTGCTTATATTTTTGTGGTTGTATTAGATATTTTGTACTAAATATTTTTTATATTATAAGCTAGACAAATTATCATGTCATTCATTTATTATTATTTATCATTTTTAATACGATATTACATTAATATATATACACTATATAAAAAAATATATTGTCGTGTCTGCGCCGTACCCGTGTCCTATATTTTTTAAAAAAAACCATGTCCCGTGTCCATTTCATGTCGTGTCCGTGTCGCAGTGTCCGTGTCCGTGCATCATAGATGGTCACACATCCATCCATCCATCATGAGTGGTATTAAGATCTCCATCTTCATCTTATGCAACCATATTTGCATCATCGCATGCTTTTTACGAGAAAATGACATATATCAACAAAAAGCATGTGAACTCATTTTTTTTTCAAATGTCAGTAGACTTCATTTCGCCACACATTGAACTTGACATAGAAGTCGGGAAGTGAGGCACATGGTATTTCATAAAAATATTTAAAACAATTTAAGAGAGTCAAGAAATTAAAAATTTTCTAGGAAAAGACAATGCAAAATAGAACCATAAAGAGTATATCAATACAAGGAGAACAAAAAAAATAAAAAATATAAATACAAGGAAGCTTAAAAAACTTATAGACAATTTTGGAGCCATGTTTAGTTCCCCGAACTATCTTAAGGATATATCAGATTGTGTAGCATGGTCACTTATTTCTGGCCAATGCAAATCATGTAAATATTCGAACTTCTACAAAATATAAAATTTGGATATAAATCCTAAGGAAAACACAAGTACTTTAAGCTAAATCATCTACATGTGATGTGTGGAGATTATAGCACATGTGTTATAAGATGCAAATTACCAAAAAGTAATTATAATTCTTATGTTTCTCAGTCAAACCGATCTTTCTTTGGAATAGATTGGGGATCGATAATTCAATTAGGGTTTTATCAAGTTTATAAACCATTTGTATAGGTCCCGTCACTGCGAAAATTCATTCAAATAGAAAGCTTTATAGACCACTGTAATTGTAGGGTAAGGTCGTAAGTCCCAATCCACGAATCCAATCTCCAGCAAAGAAATGACATTGTTGACACAACCTAAAGTTTGTCAGCATTTCCAAAAAAAAAAAATTAAATTTTATTTATTGCCCCAAATCAAATCAAACTTTTTCATCGTGAGCAAGGAACTAGCACTTCAATCATTAACACTACTAAAACATTTTGTAATGCATTTGTATAAGACACCAAGGCCTTGTATGATGAAAATTCATTTGAAAGATAAGCATTAAGGAAGGGACATAGCTCCTAATCTTTAACCCAATCCTCTATAAATAAGTAGAAGAGTCGACACATCCCACCCCATTTGCCAATATTTACAAATGCAAAAATCATCTAAATCGGATTGATCTTGTTTTAACACAAATTGGGGATCAAAACTTCAATCACAAATGTCTAAGAAAATATTTGGCAATGCATCTGCGTAAAGACCTTCAGTTACAGGTGCGATTTATGGGCCTACCATATTATAAGTCCCAACTCCGAGTTCAATCCTTCGCAAGCAAATAAAGGAGTTGAAAAGATTCATGGAACAGTAATTTCCATGTAAAACAAGAACAAGTATGCCTTTACCTCAATTTTTTGTGCCAAATGTCATGGCTACCTTAAGTCACAAGAGAAATATATTCTAAGCCTGAGAATCCTACACATGCTTCAAGGCTCTTTCACCTCAATGATGGGATCAATGATTTGGATAGCATAATGATTTGGAAGGGACCTCCCTCATTTGGTGCACTTTGGGAGTAGCAGTACTCCAGTTTCTTCAATGGAGCACTTGGAGGAGAGGGATCAAGTGCTAGAGGAATTGAAGAAACATCTACTGAGAGCTCAACAGATTATGAAGAAACAGGTTGATGGGCTCAGTTCGAAGCAGGAGAGAAAGTGTTCTTAAAGCTAAGACCATACCGGCAGAAGACAGTTGCCAACAGGAGAAATGAAAAGCTCGCTCCAAGATACTTTGGACCTTATGAAATATTGGAAAAAAATCGGAGCAGTAGCATATCGGATGAAACTACCACCCACGGCGACTATTCATCCAGTTTTTCATGTGTCACAGCTGAGAAGAGCAATTGGAGATTACACAACCAGCACAGAGTTACCGGCCACGCTTACGGAGGATTTAGAGGTGATTATGGAACCCTTAGAGTTGATGGGGGTTTGTCAGAAAGAAGATGAAGCGAAAGAAGTGCTGATCAAGTGGAAGAATCTTCCAGACTATAATGCCACGTGGGAGCCGTACGAGAAGGTGAAACAACAGTTTCCTAGTTTTCAGCTTGAGGACAAGGTGATTCTTTGGGAGGGCGGTATTAGTAGGCTGGTTCATCCTAAACCACTGTTTTGAAAATCGGACCAGACCGGCCGGTTCAACCGGTTCAATCGTGAACCGGTCTGGTGGCCGGTTCGATCTAGCTTCAGAACCGGCTCTGCATAGAACCGGATCAAACCGGATTGAACCGGCGGTTCAACCGGTGAACCGTTGAACCGGTCCGGGTTGGAAAGAACCGGTCGGTTCATAAAAATATTTTATTTTTGTTTTAATTAAAGTTTAAAAAATATTTTTTTTTTTAATTTTTTTTAAACTTTTAAAAATATTTTTTTATTAAATATGATGATTAATTTCATCATAATACATGTAAGTTATCTTAAAAAAACTCACATAATTTATTTTGCAAAGAGAGCGTACTTCTCACTTTATAAAGGGTTCAAGGAAACATCTTCAAACTCCTCCTATGATGTGGGACTAAAAAATGTTGCATGAATAGTTTAAAAATGTGAATTGGAGCTTCAATTTTTTTTTAGTTGGGCTACAAATTTGAATGATATGTATTATAAATTTGCTATAATATATATATATAATTATTATATTATAAAATATTAATATTATAAATTTCTATATTATATTAAATATTATTCTTATAAATATATTTAATTATATATATATAATATATATAATTTTTAAATGATATTTCTATTTATAATTTTGTATTATATATATTTTTAAATTTATAAATATTATTAAATGGTCATATATTTAATTATTTATATTATATTAATGATCATTAATTTTTTATATTATGAATTTATATATTATATTAAGTATTATTTCTTATAAATATATTATTCATAAATGATATTTATATGTATAAAAATTTTATTATATATTTTAAAATTTTATAAATATTATTAAATGACCATATACTTATATTATATGATTTTTATTTTATTAGTTTTTAATAATATTATTATTTATTTATGTCATCCGGTTCGACCCCGGTTCGACCAGTCGAACCGTGAACCTCTCCCTCTTCCGGTTCGTTGTCCGATTCGGTTTTCACAACCTTGTCCTAAACCGGCCCAGGAGCCGGCCCAGAGGCTGGCTCAATATTACAAGAGGCGGAACAAGGGGTTCTGCCCCTTTTGATTCCGCCCAGATGTGGGGCCCACGTGGAAATTTTGGGAAGGAGGAGTGGGCGGCTAGGGGGGAGAGGAAAATTTTGAATGAGAGAGATTTGAATTACGTTTGTATTATGAAACTAATTGTATTATGAGGGGGATTGGTCTAGGGTTAGTTTTCATGCTTTTGTTTTGTGCATCTCTTGTAATTTCTTTGGCGTCTTGGGCTCTAGGCATCTTGTCTAGAGTTTGGGAGAGAACGATCCTCCTCTCGAATTGAGGATCAATTGTATCTTGCTTGACATTTGTTTTGGTTTTTTTATATTCTCGCAATCCATTGTTTTGGGACTGTTTTTGCCCAGATTTTGCAATTATCTCGCTATTTTCACCAATTAGAGATAGGTTTGCTTGCGAACTCAAGTATTTCCTATCAAATTGGTATCATAGTAAGTCTCGGGACCGGTGGAAAGCTGTTTTCGACGGATTCCAGCAGCAATTTTTCACCCCAAATAGGAAGAAGTTGCTGTTTTTTTTTTACCCCAAAATCCTGTTTTTGTGAATCTACAAAAGTCGGATTGTGATGGCGGCCAAAAAAATGGATGTCTTGGAGGAAAGACTTGAAGGGGAGATACGACGATGGAGGAAAGGATTTCTTTCATGGAGGGACAAGTCGCCGACCTCTGAGATAATGATGAAAAAAATGTTGGAGATTCAAAATCAAACAGCGGCTTCAGTGGCCAAAGGGATGTATGAAAAAAATAAGAATTCTGAAATCCGTAGAGAGGAAGATGAGGTGGAGATCATGGAAGGAGAAGGAAGAAGACACCATCTGGAGCCTGTCTAGAGGGAAGAAAGAGTAGGATATTGGGAACTCCATGAGGGATACTATGGCCGCCGTGGTGCTAGGTTTGAAGAAAGAAGGGGGGAGTTCGAAGGGAGTTTGGGCTATGGCAGAGCAAGGGAAGAGCGGGACACATGGGGTGGACTGAGCACTTGGGAAAGGGGAAGTTATGGACGGAAAGGGAAAGTTATGGAAGAATCAGGGGAAATGGTGGTGATCAGAAGGTGAGGAAGTTGAAGATGCCCATCTCTGAAGGAGAAGATGCATATGGATGGATTTACAAGGTAGAGTGGTACTTTGCCGTCAATGGGTTGAGGGAGGAGGAGAAGCTGACAGCAGCAAGGTTGTGCTTGGAAGGGAAAAGCCTATCGTGGTTTAAGTGGAGTGACCAACGAAGGCCGATCAGGAACTAGAGGGAATTTAAAGACTGCATAATAGAGCATTTCCAAACAGATCGGGAAGGAGACTTCTATGAGCAGTTTTTTGCTTCGACATAGGAGGGATCAATAGCAGATAACAGGGAGCAGTTTGAACACCTAGCTAGCAGGGTGGAGTGACTCTCAGTTACAGTGTTGGAGGGAAATTTCATGAAAGAGTTGAAGACGGAGATCCGAGCAGCAATGAAAGTTTTGATGCCTCGTAACTTGGGGAAGGCCATGAAGTTGGCCCAACTTGTGGAAAATCAGAGGAATTTGGAGAAGGGAGCCAGGAGTAGCAGCATTGGGGGAACGTACAGGATGACGACTACTCATCTCACACCTAAAGGTCCTGCAACAGGAGGGAATCGATAGGCTACCAAGGAGAAGACAGGAGGAGAAAATGGGGGGAAACTTCAAGCGGCTGATAGAGAAAGAGATGCAGGAGAAGAGGTCTAATGGGTTGTGCTTCTGATGCGATGAAAAGTACACGCCAGGACATCGGTGCAAGGACCGAACTCTTCAGGTTCTCACCGTCTGCGATGACGAGGAAACTGAGGGAGGTGAGGAGACAAAAGGAGATGGAGGATAAGCTACACACTTTGGATCTGGCTGAGGTCTCCCTGAACTCAGTGGTAGGATTCACTACGAATCACATTATAAAGGTGGAGGGAGAGATAGAGGACCGGGAGGTTGTGGGGTTGATTGATAGTAGGGCTACTCACAATTTCATTTCCACCAAAGTCATCAACCAACTGGGAGTGAGATTGGTGGACACCGGCTATTACGGGGTGATGATGGGCACGAGGAAGGTGGAGAAAGGCCAGGGGATTTGCAGAGGAGTGCGACTGACAATCCACGGGGATACAGGCAATGTTTAAAATTGCGTATTCGGGTATTGAGGCGTTTTTCATTCGTGAAGCAAGGCGTAAGCCTCAAGGCGTTTTGAGGCGTAAGCCTCAAAATCAAAAAGATTGCGTAAACATAAAATGATAAATTTTTTTATATACTAATGAGTGAATAATATAAAACATAAAAAAATATAAAATATGAAGTGAAATCAAAATATCACAATAATAAGACAACATGAATATAGTTCAACTCAAAATTCTATCTTTCCCAAATCCCAATATTCTTTTCATTAACATATAATTCCAATTTCTAAAAATAAATAGCAAAGACATATCTCATAAGAACTCATAAGTCATCAGCACTGTCACACCACTAAGGGGTTCTTCATTTGAATCATCATTATGATGAACGGCTCTCTCCCCTTCCTCCTCTCCTATAGAGTCCAATGTCGGCATTTACTTTAAGATTTATGTAAGTTTTAATATATATAGCGTGAGGCGTAGGCCTCATGCCAGTGAGGCGAGGCGGGCCTTAAGGCGGCCTCAACCAAGTTGAGGCGCAAGCCTCATAACAAAAACTCGATGCGTAAGCATCAAGGCGTTTTTTACTGAAATTGCGCAAAGGCGGGCCTCAAGGCGAGCCTCATATTGCGCAATTTTAAACCATGGATACAGGTGAGGGAGGACTTTCTTCCACTGGATCTTAGGAGCACGGACGGCATCCTGGGGACGAAATGGCTGCAAACTTTGGGTGACACCAAAGTGAATTGGGGAGCACTCACGATGGAGTTGATGGTGGATGGAAGGAAGGTAGTGATTAAGGGGGATGCGGGGCTTTCCAAATCCCTGTTTTCTCTTAAAACGATGGTGAGGGATATCCAATTGGCAGGCATAGGGTATTTTGTGGAGTTGCACAGTTTGGAGGGAGTGAGATTGGAGGGAGAAGACATACCCCTCTCCATTCAGCCATTGATTCAGCAGCTCCAAGAGGTGTTTCAGCCACCACAGGAATTGCCACCGCAGAGGGAGCAGGAGCATGCCATCGTGTTGAAGGAGGGAGTGTCGCCCATCAGTGTCCGACCTTATTATTACCCTCCGTTCCAGAAGGATAAAATAGAAAGGTTGATTAGAGAGATGCTGGAGGCAGAGATCATTAGACCCAGCATCAGCCCCTTTTCGAGCCCAATTTTGTTGGTGGAAAAGAAGGATGGCAGCTGGCATTTTTGTATGGACTACAGAGCACTCAACAAGGAAACAGTACCTGACAAGTTTCCTATACCAGTCATTGACGAGCTGGTAAATGAATTGAGTGGGATCGTGATCTTCAGCAAGATAGAATTAAAATCGGGTTACCATCAAATCCGAATGGAGTATGTACCCAAAACGTCCTTTAAGGACATTATGAGTTCCTGGTGATGTCATTTGGCCTCACCAATGCTCCAGCTACTTTCCAGGCCCTTATGAATACGGTTTTCAAATCTTATCTCAAACGATTTGTATTAGTATTCTTTAACGACATCCTGGTCTATAGCAGGACAAAAGAGGAGCACTATGAGCATTTGAAGAGGGTGTTAGAGGTACTGCAGGAGCACCAGCTGAGGGATAATTTGAAGAAATGCTGCTTTGCACAAGCCAGTGTAGAGTACTTGGGCCATATAATGTCAAAAGAGGGAGTTGCAGCAGATCAGTCCAAAATTAAAGTAATTATACGGTGGCCAGTGTCGAAAAATCTGAAGGAATTGAAGGGATTCCTAGGACTGACGGGTTACTACATGAGGTTCGTTAAAAGGTACATCTCCATAGCATGGCCACTCACTGAACAGTTGAAGAAGGACTGGTTCCTATGGGGGGGGGAGGCAGCCACATCAGCATTTGAGAGCTTGAAGAAGGCGATGACCACGGTGCCGGTCCTAACCTTGCCAGATTTCACTCAGACATTCATTGTGGAGACAGATGCTTCCAGGTATGGGTTGGGTGCAGTACTGATGCAGAGTCGTAGACCCATTGCCTATTTCAGCCAGGTATTGACTGCTAGAGCCCGACTGAAATCAATTTAAGATAGAGAATTAATGTACATCATCTTGGCCATTTAGAAGTGGCGGCCCTACCAGCTTGGGATGCATTTCATTGTCAGGACAAATCAATGAAACCTGAAATACCCGCTGGAACAACGGATGACGATGGAAGAGCAACAAAAGTGGTTGTCCAAGTTGCTAGGGTACGATTTTGATATTCAATATAGACCAAGGTTGAAGAACAAGGTGGCGGACGCTTTGTCCATATATATGGGGGAACTGTAGATGGTGACACTATCCGTTCCTTTGATGCTTGACTGGGAGGCCATCGGGGAAGAAAGTGCTAGAGATGAAAAATTGGGAATGATCAGGTCAGATTTGTTGAAAGTGGAGGGTAGCCATCCAGGGTACTCATTAGAGGGAGACAGACTGCTGTACCAGGAAAGATTTGTGATGCCCCATACCTCGATCCACATCCCAAATTTACGCCAGGAATTTCATGGAAGCGCAGTTGGGGGCTATTCAGGAGTGCATAAGACCTAAAAGGGACTAGCAGCCGAGCTTTATTGCAAGGAAATGCATAAAGATGCAGATGAGATGGTGGCAAGGTGTGAGATCTGTCAGAGGAACAAATATTTAGATGTCACCAAGGGGGCTACTACAGCCGTTGGCGCTACCGGGACGAGTATGGGAGGAGATATTCATGGATTTCATAGATGGGATGCCCCGCTCAGAAGGCTTCACAGTGATCTTGGTGGTGGTGGATAGATCGAGCAAGTATACTCATTTCATCCCCCTCCAACATCCTTACACCGCGGTGACAGTGACTTCAGCATTCATTAGAGAGGTGGTCAGATTGCATGGCGTACCAGAGGCGATCGTGTCAAACAGAGATAAGTTGTTCCTCAGCCATTTTTGGAGGGAATTATTCAGGTTACAGGGGACAGTTCTGAAGAGGAGCACCGCTTATCACCCACAGACAGATGGCCAAACGGAGGTGGTCAATAGGAGCTTGGAGACCTACTTGAGATATTTTGTGTCGGAGACACCCAAGCTTTGGAACAAGTGGTTATCTTGGGCGAAGTACTGGTAATACACCTCTTTTCACTCGGCTTCACAGATGACTCCATTCAAAGTGCTGTACGAAAGGAACCCCCCTCACTTGTTGCACTTTGAGAGTAGTAGTACTCCAGTTTCTTCAGTGGAGTACTTGGAGGAAAGGGATCGAGTACTAGAGGAATTGAAGAAACATCTACTGAGAGCTCAATAGATTATGAAGAAACAGGCTGATGTGCATAGAAAGGACATCCAGTTCGAAGCAGGAGAGAAAGTGTTCTTAAAGCTTCGACCATACCGGCAAAAGACAGTTGCCAACAAGAGAAATGAAAAGCTCACTCCAAGATACTTTGGACCTTAGGAAATATTGGAAAAAATCGGAGTAGCAGCATATCGGCTGAAACTACCACCCACAGCAACTATTCATCCGATTTTTCATGTGTCATAGTTTAGAAGAGCCATTGGAGATTACACAGCCAGCTCAGAGTTACCGGTCACGCTTACGGAGGATTTAGAGGTGATTATGGAACCCTTAGAGTTGATGGGGGGTCGTTAGAAAGAAGATGGAGCGAAAGAAGTGCTGGTCAAGTGGAAGAATCTGCAGGACCACGATGCCACGTGGGAGCCATACGAGAGGGTGAAACAGCAGTTTCCTAGTTTTCACCTTGAGGACAAGGTGATTCTTTGGGAGGGCGGTATTGATAGGCCGGTTCATCCTGAATCGGCCTAGGAGCCAGCCCAAAGGCCGGCTCAGTATTACAGGAGGTGGAACAAGGGGTCCGCCCCTTTGATTCCGCCTAGATGTGGGGCCCGCATGAAAATTTTGGGAAGGAGTGGGCGGCTAGGGGAGAGGGAAATTTTGAATGAGAGATATTTGAATTAGGTTTGTATTAGGAAATTAATTGTATTATGAGAGGGATTGGTCTAGGGTTAGTTTTTATGCTTTTGTTTTGTACTTCTCTTGGAATTTCTTTAGCGTCTTGGGCTCTATGCATCTTGTCTAGAGATTGGGAGAGAACGATCCTCCTCTCAAATTGAGGATCAATTGTATCTTGCTTGGCATTTGTTTTGGTTTTGTTATCTTCTCGCAATCCATTGTTTTGGGACTGTTTTTGCCCGGATTTTGCAATTATCTCGCTGTTTTCACCAATTAGAGATAGGTTTGCTTGCGAACTCAAGTATTTCCTATCACATAACCAATGGAATTACTACTTAATATTATGCTCCCAATTATAAAGACAAAAATTTCGAACTTTCACCAAGATAACAAAATATCAAAACGGATGAATTCATTTATAAAATCAAGCTCCCCTCAATTATAAAGACGAACATTTCGAACTTTCAACCAGGTGACAAAATATCAAAACTAGAAGTTAATCTATTAAATCAATATCCTGACTATACTGAAACATACTTCGAGCCAAATCTCTAATAATGGGTACGATTAAAAGCACAATATAAACCTTAGGATATCTTTATTATAAAAATAAATTCTAAAATCGGTAAAAAAATTTAGTTTCATCTCTTTCTCGATAGGCACAATCATTGCAAATCATACCAAAAGGGAACTCCATTCAAATATAAGACCCTCTCAAAAAATATGACATAAAATATAAAATATTAAATCCCTAAAGTGGCGTAATAATCAGTTGCTTCACACTCAGAGCCTTCATCCATCTATCCTCTACACTAATTTAATAAGTATGACAAGGATGACAAATCAAATTTGACTAAACTCATAAAGGATCAATGTTGTACCAAGCATATTCATATGATCAAACCCAAACATCTCATTTTATAAAAGCTGCAGAATGTGCCCCTTAACTAGAATATTAGCCAAATTGCAATAACACCAATATATTATGCTTGTAGCCTAATCTTGAAAACCCGCTAACAACTAAGCCTACTAAGTTGTGAGTCAATAAGGCAAGCTAATAGAGCATGAATCCCTCTATTTGACAAGGAAGATCTTAAAATTGGCTCTTCAATAAGTTTTCATCCATGCCTACAAGGCCTTCATAGACGATGCAACCCATGGTTGGGTGAACTACCTCTAATTAAGTAGAACAATTTCCATGATAATCCAAGATGACTAAACCAAAAGATTTTGATCAGATTCATCATCATTCCCAATACTATTAGCTTCAAGCCAATAACAACATATTATTTCCCAAATTGCCATCACTAAAATAAATTATTTTTAAAATAAATATACTAGTCTTAATTGAAAATTTTCTCTGGTGATCGAGACGAGTAATAAAATGTAGGAGCTTTCTCTTATGATAAACTTAGAATCATATCATAAAGTTTTTATTAGAGGATGATATCTCTGAATAGCGTCTTAACTAAACATCAAATTTTTTCATCAAAAAAAATTAACCCAAAATCACTTGAATATGACAACTTGGTTAGAGATTTTTAGGGTCCACACCCACCCAAACCTAAACAGGACTATTAGGCGAAATCTTTCACTACGCTTGGGTTGGCCATGAGAAAGCTTAATGCATAGGGCATACCCATAATAGGTCGAGACATATTCATAATCAACCTACTCCAGTTGACTTCAATAATAATGATAATATTACCAAACCTAACGGCATCATGACTCAAATAGGTGGACACATAAAATTCCACCTCAAACACCGCCCTTCTCACCTCTTCCAGGCACTGAGCATATCTACGAAGGCTCTAAAAAGTGTGGCAATACAGCAAAGTTGTCATACGAGAGGCAGCGCCATCGCCATCTCTTTAGCTGTTGAATAAAAATCTTGCAATATGCTAGTTAGTGCTTATGAACACTACAAAACAACAAAGTAGTTTCAGCTATATCTAACATTTTATATGCAAACATCTAGAGAAGCATCATTGCATTCAGATTTAACTAAACCTTGGTACCTAAAATGCTCAAAAAAAAAATTGCAAAGAAGCACTTGCCAAAACCCATCGAATTAGAGAACGGTTTGAGATAGCACAAGAAATGTTCTCAACATGGTAAAAAAAGTTTATGAAACATCATTTTTAAGCTAGAGATTAACTGAACTGAACATACCCTAGATGTTGGCTGAATCCGACGGTTAGATCTACGGGGCTCCACGGCTCCACGTATTGCCTTTCCATGATTTCCAAGTCCTTTATCATCACCTTTGGATGTCCTATTCAGAATAGGTTTTGCTTTCACAGCTAAATCTGATTCAGAACCTAGAATATTCTTTTTCTTTGATGATAGAGCAGTAGGTGCAGACAGCACCGACGATGCTGACTCCGCAGCTGGAATTTCAGCTTGGTGCAGGGAAGAACCAAATTTAAATGTATTCGTCTTGTCTAAACTGTTGCTATTACTGCTGAAACTGGATATGGCATTTTCAAGATTCTCATGTCTGGGTGCATCATTTGATGTAGTAAGCAAACCATCGGTCTTCTCAGCGTGACTTGTAGCTTGAATGCACTGTGAATTATCAGCTTTAACCCCAACTCTAGACTTGCTGTCGCCAGGCTTCTTTCCTTTAGTATCAACTTTTGAGGTATTCTTAAACTTTTGAGATGCCTGTGGCATCAAATATTTTGTAAATTTGATGGGATCACTACCTTCTCTAGCCTTCTCACATTTATCAGCTACATAATGCTTGCTGACTTCCATGAACTTCCGTTTCTTTCCAGGCCTTGGAACCCCAAAAACCACCCTTGATCCTTCCTTCTGCAAGCCTGTCCGTTTTGCTTTAAATGCATTGGAAGTAACCACCTCCCTTGAATCCTTTCCAATGGAAAAGGTTCTCTCCTTCGCAGATAAAATTAATGATCTCGAGTCAGGTTTCCTAGATGCATCTATAAGCATATTCTTTGAAAGCTTTCCCATTCCAGCAGCATCAGCTTCCGATTGATTCATTGTCTCAAGCCCGCCTAATCTTTGTCGTTTCTCTTGTGGAGTATCACCCTGATAGTAAACAAAATACATGCTAGATGTTATATCAACTAAACCAAAGGAACTGTAAGTAAATGAAGTAAAAGAGCTTTAAAATAAGAGAATGCAAACCTCATGTGGCTTGGGTTGCTTTTCCATAGAGTGGCACCACTCCATCCATTGTCCATCCTTCCAGATAAGTGAAGGGCGAACACTCCATGCATCAACAACCAGCTTGTCATCTTTAGCTGCTAGTACAGTTGAAGAGTTAAACCATACAAAGCAGTAAGCAAAGGTTCATCATGCATCATGGATAAAAACAAATGTAACCAATTTTGTTAGTTCGAATGATTATGAAAATCTAAGGATCGTTTGCACATAAAAGTGCATGGACAACATCTCTAAATCAAGTAGTGCCAGTACAGTTGACATATTTAGCCTATAAACATACAATGAGAAGGGTACTTCATTTTAAAATCGAATGATTATGAATATTTTCTGAGATTATAGGTAGTTTCCTATTTTAATTTTTGTACAGTCATGACAAATTTATTATTTCGTTTTGTAGCTTCTATTGTAGCCATGTATTATAGTGTAGATATATTTTAATGAAATAAAAAAAATGAGTTTATTTTCGGTCTTTAAATGTTTTAGTAACTCTAAAGTCTATAGTTTATTTAAAACGAATATTGAAAAAGAATCTAAAACATTTCAAAACTAGATCTTGAGATTTTCCTGTCACATCTTAACACGATAGAACCTATCCTAATCGGGTTGAGTTGTGACACGCCAGCTCCTTTAGGGTAGAATAAAGTCCTTCTAATATCTCTATAGCCTCACCATCAATATCCACGATCAACTCCCTACTTACGGAAGTAGTGTACTTCACCATCTATGTGCTCACCAACTCTTCGGTCACCATAAGCATGCATTGGACCGTAGCAGTGAACTGCCTTACCATCAAGAAAACCATCTTCTTCCCCACCATGTGCATTGTCTAGGCAACTCCACATAATAGGATTGTTCCATATGCGAGCTTCAAATCCAGCAAATTGACTTCAGTTCAAATCCGACAAGCAAGGTTCTCAATGATGATTATGTCAGTGACAGTGAAGAAGGCGAGAACGCGAGTTAAGAAGTGACATTCGTCCGGTTTGAGGGATTGATTCCAGTGGTGGAGATCTTAGGAAAGGTCGACTTCTCTTGCTATCCAGAAGAAAACTTCAGCATTCTTGTAAATCTCCCAAATTTAAGGGTAGCAGATCGAGAACATGAAGAAGCGATCAGGATTTAAGCCAAGGATGAGCTCTTCAAGTGGAGGATTTGATGGAATGTACAACAGCTCTTCAATCGCTTGCTCGGTTCGGCTCCAGCACACAAACGAGGGTCGGTCATCCCTGCTCATGCACACACGTACACGGTTTCTGCTCGCTCCCTCTCTTGATCCTCTTTTTCACTCAGTTCGGCCCCCAGGTAGGCACGCACAAGAGGGGTTTCGTGTGCCTTCTCTAGCCGCACGCAGAAGACCGAAAAGGGAAGCCCTCTCACTTGCTCGACTGCTCTGAACGTAAGCGAGTAGGAAGCAAAACACAAGAACCGGCTCGCCCTTGATCACAAGCAACATTGAGCGCAAGCCCGCTCAATCATCTTCTAGACACATCTGTAGAATCTTCTGGCTTCATGCCTCTCTAGTCCCATTCAATCGCACACATGCGACAGGGGTTACGAGTTGTTCGTCTCTCTAAATCGAAAGTAGAGACCACGGGGTTCTCGTTTGACTCCTCAAGACGAGACGCACTAGAAGTTAGTCTCTCTTGATCAAGTTGGAATACGTTCCCTTTCGTTTCTAAAAGAAAGGTTGGGCCTTCCCTTCAGACAATAAAAAAACTCGGAATTACGGCCAAGGCAATCAAGGCTCTAATACCATGTTAAATTCAGAGAATTTGAGAGGGAAAATGCTTAATTTTATTACACAAAAATATCACTATACAATAATACATAATTGCCTTAATATAATCTTTCCTAAATCAGCCGCCCAAATATAGAAGGAGATCGGAATGATCCAGGTGAGCCTCCCATGGATCCCCATGCTGGTCAAGGGATCAAGGGCCAAGTTACGACTGAGATTTAACAACATGATCCACGTGAGCCTCCCATGGATCCCCATGTTGTCCATGGGAAGGGATGGTTAGGATTTTGACAGTAACATAATGAGACGGCTAGCATAGAGGACTGAGACATTGATCATAAACAAGAAACCATCCAAACTTTCTCGTTTTGCTCCTCTTTTTCATCTCCTCTAACCTTTTCAGATATAATAGTTGATTAAACTCGAAAAATATTCAATATGCTGGCAATAAGAAGATTTTCTCACCCGCCATGAGTCTAATTTAATAAAACAAAATAATACAAGTTAAGCATTTTCTCTTCACAAGCAAAGTGGTAAATGTTATGCTTACGCTTTATTTAACGTATGGAAAAAAAAAAAAAGATTTGACCTGAAAATTTTCAATTTTTTTAGCAAAACAGCACTCGTTTCTGTGTTAAATGAATTCAATTAAATGCTAAAAAAGCCTCAATCACCAAAAAAAAAAACTCCTTGTAAGCTCGCGCCAAAATTATACAAGGTATCATTATAGTTTCCAATGAACAACACATTAATGTATGTTGGCTCCATTAACATGGTTATGTCAGATTTTCACATGCCCGATACCGAGCACATAACGGAACAAGAAATCGAGTAAAAGATAATCATAACAACGAAGAACCATATAGCAATAAAAGCAACACAACATCCTGATAAGGCAGAACAAAGAAGCAAAACCAGTATCCAAATATGAGCAAATACAAACAAAGGGTTGTTAGATCAATAAAAGACAAACTCTGTAAGAGGAAGCCACTCAACGGAGGCAGCCCAAATGAAGAAGATAACGGAGAAAAACAATATAGGGAATCTTGAACAGAGAACGCAAACCCATAAGCATAATCAAGGCCCAGCGAAAAAAATTAGAAACAGTGCAAATTCTGAAATTAAAACCAACATAAGTTTCAAAGAAAGAACCATGCATGTTTATGAAAATAAAAATCATCACAGCTCCCATTTCCCCAACAAACCAACAACGAAAGTGAAGTCACCAAAAAAACAACACCTTGAACAGAGTAATGTTTTTTGTCTTTTTTTTTTCAAAACATTTATTTTCTTTAAATTAAAAAAAAAAAAAAAGGCAACCCACAAATCAGAGGCAAACGGGAATGAGAAAAAGATGAAAAAACTCAAAAGAAAAAGATTTCCAAAAACAAAACACAGCAGCAGCACGAAGGAAGGAATTCCTAAGAAAGTCATCAACGCAGCTTTTCTTCCCTCAAAATATGAAGAAGGAACAAATTGAAGAAAATTTTGCAGAAGAAAAAAGTGAAAAGACTTTCTAGAAGAAGAAAGATGTTGCTAAATAGTGATAAGTTGAAAGGATGATCAAGAAAAATCTGAATTCTCAATCTCAGAAAACACTAATAGGAGGGCGGGGAAATTCCCTTGAGAGTGCCTGAGAGGAGAGACGAGAGAGAGAGCCACAAAGAGATGCTAGAGAGAGTACCACAGAGGGTAAAGGAGAGACAACCGGAAGAACTCGGCGAATGGAAGATCATAATGCATATTTAAAATATCAAAACATATTCTAGCAATTTGTTTTGTGGAATGGAAACAAAACTTGCTTTACAAAGGGATGGTGATGCATGCATTCTACCACTATCATCAGGCGATCCTAGCATGTTGCAGCAATGAAGAGGGAGCCATCCCACTCTGATTGCTCTTTTTGCACGTTTGAAAATGCTGATTAAGGTGTAAGCTTGTTTAAATATCTACATGCTTTAGGAGAAGCAATTATTGTTATCTTATAATTTTTCTCAAAGGATCTATAAAGAAAAATATTTGAATGTTAATTTCATAGTAAAAAACTGAGTTTCTAAATTCAACAATACAAATCCCTCATTCTTTTTTTACAAGCAAACTGGAGCATGGTTTAAAATTGCGCAATATGAGGCTCGCCTTGAGGCCCGCCTTTACGCAATTCTAGTAAAAAACGTCTCGATGCTTACGCCTCGAGTTTTTTTATGAGGTTTGCGCCTCAACTTGGTTGAGGTCCGCCTTGAGGCCCGCTTCGCCTCACAGGCATGAGGCTTACGCCTCACACTACATATATTAAAAAACTTACATAAATCTTGAAGTAAATGCCCGACATTGGACTCTATAGGAGAGGAGGAAGGGGAGAGAGCAGTTCACCATAATGACGATTCAAATGAAGAACCCCTTAGTGATGACAGTGCTGATGACTTATGAGTTCTTATGTGATATGTCATTGCTATTTATTTTTGGAAATTGGAATTATATGTTAATGAAAAGAATACTGGGATTTGGAAAAGATAAAATTTTGTGTTGAACTATATTTCATGTTGTCTTATTTGATTAAGTTCAAATAGAAAAAAAAAATGTTGTCTTATTATTGAGATATTTTGATTTCACTTAATATCTTATGTTTTTTTATGTGTTTTATATTATTCACTCATCAGAATATAAAAAAATTATCATTTTATGTTTACGCAATCTTTTGATTTTGAGGCTTACGCCTCAAAACGCCTTGAGACTTACGCCACGTCTCACGAATGAAAAACACCTCAATACCCGAATACGCAATTTTAAACATTGAACTGGAGAGCAAGCTCATATGCATTTGTGAGTAAATAAGCTTTACAATACAGATCAAGTTTGGATCAAGCTCGTCTAAATAAAAATTTAAGTTTATTTGGGCTTAGATAAGAAGTGTAGCAAATTTTGCGCAAATAAATATCTGATTTGACTGATGTATTGGGTATAATATGGAGGTAGGTTTTAGGTTCTATTTAATTACAATCCTAGAGGAGATGATATGACCAGTTAGATCAAACAAGTACAACCGGACTAAAAAATTGTTGGCGATGGTAGAATTGGGGTAGTGCAAAGTTGATGCACACGCATACATGCTAAAATAGATACCCTACTACTCCAATTGATGCACACACTCATTAAGCTTACATCGATAATGTTGACCTCAGTATTTATACCCTAATCAATTTGATCAATCTCGACCAAAAAGTCAAACAACGAACCCGTCGCTGCACATATTGAGTTCAAAATATCTCGACCACAATTAAAATCACTCAAACATCATCCATTCTCAGAACAAACTACACCGATGCATTTATAACATTAAAATTGCCCAAAAAACGACATCCATATTAGCCAATGCAATGCAGGAAAATGAAAAAGCAAAATTTGCCTATGTGAGATGATGATGTGAAATTCAAGATGTGTGAGTTATGAGAAACTATGCTAATAAAATAATAACATGTGTTTTAATTTGATTTATTCTAATCATATTTTATTTTATTAATTATTTTTTACTTGATATTGAAAAATTCTTCTCAATTCGAGCAAAATCTCATAAATCCCATGAAAACCTCATCTACACCTGCCTCGATCCTATGGGAAGTCACGTCATCTAACAATGTGAAAAAGGGGTTCTTTGTTTTTCACCTCCCTAGCTCATGAATACCAAAAGTTCATTCATTCTCTTAACACAAGCCCGCGTACACTTCTATGCACCACCCAACTGTTGAGCCCCCTTTCTCCAAATCGAGACTTGATCTCGCCACCTCTCCATCTTCTTCTCTCCCTCTACCTAAGTCATCTCCCAAACTTCACCTGCAAGTTTCCATACTCTTGCCAAGCCAAGCTCCTTCACTCTTTGCTTCCTCAATTGATCTCTTGTCACTCTTGGTCCCCACGCCAAAACTACTATCATAGACAACTCTCATCTCTTCCTCTCTTTCACCTATTCTCACTCTCTTCCCCATTTTCTTTCTCTGTAACACTTAAAAACATGAAAAATTAAAGATTGAAATTAAAAAAAAAAGTAAATATATATCTCATTTTTCACACATCCCATTATCAAAATTACTTTTATAATATTATATATTTAACTAAGATCATTTTGATATATAAATAATATAATTACATTAATTTATAAAATTAGTTTATCTATCAAATAAGTTTTCCTAAAGTTTCATTTAATATTACAGCATCTTATTGTACTGTAGCAACACGTATCGTCCACTTTAACCGGCATGCAATGACTGTTTTGGAATTAGTGCAAAATGGATGCATGCAATGAGATTTAGTTATCTAACTTGTATAATTACTATACATGTATATATAAACCTCAAGCTCTAACCAGGAAAATGCCATTCCTCTATTTTCTTTCCCCATGAGCTGGTGGAGACCGAAACAAAGGCTTGTTGGGAGCAGACCGAAAGAAGGAAAGAAAAGAAATAAGAAAAAGAAGAAGAAATAATAAGAGAACAAGAAACAAGGATGAAGGAGATGAAAATATAGGTGTTAAGGGTAAGAATCCAATTTTTCGCAATATTCCAACAAATAATGATTACTCAGACTGAAAAATAATAATAATAATAATAAAGCAAGTAATATAATACTAACAATTGCCTATACTATTGCATTTAAATGATTTGACACTCAACCATATTTCATTTTCTTGCAAACAGCCGAGTTTTTCATTTCTAATTACATTTTTTTACATGTTTAATTAATAAAATATTAAAACTCTATTGCACTAATCAAGTTATATTTATGAACACAATAATGTTACATTAATTCATATATTCAGCATAAAATTTATATTATATTCTTGTAGGTTTGAATTTTATACTAAAATTATTCATCCCATTAAACATGTAGCTCAATAGATATTATTACTGTGGTTTTCAAACAAGAGAAAGGAGCAATTAGAGCCACATGCAGGTGACCAATTTTCTCCTGTACAATAGCTTTTTAAATGTACAGTTCTGGATTTGTGTAGCAAGAATCTGTTGTGGAGTCATGGTTGATCTTCAAAATATTATGAGAACCATAGAAATGAACAGACTGCTATATTGATGGTTGGTCATGCAAAAATAGCACCAAGCAATAAAAGCAAAGTCCACAACAATCCATGTGCTGCAAACAGTCTCTAGCCTAGCCACATCAACCAACCAAATATTGCCGCCAAAAATCGGAGAAAAAGCCAACTCAGACAACAAGCGATAAAGGGTCAAGGTAATGATCGGAATGACGAGCTTCCCGCAAGGAACGTATAATTACATTGGGGTGAAAAAATGCTCCATGTAAAATGTCAGAGCAAGCAACACACAAAACAATACAATTGGCAACATGATTTTCATATTAATGATAATGATGAATGTATTAACATATTGCAATATATAATGTATACTTGTGATGATTTAGACAAATTAATTTTTTATTTACATAATCATAATTGATAAGAGGCAAAAGACATGTTGTAGGAAATATGTTTTTCTAGATTGTCAGACTCTATTATGCCTCAAGATTGATTGGAGGGGGGTCAAAATTGGGAGTTATAAAAATTGGTATCATAACAAAGTTTGAATTATAAATTATAATAGAAGCATAATTGGAATTAGAAATAAATCTAGGAATGAGATTGAGTCTGATGCTATAGAGCTACAGGTTTATTTTCTTGGGGTAGATAATTTAGTCACATTTAGAAGTGGCTTATGCCTCACATCATAATCATATAATATATTGAATCAAATAAGTAAATTTATGTATTTATGGATAACTATGCCAGAATAATAGTTGATTAGTCATCCTGGCCAGCAAAAGAAACAAATAGGCAAATTAAAAACAGATCGAATAGAAGTGGAGGTCAAAATATAATAAATGAAAAGACCAAACCCAAAAAACTACATGATATTATGCGTCTGATTTTTCTAGCGGTTGACAAATTGATATCGATTTAAAAATATTCTTCAAGTAAGGTCAAGATCTAATTTTGGTTATAAGTTAGATAAGCACTTAAAGATATTTCAGTCTTTAAACCAACCAGCATTCAAAGGAGAAAGTGATTCATCTGTTGCTAAAGAATAGTTATTTAACACAGTAAAAATTTTGGATGATATGATTTTCCCTGGCAATAAAAGAGTCATATTGGCAACATTTGTGTTAGACGGAGAAGCTAAGAGATTGTGGCAGGCACAACATCGTGAAAAGTTTAGGAGGATGCTTTTATTAATGATTGATTGGGATAATTTTGTGAAGATGTTCAAAGACTAGTTTATTCCACCATTAGCTAGACTAAAATTATAGGATAAATTCTTCAACCGGACTCAAGGATCAAAAATAATAGTGCAATATGAGGCAGAATTCACATTTCTATCCAAATATGCTCCTCATTATGTCAACACTCAGGAAGAAAGGCATCACAATTTTTTTAGAAGCCTCAGAGATCAGTTGAGAATAACACCTTCTGCTATCAGTGAATTTTGACTTTCAATGGAAAGAGCTTGAAAAATAGAAAATGAGCTGAATTCTTCATAGCAGAATTCGGAGCAACAATCTAGCAAGAAAAGGCATTTCAATAAAGGAGATAATTTCAAGAATAAGAAGTTCAAATTTGATAGCAAACAGAAAAAGATTCTGTTTAAGAAGCCAGTATGTAAGTAGTTTGCAAAGAGATATTTTGAGCAGTATCTTGCTGGCTCTGGCAAGTATTTCAGGTATAGAGAAATTAAACACTATAAAATAGATTGCCCTTTAAAGAAGAACAAAAGCAAGCCGCAAGAGTAGACGGACAAGTTCAGCAAAAAAATATTTTAAAAGGTAACAAGTCAGAAAAATCTCAGTTTTAGTGAAAGTCGTCAGTGCAACAAGTAAAAGGAGAGACTTCGAATAATAAAAACAATCAACCAATGAAAGCAAGAGTTTTTACTATCACATGATTCACATCTCAAGAGGCTGAGGAATTAAAAGATGTGGTTAGAGGTATGCTTTTGATCTCCAATCAATTTGATACAATTTAGTTGATTCAGATCTTTCACTTTCATTTATTTCTAAAAGTTTGCTTCTAGTTTATCATTTCATATTATATTCTTTATACATTTATTATGTGCTATGATGCATTGTGGAGAAAGTTTGCATGCAAAACAGAAAATGTGTTGTTGACATTGAGATTCAAGCTAAAAATTTATTAATAGAACAGGTTGTAATAACCATAACAACTTCTGACGTTCTTCTGAGAATAGACTGGTTAATTGAACAGTTCACTACAATTCAATATTGGTAAATAAAAGTTGAATTGAATTATCTAACAAAAACCCATTTTACTTTTCTTGTAATAAGACTATGATGTCTTCCCTAATCAATAAGATTAATAAATGGATAAGAAGTGTTCAACTGGTGTTTTAATGAAAATTGAAGCATTAAATAAAGATTTCACGAATTAAAGAATATTTCAATTGTAGCAGAATTTTTTGATGCATTTTGGAGGAGTTATTTGGATTGATACCTAAAAGTGAAGTTGAATTTGGGATTGAATTACAGACCCAAAACATCAACAATATTCAAATCTCCTTAAAGAATGGCTCTTATTGAATTACAATAATTGAAATGTTGGTTGCACGAATTGATGAGATTCATTAGACCAAACAATTTATCTTAGCAGGCACTTATGCTTTTCATTAGGAAGAAAAATGAATAAATGAGAATGTGCATCGGTTATAAAATAAATATAAATAAAATGGCAATCAAGAACAAATATCGATTGTCAAGAATCAATGATTTGCTTGGTTAGTTAGAAGTTCCAATAGTATTCCCTAAAGTTCATTTGAGAACAAGACATCATCAAGTCAGAGTTAAAGATGTAGATATAACAAAGATATCTTTTAAAATTAGGTATGGTCATTATGAGTTTCTAGTGATGATATTTGGGTCAACAAATGCTTCTAAATTTTTACGAATTTGATGAATCAGATATTCAAGCCATATATTGACTAGTTTATAATTATATTTATTTAGATATATTCATATATTTTAAAACTGATGAAGATCAAGTTTGAATATTTGGGAATATTATTGCACCTGTTAAGGAATAAACAAATGTATGCAAATTTTTCAAAATATGAATTTTGGATGATGAGTGTTGCATTTCTAGGGCATATTCTCAGTTCTGAACGAATCTCACTGGACCTCATAAGATGAAAGCAATATTGAAATGACTACACAAAAGAATGTTATAAAGGTTTGTTATTTTTTTAAGGTTAGTTGGATACTATAGAAGATTCGTCAAAGTATTTTCACAAATAGTTATACCATTATTGAAACTAATGTGAAAAGATGTTACGTTTGAATAGACAGAATAACGTATAAAAAATATCCAAAATTAAAAAAGCATCTGACAACTGCAACAATGTTAGATATACCATAAAAAATAGAAAGATTTTAAATTATAATGATGCATCTTTGAAAGGATTATATTATGTTTTAATGCAAAATAAAAAAGTAATTTTTATGCATCAAGGCAGTTGAAACCACATAAGAGAAATTATGCAACACATGATCTAAAATTACTCGTGATATTTTCTTTGAAGATACACTATTTATTTTTAGTAAAATATAAAACATTTATTGATCATCTGAATTTAAAATACATCTTCAAATAAAAGCAGTTAAAATTGAGGTGGACAAGATAGTTTGAATTAATTAAAAACTATGATATGGATATACAATATTGTCCTTAAAAAAAAAGAACAAATATTACCGATGATTCATTAAGTTGAAAGTCCACAAATATTGCAAGCTAGATGCTTACCTGATTAAGGAAATAGAAGCCTTACAATTACAGATCAAAAGATTTCATAACACAGGATTTCGCTTTAGATGATTGTTAAGCCGACATTAGTAGACATATTAAAAAAAAAATCTAAGAAAGGAATCAATGAATACCTAGAGAGAAAAGGATCAAAATAGTCCCTCAACTTTTTCCGAGGGACCAAAATGGTCTCCAACTCTTTTGAGGGGCCAATTTGATCCCTCGGCTCTTTAAAATGTGACTTTTTGTCCTAACATTCAATGTTAGAGTTAATGGTGTTAAATGTAAAGGTATTTTGAGCATTTTTTAATTAATCATTTATTAAATATAATTTTTCTAAAAAAATTTATCAAATGTATTTAAATTAAAAATTTATTAACAATTTTAGTTTTATTTCAAAAAAATTTAGTCATAATTTATATTGTCGTTACACCATCAGCATCTACAGCATCAACATTTGAAAATGATCTCCAATTCAATTGGACACACATTTGAAATTTGACTTTCATTTCTCTCAACAATATTGACATCTCCTCTCTCGATAATAGATAATCGGGATCAACACCCGACTCTCGACATCCTAATATTAATCATTTTAAGCACAAATTCTAGTTAAAAGACTTATTTTTTCTAAATTATTTTTAATATTATACTTATTATATTTTTATAAATTATTTTTAAAATATAAACTATAATATCGTGTCCAACACGTGTCTGTGTCATATATTTTCAATAATTGGCGCGTCTCGTGTCTGTGTCGTGTTGTATCCGTGTCACTATGTTCGTGTTTGTGCATCATAGTTGGTCCCTCACAAAGCGTTGAGGAACCATTTTGATCATTTTCTCAATATCTAAAATTAGTTAAGCAAGTCAATTCAACAAAGAGGTAGGAAATCACTATTGAAGAAAAAATATCATTAAGAATAAGCTTTTGAGGTAGAAGATTTTGTAAAAAGTTCATCACTCAGGATATACTCTTCATCCAAAAAGTCAAAAAATATACAATGATTTCAAATTAGTATTTTGGTGGCCAGGCATGAAGAAAGATGCTGCTAAGAATGTATCCAAGTGTGAAACATGTTAGATAGTGAAGCCTGAACATTAGAGACTAAGTAGACTATTGCAGTCATTACCAATCCCACAATGAAAGAGGAAAGAAATTACAATAGATTTATATGGGATTTCACAATTTGAGTCATGATTGCATTTGTCTAATAATTGACAGATTGACCAAATCCACTAACTTTTTGCCTATTAAACAAATAGATTTAGTTGAGAAATTAGCAAGATTATCTATGAAAAAGATTTTCATATTATATGACACATCAAAAATGATTTTATCTAACAGAAATGGCAGATCCACTTCTAAGTTGATGAGAGGTATTCATGAGGTTTGGGTACAAAGTTAAATCTCAGTATAGTATTCAATCCACAAACTTTTGGTTAATCAGAAACGACTATTCAAGCATTAGAAGATATGCTAAGATAACGCATTTTGGATTTTGATGGTAGCTAGGAGAATTCCATTCTAATGCTGCAGCATGCTTATAACAACAATTACAAATCCAATATTAAAATAGAACCATATTAAGCATTGTATGGCAGGGAGGGTAAAACTATATTAAGCTGGGTTGAAGTGAAAGAAAGATAATTGATGGATCTAGAGTTAATAGATGACGCTATAGAAAAAATTAAATTAAATAAAGATGAACTGAAAGTCACACATGAATCATTAATATAAATATTATAAACCAACACAAAGAATGGTAGAGTTTGAAATTGGCGATTTCATATTTATGAAAGTCAGGACCTAGAAAAGGATAAATATATTTAGGCAAGGAGATAAACTGAATCCCAAATATATAGTAGCATTTGAAATCATTGAGAAGATTGAAAAAATTGCCTACACTATCATTGCTAACTAATACATTTGATATACATGATATGTTTCATAAGTCAATGTTGAGAAAATAGCTTACAAATGCACATCAGAGAATATCACATGATGAAATTGAGGAAAGAAAAATCTAACTTACATAAAAGAACTAGAAAGAATTAAGGAATTTGATGTTAAAAAGTTCAGAAACAAGCACATTCTTTATGATGTGTAGTGAAGTCACAGACTAGAAAAAGAAGCAACTAGAAAAAAAAAAATGAGACAAAAAATTTGGCATCTATTTGAATGATGGTTAAGGAAAAGAATTTTAATAATGAAATTCTTATAAGGGGAGGAAGATTATAATACTAAAAAATATGAAAAAAAAATAATCAGATTAAAATTTACTCTTAACAAAAAAATTAACCCAATTTTCACGCAACATGAAAATTATCAAAATTATTTTTATTAAATTAAATATTTCATTACGATTTGATATATAGATGTATATATAAAAACTGAAATTATATTAGTTTATATAATAAGTTTATCTCTTAAATTAATTTTCCCAAAATTTCATTTAATGTTGTTCTAGCTTCCATTTATTGTACTGTGGCATATATATATATATATATATATATATACCTGAACCCTAATTAAGCAGATGCCATTTTTTGTTTCCTTTTCCAATTAGTTGCTAGAGGCAGAATCAAGGGCTTGCTAAGAGCAGGCGGTAGGAAGGAAAGAAGGGAAGTAAGCAGACGATGAGAATAAGAAAAGGGGAGGACGAGAGAACGAGCTAGGCTTTAGGCTAACAATTCAATTTTTTGCAATATTTCTAATGAATCTAGTTTAGATTTGGGTTGGTAGATTTTCAGAATTGAATGAGGAGAAATCCATTCAAGGTATAAATATCATTCCAAAGATAGATTTAATTAGTTATTGAATTAGGAATTTGAATCGATTCGAGAAAATTGTCATTTTTAGATAGTTTACGAATAACTGAACAATAAGGAAATCTGTTCTCGGGGAGCATCATTTAATTGCAAGGAGATACTCAATTTCTAATATAAAAGAAAAATTATCCATACGTCTACTGTGTGTAAATTCTTTTAAATTTAATTGAATTGTTGTGTGTACATTTTTATAATTTCTTCATATTGAGCATACTAACATCAAATGTTATCAAAAAAATTCAATCAATTTTGTATAATCACATGTTTAAAGGAAAGTTCATGATATTTTTATTTAACTCAAACTATAACACCATTTAAGAAAATACATATCTAAGTATTTAAATGATGAATTCTTCATATTATGCTTTACTTCTGATACATATTAATACAGAAAAGTAATCTATTATGTTTATGAAAATGGGATTAAAAAAATAAAGAAAGTGAATGAAATGTCAAGTCATATGGACTATATTGACCGACTATACTGACCTAAGTATGGAGAGAGAAAAGTTTTTATGAGTTTTTTTTTTTTTAAGTTTTTATATAAAATGGCTCGTAAGGATGCTAAGAAAGCAATATGCGATGCAAAGACATTAGCTTTTAGTGATTTATATAATAGATTAGATACTAAAGAGGGAGAAAGATATATGTATAAGTTAGCCAAACAAAGAGATAGAAGTAGTAAGGATTTAGTTCAAGTGAAGTGTATTAAGGATGAAGATCAAAAATTACTTTTCTTAGAAGATGATATTCAACAAAGGTGGATGAGATATTTTGCTAAACTTTTTAATGAAGATTGTGAAAATAAGATTGATTATACTGACCTTAGCACCCTAAATGAAAATAAAGATTTATGTTTTTATCGGCGTATTAGTAAAACTGAAGTTAGAGAGGCTTTAAAGAAAATGAAGGGTGGAAAACCTGTTGGACCTGATGATATTCCAATAGATGTGTGGAAATGCTTAGGAGATGAAGGAATTTCATGGCTTACTAAACTTTTTAATACTATTTTGAAGACTAAAAAGATGTCAGATAAGTGGAGAATGAGTGTGTTAATTCCTATTTTTAAGAATAAAGGTGATGCACAAGATTGTGCGAATTATAGAGGTATTAAGTTAATGTGTCATACTTTAAAACTATGGGAGCAAGTTATGGAGCATAGATTGCGGCGTGATACTAATGTTTCTCAAAATCAATTTGGATTCATGCCGGGTAGGTCGACTATGGAAGCCATACATTTATTAAGAGGTTTGATGGAGAAATATAGAGAAAATAAGGAGGATCTACATATGATATTTATTTATTTAGAAAAAGCATATGATGAAGTTCCAAGAGAAGTGCTATGGAGAGTTCTTGAAAAGAAAGGAGTCAATAATGCTTATATTCAAATCATTAAAGATATGTATGCGGGAGCTATTACTTGTGTTCAAACACAAGGTGGATTGTCCAAGTATTTCTCTATTTCGGTTGGGTTACATCAAGGATCAGCCTTAAGCCCATATCTTTTTGCTTTAGTCATGGATGTTCTCACTAGACATTTGCAAGAGGATGTACCTTGGTGTATGCTTTTTGCTGATGATATTCTTCTTGTTGATAAGACTAGAGAGGGAGTTGAAGGTAAACTTGAGTTATGGAGGTCAACCTTAGAGTCTAAAGGTTTTTGCTTGAGTAGATCTAAAACGGAATATATGGAGTGTAATTTTAGTAGTAATAGACCTAGTGATGGGATTGTGACTTTGGGCGATCAAGTCATTAATAAGAGTACACGTTTTAGATATCTTAGATCTATTGTTCAGAGTGATGGTGAAATAGATGGGGATATTATCAACATAATTCAAGTTGGATGGTTGAAGTGGAGGAATGCATCAGGCTTGTTATGTGATAGAAATGTACCCCTCAAACTTAAGGGAAAATTCTATAAGATGGTAGTGAGGCCTGCAATGCTTTATGGTGCCGAATGTTGGCCATTAAAAGAGAAGCATAACACTAAGTTAAGTGTGGCAGAGATGAGGATGCTCAGGTGGATGAGTGGCTTTACCCTTAGAGATAGGATACGAAATGAGCATATATGTGGAAAGGTTGGAGTAGCTCCAATAGAAGATAAGATTAGAGAGAGTCGCCTTAGATGGTTTGGTCACATAAAACGGCGGCCTTCCGATGACCCGATTAGGAGAGTAGAGGTATTAGATTTGACTTATGTTAAGAAAGGTAGGGGTAGACCTAAAAAGACATGGTTAGAAAATAGTAGGAATGACCTTTCTTTATTAGAGTTAAACGAGAATTTGACTTTTAATTGGACACAATGGAGAAAAAGGATTCATGTAGCCGACCCCACGTAGTGGGATAAAGGCTTGATGTTGTTGTTGTTGTTGTATGAGTTGAGCCTCCGTAAGGAAATAAAAATAACTCCTAATTCTCAACTCTAAAAGTTGGAGTGAGTTGACCTTAAATCGAGGGGTTGTTGATAACTACAATGTCATGCTAACCAAATTTTATGAATGACTATATGGTCGACGGACTAGGCAACGATCAAATAATATAAAATTGTCAGAAGCCATAATAACATTATATGATATTTCTAATATAATGATTACTTAGACTGAGAAAATGAATGTAAAACAAATAATCTAATACTAAAAATTTCTTAACTTAATGTTAATGATTTGACACTCAGTAGCTATATTTCATTTCCTTACAAACAATCATGTACAATTTTTTATTAATTTTTTGTATGCATTTAATTAAAAAAATATTTAAATTCAGCCTCAATAACCTAATTATGTTTAAAACACGAATAGTAATTTATATTGTTTTCGTGTATGTTTAAACTTTATATAAGTATTGTTCATCCCACTAAGCATATAACTCATTATATATTATAACTAGGATTTTCAGGCAAGGAGAATTAGCAACTGGGATCATAGCCAGTTGACCAAATTTATCATGTACAATAGCTTTTTGGGTGTTACAATTTTTTATGTATTATAGAAGATGTATATGATGTAGATCACAGACTTTTGATACATACACATTATATTTAAATTTATTTAAAAGATCTATAATCTATTTGATGATTTTATTTATGCACACTTCTATATTAATTATTATTATTATGATGAATGTATTAGCAAATTAGAATATGTGATTTATGCTTATGCGACTTAGGCAAACTAATTTTCCACTTACATGGCCCTAATAATAAGAGTCAAGAGAGGTGTTGATAGAAAATATATTTGACTAAATTGTCCTTCTCTTTTATAAGTAATATTTGACTAGGGAGGCCAAAATTAGGCGTGGCACTCTCTCCACTCCATCTCCCACTTCCCTCTCACTCTATTTCTCTCTCCAACTCTATCTTTAACTCCCTGTTTCTCCCTTTCTCCATCTAAATAAAGAGAGTGAAGTCACTTTTTCTCACACACTCTTTCTCCCTTTGATGTAGAACGGGTAGGTGGGCTTTGCAAGGGAGAGAATCTCTTCTCCAAAATCTGAAAGAAATTCTGACTTCTTTTACCCAAAATCTGAGAAGAATCTTAGATTTTCTCTTGAGAGATGAGGGGAAGCAAGCTCCAAGCTTCTTTCTTAAAATCTGAAAACAATCTCAGATTTTCCTCCAGAAATCTGAGAAAATTCTCATATTTTGGATGCAAGAGCAGGTGCTTGGAAGAGGAAAACTCAAGGCATCCAAGGTCTTGGTCTAAGGAGAAGAGAAAATCTGTTTGGTGAGAGAGGAAGGATCGGCCAGAAAAAAAAAAAAGAACAGGAGAAAAAAAAAAAGAGAGGGGCGGTGGCTGCTTAAACGGTGGGGAGAGATATAGGATTTCCTAATTTAATTCCCTTAGATTAGGGAGATCAATTAGGGGGATTAAAGGCAAGAAGGGATCTCAGCCGTGAGGGATTGGGGAGGATTTAAATTATTTCCTAAAGCTAGATTTGCTTTAGGTAATAATTTGAAATTGAATTTAATGAGAGCAAGGGGGTGGGCCGGCGGCATGCTTGGGCATGGAGAGGGGAATTTAAGATGATTAGCAAGCTTCCTAATTTAAATGATTAAGATTGAAAAGTTTGAATCAATCCTCTTAATGATAATTTAAATTAGGGATTCAATAATGAACTTTTCCTAAAATAGAATTAGTATATTAAGAAATATTTTGAATTTCAAATATTTTGAATTCAAATTCAAATATATTTCATAACATATCAAATCCACAATAGGAAACAAATCAAAGAGGGAAAGAGGGGAGGTGGTCGGCGGTAAGGGGTTATGGCCGGCGGCCAAGTGTTATGACCGACGGCAAGGAGGCATTTTGGGCACGGTGAGGTCGGGTGAGGTGAAAATCTGGCGGCCAAAACGGAGATGGGGAGAAGGAAGAAGATGAAGATAACGACGAGGAGCAAAAAGAAAGAACAAACAAAAAACAAGAGACAAAATATTAAAGATACCACCGCGAGCCCGGACACATCCTGCGGCTGACGGGTACTACGTTGCCCTTCTCCAAGGGACTTCACGCCACGAGCCCGGACCCATCCTGCGGCTGGTGGCAACTCCAACTCCCTCCCATAGGGATTTCACTAACGTTCTTCCCAAAGAACCCAAGTGCAAAACGCAAATTTTTTTTTATTAATAATCCATCATCCAAATACAAGAGAAGGGGCCTCTATATATAGGCCTCAAAAGAAATTAAAAGACACATTCACCCCTTGGGCTTACATGGACAAGAGGATAAAAAGGGAAATTGCAAAACTAAATTAAAATACACTTAATAAACAAAAATAAAACAAAGTGATCTCGGTCGTCGATCTTCAGCTCCTCGGATTAGCATGGACGGTTGGATGTCCGCATCACCCTTTCTCCATCTATTTGATGATTTTATCTATGCACGCTTCTATAAATTATTATTATGAAGGTATTAGTGGATTATAATGTGTTGTATGCTTATTGGATTTTTGTAAACTAATTTTCCACTTGCATGACCCTGATAATAAAAGTAGGAAGCGGTGTTGGTAGAAAATATATTTGACTAAATTTTGTCCGCCTCTTTTATAAGTCATATTTGACTGAAAAGAGGTCAAAATTAGGTGTGACACTCTCTCCTCTCCTTCTCCCACTTCTCTCTCACTCTATTTATTTATTTCTCTCTCCAACTCTCTCTTTAACTCCCTATTTCTCCCTTTCTCCATCTAAATAGAGAGAGTGAAATCAATTTTTCTTTCTCTTACTCTTTGTACTATCTCCTCTTCCCTTCATCTCTCTCTAACTCTCCCATTTTCTCTTTAAACAAAGAAAGGAACTCTCTTTTTCTCTCTTCTACTCTACACCTCCCTTCATCTCTCTGAATATTTTAGTCTCACTTTTTCTCTATCTTTATCTCACTCTCTTTATCTTTCCATCTTTCTCTAACTCTCTCTCCACCTCATTTTTCAAATTAAAAAAGAAAAAAAAAATCCTTTTAGTATTAAGAATAATCTCAACTCACAAATAGCAAATATCTTGTCAAGCAAATAGCTATGTTCACCCTCAAATAATTTCTCATCAGTAAGAACAAGGCACATGTCATATAATCGATAGTTTGGTTACCAAATGGCACTACATGCAAACACTTCTGATTAAGGCCTTCTCTCTGACGGTGTCATTAAGTTACAGTCACAGTCAAAGCCCGTAAGTCCAACAAATTCTTAAAAACTCTTAAATTGTAATTCATAGGGTACACATAATAGAGCACAAATCCATTTATAAACTAAGTTCAACTTGAATTCGTCCCCTTAAACATGCATCTACCCCAAGTCTACAACCCATTATTACCAATAAGTATACTTCTGTCAAGTATGGCTAACTATCTCTACTGATAAGTAAACAATGAGGGACAATAGAATCAAGTGATCTTAATTAGGTCCATCATCATCATCACCTAACCATCCATTATAAGAAAAATGACGATACATTTCCCACAATCTAAAATCAAATTACTACTACAACACCTTTAAAATATTACCAAGCAATTAGCTTCTAACAATTAACTTTAATCAAAACTTCTCTCCAATCAACAGGAGGGGTAATTAATCATAAGTACTTGCGCATCTAGAAAATTTAAACTATATCTTAAATTTCTCGCAAAAATGATGGTGAAATTTTTGGTTAGTTTCACATTTGTAATATAACCTGACTTCTAAAAATTTGACCTGAAACACTATGAAGCCTCTCAATAGAGAAAGCACAAAATTTTTTGAGCCCATAAATATTAGTTGTCATCATAATTAGAGATGTGATAGGAAATACTTGAGTTCGCAAGAATCCCCAACGAAAATACTTGAGTTCGCAAGCAAAACTATCACTAATTGGTGAAAACATCGAAAATAATGCAAGATCTGGGCGGAAAAAAACAGCCCCCAAAACGATGGATTGCAATGAGAAAATCAAGTCAAACAAAGACAAAGCAAGATACAAGT
Organism: Dendrobium officinale; assembly: GCA_019514585.1. Classification (NCBI taxonomy): domain Eukaryota; kingdom Viridiplantae; phylum Streptophyta; class Magnoliopsida; order Asparagales; family Orchidaceae; genus Dendrobium; species Dendrobium officinale. Next base: position 90,265,863 of record CM033683.1, read on the forward strand.
GATCCTCAATTCAAGAGGATGATCGTTCTCTCCCAAATCTCTAGAAAAAACAATCATGAGCCCAAACACCCAAGAACTCAAGAGAACACAAATATTCAAGCATGCACAAAACTCCCTCCAACCAGCCCGCTTACTAATACAATTCATTTCCTAATTTCAAACATCTCACATTCAAATTTTTCCCTCTCAAACTAGCCTCCCACAACCCTTTCTCCCCCACTGCTCCAAATGGGTAGCAGCATTAAAGGGGGGAGAGACCCCCCCCCAGTCCTCTTGTAAATCTGAACAGGTCTAACAATACTATCCTCCCAAAGAATCACCTTGTCCTCAAGGTGAAAACTAGGAAACTGGTGTTTCACTCTCTCGTATGGTTCCCACATGGCATCATAGTCAGGCAGATTCTTCCACTTGATTAACACTTCTTTAGCTCCATATTCTTTCTGGCAAACCCTAATAAATTCTAAGGGTTCTAGAATCACCTTCAAGTCCTCAGTAAGTGTTGCCGGTAACTCCGAACTGGCTGTGTAATCTCCAATGGCTCTTCTCAGCTGCGACACATGGAAAACCGGATGAATAGTCACCGTGGGAGGTAGTTGCAGTCAATATGCTACCGCTCAAATTTTGTCCAATATTACATAAGGTCCAAAGTATCTTGGAGCAGGCATTTCATTTCTCCTGTTGGCAACTATTTTTTGTCGACATAGTCGGAGCTTTAAGAACACCCTCTCTCCTACTTCGAACTGGATGTCCTTCCTATGCACATCAGCTTGTTTCTTCATAATTTGTTGAGCTCTCAGTAGATGCTTCTTCAATTCCTTTAACACTTGATATCTCTACTCCAAGTACTTCTCCACTGAAGAAACTAGAGTACTGCTACTACCAAAGTGCACCAAGTGAGGAGGGTCCCTTTCGTACAGCACCTTGAATGGAGTCATCTGTGAAGCCGAGTGAAACGAGGTGTTGTACTAGTACTCCACCCATGATAGCCAGTTGACCCATAGCTTGGGTGTCTCTGACACAAAGCATCTCAAGTAGGTCTATATTGACCACTTCCATTTGACCATCTATCTGTGGGTGGTAAACAATGCTCCTCTTCAGGACTGTACCCTACAACCTAAATAATTCCCTCCAAAAATGACTAAGGAATACCTTATCTCTATCTGACACAATTGCCTTCGGTACCCCATGCAATCTGACCACCTTTCTGATGAAAGCTGAAGCCATTGTCACCGCGGTGTAAGGATGTCAGAGGGGAATAAAATGAGTGTACTTGCTCAATCTATCCACTACCACTAGAATCACTGTGAAACCTTCTGAATGAGGCAGCCCATCTATAAAGTATATGGATATCTCCTCCCATACTCATCCTGGTAACACCAATGGCTGTAGTAGTCCCCCTGGTGACATAGCCAGGTATTTGTTCCTCTGACATATCTCACACTTTGCCACCATCTCCTCCACATCTCTATGCATTCCCTTCCAGTAAATCTCAGCCGCTAATCTATTGTAGGTCTTCTGCACCCCTGAATGGCCCCCAACTGCACTTCCATGAAATTTCTGGAGTAAGTTTGGGATGTGGTTGGAGGTCCTGGGCATCACGAACCTCCCTTGATACAACAATTTGTCCCCCTCTACTGAGTACACTGGGTGGCTACCACCTTCCCTCAATAATGCCATCTTGATCTTCCCCAACTCCTCATCATCCCTAGAGCTCTCCTCCTTAATGGCCTCCCAATCCAGCATCAAAGGGACAGACAATGCCACTGTCTGCTCTCCCATACATCTGGACAACGCATCCGCCGCCTTGTTCTCCCCTCCTGGTCTGTACTGGATTTCAAAATCATACCCCAGCAGCTTTGACAGCTATCTCTGATGCTCTTCAATCACCATCCACTATTCCAACAAGTATTTCAGGCTCCTATGATCTGTTCTGACAATAAAATTTCAACCTAACAGGTAGGATCTCCACTACTGGATGGCTAAAACGATAGTCATTAACTCGACTCATAAACTGATTTTAGCCTGGTTCTGGTTGCCAACACTTGGCTGAAGTAGGTATTGGGTCGCCTAACATGCATGAGTATTGCCCCCAATCCGTATCCTGAAGCGTTTGTCTCCACTATGAAGGTTTGAGTGAAGTCTGGTATAGCTAAGATGGGTATTGTGGCCATAGCCTTCTTTAGTTTCTCAAATGCTATTGTGGCTGCCTCTCCCCATAGGAATCCATCTTTCTTCAACTGCACTATCAGTGGACATGCTATAGTACTGTACCCCTTAACAAATCTCCTGTAGTATCACGTCAGCCCTAAGAATCCTCTCAACTCCTTCAGATTCTTAGGTAAGGGATATCTCAACATAGCCTCCACATTTAACTGATCAGCCGCCACCCCTTCCTTGGACACGATATGACCCAAGTACTCCACACTAGTTTGGGCAAAACAATACTTCTTCAGGTTGGCCCTCAGCTGATGCTCCTATAGAACTCCCAATACCAGCTTTAAATGCTTCAGAAGCTCCTCCTCAGTTCTGCTGTACACCAAGATGTCATCAAAGAACACCAGCACAAACTTCTGAAGATATTGTCTAAACACCCAGTTCATCAATGACTGGAAAGTAGCAGGGGCGTTGGTCAGCCCAAATTGCATAACCAGAAACTCATAATGCCCCTCGTGTGTCCGGAACGCTGTCTTCGATATGTCTTCCTCCCTCATCCGAATTTGATGGTATCCTGACTTCAAATCCAATTTGGAGAACATCACTGCTACATACAGTTCATCCAAAAGCTCATCAATCACCGGATGGGAAATTTATCTGGTACAGTATCCTTATTTAACGTCTTGTAATCCACACAAAACCTCCAACTCTCATCCTTCTTTTTGACTAGTAACACCGGGCTAGAGAAAGGACTTACACTTGGTCTGATGATCACAACCTCCAACATCTCCCTAATTAGCTTCTTAATTTCATCCTTCTGAATCTGGGGATAGCGGTAGGGTCGTACACTAATCGGTGATACTCCCTCATTTAGAAGAATTGCATGCTCCAGTTCTCTGAGTGGTGGTAAACCTTGAGGTGGCTAGAACACCTCACTGAACTGTTGTATGACCGGTTGCACTACAAGAAGAATATCCCCCTCTTCCCCCACACTGACTCTCTCCAATCGTTGCAATTCTACCAAATATCCACCTCCAACCTCCTGTATGGTTCTGATCATGGACTTGAGAGACACTCCCGCTCAAGATAGCCCAACATCTCCCTGTATCACCATTCTCCTTCCCCCACCACCAATTCCATTCTCAGTGCTCCCTAATTCACATTGGTCTCCCCAAAGATTTGTAGCCATTTCATCCCTAAGATGACATCCGTACTCCCCAATTCCAAGGGAAGAAAATTCTCCCTCATCTGTATCCCCTGAATGGTCAACACCACTCCCCTACAAACTCCTCTACCCATTTCTACCTTTCTAATGTCCATCATCACCCCGTACCCTCCTGTGTCCACTAGTTTCACCCCCCAATTGATCAACAATTTGGGTGGAGACGAAATTTTGGGTTCCCCCACTATCTACCAACACTACCACATCCCTATCAGCTATCTCCCCCTTTACCTTCATAGTGTGATTTGGAGTGAAACTCACTACTGAGTTTAGGGAGAATTCTGCAACATCCAAATGCAACTTCTCCTCCTCTTCCATCTCTAACCCGCTTTCACCTCCCTCTTCAGCTTCCTCGTCATCACAGACGGTGAGAATCTAAGGAGTTCGGTCCTTATACCTATGCCCTGGCATGTACTTCTCATCGCACCTGAAACACAACCCCTTAGCCCACTTCTCCTGGATCTCCTTCTCTGTCAGCTTCTTAAAATGTCCTCCAGGCCCTCCTCCTCCAAACTTCTCCCTCAGTACTTCCCGTGATCCTCCTAGTACAGCTCCTTTGGGAGCTAGAAAAGTAGAAGTCATCCTTCAGGATCCCCCTGAACTACTGCCATGAGCCCCCCCTCTCCATATGCTTCTGGTCCTCAACCAGTTGTGCCAACTCCATGACCTCCCCCAAATTGTGCGGTCGCATCATTCTAACAGCTCCTCTGAGCTACAGTTTGAACCCCTTCATGAAGTTCCCCTCAAGCACAGTCTCAAATAGATGGTCAAGTCGGCTAGCTAGGTACTCAAAACGATCACGAAACTCTACCACTGTCCCTTCCTGCATCAAGGTAAAGAATTGCTCATAGAAGTCCCCTCCCCTTCTGGTTCGGAAACGTTCCAGTAAGCATGCCTTGAACTCTCTCCAGCTCCTGATGGGTTGCCTCATGTCCTGTCATTGGTACCAAGTCAATGTCTTTCCCTCTAAGCATAGTCCTGCCGCTGTCAGCTTCTCTTCCTCTGTCAGCCCGTTGACGAAAAAGTATCGTTCCACCTTGTAGATCCAACAATGTCCATCCTCGCCCTCGAAGACGGGCATCTTCATATTTATGACCTTCGGGCCACCCCAATTTCCTCCACATCCTCCCATGCCACGAACAAGAGTTGCTCCCTAGCTGTCACGATCTTCCCTCCAGCGATCATAACCATAGTCTTCATCAACTTCCCCTCTCCTTTCAAAATCAGCACCTCGGTGGTGGAAATCCCCCATTTTCCCACAAAATTAGCACCCCTCTTTTCATAACCCATGCTCATCTCCTCTCTAGAAAGTGGTTCTAGATGTGCCATGTCGTCCTCCCCCTCTAGGATCTCCACTTCCGAATTTTTCCTCCCCCCTAAACGGGATCGGATTCCCTCCTATACCATGGTTGCCGGTGGTCTCCCTTGCTTCCGATGTCATCGGATTGGTCTTCACCTCTAATAGTTTCTTCAACATCTCTTACATCAAAGTGAACTTCCCTTCCAAGTTCCAACCTTTCATTGTTGGAGGAGATTTGATTTTGAAAATCAAAGAATTTTTCCTCCAAATACAATTTTAATTGTCCAATTTCACCTTCCAACACTTCGACCTTCTTTCCGGCCATCTTTCTTCTCAAGGATCACAAGAGAGCTTCTACCGGATGCACAAAAAAAAAAACCGCAAAGATTTCAAAAATTCAGCCATCGACGGTCCCATGATGATGCTCTGATACCAATTTGATAGGAAATACTTGAGTTCACAAGAATCCCCAAGGGAAATACTTGAGTTCGCAAGCAAATCTATCACTAATTGGTGAAAACAACGAAAATAATGCAAGCGGAAAAATAGCCCCCAAACGATGGATTGCAATGAGAAAATCAAGTCAAACAAAGACAAAGCAAGATACAAGTGATCCTCAATTCGAGAGAAGGATCGTTCTCTCCCAAATCTCAAGAAAAGCAATCTAGAGCCCAAACACCCAAGAACTCAAGAGAACACAAATATTCAAGCATGCCCAAAACTCCCTCCAACCAGTCCCCTTACTAATGCAATTCATTTCCTAATTTCAAACATCTCACATTCAAATTTTCCCTCTCAAACTAGCCTCCCACAACCCTTTCTCCCCATTGCTCCAAATGGGCGACAGCATTAGGGGGGGGGGGGGGGGGGGGGGGACCCCACCAGTCCTCCTTTTGTAAATTTGAACAGGTCTAACAAGATGCTCCAAGCTTTCTCCACTAAATCAAGTGTGTCTGGGGGTAGAGGGGGAAAGAGAGAGAGAGAGATTAAGGGGTTTTTAGGTTTGTTTAAAATCTAGAGGTGAAAAAAAGCATTGGCACTTTTTTTTGGAAGTTATTGTTGTTTACTTCAATCATGTTTCCTTTGTAGGGGTTTACTTGCTTGCATTTCTTTTGTTGCTAGCAAAACAGGCCCTAAGGCAATATGGACAAGGAAGCAAAGCTTTGATAGGAGGAATTAAAAGGAGCAACGTTTAAGGGTCTTAGGAAAAGGAAACTCATCTCCACACAAAAGGCAAATAGTGGATGGTTAGATGAATGAATAAATGTGCACAGAACCTTTCGTATCTCAATTTAACAACATTCCAATTGCCTTTACCGTAACCCCAATTGACAACTCTTTTTTTCTTTTAAGTTACTACAATTACTTCAACCATATTAATTTTGTGGGTGTTTATCTTACTTGAATTCCTTTTATAGCCAACAAAAAAATCCAAAAGGTGATTCGAACAAAGAAGCAAATCATTTCAAAGAAAGAAGGTTCTTAGAAGGAACTAAGACAAGAAGTCTTTGGAAAGGAAAGCCCATCTCCACCCAGATGGAAAATCGTGGATGGATAGATAGATGAATAAATTAATGTACTGAGAATCTTTGTTAGCGTAAATCAGCACCATTCCATTGCATTTACCCTAACCCCTATATGATTAAAATTTTTAAAAAATAATATTTTTCAAACTCCTGAATAAATCTTACCACTACATCACATAAATAGATCCCAACAATGGAATTATTAAAGATATTAACGCATTAGCAGGTGAGGATCACCAAACAGATGCAGATACCTGGGAGATGCACTGTCAGCTTTGTATCATCTCCTGAGCCCTTCGCAACAATCGTTCCTTCCCACCATCTGAGAGTAAAAAGGCATAATATTAGATACAAGAAATTTAAACAGATTGACAATCAAACAAGCATGAAAAACCAGAACAGCTTGCCACAAAAGAGAATGCATGAGCTTGAGAAATATCCATGAAACTTAGAAGTTATTCCAAAACCAAATAAAACAATGATACCAAGATAACACCAAAGCAGTTAAAGCTACTAAGCAAATATAAAAGCAATAGCGGTTGCAGTTTGCAAAAAATGCTGCCAAACACATAATACTAGATTGATATCAGGAAAAATAAATGTCAAAGTACATCTCCTTATCTAGTGATGCAAGATGCTTAATTTCATACAAAGAAAATCTAGACATAAACCACAAGTCGAAAGCATTCAAACCTATCCTGCATCCAAGCATCAACATGATCTCCAAGAGCCCAACTATAACTTCCAAGATGTTCCCTACGGCGTTTCCTTGTACCTTCATACTTCAATGATGTACAGTGAGCAACCCGTATTCTGGGAGCTTTCTCTTTTTCATTTGCAAGCACAATCCATTCCTTTAGATGGCCTGCAAAACATAACGCATAAATTCAGAAACAATTGAATTACGAAAACTAGTGATGGAATGCTCAACAGCATTGGAGTCCAATACGGCACAGAAAAATTCAGTCATATGCTTACCCAAAACACATAAGATACAAACTAACATTCACTAACTTGAAATAATATTGACTGCAAAGTTTGGTGTAGGCTAAGTTTAAGATGAGAGTAGAGTGCACTCTAAAGGTAAAATCATAAATCAACTAGGTAAAGCATAGCTAAACAAAACAATTAAACAAGCAAGACAACAGATGAGACAGTAACGGAAAAAATATGAGAACTATCAAACTTTAGATTTCAAGGGAGTGCGTTTAATCTTTAAACCAAATAGAATTAAGAGGACAAACAAAGCATGTAAGGATAAACAACATACTTCAAGTTAAAAAAAATTTATCAATGAGAAAATGCTTTATTCCAAAAAAAAAACTGTTCAAACAGATGGGGGCAGAGGGGCAAGGCTTAGGGTGCGTTTGGGACGACTGCAGCTGTCGGTAAAGTAGATTGTAAAATTGTTGTACAGAAAGCTGCTTTCAGAAATTGTTGTATAAAAAGCAGTATATTTTTGTTTGGGAAGTATAATTGTCAAGTTGCTGTGCTGCAGCTGTATGTGAATAAATTATCTTTATACCCTCTTATATATTGATGAAAAATATGATGTAAATATCAAAATTTTCAAAGAATTTATATGCTAATAAATAACAATTCTAAATAAAAATTGTATCAATTTTTATAAAATATTTTATAACTATTAAATACCATAATATAATTATTTTATAATGTACTATCATATTTTAAAATAATATGGAAAAAAAATTAGTCTTCATACAAAACGTTTGAGAAGACGATACGCTACGCATCAAGGAAGGCGTACGCAGAGGCGAGACCGAGGATTAAGGGTAGGTTTGTGAAGAGGACGGAGGTGGAGTCAGAGGTCGATCAGATCTACTCGTCAGCGGCGGCCGCCACCGCTGCTTTCATGGAAGCTGTTCAAGGCTACGGCGTAGTTCCATCTTTCTAAGACTTGATCATAAGATCTCCATTCCTCTGTTCTCGCCATGGATGGTGGTAAGATGCAAGAAAGTGGGTTTTGGGATGGAGTGGAAGCAGAGGAGTAGGAGCCGAAGAAGGGGTCCATTTGTGTTAACCTTCTTAACTATTGTATATTACGTTTTGGAACTTCTTCCTTTTTCGATTCTGATTGTTGCCATTGCTACGCCGTCCATGAACTGGCCGTGCTTTCGTCTGTTTTCTTTTGCCTCGGGCCTCCACTGTCCGATCGATAAACGAAGCTCAAAACGCGGAATGTTTTTGGAGATGAGAAACGGTGGTAGTCGCGAATATTTGCAGGATAGTTTCGTCATTTTTCTGCCCGAAAGCAGCGGACCGCGGGAGAGAGGGAAAGGTCGCGTGAAGCAATTACGTGCCGCAAAATTTTTTCTGCCGTTGTTCTACCGCAACGTTCCAAACAAAGATTTCATAACTTTTTATACAGTAAAGCAACAGTGCCGCCGTCCCAAACGCGCCCTTAGACTCCTCTTTGTTTCATAACAGAGCACTCGTGTGCTGTTAGCTGCCATATTAAAGCATAATCCACCTAATTTCCAAGTGGATTAGTAAAAGAAAGCACAAAGATTACTAATTACCTTCATTCGTTGAAAAATCATTGTAGCAGACATATGCCTTGTTATCTTTCATGTCAAGAACCCTAGCTGAAAACCAGGCTCCTCTTAGATCATCATCGTCAGACATGACCTGAGATATTTGAACGAATCAATTATAATTTATACTGAAGAAAATTTAAGAGTGCATTACCACTAAAAATTGCAAGGCAAGCAAGATTTGAATCTAATTTATGACCAGAAAATTCAAACGCAAGCTGAAAAATCAATTCTAAAATGTAAAAGATATTAAAGATTGTTATTGAATAATGCAAACACAAAATAGTATATACAAAAAAAAACTGGGCAAAAAAAGCATGGAAAACAAATCCAGATTAGTGAAGAAGAAAACCCAAACAACCTACCTCGACTAGAGAACCCTTTTGTATGCCTGTATAGCTAACAGAATGATCTCTTTCACGTCCAGCAGTTGAAAATTTTCCTGCACGGTGATACAAAGTATAGCTAAATAGTGACCAAGAAAAAGTAGTCATAGCTAATGTCGCATGCAGGTTCAGTTTCATTGAATTCCAATGCAGGCAACCGCAAAAGCTAAAATGGTTTGCTATTGACCAGCATGTAAAATTGTTGAAAGAAGCAATAAAATGTCACAAATGACTGTTTTAATCCATTTGTAGAAGGCAACTATTTAAAGCTATATATCAGATGGTAGAAAATGCAACAAGGCATGTATAACTTATTCATCAAGAGCTAGTTTGAAGGGAGAAGAACCAGCCGCAACAGAAATGCCGCAAAATTTAAATGAACCTCGAATGCAAGAAAACTCTAGCAAAGTAAAACACGCAACTATGCACATAAATACTTCAATACCTTGAGCTGTTCCATCAAGTTGCTCATGAGTTTTGATCAAAGAAGATAATCCACCTTCACTGGCAGCCTTCTGACTCTGTACATCTTTTGAAAACTGCCCATCAAATTGCTTAGCTGATTCTTTAACATTGCCTACGCCAACATGCTCATGTCCATTCATGTTGCTTAATTTGGAAACCTTCATGGGGGCACCATGATGAACTTTCCAAAACTCCTCGGTACCAGCCTCTACCAACTCACCCAATGTAAATGGTAAGGGATCCCCCATTGCAATGATTGTTCCCGCTTGGGCCACAGCTTCTGCAGCCAATTCTGCAGCTTTCACTATAGCATCCAAATTCTCTGCCTGTTTTGTGGCAGCAGAAGCTAATTCAATTCGTCTTTTGGCAGCCTCACGTGCAGCAGTAATAACTTCAGCAGATTCGTGGATCTTGTCCATTCCTTTCAAAATTGATATGGGAATTAACCCTGCTAATTTCTTTCCAACATCAAGAATGCCAGATTCTGGACTCCGGACAGTGTTAACAGTTTTTGCTGCACTAATAGCTTCATCTGACATTATTTTGGCTTGCCAAGCAACAACAGATGCAACTTTAGCCGCAGCTGCAGCAGCCTTTGCAACAGAAGCAGCTGCAGCAGCTGCAACAGCTGCAGAAGCAAGTTTTTCCTCAATCTGAGAAACTAATCCAGAATTCTTCTGGGCAGCTAGCTGACTCCATACAGCTTCACAATGCTTGATAGAAGATGCTGCAATAGCAGCAGCATCCTCTGCATGCAGCTTAGCTAGCTCAATTTTGCTGCAAGTCTCTTCAGAGAGGTTTGGCTTATGTTGATTATTATTCTCATCAATTATCCGGTAATGGGTTGGAGAAATCACGTGAGGCATACTAATTGAAACAGGGGCGCCATTAGCAACCTTTACTGGCGAATTAGAAAACAACTGCGTACTTGCAGATAGCAATGGAAGACTTTCAACACCACCAAGAACAGGAATGCACTCTACTGAAGTTTGAGAAACAGGCAAATTTAGCTCCTCCGCTGCCAAACCCTTCATCTTTCTAGCCTTTTGAGATTTTGATGTATGCTTATTGCTCCCATTGATTCCTCTCTTTTTTGTCGTTTCCAACTGAATGACTCCCTCAGTAGTGGCAGATGTAGGAGCACTAGGGGGTGCAACTTGTATCATGGGAATATGAGATCCACACAAGTCACTTGCGCAAGTTGCATGCATAGGTTCAGTAAAAGGTGCCGTAGAATAATGTTTGATGCCATCAAGGGCTGAACTGTGTGAAGAAACAAACAAAGGTCCAGGATGAGAAGCCTGTGACAACCAAGGAGAACTAGCCTCGACATGCTGTCTTAACTGTGAAGGTCTCCAAGGAGTCAATGGAGATGCAGTCTGATTGAAGTTCAGGTATGCACCCCTGGGCATGCTGGTATGCTGTCCATTTCCATAAGAGAGACTCCACAAAGGTGAGGGAAAAGAGACAGTTGAATTTTGCATAGCTGAGGATATAATCATGCTGGAGCCTTTGGCAGCAGACGACCCTGGGACTTTGCTTTGAACATTTGTACCCACTGAAACAAGTTCAAGGACCCATACTACTAAATAAACTTTTAAAATACATGGATCAAATACAAACAAGGCAACTGAAATAAATCCAGAGATACATACCTGACCGAGAATGTGAAGGGGTCTCAAAGCCACTGATGGGAGATTTCTGATTCTGAAACTTTGCAATCAAAGCATGCCACACACCTTCCCATAATCTCCGTCCACCATCTGCGAAACAACAATCAACAATGTAAACCAGTGTAAATCAAAGATGTGAATAAGACTAGAGTTGAAACACAAGGAAAAGCCAACCCAAATGGCTGGGATAAGGCAAATGAAGATAAGAAAAAGGTTAAGATATCAACCAGCATCACCAAAGGCTGACACCATATAAGCTTCATCTGGAGGAATACCTGAGCTGTGGCAAAAGCACAACAAAATTCAGTTTCACAGTCAAAACAGTAGCAATGCAGGACTTTAAGAATGCTTCAACATACATTAGAGCTCCATAAACAAATATTTGTGCACGTAATTGTACTTGCTGTAGATCTGTGAAAGACTGTTGAAATAACGTTGAGGATGAAGAATTCAAATCAGGAATACCAGATGTCTGGCCAACCAGAGAGGAGGATATTTTGATAGTAGAACAATCAATAGAGGAATGCTCTCGCACATCAACCAACGGCAAATCCTTGCTTGAAGTTTGAACATATTTATGTTGGCCGGGAGAATATTTGGCATCCATTCCAGAAAACTGCTTTAGAGCTGGTGCTTCCTTTTTTGTTTTCCCTCTTGAGCATATTTTCTTTTCATTCAAAAGCCTTGATGCATTCTTAGTTTTTCCCTTATTAGGGGTTTTGGCGGAAATATCGAGTGCTTTCACTTCATCCTGCCATCCTTGAGGATTCTCTTTCAGCATCTAGAAATAATAACACATTTTTGTCATTCACAAGTAAACGTTAAAAAAAACTAAAGGAACTACAAAACAAGGAAGAAATTACCTGCTGAATATCATTCGACTGTAAACTGGGAAAAGACTTCCGCTCACTGCCAGCACCTCTCTCAGGCAAATTCCCAGATGTCGACACCACAGAAGTAACGCTTCTAACTTCAACAGGCATACCATGTGTCTTTGAATCATTACTGCTGCACTCAAGCTTTTGAGTGATCTCAGCTTTTGGAGAAGACACCAAAGCCATGTTACCCGAAGCATCCAAATTAATTTCTAAATGTGATACCTTGACTTCTGGATGCTCAAAATTGTCTTGGGCACAGTGTTTGCAACTTTCAGATGAACTTGGGTTTCCCCTTGGTTTATCTGATTGGTTGGATTCAACAGTACTCATCATGCAGATTTGAGAAGAATCATTTCTGTGTTTAGTCAACGCATTATCTGCAACTAAATAACACAGCATCAATTAACTGCTAAATAGAAAAGGGGAAAGACAGATGCTACAGCCATTATTGTATGGATTAAACCCGAGTGCATAAATGCTACAGCCATCAAGCACATTATTGTTAGATTAAACCATAAATATCACCACAGATGCGTCCAGAACCAACAGACCATCACAATATAATCGTGCCATATTATGCCAAAAATCAGCATATTTAAATGCTAAAATGTCACAAATATTAACAGTTTATGTTACATATTTTGTCATGACAACTTACTGGCAAGATAGAATAGTCAGCTTCACGGATTGCTGGCAGCCTTACACAAAAACCAACTTCCTCATGAACAAGATGAATCTACAACCCAAACCTTCTTAGCTCATGTAGACTTTTATGGGCAACATTTGAGCAGAAAATATTTCTATTAAAAACTTACCAATTCCAAAAGTTTTCTGCTGAATGATGATTAAAAAAATCTCGCTTCAGCAAGGTATGCGGGATGTTGTCAACAAGGCTTTAGGTAAAAATAAAACCTTTAAAACAAAAAATCTGAGAATCCAGGGATATGCCAGATGGTCTCCAAACTAATAAAAAGACAGATATAATGAACACGCAAATGAGGTCTGAAACTGTTTGAAGTTCAAATGAAGGCAAGATATCAAGTAAGACACAAAAAATGTAAAGCCAAAGGAAGTCTGAAACTGCTTGTACTTCAAATAAAGGCAAGAGATCAAGCAAGACAAAAAAAATGTAAAGCCAACTTTAATGTGCATACATAAGAAGCATACAATAATAACAGTATGTGCATAGCGCAAGGAAAATGAATAACGACTCACAAGCCAGCAACAAATAATTTAGATAAGTCCCGTGATAATAATGACGAGATGAGCAAGAAACAACGACCTTCTGTTTGAGCAGACACATTATGCCCTTCCGGGAAATCTCTTGCGGCAAAATTGCATTGATCATTTTGCTCATTGCTTGGGCTTTTACGAGAGCAATTGTCATGTATGGATGAAGTAAAGCATACTGCTTGTTTTCCATCACTACAAGAAGCTTGTGCTAAAACAAAACAAAATAGAAGAAAAAAAGAGTCAGTCCAGTTCATAACTATTTTCTCAAGCAACCACAACCTTAAAACAAGACCAAACATGGATGCTGCATAATATGTATTGCTTACCTTGAAATGAAAAAGAAATAAGCTTCTAAAAAAGCACATTTACTTAACATGGAAGCAGGGGGGCCAGAAATTTTTCTTGGCGAGGCACAAATTGATGGTATAAAAATACTTTTTAACATTTTTCTTTCAGCCTGGGACCAACATTGATAATTTAAAATAAATTTTTAATAGAATATTTTAATATAAAAATATAAAATATATATATTGATAAAAAAACTTACAATTGAGAGTGTTAATCCTTAAAGTTCTAAAAACGTTGAATGTTTTTTTATTGAATTCATTAAAATATCATTTAAAAAAAGAGGAATATTTTCAAAACTCTATTGATAATAGTAAGATTTTACTATTTTTATTAATAGTTAAAATGATAACAAATAATATCATTGTTAATATTAATCAAAGTTTTTAAAACAGGACCGAACCAACCGATTCGACAGTTAAACTATGAACCGGTCCCAACTTTTTTGAACCAAACGGTTCGATTGTTAAATGATTTAAATAACTAAATAAATTAATTCAATTCATTAAGTATAAATTAATAAATAAAATTAGAATTTAACAAAGTAATTTAAATTTAAGATATTTAATTTTTTAATAACAAGAAAATTTTATACTAATTACTAGCCCGAAATACCAATGAAGCGTCTTCACATGGCCTAACCACTCTATGTGAATTCTTAACACATACAAACCCAAAAACCTATATAAACAACAATGAGGCAAAGCTCCGAAGTGATGTGTGAGTAATAGATGAGTTAGGTTATCAAGTTCATAGCATATATATTATATATTTTTAGACGAATTTTTTTAATTAAATTTTTATAATGCTAATAGGATTTTTTTTAAATAATATTGAATTTTTTATTTATTTACACCAAAGTTGTGAAAATCGGACCGGACAACGAACCGGAAGAATGAGAGGTTCATGGTTCGACCGGTCGAACCGGGGTCGAACCGAATGACGTAATAAATAATAATATAATTAAAAGTAATAAAATTAACATAATAATAATGACAATTTATTCTTGAAAATTTTATAATTCTAAGTATCGTGTCGTATCCGTGTCGCCGCCGTATCCGTATCGGTGCAACATAGGATGTAAATTATCTAAGTATACAATATAAATTAATAATAATTTATCTTAAATTTATAAATTTATATATAAACTAAGTTTAATTAAATATAAATCAATTAAAATTTGAATGTGTTTAAATAAAATTATTACATAAAATATTATTTATATACAAAAAATTATATTATTGCATATTTATTAAATCATAACTATTTCATTTAAATCTTACTTAAATAATTTTTATATTTATTCCATCATCCAACGCATACCCCCGGTTCAACCCCAATTGAACTATTGAACCTTGAACCTCTCCTGATTTTATAACTGATCCGATTTTCACAACCTTGATATTAATGTTAATAATATTGTCATTATTAACATTTATAATCTTTCAAAAAAGCTATTATTATTTTTAGATAGTTTAAAATATTTTATTAAGAAAACCATGATCCTATTTTCAATAATATGAAAATCTTATTGTTTTCAATATTTAGGTATTATGATATTAATATCTAAAATTATTATAAATACTAATACTAATACTAATTATCATACAATTAATAAATTATTCCCTCCCCCAACCCACCCTCTCTCTCTCTCTCTCTCTCTCTCTCTGTCTCTCTCTATATATATATATATATATATATATATATATATATATATATATATATATATATATATATATATATATAGTTATTTACTAATTTATTAAATTCTCTCTCATCCCATAATTCTACTAAGCCATTTGTACATTCAATTGCACGTTGGCTAGGTACAAATAAATATTTACATAAAAAAAAAAAAAACTTTTGAATAAGCTGATTTTGGGTTGGGGCAGCGAGGGCAATGAGCCTGAATGCCTACAATAGATCCGCCAATGCATGGAACGAAAATGGGTTATAATAAGAAGACTTTGAATTTTACTTACCTGAAAAAACTGAGGCGGCATTCTTCACAAGTGAGAAACTTTCCAGTGACTCAACAGCATTATCAATTCCTTCTACCGAACCATGAGAATCAGTCCCTTCCCGCTGCACAGACTCCGCATTGCCAACAGCGTCTACTGCAGAAGATGGAACCTCATTCTGAACTGGTATAAAATCTATACTTTTCATCGCAGATGGAGGTTGCACTACAGCTCTTACTTCATTTTTTGTTGACATATTCACTAAAGCATCTTCAACACAATCAGAGCATGTATTTTCCCCATTCACAGTTTCGTTGTCGACATTATTGCTAAAATTGGTTAACTTAGAACTTCCAGAAAGCTTCACTTCATTTTCCTTAGATATGACTGGGAAAGCCAACTTAGCTGCTAATTGAACAAAGCAAAAGCATCAAAATATCAATAATCAACCGGATTTTCCAAGTGATAACTAGAGAAAATCAACACCAATTAGTCGAATGAATAGAGAACTAATAGAAGCAAAATTCACCTGAAACATCTTGGGACAATTTAAAAGGTGAAGTGCCGTCCATGTCCAATGGATAGGGAACAGATGCCGGGTCACTTGCTTTCTTGGACACCAAATCAATAGTAGGAAATGATGAAGCTAAATTTCTAAATACCTTACCATCTTGATCAGCAGAATGGATAAAATCTGAGGTAGATAGTGCCTCTATCAAAGGTTTTTTCTTTTCTACGACCACGTCAAGATCAGTGGCATCTTCCGGAGGTGGCAGGTGATGATGCATAGACTTTTCAAAGTTCAGGGGCAATGGAACAGGATCTATAAAAATAAAATAAAATATTTATCATTTCCAAAAAAATACCTCAAAATTGCAACAAATAGAATAAAACTTCTCAAAGCCCAGTGGCACTTGAACGGAATCTGAATCTGGAGAAAAATTAACCATTTCACCACAAATTACCACTACAAATTGCAAGTAATAGAAACAGTTTAGGATGTAGAAAGTTACCAAAATCTTTTTGTACTAATTTATTCCTGCATAAGCCATCCAAAGATAACTCTTCAGTAGTCTGCAAGTCTGCAGGTGAAGAGTCTTGAACCTCAATGACATTAGAGGCTATGCCTAAACTAACTCTACCAAAATTTGTGCGTGTTACTGAGGACTCCTTATCAACTAAAACATCACCTTGTGCCATATGAAATTCTGTCGAATCCATAGCTGATTTATATTCCTTACAAGAAGTACATGGTGAGGAGTTAGCTTCAGCATCAGACACAACAGCAAGTGCAGAAGATTCGTCCGGGGCTATATCTTTATCAGTATCTAATTTCATCTCTTGTTTATCAACATCCACATCATCAGCAGTGCTACCCTCAACAACATACACACACTTCTCGCAGGCGATATTCGGTGGATTAGTGTTCATCCTGTCATAATCGCCTGTGTCCATAACTTGAATTTCATAATTAACTTGAATAGAAGCATTTGATTCTGTTAGCAATTGGGAAGCATAAGCATCATTAATTTTATTTTCTGTCATCTGGCATTCAGGATATTGCTTATTGCTAAAGGCATCCAAATATGTTACAAGTTTTCGTCCTCCATCATTACAAGACATAGTTGAGTTCTGATTACTTGAAATGTAAGCGTTATCATCCTCCACAGAATCATCCGGCAGTCTGCCATTAACACTTTTGTGCCCTTCAGTTAACAGAGACGTCGTCTGGATAGCTTTACTACTGCTGTTACCAGAATTCTCCTCAAATTTTTTACATTGCTCCTGTGCTAATTGATTTACACTATCTACTTTTCCTAAAAATCTATTAACTGTTTCACAGTCACGAATCAAAGCCTCGGTTCTGCATGAAATGGACACAAAACCATCAGCATCCTCAGAAATTACAGAATCATTACATTTTTTCAGCATCTCGTAAGCATCTGATTTTGGCACCAGCTGATTATTTGTTTCAAAATTATGAATTACCATAGATTTTTTTTTATGGTCAATATCATATAGCAAATCAGACCTGCTACTGACATTTCGCTGATTTTGTTCATCAGAGAACCCAGTTGTATCAGTAACAAGTCTCTCATCTTGATTACTTCTGCAGGTAATAGATAATAGGCTGGGGCTAACCGCCATATATGAGTTGCAATCATCAATATTTGTTCTCATGGGCACATTAATAACATGTCCTCCTTTCAGAAATGTCTCACATCGGACTTTTTCAGCCACTCTTGATCTTTCAATAGCCTCATTTGAATAAGTTGGATTTTCATCTGCCATGTACTGATCACCAGCAATCTTTCCATCAGAACTGATTCCATTTGAAGGATCTAAATTAAAGACAGTTCTGGATTCTTCAACTTCAGATGCTTGAGATGAACCTTGAAGATGCGTTAGCAAATCCCTTTGCCCTTCACTTAGACTTGAGAATTTTTTCGGGCATTCATCCTGAATAATTACATCTTTATCATTAGGGTGGGAATCCATCACGGATGAGTTAAGGACACCATCCTTTTTAATATAGGGATCAACCTGATTATCAATGCCATCAGATACATCATTAGCACTTGACTCCATGATGACAGATTTGTCGTTGATTATTTCATCATCTCCCACTGATTTCAATAACAAATCAACAGACTCAGATGACGTTGCCTCAGACCAAACATTGTTATGCCTAGATATTGAGCAAGACTCAGCAGCACTTGAACTGAACTCTACTGCATTACTTCCAGATGGAAAGTCAATCCAATTATTTTCTTGACTTTGTATGTCAAGTAAAACTTCCGTTTCAACTAAGCTATCAAACCTAAGGTGTTCATCAAGATCAAATTTTGGAAGAGCAAATGACCGTAGGTTCACAGAAAATTTGCTGTCTTCCCCAACTAACTGAAAATTTTGGCTTTGAAAATCATTTTCATCATAATCCATGGATGTAGCCCTGAAAATTAAAGAAAACAATAAAATGCACGAGGATTCATCGGCCAAGCCCAATGGCAAGAGGGCTCTCGTCAATGTGCCCTAAATGAAAATCTAAAATTATAATTAATTTGAGGATGTTAAATGCTAGCTAACGGTACCGCATTCACCAAAAAAAATTTTAAAAAAGCACCCTATTGCTCATTAGAAATGTACTTAAAACCTAATAAACATTATAGTGATACAGAAGCCGTTGTTTAAATTCATTCAAGAGAAACTAGTGATGAAAGACATTCAAGAAATAAAACTCCGAGTATTTGTAACTAAGGAAAAAGTATATTAATATAAATCCACCATATTTGACAAATTAAGTGGTAACATTTTTCCTAGATTTAAATAATTTAATCAACGAATCTCACAGATGAAACGATCCATCAATGCTTAGGCCTTTTCGAGCAGATTACAGGGAAAATCCATCAGAAGTGGTGGAGGTGGCGTCTGCCTGCCTCACTCGACTGACGGCTCCATTAATATGTGCCAACAATTAGATACTTTATTCACTCAATTGCTTGCCCATCAAAGTCGTATGATACAAAGAACACATTCGTATGATACAAAGAACACTCTCCATAAACTTCAACTCGCACACAAAAACATAGCATATTTTTGCTTAAAACCCTTACAAGGGATCCAAATAAAAAATTTGAAGTTATATATAGACAATTAAGATCAACCATAAAGGATACAAATTAAAGGGTTACGTGCAATTAAGGCTGCAAACAAACCGAGCCAAACAGAAGCTTGTTCATGTTTGAGGTCATTTATTATAATTTTTGTTGAAGTTCGATTAACATAAAAATGAAAATTTATGTTAATAAAATAAGGCTGCAAACAAACGTGACCTAATACCTCTTGTTCATAAATAAATTTATTCTAATGAAAGAATATAGCATAAAAATGAAATTAATTTTTAATAAAATAAGAATCATTTATTATAATAGCACTAAAAAATTATGAGAAAATATGTCAAAATCTTAAGACATGTATTTAGTACAAAACAAACAAGAATGGCGCTCTTTATCAAGCTTCGTATCAAACTTATTCACGAGCTTTAAATGATATTATTCATAAACAAATCAAACACATAGCTATTCAAGCTTATTTATTTAATCATTGAGTATTTAAAAAATGTTAAAGCTTGTTAGATTACTTAATCAAACGATCACAAACAAGTTATAATTGAGCCAAGCCACGAGTAATTTGTTGAATACTCATTTCATTTGCAATCCTAGCTGCAAATAAAGAAAAAACAATCATATTACATAAATGTTCAACTAATCCTCAATTCTCTGAAAGAACCAAAGAACTCTTCATGACAGTTTGTTCACATTTTAGCATAACATTAGATGATAGAACCGAAATAAGAATTGCTCAAAAAGCCAAATAAAAAGTTTATCAAGCTTCATAAACATATAAAAGTTCATACATTTATGGAAAAGATTATCTAGAAATGTTAAGAAGGATTGTCAAATGAATTCATCTTGCTCATCTAAGAACCATTTAACAACGAGCCTTCAAATAAAAACTTAACAGGACCTCAACCCAAGTCTATGTGAGGCTTTGAAGAGAATTTAGAATTCATGTGGATTATACATAGTGTAAAGAAAATTAATGTATTTGAAATACATTTTCTGTGTTTCCTTAGTTGTAAAATAAATTCAGGAGATCACTTATTTTTTGCGTTCAGATTGCTATAAAATGAATAAAAAAATTATTAATTA
Source organism: Dendrobium officinale (assembly GCA_019514585.1). NCBI lineage: Eukaryota > Viridiplantae > Streptophyta > Magnoliopsida > Asparagales > Orchidaceae > Dendrobium > Dendrobium officinale. The sequence goes on from CM033683.1 coordinate 90,286,273, forward strand.
TTTTTTTATTAGGGCAATAACATTGGGTCAGGGCCTAATCAATGACGGCAAACAGAGTCAATGGATATGAAATTCACGTAGGTTGTGAATCGGCCTGCAGTGCTTGCAATGTGGAGGTTGTAGAGCTCGTGATGGTTATTTATGCATATTGTATTTAGAATTTGCTCGAGTTAACAAATTTAATATACAAGGAGTTTCAAATCCCTCGAAATATTACTTTAGATTTGCTTTCAAAAACAATACAAAAAAACCAATACACTTCGAATGCAATACACTCAAATTACATCCAACCAAACAACCCCTTGAGAAGAAAAAAGTCAATTATAACTCAATCCTCATCTTAGCACTAGGAATCATGCTATAAATGAAGGGAAAAACAAACATCAATGCTCTTAATTGTAATTCAAAGATCGTATATTTTTAAATAATTGAGATTTAACATAACTTTCATCTCTCAGACTTTGCCATTACTCAATCTATGTTTTGAAAACTAAAAGTATCAACGACCACCTAAATAACAAATGAATACAGAATGATCAACATAGGATTGAAGAAGCAAATCAGTTAACCTATCTATTCCTCATTCCCCTAATGCACATTTAAGTGTGAAGGATTTGAGCATCAAAAGCATCACATCCCATCTCACTTACCTTCCACAATATACAATTCATTTTCCTCCCTTGGCAACAATATTGCCACCAAGGCTCACTAGTCATCCCAATTTAGGACAATAAAATCCAAGCTTTCATTGCCTTCAACACCATAATGGACAATGAACAACCTCTCCCTCATTATCTCTCTCCCTTCCTCCCTCCCTTCATCTTTTCTCTCTCATTATACACAAATAAGCTCTCCCTTGCAAGAATTTCGAAGCAATTTTACCATTATGGATAATCAAAGAACCACACTAACTCAATAAAAAACTAGCACAATTTTCTCCAAGGTTAACCAACCTCCTACTCATCCCCATCCACAATAAGCGCACTAACACTTTTGTGAAATGATCTATGATGCACTTACACTTCTCCTCAAAGAGATGTAGAATGTCTGACACGTATCAGACACGACACTCGTCAAACACATGTCTGACACGCAGAAGACATGTCCAATTAAAAAATTTAGGCACGCATGTCTAAAATATTTTTAATGAAATTTCTTGTATTTCATTTTTTTATTTATTAAAAAAATAAAATTTCTTATTTCTTGTCCGAAGCCCCAATCAATTGCTCGAACTCAATACCACATTCCCGAAAAATTCTTATTTTCATTTCTCTCAGGCGGATGTTGGTCAAGGTTTCATGTATGATGACATCTCAACATCAACGTCTGACACCATCACAACATCACTATTTCAAAGCCATCTCAAAATTCAAGTCTAATGATGTCCTGATATGTCATCTTTGTCCAAAGTCATCTCAACATCGACAACCAACATCGTCTCGACATTGACGCCCAATGCCCATTTCACATAGATGTCAAACTTTCAACAGCATTATCTCATCCTCTTCCGATGTCTGACACACGACATCAACATTTGACTCTCGACATACTAATATTAATCATTATAAGCACAAATTCTAGTTAAATGACTTATTATTTATCAATTATTCTTAATATTTTTTCTTATTAAATTTCTATACACTATTTTTAAGATATAAAAATTTATGATATTGCATTCAACCCGTCTCTGTCCTATATTTCAGTAATTAGTGTATCTTGTGTTCGTGTTTGTGCATCATTAGTAATGAGAGGAGGAAAACAAACCTAAAAAACTTAATTCTCCCCATCACACTCTCTAAAAATGTCAAAAAAAAGGGGCATGAACCTCTGAAACAGGCAGAAAGAAGTTGTAAAAAAAAATCAATGCTAGGGAGTACAATCCAAGATATGCGTCCAACATACAGCCTTTAGCAAAGAGTTTATTCCGTGATTCAATAAAGCAAATTAATAACATCATGGCATACTTGGATTCCCAAAAGGGAAAAGAGGTGCAAGTGATGAAATTAATATCTTATCAACTTTTCAAATAGTTTACCTAATGATTTCGTCCAGGTTTATCATGTTGAACCTATCAAAACAAATCAACCGGAACTAATCATATCATCGTTCAACCTAATCTTTTCTTAAAGCAATGTTCAATCCTATGAGAACAACCAGAAATCAAAAGGAAATGTATCAATACCATCTATGGTATCGCATATCAAAGTTAAATGGGCATAATAATAGCCCAGGATAGAAACTGTTGCCAATGTTTCATGCCAATAGGCCAAACCTTTCACTATGAAAACAAGTACTCGGAAACAAATAAAATATATCATAAAGAAATGATACAACCAACTTCAACCGTGCTGTTTCCAATTGATGCATTTTGAAAAGCAATAAGTTGCTTCATTTAAGGACCCGACAGTTCTACTGAAGAAAGTGATTTGAATCATTCATACTGGAGCTCAAGTTGAATGAAAAAAAAAAAAATTAAAACTAAACAACAACTAAACTACCGCCACCTCTAAACAGTTCGCATAAAAGCTATCAAGAAAAACTAAATTTGGCCCTTAACTAGCCCATTTTTTCTCAGTAATTTAGTACTGTAAAAATTTTAAATTTCAAAGACGTGAAATCTTGAAATTCCACTTCTTCGCTTTATTTCAGTTCATTGAATCACTTCTCTCCTACCGCCTGATTAATGGAATGAGTAGACCTCGCCATTTTTCACACTCAGAATGCCAGCAAGCCCTTCAGCCCCCATCAGGTTCATTATTCTCGGAAATTTTGTACGGCAAGCTTTTGGCCCTATAAACTTTTTCGTCCACTTCCGTTAGTCATTTGACCGACTCATTGATATTTAATAATCTGGCCATTAATTTTGAGATACAACTCCAACTTCAAAATAAATAAATAAAATATTCTTAGAAACTCCATTAGAACAGCCTTTCAATAACATAGAATCCCCTCAGAATGTTTGTTAGAAGATAATTAGTTCATATAGCCCCATAAATTTGTAATCAACTTAAAAACGAAGTAATCGCGGAAAAACACCAAAAAAAAAAGCACTAAAAATTTTTGATCTTAACAACCTATAGCCAACAGTTTAAACCCCTAAGAGAAAATAAAAAGGACGAAATTAAATCGTTCTCTAGAACAACAAAGGAATAACATGGTATAAAATTTGATTATTAAGTTGTGGTTCTCGATGATAACGAGCCACTAGAAAGTTGAAACTACAGCTAACAGTCATTTCAACTGCTGGTCCCACCAATTCTGCAGATACACAAGCCAATACAAATTCATCAAGCCAAGGTAAGGGTCTTTGACGTTAAACTTGTCCCACAGCGCCCACAATCCCAGTAAATCCTACATAATCCAAGGCTAAAGTGCTAACGCCAAGAAAAAAGAATAGTGACCAAAATTCGATACAAACATTAACAAATAATCAGTAAAACTATCACCAAAAACCATCACTAAACCCCAACAATTTCCTCCCTGATCCCACTTCACGTATAGAAACCCTAAGCGCTTCAAAAAAATTAGCAAGTCAAACCAACTACTAACAATTTAAACGAAGCCAAAGAAAACCCTAATTTAATTCAATCCAAGCAATGGAAGCGAGAGAGTACCAGAGTAATCGTGCCTAGAGTGCTACTACCCTCCATCCGGGGACCCAATCGTGGCCTTCGACTAACCAGACCCCAAATTCAATGATTACCACCAGGCTCATTTCCCGAGAGCGTTTTTTGTCATCTCTTCCTGCCTCAACGGAAAGCAAGCCCCAAACCCGGCGCTCTTGGTCATAGAACCCTAAGCGGGATGTCAGGAACTGCTACACCGTCGTGGTTCCGACAATTCTCCGGCAGATCGGCGGCTGTTACAGTGGATGAACTAGACCGAGTTGCTCTCCGCGCTTTCCTCTAGTGGACCTGCCCCTTCCCCTTTGATTTTGATTTTGTCGTGCGCACGCTTCGCATCGGGTATCAGGGTATGGGTTGTGTTATTGCGGGCGGACTTGACGGTCCGTTTGCTGAGTACGACACTACGACTGTTGTAGACCACATGGAGAGAGAGAGGGGGGGACTGCGGGCTAACCCAAACCCCGCACCCAAAAAAAAAAAAAAAAGGTTGCATTAGCCCCTCATATTAAGGTAATTTACGTTCTTACTCTTCGGCGTATTACTAGTGTCTAGAGACTGATCAAAATATGTCATATCACTTCTTCGCTCGGTATTGTGGCTTTGTACTGCTCGATATCATTGATATGGCTGCACCTTATTCATCTTCGGACGTAGAGCTGCGTCGGCTTCCGTACAGAATAATTTCTCGCAACTTAGGTCGGATGGGGCAGGATTGGGTCATTGCTCGGAAGTATTTAATAATAAGGGTATTTACTTACATGCATATCATTTTATTTAATATTATTTATATATCTAACACCTAAAATTTTAATATTACATTTCTAACACTCATTTAAATTTTAATATCAAATATATCACTCTTATATTTCATTATTATCATCCATACCACCTTATAAACTTTAATATTTCATTTCATGCACTCATATTTGTTATATAGGTAGTATGTATGTAATATTAAAATTTTAGTTTTTTTCTTTTCTTTTCTTTTACTTAAATAGCATGAAATAAAATGGTATGTATGTAAATCTCCCTTAATAATAAATATTTTATTTTTACATATAAAAAAATATAAATAAAAGAAATGATTGATTTAGAAGACCTGAGATAAATATTAATGTCTATTTATATATAATAGATAAATATTAATATATTATAATTGTTTTATTTCTTAATAATTAATATGTAATTTATCTTTCTCATAAATAATAAAATTTTATGTGCCTAGTTTAATAATTATATTTAATGATTCCATTTTATATAATATTTATGCTTTTAAAAAATTTAGGTCATGATGAATTTAAATTTTTTTAATTTATTTTGACATAAATAATCAGGATACTTATATAAGTTTAATATGAAGCAATAAAATCAATAATCACCTTATTTTTACTAAATAACTATTTTATTTCTCAAATAATAAAATGAGTTGAGGCACTACAACATTATAAAAATGAAGATGAATCCGCCCAATCATTTGTAGTAAAAATAATTTTTAAAAATAAAAAGAGATTTTTATGTTCTTCTAATTGGAATAACAATATTGATACTCAATAAATACAAAATTATATGTGAGTTAGCAAAATATATTTATGGTGGAAAAAAAAATTTGCAAACTCATTATCAATTTTTACCTTCTTTAGTAACAACTATAAGATGCTTTAAATTATACTAGTTAATATGTCTAATATTTTGTTATTCTTAATCTAACTTTCATAGAGACATCATTCACTAATTCTGAACTTATCAATCTCCTCTCATCAACTTTATCTAAGATAAAGGTGTCATGTTCTATGTTATATGCAAACTCAATCAAAGATATATGATCCATATCTTCGATGTCTAATGAAATCCGTCAATCAAATGCACGCACAAATATGTCACCCTCTCAATTGGATGTTTATCTTATAGGAAAAAAGTGTGTTGACATCTTCAATTGATCAACAACAATCATTTATCTATTTTTAACATCTTATATCTATTACTAAGAGCTTCTTCTATAATATTTGAATCTTAATGTGATCATCTAATTGAATTTAATAAGACTTCCATGTTTATTTTATGTTTGTCAATTTTTTGTGAATTATTGAAATTAATTTTATGCTTTGTGTATTCTACATCTTCTTATGATTTTTGTTTAAAGAGAATTACAATAAGTTGATATCAATCTTTGTGCATTCATATAAGTTTTTTAATGTATTTTATATCACCATTCTTACAACATTATAAGCATCATTATGTAGACAATTTTAAGTATATTTTACTTGTTTTTATAAGCATCTTATATACTAAGCATATGTCATGTGTAATGTTGCAAGAATTGTTGATATAAAATACATTTAACAAATTCATAGAAATTTTAAAAATTTATTACAATTTTTAATACAAACTCATTTTCAATTTTAGTTTTAGTTTTCTCATGTAAATTCTGATATTTTATTAGATTGGATTTAATACAAACTCAAATTTACATAAATATTAAAAATTGTCACCATATAACATTCATATCGTAGAGTAAATTATTTAAATTATATTGACATATGCTAAGAGTTTTATGGAATATTTCTTATTGTCTAGTATTTTATATAATTTAATAAATATATAAATATCAATAGAATAATAAAATCCCTTTAAATAATATTATAAATATTGTATATAAATAACTTTATGATTTATGATTATTGAATTGTGCATATTGAATTAAATTTAAATCTTATTATTTATTTTACACGTAGATTTTAAAAAAAATTAACACTGTTATATATATTATTCATATTTATTAAAATTAATTATACTTATGTGCTTATGAAGGTAAAATATATGTGTGAAAAGGTTAAAAAGAAAAAAAGTGAAGTTGGCTGGTTGGCTATACTTTGTGTAAAGTAGAATGCATCTATACAATTATTAATATATGTATATGAGACATCTTGAATAGATGTGAACAGTGACATCATAAATGAAAACTGAGATATACTGGGGATATAACTGGAGATATATGTAAAATATAAAATATTCTAAAATAAAGAAAAATTTTATTCTAATTATTATTATTATTATTATTATTATTATTATTATTATTATTATTTATATCATGTTTATAATATTGCTTATAAAATATATCTACTATTGACACTAGTTCCTATTCCTAACATTATACTTTATAAGCATGACATACAACATATTAATTGTGACATTTCGAGATTTATATTTGAAGAATTATATATTTTATCTTTTAATTATTTATCTGAATTTTTATAAAATTATCAATATAAATCAATAATCCAGACGAATCAACTAAACATCATATACGTCAAAATCTTTCACTATAGTCAATTATCAAAATCTTTTTTTATAACAGTTAGGAGATCATTTGCAATGAATAATCTATTATAAGCTCCCCAAAATACAAAATATCAATAGAAAAACTTGGAGATCTCAATCAAACTCACTTAACAGAATCTTGGTTACATATATGGAGAGGGAAATGTCCAATAAACTTTATAATTTGTTTCATTAGATTTGAAGTTTATGTACAATAGAATCAATGATGATGTTTAGAATATTAGAGTTTTTAAGCATTTTTATAATTTTCTATGATTGTTTAATCTTATAACAATATTTTTAATAATTTTTTTGCTTCCTAATCTGAGGTCTTTATTAATTCCACCAGTTCTATCAATGATGGCATCTTCAACATCCCTCCTGGCCTCTTCTACTGGATTAGGTAACTCCTCGGCTCTTCATCATCTCTCTCCTCATCAAATGAGTCACTAGCAACATCACCAGCATGAGCAATCTCAAGGGCTTCTTCATCGAGGTCATCAATGTAAGGAGTATCAAACAATCGGTCTAAATTAAGGCTTCATTTGAGACAGTTTTTACTGCTTCTTAAAGTAGTTTCCTAGTTAAAATTTGTTTATTCTTTACACTAAAAAACTGTTTTAAGAAGCAGTAAGAAAGTCGTCCCAAATGAAATCTAAGCCTAATGTATTAATAGATAAGAACTCAAAACTTAAAAGCTCAAGCCAAATGAATTAAAGCAAAAATAGTACATTGGGAATTTAAATTGCTTTATTTCCCTCTCAATATAGAACCAGTCATCACTGTGATCATCATAGCATTAAGTTAATGAAACAAGCACAATCCTCCGAGCCGATGGGATTCATTTATGGGGATGTATTCATTTGAAATCACAAGAAAAATAGGGGTTATAAGCTTTCAATACAAATTTGTGTCAAATAGTGCAAAGCCAATTATCAAGAGAAAATTATTTTTAATAAACATATACGAAAATGATCGAATTGATCCCCTAACTTGCTTTGAATAATCAAAATAGTAACCGACTATATAAAAGTATCAATTTAATACTTTGAACTTTTAAATAGAGATTAATCAGTCATTTTGTGGGATCATTTAAGTCTCTAATTAAAATGTCAGGAGATTAAAATGAAATTTTTAAATAATCAAGAACTATTGTAAATAAATAATCAAGACTTTGGAGATAGTTAATGGGCTTCAATTTATTGTTGCTTTTATCATTCTCTCTCTTGCAGATTATTACACAAGGCTTCGTTTGGGACAGCTTTGCTACCGTTTCCTAAAGCAATTTTTTAATACAAAAGATTAAGAAGCATTAAGAAAACCGTTCCAAACGAAATCTAAAGTCAACAAAAATAATAATGGCTTAGCCATAGATTGACCTTCAATGGTTATAATATGACCTCAAACTTGACTCTTTATTGATTATTTTTTTCCGCTATAAATATCTCCTCTATTTTACACGACATGCAAAAATAATCTAATATTATTGAAAAAGCAAACATTTAAGTGATTAATTGGAATTACCCTGATGCTTGAATCATTAACTTCTAACCTTAATTTAAAACTAAAATGCTTACCACACCCAAGCTCCCACAGTATTAAAATTGTAAACAAATACACAGTTCCTTTGTGAGATTTCCATTTTCATTTCTTCTCTTTCAATTCCTCTAAACTAAACAGTCTTTTAGATTCTTAAAAGCAAAATTACCCTTAGAGATTCTAAACACCTAAAAAGATTTAAAGGAAAGAGGGTGAAAATAATGAAATAGCACCAACCCACATTTTTCCTAACAAATGGAGGCTCCAGTTTGAAGTGCATCATAACAAATAAATAGAAAATATATAAAGAATAAGAAAGCCGTCTCAACCGAAGCCTACATCTCATAAAAGAATTGTCATCTATAATCATTTTACTTTTTTATGTTACTTTTTTAGGCTTCATTTGGGACAGCTTTAGACCACTTTTTTTTCTGTTTTCAAGAAGTTTTTTAACTAAAAGACAGCTTTACAAAACAGTATGAAAGTCATCCCAAACGAACTTTAGTTTAACCAACTTTCTTTATCTCTCTAGAAATATGACAGAACAGACTGCAGGATAGAAATGAGCATAGCAAGGAAGAATAATAGATTTCATATTGCTTTAACATTATTAATACAAAGGAATTGATGCAGAACTACATAAGTATAACAGCTGACCTCTTTTAGAAAACAACAGTCTTTTTCCCTTCGTAGGGCAGTACACGGAGCGCACAATAGGATTGAATTGCCCTGCGAAGACATTGCTTCTCAAGGCTTTGGGATTTCTGTACAAAGCTCTGTAAGGAATCTTTATGGGAAACTCTCTCAACCTATTACAATCCAATCCCAGATAAAAATATCAGCCAGTTGGTGCAGATGGCTAACAAACTGAAAGAAACTTGAAATTAAAGAGGTCTCCGCAGAAGATAAAATACTTCAAAGAAGACATCAATCTGTAAATCCTTATCATTTTCATTACCATGCCATTTTCATTTCCTTTATTGTAATTCCTTCAAACCAAACAAAGCATTAAGAAAACTAGGGATCTCTTTCTATAGTGAGACCTTGATTTTTCATGTTATCCAACAAATAAGACGTCAGTTATTCGGTCAAACGATATCTTAATATAACATAAAATTTTAAGCCAATCTAACAAAATAATTGTAATTGTTGAATTCAAATTTGTCTATGGGTGATACCCAACCTTACAAGATGGTGAATTCTAGATGTCCAATTTGATAACCTGTGGGAATAGAGAAAAAGAGATAGAAAACTATGTAGTAAATGATCTAGTTTCTTAAGTTTCTATATAAAATGTCAAAATATAAAAAATGTTTCAACTTCATCCTTCATTTATAGAGATACAAGGGCCACAAGAAGACTACATTAATAAAGAAATAAAAATACATAAGTTAATGACTCTTAGTACAGACTACCTTAGAAAAGTGTCACACTCTGGCCGACTTGATGAATACCTGCCTCTCTTAATCCTATTTCTCTATCTCGAGACGAATTTCATAATGTCGAGTGCGTAATGGTGAGTAAGCATAGACGAGTCTGCTGTGACTATTGAGGTAAGATGGTTGTGGCTAGCGAGCGTCATGAAGCCATTGGCGACCTTTGTCGGAATCCTAGATTGTTTCGAAGTGGGAAACGAGTATGATAAAGTTGTGCGGATGATATACTACTTACTCAAGTGACTGTGATGGAACGAGGTCAATTTAGGCAAACTCACACACACATCACATTACGCAAGTTTCGAACCTAAGGCCTCTTGGTTGGTAGCAAATGCTCCCAACCAATAGACCAAAATGATCTATGTCTAAAACCCTCATGAATAGATGTCTTTATGTAGCTGTGAAGATGAGCATAGTTGGTGACGGCTCATCATGAATGGTGTCAGTGACCTTAATGGCAAGTTCTTGCTGAAGCGTGAGTGACAAATTGAATGGTCCGCGAGAACCTTTGACAGTTCTTGTGAGGAGCTACTCCTCTTTGGGTGTCTTGTTAAGTATTGATGACCCTTAGCCGGGTTCTCCTTATGGATTCATGAAGCACTAGTTCACCCATTATGACCCGCAGACTATCTGCTAAATATTTGAAAATACATGCAAGTATACCTTTAGTTCTATGATTCACTTGACTCTTTAGAGGGTGAGTGATGAAAAGAATAAGTGAATTAATGTCAAACATTTAATAGAGCTACCAAACAATCATTAGAAAGTAAATACAAAGTTACCACCATGTTTTTATTGTAGCTACAGTTGTTGCATAGATTCTTCATAATAAAAAGATGTGACACTATTCACAACCCGTTCCCATAAGAAGCTATCTCGTGCTAAAGCTCTTTACTCCCTTGAACACTTTAGTTGAACCTTAGTTCCCTACAAGTTTGATAAAATGGATCGTGCCAAGTTAGCTTATCCAACACAAAACTAATAAAGAAAGCGACATTTTGCCTTTGGAAGGGTGAGAAGACTAATAAGAGGGCAAGTTCTTAACGAGCAAAGAGAAAGAGGCCGATGCTAATCCTCAAACATGCAGGATCCTTCGGGCTAGCCGCCCCTCCCCCTTGAAGAGACAAAAAATAGAGCCATGTCTAATGAAGGCGGCTATGCCTTTGTCGACCAAGGCAGCGAGTCCCCTCGAAGTTACTATTGGTGGTGGAGGTACAAAGAGTCCTGGGAGAGTGATACTTTCTACCAATTCTGAGGATCTTCCACTGAATATGAGGTTACAGAGGCGAGTACCTCTTGTGCGTTCAGTGGAAGTAGCGCCTGCAGAGGAGGTGGCTTCCACGAAGGTCATCGTGACCACCATAGAAGACAAGTTGATTGCTCAAGCAAGAAAGGGTACGAAAAAATTATTTGCAATCTTTAAAGCATGCCCTATCTGGTGGTTGAGCATCCTCTGCAAATGAGCCAATTAAATGCCTCTCTTTGAACGAGCTACTGAAACATCCTTTGAGTGAGTTTAAAGTGTTAAATTTAATGTAATGGGCTCCAGCTTGTACACAAAGACAATGACTCTCCATGATAGGCTCCTAGATGTTCTTTTAAGGTGTTTTAGATAAGGAATTTTCCATCGACGACCCTTCATTATTGACCACAAGGGACGCTCAGGTTGCCAAGCTGTAAGTTATGGCAAAACTAGCAGTAAAAGGAAAGCAAGTTGGGAAGTTGCTGCATATCAAGAGAGGGCGCCCAGTGTGGAGGAGATGGCTCCAGCTCCTCACAAAATGAGGACGCCAAGAAAGCCATAATTCTCATTGTCACGGGCTTCTCTAGCGATGGCATCTCAACACAAGGGCCGACCACATTTTAGATTGTTGGCAGGAGATGGCTCCAGCTCTCTCTGTTGGAAGCTCTCACACACGCAGAAACCTCTCCCCATCCCATTCTCCTCTTTCCTCCTCAACAAACCTGCTTCAGCCCTCACCTCTCCACTTACCTGCTCCAGCCGCTCCTCCCAAACGGCAACCTACCCAGCTTCACTCTTCTCCATGCGTCCAAGCAGCCAACACCAGCAAGCCGCAAGCTACTACTCCCTCACGTGAAGCTACAGCAGCCCCCTATCCTCTTCCACCCGCATGTCCCCTCTGCTCTCCTACCCGAACTCACACAGCTCCCTCTGCTTCACGCAAAGAAGCCCCATCTCCTCCTTGCTATAGCCGAACACCACCAGCCCACATACTCCTCTCACCCGTGCATAACAACAGCCCTCCACCTCTTCTTCCTCTCAAACTCATCCCTGCAGGCAGCCCATCACCGGCCAGCCCATTTCCTCGCCAACACTTCTCTTTCTACCACTCACAATAGCTCTCAGCATAATCTTCTCAACACCAAAACAGCCGCATAACTCCAACATTCACAGCTTCCTATACACAAAACCCTTCTCATCAACCTCACCACCCAATTCATCATCCACCTGAAGACTCTCCTTGTCCTTGTTCTCTACCCGATCTCCTCAAGCAGGCCATATCTGCACTTCCAGCAAACAAGCACATCTCCAACCACTTCCAAAAAGCCCACATCCCTCTAATTCCAAACATGCTACATCAAACCATCTCCATTCCCCTTCACACAGTAAGAGAAGACCTCAACCAACTCTTCCTCCTCACCTAAGCAAAACATTAACCTTCCTACTCTCTATGCATAATATTAGAGTTTTGTTTATCTCTCTAGCATAATCTCTCTCTAAATCTATTATTGATATTATTATTATTAGCAAAAAAAAATCAGAGAAAGAGAGAGAGAGAGAGATTTAAAACAAAATAGAGAAAGGGATTTATGTTTTGAATTGTTGTCTCGCCTCGACATAATTAGCAGCGCCTTGCTTATCAAGGTATCATGCTCGTTAATCTCAAAAACTCAAATCTCACTGTTGACGTTTACGACAAAGAATAGTAGACCTGGAATGAATACAGTAGCCCGCTTAAGGATAAAGATAGGAGATTTGTAATAAATATAGCCTGCCTACAAATAATATAAGTCAACTTGTAAATAATGCTTATATTGTCTGCGCACGAAAAGATGGAATATTGCAATGAATGCGATAGCCTGCCTACGAGGGAGAATAGGAGATCTTGTAGCGAGCAGGACAATTCTCCTACGACCTCAAACACGATCTCCTAGTGTTGATTGAAAAAACACACTCTACGAATTGAGCTAAAAGATAACTTGCAGAAGACAAAATGAACTAAACAATATCTCTCCAATATAATACAACTAAAACCTAACTCATCTTCAATTTACGCCATCGGATCAACAACACTCGTACAAGCAGAAAGAATGCATTTTTTTGAATTTTAAATGAAATCTTGCACACTTTCCAATGATAATCACATGCGCAAAAGATATATTTAAATATTTTAAAAATCCCCATCATGCATGAAAATATAATTCACTAAACTTAAACGTGATGCATAAAAATGCATGCATGTTAATTTAAAAAGAAGATTTTTATACCATGCATGTGCTTCAACAATGCTAAATCTACAAACATAAAGGTTGAGAATGCTGTGTTGGTAAAATATTTGAGTCTAATCCTCCTCCTTGAAAGGCTTGGAGTCGACACGACTTGAATTAACGAGAGAATGGTGGATCACAAATCTTCAAGTATATTTGAATCTAAAGTTCACATGGGTCTTCAAAAATTCTTTAAATGAAACTCATCATTAAATACAATCTCTCGATTTTAGCATTCACATATTCATCGATTGTTGAACCCAATCCTATGTTAGTAGATGAATAGAGTTGACAAGGTTCAAATAATTAATTATTTAATTTATCTTAGATGATGATCGTGTTGAATGTTTATCTTAACCGGATGAGATTCTATTTTTTCAACTCTGAATTTATATAAAATACAAATATTTTCAATCAACTATAATATCACCCTAATAATGGTTGGGTTGAAAGTTAAATCAATCGAAGGGGTTAATTTTTTAATCCTACCAAAAAATCTAAAGATCTACATTTATTAATATTTTTTTATATTTAAAATTGAAATTTATCATTTTGTAACTTAAGAAAAAACTCATCCATCATCTGTAACTGTTTGGCGAGGATGATGAACTCAAGGATAACTCTAGCTCACAAAGAGCAATGTCCAGTCGAGAATATCACTCAGATTTATTCTCAAATTTCATTCTACCAGTAAGAATGTGGCATTTGTCCTCAAACTGCTGGCTTGGCCAATACAACTGCACTTTAACTCATAGCTTGTCCATAAAACTCTACGTGGTATGGTTATGACTGGCCGACTAATAAATAGTGTCACACTCTATGATCTATATTTGAAAAATTACACATCTTTTATTTTAACAATTTAACTAAAGCTTATCAATGAACAACGAAAAAAAGCATGATTACATTTTTATCTTGTTCAGAACCTCATATCATAGGATCCTTACCCTTTTCTAAACACATAAATCACGTAATGAGCACAAAGCCTAGCAAGTAACTAAAATCTTACAACTAAAATCAATGCAAGATAAAAGAGAATAATATGTTATAAATCATATTAAAAATATATGCATAAATAGCTATACTAATTATCTATATCAATTTATTCTGCTACAATTCATCACATCTCAATCAATTACATCATCAGTCATAATATCAGTAATAGTTAACAGTACGAATGTCAGTAACAATATTATTATCATGATTAATAACATTAAATAGTGTTAATGATAGTAAATAATATTAGTATCAATTATAATATCAGTACAGTGTTCGTAGCAGTGACAATATCAGTATTCAGATATATAATTAGTGTATCTTAAGAGCATCTTGCTCCTGCACTTATGACTCTCAATCAGTCACACCTTATAACTCTAAATCAATATACTCCTTATAACTCCCCTTGAATCATGTGAATCAATTGAACCGGCATCTTATAACTCCCAATCAATCTTCAGCTCCTTATGACTCTCAATTAGTGAATCACGTGGATCAGTAGAGAGTTAGCATATCATGCATCTGATATCATTACATACTTCATTTAAAATGCAATAAAATCATATCAAATCATTCAGAATAATCAAATCTATAATAAATCCAAACTTGCACGGTAAAAGCTTATGAAATCAACAAATAATGTATTTTTTGTAGATTTATGAGAAATAAAATTCGTAGAATTCAAAATAATTGAAAAAGAAGTAAGAGATTAGGCATTTACAATGAATATAATAAAATATGAAATATAAAATGACTGGAAAATATGATCTAAAGACATTTCTCTCTCCTTTTTTTTCTTCCCCTCTTTCAATTTCTTCCTGGCCAAACAACCAAGTGAAGGAGTCGTTGGGGTAAGGCGGGGATGTATATACACACACACACACAATGTTCATCGTCTAGCGCCGCAGAGCTCACAACATCAATGCTAAAGCACTCTACTTCAGAATTTTCATGTTTTTTTCAAATAGATTTATTTCACACATTTGAGTTATTACAAATAGTTTGGTCAGATGGCTCCATAAAGAACTCGTGGCTTGGTCAGACCGGCTCCAAGTGGTTAACAAGTATGATCATGGCCCTCTAACATAGTGGCTTGGTCGAACAACTCCACTATATTACAGTCATAGCTAAAAGTTTGTATGTTCCCCAATGGCTACTTAACATTGAGTAATGAATTATAGGATATAATCGATAGGGCAATGTCCTCTATTAGTTATGGATGGTTGACTTGAATTCGTCCCTTAGAAAAGCATTCACCCCAAGTCCACAAGGTCCCTATGTACAAAGCAACACATGGCTGCCGACAAGGATCCTTTGATCATGTTGGATCGACTACCTCCTTCTAACTAAGCAGACTATAGACCATGATGATTCGGGACTACAAAACTATGTGATCTTGTTCGTGTTCATCATCATTCTCCCATCATCCGCTTTAAGTGATGCGTGATAAAATTTCCAATTTTAAATATCTAGATCTACTGCTATTATATGCTAGATACTAAGTATATGCTCAACGACTAGCCTTAATCGAAAGTTCTTTCTAGTTATCGAGATAAGTAATTAACTATAAGGGCTTGTGCCTATCGGAAACCAGAACTCACATCTTAAAGTCCTCGCTGAGAAGGCGAAATCTCAGGGTAGTATTTTATCTCTATCTAATCCGTCTTCCGAAATTTTCTCTTGGAACTTAATCCGTTAAAACTCTCCTTGAATACAATGCAAAGAGGTTGTGGCCTAAAAGCTCAAATTTTTGGAGCTCACAGTAATAATAAGGTATAATTTTATGGTTGAAATCTATTTGTGTTGGGATAGTCTAGACAGATGAATTTCCTACTCACTCGATCTTGATGAATGTAGTTTAAGATGGGTGTTAGTAAGAAAGATATATGTTGAGATTTTTTTATCTCTGTTACAGCTTAAGTTGACTAAGGAGGGGTCAAAAGGCGGTGTGACCCAACCTTCTTTCACAAAATGGATTGTGGCACTACTTTCGAAGCACAAAATTATTAATAAAGGATCCTTTGTGTTTGATTCGAGTGACAGTAGTCAACAACGACAAACTACAAGCACAATATTACGTGAAATTTCTTAAATGACATTCGTTCGTGAAATGAACTGTGACATCGCGTCTAAAATGTTGAAATTACTAGGTAATGACAAATATAATACTTAGGTGCCTGCATGAGAAAAATGCCCAAAAATTCACTAGCACTCACAAAATGAGGATGAAATTCAACTTGTGCGAGCAACAAAAATTTGGCGAGCAAATCAATGTGCATTTAAAAAACATATTTATTATTATTATTAATATTTTAACCATTATTTAAAATAAATATTTTAAAATCCTAATTTATTTAAAAAATTAAAAAAAATAAAAAATTTTGAACTCTTAGGATACAATGTACAATGTCTATTTGCCACAAAAAAGAACAATTATGTCCTTTTTTAATTTAATTTTTATTTTATTAATTCAAATAATAATAATAATAAATCTAAATTAAACCTAAACCCATCCACACCATCGCCAGCCCTAGTCCCCATGTGCATCTTATCGCCTTCAGGCTTAGACATGAATCGCCACCTCTCTCAATTGCCACACAATGCCACCACTCAACTAGCATTCTACTATACATGTCACTACCCAACCAACCATCATCACCCCCTGAATTGTACAATCCGTAACCCTAGCTGCACATGTTGTTGTTGTTGTAACCCCTGAACGCCAAAAAGGCCCCCTACCGCCAATCTCCTCTTCCTTTCCCTTTTCTTCTACTTATTCTTCTTCTCCTCCTCTTTCTTCTTCTCTTTTTCTTCTTTTTCTTCTTCCTCTTTTCCTTCTTCTTCTTCATCCTCTTCTTCTCTTTCTTTCTATATCTTCCACTCCTCTCCTCCTTTCTCTCTCTCCCTCTTCTCACTCATTTTTTTCTTTCTTTTCTCTCTCACCTCCTCTATCTCTATTTATTTCTCTTTCCAAACAAAGACAATGAGTTATTTCTATCTTTCTCACACTCTTTCTCTCTCTCTCTTCCTCTCATCCACACTCTCATTATCTTCCTAAATAGAAAGAAAAAGGTCTAGTATCCCTCTCTAAATGTCTCTTCCTCTCTATAAAAAGAGAGAAATCCTCTCAATACATCTTTTCTCTCTAAAAAGAGAAAGAGACATCTCATTTTCTTTCTCTAAAAAGAGTGAGAAATCACTCATTCTCTCTAAAAAGAGAGAAACCCCATTTTCTTCCCATCTCCCTTTCTCACTCTAAAATAAATCAGAAAAAGAAAATATATATAAAAGAAAAAATATAAAAAGATAAAGGAACACCGCTTAAATTTCATTCTCAAATGATCTCCTACAAGTAATAATGAGGCTTGTGTCATCTAACTGATGATTTTGCCTTTAAATAGCACCACAAATAAATGGTCACGACTGATGCCCACTAACTAAATAATTTTGTTGCAGAAATGCACAAATAAATTACAGTCATAGTCGAGTTCGTATGGTTTCCAATAGTTAAAACCTTCGAGTAATAAATTATAAGGTATAGTTGATAGGAGATAAAATCCTATGTTAGCTAAGATTGACTAAAATTTATCCCACTAGACAAACATCCACCTTAAGTCAGCAAGATATCCTTAGACAAAACAACTCATGACTTCAGACAAGAATCATTTGGTCAACTTGAGTCTACAACCTCTTTTGATTAAGTAGACTAGGGAACACAACAACTTGGAACGACAAAAGTACGAGATTTTGATCAGGTCGATCTATCATGATTCCCCCACCATCTGCTTTAAATATATGGTATTAAATTTCAAATTCCAATACCAAAAATTATTGCTATTATATGCAAAATAATTAGTGCATATCTAATAACTAGCCTTAATCCAAAATTCTCTCTCGTTACTAAGATAGGTAATTAACCCTTATAAGAAATCTGGAACCATATCATAAAATAATAATGAAATGTTTGTGCAATGACTTATCTTAAATCTAATCTACCTTCTAAAAATTTGACCAAGAACATTACGTTAAAACTCTCCCAATGCAAAGGAGCCAAGGCGCAAAATTTTTTAAGCCCACAAAATGCACTTACATCAATTTTTATTATTGTTAGAGTCCCATAGAAGAGAAGCGAAGCTAAAGTAGACGATCCTTCTAAGATCTCTTGAAAATCAAACCGGCCTTTTGGCTCTAATTTAAGTCATTGAATCGAATAATGAGTCAAATTCACCTCTAATTGAACTTGAAATAAGCCAAACCTAAATTGAATTGAAATATCTATACATTTTATTTATACTTGGATTTGAATTAATGTATATAAAAATCTATATAATTATATATGTAAAACTACGCATGCATAATTTGCATAAGTATTTATTAAGACATTGGCTTCAAATATTGAAAATTGATCGAAACTAAATAAAGTTTTGGGATTAATCAAAGTTAATGAGCATTGCTTGGCATTAATCAAGATTTAACATAGCCAAAATATAACAAGACATTGATGTGATCTTAAGCGACACTAGATTTGCTCGAGATTGAATAGTTAACAACCCTACACCACATACATAGGTGAAAGTGGACAATGAACCAGAGAAATCCTTTTTTGCACCTCTCAAATCAAAATAGTTTCATCACCATCTCAAAGTTAAATATTAAAAAAAGGGAGATATAGGCAACTATCTTCTCATACACCATGCTCCTCATATAGAAATGTCACATGTAATAGATTTTAAAAAAAATTCTATACTTCGAGTGTGAAAAGAAGCATGGTCAACGGATTATGACAACAATGAATGACCAATTATTCTTATGGGGATAAAAATAGTTCAATCATATATAAATGTCTTCTTCATGATATTACCACAGCAGAAAAATAATGAACGAAAACAGTAGTTATTGATAAAAAATATTACCATCTGCTCAATAATTGGACCTGCATCAAGTTCTGGAGTTACAAAGTGAGTTGTAGCACCAATCAATTTAACCCCAGCACTATAAGCCTACTGAACATACAAACGAATGGCAAAACCGACTACTAAGAAAATATGTAGAACAACTTAAAAAAACGTAGGAAGAAAAACGTCAAAAGTTTAACCTGCTTGGCAGGATTGCTACCCTTAAATGATGGAAGAAGCCCATGATGAATGTTAATTATATCTTTACCGTAACTCTCCAAGAAACCAGCAGACAGTACCTGTTAAATTGGCAAGTTAAAATTCTACTGCAGCCATATAAACATGAAAAATATAACAAATGGACAAAATGATAAAATTGGGCGTAGTATAATTCAATCTCAAGCAAAATGCTCATTATAACATAATCATTGTTTGCTTCACACGATCTCACTATCAGAATTCTACCATCAGAAGAATCATTCAAAATTTAACTTCTCCGCTTAAATGATCATATCTTGTAAAATGAAATAGATAAGAGTCATTTTATGTAATGATAAAGAAGAATTCTCCAATTGGATCCATGGATCAAAATTAAAGCGATCTATAATAAACACAAATAAGAGGCAGTCAAATGGAGTATAGGCTTGAGACTGATTCCAAGGTATAGTTTCGATATGAAAATTGCACAAGAGAACAGTTTCATGTGGTCTGACCATAAAGAAAAGCACGTTAGTAAAATGCAAATGTCCAAAAGGGATTGTCTCATTACACAGCAATGACCAATAAAACATCATTCTTGTGATCATCATTAGCCCTTATCCAAATCATTTGGGGTTGACTTTATAAATCCTTATTCTTTGTTTGTTCTTGTTGGGAATCGCATGTGTATAATACACCAATTAACAAAAAATCTATTAATCAAATCTTATTTATTGATTTGATGCACCATGAGAAGATTATTTCTAGAAGATTCTAGTACTTAGGATTATTGTATTATTTTATTACAATTTTCTTTAATTTAATTATTAGAATTATCTTTCTTTTACATTAGAAGATATGGTATTGAGAAGTTTTTTATATTTGAATTAATTTGGTAATTAAATTAGTATGGTTCACCTTGCAAACCTATTTCTATGAAAAGGAGTTTGATTACTATTATTTGAATGAATTAGAATTGAAATTGGAATTTTATCTAGAATCCCTCTATCTCTAAGATGATGGCTCCTCCTCTCCTCCCAACTGCTATTTCTATATTCAAAAATTTTCTCTCTCCTCATTAACTACTACAATACCCTTGCTATAGTGTTACTACAACAATCGATCCCGCCTTCTTTCTTCTCTCTTCTCTCAAACTTCTCTTTTCAATCCATGTATGACTATAACAGAAACGGAGTCACTTTTGAGAGAAGGAAGAAGAAGATTAAGGAGATTTTCAATAAGGGCCATCATCAAATCAACATCAAGTCAATTCTTATTCTACATAAATTTGGTATCTAAGCTAAACATCCGATAGCATTTGTATATGATCAACCCTATTATTAAGCCATATAAATTCCGTTCATCTATTACCAAGGCCTGGGTAAAGCCAAGAAAATTGATTTGTGTAAGATGCAAAGATTACAACTATGAGATACATCACAAATACTAAAATTCATTGGGGAGCTACAAATTTTTTAGTTCCCTTCAGAATTGATGAATTTATTGACATTTTTCATCAATCATATAAGTATGAAACAATGTTATCGATATAGCTTATATATGAGCAAAGTATATATTTCATATGGGCATAAGCCTTATATATTATTTAGTACCGGATTTCCACGGAAGGGCTTCTTTGTACCTCTTTTAGGGGAAGAGTTCTACTAGACCCAAGGAAACTAACAGAGAACCAAAAAATTAATTATAAAAATCCTAACATTTTGGATTATGTTAGAATTTATTTTAGCATTAACTAACTTAATTAATAGGACTATCTTTATTTTAAATTGCTACATCGAATAGTTTATGAGCGCACAATAAATTTTGCCAAACAATTTTTGAGAAGCCAGATTTTTAAACTTTTCACATATGATAAAGAAGAAGAAAAGATTTTTCATCTGGGCACTTGGTGCCAGTGAAGTCTAGGTACTCCTATAAGAGCCTCCCAAAACCTCGCTCTTGTTTCTCCTCTCCATCTATCACCGATCCTCTGCTATCTGGGCTAGCTCCATCATCTCCCTCAACTCCCTCGCTTTAGAAATTGTGGGCTCCAAAAACTCGGCCCCGGCCTCCCCGCCGCGCGATTTCTTTTTTTATCTGGGCGAGGGAGTTTTAACGAACTAAGTTCCGAGGTAAATTTTGGAAGGCAGATGGGTTTGTAGATAAGACACTACCCAGAGATTTCGCCCTCATTTGGTGAGGACTTTATGATCTGAGTTCTGGTTTCCTATAGGCGCAAGCCCCTATAGTTAATTACCCCTCCCGATCACGAGAGAGAACTTTCGATTAAGACTAGTCATCGATCAGATACGTATAGAAATACGTGTTATCTGGCATATAGTAGCAGCAATGAATTTGGAGAATGGAGGTTTGGATTTGGGAATTGAAGAGTTGGGTTTTTGGATTTTGGATTGAAAGATTTAATATTTAAAATAGGAGTTGCACCATCTTTCACTTAAAGCGGATGGTGGGGGAATGGATGATGGGCCCGATCAAGATCCCATGGTTCCGTCGTCCCGGGCCATCGTGGTCCCTGGTCTACTTAGTCAGAGGAGGTAGCCGACCCAACCTGACAGAAGGATCCTTGTCGGCAGCCAGGGGTTGCTTCGTCCAAGGGGACCTTGTTGACCGGGGAGGATGTTTGTCTAAGGGGACAAATTTGAATCCACCTTAGCTGACAGAGGGCTTTGTGCCCTATCGATCATATCCTATTGATTCATATCTCAAGGATTTGATGCCAATAAGGAGTGTATTGGCTCTGGCCATAACCGATATGTCGTGGTGCCATTTGGCGGCGAAACCACGCGTTTTAGAGGGCCCCGGGTCGTCGTAACCGTTTATCCTGCAGTGGCCATTTAGCGGCAGACCGCCGGTTAGAGGACGCATACCACGTCTTTACTGGCAGGAGACTGTTTGAGAATGGATCCTAGTGATATTTTCGACTAGGCATTTCGCTCTTTTGTGAGCTGAAGTAAATTTTAATTTGTCCACCCCGGCAAACTGTTGTGGAGGGTGGATGGATTTTGCTTTAAGTTTTGGGATGGATAGTTTCATTTTTTAAATATTTTTGGAGTTTTGGGATTTTGTTGGATTTTTGTAATTTTCTGGGATTTTGGGTGGAGCTTTGGATTTTTGAATGGACTTTTGGGAGACATTTGAAAGTATTTGTGAACCCCTCCGGTTGAGATCTTCATTCAACACGGCCATCATCGGGGTGTTTGGGATCATTTCTATTTGGAGCTTGAACCTTGTCGACTCTGTCTGACTGTCGACAGAGGATCAGGTTCCTCGTAGGCTTTGTGCCTTTGTGTATGAATTTTCTTGATTTTAAGCCTTGAAGGCCTAAAAAGAATGTATTGGAACAAATACATCGGTCCCCACAACCGTGTATCTATTTAATAGTTCGAACCCTGTCGACTCCTATTGATCCGTATAGAAGGATCGGGTTCTGTAGGCTTCATGCCTTTGTTCATGAACTTTCTTTGTTAAAGGCCTTAAAGGCCAAATAAGAATGTTGTAGACGCCTTCTGTCTGCTTGTATCAGTGTTGCAGATCCGGTGGCGTAGCGTTGTAGATTGTAGACGCCTTCTGTCTGCTTGTATCAGTGTCGCAGATCCGGTGGCGTTGAATTTTGATGCTGATCCCCTCCCCCTTTCTCATTCACCGGGGAAGGGTCTTCCTGAACTTTGGAGTATTGGACTTGATATTGACTTCCCCTTTCTCATTCACCGGGTAAAGATCTTCTGGATTTGGAGTCAAAGACTACTTGATTTGGAAAGAACTCCTTTTAAGCTCTTCGGCGTAGTAGACTTGCTATTTCCGGTGTTTGTGGGCACCTGAATTGCTTTTCTTCTAATGTGTTGAACCAAGAAAAAGCTTTGGAACACCAGGAAGTTTGGTTCTAATTTGTTCAAACATCTCCTCTCTTCTGTTAGAGGTGTTCTTCGTACATCAGGCTGCCTTTGTACCTGATGTACTTGGAGATTTTGATCACCGTTGCTGTAGGTGATATTCATACTTGTGCCCACAGTGGTTCGTCGTGCCTACGATATATCCACTGTTGTTATCCACAAGCTGTTTGTAGCCATTTGCAGGGGACTGTTATACTCACTACGACCTCCTGAAGGTATTTGTAGGAGAACCCCTGCTTTTGCATTGAAACCACCTTTCACCAATCTCAGGTGGTCCACCCTTTCACCAATCTCGGGTGGGTTTATTGGGTTGCATTTATTTGTGGGAAGGCAGATTCTTCGTCATTTGGTCTTCCGTATCGCCATCTCAATCAACAGGCATCGTAGGAATTGTCGTAGGAGACATTTGTACTTGTGCCCACAGTGGTTTGTCGTGCCTACGATTTATCCACTGTTGTTATCCACAAGTGACTTGTATTCGTTGGCGGAGGACCATTATATCCGCTACGACCTCCTGAATGTATTTGCAGCAGATCTATTATTTCCGCATCTTTTCCACCCTTTCACCAATCTCGGGTGGTATTTGTAGTCATTTGCAGATGAACCGTGTTGAATGCGACGGGTCATTCATTGTTCAGGTCTGACTCAAGTCCTGATGCCCAAGTAAAGTTTGGATTTGCAGTTCTCTGGCACAAACCCTTGCACATTTATTTTGGCTTGAGTCCGAATAGATTTATTCCTTGCAGTCAAATTTGATTTGAGTTCTTTTGATTGAGTTTTGATTCCAATTTTATTTGATTTTTTATTTGGATTTGACCTTTAGGAATCATTTATGTTTTGCTCAGGTCCTCTGCACATGTTCAACCAAGTTTGACAGTCCACAAGTCTACATTTCACTGTTCATGTTCATGTTCAAAGTTCACTGCTCTTTCTCGTTTGGTCCAAATCTTTTGTTCTTTTGAGTTCAAAACAGGTCCGAGTGTAGTAGTATTTCACCCAAAATTTCGGCAGCCTCCCGACGTCTCCCCCGTTCAGGGGAAAAACTACGAGAAAACTGGGCCTTCCCACCACAGCCAATAAAGGCGTGCATGGTAGGTGCCCTCTTTCGAGGACACCTCGGCCGTGATTTTTCATCCCACTACGGCCAATAAAGGCGTGCATGGGGTCTTTGACGGTACCTGTTACAAGAACAAGAGCAGTTGCTTTGCCCCCGCCCGGGGGTACTTATGAATCATTCCGGCCGCGCAAAGAAAAGAGTACACCAGGCTCGCCTGGCCTCGCCGTGTGCGTAGAATCGGTTTCCCTCCTACCACGCTCACTAAAGGCGTGCTTAGGTGGTTTGTCGGTCCGACACGCATGTCGAGACAGGAAGGCGTGGGTCGCTCGCTTACCTCAACACAGGTGTCGTGCCGGTTGCCCCTCCTACCACGCTCAATAAAGGCGTGCATAGGTAGACCGCCGACCCGACACATTAGTCGAGATGAGAGGGCGAATGTTGCTCGTTTACCTCAACATAGGTGTCGTGTCGGTTGCCCCTCCTACCACGCTCAATAAAGGCGTGCATAGGTAGACCGCCGGCCTGACACGTTAGTCGAGATAAAAGAGCGGGGGTTGCTCGCTAACCTTATCGTAGGTGTCGAGCCAGTTGCCCCTTCCCACCACGCTAAGAAAAGCGTGCATGGGAAGACCACTGACTCGCCACGCATGACGAGGTAAGAAAGCGAGAGGGGAGGCGACTGTCCGCCTCGTTATAAGCGTTGAACCGGATTTCCTCCTACCACGCTCACCAAAGGCGTGCTTAGGTGGTCTACCGGTCCGTCGTACACGCCGAGAACGAAAGCCTGAGTTTAGGGGTTATACCTTCGGGGCCGACGATGGAGGGCACGGATGTCGAGGCAAGGGAGAAGAGAGCACTTTTTTTTATTAATCTTAATTAATTATAATTAATAATAATCAAATTTAAATTAATTATAATTAATCACGATTAACGATAATTAATTAGAAATAACATAATTAATTATGATTAAATTTAATTAATCATAATTAATTAGAAATCATTTTTAATTAATTATAATAAAAAAAATTAATTATAATTAACTTAATTAATTAATATTAATTACAATTAATTAAAATTAATATAAATAATATATTTTTTTTTACGGGATTAGGCTGAAGAAGACCGCAAACGAGAGGAAGTTACCTTCTCTACGGGTGAGCTCCCGTGGCTACCTCCGATCAAAATGTCGTAACTTCCGTTCCAACAGGGAGAGCCGTCGCTGGAGCGAAGTCGATCAACGACGAAGGAGTCGAAGTCGATCAACTGGAGGGGAGCCGAAGGAGCGACGTGAAGGGGAGAAAGTTAACTTCACAGTTGGCGAGCTCCCGCACTGCTTCCGATCAAAACGTCGACTTCCGATCCGGCTGGGAGAAAGTCGTGGAAGGAGCGAACTCGAACAGCACGCAGGAGCCGGAGCAGCAAAGGGGAGGGAGATCGGGAGAGGAGGGAGAGCCGGAGATCGGGAGAGGGAGAAGTGATCGCGGGGAAGGAGATCGGGAGGAGAGCGAGAACCGGGAGGAGAGGCCGAAGGCCTCCTTCTCGTGGGCATTTAACGTCGCGAGGTGGGTCGTGCGAGGTCGTGGCGGATGCGACGTCGATCGTGCGCGGAATGGCTACGACGTGCGAGCAGGTGAGCGACGTGGGGCGGCAAGTAAGGGATTTGATTTCTCTTCTTTTTTTTTCTTTGACACGGGTCAACAGAAATCGGAGGTCCGCTCGTATGTCGAGCTTGACCCCCTTCATAAAATTTCCCTCTAATATTGCCTTTGAAATTCCCATTAACCTTCCTGAGAACAACTCGAATATCTCTCTGGACTATGACAAATCCCTCCTAAGTCAAGGCAAGGAATTGCCCGTGTAAGTCTCCTTCCCGAATGGCTCGAAAATATTCCAACAAGCAATACTTAAACTCCTCCCACGAACGGATCGGATATTTAACCTCTCTCCATTAGAACCAAGCGAGGGATTTCTCCTCTAGACATAACCCTGCGGCTGTAAACTTCTCCTCCTCTCTCAACTCATTCACCGCAAAATATCTCACCACTCGGTATACCCCCACCCATGGGCATCCTTCCCTTCTAATACCGACATCTTTAGCTTCCTCAGTTTCACTTCTCCACCCCAACTTCCTCATTAGCCATTGGTTCCCCCAGTAACGAGGGCTGGAATCCTACTTTTCCTCCATCCGCCTCCCATGATCTGGTCCCCCATGGCTCGGCTCGTCTACCTCATTTTCCGATTGTTCACTCTCATTACCCAAATGGCCTCGCATAGTGGTCAATCTGTTATAATCCAAAAAATTTTAAATGATTTTTGAAGGAAAATTCTGAATTTCAGCATCGTGCCTTACCGAAGAGGAGGGAGGGAAGAGAAAGAAGATTGTTCAGGGCTTTTCATCCTCAATTTTGCTCCGAAATTTATTCTATTTGTTATAACTCAGAAGAGGAGGGAGGGAATCCCGGTCAAATTGTGGTAAGGGTTAGCACTTTGAACCATCAGTGGATTTTTGGATTGCATCTTCGGGAGCTTCCTCATGATCTCCTCCATGCCTCCAAATCGGCTCTCCATCTAATTCTCCATGGTTGAAAACCTTCCTTCCATGGTGGATAAACTTTCCTCCATCCCAGACTTGATTTGCTCCAATTCATCTTCCAACGCATCCACCTTCTTTGCTGACATCTCTCCAAAACCTCGCTCTGATACCAATTTAATACATCTTGGAAGTAAAAACAGTAAGAGAACAAGTAAAAAACTATATGAACTTGAAAATAGGGACTGATTTTTTATTATTTCTTCAACAAGAAAGAAATATACAAGTGATCTACTATTCGAGAGGTAGATCAGCTCTCCCACAAACCTAGACGCCGCTAGCAAACTCGCAAGAAAGAAACTACAACAGAATAATTTGCATGAACAGAAAATAACACATCCTTAAATAGACTCCCCTACATCCCTCATAAATCAACCTCATTTGCTTAATTAATTCCCTCTCAATATTGAACTCTTTCTCTAAATAATTACCTCCCAATTATCATTAAAACCTTCCTAATTATCTCTCCCTATATATTTCTCCTCAATTTTGAACTCTTTCCCTAAATAATTCTATCCCAATTATCATAAAAATCTTCTTAATTATCTCTTCCTAAATTTCTCTTTCTTACATAATGCATTGTAGTTTACTTGGGCCCCAAAAGGGGACCAAATCCTCCCTGCACTTAACAGATTGTTAGCAGCCATATTTATAATAAGAAAGTGTTCAAGTGCAACCACTCCACATAATTATTTTTAGTAGTAAGAGGGATCAATAAATCTTAGTGAATAAAAGAGCTTAGAGTTAGAAGTGCAGTACCTGCATGTATCTGGCCAGAACAAGAAAATCAGTGCCTTTAACTAAATCGAGAATCTCCCTTTCTCTTTTATTTCCTTCGTCAGCCGGCAGATAATAATATGGAATGCCATGTCTCTTAAGAAAATTTATAACGTGAGTATTTGGAGCTCTATCATGATTGCTGCAAAATGGTATTTCATGTCAGTTGCCAAAATTTTGTAAATGGTAAATGAAACCATTTTCTGCTGCACCTTATTACACAACTTATATCCACGGGAAGCCTACCATCTTGCCAATCATGCAATACATCCACAAGGCAATGGTCCTGTAAGTGCAAAGATCAAGGAGATGGGATCTCAAAGAGCATGTGAGTGACAAATAAATTTGGAGAAGATTCAAAAAAAAAATGAATTTTAAAACTAAAGAGGAATCACATGAAGCTCAGAATATTTATGTCTAGCATACCAGTTAAAAGTGACGTAGAGATGCACAGTAGCCCCAAGATTAGTCGATTCAAAATATGCATGCACCATGACTTGCAAGAAAAGATTGAAGAAGAATCAAGGATAGAATACAGACCAAAGCCAGACCTGGTTTGAAGCAAGAAGTGCAATCTTATATTTTGGATCAAGATCAGGGACCCGAACAACTGATCTTTTTGCATTGAACAGCTTTCCTATGTTCATGAAATCATTCAGCATCACATCATGGGGCCAGCGTACGATCAAAAACAAATTCACTGCAAATTTGTAGCAGCTCCTATCATTAGGTTTCTCCAAGCACGCAAAATGTTTGGAAAATTAAGCTTACTAAAGTACCAAAATAATGGCCATCCAGCAATTGGTACATAATTTGAAATCTACTTAAAATCAGACAAGGGAATTCACAATTTCGTTTGCTCAGAAACTAAAACCTTCCAAGATGGGTGTGCGCTTTTGAAATTGTAGTACAGATAGATCACATGATCAAACGATAGCTTTAGTTTAGACAAATTCTTCTTTAAGAACTTCAATTTTCAGTAACTTCAGTATAACAACTACTGTAAAATGAGCTCAATGAAGTGAGGGCAAGAAGAAGAGCAAATTCAAAAGGGAGACATGGATAGACTGCTTTGCGAATTTCAGATTTGCCTCAGACAGAAAGGCAAGTTCCTACCTTTTTCATTCGGATGGCAGACTGTAAAGCGAAGTCTCATTTAACTTTAGAATGAGAAGACAGAGGAAGATGAAAGTTCACTTAACAAAACAAAACAGGAAGAATTTCAGATTTTGGAACGCGTGAGTACATAAACAAGAATCAACAAAAAACCTGAAAACTTCAGTAAGATTTTCTTTAGCACTGCTAGCTTTTTTGGCACTTTGAAAAGCATTAAATATGAGTTCAGGATTTACCAGCCACTAAATAACCTAGTAGAGAAATATCATAAACTAACTTTATTGTATTTTATATGTTTCCTTTTATAGTCATATCACATTAAGTTGTCATTCAATTTAGGTGTTAATACACCTTCTGATGAGGACATCCGACCATGAAAATTTATCAGAGGACGAGCTGAAGATTGACGGCCATGATTATACTACTTTATTTTGAGTTATTATTTGTATTTTGATCTATTTATGCATTTTTCCGTTTTTACCCCATTTGAAGGAGTAGACATATGTGACCCTAGGGGGCGCTTTTGTCATATGTCTTATTATTGTATTTTGGCTATTTATAGCCCCCTCCTCTTTTGAGGGGATGGATGATTATTAAGAAAAAAATTCTACACTTGTTTTTAAGAGCTTTGAGAGTTCTTATGAGAGTTGAAGTCCCTAGGTGAGCGAAACGTACTACCCACCAACCGTAGGAAGCGTCTGGGCTCGTGGTTTGAAGTCCCTAGGTGAGGGTAAAGCATTACCCATCAGCCACAGAAAGTGTCCGGGCTCGTGGTTTATCTTTTCTACCATTTCCCCTTCTTCCTTCTTAGCCTCCGGCCCCCTCCTCCCTCTCCCTCCCTTGGCCGAAGTTCCCCACCTTAGCCCTAGTCCTAACTCCATCCTCCATTCTCTTTCTTAGCCGAATCCCCATACCCAAAACCACTCCTCTCCTCCTCCCAACCACCAGTTCAAAACCCCTCATCTTCCTAGCCGCCGGCCCAAACCCTAAAACCCTTCCCCTCCTCCAAGCCGCCGGCCACAATACCCCTACTTTGCATCCAAATTTCAAATCCCCAAATTGATGTTTTCCATTAATAACACATTTTAAATTAGGAAGAATTTTTAAATTCATATTCCTATCTATTGGAATTTAAATTTTCTTTCCTAAAACAGGAGGAGTTATATTAAGAAAGTCCCTCCAATCAAGGCCTTTTAAATTTGAATTTAAATTGGAGAGATAATTTATATTAAATTATCTTTCCTAATTTAAATTGACTTAGATTGGAAGCTCAATTAAATCTCCTCCAATCTTCTTTAATGCATGTGGGCCTCTCTCTCTCTCTCTATCCTCTAATTAGGAGGCTCATTAAAGCTCCCCTAATTAAGCCATCAATTCCCCAATTACCTCTACCTTTTTGGCTGAAATTAATTTCAACAATTTTGAATTTGTTTCCCTCCCAATTCAAAAATCAAAGTTTTCAAATCAGATTTAAAATCTAAAATTATTTTTCTAAAATAGATGGGTTAAATTAGGAAAGGCCTCACTATTCAAATTAATTTAAATTTTGAAAATGAGATACTCTAAATCTCCTTTCCTGATTTAATTTTCCAAACTTAGCAACCCCTCTTAATCACTCAATTAAATCCCTATCAAGGGGTTCGCCCACCCATCGTCCCTCCTTTAATTGGAGAATATTCAAATTCAAACTTTTTCATCCTCTCCAAACATTAAAATTTGAAATTAAATTTCAGATTTTGAATTGTCCAACCATGGCTAGCTTGGTTCTACATCACCTTCCTTTATTAGATAATATTGTATTTATAAATATTGTATAAACTCTTCAGTGTAAAGATTAACTTTTTCCTTATCAATTATAATTTCTATTATGGTATCAGAGCAACTCATCTCAATTGAGTTTTTCCCATAGCTGGCTCCCCCTCCACCGTCTACTCCCCATTTCATAGATCTCAATTGAATTTATATCGAACGTTATTGATTGAGATGAGCATGCACATAGATTCATTAAATCTTGTATTAAAAGTTTTAGTGAGTTGTGAGTTTCTGTTGGGCTTTGTAAGCTCACTATATGATTTTAGTGATTTCAGGCCAGTAAAGGGATCAAGACTCTGTGGAGTTAGGTGGATTGAGATTTTCAAGTTTCTTCTTTTATTTTGTATCTTTGTTGTATTCTTTTATAGTCATGAGCTATTGATAGATTAATGATGGTTAGTGATTTCTTGGTTATTGCATATATGATTTTGGAGAATGAATATAGTGAAATATTTCAATGTGTATAATATTTAATTACTTGTGATGGATAGATTGATTTATAATGATGCTTTATAGAAGCTAAGGTAGAAGATTTAACAAGATAAATTAAACAATTCTTCCAATTTAAATTTTTGAGTTACACCACATCCCTAAATAGCAATCATTGGGATAATTCTTTACCCACTCATATGCAATATGATTCTCACCTTTGTATGGTATATTCACCTCCACCACTCGAAATAACACTTCACTTATCTTCAATCTTCTGGTCCCCCTCACAACAGTCACCACATGCAAAATAGAGCAAAAATTAACATTCACAAACTTCTCACCAAGCTCACTCTCACAACCTCCCTTTCACCCTCTTCTGTCCCTGAACAAACCCTTGTTTCTCAAGCCATGCAACAATTTGAATGGTATGCTGTCATTTCAAAGGAGTTCACAGCTCTTAATAAAACCTTCAAATGGTAACAACAATATTGCTGCGTGAGCAGTTATTACGCTAAAAATCCCTAGACAAATATATCATAATGAATTATTTTTATCAATCTGCAATTAACTTTGGAATACCGAACAAGCTCAAATAATAATGCTCCAAGAAAATGAACCGCAACAAGGGTTCTATAGATCCTAAATCAGAATTAGTGCCTATATAAATTCATTTTATCACGACGCCAAAAAACTTAAAGAGTCTTAAAGAGGGATAGAACATTTAAAGAAGCATAATAAAGTTGTCTGCATGCATAGAACAATTGACGATAATCATACTTGTTCTGCTTGATAATCAATCAATATTCCCCAAGCCGGTGTACAATACTATGACGGCCGAGTAGCACTTTTTGTCGGTTTATGATAGGCTCAAGTGTAGTTATAGATTGGCTCAATTCAATCTTAGTTCAAGTTTAAGTATAACAAACTGACTTTGATTTGAACCTTTTTTTTCGAATAATTTTCAATCATCTAATATAAATTTTTAATCCGGCGTACATACGTACATTCAGTTCAAGTCCTCTTCAAGTTAGGCTTGACTTGTTAATTGGCACATTGGCTGACTTCCAATCTCCGTCTTAACCAAAGTCCAATTGGGGGGAGAGGAAAACTGACCTGCGGGAGTAGAAGACCTGTTTTTTCTCAGGAACGAAGACATCGACGTAATGAATGTTGGCCCCGTGCTGGGCGATGCATTCGGAGAGCTTGGCGACGATTCCTACCTCGTCCTGAACACCCACAGTTCTACATCGATGATGAGTAATCAGCAACGAAGAAGAAGAAGAGGAAGAGTGAGAAGATAATTAGTAGAGGCCTACCGGGCAATGGAAGACGTGGATTCCATGGGTGAGTGATGGTGAATTGGGGCTTAGCGGAATGGTTGAATATCGAAAGGCCCTCGTAATTTGGACGAAGTTCGACAAGGCGCTTCTCCGAAAAGCCATGGCCTTTGCTTTGCTTTGTTTTATCTCTATTTTCTTGTCTGGCAGCTTTATTCTTTGGTTCAGAGCTAACAGAATTAGAAGCCAGCCGTGAATTGAATTTTGAGAACCACAAAATGGTTTTGATTTTGCTAAAAGAACAAGTTTGTGAATTATCTAAGTTATTAGTTTTCAAACCAAGCGAGTCATTAAGCTTACAAAAACTTTAATGGGCAAATTTGAATATTTATCTATTTATTTTATTTTAACAATTCATCTTATATTAATACAAAAACTTGTTTTTATATCTGTACGAATAAGCTCAAAAGCTTCAAAATTACACATTTTTTTATCCTAGCGTTTTGAAAGCCAAAATAAAATAAATAAATAACCGACTGAACAAGTGACCACATAGTACTTTGCTATGAGAAAAATATTATTAATTCAAAAAATTTCAAAATAGTGATTTTTATTTTGTATTGGACAATTTTTTTTGCAATTTTTTAAAATAATTTTAAAAATAAAAAATTTTATACTAGAAAGTTTCTTTAAAAAATAGTAAAAAAGCCGTCCAAAATGGAGTCTTAGGCTTCATTTGGGGCGGTTTTTTTACTGCTTCTTAAATTAATTTTCTAGTACGATAATTTTAATGCTTGTACTCGAAAGCTGATTTAAAAAACACTAAAAAAATTATCTCAAATTAAACCTTTGTTGAAGAGAGTATAAATTTTCAAGCAACAATGTTGGATCTTAGGAAGCCTCGTTGCAACACAAAATACATAATAAGATTGCCATTGTAAATTTACAAATAATAAAAAGAAAAAAAAAACGAACAAATCCATTGACAGTACAGCAGCTAAGCATTCTTACTGGAGGACTGGTTTTCTGAACAACTCTGTAAAAAACAGCTGCCTTAATAGAAATAGTTCTCCAAATGGAGATTAAAAGCAGCCTAAATTTTAAATGATGAAGATAATATGTACATTTTGACCTATTCTGATAGTTAAAGAATTTGCAAATCTTTCATTGGGCTTTATTTGTGAGCATACAAAGCAAGCAAAAGTTGCAAACTATTTCACAAAAGTTGATTGAACCATTCACATAAAACTTCAAAATAAATAAATAAATAAATCTACATTGTTACAAAATTTCTACAACGGAATCTACAGTATAAAACCAGCTTTCCCTATTTTTATTCTTTACCTGAAGGAAAATCAGTTATGGAGAAGAAAGAAAATGAGAATCAGCATATAAAGACATAAACGATGATAGATTGCTGAACAAATTAATTCCATTTATCTCAACTGTGCTGGGGAAAATTTTTAGGTGGGGACACCGGACAGAGAGAAATCATCATCATTCGGATATGTCTACAGTCAAAGTGCAGCTGCTATAATACCTATGCTTTGACTGCACTTTTACTATAGACAGAAAGAAATCTGAATAATTCTCTTTGTTAGGTGTCCTAACCTAATAATTTTCCCTGAGCTGGAGAGCAGAGAAGACCTGATGCATCTGCGCCGACCACCGCAATCTCACAAATAGTGCACTGCTGTCCTTGAATGGAAGGGATAAATCTAGCCCCACAGTAAGGACATGAGACATCCTTTTGTCCACGGTATATTGGAACAAAGGTGGCTCCACATACCACAAAAGGATTTCTGTAATCATAATTGAGCTGATGAGCATCCTTTTTATCACCACAGGCCTGCAGAACTTGTCTTGCCTTTCTTGATTGATTCTCAGTTGGGCTATTCTCTAAAAGCATCCTTGCGAAATTGGCTGCTGTAGCATAATTTCCTCCCTTGAAACAAGTGATCATGGCACTTGTGAGAACCAACCTTGAGTGAACCTTCTGAAGCTTACAATTTGTAAAGAATGCTGAAAGCTCTTGTTGCCGAATCACATCACCTTTGATTTCCTTTCTTTTGACTTCAATCTTCAAGCCCAAAACATACTCTTTAGCGATCTCAATTAGCTCCTTGACTTCATCAACCTCTCTTCTAGAATCCACAACAACAAGAGGGATGATGTGTAAGATATTGAGAAATAGTCTTAAAGCCTCTGGGAACCTCCCTTCCGTTGTTGTTCGGTAAGCAGCCTTGAGTTTTTCATCCATTTGTGAGAACTTGAATGTTAAAGATGGCGGATCCCTAACATTAGGACTGGCAGACTCATTCCAGGCATTAATGGCCGTTAATATAACTGGAGCCTTAGTAAAAGCATGAATATATGTATGACTACCCATGTATAATTCCAGAAATATCTGCTTCAATGGAGCAAAATTATTTATACCTAGCTGCCGGTTAAGTAGGCGCATTGCGGTTTCGAAGTTTCCAGCTGCAGCATGCTCCCCAGCAAGAGATGATTTTTGAATCCAAATTTGACTCACAGGCAAGCCTTGAGTAGGAGCAACAAAAACGGATGCTCGGGCATTACCTGCAGCGACTGGAATGTCTGCATCAGGAGGTAAGTCCAGATCCTCAAGATCCCATCCTCCTCCATTTTCTTCATTTCCTTCAACAACATCAACTTTTGCATCTATACCACCATTTTTTATTACAGGGTCCGCATCAACAATATCCAAATCTTCTTCACCCCATTCAGCACCAGAAGCTTCTTCTTCTTCTTCTTCTTCATGCCCTGGCCTTCCAGCAACATCTAATCTGCCCGCAAAAATGCCCCTCATGACCCTCAACAATGGCCAGTCGCCGCCACTGATGAGTGGGGTTGGTGGCAGCAAAAGAGAATGGACTTTACCTTCTGGTATGACAGGAACGTTATCCCCCAATTCAGCGGCAAGTCTTTCTGCAGTTTCAATGAGCCCGTGAGTCAAAGCTGTGATATATGCAAGAGGCAACTGGCCAGCATTTTCCAATATTGCCACGCGTGTCGGGATATCGCCCAGATACATAGCATTGTGGAACTGACCCATAACATCATTCTTCATTTCAGCGATCCTCAACATTTTTGATAGCTTCAACCTATTACCAGTGATGAGATACAAAAAAGATAATCTTTCAAAGTTTTTAGTCCACTGATAAGCATATTCTACAATACTGGTATTCCCTTGTCGAAGGGCTTCAATGCCTAATCTGTACCAATGGTCCTTTTCATCTATCTCCTTTGCAGAAGCAACAGCTATCTGGATGTTACCACTCTCAAGACCTAAGTTGAATCTGGTTCTCTCATCTTTAACAAAGTGAAGAGCTACCTCAGGAAATCCTTTTTGTTGCAGGTATGCAATAATAGCCTGCCCACACAATTGTGAACTCCTGATCATAGTCAAAACATTGTCATATTTTTTCCTAAGAAGCGAAAGCTTAAAAACATACTCTGTAGCATCAACTGCTATCACCTGATTCTTCCCGTCACGATCCAAACAATTGATATTGTTGCCAGAAACCTTAGTTATGTATACTGGTACATCCAGAGTCCTTATAACTCCATTGTCCCCATTAGGGAGGCAATACTTAATGTGGTTCAAGGTTGCATAGATGAAGACGCCATTCTCATCCCAGGCACCACTTTTCACACGGATTGTCTCATGCAGTGTACAACGGTGAACAAGTTTCTTGCAGGTAATAACTATGGTATGCTTGCTGATCAATGCAACAGTTTCCATGTCGCTTGACCAAACAATATATTTGACTGAAGGTACCTGAATTTCCCCTAGAATGAGACGCTGTTGAAGATCAAAGATGACTAACTTATCTTCAGCCCTGCACAACAGATTACCAGTTCCAGCATAAAAGATTGCATCTGTAGCAATAGGAAGGGAACTCTTTTTTATAATCTCATTCTTAAGATTCTTGACTAATGCTTGATTGCTGCTCTTGTCTAACACGGCGAACCTGTTGCGGGCAACAAAAACAGCAGACCCTCCTCCTCTCTTCGCATCCGGAACAACATCTGCCTTTCCACCATTGTCTCTTGGAACTACATAGAGCTCATAAGAACCTCCATCTGCATCAGAACATACCAAGATAGCATTCTCTGTTGAGCTGAAAGAGAGTGTTCTTGGACTCTGATTCAAGCTTATAGCACCAGCTTTCCTTATTGGGAACACTTGATTATCCTTCTGAGATGAAAACTCATAAAACCTTAAAAACCGATCTTTGACATAATATAGGGAGTTCCCACTGACAGAAAAAGCAGGACGCTCTCTCTCTAGTTTGAATACTATCATTCCACTGTCATGGCCAGCAGCAAGTAGATTCATTTCTGGATGCACAGACAGAATCCAAAAACGATCATGCTCTCGGCGAAATGTCTGAATAGCAGTACGCTTAGTCGCATCCCAGACACGAATGCTTTTGTCCTCAGAATTGGACACGATAATATCCTGTTTTGCATGGAACATCACACAAGAAATATTGTTCATATGCCCTCTTAACGTGTCCACTTCCCATGCCTTTGTATCTATGCAACAACAAAAGCAAAGAATGGGTAATGTTAAATGCGTTCTGGAAGCAACTAGAGATGGTTACAGATTCTCGCGTTTTTTTTTTTTAATTAAGACCTTGTACAGCAACACCACTCAATCAAATGGGTGGTGGTGATTCTCAGATAATATTCCTTGTAAGAAACTTCAAGAAATAATAGACAGGAAAGATTTTTTAGCGACAAATTTAAAATGAAACAGCCACCAAGATTCGTAAGGAAAAATAGGTTTCCTCAGACTTACCGTTCATTCTCCATAATTTTACTTGCCGATCATCTGCACCAGAGACAATGAGAGGCGAATTAGGATGAAATGATGCCCAATTGACTCCCCGCTCATGACCCTCTAAGATATATTTGACAACTGCATCAACACCGCCAAATAGATCTGTGTTCATCTGGCTCAGACGCAAAGTATCATCAGCTGGGGTTACTGTTTTTTCTTCCTCAGGGCACCGATATCCCAAACACGGACAGTCTGATCCAGGGAAGCAGATACAACAAGATCCTCCTTTGGATGGAATGACGCGCACATCACAAAGTGATTGTGGCCAGTCAAAACTGAAATGCAGACACGAGACTGCCAGTTCCAAATCCTAATAGTTTGATCATCACTTGCGCTAACAACCCCAAGGGTATTCATCATGGAATTGTACTGTACGAATGTAGTCAAGGTGCCCAAGAAGAGTAAACAAGCAAAGGCGTGTTTTGTAATTCCAGACCTTAATTTTGTAATCATCACCTGCAATACAACATTATTGCTCCAGTTAAGTTCCTAGTTATTACGAAATTTACTGCTGTAATTCCCATGATAGTCACCCAAATATGTTTCTGTCAATCATTCCAGCCCAAGATCATTCCGGGGAAAGAGAAGGTCTAGCCACTAGTCAGGCATTCATATGCCAGACAAAATTAATCCAATTTCATAAAAAGCAATAAATATTTCATCAAACATTACGACTAAATCTAAATGTTTGGTATCGTATTTCAGGCAGGATTTAAGCATGAATTAGCTTAAATATTTGAAAAAAAAAATTTGGGGACGTTATCTTATTATTTTAATAAATCCCATTTCATCACCAGGATTTACTATATCTGGATTTATAGGATTTATGAATGATGAATCCTATTTGTAGCTGAACAACCCTTATAAGAAATAAAAATAAAAATAAGACCAAACAAATGAAATTCAAGGTTCAATCAGGTACATGAACAGATCTTATCGTCAAGTCTTATCATCAATTAGTGGATCTTATCAAATAAATGAAATGCAAGGATCAATCAGATAAATGAATTGATCATAAAAGAAGAGAAACGCCGGCAAGATTAAATCCAAACCAATATCACGAGAAAACATAAGGGATTATCCAGACCTCCGGAAACAAATAACGGCTGCAATTTATGAAAATGGAGTCCGCGCACGGGTCCATCGTGCTCTTCAAAACGGTCGATAAGAGTTCCCACGCGATAGTCCCATAGCTGTATCACTCCACTATGAAGACTAGAAATTATCCAAGGCCTCTTCCTGTGAAAGCTAATCCCCTTTACCCGATTACTCTTGGTCTCGAACTTGGTCAGCATCTCTGCCACCCTACCTCCTTATTACCCAGACAGATATTTGAAAACTCTACCCGCCGGTGGCCCGCGAAACCCTAAACTGAATGGAAGAAATAAAACGGCGAAGATCAGATGGTACTGTTAGGGCTAGAATTCTGATCTAAAGCAGTGGATGGAGTGTGGAGAATGGAACAGCTCTTACGTAGGGATATCAGATCTGCGCAGATAGATCGGAATTGACGGGCCGGTCTCCGCCGTTGACGAGATCAGCGTCGTCACGAGAGATTTGGTCATCCGCCTGAATGAGATCTGTCATTGCAACACCTTACAACTTGGCTTGGTTATAAACGCAACCTCCCACGCCCTCCATTGCCGTCACATTAGCCGGGCGTCAAGCGGCGAATTTTGACTGCCGTAAGTCAGCAAATTCCTCCTCCTTTACCTCCAAACTATTTATTAAAAAATCATCTCTGTCGTGCTCCAGTATGCTCGCGGCGGCAGAAATATAACGAAAATATCTCACAAACAGCTAAGAAAACAGATGTGCAAATATTATGAGAGACATCAGAAATTTTATCTAAAAATTTTTTAAAAGGGAAAAAATTATAAGGTCTAATGTGATTAAAATAATAAACTAATATTCATCATTGATTATAAATAATGCCTTTTATCCAGAAAAGGCATTAGCAAATGTACAATGTATATGACATAGTTTGAAGTCGGAAGAACCCAATGGCATTTTTAATAGACTTTTGACATGTTTGATTTATCAAAAGGAACGTAGTATGGTGATGATAGTCATAGGGTCATACTCTTGAAGTGGGGGTTAGATGGCAATAGCTGAGTGACTATGTCAAAGGGATTGTAGTCGAGTGATAAAGGTCAGAGAGATCGTAGTCGAGTGACAAAAGTCAGAGAGACCGTAGTCAGGATTTACAAATGTTAGAGGGACCTTAGTCCAGGCGACTATGGGTAGAGGGATCATAGTCATGCGACTAAGTTTGGAGGGACCGTAGTAGGGTGACGGAGGTCGGTGGGATCGTATTAGGGCGACGGAGGTCGATGAGATCGAAGTCGTATGATGGAGGTTGGTGGGATGGTAATCGGGCGATGATGGTCAGAGGGATAGTAGTTAGATAATGATTGTTTGACGACCGTAGTTGGAAAATGATAGTCAGAGTGACCGTAATCTAATACCCAATAAAGTAGTGTACAGTTGCACCTGTTTTAGCTCGATTTGTTAGTTATGTATGTTACTTCTGCATTATTTTTACATGTGTCAATGAGTGTTTTTTATACGTGTGAATATCTAAAACTATTGTGAAATAGGTCCTAGCGGTCCATGTCTATGAACCAAAAATATGGATTTTTTTTCCTTAGGAGCATCGCGGCACCGAGGTAGGTGGTGTTGTGGCATTGAGCTCTCCATATTTTTGGGGAAATGGGAAGCGACGCGGCATTGGGATTGTGCACCACGGAAGTAGGTCTAAATTTTATAAAAGTATCAAAATTCGCTCATTTTTCATTTAAAAAAAAAAATCCACCCCTCTTTTAAGGCAGACGGCTAAAAAGAGAAAGGAGTGTTACAATCAGAAAGTTCGGATTTGGGACCTTGATCCATTTTTTGTTGTTTTAGGATCAAGGTAGATTACATTTAGTCTATTTCAAATTTTCAAAAATACTGAGACTTTGAGATTTTTTTGCTTTAAATTATAAATTTATAACAT
Organism: Dendrobium officinale; assembly: GCA_019514585.1. Classification (NCBI taxonomy): domain Eukaryota; kingdom Viridiplantae; phylum Streptophyta; class Magnoliopsida; order Asparagales; family Orchidaceae; genus Dendrobium; species Dendrobium officinale. Next base: position 90,326,631 of record CM033683.1, read on the forward strand.
AGAAATTGGGACAGCTTTACACATGCTAAATTTTCATCGTGTAACATTTTGTATATTACAGATATGATCATTCTTGTCATTTAGGTAAATAATTAGAAAAGTGTGCTATGATTAGCAAATTTGAAAATATTTTTGATCTCATAAATTAAGCTTGTAGCACAATTTAAGCTTTCCAATAATATTCTTAAAAAAACCTTATAATCTGGTGACGAATGTCAGAGGAATCATAGTCTAAAGATAGAGGTCGGAGGGACCATAGTCCAATGACGAAGGTTAGAGGAATCATAGTTGGGTGACGGTGGCTGAAGTTGTTGTAGTCGAGTGATGAACACCAGAGGTGTAACACCCCATGACCTAAAGGAGGAATTTGAACCTACTTTCCTATACTTCTAAGATTTCTTTTTCCCATATGAATGCACATGTAGCTAGTAATCAAGAATATATAAAATAAATATTCTGAGTGCATAAACCTTAATTTCTCTTTCATTCCCAAAATAATTAATTACAATAGTCCATATTACAATGATTTCAACAAAATTAAATTAAATCTGAACTGCATAATTCTAAATGAAATTCTAAATATCTACTAAAGTCCGGCCTCCTTGTTTTCTATCAAACTAGGTCCACTAAACAAAGCCTTTAACTTTTTTTGGAATGTAATAAACAACATAATGAGTATAAACTCAGTAGGCCAACACCAATTTCTCCATAACATAATTTAACTCATAGCAAAATAAAACTAAAATAAAATTATAAAAGTATTGTTTAGCTTTTAACTTCTAAGTATACTAATGCACATATGATTGCAAAATGCACTAGTAGTTATGTCCCTTATAACTCTCAATCTTCCACCTCCACCCTACTCAATAGAGCTACATAGGAGAATCAGAACATAACCATACTTCTAATAAAAATCAATTCTAAGTAAGAACATAATAATCTAGTACAAAATATTTTCATCTTGGACTCAAGCAGATAATTTCAGAATGTCATTATTTCAAATTCAGAAACTCCTTGATATCATGAAAATCATGATAATGCAATGCAACGTGCAATTAAAGATTTTTAAAATAAATAGCATCATATACCAACTTGCATAGAAAACTCCCACATTTCAGTTACCAAACAGGTAAAATTTTGCATTCTTATAATCAAATTGTCTATAATAGAGAGTAAAACACTACAAAAATGTTTACAATTTGAAAAAATTTTAAAACATAAGAAAGCATGTCTATCATTATATACTTTAAAATTTCAATCATAAATAGGGTCTGGGTTGCCTACCTCAAGAACGACAATTTTTCTAACTGGCTGGATGGATTAAAATTGGATTTCAAACTCCAAATCCACTCTTTTGCATTCTCTTTCCTTCATTCTCCTCTTCTTTCTTCCTTGGCAAGCTGAAGGGAATTAAGCTTAGCTTAGTGACTTCATATATTTATTATTTTTAAAAGTAAAAATTTGGCCTAAAGCTGCGGTGATATAACTTCTGATGCCATAGCGCCCACAGTAAAACTCTCCCAAACTTCCTACTCCAACCCCAACACCATTAAAACACCACCAGGCCGCCACACTTTCCTAAAATTTTGTTTTTCCTCATTTTCTCAAGACTACATCATTGGAGCGCCACCTCTCGGCACATCAATGCTCGTAGAGAAAATTCGAACTTCTTTTTTTTTTCTCTTTCTCAGATCATATTTTTGAATTCTTCTATTCTCCATTAATCTGAAGCATACTCACAACTACTAAATATGTTAAAATTAAAATTTGGAGTAGATAATTACTTGGATCTCATACGATGGATATTACAGAAAGGTTTGAAGTCGATCGATAGAGGCTAGAGGGAGAATAGTCAGGCAATAGAGGCCAAAGGGGCCATAGTCAGGTAATAGAGGTCGATGGGACCATAGTTGGATAATAGAGGTTGGTGTGGCTATAGTTAGACAATAGTGATAGTTGGAAATGTAGTCAAATTATCGAGGTTGGTGAGGCCATAATCAGGCAACGGTGGTAGGTGGATCGTAGTCGGGCAACAAATGTAAAAGAATCGTAGTCGACAGACGATGTTGGTCTTAATATTGTAATAAGATAATGGTAGTTTGAGGACTGTAGCCGACGAGCGACAGTATTCTGAGGACTGTAGTTGAACAACATTAGTCTTAGGTTCATAGTTGGGCGAAATAGGTCGAATTGACCGTAGTCAGATAATGATGGTCTGAAGGCAGCGGCGAAGTGACAAAAGCTCTAATAATGGTGGTCAGGAGGAAGTCAGATAGTGGGGACTGGGTGGAGACCCGACTACGGTGGCCAAATGGAGGTTCAAAGGCGATGATTGGGAAGAGATCAGATGATGAAGGTCCGATGGTGACACCTAGGCTGAGATTCGATGGCAGCGTCCATGTGGACATCCGACAAACAATCAGACAATGAAATTCTGGCAACGGTGATCGAGCGATAAGAGTTTTTCATCAGTGGTACTCCGGTGGGGCTCAACGAGTTTTTTAGCCTCCAAGCTCTCATGAATATTTAACCCAATGTCCATTCCCCTTTTGCCATGTAAAGAGTAAGGGCTTGTTTGTAGATTTTAGAGTGGAAAGCCTTATAACTACGAAAAAATTTAGAGCAAATTATGAGCACAAAATCATAAGGCTTATACATATTCTCTCGATCATAATTGTTTCTTTACCATATATGTGCCTAAATATTATTAGAATCAAGCAATCTTGGGATCGATGGATTTGTCTCAATGAACTGCTTGATTCTATTATAAGCATGTCATATTTGGAGAAATTTGATCATCAATTAATGCTATAAAGTTTTCAATTATGCTCCAAACACTTGAATTAGGCTCATTTTAGTTTGGATTGGACAATTTTTTGTTTAGTTGGTTTCATCTCATAAAAACATTAATTTTTACTACAAATTTGTTAAAACCAAAGTTCGTATGGTTTGAAAATTAATCTTAAAAGTTTTCAATTAAATTTTGCCTCAAGATTTGTATTTGATAAAGGCAATGTTTGGTGACATAAATCTCATATAAAATTACTTCAAATAGTTTGTACTCAAATCTTAATTTGAAGAACATTTTGATCGATATTTTATTCAAAAATCAAGGTTCGAAATACTGATTATGAACACAACTTCTTTTTCACAGAGATCGATCTTGTGATTTCTTCCCCATCAACTCCTCTTCGAACATGCTGCAGGTCTCACTATGCATTACCTTTGGTGCACCATGGCATATGCCACCATTCCCATGAGCTCTCTTACATGCCACTAATTCCATAATGCCTTCGCCATAATCCTTCCCCGTTGTTCGAACAAGATGTTCGACTTTGAGCCATGTTCAAATCAAGATTCAAACAAGGCTCAATTTAGAATTGATTTGAAGTAATTTCTAGTTACTAGTACACTTGTACATGCATTAAATGCATGTAAACAACAATAACATTGATCCTTTATCCCACCATGTGGGGTCGGATATATGAATCATTTTTCTCCATTGTGTCATGTTAAAAATAAAATTCTCATTTAAATCTAATAAAGAAAGATCATTTCTAATATTTTTGAATCAAGTCTTTTTAGATCTACCTCAACCTATCTTAAGATAAGTCAAATATAATACCTTATTTTCCTAACCGAGTCATTAGAAGGCCATCGTTTTATGTGACCAAACCATCTATGGCAACCAAACCATCTAAGGCGACTCTCTCGAATCTTATCTTCCACTGGAGCTACTCCAACCTTTTCATGTATATTCTTATTTTGTATCCTATCTCTAAGGGTAAAGCCACTTTTCTACTTAGTATTATGCTTCTATTTTATTGGCCAACATTCAACACTCTAAAGCATTGCATATCTCACCACAATCTTATAAAACTTTCCCTTAAGTTTGAGGGGATCTTTTCTATCAAACAACAAGCCCGATGCATTCCTCTACATCAACCATCTAACTTAAATTATTTTGATAATATCCCTATCAATTTCATCATCACTTTAAACAAAAGATCCAAGATATCTAAAATGTATACTTTTATTAATGACTTATCGTCCAAAATAAAAATCCCCTCACTATTTTTATTACTACTAAATTACACTACATATATTCATTTTTAGATCTACTCAAACGAAAACCATTAGACTCTAAAGTTGACCTCCATAATTCAATTTTACCTTGAACTCCCCCTCTAATCTTATCAATAAGAAGAATATCATCTTCAAAAGTCATGCACTAAGGTACATCCTCTTGCAAATGTCTAGGGAGAACATCCATGACAAAAGCATAAAGATATAAACTTAAGGCCGATCCTTGATGTAATCCAATCGAAATAGGAAAATACTTGGTTAAACCACCTTATTTTAATGAATAATTTAAAATTTACCTTTACTATGTCGCTCAGAATAAAGGGAGAATTGATTCACAAATTTGATTTAAAAAAAAAAAAGATAATCAATTTTAAACAATTACACATTATAGCCAATGATATAACTAACAATCCTTTTTTCACGTATGATTAATCTTCCAAAGTTTCATTTCAAAAGAAGTTATACAACAGCATGGATGCAAGAAAATACACTATATTTTAGATATATTGTTTAGAGAAATCCGTGGAGAAAATAGAAATAATGTGCACATAATTACATGTGTCTCATAAGACTCAAGTGACTCTGATTTCATAAAATAAAAATTACCACAATCAAAGACTGAAATAAATCCGAGGCTGATTTCCTGTGGCAGGCAAAGCGCTTAAGATCCACTCCAGCTACCAATGGCTTCTCCAGCTTTGACCCTATCACCATTTCGAATACAGAACTTGAAATCTGAAGGAGTAGCATATTGTCCTGAGGATCCTGATATGGGTGCTTGAAACACAAGAACTACAGTTGAACCCATGTTAAATGCAGCAACCTGAGAGGCAAATTAATGGAAAATTAAAACACCAATGGTTCACATAAAGCGAGGCAATTGCAAGCTGACATGAAATAATAATAATAAGATAAATTATTAACCTCTTCACCCTTCTTAATCGTCAATCCAGTTCCCACAGGTTCATATATCTTCTCATCCGGGGGTTCTGTATGCAGTAATTGTCGCTTGGGCCTGTTAGTCTTCAGTTCTGGCTCTATGTAAAGCTGTGAATTAGGAATCTTGCGAATCAATATAGGAAGAACCACAAATCAGATTGGAAATAAAAAACGAACGTAAAAATAGTGATAAAGCTCATGCAGGATCATCTTCCAATCGTACAAGTAGGCATTAGAAATAAACTAGAAATGACCAGAAGCGGATAGAAAACGTAGGAATGAACGCCTTGGGAGGGAGGGAGAAACCCTAGAAGTGAAGCTTCAGATCAATTGTTCTAAGCTACGCATTTTACCTCAACTCCAAGTATCCATTCATAAAACAACGAGCATGGAAACATATAAGCAGGTAAATTAATTTGGAAAGATATATATAGTTTTCTGGTTTAGTTTCTTCAGACATGCATTTATGACGTTCAAAGAAGGAATGGATGATGGAGCTACCAGGAAAACCAGCAATCAGCTAAGCATTCACTGAGCGGATATTCAGATAAAATTTCAATTAATGGATCGCATTTACTGTATAAAGTCATGCTAAAGGAAAAGGAGAAGAAGAGACTTTGATAGAACCAATATTGGTGGCACCAATTGCTACCATTGCCATAAATCCTTCCCTCCACCGACCCTCAAGAATCACCTGAAAAAAAAAAAAACTATTCATAAGCAATTCCACATATTTCAAATAAAAGTTTAATTTGCAACCAACAAATTACTTTGAAAAAAAAAACTTGATTCACAAAAGCTAATAAAGTTAAAACAGCAAGAAGATGGGCTGTGCATCTATAACTGGCTGACTAAGAAATTTTTCTACTTTATTATGACAACTTATCTGACACATCAATGAGAAACCTTCTTCCACAATTTCTTAACGCGCTAGAAAATGCAAGCAAAAAAAATAATAAGAAACAATAAGAAAATGCGTGCAACGTTAAACCTTTCCAAATAAAATCACATTTAAAATGGAATTTTCTTATTTCGCAAATTACGTGAAACAAGCAGAAACAGCAGGCCTTATATATCCGCATCAACTTTGGACAAAAGGATCAAGAAAACATTGAAATGAAAATTTACGTGGGAGCAGAAGAATTATTTGGAAGATAATTATAGAAGGAAGCGAATAAGAATCCTTAAATTGACCCAATTTTCAAGAAGCGAGAATCAATTTTTACTGGATGTGAAACAAATCAAATAGAAACAATTCCAAGAATATCAGAAGCAAATTTCAAATAATTATTAATGTTTGCGCCACCCCTAATACACGAAGATCAAATTCCTCAAAACATATAAAATGAATCAGTTGACAATGAGAAACTGGCAAAACGATGGGTGAAAGTGTAACAAATTTTTAAAATCAAACCACCCAACAAATTGACAACAGTCACAAGATAACCAAAGACGAGTGGATCCCACATTCCCACTAACTAATATAGACACCTCTGACCGGGAAAAGTTAAGAAAAATTCCTTTGACATAAAAATGTTGTTTTCAAAAGTAAATTACTTTATATATCTTACTTTTTGTAAATTAAAGTCCTTATGTTGTAAATTAAAATAATATAATTTAAGTATCAAATCAAAAATCTACTATAAATAAGAATATTCTACCTTGAGCTAAAGAAAGCGATGTCTCTGCGTATTGTAAAAGTATGCTTCTATCCAAATATGCTTCCTCGTTTTTTTAATGTGTTTAACCAATGTCATCTTACAAGTTTGTTTAATTCTATTTTATAAATAAAGATTTGCAGTTAATTTGGATTTGTTATCACACATGAATGCGGTATCAAATAATGATATTAACTTTATTTAAAAACTATACAATTTTATATTATATAGCTTTCCAAAGTTTATAGGATCTATTTTATATTTGTTCTAGCTTTAAATTTTTGGCAATTACTTTTTTAAGATATATATTTGCTATTTTAATCTTATTAAAAAATTATGATGGATGATGTAAAGATTGTAAAGTTATTCCGAGTGAAAGTTTATGTACCCAACATCGATTAGTAGTTTTGGACTTTAAGATAAAGGGGCATAAAATAAAAAATAAAGTAAAACGTTTTTCGAGGATTAGATGGGGGCATTTAAAGAATATTAACCAAAATATTTTTGTGAGTAAGATTTTAGATCTTAAGATTTTGTCTGTGCATGAGGATGCTAATGTTATGTGGGAAAAAGTGGCTAGTGATATTAAGAATATTGCAAAAGATGTGCTTGGAGTATCTAAGGGAAAAGCTCCTAATAGTAAAAATAGTTGGTGGTGGAATCCAATTGTGCAAGAAAAGATTAAAAATAAGAAGATTTGTTATAAAAATTGGTTTAATTTTAAAAATTCTGATAATTGGGAATTATATATAGTGGCTCGTAAGGATTCTAAAAAAGCAATATGCGATGCAAAGACATTAGCTTTTAGCGATTTATATAATAGATTAAATACTAAGGAGGGAGAAAGATATATGTATAAGTTAGCCAAACAAAGAGATAGGAGTACTAAGGATTTAGTTCAAGTGAAGTGTATTAAGGATGAAGATCAAAAAATACTTTTCTTAGAAGATGATATTCAACAAAGGTGGATGAGATATTTTGCTAAACTTTTTAATGAAGAGTGTGAAAATAAGATTGACTATAGTGACCTTAGCACCCTAAATGAAAGTAAAGATTTCTGTTTTTATCGGCGTATTAGTAAAACTGAAGTTAGAGAGGCTTTAAATAGAATGAAGGGTGGAAAAAAGCTGTTGGACCTGATGATATTCCAATAGAGGTGTGGAAATGCTTAGGAGATGAAGGGATTTCTTGGCTTACTAAACTTTTTAATACTATTTTGAAGACTAAAAAAGATGCCAGATGAGTGGAGAATGAGTGTATTAATTCCTATTTTTAAGAATAAAGGTGATGCACAGGATTGCACGAATTATAGAGGTATTAAGTTAATGTGTCATACTTTAAAATTATGGGAGCGAGTTATAGAGCATAGGTTGCGGCGTGATACTAATGTTTCTCAAAATCAATTTGGATTTATGTCGGGTAGGTCGACTATGGAAGCCATACATTTATTCAGAGGTTTGATGGAAAAATATATAGAGGAAATAAGGAGGATCTACATATGATATTTATTGATTTAGAAAAAGCATATGATAAAGTTCCAAGAGAAGTGCTATGGAGAGTTCTTGATAAGAAAGGAGTCAATAATGCTTATATTCAAATCATTAAAGATATGTATGCAGGAGCTATTACTTGTGTTCAAACACAAGGTGGTTTGACCAAGTATTTCCCTATTTCGGTTGGGTTACATCAAGGATCAGCCTTAAGCCCATATCTATTTGCTTTAGTCATGGATGTTTCTCACTAGACATTTGCAAGATGATGTACCTTGGTGTATGCTTTTTGCTGATGATATTCTTCTTGTTGATAAGACTAGAGAGGGAGTTGAAGGTAAACTTGAATTATGGAGGTCAACCTTAGAGTCTAAAGGTTTTCGCTTGAGTAGATCTAAAACGGAATATATGGAGTGTAATTTTAGCAGTAATAGTCCTAGTGAGGGGATTGTGACTTTGGGCGATCAAGTCATTAATAAGAGTACACGTTTTAGGTATCTTGGATCTATTGTTCAGAGTGATGGTGAAATAGATGGGGATATTATCAGTAGAATTCAAGTTGGATGGTTGAAGTGGCGGAATGCATCGGGCTTGTTATGTGATAGAAATGTACCCCTCAAACTTAAGGGAAAATTCTATAAGATGGTAGTGAGGCCTGCAATGCTTTATGGTGCCGAATGTTGGCCATTAAAAGAGAAGCATAATACTAAGTTAAGTGTGGCAGAGATGAGGATGCTTAGATGGATGAGTGGCTTTACCCTTAGAGATAGGATACGAAATGAGCATATACGTGAAAAGGTTGGAGTAGCTCCAGTAGAAGATAAGATTAGAGAGAGTCGCCTTAGATGGTTTGGTCACATAAAAAGGCGGCCTTCCGACGACCCAGTTAAGAGAGTAGAGGTATTAGATTTGACTTGTGTTAAGAAAGGTAGATAGACCTAAAAAGACTTGGTTAGAAAATATTAGGAATGACCTTTCTTTATTAGATTTAAACGAGAATTTGGCTTTTAATAGGACACAATGGAGAAAAAGGATTCATGTAGCCGACCCCACGTAGTGGGATAAAGGCTTGATGTTGTTGTTGTTGTTGGATGATGTAAGATGTGTAAGGATAAATGATTTTATCCTCGTAAATGAATACTCTCTTATTCATTCAAAAATTATGATGGCAGGTGAAAGATGTGTGAGAATCCCCCCTCCCTCCCCTTGTTCATTGTACGTGAATGGAGAAATTATTCTATGCGGAGATCGGACAGCAAGAATCGTCCAGATTTGATGTGCTTTAGCTGCCCTTTTGCTCCGCTTTTGCAAATACTCAGCAAAAGGGCAGCAAAAGCGCAATTATGAATGCATATTTGCTGCCCTTTCGCTAAGTACTTACAAAAACGCAGCAAAATGGTAGCTAAAGGATAGCAAATCCGGACGGTTCTCGCCGTCAGATTTCCACACAGAATAATTTCTCCCGCGAATGACTCTGCATCAAGAAAAACTAACAGAACTTCCAATAGCTAATCTTAATAAGAATCATACAGGTTGAAAAGAAGGGTTAGGTGACTTACCCTCTCATTTTCAATGTGAAGATTTCTAATTGTTCGTGTTGCCCGTTGATTCAAAGGGAACAGACGACCTGTAAATGCATAAGAACGTCAACAATGGCAATCAATTGTGAAATTAAACTGCAATATACACATAAATTGTCTTTATAAACAAAGATGAATATTTTGCTTGGTCATTGCCATTATCAAATTTTCAAAGCAGAGCATAAAAAGAATGTAAAAACTTGAAACATGTAAACTAATACACATAAATAAAAATTGGATCATACAATACCAAAACGTTAAACTCGAGACTAATCATAAGCCTCGCTCAAGCAACAGTGTTTCAAGTTGGTTAGCTACGATACCAGGAAGATGACATATTTTGAAAAATTTTAATTCGGTTTTGTACCAGGAAGATCATTAATGGTGGTGATTTTCTACTAGGACAACAAATGAAAATTATAAATACCAACAAAAAGGTCATGATATAATCCCTAACATCATTAAATAGTAGCATGAGTATTGATCGACTGGCATAGAGAACATATGTGTGTAAAAGATACATTTAAATACTAAAAATATGTATGAGAATTGATCGGATGGATAAAGAAAAGAGGCGTGTGTAAAGGATACATTAAAAGATCAAAAATGTGGATCATAACACCTAGTGGTAGTAAACTAACAAGTTAAGATGTTTTCTAAAATAAAAAGTTTAAAAATAGATAAAACTTTCTAGATTTACATAACAAATACTAAACATATGATAAGTAATTGAAGTGGATGTGAAATTAATAATTATTATTTATTAAATATTGGTTTAAAGAAAGTGGCATGTTTACATGTCTTGAACAAAGTTATAGTTGAGAACAACTAGAGTCAAAGTTATATGACTTCAAAAAAATCCTCAGAAAAACTACAAGACAAAATATCATAAATAAATAATGGAAGATTTTATAAACTGCGAATACAATTATACTATATTGATCAAAATATTGAGTAAAATAGAACTCATTGAAAATAAGTCAAAAGTGTGGTAAAAGTAAGAATGTTAAGAAGGACGTGTGATAAAATTATGATGGATAAGATGAAAAATGAGTATATTTGAAATAGTACGAGTGGCTCTTATTGAAAATGAACTACATATTTTAAACTTGGTTCCAAAAAGTTGGCACCAAATTGATGACGATAACGATGGTAGTAAAAAATAGGCCAAGAAGGTCCAAAGCATGTACAAAACAAAGCTTAAGAAGCACAAAAAACGCACCAGTTGGAATTATTATCAAAGAATTAAAAATTAGAAAGCAAATCAAATATAGCAAAACCATAAATTGTGAAAACAAAATTGTGCATAATAAATTTGACTCCTCACATAAAACTAATTTTGATTTTAACTGATAAAGCCTAACCCAAATAACTACAATAGGCTATTGATGTGATGGTTAAATATTTTATTTAATCTTGTTAAATATACCACGTGGCTTTAGGAGTGGTATACAATCTTCCCGACGAATCAGAGATAGAATCTCATGCTAGCAGGAGTCATTGTTGGCCCTAGAAAGGGAAAAATAAAATTCAATCTTTCACGGGAAAACTTTGATAAATGTTAAGTTTTCCTTGAAGAGTATAAAATAGTTGAGTAGTTCATGTATAGTCTTCATATTCCTGCTCTTAGGCCCTCCAAGGTTCATGTGATAAAGAGCCCTTCCAGGTTTTTGAATAAGACAAATTATATATGTTCACATGCCCTCCTCACGGTCGTCTTTAAAAGCCAGTCTTGGAGATTTTTAATGAGGTTCCCATGCAACGCTAGGAGCCCTCTAAAGGTCACTCATTGGTGCACCCTCCAGGAAGCTACGTAAAGTGGAGCATATGATGATATTGATGTTGCCAAAGAAATAAATTAATTCTTTTGATGTCCTTTTAGGTTGACAAGCGATGATGAGACTTGGACAATCCTTAACATTTTTATCTTTCTGCTAGGAGAGAACTAGATGACTTGGAGCCAATGGCGACTAGAGATGATCGGGCAATCCTTCTCCTAAAAGGAGCGAGAATTTGACAACCTAAAGTTGAGAGTGACGAGAGAAGATTCGGACAACCCCTCTTTTGAAAGGAAAAAAAATGAAATCTAATAATGCAAAGAATAACAATGACCAAATATTTGTTTCCTGGCCCCTTGAGTATAAAGATTAAAAACAATTTCAAAATGATTAAATAGTATAAAAAATGGAAACGGCCGAAATTTCAGCACAGCACACCCTCTTTAGAAACTATTTGGAAGGTTCATTTTTCCAATGTAGAGCCAAAATCTGCCAGCGAAGAAATTGTTCATCTTTTTTGCTCATAGATCTGATGCATGAATATTTACAATTGTCAACAAAACATAAATGCAAGAAGTCCACGCCCATATGAGGTCTGGCAAGGAGTTGAAATGCCATGCAAGGAAACCTATCCCTGCATTTATAGAGAAAATCTATTTGTCCAGAACCTCCAGATCATAATAAAGGCTCCCTAAACCCCTGCCTAGCCCACAAGCTAAAAATTCATAAATAAAGAAGAAATGCAAAGGAAACCAATTCTCTAATGGATATGAGAAAGTTGCGATTTTAAAAGAATGCATTTATCAACATCATCATCATCACCACAGAATATTTACCATTGAAATAAGAACACAATTAGAGACCAAAACACACGATCAAATAAATATCATATGGCCATCTATACTTGTAACATCCACACACCTAACTTAATATTAAAGCTTAACACACCTAACTTAATATTATAGCTTAACTGCAAGATGAATATATATTTTTCATATTATTTAAAACAAGTACCACATCAAAACTACAATACATGGTGCACCCTTGGCTTTACAGGTTTCATAATGCCAAAACTAAATTCAAAGGAGCATACTCGGCATTCATTTATTTCCATTCTTTGTATTTCCTTTATTTTTTTTCTTTTTGTAGCTACCATTCCCATATGGAGCTGGAACTACGATAAAAGCTAGTAGCCTATTTGCTGAATCTGGACGGCTCAAAATAGTAGTACAAAAATCATCATCACATCCAAATGAGAAAGATATTATCACAGAAAAAAGGTAGAAAGAGAGAATACCAGAGAAATGACGACGAAGAAGCACTTGCCAATCAACAGGAGAGTGCACTCGATGATAGTCACCAGGATGTAAATATAAAACACAGTAAAAAACACCTTTCCTGGGGCTGCAAATAACTTTATGGTAAGCAATGTAATAGTATTAAGCAGAAATAATTTGGTACAACAACAACATCAAGCCTTTATCCCAATATGTGGGGTCAGCTATATGAATCCCTTTTTGCCATTGTGTCCTGTTAAGAGTCAAAATTACATTTAAATCTAAAAAATGTCATTTCTAATACTTTCTACCCAAGTATTATAAGTCTACCTCTACCTTTTTTATTATAGGCCAAATCTAATACGTCTATTCTCCTAACTAGGTCATCCGAAGACTGACATTTTTTTTATGTGACCAAATCATCTAAGGCAACTCTCCCTAATCTTATCTTCCACTAGAGCTACCCCAACTTTTTCACAAATATACTCGTTTCTCATTATTTCCATAACAATGAAGCTACACATCCATCTGAATATCCTCATCTCCGCAACACTTAATTTTTTGCTTCACTTTTAATGGCCAACATTTTGTGTCATAAAGCATTACAAGTCTCACCACTACTCATAGAATTTTCACTTAAGTTTGTGGGATACTTTTCTATCACACAACAGGCTCGATGCATTCCTCCACTTCAACCATCCAACTTAAATTATATTAACAATATCCACATCTATTTCACCAACTCTTTGAACAATGGACCCGAGATATCTAAAATGTGTACTCTTATTAATGACTTGATCAACCAAAGTCACAATCCCCCCACTAAATCTATTATTACTAAAATTACCTTCAATATATTCAGTTTTAGATCTACTCAAACGAAAACCTTTAGACTCTAAGGTTGACCTCAATAATTCAAGTTTACCTTCAACTCCCTCTCTAGTCTTATCAACAAGAAGAATATCATTAGCAACAAGCATACAACAGGGTACATCATCTTGCAAATATCTAGTAAGAATATCCATGACTAAAGCAAAAAAGATATGGGCTTAAAGCTGATCCTTGATGTAAACCAACTAAAATAAGAAAATACTTAGTCGAACCACCTTGTGTTTGAACAAAAGTAATGGCTCATGCATACATATCTTTAATGACTTGAATATAAGCATTATTAACCCCTTTTCTTTTCTAGAACTCTCCAGAGCACTTCTTTGGGAACTTTATCATATGCTTTCTCTAAATCAATAAATATCATTTGTAGATCCTCCTTATTATCTCTATATTTCTCATCAAATCTCTTAATAAATGTATAGATTCCATAGTAGACCTACCCGACATGAATCCTGTCAAAATCTCAGTCATCCCTTGGCATTTGATCCCACGGTCAGGATGAGAATCCGTGGGAGGCTCACTTGGATCACGCCAATATCCTTCTATATTTGGGTAGCTGAATTAGGAAGGATTATATTGAGGCAATTATGTATCAATTAGACGTTATTTATTTCTTTATTAAGATATCTTGTATAGATCTATAAATAGGAAAAATTTTGTATAATAAGTAGAAGGTATTTTTACCTTTCTCAAATTCTATGAATTCTAACATGGTATCAGAACCAATCCACCGGCCCTCATCGCCGAACAATCCAACCTTATGACGCTACAAGACGTCGCCGCAGAAGAAAGGCTGCCGACCCAATTCCGCAACCGAAGCCCTCGATCTTGCAAGGAGCCGCCACAGACGGAAGCCTCGGTTCCGCCAGTTACTTCCGCATACGGAGGCTCCGATTTCGCCAGGCACGATCGAAGTAGCAAAAGGGAAGTCGACGAAAGCTCGAGCTGCTCCCGATCCGACCGAAAGGGAAGTCGATGAAGGAGCGAAGCCGACGAAGTAGCGAAGTCGACGAAGGGAAGTCGTCGAAGGAGCAAAGCCGCAAGCTCGAGCTGCTCCCGCTTAAGTCCCTGCGTGCGCACCTTAAGCTACCCGGTCCGACTCTTTTAAAAAGTCGGCGGCCCTATTTGTTTATTTAATCGGGAAGGTACTTTTTCCAAAAAAAAAAACCGACCTTCATTGTCGGATAGAAAAAAAAAATCTTTTTTAGTGAAAAAAAGATAGAATCTTTATCGGCGACCTTTATTGTCGACAAGGGAAATTTTCTCCAAGAAGACTTCATTGCTGAATTTCAAAGGAATACAAAGTTCCCACCACCGCCTTCATTGCTGGAATTCTGAGAAATACGGGTTCCCACTACCGGCCTTCATTGCTGGAATTATGAGAAATAAAGGTTCCCACTACCGACCTTTATTGCTGGAATTATGAGAAATACAGGTTCCCACTACCGGCCTTTATTGCTGGAATTATGAGAAATACAGGTTCCCACAACCGACCTTAATTGTCGGAATTTTGACGATAGTTTTCCATCATCGGCCTTCATTGCCGGCTTTCTCTGGTGGTTGATATCCTATCCATAACCAATGCAGCTCTACCTCTGAGCGAGTAATTGCAAGCTGGTCTCCAGCTTGAGGGGGAGTCTCAAAATCTCAGTCATCCCTTGGCATTTGATCCCACGGTCAGGATGAGAATCCGTGAGAGGCTCACTTGGATCACGCCAATATCCTTCTATATTTGGGTAGCTGAATTAGGAAGGATTATATTGAGGCAATTATGTATCAATTAGACGTTATTTATTTCTTTATCAAGACATCTTGTATAGATCTATAAATAGGAATAATTTTGTATAATAAGTAGAAGATATTTTTACCTTTCTCAAATTCTATGAATTCTAACAAACCCAAATTGGTTTTGAAAAAAACATTAGCATCATGTCGTAACCTATGCTCAATAATTCACTCCCATAATTTTAAAGTATGACACATTAACTTAATTCCTTTAATTCGCACACTCTTGTGCATCACATTTATTCTTTAAATTAGGAATCAACACACTCCTTATTCACACATCTGGCATCTTTTTTGTCTTCAAAATAGTACCAATAAGTTTCATAAGTCGAGAAATTTCTTCATCTTCTAAATATTTCCACAACTCTATTAAAATATCATCAAGTCCAACAACTTTTCCACACTTCATTTTCGATAAAGCCTCTCTAACTTCAGTTTTACTAATACGTCGATAAAAACAGAAATCACTATTTTTATTTAGGATGCTAAGGTCATAAAAGTCAATTGTATTCTCACAATCTTCATTGAAAAGCTTATCAAAATATCTCATCCACCTTTGTTAAATATTCTCTTCTAATAAAAACTGTTTTTATCTTCATCCTTAATGCTATTTATTTGAACTAAATCATTCTCTTATCTATTTTTTTAACCAACTTATACTTATATCTTTCATCTTTCTTAATATATAATATATTATATAAATAATTAAAAGCCAAATTCTTTGCTTTGCATCTTACTTTCTTGAACTCCTTACAGGTTTTTTTATATCTTTCCCAATTGTTTTTAACTTCTATACATAAATCAATTTTTATAATAAAGCTTTTTAATTTTTGATCTTTTCTTGCATTTTTTTATTCAAAAAAAAACATAGACTGGCTATATAATCCTGCATCCAAGTTCAAAGATGAAACTACTTAATATAAAAAACTGGATACATTCTTGATAGAAATATTTGAGTGAAAGTCTGATGTCTAATCAAGGTGGCGATAAGTCCTATTTTATGGTCATTATGCGATCAAGTCACAGAGCTTTTAACCAATAAGGTATGTCAATAAATGAATCATGAATTCTGCCATAACCAATGTTGCCACATTTTTTTAAATTTAAATTCTGTGCTGGTGATTGTTGTGAACCACGAATTCAAAATGGTACTTTCTCTTTGTTATCATTCATCCAATAAAGTAGCAACAAGAGATATTATGTTTAGTTGTGCGCCCATTAATTTTAAATGTTCAAAGTGTCCACCAACACTTTCTACCAAAATGTGATATTAAATTACATTTGCAAGAGCACACTAAATCAACTCTTAGAGCTATTATAATAAAATAAAAGTTCTAAACATGAAACATTGCATCCCAGAGCATATTACATTCCCCAATCTCCCAGTCGAGGAAAAAAGTGTATAATTCAATTGTGTAAAAAATAATTTTCTTTATTAATGTTAATTAGCAAGAGATCTTCTAATTGAAAAGGTAGGTAAGTTGGCAAGTCAAGGAGAAGAAAAATGATCTTATCCAAGATAAAAATATGAAATAAAGCACCTTGCTGAAATTGGATTTCGAATTTTTGGTGACGCCAACGATATCCGCAACCATGATGTTTTGTGCCGTTCTTCAGTGAAACTGTGTTCTGAATGTTCTTCTGGTGCGTCCGTATCAACTATTTCATGAAGAGAAGTGGTTGCACCAAGAAGAGAATAAGCTGAATAAGAAAAGCCTTTGACTTGCTCAATCAATGCCCCTGGTCCTCTAAGCTCTCCAAATCTCAAGACTGTGCCATCCACAGGACTAACCTATTTTCACAATATAATACTTCTAGTAAGAAAAAGTCACAGAAATATTATACTCAGCATAAAATACAAAATATTGAAATGCAGCTAGTTACCAGTTACCAGACAGTTAGAATCTAGATCAATTGGGCGTGAACCACTTTTAAGACTGCGAATGAAAAAGTCCTGCAGAGTAGCGTATTCTTCAAGTGGTAAGGCAGCTTCCTCCAAATCTACAACCAAGCAGGTGACGAAAACTCAGTTAACAAGAAGCAATATGAAAATTTAATAAAGAATAAGCAATAAAAAGCTATTGGATTATTCAGAAGAAATACACAACATAACATGAGAATTTACCTCTCACTCATAAAGCATAAGAAGAACAAATCAGAAAAATTCTTCATATAAAAAGCTTTGTTTGTTAGAAACTAAACTGGATTAAATTATTAATCTATCCTTATCATCTAAAGTATTTGCTTTCCTATTAATTAAGATTTAAAAGGTCAACTAAAGAACTGAAGGTACTTTGTCATATCAAGACAAGGTACAAGTCTCAAGGCCTACGCCTCAAACCAAAAAACAATCTCATAGAATTAAAGATAATTCCTAAATATGCCCTAACCTATCAACAAACAGTTGAAAAAAATAAAGAACATAAGCCCCAAAAGAAAATAAAAAAATCAATTAAAAATAAATAAAAAAGAATTTTAAAAAAGAAAACAAAAAATAAGCATTTTAAAGAAAACTAAAAATCAAATCAAGAATATTGAAAATAAAATATGTTAAAGAAAATTAAAAAAAAAAAAGGTTAAAAAGAAAATAAAACAACATAAAATAAAACAATTAAGAGTAGAGCGTTTAAATTAGCAATACCATTACTAGCATTAGCCTGAGCATTCAGAAATGAAGAAACAACTAAACCTAATTGACTGTAGGAGACAAGAGAATGTTAAGATGAGCATAAGGTAATAGAGTAGCTATAATAGAGAGCGCAAGATTAGATAGGCTGCAAGGATAATTTCTGTTGATGGAAATGTTATGGAAACAAAACTTTGAATCATTTTGTTGCACGACAAAGAATGAAAAATGCGGCAATAATAAGGGTAAAAAGAACAACTACGGAAGAATATGAAGGAAAAGGGATACATCTAAAAATAGCATAGCCAGAAGATGTGAAAAGAAAATATTTAAGGGCTATTTGGTTTGATGTTTGTAAAATATATTTATTTTCAAAATGCAGACTGCAGAGTAATTTAAAAGTATTGAGTTATTTGGGGGGATCTGTTTTTTTTTTTTTTTTATGATACACATTAAAGGAAATAAAAACAAAATTAAGCAACTAAGGTGGCAACCACGTATGGCGGATAGCTGTTGGCGACAATGGGCGGCACCGGCGTTCGAGAGGGCAATATCTCAATAATGGAAATCAATGGTGGAAAGTGAAGAATGGTTAGCAAGGAGTGACAGGCTACGGCCAACGGCTAGTGGTTGAGGAGGCAACAGAAGGAGATCGGGGTAAAAGAAGATGAGGTTACTGAGTTTTACTTGCATTTAGAATTTACCAATTTCAGCAAAATCCAAATTTCATAAAAATGTGCATTCTAGGGGTTTCCAAACAAATCTCCATGCAGATCATTTCATTTTAGTTTACTCCAAAAAAATGCAAGGAAAAATAAATTTTATGCTGCTAATACCTGCAACCAATCCGCCCCTTAAATTAAAATTAACCCAGCATGTAACACTTATAGGATGAAGCAGAATTCATAGAGCCAAAACCAAATAAGGCTGATAACAATCACGCTGTTGCAGCTGATGACAAAAAAGATGTTAAGTTCAGCAATTTTAATTGTCAGCCGTTTTAAAAATTAACATTCTTTGTAGTTACAACGCTGATTTTGCAGATCTACGTAAATTTCAATTATTAAATATTCATTAATATTTAAAGATGAACTAGAATGTTTTCTTAAACAAAATTAATAAACCAAAAGCTAGACAACGAGAACATAGCAAAATATGTCCATTGTTGTATTTCATAAGATATTAATGTTGAAATGCGATATTTAACCATAGAAAAACATGTTCTACTTGATCAATAGGAAAGTTTAATAAAAATTTCCGCAAAAATATAAGTCCATACAAAATTGTATCATAGCAAGTTTATGAGGAACTTTCAAATTAAAATTAAACAAAATCTATGCAATTAGGATATGGAAGAAAAAAACCTGCATGAAATGCCCTCGCCCAAGCCTTATAGATGGAAGGTCGTAGCCATATAGGAATGTCCTGAAATTAACCCCATCATAAGAAAATCCAAAAAAGGATACTTCAACTCAGCAGAGGATAAAAGCAAACACTCTGGCCACAGTATATATGCTAGAACTAAATTAATTATTAAACCAGAAAACAAATAAATAGCTTAGCCAGTGAGCAATAAATATAAAACAAGTAATAGAATATATAATATGCACCATAAACATAAAATAACCAATTAAATTTTGAAGGTGAAGGCACTAGAAACCTGTGAAAACGGCACATACCAATTCTTGTAAGGATGCCAATTTGATTAACAGAAAACCATTATTAAGCACGCAAAATCACTTTTTTATCCCAATTTTCTTATTAAAAGTACACCAAATTTTGTTGAGCTTAATATAGCCATTATTGATCAATGAGTCGCACACATTACTTGCATTATTTATGATATTCAAATATAGACATTTAAAATTTTCAAATACAAATTCAGATGAAACATGCGCATCATTTTTGTTGCCACTTCGATAATCATTATGGATAAATTTTTATTTCGTCACCATCATCATTGCTAACTTTCTCACAACTATTCATTTCAACTGAAGATATATTATTATTTCCTGGGAAGACAAAACGTGCGAGTTGTTGCAATAACTGAATGTTTCCCAATTAACTGGAAATAGGATGAATAAGAAATCATGCTTTACGCAAACGGGGACCATGAACTGAGCTATCAAAGAAAAATTGAGGCCAGTTTTCGGCAGATCAATAAAAAGGTTTAGTTACAGAAACCAATGGACTAGGCAGGTATCATTTACGTAGACTAACTGACTACGATGTTCTAAGGGACTTAATTATCACAGCCAGCAAAATTTCTCAGCTCCAATGTTTTATAGAAACAACTCTCAACAAGACAGAAGCTCTACATTGAACGGTATCTGCCACGGATTGATAGGACAAACAAGTTATATGGTGATCTCACCGCCACAAAAGAATCATTTATACTTCTCCAATGGAGCCACAACAGGATCAGATATGTATTGGATAACTGGAAAAAACTTCTGGATGCACAAAGATAGTACATGAAATAAACCAAATGAACTGTCCAATTATTAAAAAAATAAAATAAAAAATGGATTTTCTGAGATATATGTGGATGGAATAAATTAACTAGGACAAAACTAAGATAAGTAAAGCCTGTTGTTCTTTGAGTGCAGCGACGCATGTACTGTTCAATGTATTTGATGAGACGTATTTGCTTCCCTTATGTTTATTCATTTTTGTTTTTCAAAATATTGTCGACTATTCACATCGATCATACTTGCTTGGACTCCCTTCTCTTCTAAACAAGTGAAATTTATATAGCTAATCATTTGCTTCAACAATCACAGGGATATCGCAAGAAAGCTAAAAGATTATAAATCTTATGATCATATCTAACTGAATATATCTTTGACACGTCTACTACTTATTGCAAGGAAAAAAATTCTCATCGCATTATTGATTTTTTGAACCATGTCATAAACAAATTCTTTTGTGTTTATTGACTGAAATCAGGTGTGCATAAATAGGCATACATGAAGAATTCAAAACAAAGTCAGTATGAAAATATTATCAATTAGGAGGATAGGAAAACATAAGAAAAACATATCTCCCTAATTCTACTACTATCCAGATTAGCATTTTCCAATCTAATAATTTTCCTATGACAATAATCACCACAAGCAAGGGCGCAAATATCAATAATTTCTAGCTCGTTACCAAAATAAAGTAAATAGAGTTCAAAGCTTTGGCAGAGAGATTAGTCAATTGTTGTTAACAATGATGATCTTATATAATATTCATAAAGTTAACAACTTCCATGTGTTTAATTTTATTATGAATTATTGAATTATATGATTGCTTGAAATATAGATAGCTGTCCAATTATCACCGTTAAGAATCATGGTCTGTTTCATAGGAAAACCAGATTTTTCTACTAGACTGTTGATCCTCATTTAGCAATTAAAATGTGTCATAGTTTTGCAACCAGTTTCATCACTGGACCAAGCTACAACCATCTACTTCTAACTTTTCCAAGAAACATGATTTCTAACTACAAAAAACAATATCTACAAGTAGATTAATGATCCCTAATAGATCGAAATAGCCTGCATTGAAAAATGATTTAATACTCAAACGATTATATTTATGATAGACTAGACCTTTTCATGGAGATTTCATGATATCTTAAAATCGATAGGGTAACTTCTCAGTGTATATTATTTGGATTTTACAGATGCTAAATGACCACACCAGCATTAACGGATATATCCTATTGAGTGATAGTGATAGATAAGTTTGCCAACAAGACGCAATAATGAGAAGGGACGTCATAGCATTCATCATACTCGAATGATTGTAGAGTTTCCATTGGAAACTCACCAAGTTTGCACCAAAGTTCAATTTCTTCCAGAAGATTTGTAGCATATTTTCTTTGAAAGAGAAATACATTCCTTGTTATATGCAAACTCGATGCCAACAGAGCTTTTTTTTTTTTACAAATACTTTGCTTCAACCTATATGTAGCTTTATAAAGCTTGCATATTTTGTTCTCAGGTAAGTAACATACCTAGGAGGTTGCTCCATATAAACTATTCAATAAGATCTCTTGAGGAATCATTACTAACACCCATTTGTATGATAATTCACCCTTGTTTAATGTTAATAGAGAGAAGGCAATTCAAAGTTAAGTCAGGAAATTGGTGAAAAAGTCTCAAAGTAGTCATTACAATGGATCTAACAACATCCTTTCATCATCAGATCAATAGAACCATGAAGATAGAACTAAATAGTGATGACCCATCAAGAAGAAATAGGTTTAAAAAGAAGTGGAACCAATTCCCACATAAGACCCAGAAGAGCACCCAATTCATTATCCATAAGTTCTCTCTAATTACGGTTCAGCAGGACCTGCTAGCAAGTCATGGGAACAAAAATAATAGAAAACAGGGAAAACTGAAAAAAAGAAGAAGAAGAGAGATGATCAAATGAAATCAAGAACTGTAATGGATGATTAGTGACTTAGTCCATTGGCATTTACCTTTGAAAAGAGCAATGGGAAATTGGAGATTTGAAAGCTCTGTTATAGTTATAAACTCAGCTATAATAGATGAGTAAGAAGAGTCGCTACAAAAGGAGCAGTGAAGGCCTTATGAATACAAACCTACAAGGAGGGAGGACTAAGTATCAGGGCTAAAGATAGTTTGTAGGAGATGAGCAAAAGTGAAGTAAATAAGATGACTCATAAAAATTAATTTCAACAGAGAAATATCTATTTCCAATTGAAGGATTGTCACACATAATCTTTTTTATTACAAGAACAATGGAGAAAGATGTGCTAAATGACATGAAGGGATAATTTGTCACAATCTGGGTGAAGGGAATGTGATAGGGACATCAGATCATAGAAGGTTTATCAAAGGTGTGGCCGCCTATCTACGGCCACGATTGAGTCATGGTATTTTTTATTTATATTATGTATTTTAATTTTTTATTTATGTTAAGTATTTTTATTTATGATGTTGTTGTATTTGTTTCCCGTTGTACCCTTTTATTAAGAGATGTCGTATGTAAGCCCTGAGGGCATTGTCGTCTTTTCTATTTTGAGTCTTATGTACGAGGCTATTTATAGCCCCTATGTTTTTCTTTGAGAATTAAGGAATTACTGAATGATAAATTTTCTTTGCTTGAGTTCTTTGTGAGACTTGAGAGTGCTTGGGAGAGGAATCCCTAGGAAAGAAAAATTGGATCACCCACCAACCTTGAAGATAGTCGGGTTCGTGGTTCTTCTTTTTCTTTATCTAATTTTCCCTCTTCTTCGTCACCTAGCCGCCGGCCTACGGTCCTCCCCAAAACCCTAAGCCGTCGGCCACCTAATCCCCCCCCCCCCACTCCCATCGGTTTCACCCCAACACCACCCAACCGCCAGCAACCATACCACCCCCCCCCCCCTAGTTTCCC
The DNA here is from genome assembly GCA_019514585.1 of Dendrobium officinale. Lineage (NCBI taxonomy): Eukaryota > Viridiplantae > Streptophyta > Magnoliopsida > Asparagales > Orchidaceae > Dendrobium > Dendrobium officinale. The sequence goes on from CM033683.1 coordinate 90,350,135, forward strand.
TCCTCTTTGAATTATTGCCTATTTAGATTGATTTAATTTGGGGCATATTTTGAATTCAAATTCCTCCAATTTGAAATTTAAAATCTTTCCTAAATTACTAAATCTATCTTAGGAAAGTTTCCTAAATTAAATCCTATTTGAATCTCAAATAATTAGGATTTAATTACAACTTTCCTAATTTCTAAGTCTTAAAATAGCAATTCAAATCTCCCCCATAAATCCCTCCTAGCCCAATCAAGCCGCCGGACCGCTTCATTAAATCCAATTGGATTTATTTCCAAATTCCCTCACCCTTCCTTATTTAACTTCACTTGATTTTGGAAAGTATTTGAATTTGAAATAAATCCAATCCAGATTTCAAATCTTTCCTGTTTCCTCTTAATTCTATTTTGGAAGGGTCTTAATTTAAATCAATCAATCAACTTATGATGGATTGATTAATTAAATCTCTAATTCCAAATACATTGCATATAGACACTTGCCCCCTTCTTTTACTTGGCCGAAACCCCCAATGCCCCACCTCTTGATTTCTTTCCCAAATTAAAGCCTCTCCTATTGGAATTAAAATTCAAATTAATTCCTAAATCCCTCACAATTAAAAATCTGAAATTTATTTCAGATTTTTAACTTGTTCTTCCCTGCTTAACCAACTACTCCTATCCCAACCCTCATCCCTTGCCCGGCCACACCTTGTCATCCCACTTCAAGTTGAAAAGAAACTTCTTTCTCTTCAACAGAGTTCAAGATTACTATCACCCCTTGGAGGAGATCATCATCTAGCATTCATGAATGGCCGATCCCGACTGATTACGGACTTGCCTACGACGAACACGGCTTCGTGCACATTCTTCATTCAACCTTCTTCGACGTCAACCCGAGGATTGACCATACGGTAGAAGACTACATAGAACGCATATTGGACACCTTAATTGAAGCAATTGAAGAGCAATTGGAGATCATCGAGTGGAGGATTGCAACCGATCCTTGACGAAGATTTTCTAATTACTAATTTTTTTTGTATTTTCTAAGCCTAATCTTTTCTTTGTGTTATTGATTGTAATCTCGAAGGTCGCATCTACCTACTTCTGTCAAGCTTAGTAAACGTAGGGATTTGAGCGCATTCATTTGTTTCCTAATCTTATTGTTAGACTATGAATTTTTCGTTGAAAACTACTACATTTGCATGATGTTATTTTCCTACATTATTTTGATGGTTCAAATCTCTTGATGTGCAACTTAGCCTAAACGACAGTGACCGCTCTTACGTTTTGATTCTTCGTTTTATCTGCTAATAGGCCTATTTGTTATTTCTATAATCAATAAGTTGTGCAAGCTCTTCATAAATTCATTGTAAGCATTGTAGTCCTACATCAGAATGGATAAAACTACATGGCCGGTCACAAAAAGAGATTTACAAAGATAAAGATAAAGAACGAAGTAGCATCATTCAAAACAATGAATGACACATGATTGATTGATTGGCATACAATAAAAATAGAATCTGCAATAATTAGTGAGAAATAAACATGTAAAACATTAAGGTGAGAGCAGCATCAAGAAGATGGTGTAATTATGCTTAGCAGCCCCATTTTGTTAATATGTATACGGGCATGGAGATTGTTATTCAATGTCAATTTCAAAAAACAAAAGAAAAGAAAAGAAGATTGCATAAATTCAACAATATTATCAATGTAAAGGGTTATGAATAAAATAGGAAAGTCACTGCAAGCCTCGATTTTTTACCAAGCTCTTTAGATTTTCATATGATTGGAGGCTGTCAAACACCTTTCTGTCACAGTTGGGATCTACATTTTTTCTTTAGCAAACGTGGAAAAAAAATGACTCCAATCTAAAGAAGATACTGTTGGATTCTTCTAATCACTTAATTATGCACTACAAACCTCCAATGCAATGTTTATACTATCAAGAAATTTAAGATGTAATAAATAAAGGTCATTCATTTGCTCTTGATCTTCAATTCTATAATCCGTCTTACTTTTTAAGATAAAATAAATCTAGTTGTTGAAGAGAGATTAGATTCCTAATGCCACGAATCCCACATTACATATGACTTGACAATATCAGCTAACGCAAATTAAATATTTGATACAACTTTGATATTTGAAAATGAGGGTTTCTCTTACTTTGCAACTAAATTTCTATATAATTTTCCTTATTTACAATTCTTAATATATGATGGATATTCCTCCTCACATAATTTCTTACCAATGGACATGAAAAGCCTATCTTATCTGCATCAAATGATATTTCCTAGTCATATATATCGTGAGATTAAGAATCTAATCTCTCTTCAACAACTGGACCTATGTTGCATTAAAAATAAGATTGATTATAGAATTAGAGATCTAGAGCAAATAAATGACCTTCAGGCATTAGATATCAAATTTCTTGAGCATATCAAATTTCTTGAGAGTATAAAAAATGTCAAGAAAGTTTGTTGTACAAAATTAAGTGATAAGAAAAATCTAAATATTTTTTCTTTAAACTATTAGTGACTTTTTTTGTCTAAGGTCATAAAAGAAACAATGTAGATCTCAACTTAGATGAGAATGTGCTTGATAGACTCCAACCATGCGAAAATCTAGAGAGCTTGAAAAGGATCAAATGAAACATTATGTGGTTTGCCAAACTCACAAGCATCACACTCAATTTTGAATTGAGAATGGGGAATGAGCGAATATTTGAATGTGGCAAAAGGAAGATATACAACAACGCCACAAATACAAAGGTAAATGGATGACAAGGTAGTCGAATGATGTAGTCATGAATTTACATTTTTTATGTATTATAATTTTTATTGAACACTATCTTTTGTTTTATAATTTTAATTCCCTACGATGGAAAACAACCCATGATCATGCTGGGTTCGGTGCTCTCAGGTTGGTTCACACCATTATCTTTCCACTTATATTGATCTTGCTCCTTAGTGGCTAGTTTGGTGATTATTTGTGGGCAGTTTCTTTTCCTTATTAGGCTTGGCCCATTTCTTCCCTTATATTAATGGTTGCTTGAGTTTTTTCCCTGCTAGTTGTTCAGTTTCTCTGATGTCCACTTGATTTCTCAGTTGGTTGTCCGGTTTCCCTATTGTCCACTTGGTTTCCATGTTGGCTACTTTTTTTCCCTGCCGGCTTGGCTGCTCAGTTTCTCCCTTGCTTATTCCTGTGCAGGATGCTCTGTCTTCTCTTCTTGTGGGCTGATTTGGGTGGTTCTTATTGGTTGTTTTGGGGGCATATTTATGTGATCAAATAAATGATCTTTCCCCCTCCTTCGCCTATATAAAGTGGTTGAATTTCATTGTGGTGAAGCAGTATTTGTAAAGAAAAAAAAAAGTAAACCTAAGGAGTTTTTTAAGCTTGTGAGCTAGTCTTCCTCTATCCCTTATTTCTTCCTCTCGATCTTCTTTCTACTTCTCTCCGCAGTTCCCCTTCCACGTGTATCTTTCTTCTCTAGTTAAAAGAGAATTTTTGTAAGTGAAAACAATATAAACCCAATTCTTCTTAGCTTGTGAGATATCTTCTCCCTAACCCAATTCTTCCTCTCGGTATTCTTTCTACTTCTTTTCTCCACGGTTTCTCTTCCACATGTATCTTTCTTCTCTAAATATTGTGAGTTGTAAGGTGTGTTGTGCCATGTTCTATTGTTATTTACTAAAGCATGGACTTGTGTTGGATCATAATTTCTGTGGTGGTTAGCGGGTTTGTTCTTTCCTTTGAGCACCTTTCCTTATTTTGTGATTTGCATGTGAGGTAACCACTCATGGTTGTTCTGAGGGTCATATAATTTATGAGTTTTGATTTTTTTTTTTTTGTTACTTTTTTTGTGACTTCCTAACCATTTTCCCACTTGAGTTCCATGCCAAGTTTCTGTCATTTGGTGTTTGTTTATATATTATTGAAAGGAAGTATTTATTTGCATACCTAGTGTTCTCCTACTTGGTTTAAGAATTTAGGTTGTATCAATTTGGTAATAAAGAATTAGGTTGTCGGGCGAGTCTTCCTTTCTCTTTAAAAATTTAAAAAATGGATAGTCAAAAAATCAACAAGCGGATTGACAACGTATGATTATACAAAAAATGGAAGTAATGGCTAATACCTAGACAATAGATGCGGTGCAACAATGATTCTTGGTTAAATGGAGTGGATGTCTCCTGACTGATTGTACTTGGATTGAAGCTAAGGAGATGTAGCTTCATCATCCTGATATCTATCATCCTATCAGAAGATGAGATTCTTCCACCATTGGAGAATTGATGTAGTCATGAATTTACATTTTATGTATTTTAATTTTTATTGAACGCAATGTTCTATTTATAGCCCTATGCTGGAAAACAACCCATGAGCATTATGGGTTCAGTGCGCTTAGGTTAGTTCACATCATTGCCTTTTCACTTGTGTTGATCTTGCTCCTTGTGACTGATTGGGTGATTATTTGTGGTTGTTTCTTTTTCTTATTGGGCTTGGCCCATTTCTTTCCTTATATTAATGGTTGCTTGAGTTTTTTCCCTGTTGTCCACTCAATTTTCCTGGTGGCTGCTTGGTTCCCTACTGCCCACTCGGTTTCCCTGTTGGCTGTTTGATTTCCCTATTATCCACTTGATTTCCCTACTGGTTGTTCGGTTTCCCTGTCGTCCAATCAATTTCTCCATTGGCTGCTTGGTTTCCCTGCCGGCTTGGCTGCTCGGTTTCCCCTTTGTTGATTCATGTGTAAGATACTTTGACTTCTCTTCTTCTGGGCTGATTTGGGTGGTTCTTATTGGCTTGTTTTGAAGCATTGTTTAAAATTACGCAAAATGAGGCTCGCCTTGAGGCCCGCCTTCGCACATTTCCACTGAAAAACGCCTCGAGTTTCTTTTATGAGGCTTGTGCCTCAACTTGGTTGAGGCCCGCCTTGAGGCGCCTTGCCTCACTAGCGTGAGACTTACGCCTCACCCTATATATATTTTTCTTAAAACTTACATAAATCCTAAAGTAAAGCTCCGAACAAATCACACTTTCTGGCTTATGCACACCCAAGTCATAGCAACTTTCTCTTAAATGCCTCAACCTCCAACCCGTCGCCTTCGTCATAGCCGTCCTCAAGGATCTCTTGAAGACGCACACCACCATCACCTCTAAAAATTTTGGAGTGGTAATCTCATCTCTATGTTTATGAAAAATATTTATGAATGAGGAAGATGACTGAAATAAATAAAGATGAAGCATATTAGGAGGCATTGGACTTCACGGGATGAGACAGGGAAGATATCAATTTTTTATAATGACGACTCAAATAAAGACCCCCTCAGTGATGACAATATAGATGATTTTCTAGTTGTTGTCATTTGTCAACTTTTCTTCCATTTTAAGAAATTAAATGTAGATGAATAGGGAACTGAGAAAGAAAGAATTTGAAATTGAACTTAATGTTATATGATACTTTTATGCAATTTCAATATTTAATAATTTTTTGTTCATGAAATATTTGTATTTCAACTATATTTAATGCAATTTATCACTAGCCAATTTACGTCTTGTTCAATTTTTTATTTCATATATCATTGTTTTACTTCATAGTTCAATAGAAAAATAACATGTCATTTTTTAACATATTATTTGGGTATTATACAAAAATTTACTTTTAACATTTATTTGCACTCAACGTAATTTTTTATTTTGAGGCTCATGCCTCAAAATGCCTCAATACCTAATTAAGCAATTTTAAACAATTTTTTGAAGGCACATTTATGTGAGCAAATAAATGCTCTTTCCCCCTCTTTCTCCTATAAATAGTGTCAGAATTTCATTGTGGTGAAGCAGTTCTTGAAAAGAAAATTTATAAACTTGAAGGATTTTTTTAGCTTGCGAGCTAGTCTTCCCCTATCCCCTATTTCTTCCTCTCGGTCTTCTTTCTACTTCTCTCCACAGTTTCCCTTCTACCTGTATCTTTCTTTTGTAGTTAAAAGCAATTTTTTGTGAGTGAAAATAATATAAACCTGAGGGTTTCTTCCTAGCTAGCGAGTTACCTTCTCCCTAACCCAATTCTTCCTCTTGGTCTTCTTTCTACTTCTTCTCTCCACGGTTTCTCTTCCACATGTAGTTAAAAGCAATTATTGGTGAGTGGAAATAATATAAACCTGAGGGTTTCTTCTTAGCTAGCGAGCTGTCTTCTCCCTAACTCAATTCTTCCTCTTGATCTTCTTTCTACTTCTTCTCTCCACGGTTTTCCTTCCACATGTACATTTCTTTTTAAAATATTGTAAGTTGTAAGGTGTGTTGTGCAATGTTCTGTTGGTATTTGTTGGAGAAGCATAGACTTGTGTTGGATCATAACTTCTATGGTGGTTCGTTGGTTAATCCTTTCCTTTGAGCATCTTTTCCTATTTTGTGATTTGCATGTGAGGTAACCACTCGTGGTTGTTCAGAAAGTAGTATATTTTATGAGTTTTTTTTTTCTCACAATTTACTAATCATTTTCCCACTTGTGTTTCATGCTAATTTTCCATCATTTGGTGTTTGTTTATATGCTATTGAAAAGAAGTGTTTTATTTGCACACTTAGTTTAAGAACTAAGGTTGCATCATTAAATCAGCAATTTAAAGATAAAATATACCCTCAACTTCAATAGCTTCACAAATCCTCTTATTTGAGTTAAGATTTTAAAAAATATAGTAAGTTAAAGAAAATGTCATTGAGCAATTGTGTGTCTTAGTGAGACAATGTAAAGATAAAAGGTTGGCACTTGGGAGGAATTGCAAGATAAATGGTAAAGGAAAATGCACGCTGGATTGAGTCATTCGCCAAAGATCGGAGAAGAAGAACCATTAACATCAATAGCAATTTTAAGAGGATTGATTATAATTGATGCAAATAATTGTCAATTACCTACCATATGTGAGGAAGCATTGAAATATAAGACCCAAGGAAGAGAACATATGAAAGACTAAGTCAGATGATTGCATTTATTGAAGCAGTCGGTCATATCTTCTTAAAAGAGTGTAACAGATCCATAAGATATGGCCCAAAAAGTAGGCAAAATGGGGTTGGATGTAGATGTATAATAAACTATGAAGGGAAGTGAACATGCATTAGATGATAAGCTTGTACTCAACTCAATTCATACTAGATCAAAGTCATTTAAATCAATGAGCAAACAAGTATTAATTCTTTTTAAAAGCATGAAGTCTAAATAAACAATGCTTGAGCATAGTCCAACTAGTTTATTTAAGTTCGCTGAAATTAAATACTTAATAAATTTTAAATCTTTTTAAAAACTGGAATGCTAAAGGAACCAAGCTTAAATATAGTTCAACTTGTTTATGCATGTCTACGAACAAGCCTATTTAATAATGTTCAATATTAAAAGCTTAACATTAAAATTGATAATGACTCGTATATTATTTATTTAAATTTTGGTCAAATAAAATTTATTTAATTACTTATTTATAAATAATATACTACAAATTTATTTATTAGTCTAGGATACTTCCAAATTTTCATTTTTATGTCATCAATTCACCTCATTCAACACTGGCAAGTTCCACCATTTCAAGTCTTCCTAATAGGACGAGGTTGCTTGAATAAGGTAGGGTACACCAAGATCGCAACTCAAGTGAATATATGCCTGCAACATACAAACCCATCTTTTATTCTTCCCCTTTTTAGCTCTCCTGCAATTGACATATCGACAAGTAGTTTATGAGCACACCATTTTAGCCTCAAAGGATAAGAGGCATGAAGAAGGTTGAGGCCAGTATGAGCTTTGAATCCAATAATTGAAGGGATGTAAACCTGTTCCCATAATTATTTCTTATATATGTAAATATTATGTCTATACTAAATACTTTTAAATATCCTAAAGTTTTTAAAATAATTAATATATTACTAGTAAATCTGCATATTGATTTGCGATACAATCAGTTCTTATTTCTCTATTTCAATTAACAAGTTTGTTGGTATTTATTTATAATATTGTATGATTGAAAGGTGTTTGTTTGTGACTTATCAAATATCTTGTTTAATTTATGCTAGTTTAATTGGTGTCAAATTATAGGATACAATTTCAAATTTATTGAATTGCTTGTTTTTTGAACTTGTATTATTTGTTAATATAATAAGCCAAAAACTCAAACATTATTTTAGCTTTTTTATTAGCTAGTTTAAGTAGTCATTCAATTAATTTAGACAAGGAACAAGCCAAGGTTCATCATTGCAAAATCTAAACAAGAGAAGTTCAAACATATATGTGAAGGCTTGGTTTAAGCTCCATCCAAAACTGAACTTTAAGTATGACCAAGCCAAATCCAATCCATCGTGTGCTCAGCTCAACTAAAGTTGATTTTAGTCCTCATACGCATTTAAGAGGATGATTGGTACAATTAGAATAAGAGCAGGCCAAATAAGTGAGAGAGCCACAACCCCAGCCACAAACAGCAAGACAATTACATCCACAACTCCGAAACTATCCCAAGAACTAGCGACTAAGACTAATTTGTTAAAAATGGGAGGCGAACGTAAGAGCATTTTGTAATGGAAAGAACCCGGAGTGAGCAATCGTCATTTTAGAAATTCTTCATACTATTACAGTTAGATAATTGGATCAATAGTGAAGAGATGGTGTTGAAGTAAATCATTCCATTCTTTTAATCAGGGTGTTATAGTATTCTTAGAATTGTATATCACTTTATTGATATTGGGATCAATTGTAGAGAGTTTTGACTCATTAAGATAAAAGAGAAGATATGACAATAGTTGAAAAGAGAGAATCCTAGAGGTAACTAGAATCTTAGAGTTGCAAGAGCGTGAGGTTTTACGCCATTATAGTTTAATCTAACAATGGTGAGTGCTTGAAATTAACACTGCAAGCATGCAAGTGAGAGCATCACGGGGTAAAGCTTACAAAAGTAGCACTTGGTCTAGCACAAATGAGTACAATGAGTCCAAGATGAGTATTTGATTGCCGCAAGTATCAAGCGAGTATGTGTCGCAAGTTAGTGAGCACTATGTGGGAGAGCGTTTCCAAAGTATAAGTAGGCAACACACGAGTGGGTTGTTGACTATGGGAGTGGATAAGCAGAGCAGTTCATAAGCAAGCATGTCAGGTGCATGGGATACATGAGGGATCTAGGGGATATTAAAGAGAGAGAAGGAAAGACAATGAGGATACCTAAATTTGAGATCATGTTGAAAGAGAAACTCTTTGATTTTTAATGATCGAGATCAAGTTCCTAAAAATAGGCATACACTATGAATACAAAAAGAAGAATATAAAGTGGGAATATCCTCCATTAAGAGAAAATAAAAATGTAATAAAAAACCTATCTTCTTTCCAGTTATAACACTTGTCAATCTAATAATTTTCCTATAATAATTGGAGAATAGTGGAGGGAAAATTTATGGAGTTATATGGATAATGATGGTTTGGCATTAAAGGATGATGAAGTTGGCCATAGAAAGAGATCTAGGACTAGCCAGGAACAATAATAACTTTAAGTCCTCACCAAAGAAACTTCAAGGAATCATAATTAATTTTGAAGCTCTCACATAAGAAATTCAAGAGACAATATAACGCCACAAATACAAATTCAAATTACTTGAAGTCGAGCAACAATTTTATTTATCTGTAATGATTTATTTTAAAATTACAAAGCACTTGGTTATATAGAGAATAACATGAAAACAAACTAAACTAATCCAAGAGTGGTTAGCCTATGCATTAAAGGAAGGTCATAAGCCATTCCTTGATTACAATATTTAACATAATTACAAAGTAGGCCTAGCCATTATAGGATAGAAAGGAGAGGCTATAAAAAATAAGCATATGATGAAATTTCATAAGAGAGGGTTCGGTAATAGTTTTAAGAAAAGTGAGTGATGCCAAAATTTGAGATCATGTTGAACTCTCATGATACATAATTGGCCATGCATTAATGAAACTTGATTTAATCTTGCTTTAATTAATCTTGACAATCAATACTTGTCTTGTGATGAAGGAAGCCAATCATGCAACTAAGGGATGAAAGCTCAACCCTTCATTGTCTCAATTGCTTGTTGTTGCTTGAAATTTGATTATGCACTGCATCAATATAACATATGATAGACTAAAACATAGCATGCATAGTAATCAAGTAAAATTTACCTTGGGAACTCTATGAAAGCCTACAAAGGGGATGTAGTTACAAATAAGATGATTAAATTACTAATCAACTAGCATATGAATAATACATATGTAGAAAGTGTAGTCTATACAGTACATTTTATAACAAATAAGGGAAAAACACATACCAAACTTGTGAGATAACCCCAAAAGCGTGAGATAGAACGCAATGGCAACAACCTCAAAAAAGCAGCCTGTTATGAGATGTTAGCAAAAATGTTTGAAAAGAAAAGAAAATTTGTGTTAAACGTACACCAATAAAAAAAAGCTCGAATATTATATGAATATAGAAATCCTAGCTACCAATACCTTTACATCAGGTGAAAACTCAAGTTCAATCCCTTTCTCCTTCACATCATCAACCTAAGATGCACTTAAAGTGAACATACAAGAAAACATAACATAAGAAAATATAGAAGAGATTCAATCGTATATGAACTTAAATACCAATTATAAGATAAAGTTTTTTTTAAAAAAAAAGACAATAATAATATTGGCACACTAAATCAACCTGAGGATCTGGAGTTCCCACAACTTGTTCATTAATCCAAACTACTAGTCCAACCAAATGGGTTCTAGAATTTGCTATCAACGGGAGAAAAGAAAAATCATGCTACTCCACCACAATGTAAGAGAGAGAAAGAAGATAAAGCGGATTCTTACCCTTCTTGTTTTGAGTGGGGAGAGGGGAGAGGGGAGTGAGGAGTGGGGAGCAGAAAAACAACATACAAGGAACATTGTTGGTCAAAGTTGGTTTGTAAGAAGGGAGGGATAGATAGCATTGTTAGTCATATGATCCTGAGGCCTTAGTTCAAGATCAGCTCGAAGCCAATTGATGTCATGAACATGATTTTATCACTTAATATCACTTATGCATAAAATTTATGTGATTGTCTATAAAAGGGTTGAATATGAATTTTGAACATGGAGGTTGAAGAGAGAAAAATCCAATGCATTGATTCATAATAAAAGTCAAACAAGATCAATTAATTATTAGACTATGAAAAAACCAACATAATTTCTACAAGATGGGACCCACATTCACCAAGACTTCCATAATCTTCTCTTTCTATTCCATTGCCACCTCATTGATCTGTGGGATCCTTAATATTGGCCCATAAATCCATAGACAATTACAATTATTTTATAATTAATTCTATTCCCTTATTTCTTTTTTTTTCTCATTAAATGCTTTCGTAAGATTTGTAAAATATGAAAAATTGAAATGAAATACACCCAACTAAATCTCAACAATTCTTGTCATAGTATGACTGCATGAGAGCCCTAAGCTTTTACTCTTCCAAGTATTTCCATGATTGTAGCATTCACTATTACATTACCACAATATTGGGGTTCCTTGTTGAACTCCCTTCCTTTTTATGATTTTTCTATAACTACAACCTTCATCACTACATTACAACAAACATTTCCCATTGCAGCAATACTCATGGCTAAATTGCTACAAACTATTCACATTGTTGCATCATCACTGCATTGTTGCATTTTTTTTTTCCTTTTCTTTGTTTTTTTCTTTTGAATAGAACCATAGTTTCCCTCTCCATGAACAACAAAAAATAAAAAGATTCACTTGGTCTCGGGTTCTCTTGGGGTTATGGAATGCAATTTAAATTCAATAGGAGAGCAGCAAAACATACATTCAACATATTGGATTAATGAATATAATTACCTAGAAATGGCCACGATTTGTTAGCAAGTTCTAAAAGGAAACAAGAAAATTATGACATTTACCTAACACAGAAATACAAAAAATTTATAATGAGCACCTAAAAAATATCTACGACAGATGCTTGTTGATGTAGGACTACAATGCTTGCAATGGTTTTATTAAGAGTTTGCACAACTTATTGAACAGAGAGATAACAATCAGAACTATTAGCAAATAAAACGATGAATCAAAACATAAGAGCAGTCACTTTCGTTTAGGCTAAGTTGCATGTAAAGAGATTTGAATCAACAAAATATCATAGGAAAAACAGTACCATGCAAAGTAGTAGATTTCAATGAAAATCCCTAGTCTAACAATCAGATTAGAAGCAAGTGAATGCACTCAAACCCTACATCTACTAAGCTTAGCAGAATCGGGAAAACGCAACCTTCATGACTACAATCAAATCACATGAATGGATTAGACTTAAGAAGTACAGGAAAAGGAAAATTAGAAAACCTTTTGTCACGGATTGGTTGCAATCCTCCACTCGACGATCTCTAGTTGCTCTTCAATAGCTTCAACCAAGGTGTCCAAGATGCGTTCTATGTAGTCCTCAACCGTATGGTCGATCCTCAGGTTGACGTCAAAGAAGGTTGAATGGAGAATGTGCACGAAGCCTTGTTCGTCGTAAGCAAGTCCGTAGTCAGTATCGGGATCGGCTATTCATGAATGCTAGATGATGATTTCTTCCAAGGTTGCTAGTAATCATGAACTTCGTTGAAGAGAAAGAAGTTTCTCTTGAAGTGGAGATGATGGAAAGTGGTCGACCAAGGGAGGAGGGAGAATAGGGAGTTTGTTTTAGACTTGAGAGAGGGAAGAGCTTAAAAATCTGAAATTAATTTCAGATTTTGGCTAGGAAGGGATTTGAAATTTGAAACAATTCCAAAAGAGGATGAGAGAGGGGAGGGGCGGCGGCAAGGGTGAGGAGGGATTTAATTTAATTCCAAAAAGGGGAGATTCCCTTTTGGAAATAAATTAAATAGGGGGGCTTAGGGGATTTCGGCTAAGGAGGTGGGGATGAGATTTAGAATTGTTTCCAAGAGGGGCTAGAGGGGTTTTAGGAAATAAATCCTAAATCTCCCCTATAGGGGCCGGCGGCATTAAGGGCTAAGGGGAGCAATTAATGGGAGAGATTGAGGCTTCTTAATTTGAGTTTATGAATTAGGAAAGGGATTAATCAAATCCAATTTGAATTTGAATTTCAAATAAATTTAAATTAAGAATTTTCCTAAAATGGATGTGATAAATTAGGAAAGAATTTTGAAATTCAAATTTAGTTGATTTGAATTTCAAATTGATCCCAAATTAAATCCAACCAAATTAGGAAACCCAAGGATGAGGTGAGAAGTCATGGGGCCGGCGGCTATGGGGCTAGGGCTGGCGGTTTGGGTGGAAACTGTGGGTGGGGGTGTGGGGGAAGGGGTCAGGTGAGCAAGGAGTGGAGAGGGTTGTGTTTAACCAATGTAGAAGAACTTATGTGGTGGTAGTGGAGAGAAGGGAAAAGGCTTGGGATGGGAGAAACCGTGGGTAGGATGTGGCGGCGGTGGTCGAAGGAGAAAAGAAGAGATACGAAAATAGAACCACGAACCCGACTCGTTTAGGTTGGTGGGTGATGCACAATTCTCCCTCTCCTAGGGATCTCTCTCAGAATTCTCAAGCTCTCACAAGAACTCATGCAAGTGGAAGAAATATTTTTAATCAATCATTCATTCATTCATTCATTAACTTGCAAAGAAGAATAATGGGGCTATAAATAGCCTCTTACAATGACTCAAACATAAAGGACGACGATGCCCCTAGGGCTTACATACGACATCCCTTAATAAAAGGGTACAACGGGAACTAAATAAAGCAAATATAATACAACAACATAATTAAAAAAATACATGAAACAAATCAAAAATAAAATGACTCGATCGTGGCCGCAGATCGGCGGCCACGTCTGATGAGGACATCAGAGATCTACAGCTACGATCGTGCCTACTTATTTTAATCTATTTTATGTATTTGATTTGTTATTGTTATTTTTCCATTTCTACCCTCACCTGAAGGTTTTGTCTTATGTATGCCCTATGAGCAATAGTGTCTTTGTTATTTCCCTTCATGTATTTGGCTATTTAAAGCCTCCCTCTTCTCCTTAGAGGGTAATGAATGAATGCTAATGAAAATTCATGCAATCATGAGTTTGTGTGAGAGCTTGAGAGCTTTGGAGAGAATTCCCTAGGGGAGGGAAAACAGATCACCCACCAACCTTGGAGATGGCCAGGTTCGTGGTTTGTTTTATCGTTCTTTTCGATCAATCTCTTCTTCCTCCTCTCCATACCCGTCCGCCCCTCTCTACTTCTCTAACGCCGGCCACCCTCACCCTAGCCATAAATTTTTTTCACTTTCCCACCACCCGCCGACCTTTTCCCTCTCCCACCGTCGCCGAAATCCTCCAACCACCGCCCCACCCTCCGGCTCCCAACCACCCATCATCACCCTCATAAACCTACCCTAGCCGCCGGCCACCATGATCTTCAATTTAAATTTCAAATTCAAATTGTCTAATTAATAGCCTTCCTAAAATAACTCAATGACATTTAGGAAAGAACCTTTATTTGGATTCAATTAACTTTTGAAATTCAAATACTTTCCTATTATTCAAATCCTATTATGAAAGTTTTCCAATTTCAATTAAATCTGAATTAAAATTCAGATTTGATTAGAGGCATTAATTAATACATTGGGACCCACTATTTATTCAAGCCAATCCCCCTTTCCTTTTCCCTTGGTTGGCCCGTTCCCTTCCCCCTCCTCCTTCCTCTTTAATTCTTCCCATTAGTGATCCCCAATCAACTCCTTAATTTGAATCCAATTAAATTCTTATTGGATTTGGATTTAGCATAGTCATTCCTTATTGAGAGTTGTGGAAAAGAATTACATAGCTTTCCTGCAGCCTTAGCCGTTCCTTTCCCAAGCCTCTTCCTCCGCATCCCTTCTCTTTGGGAGATTCCTGGTGGATGTCCAAGACCCCTCCTACTCAGCAGACTACTATCCCGCCGCCCAGATTGCTGTTTGGATGGCTGTTGAAAGTCTTTGAGTGCAAAAACAGGATTCCCACCATTACGTGCTGCTGTCTACAAGTTCCCAGTTGCTTCCCAGCTTTTTCCAAGTGCCAAACTGCTGTCCAGGATCTTCTCAAGACCACCCATCTACTGTCCAGAGATTCCCGCAGCAGTTCACTGCTGTCCAACCCCTCTGGGAGCGACCGTTGCTGCCCGGAACTGTCCGAAATCGCAGGCCCAGGTTGGCTATTTGCTGTCCAAAGGTTCGAGCGTGGATTTGTTACTGTCTGAGCCGTCAAAACGCCACCAACTGCTGTCCAAGTTTGCGAGAAGGTTGAATCTTAGCAAAGGGTGAACTCTTTCCTTCTCTCTTACCTCCTTCGTTGATCCTCGATTGTGGTTTTATTTGATTCATGCAAAATCTTGTCAAGCTCCGCTAAAAGCTTAGTATTTAGTAGGAATTGTTTGAGAGATCTTTCATAGCACCACTCTTATTGTTAGATCAGGGATTTCTTGTTGAAACCCATCTCGTGTGCAACATCAAGAGTAATTCATTATTATGGGGTTTTTACTTTTCGCGAGTAACTTGGTCTAAGTTTGTGTTTACCACTCTTTGGTTATATTTCATTGTTTGAATCATCATAAAGCTTTGATTAATTAGCTCTTACTCAATAAGCGTGTAAAATTCTTATCAAAATCAAATTTTCATATATGTCCTGCAACAACGTCTCTGATAAACCTTCCCCATCAATTGTCCTCCATTATTATCACATATTACCTCCTCTTTTAATGTCTTTAAAGTCTTAGAGATGCCCATTTCCAATTATTGGACTATTTATTCATAACCTACAATCATATGATCAATTGGTCTTTCAAACTTATTTCATATTACCCTTGTCCTAGCAATAAGAAAATAATCATAGATGATGGATCCTTGAACATCATGGGCAATAAATGAAATATTCTTATAAACAAATTTCTCATGCTCTAACCGTGTACCTAAATTATTTACTAACATATTATCCACTCATAAGCTAACTAAACAATCCAAATCCAACGGCATTTATCCTTCATATTACATCTTTCATCAATTGCAGGTATGAGCATGATGATTAGGCTTGCTAAAGATAAGAATGGTAAAAAAAAACAACTACATACAACCGTCAGCATTATCTCTTCTCTCAAAAGCCATTAAATACAATAAACAAAATTAACTTCAACATATTCGTCTTGATCACTCAGCCTTTATTGTTCTAAAAATTATGTTTCTCTCATTATTCAAAGAATTTCATTGTAATGATTGAGAACCAGAAAAATACAAACATTTCAATTTTTCAATGAGTGACACAATAACTCTTATTCATTTTTCTATTGCTGATTGCACTCATGTGTCATGAATCTTTTCACTAAAAATCAAAATCGATACAAGCATCCTCTTTTTCACCTTTTCAATATAATAAAAAATCAATCTGTTGTTGAAATTAAGAGTCAAAACTAATAATGCCAATAACTACTTCAATCATTCTCTCTCCCCATACTTCTAAAAAAAGAATAATATATGTGTTATCTTATATGTATACACCCCAACATTAAGTATTAGTTGAACGAAAGAACGACCTACTTCCTACCATAAGGGAAAATTCTCTTCAATTATACCTTATATAAAATATAAGCATATAGTTCTAAATTTCATCTATGAATTTGACTAGAATCAAAATGCAACCAATTTTATTCAAGTTGTGCCATTTTGGTAGTTTGTGAATTGGACAATTATTATTTTTTACTAATAAACATTAAAATGAAACATCAAGTTCTAATGCTATATATGATGCAACAAATCTTAAGTCCTATGATTTCATAATGCCAATGTACAACAAAATGCACAGAATCAAACAAACACATAAACTTTACAATTCAAAAACTTTCAACTAAGACAAATATTTGTTCCTTAAAATGAAAATTGAAAATACGAAGGAATATGTAACAAAATAATAATTTAATAGTTTAAAACAATTAAAACTAACTTATAAGAGCAACCCAATAAGTAGACATTGAAATCCCAAAAAAAATAAGGTAAGAGATCAAAAATAGTAAAATTCAAACCTCACACATCTACAAGTAGATAAGTTCCCTCGAGAATTATCAATCCTTAATTGCATTAGAAGAAAGTTGGAGATAAATAAATTCAACTATAAATTTATGAAAACAGAAATAAAATATCTTTAATAAGCATCAAACTAAAATACATATAATAAAAAACCTCCTAGAATTTAAAATATTAAAAACAAAAAAAAGAGTAGGTTACCTTATCCCAAACCAATTGCCAAAAGGAAACCAATTGCCAAAAGAAAACCAATTGCCGAAAGAAATCACATAGCAATAGCAAAATGATGTGGCTTATTCCATTTAAAAGGTCATAATGAATCACATAACAATTGTAGTTCACAACAAAAAAGAGCAAATATGATCATTAATAGATCGCAAGGAGCACCAAAATTTCATGAGAGAGAAAATGATGATTCAAAAGAATCCCCAAACAAAAAAGACCCAAGGAGGTTTACATCACAAAGCCACCTCATCCACCAAAAAGACCCCCAATTTCTTCGAGAAAAAGGTTGTTCCTAAGCTAGGAGAACTAATGAAACATAAAATAGTTCAAATATCATGATATTATCATATTCTGCTACTTAAGCTAAGTACAAATTCATTTCATGCCATATTTTATGTTTTTTTTTATTAATCACTGTGGTTCAATTACTCTATATATTTTCTATTACTTTTTAATAGAAATGATGTAAGTCATATTATTCAATTGTATCCCTTTTTTTTAAATGTGGAATGAGCTAGGGTTTCTTCAATGAAACTAATGAAATGAAAAAATGAGCTTCAAAACCGCATTAGTCGAGTCCATCTTCCATGGGAACTTCTTTCCACTATATGTGAATACAATGAAGATTAGTAACTAAAGTGTAGATGGATGCTCTTAATGTATATCGTTTGCTTCACCCATCAATATCTATCAAGTTGGGTTATCCTATCCATTTTCTTCAATCGTCAACTTTTTCTTCACAACACTTTTCCTTTGTTTTCCTTTGTCAGCATCAAAGGAGTCTGAATGAGGATTGTTGAGGGAGAGACCCCATAGGTAAATGGATGATCAAATTGCAGGCGGAAGATGTTAGACCAGTCCAACCGGTCCATGCGTGACCGGCTTAGGGACGAAACAAAGGCGGAGATTCTACCTCCTGTACAAGCCATAGATGTCGCGAGGTCCAAGGGAGCAATATTGGAAGGTTTTTTTTAGGGAATTAGGAGGGAAATTTGAATGTAGGTGTTGTTTAGATATTTCCTTTTGGATTGTATGCATTAAATAGTTGGCTTTCCTAGGGTTAGGGCATCTTGAATTTGGCTTAAATTTGAGATCTCTTAGATTTAGGTTTTCTTTTGGGCTCTAGCTGCTTCTAGAGATTTGGGAGAGATAGATCCTCCTCTCGAATAGAGATTCAATTGTACCTTAGTATTTTCCATTTCCATTTCATAAAATAATACAATTTATCTACTGTTTTTCGGGTTTTGTGTGGATTTTTGTGGATAATTCACGCTATTTTCCGAAGATTGATAGAAAATACTTGAGATCTACAAGTGTTTCCTATCAGAAGACTTGGTAGAGTAGGACTAGAAGAGTGTTGCTCGTGGAGCAAACAACTACTCAACCACCCAATAAAAAAAATAACTTTAACACATATGTCTTGACCACCTAGCCTTTATTGTTCTCAAAATTATGTTTCTCTCATTATTCAATTAATTTCATTGTGATGTTTGAGGACCAAAAAAATACAAACGTGTCAATTTTTCAATGAGTGACACAAGAACTCTTATTCATTTTTCTATTGATGATTGCACCCATGTGCCATGAATCATTTCACTAAAAATCAAAATTGATACAAGCATCATCTTTTTCACCTTTTTCATTATGATAACAAATCAATTTCTTCAAGAGAATCTTCATAGGCTAGGAGAACTAATGAAACATAAAATAGTTCAATATCATGATATTAAACTTAGCATGCCTTCTTGTCTTCATAGAGGCGGCGAGCATGAAGAAAACCAAGCATAAGAAGAGTTGCTACCGTAGCACCAGGTACCAGGAAAAAGCTCCCTGCACACACAACAGAAATCATCATCCCAGGCCGCCCAATATAATGGCAATGCAATGGCTTATTACGAGCACTAACAGCGTAACCTGATACAATGATTCGTCCCCTGTGAAAAGAACCAGCAGGCATTTCCGACTAAACAAATACCAGAACCACGCCCTAATCCCAAATTCAAGTAATCCACCTTACACCCTAAGTCAAAAAACTTTCGACCTCTAAGATCCTAAGCAGAAAAAGAATGCCGAATAAAGAACGTGAAAAGAGAAGAGGATAATTTCAGGGTATCAAACATAAAAAAAATCATGTAATACGTCAGAGGAAGTGACCTTCGCCGTTTCCATTTCCTCCGCCGCTAACGGAGGACCGAGCCGAATGGAGTTTCCTGGCTAAATTGTCAACGCGAAGATGGTAAGACCGACTCCTGTGACCTCGGAAGAAAGAGTGGGAAAAAAGATACCATCTTGGCGAAACCCTATATGGCTTCATCCCAGTTCGAGATTACTTTTAAAACTCCGCCGCTCTTAAGGAGCAGAAGCATATTTATGCTGCTCGCAGGATGCCGAGCCGGTTTGGGGATTTACCTCGGTCGAGCACGCCGTTTTATTCAAGAAGAAGGGGCTATGGTAGGGTAAATTATTGCATCAGGACACCTGACACAGAGATGCGTTCGGTCTTTCTCTGTCTACAGTAATCTGCGCTTTACTGTAGCACTAAAGCGCAGGTTACTGTAGACAGAGAGAGACCGAACGCATCTCTGCGTTCGGTCACCTGACGCAATAATTTGCCCTATGGTAGGGGTGCAAAATTGAAGAGTTAGTTTGAGAGCTCGACTATCAAATATAGAGCTCAAGCTCGATTGGCAAATACCGAGTTCAAGGTTGAACTTGAGTCGACCTTGACTCGACAGGGGAAAACTAGCTGGTCGAGCTGCCCATCAAGCAGCAATTAGAGCAGCTCATATGCCTTGTCGTTAGCGTACGAGTCTTTGTCATAGTATGTGATTTCATTTTCCAATGTCCATTGTCAAGGTTTGTTTGCATTGTCACCAGCGTCCACGTTGTCGTTGACAGTGGCAATTTTATTTTCCTGTGTCAGTTGTTAGCGCCCGGCTAAGCCCGCGATTTCATTCTCCCGCCGGCAATGCATTCCACGAGCTACTCGGCGAGCTCGCTAGTCGAATGGAGGGTTTTTTGTGCTCAAGATCAATAAGCTGTTGAGCTCGAAATCGTGTTCAAGCTCGATTCATCGAGCCTGTTACGGAGTCGAACACGAGCCAACTCACGAGTCGGCTTGACTCAGTTGTACCCCTAGGCTATGGTGATCTATAGCTAAATAGTTGTTAATCATGTTTAAAAGCTATTTTACATATTTTACAATTAAATTACGCACATTAAATTTATATTTAGGAATTTAATATTAGCAAAATAATAATAAATAATGGACAACGATCCCATTCGAGTCCAACATCGGAACATTACATACTCAAAAAAAAGTGAGGGGGTAGTAAATGATTTGTTATTTAAAGTTTGTGGGAGCTGATATGATATGATGAAGATTTTGATTTGTATGCATATAGGGAAATTGATATATAATAAAAAAATAGTGCATCAACCACAAATTTTGAGACATATCTCAAATAGAAATTTTCAAAATAAAATTAGGGACTATTTGAATTACGATTTAATCAATGAACTTATAGTCAAATTGTACGTTTAAATGAGACAAACCTAGCAACACCGAAATCGATCCAATTTAAGCCCAAATGAGCCAAAGCAATGACTCGATACATACGTGAAAGCTTCATAATATTAATTGGATGATCAAATGATATCTAAATATGACATGTTTATAGTCTAATCGAGCAACTCAACGAAGTGAATCCAATGAGCCCAACATTGTTTAATTATGTCTTCATTAAAACACTTAAATGCTTTGAAGAATGCTCCATTAGTAAGGGAATCAATATGGTTTGTTTGATGGAGCACTCCGAATTTGTCATGGATCTTCTCCATATTTGAGGAGCAAGTTATTAGAATAAGCTGTATATATTTCTTTGAGCCGACTGTATTTGTACAGCTGTCAGCATTCTATTTGTTAGCTTTTGTTAGTAGCTGTTATCTTGCCTATTAATAGGCGTCTGTATCTGAGTTTTACTATTCATTGAATAAGATTACTTTTACGTTCTTTATCTCTGTTCTCTGGCAAGAATTCATTTCTTGTCTCTGTTCTTCTTTTCTACATTTCTAAATGGTATCAGGAAAGGATTTTCGATCCTGAACTCATGGCCTCCTCTTCTTCTCAGACGGCAGATCATTCCGCTCCTCCGCATTCCGACGAAACTCAAATCTCCACCACTCTGAAATTCGTCGTCTCCAATGTTCGCAATTTCGTCACTACCCCGCTCCAACCTGAAAACTATGCGATCTGGAAATCCCAGATCCAGAAAATTCTTCGTGCCAATGGCTTCTTGCATTTCTTGGATCCTGATTTTTCGTCTCCTCCTCAGTTTTTGACGAACAGTGATGGCACGAAATCCATCAATCCCCTTCACACCCAATGGCTTCTTCACGATCAGAATCTATCGGTGTCCATCTGCTCCACTATCTCATCTGCAGTTTTACCTTACGTTATATCATTAGACTCCACCGCTGAGTTGTGGTCTGCCTTGGAAAATCGTTTCCAGGCAACCAATCGGTTCAAAATCATCCAACTCCGAAATGCTCTGCATCAAGTTTCTCTCAAGAACCAATCCATGACACAATATCTCTCTGAAGTCAAAATTATAGTCGATCAAATAGCTGCAGCGGGCGCTTCTGTAGATGCCGAAGACGCATCCACCATATTCTCAACGGTCTTCCGCAGTCTTACCAGTCGTTCAAAACTGCGATCCGCACTATGCAAACTCCGTTGAGTCTTGATCAGATGTATCCCCTTCTCTTAAGTGAGGAGATAAATCTACCTTCCGATGCAGCTAGAGCTCTTCTTGTGCCTGATCCGACGACGGCATTGTTTACTAATCGAGGACGTGATAAGCATTCCCGAGGTCGACCTCCCTCCACTCCGGCAAATCCACCAAGAACTTCTTCCAAGGCATCTCTGGTGTGTCAAATATGCTACAAGAAAGGGCACACTGCTCAATCTTGCTGGCATAGACTTAACACTCAGTATATTCCTTCTTCAAGAACAGGTAATACTGCACTTATCGCAAACTCAGAGGCTGCTCCTACTAGCTGGTACTTGGACTCGGGCGCCTCGTCGCACTTAACAAACTCTCTTGATAATCTTGCTATCTCGCAACCATATCAAGGCCAAGAAAACATTACCATTAGTGACGGAAGTGCAATAAACATAGCCAATTCTGGGGCCGGTATTCTTCCGACCCCAACTCGTAAGCTACTTCTTACCAAGATTTTTCATTCTCTTCTCTTAAATTTAATTTGCTTTCTATTTCTGAGCTAACAAAAGATAACAATATTTCTATCATCTTTGATCCTTCTGGTTTCACACTTAAGGATTTGAAGAGTCACAAAGTTATTCTTCAAGGACCCTGTGAAGGAGGTCTCTACTCGCTTCCTGCATCCTCTACTCCCGGCCCTCAACATGCTCTTTCAGCGGCTACCAATAATCTGAATTACTAGCATCATAGGCTTGGCCACCCTCATACTCGTGTTTTAGATTTCATTTCTAAATGTAATCCGCAATTAGCAATAAACAAAATTTTTTTGCAATGTTCTTTTTGTAATGCTGCTAAATGCCACAAACAACCGTTTGAACTCTCTCAACATCTTCAAACCATGCCTCTCGCCATGATACACGCAGACGTCTGGGGTCCCGCACCCGTTCCTTCGTCTCAAGGATACAGATTCTATGTGATATTCGTTGACGACTTCTCTCGGTATACCTGGATCTTTCCTTTACAATACAAATCCGATGTTTTCAATACTTTTGTTAATTTTAAAACTTACATTGAAAAACACACAAATCATAATATTAAAATACTGAGGACGGACGGAGGCTCTGAATTTGTTAACAACACTTTCACCAACTACCTCCGTACCAATGGTATCGTTCATCAATTATCCTGCCCGTATACCCCTGAACAGAACGGCTTGGCAGAGCGTAAACACCGTCACATAATTGAAACTACCCGGACTCTTCTTCTTACGGCCTCTGTTCCTTATAACTACTGGCCCGATGCTGTGATCACGTCTGTTTATTTAATTAACATATTACCTTCTTTGTCTATCAAGAATCGGGCACCCATAGAAATCCTCCACAACCTCAAACCCGACTACAGTCATCTAAAAATTTTTGGTTGTGAGTGTTTTCCGCTCATTCAAAATCATTCTAATCACAAACTCCAACTGAAATCAAAATCTTGTGTTTTCTTAGGTTACTCTGATTATTACAAAGGATATAAGTATCTTGACCTCTCAACTAACAAAATTACTATGTCACGACACGTTATCTTTAATGAGAATGAGTTTCCTTTCTCCAAACAATCCCTTAGCTCTTCCTCTGTTTCTATCAATCCTTGTCCGTCATTATTAACTCCTGCTTCTCTAAGCTCTCAAAGCAATCCAAACTCTAAACCCAAATACAACCATATGCTTCCTTCTATTCATATTCACAATTCTATTCCTATTCCCGTTCAAAATACTACTCCAGCTACCATATTATCAAATATTCCCTCTCCTTCTCTTACGACGGCTTTTATCCCTGACACTACTCCTCTGTCTACTCATCCTATGGTTACCCGAAGCAAAACTGGAAGCATTAAGGCTCCTCAGCGGCTGAATCTCATACACACTCACACGTCCAGCACTCTTCCCTCTACTCCCTCATCCTATACAGAAGCCATCAAGTCTCCTGAGTGGCGCCAAGCCATGGCAAGCGAATTTCTTGCTCTTCAAAAGCAAGGCACGTGGACACTAGTCAAAGCACCGCAAGACGCCTCCATTCTTGGATCACGATGGACGTATCGTACCAAGCTCCATACTGATGGATCCGTGGCTAAACACAAGGCAAGATTAGTTGCGCAAGGCAACAATCAAGAATTCGGCATAGACTATACAGAAACATTTAGCCCGGTTGCTAAACTTCCTACGATTCGTGTTCTTTTAGTCGTTGCTCTTTATAATGATTGGCCAGTACAACAACTAGATGTCGCAAATGTCTTCTTGCACGGAACCTTAATAGAAATCGTCTAAATGACACAACCTAAGGGCTTCGAAGATACTCTTCATCCGGATTATGTCTGCCACCTTCATAAGGCTATCTATGGCCTTAAACATGCTCCAAGACAATGGTATAACACATTTACATCTTTTCTTGTCTCACTTGGTTTTTATCATAGTCAGGCGGATCCTTCTCTAATGATCTATCAGCAAGATTCAGCCAAAATCTTTTTGCTCATATACGTAGACGATATTCTCATCACTGGAAGCAACAAAGATATCATACAAAGCATTCTCAACAAACTCAGCAACGAATTTTCTATGAAGCATCTCGGGCTTGCAACCAAATTTTTGGGAATTCACATTCAGAAACTGAGTAACGCTTATTTTCTTTCTCAATCTAAATATGCCTTCTCTATACTCACGTTGGCTGATCTTACCAGATGCAATCCGCTTGCCAATCCTTCATGTACAAAAAATCCCTCTACTTTTAACGTCGAACCATTTCTCGCCGATCCAGCTCTATATCGTCGTATCACCGGTTCGCTACAGTACCTTACGCTTACAAGGCCGAACATTGCATTCAGCGTCAATATGCTATCGCAACACATGCATGATCCACAACCCTCCAACATTTACATGCTCAAACGACTTCTTCAATACATCAAAGGTACGTTAAATTTCGGGTTACCTATTACCAAAACTAACTTGAATTTAAAATCTTTTTCAGATGCGGATTGGGCCGGCGATCCAATAACACGAAGATCTACATCAGGATATTGTTCCTTCTTAGGCGACACATTAATCTCTTGGACAGTTAAAAAGCAACGAACGATATCTCGATCTTCCACAGAGTCAGAATATAGGGCGCTCGCGGCTTTGACGGTGGATATCATATGGCTGCGAAGATTGCTTAATGATTTCGGGATCTCTCAAAACTACCCGACGGACCTATACTGCGACAACATGTCGGCGATAGCACTCGCCAATAATCCTATATTCCACTCTCGTACAAAGCATATAGAAATTGATCAAAAAATTCTAAGAGATCAAATTCAGCAAAACAATATCAGGCTACATCCGATAAGCACCCTCGATCAAACTGCGGACATACTTACCAAATCTCTATCAACACCGCGGTTTCATCAACTCAGAACCAAATTGACGGTCTGTCAAGACCCATCAATTTTCGGGGGCGTATTAGAATAAGCTGTATATATTTCTTTGAGCCGACTGTATTTGTACAGCTGTCAGCATTCTATTTGTTAGCTTTTGTTAGTAGCTGTTATCTTGCCTATTAATAGGCGTTTGTATCTGAGTTTTACTATTCATTAAATAAGATTACTTTTACATTCTTTATCTCTGTTCTCTGGCAAGAATTCCTTTCTTGACTATGTTCTTCTTTTCTACATTTCTACACAAGTCACTCTCAAAAATTTATAAATAAACCTCATCTCCTTGTATGAAGGGGATCATTGGGACTGGGAGGCTTGGACATGGGGCTAGAGATTCAAAAGAGCTTTGAAGCTTGAAGAGTCTCTGAGCTCCGCCCGAGAACCACTATCACAAACCCTCACCATCATTGTATCTAACTACAACCCTCATACCACCATCGCTAACTATGATCCTTCTGACCACTATCACATATTGACAACAGTTCTTCTGAGAACCTCCGCCCAACATGATCCTATTAACTTCCTTCATCGGACTATGGTTCTTGGACCACCATCACCCAACTAAGATCTCCGACCACCATCATGTTGTCAACTACGATCCTTGGACCTCTGTCGTCCAACTACAATCTTTCCAACCCTCACCCCCTCGTCACCCACCAACTATGACTATGATCTTTTCAACCTTCGTCCCTCACCAAATATGGTTCATTCAACTACTGTCGCTCAACTATATCACCATCAACCACCGTCACCTAACTATGGTCCCATCAACCACTGATGCCCAAATACGATCCCATCGACCTATGTCACCTTACTACAGTCCTCAGATCACCATTGCCCTATTACGATCCTTCCAACCCCATCCCACCAACTACGGTCCTTTTAATTACTGTCGCTCGACTACGGTGTAACACCACCAAGACCTAAAGTGGAATAATTTGATCTCTTTTTCCTTTAGTCATTATTATTTTAAATTAACAGCTAATATTTATTTATAACTAGGTCATTAATAACTAGAGCTGATTGATTGCATTTTAAAAAAAGTATAAACATCGAGAAGCATAATTACATTACTACACTCAATATTTATATATTGTTTTAAAGTTCAAAATAACATATACAATAGCCAGTATCGACTACAAAAGAATACACATAAATCAGATAACTTAAAACAGAATCAGAATGATCATAACTATGTAGCTTCATGATGTAGTCTCCTTATCTTTACCTAAATTTATATAAAAATCACATAAGCTCAGCAAGTAACCAAAACTTATCATTTCCTTTAATGCAAGACAGAAGATTCAATATACTTGCTCTAGTTCTAATTTTTTTTTTAAAAAAAAGTATTTAGCACCCTGGTGTTCTGATCCAGCGTTGCTATGCTGCCTGTTGAATCTAGAAATATTGTAGAACAAAGCTTGCATTAATGCTACATCAATTCCAGGCGCCGTTGTGCTCTCAAGCAGATCGCCATAGCGCCTTTGCACTCCAGTTATGACAAAATTTTTAAAAAGTATTTTAAAATTATTTTCCTAATTATCATGTTGTTACAATCTCTCCAACTTTAAAAAATTTTGTCATCAACATTTCAATGTTAATTTGAGAGAGAATATGCTCAAAACAAAATTTCTAAGGGGATATTTGGTTGGCTTAAAAAGGAAAATGCAATGTAAAGGAATGCGACATAAAAGGAATACTTTGGACATTATTGGATGAGTGTAAAGTAAATTTAGGTGAATAATTTTTTTATTTGATTGAAGTAAAATGAATATAATGTAAAATTTAAAGATGGTGGCGACTAATGGGTGGCAGCGGTGGGGGTCGACAGTGGTGTTGGCTGAAGGGTGGTAGTTGTTACGGTAGGCAGCGAGTGGAGGCAGTCGAAGGATGGCAGAGATGATGGTGGTTGGAGGGTGGCGGTAGTGGCTGGCTACCGACGCCGGATGTGGTGGTAGTGGCTGGTAGTGGTGGTTAATGGTGGGTGGTCGCGAGAGGTGTGTGGAAGGCGACGACAGAAGTGGTGGCAGCCAGCGACAACTGATGGCCGGCTAAGGTCACTAGTGTTTTAAATTTGCTAAACACATCCCTAATTATTGTCCTTAGATGTTACCAGTGTTTAAATATATTTAACAATCATAACATCAAACCCTTGCACATATGCAATTAATTATTCCTCATCAAACATGTGTTTTAATTCTAAGAAAATTGGAACTAATGAATTTCCAAATATTAAAGCTAAATCATAACCTAATTATTTGAGAATTCAACTAATGAATAACCATGTATTCAATTGACTTGCAAAATACCATGATAGAAAAGCAATATATCATAGTATTTGCTAACCAAATTTGAACATTAATGAACAATATGCATAATGTACATCGATATAAGCTACTCTTGGAAAAACTTCACCTTAGAGGAGTAGGCTAAGGTGATCCTTGCTCCTAGGAGAAATAATGAACTAGATACCACCAAACTAAAGACATAATTTCCAGATCTTCTATTGATTAAACAATCACTGATAAAATTTGTCTTTAAGTCAAATCAGAAGGCCTCTACTGCCTGAAGACTTTTGAAATCTTATATTTCACCAAAACAATTCAAGTCACAAACAACCATGAATTTCATCAAGTAATAAAAAACCAATCTTGCTTCTACCATCCCCTTCTTGGTTGTAAAATGTTATGGATCCACAATGCTTAAACAGTGCATTTGTTTCTGCTGTTATTTTCCTTACAACATTGACTCATTTGTAAGACCTATCATTCTTATTTGAAGTCGTTTACAACTATGCTTAGTGAGATAAACGTAGGTTGCTAGCTTTTGAACTTCGATCTACTTGTATTGTTGTCTTAATTTTTTTTTTGTTTAATCACGCTTCTAGTTTGAAAGATGTTATAATCATTGAATATTTGTATCATTAGAGGTGAATATTATTTACTAATATATACTTATATAAATCAAGTTTGGAGAAAACATGAAAACAAATAAAGTACAATTATTCTTCATATATAAATCAAGTTTGATTGGTTGTATTTTTTCCGGATTAAGCTCAACTTAACAATTCCTATGAAGGCTTAAATGTTTAAAATGGTTTTAAAAATAAATTTATTATGAATTTCAAAAAAATATGCATGAAAATTTGAGTCATAGGTTTAAAAAAACTCAATTATTAATAAAATTGAATTCAAATTGAGCTAGAAAAATTACTGAAGGTTACATGCATACTCTAATTGAACCCAAAAAGGTTTGGGCCCAATTAGCTGAGTAATTAGGGAGTAATTAAGCAACTTAATTAAATAATAAAAGCTATATTACTCCCTATAAACTCATAATTTTTGTTCAATTTTTATTTTTAAATGAAAGGGGATTTAATTCTGAAGAAAATATGCAAATTTTGGTTAAGTATTTTATTATCTAGAAAATTTTAAAGTTTATGCTAAAAATGATTTACAATTGAATAACTGATTATTAACAATGATTGCACGATGGTGCATTAATTGCGCATGATTGTGTTGCCAACAATCATTTGTATTTAACATGTGGCAGTGGCGCATACATGCTTTCTAATTAACCATGTAGGTGTGCGTTGCCCGCTGTTCGATCCCACGCAATTTGGGATGTTTGGCTGTGATGCAGTCGGATGAAGATCAGAATGACTAGCTACTTAACATGATTCAGATAAAATAATAAGTTACGAGATCTAGGCTTTTGATCGAGAGATCAACGACTTAGATTTTGTACATTTTATATTTAACATATTTTAAACCTTAAGATGAAGAGTGCTTTGTTCTTGAAAATAGCCAAACCAAATTTCATGAAACTTTGGGCTGAGCTTAAAGGGATATAATTACCTGATGGGGAAGTGATTTCACATCAAACCCTAAAGTTATTTAGTTAGGATTTGATGGTTACTTCAATTCAATGAGTCTTAAAGGATATTTTAAGGCTCGTTATGCTCCTTTAATGCTCTAGCACCATTCTCCTGAAGAAATTTGCAATTGGGAAGGTATAGATCATGAACAAAAAGCCTTGGACAAAATATGAATCAAAGGTGTGGCAAGAGACTTGTCGTCGGCGGCTTTCAAATAATGGATTCAAACTTGGGAAAGGTAGAGGAGGCATTGGATGTTCAAATGAAAAATGAACCATCTTTTAGAGGGTATGAGTGTAGGGAAATGAGTGTGTGTATGTTTTGAACATTTTGAACAATTCAATCATTAGGGTTATATTAGACAACTATGATATTTTGGATGAGTGCTTTGATGCTTGACAAGTGCCCTAGGTGGTTAGGAGGGAAGGGAATCATCAAAGCAAGGATAATGATGTGGAAAGACACATTTGTCTTCACATGGGTATACTAATTCTCTTAGGTTAAACCAATAATTATGTTGGGTTTAATAGCTTCTTAGAATGATTTTAGGATTAATTTAAAGGGTTTAGGGCAGCTGGTTTGGAAGGAAATAGTTTGGATAGAGATGATTGACCATTTTGATTAGTTTTAGTCTTTTGTTGACTTTTTTGACCAGTTAATTGGTCAAACCTACTAAGGTGAAGGGTGGGGGAGATGTGGATGCCATTAGGATAGAATGCATTGGCTTTAAAATAATGAATTAAATGTTTGAAGGAAAGTTGACCATAGAAAATCCCTTTGATATGTTCAATGTTGACTATTTGACTTGACAACCAATCAATGCCAACTAAAATAGACCTAAGGGAGTTTTTGATATGGTATTGGAATGGGTTGCATAGGTTTGAAATAATGAGTTTGAGGTTTGATGAATGATTTGGTGTATAAATGGATAATGATAGTATGTAATGGTTTGAGCACCTTTGATCAAACTCATCAAAATTTGACTCATGATGGGCTTGAATTTATTTAGAACTTGTAATGGAGTGATATTGAGGGATTGAGAGGTTTAATTTAAGTGTATGTAATGAAATGACCTAAGTGAACTTGGTTTGATTAAACCTAAGTTTAGTTGACCTGGTCAACTAATGACTAGGCCAGAGTGATCAACCATGTTCAATTTATTAGGCATTGTGTTCAACTTTGGTGAAGTTCAAGGATGAGTTGGGGTCTAATTGAAGGTGATTGAGGTGAATTGGCTTGATGATCAATTGGGCTAGCCCAACTGAGTTAACTTGGTCAATCATTGGCCTAGGTGATTGTAGTCAATGGTTGTTGATTGTAGAAGTGATGATTGATCAATGTGACTTGATATCTAGAGATGATTGAAGCTTGATTGAGCGTATATTCATTGATTGCTTGGTGATGATTGATTGAAGTATATTGAGATGTAAATTGATGGCTACCAGTCAGGTGATTGTAAGCAAAATTATTATGAGTTAAAGAGTTGAAAATTTAGTGGCATTAGATCATGACATTCATAGTTATATGTGGATAAAGTGATCTCAGCTAAAAGTGAGGTCAATAATCTTTCCAACCATAAAGTTTATTAGTAATAATATTCAAAAGGTAAGTTAAATCAGAGAGTCCTGCTCTCTTGAAAGAAATAGGAAGGCTAATTTTTGGAAGATAAGATTGGAATGTTAAAGGCAACACACACCTCATTTGGGTGAGGAGTATTAGGGGCCAAGATAAGTGAACTCTTATAGAGAATCACATATTAGCTAGTGGTGTTTGCAAAGATGGAAGGGATTCAGATGAGGATGGAAGAATTGTTAACATTGGTTTCACAAAAAACTAAAAGATCATCATCATATAGCAAATGGTGAAGCTTAAACCCCTCCACATTAACAACAACAAATTTCTCCCCATTAGTCATGGATTCCGATAAACAAAAGAAAGCATCCATAACTATGCATAAGAGGAAAGGGCTAAGGGGGTAGCATTGTCTAAGACAAAAAGTAGAAGGAAATAACCCTTCTAATGTACCATGAATACATGCAAAAAGTGGACATTTCTAGGTACAAGCTTTGACCCAATTTATAAATATGTTAGGAAAGCCATTTTTAGTCATCTTAGCAAGCAAAAAAACTTTTAAAATAAAATCAAACGCCTTCCTAATGTCAAATTTGGTACATATAAATTTGGATTTCTTGCATTTTTGGAAATAGCCCAGAAGCTCGGAAGTTAAAATCACATTATTAGTAAAGACACTCTGTTTAATAAAACCATATTTGTTTTTCCAAATAATATCAAGCATTATGAAATCCAGCCTTGAACCCAAGATCTTGGATGTTATTTTGTATATAGTTTTACACAAAGAAATTGGTTTGAAATTAGATAGAGAATCAACATGATTAGACTTGGGTGTTAAAACAACAGTTGCAACCTTGACACCTCTAGGTAGAAATCCTTTATTGAAGAATGATTTAATTACTTTAGAAAAGGAGGGCCCAATAACATGCCAGCCAATCTTATAGAAGTACAAATTAACACCATCTGACCGAAGTAGATGAGAGAGAGCCTGAGAATATAACAACTTTAATTTCATCATCTGTTATAAATAAGCTACATAACTAAGTGAGAGAGGATAACATTCCCCTAGGGAAAGGTGCTGAGGTTAGATAAAAAGGTTGGGGAAGTTTGTAGAGGTTATGGAAGTGATGGGTGATAATATACATAGGAATGTTATTAGAATCTAAATTACTTTCTAGAGAATCAATAACAAAAGCCCTATTATAATTTTTTTCTCATACGAAATATGTAATAAAGGAACTTGAGATCATCTTTCACCATGCCTAATCCATTTTGCCTTAGATATTTGAATAATCCATGAGGACCAAAATGAAATGTAATCCTCAATTTTGCTATTAAGCAACTTGAGGTTGTAGTCGTGGTAGGCATTAAGTGAATCATATACCAAAAGCGAGAGGTAGTTTTTTTGTTGATGTTGCAAGTCATATATAAATGCACTAAGGGATATGGAAAAGGCACATGTTTTCAATTTGATGCACGATTTAAGCATATTATGGAAATCTATCAAAGGATTCCCTTAACTAGGGGCAAGAAAACAAAGAGAAGAGCTTTCCAATAATCCTCCAATTTGGACTAGTAATTCTTGTTTAGGAATCTATGTCTTATAGAGTGGAGAGAACTATCTTGCAAGATAATGGGTGAGTGATCATAACAAGTGGGGTCTCAAACAAAATATAAGGAACACGGAAGATTTTCATCAAAGCATCATTCGCTAAAGCCCTGTCAAGCTTAATATGAATTGGATTATATGATTGTTGATTAAGCAGGTGAAATAATGGCCAACAACATAAACCAAATATTTTAAATGTGCATAAAAAATAAGAGTGTTAAACTCATAGAGTTTGCTAGAATGTAAGACAAATCCATCATTTTTCTTAGATTGAAACCTACAATAGTGTTAATCATTACGTAGAACTCTAGGATTCTTTAAATTCGTGAGTTCACTCCAACTCAAGATATCCTTCATGTGAATTGTGAGTGTAATTATGAAATTTTTTAGTGACATTTTGGTTAATTGACAAAATTTCAAACACTATCAAATATTAAATATTAATGCTTTTGATTATATACCATTTTTTAGGTATTTAAATGTCTTAATAACATCACCATTGAGCAATATTGAGCTTATTAAATTTCTTTTATTGAGGCACTTGTTTTACTTATAAGTATATAAGATTCTTATACTATAAGTCATTCAAATTATGTCATAAAAATTTTAATTATAAATTTATGCTTTTTATATGTGACAATTTAAATTTAGATGAACACACTTTTGTCATCATTGGATGAATCTCATACCACAAGTTTATTGAAATAAATATTGGATGGTTTCAAAGTCAATCTTAAAAAATTATGATTCACATATTTTCATTTATAAGTGATCAATTTCCTTACTATATTTTATCCTCATAGGATTACATATCCAAATATCTTTAAGCCAAGTTCTGCGGTCGATTTACCAACTTCAGGTGGCCAAATTCACAACCTATAAATCACCTTAATTTCATTTTCTTCATTTAATTTCTTCAATCCAAAGTCACACGGCCACAAAAGCAAAGTCGCACGGCCACAAAATCAAATTTTTTTCACATTTCCTGTTCATTCTTTCAAGTCAGGCCTATTAAATTTGTACAAATTATATAATTTATTTACACATGTGTAAATAAATTTATATTTTTTATATTAATTTATCTTGTTTACATCCTGTTAGCAGTTACATGTTTACAAGACAAAATTTTCATAAAATATAATCTTCACATGATATGAAGCAAAAAAAATGATAATATATGTATGAAATTATTTTATGTTGTGATTGTGTGTGAAATCATCCCAAAATCCATGGAAACCGAGAGGGAAGTAAAGATGCTTAGGAACTTCCAGTCTCGCCACAAACGCATTAGCTCTGCCAATTCTCTTGGCATCCAGTATCACTAAATAACATCTTAGCTTCGAAACTGCGTACTGCCAAAGCAAAACCAATAAGACAATGTCAGCACAGTCGACTTATGAAAATAAGGCAGAATTAATTCACTCACCTCTACAAGAAGGATATAACCATCGTCCTCCTCCAAGGTACCAACTTTGGGAACAAAGATGGGTTCTCCGATGAACTTTCGTCTGCCGGTGCACCAAAAAGACACTGTTCCATCCGAGCAGTTGACCTTCACCACAGAGTCGTAGGGAAAATGTGGCAAGAACCTCCTTGTTCCTGAAGCCGTGCCGGCATATATGAACTTGTTTCTTTGGCCGGCAAAGGCGCCGTTGATTGCCGGGAAGTCAGCCGGCCAGCTCCATTTGCTTGAAGAGTTGGCGATGCTGCAGGAACGGGACTCTCCTCTTCCATCCAGATCAATAGAG
Source organism: Dendrobium officinale (assembly GCA_019514585.1). Lineage (NCBI taxonomy): Eukaryota > Viridiplantae > Streptophyta > Magnoliopsida > Asparagales > Orchidaceae > Dendrobium > Dendrobium officinale. The sequence goes on from CM033683.1 coordinate 90,384,378, forward strand.
ACCTATCCAAGAATAATACTTATAAATATTACGTTGGTTATGAAAAAAAATTAAGTATTTTTAGGCTTTTATCTTATAAGAAAGCTATCTCAAATGAAACTTAAATGTTCTTTATTTTCAGGCATTTATTTTATAATTCTCATTATCTGTTCTTTGCATAATTATAGAAAAAATATTTTTATAATTTTTTTATTTATTTAAGCTCATTGTGGCAAACTCAAACACACATTACACACACAAGCTTCAAACCTAAGACTTTTTTATTGATAGCTAAAGCTACCAACCAAAAGATCAAAATGAGTTACATTGCAAGATTTGTCAAATATTATTTTTTATACGAGTTATAAAGCCCTTTTACAAGTTAGAACCCAAACTTTTTTTGGATAATGCTATTTTGAATAATTTTTTGAAAAAAATTTTGCAGGAAAAAGGCTTTATTCTGATATAAGGAAATCTATTGAGCTTTCTAGCTTTTTTTATTTTATCAGTAAGTATATTGCATCATCATATACGAACTAGACGAACATATCCAGACAAAATTTCCTCTTACAACTTTTATTGAGCTTTCTATCATTTTTTTTATTCAAGAAGGGTTAGCTTACCCTAACAAGGTGAGGCAGCTGGGACCCATTGCCTTCAAACTCATTCATGAAAGATGGATCCAGCCTCCTACTCTGCCAATTATAACCTATAACAATTTCAGTTATTAGTAAAAATCAACTCGTCAGGATTAATTTGTATAAAATGCAATGAGGGAGAGAGCTAAAAATGCCTAATTTACCAAATATTTTTCTGAAAGTTGAACCACTTGTAAGAGCAAGCTGCGGCCTGGATTTGAATCCTAACTCCATCTTCATCTTCATTTTCCTCGAATGCATTGGCAATGTGAGAGATCCATAGCTGTGATGGTGCTTCAATGGGAACTCTCCAATCTCTTAGCTTGTTTACTCTGCTTTCAAATCGTGGTAGAAGGTAAATAGGGGTTTTGGATTGGCTGGGATTTACCGATAGTGCAGAAATCATAGGAGAAAGACCAGATACTGCAAGCATTGATCCTGTATTGTTTCATAAGCATGTTCATGAGTTAATTTGGTTCTGTTTTTGATCGAACTGAACTGTCAAGTAGATGGAACAATTCATTATGGCAATTCATGGAAAGTAAACCTTGGAGATCAAGCTTGATGCGATTGCCAATCAGAATGTAGTGATTCTCAGTAAAAGCCCAATCGTGGATAATGAGATGGTCAGGAATGGAGAAATCTTTCTTCTGCTTCAGCTCGTAGTTGCTGTCAAATTCTGCATACCATTGTCGAAAATTAAATTTTGTAATAATCTAACGAAAGGAAGATGCAGAATATATATTACCATAGAAAGTAAAATTAGAACGAGGAAGCAGCATATCTTCAGCATTGCATGAAAGAATCAGCAGCCGGTTCCGCTTCTCATCTATTTTATAGTGTGACAGTAATCTTTTTTGTGGCATCTTGAAAACACCTGCATCATTCCAATCATGAAACGTCGTTTAAATTTCTATCTACTTCTTTTCCCATTAAAAAATAATTAATAAAGATTTTAGGGGTGGCATGCATGGCTCTAATTAAATTGAGGCAGGTATTTTATTACGCCGAATGTGCATCAATGCGCAATGATAAGATAATAATAATAATAATAATAATAATAACTCGTAAAAAAATAGATGAATCAGACATGGCATGCGACAAAACAGAGCTTTGAGCAACTAATAGAATAGACAAAGAAAACAAAACTTTTAATAAAAAAAAATAAAGTTTGAATACAATAAATTTCTTTTTAAGCAGTTTGAACAAAGACAAAATCCATAAATCATTTCACTCATATAGTAATATTCAACAGATATGAGATACAATTAACAGAATAATAACGCGAGAATTTTTTTTTAAAAAAAAAATCTAAATTAAATTATAAAAATAACTCAATGAATAGTTTTTAATTAACAAAAATATTCAAAATATCTCAAGAGTACTGTACCAAATTTGAATATAATTTCATGCTTTAATCTAATCATAACACTTCGCCAATTGGAGAAATTACTAGTTGTGGACACCGGACGTAGAGAACTGTCCGGTTCTCTCTGTCTACAATAAAAGCGTAAATAAAGTATAGTTACTATCTGTCATTATTTGGGTCTGCGATTCTTTTAAATATAGAGATAAGAGACGTCCTTTTATAATACATCTATTACATATATTGCTTTAAAATATTACGTTTAAAAACTTTTTTATGTTAACTAAATATTTTTGAAATGCTAATTCATATGATTAAAATCTAACTAATTAAGTACATCACAGAGTTTTTTTGAGTCCAGACGAGATCAAGCCTCTATTGGACTAGCTTGAGCGTAACTAACCAATAGAGTTTTAGCAGAAAGTTGTATGGACTTATTCATTACTGTAAGGAAAAGAAAAATATAGTTTCGATTCAAATAAATCTTACAATAACATGATCAAAATTAAAAATTTGAGAGGAGAATTGACAAAAAATTCCGTTAAGACAAAAGTAGGTGCTTTTAAAATATTCTTAATAAGTTCAAAATTAAATCTTTCAATTTTAATTCAATACTTTTTAGCAAGCCGGTCGATTTCTTGGGTTGATAATTTAATGAAACAAATTATGTTAAAATATTTTGCTATAAATTAAATTAGAGTGAAAATTAAATTAGCTGATACTTAATTTATTAACGTATCGGTATTAACCTTTGAGCCATTAATGGAGTGGTTGACTTAGCTAGCTTGAATGTCGTCTTCAATTCTCAAGTTAATCCTTTCCGAGAAGACAGTGGTCGAAGGCCTTGGCTTTATTTCTCTTTTTATCGAATTAATTATAATTATAATTATAAATTATCATTGTCATTATACACCTCGTGGTATACTCTGCCCCTTCTGGATACACTTCTTGAGTCTTGTTATACTCCAATTTTTTTCACTGAACTTTTTCAAGAAAATTATTAAAATATTCTAATAAATGAATTTTAAATTTCTTAAATTTACTCTAATATTAATATACTTTGGAATATATATATATATATATATATATATATAATTAATGTAGTGCGATAAAATTAATGGCGATTCTGTTGTATTATTAGCTTTTTTTTGGCTCGTTTGTGTTGACTTTCCTCCAATATATATGTACTTGTAATCTCCAATTTTATTAATACATTTTGGATGAGTCATCATTTTAGAAATATATATATTAAAAAATGTCATGATATTTAAATTTTTAAAATTAATTGTAATAAATTTTATTTTAGAGAATCATGACTTTTTTTAATGTAATTATAATAGCATAATCGCCATTATTTTTCACCGTATAAGTTTAACAATCAATTTAACGACCGATCGAGCACTTACCGTGCAGCACTGGTCTCAGTAGTGCGGCGGCCAAATCCAAACCCACCTCGCCAAATCGTCGCCATCGCCGGCGGCTAACCTCATCGCCATCACCAATCAAATCAACAGCTCCGATCGTCTCCATCGTCCTGCCGTCAATCTCGTACGGCTTCCCACCTTCCCACAAACACAGTAACCGTCCACCCCACCTTAACACAGTAGTATTCGCCACATTCTTCATCACCTTCATATTGCCAACCTTCTTCCCCCCCCTTCAACATCGAGAACGGCCCTCGATGAGTGAATCGCCACTCGCCGGTCTCCTCCTCCCTCTCCTCCTTCTTCGCCTCCGTCTCAACGTACTTGGCGGAGTACCACACCGAACCACGGTCGCGAAATTCGAAGGCGCGGAGGTAGCCGTGTCCATCGAGCGGATGAATCGTCGATCCGTGGTCGTCGGAGAAGATGCCGGGGCCGGTGAGGTAGTATGTCCCGATAGGGAAATCGGCGGGGATTGCCCCGTCGGCGATGCGGAGGGGGATGGGGTATGGCGTTTCGGTGCGCTGGGAGAGGAAGAGCATTTGGTAGTCCCAGAAGGAGGTGGCGACGGAGTCGGTGGGTAAGGGAGGGGTGATCGGTTCGGTGGAAGGGGGGTGAAGGATGGGGGTGACGGCGGCGGAGATGCAGGTGCTGGTGGAGGTGAGGCGGCGGCGAGAGATGGAGATGGAGGTGGCGGCCGGAGTGAATGGAATGAGTTTGGCTGCGGAGAGTGGGGGGCATATTTGGGGGAAATGGTGAGGCTGCGCGGCTTGCATATTGCTTTGGTTTGAGCGATCCAAATCCAAGAGAGGAAGGATCGGTTGCGGCGTGAATCTGAATTGGTGTCCGGCGGATTTAAATAGGGTGAGGTGGGAAAGTCGAGCTAGATGGAAGTTTTTCGCATTAATATATTTATATTCTGATAAAAAAATAGGTTTAAAAGAGTTTGAAAATTATAAAATTCATTTTGAGATGAATATTCTATATATAAATTAATTAAATGTGTATTACATTAATTTTAACTGAATTTAATGGATGTAAAATTCATTCTAATTATAATTTAATTAATCTATTTTGATTCTTTTTTTTTAAATAGTGAAATTGTGAGGATGTGCGGTTTGCATTTTTTATTCAATTTTTTTCTTAGCGTTGTTGGATTTGATTCTTCAAATTTGTGAGCTCGATCACTTTTATTTTTGATCTTCTTATGTATAGAATGAGAGTTCATTTTTAGTTTTTTTTAATAACATATTAATTATTGTTGTCAATATCTCTGTTGCATTCTGAAAGATTCGTGGCGGTAGAGTGAGTAAACTTTTTGTCTTAGCGATGCACAAATATCCAACACACAAACAGAAAGAGAGAAGTAGAACACCAAATCTTTTTTTACGTGGAAAGCCTGAAGAGGGAAAAACCACGGGGCCTTGCCCAGGTGAAAATATTCCACTAAACTTGAGTGAATTACAAGGGTTGACCCGTCCCTCGATTTAGAGGTGATCGTCGAATTACAGTGATTTGGAGAGACAGACAAAGGTTGGAGATGGTCGTACGGATGTCCGGCAGGTGGGCGGCCCGACGGTATTCTGACGAAGGTCGGGCTGAAGTCTGGCAGGCGGTGACCGGGCGATGGTCTGGCGACGGGCGGCAGCCGAGCGGTAGTCCGACGAAGGTCGGTCTGAAGTCCGGTTGCAGGCAGCGGCCGGGCGGTGGTCCGGCGGAAGGCACAGCTAGGCGGCGGTCGGGTGGTCCGGCGGCAGGCGACGGCCGGGCGGTGGTCCGGCGGCAGGGGGCTAGTAGTCCGGCGATAGGTGGCGGCGGTCAGGCGGCAGCCGGCAGCCGGGCAGTGGTCCGGCGACAGGCGGCGACTGGTGGTCCGACGGCAGGAAGGCGGCCGGGCGGTGGTCCGACGGCAGGCGGTGGTCCGGCGGCAGGCGGCGGCCGAGCGGTGGTCCGGCGACAGGCGGCGGTGGTGCAAGAGCTCTTGAAACTTCAGAGCTCTCTTCAATCTCAAGCAAAAGGTCCCCATCATGTAGAGAGTGGGGGTCTATTTATAGATTTTCATGAGTGGCGCACCCAGTAAATCTAGAGAAGATCCTGGGCAGGCTCAGAGTGCTCCATCGGATGGCTCGTATTGATTCCCCCGATCGTAGAGAGTTTTTTAACTGTTTAAGTACCTTAACAGTGTCGGAATTCAGAGATCTTGGGCTCGTTGGATTCGTCTCGCCGAGACGCTCGATTTGACTATAAGCATGCCATATTTGGATATCATTTCATTATCCAAATAATGCTTTAACCCTTCCAAATGTGGTCCGGGCCCCCGATTTGGACCCATTTGGGATTTGGTTGGACCAATTTCGGTGTTGTTCGGTTCGTCCCTTTGAGATGTTCAATTTGATTGTAAGTTTGCTGAAAAAATTCCAATTTGAATATGCCTCGAGATTCGTGCTCGATCAATGCAATTTTTTAGGACGTATCAATCTCCAAATAATTTATCAAATTAACAATTATTTAAGTGACATTAGAGTATAGCATTTTTTAGATTTATTGGATTACTCATATCGGCAATTTGATTTTGATTATAAGCACACAACTCACAAGATTTAAGGATCCTTTGCTCCTCAAGCTAATAGCTTAAGTGCTTGAGTTAGACCCTTTGGACCTTAAATCAACGTATTTTGGATGTTGTCAGTTCTTTTTCATTAAAAAAGTTATGTTTTGAGTATATATTTTTCAAAAATAAAAATTGGATTGATAATTCTGAATTTAATTCTAAAAATTTTCTTATGTAAGTATTGCATCAAGATTGACCTTTAGTTTCATGAATTTTTAATGATTTAAATGGTAATTCAAAATTAATGAGAGAGAAAACTTCTAAAAACTCATAAGAAAGACAAAATTTATGGTTAAAGAATAAAAATAAAATTTATATATCAGCATATTCTCCTTAAAAAAATATGAGGATGAATTTCAAATCTCTTGTATGTTTTAAAATTATTGTTAGCATACAAGGCCTTCTTTTAGCTGTATTTACTGTCTTACCCTCTATGGGTCTTTATATACTACCGATTGTAATCAACTTTAATCATTCAATATACAATTCCTTTTTCCTGTTCCTGTCTGCCTCTGTTCGTTCCGCGTGCTCTCCTCTTCCTTCTTTCATGGTATCCAGAGCCAACTATGGCAGATCAAGAATCAGAGAATTTTGCTCCACCCTCCTCCTCCACCGCCCAGACCGGAACTCCTCCCACAGAGATGACCATCCCGGCTCCTCTCAAATTTCTTGTCTCTAATGTCAAGAACCTCCTTCCCCACCCCTTGACGTCGGACAACTATCCCATTTGGCGCATGCAAATTCTTCAGCATTTCCAAGCCAATGGTTACGCCGGCCATCTAACCGGTGATCTTCCTGAACCCGCCGATCAAACCACTCACGATTACCACCGCTGGAAACTTGTGGACAGTAACCTCCTTTCATCTCTCTTTTCAACTATCTCCCCCACCATACTCCCTTACATCATCTTTTCCACCTCCACTCACGATGCGTGGATGATTCTTAAGAAACGGCTACAGCCTTCAAATCGCTCTCGAGCTATCCAACTCAAGAACGAATTATATCATGTTCAGATGAAAAATCTGACAATGCAACAGTACTTGACCCACGTTAAGTCTATTGTAGACAATATTGCCGCCTCCGGATCTAAAATTGATCCGGAAGATATCATAATCCACATCTTGAACGGATTACCACCCATCTACAACCCCTTCAAGACATCAATTCGCACCTCTCTTTTACCCATCGAACTCGACACACTCTATTCTCTTCTTTGTAGTGAAGAGATCACACTTCAACAAGATGCTCTCAAAGAACAGCAAAACAGTGCAACTGTGACTGCTCTTTACTCTGCTCCTAACTCCCGTGGAAAATTACAAAGAAAATTCTCCAGGAACAAAACATCTCCTCCGAGCAGCAATCTTCCGTCAGCAACGACTGGTTCTACCGTCCAAACAACCACCAGCAGACCGGTCTGTCAGATCTGCGGCAAGACGGGTCATATAGCCCTCAATTGCTGGCACCGTTGCAACCTCGCGTACGCCCCCACCACGACACGGCCTCCTCGAGCACTTCTTACTCAACCGTCCAACACTTCCACTCAAGAGTGGATCCTCGACTCCGGCGCAACCAGTCATCTCACACCAAACGGACAAAATCTTCAATCACCCACAAACTACACTGGACCTGATACCGTCTCCATCGCCAATGGATCCTATCTACCGATCCACAATTCCGGACAAGGTCTTCTACCGCTTCCAGACACGCCTCGTAAGCTACGTCTACGCAATTTATTACATGTTCCTGCTCTTACTCACAATTTATTATCTGTCTCCAAGTTAACTTCCGATAACTCTGTTTCGATTTCTTTTGACGCTAATGGTTTTGTGATCAAGGACCTCCAGGATCAACGTCCGCTTCTTCGTGGACTACTTCATAACGGTCTCTATCAAATCTGCCTTCAACCCGAGCAGCCCATTGCCTCACGGCTCGGACCACCTCTACTGATCTTTGGCATGCTCGGCTAGGACACCCTAATAAACAACTTCTTTCAGTTCTTTCTACTTACATACCTACACTAAAAAATGTACCAATTTCGTTTATATGCAAATCCTGTAACGTGGCCAAGAGTCACAAACATTTTTTCAATAAAAACATGTCTAATTCTTCTTCTCCGTTCGACTTAATTCATTCCGATGTTTGGGGTCCGGCCCCGCATGTTTCTTTAGACAGATTTCGTTACTATGTTATTTTTATCGACGACAATACGCGCTTCGCTTGGATTTATCCCATGTTTTCCAAACAAAAAACCTTAACTAAATTTAAAACCTTCTGCAATCTTATCCTGAACCAACACAGCACCAAACCCAAAATTCTGCATTCCGATGGCGGAGGTGAGTACACCAGTACTGCCTTCAAAACCTTCCTGGCGGACCATGGCATTATTCAGCAAGTAAGCTGTCCTCACACTCCTGAACAAAATGGGGTCTCGGAACGCAAACACCGTCATCTTCTTGAGCTTACCCGCACGCTTCTCCACGCTTCTCACCTCCCCGATCAATTCTGGGCCGAAGCTCTTGCCACCGCAAATCACTTAATCAATCGGTTACCCTCTAAATCCATCTCTCTCCAATCTCCTTACCAACGTCTCCATGGATCTCCGCCCTCCTACGAACATCTTCGAACCTTCGGATGTCTCTGCTTTCCTTGGTTAAAACCCTATTCCCCGCACAAACTCTCGCCGCGCTCCTCCGAATGTGTTTTTATTGGCTATTTCTCCACTACATAAAGGCTATAAATGCCTTCACATTCAAACCAAACGCATCTATATCTCTCGTCACGTAACCTTTTACGAAAATCAGTTCCCCTACAAATCGGTTCCCACCGCCCACACTCTAACATTCCCAACAAATCATCCACTCATACCCCTCCTCTACTCCTTGCACCCACTTCCACACTGCCATCCCCTACCCAGTTAATTCCTTCCACTCATCATCAAATTAATTCTACTTCACCTGCTTCTTCAGCTGTACCCGTCCCACCTATTTGCGCTACTTCACCTAATGACCTCAGCTCGCATTCCTCCCATACCAATTCTCAACCCGCTGCTCCTCCCAGACATCACATGCAAACGCGTCTGAAGTCCGGCATTCGCAAACCAAAACAAATCATTAGCCTCATTGCCGACACTTTGACTCACACCACTCCTACTTCCTACAACCAGGCATCCAAATACAGCCACTGGCGCCAAGCAATGCAGGATGAATACAATGCTCTTTGCAACCAGCAAGCGTGGACTCTACAACCCACCCCTCCTAACACACCTATTCTCGGATGTAAGTGGACCTTCAAGACCAAATTACGTCCCGACAGTCAAGTTGAACGCCACAAGGCTCGTCTGGTGGCCCTCGGATACGATCAAATTCATGGCTTAAACTACGACGAAACTTTTAGTCCCGTCGCAAAAATGCCCACCATTCGGATTCTTCTCGTTCTTGCTCTTAACAGGAACTGGCCTATACTACAATTGGATATCTCTAACGCCTTCTTACATGGTGATCTTCCTGACGATATCTACATGTGGCAACCACCGGGGTTCGCGGATGCCCTCGCACCAAACCACGTTTGCAAGCTACAAAAATCACTGTATGGTCTCAAACAAGCTCCGCGACAGTGGTTTCAGAAACTCACCAACTTTCTTCAATCGCACGGATTCGGGTTTAGTCGTTCTGATCCCTCTTTACTTCTCTTTAAGAAAAATTCCATTTACATTTACATACTAATCTACGTTGATGACATCTTGTTCACAGATAACGATCAAACCGCAATCCAACAACTACTTCAGCAACTCCGCAATCAATTTGCTCTAAAACAGCTTGGAAACATCTCACTTTTCCTTGGCATCCAGGGGACTCGAACCTCTACTGGTTACTTCCTCTCTCAAAATCACTACGCAACAAAAATTCTTCATGATGCAGGTTTTGAAGATTGCAAACCGGCCTCCACTCCAGTTGCTCCGCCTAACAAACGGACAGACAACGATACCACGCCATTTCCTGATCCAACACTTTATCGCCGTCTCGCTGGATCTCTACAATACTTGTCCATCACTCGCCCAGACATTGCCTTCGCCACCAACTTAGTCTGCCAACACATGCAGCACACCTACCATGCACGACTTTCAGCAGCTCAAGCGCTTGCTCCGCTATGTGAAAGGCACCAAATCGTTCGGTCTACCCATCATCACCGGCGACCAAACTCTCCGCACCTACACCGACGCAGACTGGGCAGCGGACACCACCGACCGGAAGTCCATCTCCGGGTTCTGCACATTCCTCGGACCCAACCTCATCTCCTGGTCCGTGAAGAAACAAGTCACGGTGGCCAAGTCCTCCACTGAAGCGGAATATAGAGCTCTCTCGGCTGCGACGTCAGATGTCCTTTGGCTTTGCCATCTTGTTCTTGAACTCGGCATTGATCAGCCCAAACCCACTACAATTCACTGTGATAATATCTCCGCGATTGCTCTGGCCAAGAACCCGGTCTTCCACGCAAGGACCAAACATATCGAGATAGATTTTCGCTTCATCCGACAACACGTTGATACCGACAAATCTCTCTTGCTCACATACCTTCCAAAGACCAAATTGCGGACATTTTGACAAAAGCCTTCTCCAGCACTCGCTTTAACGACCTTCGCACCAAATTAACCATTCAACCCTCAAATGATTAATTTGCAGGAGGCTGTTAGCATACAAGACCTTCTTTTAGCTGTATTTACTGTCTTACCCTCTATGGGTCTTTATATACTACCGATTGTAATCAACTTTAATCATTTAATATACAATTCCTTTTTTATGTTCCTGTCTGCCTCTGTTCGTTCCGCGTGCTCTCCTCTTCCTTCTTTCAATTATTTTATTATAATATTAATTTATTATTTATTATATTTACCTGAAAATAAATTTAAGGCCATAAAAAAAAAAATCTTTTTTTTGCCTGTTAAAGGATTCTGACTTTCTCATAGCACCTGCTTGATTTGGATTTTTTTCTTACAGAATATATGGGATATTTTTCTGTACAACACTACAATTAAAGTACTATTTTATTGATTCTTTTCGGATGCGTGATGGCAATTTCCCTTCTCATTGGAATGTTTTCCGTATTTCTCCGTGCAGGGTTTAGCGGACCGGAACCTACCGGTCCGATCTAATTTTAATTTATAAAAATAAAAAATAAAAAATAGTGCAAAAAGATAGCTATGCATTTCTCTCGCAATACAATATTATTTGGTCATTCTATGCCAGGGAGGCCCGAGATGGCTAGATCACCTCATGCTGAAACTTAGGAGAAATTATTACATTTGGTCAAAAACTGAACTATCCAAATGTATACCGAGCAATACCGAGTTTTAGGTGACGTGGCGCATGATTATGAACTCTGAACGCATTCGACACCGGATGTAGTAATTGCTCGAAACTTAGAGCTTCAAAGTGTGTATTCTGTGGAGTTATTTGTGAAATATTTATTTATATTTTAAAGACTTATTTGACACCACATTTATATTATGTGTTATTTATTTATATTTTATAAACTTAATTGATGTCACATTTTGGTTCTTCGATTAATTTGTTATGAAATGAAATTCAGAATGAATGTATTAGAAAAAAATTTATCATTCATTTTACAATTTTAAATAAGATTATTATCTATTACTTAATTCGGCCGACAGAACCAGTCGGTAAATCTCTCTTTCTTCCAGTTCATTGCACGTATTTTCACAACCTTCCTCAATTTGCGCTTCAAGAAAATATAAATAACACAACTCTCATTGGCCTATTGGTTGAGAGCTTAGGCTTTCAACTAAGAGGTCCAATGTTCGAGTCCATGTGTATGCGTTGTGTGTGTGAGTTTGCCTTAAATGACCTAAATGTCCCAAAAAAAAAAAAAGAAAATATAAATAGCATTTTCGTAATTTTTGTCGACGGCAATGTTTTCATAAATTTTAAATGTCTGCATCTTGTTTAACTGGTATGCGATAGCTTTGTTATTATCATTTTTTTATTTATTTTCCTTCTTTATTAAATTGTCACGGATTCCTTTAAAAAATGAAATACAACTTCCAGGTGGTAATGCAAATGAGAACACACAATAATATAAAGTATAAACGTCAACGGTCTCCAATATAATATCCAAAGACATTTGTATGACAGTCGTCTCAAATGCACATGATATACTCTTTTAAAATAAAAAAATTTAGTACAAATTTATTAAAAATATTAAAATAAATATGTGTATTTTTATTTCAAGTATTTTTTACTATTTCTCATTTAATTTTGTAAATTTCTATCATTTTATTAAAATAAATGTTTGAATAAAAGTTATCTTCTCTATTTTATAACAAATAAGCTAGTTAGTGAGTTAACTCTAATTCATAGAATTATTTGATTAATTAATCGTGGCCAAATTCATATCAAAGGGTCTGGAATCTTTCTTGAGATATTTAGATTGAGTTTTGATACTTCATCAAAAAATTATCTTGATCGGCCATGAATCTCGATGCAAAATAAAGTTGGAAACTTCAAAAATTAAAATTGGGACCATACGAACTTCGATTTCAGCAAACTTACAGTCAAACTGAACGTCTCGAGAATATAAACCCAACGACACCAAATCCAACAATCCAAGCCCAAATGGATCCAAATCAAATGTTAGAAGCGCTATTGAAAGGTTTAAACCACAATTTGTATTGCCAAACGGTTTTCAAACATAATGTGCTTATAATCGAATCGAGCGGCTCGACGAGATGAATCCAACGAGGCCAAGATCATCAAATTCTGATATCATTAAGATATTCAAAATGTCCATCAAATGGATCATGATCAAGGGATTCAACATCGGTCGTCCATCCAACCACTCCTCATTTGCCCTTGATCTCCCACCTATTTATGGGCCATGCCACTCCAACAATCTATAAATAGAATCACTTTTCTCTTGAAAAGGGACCCCAAGTAAAATGATTCATGAGAGAGATCGGAGATCGCTCTTGCTTCCTTACTCCTCCTCTACCATCGACTGAGTTTCACCGGACCACCGCATGACATCGTTGCTCCACCGGACCATCGCCTGATGTCGTTGCTCCACCGAACTACCACGAGGCCCTCACCTCCGCCAGACCACCACTTGAGGCCCTCACCTCCGCCGAACCACACTTGAGACCCTGAGCTCTGTCGGACCACCACTTGAGGCCCTGAGTTTCGCCGTATAACCACATGATGCCCAAACTTCTGTCAGACCATTACTTGACGCCCGGAGTTTTGCCAGACCACCATCAGACACCGGACTTTGGCCGGATAATCGCCCGACGCTGAAGTTGTACCAAACCAACGCCAGGTTACCAACTGACGCTCGAATTTTCAAGTAGCACCAGACTTCTGTCAGTCCACCAAGTGACGCTATAATTTCATCCCCGCTTGTCATTATATTTTAACCAAACAGTTGACATTTGTAATCTGATCGCCCTTAGGAACGAGTCATCCCATTGTAATCTACCCAAACACTAGTGGAATCACTTTCTACTAGGTTAGGCCCCGTGTTTTTTCCCCTTTTCAGGGGTTTCCACATAAAAAATCTTATGTTATCTGTATGTGAACTGGATATCGACCTGTATATTCTAGCCCACAACAAATCTTAAGATAAAAAAACCTATTAAAATAATTCATCTACTTTAATACATTATAGTAGAAGTCTTGATATATTTGTTCTATTGATTATAATATAAGCTAACGATTTTAATGATAAGTCTTATAATGAGAAATAACTTAAGTAATCATTTTAGTAAAAGGAATCACTAGTATAATACAATTATCTTGCAATAAGGTAGCACAATCATCATAAAGTTCTTAGTCACAAAGACTTATTTGTGGTCACTAGATATGTCGCAACAATCACTAATTTTCTTATTACAAATATTTTGCAAGAAGTTCAATATTCCATCACAAATATTGATTGGAACACTTGCTCATTATAAAATATAATTAAATTGCAAATAACCCTAACATCTATTGAGAGCAGGGGGCCGGGGTGTCGTGGATAGGTCTATGTGGGGGTGATGAAGCAGGTGGTCTTGCTAGCTGTTATCGTAAGGGCGAGGGAGAGTGAGAAGAGTTCAAGTTAAGTGAGAGGATATGAAGGGATATGCTTGGATGGGACGAGACATGGGATGGCATCGAATCATCGATAAACTTTAAGATCAATAGTGAATAACATAGCAAAATAAGCAGAGAGAAGATAATGAGGATGTAAATGTTCGTTAATTTCTTCATACAATAAACAATAAGTCTGAGTGAGTATTCATACATGACATCGTATAACAATGAATATGGTTAGTGAAAGATGAAGGGTGAAGAACAACGATGCATATATCGAAAGGGTAGCATGTATCCGCTCTGCAACAGCACGGTAAAGGTGGAGCAATGCACATATGGAGTTGTATGCCGACTTATCCACAGCTGAGTGAGCTTATCTATTGTTCTGATCAGGAATAAGTTACAACTGTGGTTGAAAATGGAGTATGAGAAAGAATCAGGCGGAAGGAATGGGGAGCTAGAGCAGATAATTTCATTTATTATATATTTATGATCGATTTTGATAAACCATAAAAATTTCATTGCTACATTTACTATTATTTATTTTACAAAGCTCATTCCCCTTCAATAATTCGTTTTGTTATAAATCTTTAGTTTAATATTAAAAAAAAAACAATTTTATAGCCTTTTTTATAATTTTTTTTATAGAAATTCGCAGCTTATGATAACAAATTTAAAGAAAAATAATCTGAAATTACAACTTTTATTTGAAATAACGGAGCCCTAATAGTAAATGAAAATAAGATATTTAAATATTTAATTGAACAACCTCTTTAAATTTTAATATGTCTATCAGTCAACTCCAACGAACAACGATTGGATATGCATTAAGCCACCCACTATGGACACAACTTACATGGTCCGGACACTTTGGGCCTATATACCTCACTAAGCTTTCTCATCACCACCTCAAGGGACCATCCCTACCTCGTTAAACTATAGCTCATGAATTAGAAAAAAAAGTATGTATTTTTATACAAGATAAAGTTATTAGTGTTGGCATAAAATCACATAAGTAACACAAATACGAAAAAGAAAATGAAGTGGAAAAGAAAGAATACTGAAATTTAACATGAAAAATCTAAAATCGAGAAAAAAAACATCGAGCCACACAAAAAAAAAAAAAATCACTATGAAAATAAGAGAAGATGTACATATATTTTTTTCTCACTCCCTCTTTATCCCTCGTTCAACAACTCCAAATGGTTCAACTCTTCAAGTTAAACATAAAAATCGAGAAAGAAAATTGTCTAGCTTTACTCGTAGTGCCACAATTCTTCGCTATCTCCATCTTGACTGGCAGCTCCAAGTTTGGAGCGCCGCGATACTCCAGTTTCTATCTCCAACTAGATGCAACGTTGCAGCACTAGAGTATATATACAATACCACAACACTATATTGTTGTACGGAGAATAAAAAAACATATTGGTCAAATCCCCGAAACCTAAGTTGAGAGAGGTCCCTTGGAACCCCCCAACTAACGAAATTATTTTGAGTCAATAGTACAATCTAATTGATCAACACAATCAATTTTCAAACAAAACAAACAATTATCTAGTTAGAAATAATAATTTATATTAATGATAATTATTTTGCTGTAAAATTCAGAAAAAAAAAATCTTATAAAAGTAGAATTTTAGGAGTGATACTGTGGAACAATTATTTGGTTCGGTGAACGTACGCTCCTCTACGTTCGGCCACCAATATTTTAGCGACACGTAGCATTAAGAAAAGTCGTCGACCCGACCCGCCGTTTTTTGGGTTCTCGTACATGCATTTTTTTAATTCCTTTACAAACCGAACAACATCCCATCACTTTTTGGATATATTTCAAATATCTAGCAAATACCGAGTTGTACCTAGTTTTTTCTAGCAATACCGAGCAAATACCTAGCAATACCGAGCAAATACCTAGCAATACCGAGCAAATCCTGAGCAAATACTGAGTTGTACCGAGTTGTACGGAGTTGTACCTAGTTTTTTCTAGCAATACCGAGCAAATACCTAGCAATACCTAGCAAATCCCTAGCCATACCGAGCAAATCCTGAGCAAATACTGAGTTGTACCGAGTACCGAGTACCGAGTACCGAGTACCGAGTACCGAGTACCGAGTACCGAGTACCGAGTTTTTTCTAGCAATACCGAGCAAATACTGAGTTGTACCGCCGAGCAAATCCCTAGCAATACCAAGCAAATCCTGAGCAAATACTGAGTTGTACCTAGATTTTTCTAGCAATACCGAGCAAATACCTAGCACTACCGAGCAAATCCCTAGCAATACCAAGCAACTCCTGAGCAAATACTGAGTTGTACCGAGTTGTACCTAGATTTTTCTAGCAATACCGAGCAAATACCTAGCACTACCGAGCAAATCCCTATCAATACCGAGCAAATCCTGAGCAAATACTGAGTTGTACCTAGTTTTTTCTAGCAAATCCTGAGCAAATCCCGAGCAAATCCTGAGCAAAAAAATAAAGCATTCCTGGGTTCCGCTCCGGGTCAAGTCGTCGGGCCGCGCGGTAAAGAGTAAAAACACGTGGCGATATGTTATTGGCGGCCGAACGTACCTCTACGTCAGGTCAGAGGACATAATAATTGTTCGATACTGTGACCTAAAACAGGCACGCCAATTGAATTTTGATTTAAATACAAACTACAATTTTTTCTTAATTCTATAAAAAAATAATCATAAATGTTATAAATTTTATATTATAAATGACTTAATTATTAAAAAAGGACATTTTGTGATTAATTTTTGAAATTTGTTTTATGTATATTACAGTAAAATTTTGGTGATATAATTTTTCTGTTAAAAATAAGCGATGATGGAGAGTGATGGGGTCACTGTCAAATAGATTTTTTTTTTGAGACGAGGAAATACTGTTCATAGGCCAGTTAAAATATCGGTCGACCTAACGGACAATTCACATCAATTTATTTAAGCCGACGGTTAAGATTGACACTGCCGTCTAGGAGATTCGAACCAGACGTCAAATGGATTCTAGCAGACAGCTAATATGCAACCTGTTGGAAAGAGAAAAGGAGAGGGCGACTATTAACGGGAAAATAAAATTTGATTCCCAATGGCTTAAAGGGCAGAGAAGTTGGTGGGGTGATTCAGCTTGCTGCCGGCGAAATGAGAAGCTGCCGTGACCCACGAGGCCGCACTTTGCGCCATTAATAGCCGTCCTTGGTGGGAATCTTATCCATCCATTAACCCTTCTACAAGTCTGTAGGAAGAATTGCTCCCTAGCTAGATTCAATATTCTATATTCGTCCTCTCTCCTCTTCTAGACCTCTTATATTTATTTATTCTGTCTCCTCTTAACTTTGATCATCCCACTAATGATAATTTTCCTATGATGATGCAATTAACAATTCTTGCAGCTTCTATATGACTTTCATTATTACATATTGAATTAAAAACTTTCAAATTTATATGTAAATTTAAGCTATTTGAGGTTATTTATTATAGTGCTACTTGATGACATTAGTTAAATGAAAGAGGTTGATAGAAATCCACAAAAGATATTTGATGTATCTAAGATTTTGTAAAAATGTTATTCAATGACGCTAACTATTACGAAAACGTTCGAAATAAATTCATGATGATATCTAACATGCTGTACGTTATTTATGAGAGAGTTATTCAATGATATTAAATATTAATATTTGTGGAAGACTTTGAATTTTATCCGCTCATGATCGATTGTATCTCGATTGATTGTGGTGAATGCCATGTGTATCCAAAATCAAAGATGAAAATTAGTCTAATGCTCTTTCAATATCATATGTTTGACGTTAACAGAGATAAAATGTCTAATTTGATACTATAGAGTTTGAAATCCACCTGAAGCTTTCTTGAAAAGTTCTATGTATTAGTGGGAAGCATTGAAAAGTATAATTATTAGTATGGTTTCCATAGATTTGTAGAAAAATATGAAAGACAGGACAAGCTTCATGTCAATCGTGCCTGACATGTTAACAGAAACATCCCATAAAGATTGCAATTAAGATTGCTCCCAATCTTGACCTGCTTCTTTCATAACCAAAGGCTATAGATCTTACTTAATTTTCGCATTGGATGCTTGCTTTGTAATATTCTGGTAGAAAATAATGTTCATCTTTTCTTTGAATTTGCTTATTCTATGTGGGTTATTAGAAATCTCCTTCATGATGCTGAAGAGGTGGGAGCATACTCTGATTATCAAATTATTTTTTTTTCATTTTTTGTTTTATATTACTTGTACAAATTATTCTTTTCACGTTAATTTAAATGAGAAAATTGACTCATATGGGCACAATGGACAAAAATGAATCATATAGTTCATCCCACAAAGTGGAGAATGGCTTGATGATGATGATGATGTCGTTATTAATTATATCATTTTTATACTTGATATTATCAGGTGTTTTTATTTTGTTCTATTAGATGAAACATTATTTATCTATATATACTAATGCTTTTTCGAGAGTTATAAATATGATGAGCAGATTCAAGTTAGTTCTTTTTATACGGGGTCTTTTATACTCACTCGATCGGGAGGCTAAGATACTATGTTAAAGATAAACAAACTTAAATTCCTATACCAATTTTTTTTTTTTTTTTTTTTAATTTTTTGCTCTATCTCTTCTCTTGGGAGGTAGTTCTTAAAAGATGCTAGTATAATTGTCTTTTGCTTCTTATAATCAAGCTCAATTTTGACAACTTGCCAATCTTCTCTGTCCTAAATCGGTCTTCAAATTTTTTTTTTTTGGCAAATAAAACGTCATATTTGAGTATTTTTAAGAAATTATCATTTGATTAATAATAGTTTTATATATTATATCGCCCTTTTAATCAAAACTCCACTGTATGATTTCCACTAATATATTCTTCTCAGGTAGGCATTATCAAAGCAACAATAGGTATCAATAGGCAAGCCATCAGGCTCTCTTTAACTGACATTACTTTGACCTTTTCACTAATTTTGCTGGCCACAAAGGGCCGACCATCTTCACATTTGCCAATTTGTTTCAAGAAATAATTATGTCATAATATATTGCTATGTAAAATATTTAAAAATAATTTTTATAGTTATTTTATTTTATATTAAGATTAGCATAATTCAGAATATTATATATAATTTTAATTGTAACATAAATTGAATGATTTTAAAGATCATTTTAATGTATTTTACATCAAAATACTTTGATATAAGTTTTTTCTATTTGCTTGGAGAAAGAATATACAACCAAAATTTAAACTATTTCTATTTCTATTTTAGGTCATGATATGAAATATAAATTATTAAACTAGATAAAACATCCTTCAAAATATTAAAAACATATGTATATAATTTGATGTGATATTTTTAAATTTAAGAATAAAATTATCAGCTGTGGACAACTTTCACATGTATTTTATACTTAAATTTATGCAAGCTATAAAATGTTGTTATGATTGAATAGTCCATATTCCATAATAGACATAACAATTGATATCATCTTGATTAGGGTCGCAAACAAGTTAAGCCGACTCGAGCTCAACTCCCTAACTAGCTCATGAGTCGAGCTTATAGTGTTTCGATTTTGAACTCGAGTAGAATTTCAATCTTGTTGGATTATCGAGCTCGAACTGTAGAAAGGTCACTTGATTACTCATTGAGTGACTCGGGCGAGAGGGCTGCTTTAAACGCAGAACTCTAAAGGTGTGACGATGGGTACACAGAAGGCTGAAGGCAGAATGGCAGGGGGCGAACCGAAGAAGAAGTGCATGCCGCGTGTAAACGACATAAGGGGTGAACCCCATGCGAACAATAGAAGGGGCTACGTCTTTGTGCAAATTGCGGAATTGAGCCGCTTAAAGGGCTCATTTTCACTGGCGTGTTGAGCTTGAGCTAGACTCGAGTTCGAGCTCGGGATTGACTCATGAGTCGAGCTCAAGTTAGGTCTAGCTCGAACTCGACTCGGCTTGTTTGCACCCCTAGTCTTGATCTCATACACAATGAATTTTTTTTTCTTTTTTTTTTTTACGTGAAAATTGCGATAGACATTTTTATTTGAAAATTGAAATATAGATTATGTAAAAGCTCAACTAAGGTTTTTCTTAAGATAGCTTTTTTACTGCTTTGATGTTCAGACCGCAACGACAGTTTCTATTTGACCACAACTTTTAAAAATAATTTTGTTCTAGGAAGCTATTTTCAACAACAATTTAAAAAAAATGATTTCTTCACAACATTTTTACAACTATATTTTTAAAAAATTATAGCCGTCTTAAATGAACCCTAAGCGGAAGGTGAAAAGTAGTATTTTTCGTGTGAAAAAATGATAATCATACATATATTTATATTCTTAATCCAACTATAATATCTAAAATAAAATGTTTAGATAGGTGGCAAATTAACCGAAAGACAAATTAATCCTGTCTTCTAACTCTTCTCTTGACCCTTTCATTCCTCATAAATATGTACACTATAGTCGATTTGTTAACTAAACAATATAATATTCCCCGACCTGCGGTCGAATTCAGTAAGATTCAAATAGATCTCGAATTTTACTTTTAATAAAAAACTATAAACATCTTTAAATATTAAATCATTGCGCGCTTCAGAATTTTTTTTTAATATTGCATCGCACTTTATTCAAAATTTCAATGAAGACTCATTCCACTACCAGATTCTTCTTATAGCTAAGCCAGCCATTATAAACACAACAACCGGCGTTCATAGGCAAGCCCTAGGGCTCTCTTTAACTGACATTACTTGCTCTTTTCTCTAAACTTGTTTGCCACAAAGGCCGACCATATTCACGTACGCCTTTTCTTCTCCCAAAAAATAACATACACCCACCGATGTTTAGCTCGGTTGGTGGGCGTGCTCGGGAGGAAATCCCTCATACCGAGTTCAATTCCCTTGAGCGGCAGTCGCGCCCTTAAGTGGGGGCTGTTAAAGGGCTGGCTGCGGGTTAAAACATAGGCGTGGGTGGCCAGATAGATCAACCGGGGTTTACGAACCGTCAAGCGCCCTTTTTTTTTAGTGAGGGACTTTGGTCAAGCACGTAGGATTCCACCCATCATCATATATGTATTATGGTAAGAGCAAGGTGACGACGAGGCGGAGCTTTAGACCTTAATTGCCGTTCTTGGTGGGAATCTGTACTGAAAAGACCTATTTGAGCAGTTTATTGGAAGAATGACGTAGTCCTCCTTTCCTGCCACTCTAATTGGTTTTTTTCATTTGATCAAATTAATTTGCAATCAAAGTTGTGTGTTTCTCAATTATTTCTTAGAAGAAAAAAAAATCAGTTGATATTTGAACAAATTATTAGCCAAGTTATGTTAGATTTACTTTACGAGAAGAGCAATATCAAATTTAAGTTTGTTTATCTTTAGCAAGAATAACATTCTGAACTGAAAACAAAAATATTTTACCATTAGTTTTTTAGTACTGATATATCATATTCTTCATTCACGATTTTAAGAAAAGGCAAGGGTAGAACTAGTCTTAATTTTAAGAGGGGGGGTGGTTGAACTCATAAGCAAAAATGTAGATTTGTAATTGATTGCAAACACTAATGGATTCATTTATACTAGGATAGGCTTCGTGGTCTTTCCCCCTTTTCAGGGGTTTCCATGTAAAAACTCTGGTGTCTCTTATGAACGCTACACCCTCTTTTTTTATCTGCTTGTGTGATGGATCTTCATACAAAGCTAAGACATTAAATTTTATATTTCTCTACCTCCGCGAATATTCCAGGATGCAACAACTTATATAATGACAATTATTCTTAAACAAAAATTAGGTAACTCCTCTACACAATGTGTATGGAGTCTAAGGGGAGCACCCTTTGACAGGGTTCGACCTACCTGGTCAGGTCGCAGGGTCAAGGGACAGCGCCCCTACGGACTATCCTCAGAACAAATTTTAGTAGTAAGGATATTTTTGGATTCTCTTTCATATTTCGCTTTGTATTAGGTTCATCGTTCCCTAACAATAACATTTTTTTTTTATAAACAGAACAAAATATATTAAAAAAAATGGAACAAAATCGGTTACAACAGCCAAAGATCAAACCCAAAAAAGAAAAGCAAGAAAATAAAATACAATGAAAAGCGGGCTCAGTATAAGACGGCCGAGGCTCCCAGCACCCCAGAAGCCTCGCACGGACCATCCAAAAGGAGACAGAACCATCTGAAAGACCCACCTCTAATAAACTGCGCCAATGGTTGCCACCAGCGAGACAAATGGGATGCGAGCCCCAGCCACATCATTGCCCTAATAACCATCGCATCGCCAATCGCAAACCTAAACCGCATAAAATTATAAAATACACAACAAATAGACAGCTTATCTTCTCCTTCTTCCCCTCCCACGAAATATCCCACGAGAGGCAACAGACGCAACAGGCCTGTCACGAATTAAATTAAAGTCATTGCCAGGGTCCGATCCACCACAAATGTCCGGAGAATTCAAACCACAATCCGAGAAATCGGATTCCGATTCAAACTCAGACGACCCATTCAACCAATCCATATGGTTCCTCATATCAAAACCAGAGCTTTCCCCCAAATGACTGCCCAAAGTATGCGAATTTATCAATTTTACAGGGAAATCAATAAAATTGCTGGATAACACAGGAATTTCTATCAAACTTTCCACTAGCACTCCATCAGCATTATTATCCACATTACTCATCTGATTGCAACCAGCCCCAACATCTGGCGGAAGAAGGACAGCCTTAGCCACAACAGGAGACACATCACCAGAAATTGGAACATTCAAATCACTAGGCTGCACAACCTCATTAAACACCAAAGAATTCAAGAGAATAAGAGCAACCCGACACACAGAATCCTCACAATGGGGCAAAGAGTTAACCGGCATTCCCTCACTACTAGCAGGCGGCAGAACAGGGGGAAGAAAAGGTAAGGCATTAGGAGATAACACCTTCGAAACAAAGTCAGAATTAACACCCCCAACCTCCAGCACTTCATTAACCTCCCTATCTAAGCCCGGGTCCACCAGAGCAGACACAACATTGGCCTATTGAGCATCATTAACCGAATCTACAATAACAAGAGCCTCATTTGTAGCACACGGTTCAACAATTTTGGGTTTAACAGAAGATACCAAATCACCATTTTTAAAACGGCATTCACCCACAGCATGACCAATACAACGACAAACACCGCAAAAAATAGGGAATTCATCCATTACAACTTGCTGGATATAGCCGAGTTTTTCAGAACCAACCCATATACGATCAGGGTAAGATTTGGTAATATCAAATTCAACTAAAACCCGAGCTAAAGAAGGTCTATAACCCAAAGAATTGGCTGTATCAATTTTTAAAGGCTTGCCAAAAAATGGACGCCAAACCATGAAGGATTTTAGGTTAATATAGATGTGGCCGCAAAGAAGGGAAAGAAACCCAGATTGGGATCTCCGGCGATTCAGCCCCGATATCAACAGTAGGAGACCATTCAGTAAGTTTCATATAGCAATTAAAGACCAGATACCATCTATGACAGAAAATGCGACAATAATCAAGATCGTTCTCCAATTTGATTAAAACATGGGACGGATCAAGCAAGGTAACCGAAACAGCACTATTGAGCTTGAGGTTGAAAAAAAATTTCCGTATAGAATCAAGAGACGGTCGCTTAGTAGGAAAAAAGCCAACTAAAGCAAATTGAAAAGGCACAGCCAAAGCCTTTATTTCATCATCCGAAATCCAAAGGGAGGGCATACTAAGAAAAGAAGAAACCCTAAGTTTAGGAAAATCATTACTAGTAGAGGATCCCGAAAGCACTTGAAGAAAGGAGCGAGAAGGATTCGAAATCCCTAAAAAACCATGGTCCGCAAGCTTTGGAGCCATCCGGCAAACGCCGGAGAAGAAACACTAGCAAAATACCAGAAACAAAGACTAGAGAAAGGGAGAGAAAACTTCCCTAGAAGCCAGAAGACCGCCAGCCCTACCAGAGAGCGGCGCGGCG
Source organism: Dendrobium officinale (assembly GCA_019514585.1). Taxonomy (NCBI): domain Eukaryota; kingdom Viridiplantae; phylum Streptophyta; class Magnoliopsida; order Asparagales; family Orchidaceae; genus Dendrobium; species Dendrobium officinale. The sequence continues at coordinate 90,408,460 of CM033683.1, forward strand.
CCGCGAGGAAAAACCCTAGCAGAGCGAAAAACTGGGGGTTCCCTAACAATAACATCTCTACACAATGTGTTTAATTATGCTGGGGACAATTGCCTAAAATCACATATAATAAACCTTATACACAATGTGTATAATTATGCTAGGGGGCAATTGCCTAAAGATCATAGTATTTTAATTTTTTTTTTTTGGGGGTGAGGGGGGGGGGGGGGGGGGGGGGGGGGGGGGGGGGGGGGGGGGGGGGGGGGGGGATTTTTCTGGTATAATTACCTAAAAAGGGGGGGGGGGGGTAAATTGTGCTTTTAATTAACAAACAATAAGGGTAATTACCTAAAGATTTTTGTAATAAAGAGTAAAAAAAAAGCTGGAGGGGGATAACTTACCTAAAAATTCATGTAATAAACAAACTTTTATTTTTTTTTTAGAAATGTAAAGGCCATTTTGCTCCCAGGTTCGTCCGGACGATGTTGGATCGTCCAGGACGATCGGTACAGGTTGTGCAGGAAAATATTTTTTTGGCTGCATGAATCGTCTGGATGAAAGTTGGATCGTCTCGACGAAAATCGTCCAGAGGACAAGTCGTCAGGGACGTTAATTAATTTCGGCTGGACGAAATTTGTCCAGAGCCAAATAGTCCCGGGACGAAGTTGCGATCGTCCGGGACGATCAGTCTGGATATATAAGAAAGTGAGATATTTTGGAAAGAAAAGGACGTCCAGGAGAGAGAAAAACAAAGGAAAAGAGGATTTTTGGGCGACTCCGGTCTGTTTTCGTCCGTTGTGGTAGTTAGAGAAGTTGACCAACTCGAGGTAAGGCACATTCCGCCTTTCTCAATTTTCAGAAACGAGATTTTTGACGCGTTTTCTGTTCCGAAATTTGTTTCCGTTAGCGAATAATTGATTTTATTTTGCACTGCTAAAGGTTTTACATCGTAACTTTTGGTATGTCTTTGAGATGTTAATTATGCATGTTTTGAGTATTTTCTGGAAGATTTTTACCGGATATTTTGGATTATGCGGTGTTTTAATTGAACTGCAAATTATCAGGATGTTGAAAAATATTTTGTCAGTACAATGAAAGTCTTATAATGTTGTTGTGAATGTTCTGTGGTAATTTGGTAAATTTCTGAATATGTGAATTTTGTGTAAATTCCGTATACTGCCGTTATGCCGCTAAATTTTCGTACGATTTCTGAATTTTCTGAAATAAGATGATTTGAATATTTGATGTGTTTGTGCTATCAGAAGGGAGTTATAAGGGGTCGGAATCCTATGTGATTCCGTTGTCTGGGTCAGAGAATTTTGAAATCTGAAAATGTTCCGGAACCTATGTTATCTGTTCTGTTCTGGTGCTATAAGCACAACGGGAGACATAAGGGGCCAGAATCCATTGAGATTCTGTCTGTGTCAGGGAAGGGAGGCATAAGGGGCCAGAATCCGTTGAGATTCTGTCTGTGTCAGGGAAGGGAGGCATAAGGGGCCAGAATCCATTGAGATTATGTCTGTGTCAGGGATATTTGAAATCTGAAATATGATGTTATCTGAAATCTGTTGTTTGATATTTGATAATATGTTCTGTGACTTATCTGATATGTTTTATGAATTATCTGAATCTGTTCTGTAAATTATTTGATTTCTGATTTCTGTACGACTCTGATTATTCTGTATGATTCTGTCTGCTCTATGATATGAAAGCTTTATGATATCCGATTTGATAAGATTTTAGTTTCCGTATTCGATGTTTGATTCTGATTGAGCTGTTATCTGTTCTGTCTGTTGTACGATTTCTGTACGATTGTTCGAATTCTGTACGGATACTTTTCTGATGTATTTTCTGATGTGAGTTTCTGATGATTTTGATTGGTGATTGATGTCTTGCTGAGCTGTTAGCTCATTCTTGTTTTCAGCGTGGTTTTCAGGTTCTGGGAAAGGGAAGGAAGTCATGGATTAGCAGTCCAGAGTCTGATCTGTGATTAGGTACCTGATACTTTTGATTTTTGTACAGTCATGACTTTTCTGTTCTGTTCCTTCTGTCTGAAGCCATGTACTGTATCTGTATATGATTATTTTGATGAAAGAAAAGATAGATGAACTGCGCAGTGTTTGAATGTTTTTTTTAGTAGCTCTGTGTTTTTGTGTCTGTGTCATTTTTTGAAGAAAGTTCTGAAGCAAATTCCAAAGCCAGATCTTGGATTAGTTGGCTCCGTCGCGACCCGATGCGAGCGGGATCCGTCCCGGTCGAGTTGGGTCATTACAATAAATTTGTGGCTCATATTACTTTTTGATGATTTCTATTTTAATAGAGAAAATACTTAAAGACTAGGTGACAAGGGCGGCACTATGTAGTGCTGGGGGCCCAAAAAAAAAAATTAACTCTTAATATAGTAAGAGTTATTTGTAAATTGCCTCCCCACTAACTTTTGTTCTTACATCCAACAAATCTTTTTTTTCACGCAATTTGCCTATCTAAAAATCAGAAAGTCTCTTTGACTCCCGTAATTTTCATGTGATTATGTTGAGCTTTTCTAACACTAACAAACAAGTATGTGAAAAATGATTATGTACAAAATAAATTATTTTTACACACATATATATATATTTTATTTTTTAATAAGTTTGCCACTTGCTTCTCGTGAGAACTAAAGTGGGTTCCGCCCTCACAATGGCCTTCTCTCAACAAGAAAAAAAAAAAAGAAGATTTTGTTGGTGCATGATAATATTGAAAAACTCACCTTATAATCAATCAAATAAAAAATGAGCGGGCTAAATTTTGTTCGAATAATATTAAAATCTTATATATCTTTGATCCTTTAATTCTTCTAAGATGCCGAATAGCAACTTGCCACAATGCTCGGCCCTCTCTCTCTCTATCTCTCTCTCTCTCTCTCTTTTTTTTTTTTTTTTTAATTTTCTTTCAGATAAATGGTCTTCTTGTACGCATAATTAACGTACAGTCTGTAAATCTGTAACTACTTGCTACATTAAAGGTTTTCGTAGATGCGCTTTATTAGTTTTATTAAATTGGCTATTGAAAACAGCTGGCTGGTCAATAAAATATTTATGTATTATAGACATATATAAATGAGAAAAAAATTATGTTAACTTTATTTTGATACAAGTTCAATTAAGATGAGCTTGAATATTGACTAAATTTTTAATAAAAAAAATTTAAGTTTAAAAAATTTTAAGTTCAAAATTAGACTGCCGTGCTAATCCACTGCATTTCTTGCTCATGCAGACTACTTTTTTTTTTTTGGGGAACGGGGGTATCGGCCCGCTGCCAGGTCAGCTTGTGACGCATTTGGCGGTGTCCACTAGTCGCTCGGTGAGCCTACCCGCAATCAGCCCCACAGGTGCAAGACCCACAATTCTTTTCCCTCCACTTATGGAGTCGTGCCGTATGAGAGGGGATTCAAATTTGGGATGGGGGATTCTCAACCAAACACGCCCACCAACCCACCTAAGCCCGGTGGGGTAGACTACCTTCTCTGCTCGGCTAAATAGAAATCAAGCCTAGCTATGTTTAGCTCTAGCTAGCATTAATCCACCTTGAGCTTGGCCATCGACCTCCAGGTTATTAACCACTGTTCCCTTGTAGCTAGTATTCATCAGACCACCTTCGAGCTCACAGCTATTTTACTACCAATGACTTAAGTTTTGTTTGGTACATTTTTTTTTTCATGCTTTTTAAAAATAAAATTTTAACATAAAAATTTTCAATTCAATAAATTTTCAATTCGAAGTCCACTTCAAGCAACAACTCCAACTATGGATTAATTATTCTGCGCAATACTGAATGCCATCTAGAGACCAACTAGAATGCGCCACATCACCCATGTGCTCGGTACCGCTGATGTGGCGCATTCAAGTTGGTCTCCGGACGGTGTTCTGCATCCAATCTTCGCACATAATAATTAATTATATATGATGAATTATTCTGTGTTGACACCGGATGGGGAGAACCGTCCAGTTTGTCTATGTGCGCTTTTATCATGCTGCGTTTTTACAATTCACAGAGACAAAATCAAACGGTTCTTCTTGTCCAGTATCTGCAGATAATAATCTCTCCTTATATATAAGTTCAAGTCGCTGCAAAAAGAATTTGAGTGTATTGATGACGTTATGTTTCAAGTCCTAGAGAAAAGTGGATTTCCAAAGACAAACTATGTTTCTACCGTGACCCCGTTTCCCCCCAGGTTTTGACTACCTTTCGTCTTGGAAGTGTCAGACATCTTGCAATACTTTGGATTGGTTCTGGCTCAGTTCTTTACAAATCTTTAGGAAAAAGACTGATAGATTGTGTGCATCAAAATCGTCTACCAATGTTGTTATGTTACTTAGGACAACGCTCTTCAATTAAAACATTTAGTAAGTGACTTTTAGTTTTCTTTTGCTTTTGTGATTAGTTGCCTTTGAATTTACTAAGATTTCTTTTATTTTATTTTTAGTTTTCAAAATCTCAGGCAAGATCCTTGCTTTATTTGAGTCAGGTTAAGCATGGGAAAAACTTCTTAAATGGCATTCTAGAGAATCTTTACGAAGACTCAAGCCCAAGTTATAAAGATGAAGATGGGAGGATGGCCTTTTGCTGGGATAGTAAAGACCGAGTTGTAGTCGATGCTATTGTGAATATGGTAGAACAAATTGACTACAGCAGCTTTTGATCTTGGCTTTGTGTATTTGTCAAGTATCTACAGGATCATTTAGGGCCTGTTTGGTTGGGAGGTTGTGGGCTTAGAGTATTTAAATTGTTGGGACTTCATAAATATAGGTGTTTGGTTGAATGAAAAATAATTTGAAAGTAAAATTTTGAAGTATTCAAAACTCACCCTTTTATTTTGGAGCACTCTAAATTCATCCAATTTTTGATCACACTATGCATTTTATTCATTGGTTGTCACCGCCCACAACTGGCCCTCGCAGTCCATCATCGTCGTTGCTCTTCATACCTAGACCCACAATGCTAGTTATCAGCACCGCTCCATCTTCAACTTTTGCTAACCACTGCCGCCACCGACCATCATTACCGAGGTTTGCTCTAAATTTATGTACCTCAGACCAAACACAATTAAATGATCTATTGTATATGCTTTGCATTATACTTAATAATGCTAAAGTATTTCAAATATAATGAATTTACTTTCCACTGCATTAAGAATGAAATGAATTCTAAATGCTCACAACCAAACAACCCATAAAAAAACATCCTCATGGTGATCTTCATATGTCAGTTATGATGCGATTTGCGACATCTTAGTAGAGTACTGTTTTCGTAATCAATTCTAACAAAAAGATAATGACCAAGAATGATGTTGTGAGAGGGGAGTTGGATTAAATTTCAAAAGAGAATAAAGAGTTAACAATTAAGCTGCAAAACTCGATTTTGGCTAACCAGACTATAAAGAATTATTGTGAAGAATTTGTCAAGGAGGATGTTAACTTGCACTTTTAAGTGAGAAAGTGAGAAGAAGCTAACAAATCTAAAAACTTCAAACTAGTCGAGAATCATTGAGTTGCGAAGCAAGGTAAATACTTTAGAATCTTCTATGGCCATATTTGAATAATCTAAAAACAATATCGCTCATTCATTATTATCGTGTCAAGCATGAAACGCCAAATTAGAAGACTTGTTGAAAAAAGTCAGAGGTTGAAACGAGTTTGGGACATCCTCATAAACTCTGAAGTCCACTACTATTGATGAGTTCATCATCCTCATAAACTCTGAAGTCTACTAACATTGATGAGTTCATTAGACTTGCCGAGCATGAAGAAAAAACTTTGAATAATTATTATGAAGGAATCACCTTTTGCTTAGATGTATAATAGACAGAAGAGTGATAAACTATACATGGAAAAACCTCAAATTTATTTACTATACTTCTGAAAATTACTTCAACAATGAAGACTAGGGAGAGAAGGGTTCCATGTAGACAAGATAGCCAACATTCTCCAAAGAATGATAATTGATATATTTTTTGTAAATCCTCTCTGAATGAAATATACCTATTTTACAACTGAATGGTTCTTTAACATTTATGTTTATTTTTCTTTTAAAATTTATGTCAAGTAGAAATTAAGTATAAAGTCGATATTCACCTATTTGATTGTTTTGTGCTCATAGAACTTGGTTTTGGTTATAAGCACACTCATCGCACCTTAAAGAATATTGGATTCAAAATTATCCGCAGATTATACCATAATCTTACTAACAAGAAAAACAAGACAAACATAACAAAAGCAAGGAGAAATAGAATCTTACTAACAAGATCTGAATATCAATCATTAGAAGTATTTTTTCTCCCCCTGATCCTCAATTTATAAGTTTGGTGTTTAATGCTACATAAAAGGGTAAATTCAAGCAAAAAAAAAAAGAAATTAGATAGTAAGGTTCAACTTTTGTTTGCTATAAAATACGTGAGGCCTTAGCAAAAAACATCTATACAAAATGCATATGAATTTCTTAGTCGAGCAACACTCCAGGAAAGTTTATTACATCCAAGTTCCCTAATTTTTCCATTGTTCAATTATCAAAAGTTCCGCAAACATCAAGAATTTTCTAATCAAAGGAATCCAAAAAGGAATTCAATGAAGGAAACATGAGGAAGATCGACAAAAAGAAGCAACTGAGAATCAGCAGCCAAGCTACGAGAAAGAAGCAGAACAGTTGTGCAACAATCTAACAGCACTTATCTTCTCCACTGCCACTGCAGACTCAGCCAGTGATCATCGTTCCAGCTCCTTCATCCGTGAGAATCTCAAGCAGCAATGAATGCGCCACTCTCCCATCAATTATACTTGCAGTTCGAACCCCCTGTGTAAGCGACCTCACGCAGCAATCGACTTTAGGGATCATCCCCCAACTACCTTCCCCTCTTCGACCAGTCTTCTTACCCCATTGATGTCGATTTCTTTCACGAGGCTGCGGGGGGGATCATTGCGATCCGTTAATATTCCTGCCACATCCGTCAGAAGTATTAGCTTCTCAGCCCCAACGGCGGCGGCAATCTCACCTGCGGCAGTATCCGCATTCACATTGTACCCCTGACCCTTTTCATCTGCAGCGACAGAAGCAATGACAGGGATGTGGCCGTTGGCAATGATGGGGCGTAGAATCGCTGGGTCGACCCGAGCGATCTCACCGACGAATCCAAGCAAAGATGCATCGGGTGAAGGCCGGGCAGTGAGAAGTCTGGCATCCTTACCGCAGAGGCCGATGGCTGTGCCGCCGGCGAGATTTATTAGGGGAGACGAGTGACTTGTTGACCTTGCCGACAAGGACCATCTCCACGACCTCCATAGTGAGAGCGTCAGTAACACGGAGGCCGTTGTGGAACTCGGGCTGGACTCCGAGACGGAGGAGCCAAGCGTTTATCTCTGGGCCTCCACCATGGACGAGAACTGGCCGGAGACCAACGCAAGCGAGGAGGACAAGGTCATTGATGACGGAAGCCTGCAGGGCGGGAGACTTCATAGCGGCGCCGCCATACTTTACCACAATGGTCTTGCCGCGGAAGCGCTGGATGAAAGGGAGGGATTCGGATAGGATGTCCACTCGGGTCAGCGCAGGGGTGGCCGTTCTCGCTTCTGAATCGGCGGTGGAGGTGGTAAGAGAAGCGGACATAATAGCCTGAATCCGGAGGGATTGGGTTGGGGCAAGTCTAGGTTTAGGGTTAGGGAAGCGGGAATTTTTTTAAGGGGAAGAAGGTAGGATGACGAGTCGTCAATGGCTTTGCTGATAGCATCTTCGTTTTGATCTGCTTGACTTTTCCCTTAGGCCTCAGCTCGTCGTCAAGGTGTTAATTTTAGAGATTCTCAGCAGAGAAGCGGCGAAATAAATCAGAAGCTAGCTACCCTAATCACAACGAGAGGGGTGGAGGTGGTGAGACTACCGTTTTGGGGGAGTGGTGACGTGGTCTTTTCAAGCAAGCGGCAGTATCATATGCTTACCGGAGGAACTGGCAAGTGGCGTCGAAAACTTCCCGCTTTAGAGACGTGAAAACAATCTTCAATTCCCTCGCCGCTTAGTTTTCCATATGCACAGAGGAGCTATTCGAACGAATCCTTTCTATTACAGAGTTGATGGACTATCGCCGGCTGCTCATCGCGGCGACTGAGATCGTGCTCTCCAGCGATCACCGCGCCGATGGCAGCGCTCCTCTGAATTCCGCCGAGCTCGGGGTCTCTGGAGTCCTGAAGCCCCACCAGATCGAGGGCGTCTCCTGGCTCATCCGCCGTTACGAGCTTGGCGTCAACGGCTTGCTTGGTTGCCTTCCTATCTATGTCTTATCCTTTTCTCAACTTTCGGATTTGCTATTAACCACTTTGTTTCTTCTACTTGCAGGAGACGAGGTTGGTCCATATGTTGTACCAGAACCATGATAGTAGAAGCTGATGATCTGTTTTACTCTCTCATTTTACTGCTGAGTTTGGATATGAAACAGGGAAATCGTTAAATTAAATGTTCTAGGGTTTCTGTTCTGCATTTTGATCATGAATCTGCAACCATAGTTTGAGATTTTAAATTCATTCAGAGCCATTTATAGGAAAAATCTATTCACACCTAGAGCTGTATTCTAGAAGCTGGTTAGATTACAAAGGTTCCTTGAGTCTTCTGTGCTATTCCAGTGATCAACAACAATACGTAGAAGTTTGAACCTGGAAAAGAAATGGGAAATAGTTTTTCTTCTAACATCTTAGCTTAGCCAAGGCTATTATAAACAGTTTGCAGGGCTTGACAGCTTCAGGAAAGTACCATTCTGCATTTTCAATTTTCATCACAGTTTCTAAAAACAGATCTTATTACTGTAGTAAAATACTAGTGACGAGGTATATCAATCTTTATGCTACTAATGCCTGTATTTTATTTTCTCTGTTGCATTGCTTTTATGTCCGAGCTCGGAGGAGGAATTATGGTCATCAACACAATCATGTTGATTCCAATGCTAATTTATAAAAAACTTTGAACTTATGATTCCAAGATTTGATCCAGTTGCTTAAATTAGAGTATTTATTGAGAAAGATTAACGTCTTATTGCATCTATGGTAAACAACCAACGTTTGGATTGTGTATTTAAATGTTTGACCTGTCGGTTTTTTGTAATAGAGTTGTGATGCGATAATCATTTGAATTCATCTTCCCGCGATCTCTGCTACTCCACATTGATCCTTGAACTTGAATGTTTTGTAGGCAAGGCTAACATTTTATTTTGTTGATATATGGCAGCTATGTTCTAATATCTTATTCGCATCAACATTTTTTTGTTTTTCCAAATGTTGATAGATGGGCCTTGGAAAAGACTGTTCAGGCTATTGCTTTCTTGAATTATCTCAAGATGCAGAACATTTCTCCTGGTCCTTTCTGTGAGTGAATTATTTACTTTCAGAATTTTGCACCATTTTATGCTGGATTAGTAATATATTCTATCTGTTTGTAACTTATAATGTAACTTGACAGTGGTACTGTGTCCTCTAAGCATCACAGATGGTTGGTTCTCAGAATTCAATAAATTCTGCCAAAACTTGAAGGTTCTTCAATATGTTGGTGATAAAGAACATCGTCGTGCTCTTCGAAGGATCATGCATGAACACTTGCAAAAGCAATCTGCACTGTGTAATGTTGGTATCTCCTTAATCACCATGACCATTTTTTCTTGTTTTTTAATAATTAAGATGGAATTTCATGTAGCCTGACAATCTATTAGCCCTGTAATTCATGAACCACACACATTCATCTATGATCTAATTGACCTGATTAATTCTTTGAAGTTAAAAAAAACATTTTTTTTAACCATGAACATGCCAAACATGATTAAAACATTTGTAGGAAATATGCAAGCAAGATGGCTGTGTTAACCCCTGCCCATGCATAAAATGGATCAGGGAAAATTATTTGATACTCACAAGTTAGGAATGTGAATAGCGTCGAACCTTTTCTACCGTATAAATGAATTTGGCCTGGACTATGATCGCTTGGTACTTTTTCATCTGCTTTGTTTAGGTCTGGTATATGCAGAGTATTTTTTGTATCAAGTTAATCTGCCCGTGCAGGCGCATGCTGGTATACTTTCTTGTTTGATGAACTGCATTTGGGCATCTAAAAGAAGTTTATCATCTTGATATCTAAGTTGCACATTTCACCTGAATTTTTTTGTTTCTGTTTTAACAAATTTAATATCTTTGACAATCTTAACTATTCTTCGTTAGCGTTGTCTAGTGGGTTCTCAGGAGAAGCTGCTTTAAACTTTGATGTGTTGTTGACAACTTATGAGATGGATCTATTGGATCAAGATTTCCTCTCACAAATTCCCTGGCATTATGCTGTCATTGATGAGGCTCAACGACTAAAAAATCCTTCAAGTGTACGTAGCCTTTCTTATTTTCTATTTTAAGAAATTTTTTTCCATACAAATTATTACCAACTATAAGTGAATAGGGCATGCTTTCCTTCTTGTTGTGGATTTTTTCCTTTATTTACAAAGGGTCTTGAGCTTTTATCCTTTTTGTTATCCTTATGAATGGAAAAATAGTAATCTCCAAGTTTTTATTTTGTTGAAATTGATTAATTTTCAATGTATGTGTTAGACAACTCCAGTTGGTCCTTACTGGACCGGCTTTGGTGTACATGAGGTGGAACAAATGTCTCGCCCAAAATCCTGCCCCCCCTCTTTGCAGACTGGGCCCACCATCAGTTAAAAAATAATTAAAGGGAGGATTAGGAGGGAAATTTGAAAAGGAGGTTTGTTTTGGGATTTAGAGGATTTATGTATGCTTTAAGTAGGGGAATTTCCTAGGGTTAGGGTTATCTGGTATTTTGCTGAATTTGGGAGTGTTCATTAGTTGTACTTGGGCTCTTGCTACTGGCTAGAGATTGGGAGAGCCGGATCTTCCTCTCCAATTGGGGATCCATTATATCTTGTTTGTTTTTCTCCTATTTCATCAATTAACAAAATTTTCTTCTGTTATTTCTCATAATTCTTCTTGGAGATTGTATTTGGAGTGCTGTAATTTAATTTCAGCATAAGGGAATTAGATTTTTGCATCCACTTCCTAACAGTATTGTGAGCTTCGAAAATTCATGCCCCAACCTTTTCTTCTTTTGGTGGAGTTTTAACGAATTAAGTTCTAGGTAAATTTTCAGAAGGCAATTTGGATTTGTAGATAAGTCACTACCCAGAGATTTCACCCTCATTTTACGAGGACTTTATGATTTAAGTTCTGGTTTCATATATAGGTGCAAGCTTCTATAGTTAATTACCCCTCCTGATAGCGAGAGAGAACTTTCGATTAAGGCTAATCGTCAATCAGATACGTAGAGATATGTGATATTTGATGTATAGTAGTAGCATGGGTTTAGTTTTGGAGATTTGATATTTAAAATTGAAAATTTCACCCTCATGCACTTAAAAGCAGATGGTAGGGAGAGAGATGATGGACCCGATCAAGATCCCACGGTTCAATCGTCTCGGGTCATCATGATCCCTGGCCTATTTAGTCATAGGAGATAGTTGACCCAACCTGATATAATGATTCCTTTAAATTTTATCAGAAATTTATCCCAAATGATTAGCTTTGAAATTTCGGGTATTTTTGAAAATCACATTCCCCTTCTGCTAAGTTTTTTTGTCAATGTAGCTATTATGGTTTTGTCTGCTTTCATTTATTGCATTTGTCCTTGCCAGTTCTATTAGCTTGGATCAAGAGGATTGGGTCCATGATTAACATTTGTGGTTGCATTTCTAAGGCAAAATATCATTATGAGTATTGATCAGATGTTCGATTGGAAATCACTAGATCAAAAATTTTTTTTTCAATTGGTGCTGTAGTAATTTATGGCGATGTTGCAGTCTTGTTGTGTTTGATTTTTGGGTCATGAAGGTTCAAACTTCAATAGTGGGACTTGCGTCCCTGTCCTATAACATGTTTGAAGACATCATGTAAAAATGAGAGATTGAATTTTCATTTTAATTGTAAATTTTTAAAAATAGTTGCTCATTTTTAAAAAAGAATTGCATGATTCTCAGAGGGGTGAATATATATATATATATATTTCGCATTGCATTTTTAAACTTTATTTTGAGCATTTAACACATTTACCAAATTACGTGCAGATGATTTTGAATTTAATAAATGGGTTTAAGAGTTTTAAAATAATTGCAGTCTTTGTAGAGCAATTGCATTTTTTTAAAGCAGAGAATTTTTGTTTAATTTTTTTTAGCCCACATAGCATTCTGATATTTAAATTTGGATATTAGCAAATTTATCATTGCACATAAAAATATTTTGACATTGGTGTGCATTACTCGCACATTTTTTGGTGCAATTGCATGCCACACTTGCACTTTTTTTGATGTACTTGCATGATGCATTTACACATTCCTTGTTACATTTTACTATGCACTTTCATATTTATTAGTGCATTTACATGGTATATAAGTATTTTTTTTTGATTTGTTAATATAATTCATTTACATGCTATTAGCATATGTAACAACCTAAAAGTTTAAATTGAACTTATTTGAAAAATATAAAAATTTTGTGTTGAGCAATGTGGCTTTGTGCTTGCGAGCGCAGTGGCGTTGAGAGCACTGTAGTGTCGGAAGATGCCATCATGACATTGAAGGCTCTGTTCTACAATAACTTTGGGCGGCATGCAGCGCTGCGGTGCTAGACTGTAAAACAAATATATATTTTACAGTAACTTTGGGCGGCACAGACGGTAAGAAAAAAAAAAAAAAATATATATATATATATATATATATAATAAATATATATATATATATATAATAATAATAATAATAATAATAATAATAATAATAATAATAATAATAAAATATTTGGAATTACTGCGATACCATGAAGGAAGATAGAAATGGATTGAATTATTGTGTGTTTATTGAGAATTTTACATTCTTATTTATTCAGCAGGATGTTGATGAAGAAAGATAGAAATGGCTTGAATTATTGTGTGTTTATTGAGAAATTTACATTCTTATTTATGCAGCTGGATTTTGTGCTATACTAAGTAATTCAGCAGTGAGAGGTAACTAATTACACAGTGGTTTCACTAGGATATGATATATATATATATATATATATAGTATTAATAATTTTTCTATTGGATGTTCCTATTGGAATAAGGAAGGGAATAACTATAGCTTGCAATTATTTGATTTTTTAACGGATTGGGAATCCAGGGCTTGAATCAATCCTGTAAGCCACGAATCTCACCAATAGTTATGATATATTTCAATCGAGTTTAAAATGATTACTTGAGTTTCATTCAAGTTTAAAACACTCAGAAATTTGGTGACTCAACTTTCAAACTGAAAAGGGGTAACTTTTGGCATTTTCACTCTCCTAGTAATGTTAAATTCAGCTTATATGGCAATATTACCCCTATTTATTTTAGTACTCTTATTTTTAAGTTTGTCAAATCTTGTTTTATGATTTTTAATTTGCCTCCTATATTAGCTGAAAGCCATAGAGTTGCTTGTAGTCTTGGAGTGGTTCGGGTCTGTTCAAATAAGGTAATTTCCTCCAGATACCCTTGACTGAAGTTGTCTCTGCCTTTCCCGCAGAGGTCTAATGTTAAGCTTTGATGAGCTACAAGAGTGTATAAAACTTCTGTACATGTGCTCTTGTCTATGTAGCTTAATGCGTTGGAGATATTGAAGAAATATCTTCTATATATACATGGCAAGGCTATGGTGTTCATTGTAGACCACTGACATATTTTCAATCACTTCGTTTCTTGCTAATGTGCTTCCATGGGCTTGTTTCATAACCTGCTCTACCACTTTTTTTTCTGCTCCCGGCTTTTCTTGTGCTTGCAAGGCATGCAATTGTACTCTCTAAGTGTATACTTTAATTGGTAGAATTCATCTGTTTTTAAGTGAGCGTGCTACAAAGTTTCCTAATAATGTAGATATTCATGTTTTGTTGCTTGCATACACTTCATTAAGAACCTCCTGTGGATACGTTCCTCTTAACAGAGTACTATAAAATTTACATTAGTCCAAATATTGCATGAACCGGCTAATCTCTGTCAAAAGAATATGCTTGTTTGTAGGTCGGGATTAACATTTAGTGTTTTTCTTCTATCGATTTATCTGCTAGCATGAGATAAAAGAATTCTGTAATGGCTCTTCTCTAGTTATCTAATTATGGTTATCATGCAGTTTTTTTAAGCTATTCTTCAAACTTTCTTCTTGGTGCTGAATGTGACGGACGTGAAATTTTGGTAATTTTTTTTATCAATATTGATTCATAACTTGCAGGTTTTGTATAGGGTACTTGAGCAGGAATATGTTATTCCTAGACGCTTATTAATGACCGGCACACCAGTGCAGAATAATCTCTCTGAACTTTGGGCATTAATGCACTTCTGCATGCCAGCTGTGTTTGGGACATTGGAAGAATTTGTTTCCACATTCAAGGATGCTGGAGATTCACTAGCAGGTCTCTTGCTATAAGTCATGTTCCTGGCTCCGTATTTCTGTAACTTGTTTGGATATAAGTCTAAAATCCTCTTACAGTTAAGCTCTTAATTTAGTTCATCGGGTGATTTAATGTGTTTAAAGCTTACAACCATATTGGAAATATTATCATCATCATCATTTTTAGCTTCATCTTGACTATTTACGGTGGGCTTAATGTGTTGTGGTAGTCTTTGGCATTTAATATGATGGGGTGGAGTTTGGACATATTCAAAAAATAAATAATTAAATAAAGTAGATGTTGTATGTGTCACGACCCGGCTCGGTTAGCTCGCAAGTGCGAGGCGGGAACAAAGGTTGGATAGGATGGAATAAACCTTCATAGCATATCATCAAAAGATCTAACATAAACCAAGCATTTTCAACTATAAAATGAAAGAGTCACTAAAGTAAATCCAATTAAAATTTTCACTTTTCATTCATCTTTTAAAAAAAATATGTACATAGAGAGTTCTTCCAAAAGAAGGGATCCAAACAAATCTAACTCTCACAAAAAAATCTACACATACAACCTTCTATCATCAAAATAACAAAACTCAAAAGAACCTGCCATCCGTCGTCTCCCTATGACGGTAAGTGCGCAGTGGTTGGTCTGCCATTATCTATTCGCAGGATCTCCTGAAAATTTCCCACAACATAGGTGAGTCATAACTCAATAGGCAAATGCTTTTTCAATTAAATTTAGAGAACAAGACGAGGGAAATAATATGTATGTCAATGCTTTGTGTAGGAATATTAAACAAATCATAAAAGTTTAGTAACATGCCTCTAGGTCAACCATTAAGCCTCTTTCTTTAGTTAAGCTTGCAACTAATCACTTACACAATATATGAATTATTTTCATGAATCATAAAATGTTTTATATACATATAATGTAATGTATATCTTATAATCACCCGTCTCGGAAGTATCTTTTGTACTGATCAGATACAATTTGTTTGGCCATTCCTTTTCCATTTGGTTCTAAGAACCATCTTTACAATTTGGTTCATAAAAACCACCTTTACCAATGCTCGGAAGAGCATCCCTTTACCAAAGATACCTCCGCATCAACATCCACATACATTCATCCTTTAATTATTCATAAGAATATTCTTATTCATGCATATGGTCAATTGTCTCCTAATGTGCTACATGATTTCATGTTAGCATGAGGAAAGAAAATGAGCTAAGTACATTCTTTAATCATTACTCTAGAAAGAGACAAGTGCAATATATATATATCATCACATAAGAGATGTACTTGCAATGTAAGATAACACATTGTCTCTAAACCATTACCAAATGAGTTCATATAAATAGGCAACCATAGAAACATGCGCATGACATTAAGAGCATAATAAGATATAAAAATAGTACGATTGGAATAATGCTAAAAATCTTCACAAAAATATAAAACATGTTATGGTGGAAAGAATTGAAATTTTTCTTCTAAATTTAAAAGTGCCACATTTACTTACCTCAATACAACGTGCTCCGCCAAATATCCTTACGAACTCTTCCTTTCCATGAGTTCAACACCTAAATGAAACACACACATCATTCCCTACACTCATTATAAATTTAAAATAAATACTATTTTCGGAATTACCTTAAAACCCTAAATTTGGAAAAAAAACATTTTCATTGATTCCCTCACATAAACATGCAAAACTCTCCCTTACACCTAATTCATAATTAAATTAATATATTTTCGGATTTAAAATAATTAAAAATTAGGAAAATACATTTTTGTAAGAAAAAATTAATTTCTTCCCTTAGAAACTATCTTAGGACCCTTAACAACCAAGTTTATAAAAGTACTTTCAAAAATTTCAACTTTAGGGAAAAACCCTAATTTTAGAAACCCTAAAAATTCTTGGAGAAACTTCATTTTTACATTCAAAACACTACTCCTAATATTCCCTAACAATCCTCAATTTAAATTCTTAATGAAATTCAAAGTTTCCTCAAACCCTAGAAATCTTCTCATCCAAAAATCTTGAGAAAGAGATGGAAATCATAGTTCTATTACATACCTTTTCCTTCTTTTGTCTTCCTCTTCAATTTCCCTAAGTTTTTTGCCGGAGAAACGCCTCCGGAGCCGGCCGTCTCCCTTGCCCGTCGCCTCTACCGTCTGCCCTCTCCAAATTTAGGCCAAACCATGCATGAAATGAAAGAGGGCTCGGTTGGTTCATTTAGGGAGAAAAGGGATTTTCAAAATATCAAATTTGCCCTCACTTAAGTTATCCAAGCCTTAATAAACAGTAGGGGTACTTTGGGTATTATAAGACTTCTCTAATTTTTATTTCCTAAATTAAGCAAAATTAAAGATAAGTTTTATATATTAAATTTCTTAGAATTTTGCATAGAAATTTTCAAAATTATTTCCATCGAAATCCGACAAACTTGAATTTTCCACTTAAAACTCGTCGCGACGCTTTGAAAAGCATGCGAGGTCTAAAACAACATTTTTGCGGGGTTTACAGTACAGTATGACATGATATTTGTAGCTGATGTACCGGTTTACTGTAGTGGTGTTGCAGCAAGCTAAGGAAAATGAAAAAAATTATCTATAGATAATTAAATATATATATGCGAGAATGTATAACGTTCTTACAAGAAAGATTCCCCTATTATTTCCATGGAACATTCATGAAGAGAAAAATGTACCCCTAAGAGCCTACGACACAATCTGCAAGCCACCCTAAGCAAAAGCACCAGAAGAAACTTAAGAAAAACATATATTTTTTAATGCGCTTTCAAAGTGAACACTCACAAAAAAATAATCAACCAAAAAAAATAATTTAGAGGTTTTTTTATATAATTATGAAATATAAAAAGGGCAAATGAGTTGTCTTCCTTATATAATCTAGTTAAACTTTCAGACTCGGCCTGTGGATCTTCAATTTTAGCTTCTAATTCATCTAGAGCTTCACTTCTAATTCTTCTTTATTGTTCATTAGTCCTTTGTTGTATCCCATGGTCTTACATGACTTCCTAAAATTACAAATGAATTATATTTAAAAAAAAGTTTTTATTTTTTTTTTTGCAAAACAAATGTTAGGAAGCAATGTAATATATGTTCAAACATCATATTATAGATTGTCTGGTACTTACAGTGCAGTACCAGTGCCAAGTTAATTTCAGTCCATGTTGGCCTTGCTTACTCAGGATTTTAGCATGTAAAGTAACACATTCAAGCAAATGTTATTTGATGATAACTTTTTAATTGATTTGCTCTTTTTATGCATGACTACCTACATATACGAGTAGATATCTTTTCAATAACACTTAAGAATAGGTTCCCATATCATAAACACTCATCAAACAATTATTTCACATGAAACATTGCAACCACATGCATAAAATAAATTCTAATCTTAGGATGCCTAATAGACTATGCATTTATTGTGTGCCGGCCATTGCGCCCGTCTTGTTATTATTTGATGTATTGTTTATTGTAGAATAAGATAAAGATTTCATTTATTCCAGGGATGATTTTACTTTACATTGTTTTTTACTTAAAACCTTTTATTTGAACTCTAAAGATATTTCATATTTTTTATGATAATGAAGAACCCATGAAATGCTTACTACTTATTTTGAGACAAATCTGCTGTTCTCATTATCTTGAGACCCAGTGAGACAGACATTCCAATTATTAGGGCAAAATGATATATTATTGCATCAAAGAGGAATATAAGTTATTTTTATGTTTTTATAATTTCTCTTAGTATTCGGTTAAAAGAGAAGAAATTTGTTTAATTGGGCTAGGAAAATTTCAAAATAATGGTTTTGAAAAGTGACTTGAAGTTTTCAGATTTAATTTTAGAATGAGGGCCACAATCACCTATTTTGACTAAATGTTCGAAATCTAGAGTTTGGGTCTAGATAGGAAAATCATCTATTTGATTGGATCAAATGGGTGTGATTTGACTTTGAGGTAAAAGGGGAGGATATGACTCATTTGATTATGTCAAATGAGTAACCAATAACTTCAGGATCGAAGGAAAGGGACACCTTATTTAGTTTGGGTCAAATGGGAAAGGCTACTAGTATTGGTAGGAGATGTGCTCATCCAATTGATTTTTGGGTTCAAGCAAATGAATATGAATGTTTCAATAGCTTTGGGACCAATGAAACATAAGAGACCCTATAGCTTTGAGGCTAAAGAAAAGAAATTTATGTGGTTTTGTGCAACATTATAGATTTGATGTAACACCCCATAGTTTCCATTAATAGTACAAGGAGTATTAATAAGATGCTTTTGAACATTTGATAATCTTTATAAAACATCCAACAGTTCGGTTCACATATATTTTATCAAACGGAAGCAACTAATAACTTTAAATTTTATAATAAGATACTTATAGAGTTACTACAAAAATTCAAAGTAATACATCACTAAGAGGTTTACATACATTATGTTTAAACTTCAAACAAAGATAAACACTATCATAACATAACATATGTGATATTTGTCAATTTAATCTGCTATGATATTCTCCTTTCCCTTTCGTGTAACAACAATCATTAATAAAATACTAGTGACCTTTGAGGTTCAATAATCTATGCAAATTCAATAAGAATTAAAATGCAATAATATAATGAATTATAATATTGAACTAAACATTTGATCAACTTATCATTATTTGAAAAATTAAAAAATATCATATTATTGCAATTTAATCTGCTATGATATTGTCTTTTGATCTTTTCTATTTCGTGTAACAATAATCATTTATGAAATACTGGTGAGCTTTAAGGCTCAATAATATATGCAAATTCAATAAGAATTAAAATGCAATAATATAATGAATTGCAATATTGAACTAAACATTTGATTAACTTATCACTAATCTATGCAATTTAATCTGTTATAATATTCTCCTTTCTCTTTCGTGTAACAATAATCATTAATAAAATACTAATGAGCTTTGAGGCTCAATAATCTATGCAAATTCAATAAGAATTAAAATGCAATAATATAATGAATTACAATATTGAAGTAAACATTTGATCAACTTATCATTATTTGAAAAATATCATAAAAATTATATAGACATCATCCTTTATGTCATTTGATGTAGATATTGAATATTTAGTCTTTTAAAAGATTTGACTATACTTTCATAAACATATTCAATGGAGCTCAAGTAGATCTGACATTATCATCATTTAAATTCATAGAGTTCCGTTTTGCCTCTTTAGGGATCCCTTTTGCCCCACCTGCTATGCAAGCATCAAATTCTCTGGGATCCCTTTTGCCCCATCCACACCACAGGCTTCATAATTGGGTCTCTTTTGCCCACCTGATAGTTTAGATCTCATAACATATAATAGTCAATTTTTACTAAATAAATATTCAGTAATCCTCATATTCACAATTTATAACTGTCCTAATTCATATAAATATACAAGTATTGCAAGAAGAACTTGACCTGCATTACTAAAAGAATGAAACTTCTTTCTTTAACATATTATCACAAAGATTTAAATAGCATACTTGATCACATATCAATTTTACTTTCCCACATAGAATACATTTGTTTATAAACGAGTACTCAATGTATTGTCATAGTTAATATACAAATTCTTATAGTTACTATGCAAATATTCATAATGCGTTGAATTACTCAAACCATTTAAAAGACACAATAAATATACTAAAAATCAATAACTTAACTTTACATAACTTACATTCATGATGAATTGCCTCTTCCAAATCTACACCACTTAACCTTCTCCTTGGATACACACTTCTTTAAATATATTTAAAATATTTAAAATTATTTTGATTAAAATACAATAAATATTTTAAATGTTTAAGTAAATTCTAATCAACTTTAAATTTTTAACTTGTTAATATATTTTAATTAATTCTAAATATTATAACTATTTTTTATTTTTTAAAATTAAAATTTATATATATTAAATTTAATATAAGTATTAATTTATTGAGAAATTATTAATTACATAACATTTATCGATTTAGTATAAATTAATTTTAAATTATATTTATATTTAAGTTAATAAAAATTAGATGGTTTAAAATAAATACAATATTTATAATATTCATCATGTTAAAATTTCTTAATATATTTTATTAATTTTATTAAATATTTAAAGTATAATTAAAATGTTATAAAAAATTTTGATTTAATTAAAATTTAATTAAATATTAAAAATATAAAATGAAATTATTTAAATTTTAATGGATTTCCCTCTCTCTTTCCATTTCTCTCAAACTCTCTCTCTCCCTCTCTACCTTTTCTCTTTTCTTTGTGCTTGATATGACTATTCATTTCTCTCTTTCCATCTCTCTAAAACTGAAAATCTAAATAAAAAGTTTTAAAGAGAAACGCATAGCAACTTTGCATTTTCTTATTTCTATCAAAAACGTGAAGCCCATTTGCGTGTATGATCCTTTTATTTTTTTTTTTAATCATGATCCTTCTCCTAATTTAATCTTTAATAATGATCATTTTTTAAATTTGCCCAAATTTCAGGTTGTTGCATTTGAGCTATTTGTTTGAATTAGGTTCAAGGAAATGCATTGGATTAAACATTTTGGTTGTAACTTGGGAGTAGAAACTAAAGAGAATATCTCAAAATTTTAGTGTTTCAAGAATGACTAACATCTATTTCACAGGACAAAACAGTTGAGGAAAGCTAGGCTTTCTGTCCTATACAAATGATTTAGGATCATTTGTTGACTTTGAGGTCAAATACGATGGAAGAAAAATAAAGATTTTGCTCTAGAACATATTAACACTATTTCATAATCCCTTTGAAATCATTTTGGAGCCTCTATGTGAGATTTAGAAAGAGTATTACAACAAAAAACCTTAATAGGAGGGAGGTTTAGATTAAATTTTGTTTAATCCAAACCAAGGAAAACATAAGGCTTGTCTAATATTGTTTGACATCATAGAAGGCTCCTAAACAAATGATAAGGTTCTTTAAAACTCATTTAAAGGTCTTAAGATATCTTTAAATAGAGTTATGAACAGTCAGCAAAATGAATTCTTTTGAAGAAGTTAAATTTAGGTTTAACCTTTACACAACTCAGGCCACCTTAAAATGTTCTTAAAGGAAAGAGGAGGTTCTAAATAGATTCAAGAAGATGAAATGTCACTTGACTAATTCGAGTCAATCAAGTCACGAAAGCTAGGATTTGGGTAGTAGGGAGAATAGGGTCACTTACCTGTTTTTGGGCAAGCGGAGGAATCCTACAAACTTAGGATTTGATCCTACAGAGTGCTAAGACTTTCTTGATCTTATTAGAAAGTTTTAGGAAGCTTTTGTATGAAGTTGAGAAAACCAAAGCAAGGAAAATCCATTCAGAGAAGGGCCAAATTAGGTTTGATCCTTACAAACCTCTAATCATCCCAATATGTGCATTTCCTTGCACATATAATAAAATACTGAGTATAAATGTTCACATGCAAGAAGATCATGAGATGTAGCCAACTGAATGAGCGGCTATGGTCACTTATATGAATAATATCATGAGGGTCTAACTAGCCTGAACTTATGATTAACTCACGGATGAGTAAAGGGGTAAGAAGGCATCAAGATGGCAAATGAATGATGCCTAGTATGATGCAGGCATGAATTGCATGACAAACATGACTTCTATAAACTCTCTTCGTATGTTTCCTTTATAATGTGTTGTAGCTGAATGGATCTCAGTCCATTAGTTATGCGTATGTATCTTGATTCCTTTATGAACATATTGAGCTTTTCCTTGATGCTTTATTTTATTGTCACGAGTTTCCACTGAATTAACTTACAATTGCTATCCATCTCAAAGTGATTGGTCAACTAAGGAAAAGGACAAGAGTAAGGAAGATGGAGCGAGTCAGGTGTAGGCTTAATAGTTTTTTAAGTGGACTGAGTGGTTCCCAATGGATTTAGCCGGGTTAGTCCTTCCAGTGGTTGTCTAGGCAAGAGACTTAGGATTTCCTTTCAGCAAGTCCCTTATTTTTTGCACTTGTTTCTCCTTGAGGCGATAAACTTGTATTAGGATAGTGCTAATGCTTGTATTGAACACTTATTAACTGATAAGCTTCATTTACTTATTCTTCGACTCCCTGGTCTTCTTTTACAATCTTTGCTTTAGCTCCTTAAACATGCAGACTTCCACAAATGAACTTGTCATTGTTGGTCGAACATTCCTATCCGACCACTTTCTAAGATGCAACTATGGTAGTTCACTAAGGAGTTGAAGGATTCTCTTCTCATTACAACCATTTCTCTCTCTCTCTCTCTCCAGCTTTAAAATAGGTTGATGAAGGCCTTGATTGTGCATGACCTTCATTAATCATCAAGCAGGATGTTTTTGGGCGAGCAAGCCTCAGAATGCTGTTTTTTTTTTTTTTTTGGGTGATTATTGCTTTTAAAAGGATTATTGCTTGTCTTGCTGGTAATTTTTCTTTGCCCTTTTTCCAAATTAGGAGGAATAAACTGCTGTTTTCTGAAAATTTTGAAAAATATGCAACTTGGTCAAAACTATCTGTCTGAGCTTCAATTTACTTTTATTTCTATTTCAACCTTTTCAACTGAGAAACTTTCCTCGTTTTATATTAACCAGGTCAAAATTCGGAAAAAGCTAAAGAACAATTTAAAATTTTGAAACATGTGCTCAAAGCATTTATGCTTCGGAGGACAAAAGCAATGCTTATTGAGAGAGGAACCCTGACGCTGCCCCCACTTACAGAGATTACCGTGTTAGTTTTTCCTAACTGAAGGATTACCTTTTGAGTTAATTTTTATATAATTGCTTTAGTCTTTTAAAAATCTCTTAAAAGTCGATTATCTGTTATTTCATATTTGCAGATTGGTGCCATTTGTGTCCCTGCAAAGAAAGGTCTACATGTCAATACTGAGGAGGGAGCTTCCTGCACTGCTTTCACTCTCATCCGGGGCTTACACTCATCAGTCTTTACAAAACATTGTATATTTTCTTACTTTTATATTGTGGAGTGAGTTTTCTATTTGATTTTAATTTTATGTGGCTTCAAACGTGATGTAGGAATTTTTTCAGGTCTAGAGATCCTAATGTAGATCTACTATGCTCTGCAGAATTAAGTCATGACCAGCACTTGCTTTTTACGAATTTTATAGCTGATAAAATCCTCAACGGGTAAATTTCATGGGAAAGGAAGATCTTGATCATAAATGACTATTTACGACTACTGATGAAATAAAACATATACATTCCGATTCTAAAATCTTGAAATTCAAGATCAGTAAAGCCATATAAGTGATTGAAATTTTGCGCATGAAAAAAGAAACCACAATATAAAATGTTAACCTCCATATGTGTCACACCCAGGGTCTGAAAGTTAATACACCTTGGTAACATGGGATGTGATGAGAGGATAAGAAGACGTGCTTTACACTTACAAAAGAGAAAGTTCACATACAATTATTACAAACAGAAGATATCAGAACAAACAATGAAAGATAAAGAAAAGTTTCATTTCATTACCATGAATCCAAATGACAATAAATGAAAATGTAGAACCAACTACATATGCATAGAGAACTGAAAAAAATCACCACTAAATAAAACTACCAAAGCCTTAAAAGAAAATAAAAGAACGACCTATCACAATATATAAAATATCAAATTTATATCTATTTTAATGCTAGTAACTTTGCTCCCGTCGGGATGGTCCACCATGCACTCCAGTAGGATTTGCTATAAGAAAAATTAACAACTAGCAAGTTTGAAAAATTAAACTCAATAAGCAACTTTTATCTATTAAAGAATAAATGGTAAGGAGATGTGGCATGTAGTATGAACAACCAAATAAGTTGGAATTATATTATAGTAACGGATAGTTGATATATCAATGTAACAATGCAATAGTTTATAGTTTCTATGACAGGTTCTAATGTTATGAT
Source organism: Dendrobium officinale (assembly GCA_019514585.1). Taxonomy (NCBI): domain Eukaryota; kingdom Viridiplantae; phylum Streptophyta; class Magnoliopsida; order Asparagales; family Orchidaceae; genus Dendrobium; species Dendrobium officinale. The sequence goes on from CM033683.1 coordinate 90,432,848, forward strand.
ATCATAAAATACATATGTAAAACTGTCACTACAATATCAGTTAAATTTTCATACATGCAATCACTCTAGGTATTATTATATCTCATTATGATTTATCAGATATTCTTTTTATTCTGCCCATGCCTATTTGCAAATACATACATTCATATATATATATATATATATATATATATATATATATATATATATATATATATATATATATATATATATATATATATATATTTGATATTGTTAAACACCCTGTATCGAGAATGTAAACAAGAACTCAAAGAAATTCAATGATTTCCTATAGAATTGTCACTCTGTGAGCTGTTGGATTGGCTTGGTAATATCAAATAGGGTTCTACCGACTTACATAATGACATTCACTTTCGTTGACGTAATAAAAAGGTTTTCAACTTTGTTATATATTAAATATGACAATTGCTATTTCATAAAAAGTTATGATTTGTAAAAATAACATTCATTACCTTCAAACGAAGTGCATACACGAACATAAATTTTTTACATGAATCAATATGCAAGATTTGTGCAGCAATAAATCAAAATAATTTTTTCTTTGCAACTTGTTATTTCATTATGAGCATAGAAAAATTATCTACGAGTATATGTATACAAGAACAACATCAAATGTTTATCCACTATGTGGAGTCGGCTACATGAATAATTTTTCTCCATTGTGACCTGTTAAAATTTAAATTCTCATTTAAATCTAATAAAGAAAGTTCATTTTTAATATTTTTTGACCAATTCTTTTTAGGTCTACTTATACCTTTCTTAACGTAAGTCTAATCTAATACATTTACTTTCCTAAACAGGTCATCAGAAGGCCGCTGTTTTATGTGATCAAATCATCTAAGGCGACTCTTTCTAATCTTATCTTCCACTGGAGCTACTCCAACCTTTTCAAGTATATTCTCATTTTGCATCCTGTCTCTAAGAGTAAAGCCACTTATCCACTTGAGTATCCTCATCTATGCAACACTAAACTTAATATTACGCTTCTCTTTTAATGGCTAACATTCTGCACCACAAAGCATTGGGTGTCTCACCACCATCTTATATAATTTTCCTTTGAGTTTGAGGGGGACTTTTCTATCACACAACAAGCCTGATACATTCCTCCATCTCAACCATCCAACTTGAATTCTAACATTGTTATAAATTGCGCAATATAAGGCTCGCCTCAATGCAATTCCAGAGAAAAACACTTCAAGGTTTATGCCTCGAGCTTGTCTGTTAAATTATAAATTTTATATTGAGTCCATAAGAAAATGATATTTTTATTTTTCAGGACAATATATCATATTTCTTATTCTATATTTGATCATAAAATATATAATCCGTTTGAGGATTACAAAAATTCTCGAACAGTGTTGTTGGAATGTAAGCCTCAACATTCTAATTAAAATTGTCAACTTAAACAAAAATTGGATTTTAAAAATGTAAAGCCTAATATAGGATAGTTTTGAGTACTTTTAAGTTTTTTTCTCAGAATCAAGTACTGCTACTCTTCCTTCGGCTTTCATTCCAAGAACTCCAATCAAAGTTGATTCTCTCATTCTTTGAAATTTCTAAAGAGCAAAACTCTTTAAACAAAAATTTCATGAATTTTAAAATGAAAATTTTAGCCAATGTTTGGATGATTTTCAAAAGAAAGAAACCACTAGTTTAATCAAATTTTTTTTTTCAAGTACCAAATGCTTGAGATGTAATTAACTATAGGGGTTTGCCCTTATGGGGCATCCGTAATCCAGAATAAAATAAACCCCATTCAACCAAATATTGAATGAGAGGATCTCTATTAAAATTGTAAATTTTATTATTAAGTTCATGAAGAAATGATATTTTTATCCTTCGGGATAATATATCATCTTTTTTATACAGTACTTGATCATAAAATATAATCTATTGAGGATGTCAAAATTTCTCAAATAGTAATCTTGTATGTTTTTCTTATAGCTTGTATTGTTTTATTTGAATTCATGTTGAAAGATAAATAATTATGCTTTATGCTGTGTATAAGAGAAAAGGTGGTCGAAGTATTGTAAGAGAGAAAATTCACTCGAATACTCTAGAGAATGAGGTGAGATACTCAGATTTTGGGTAGAGGAAATAGGAACACTTTATATAATTGTGACCGTATTTTTTATGTGATTCATCAAGTATTTATTTCAATCACAATTATGAAAATGGGGTGGGCCGGCGGCAATGGGATAGGGGGGTAGGGATGGCGTCGGGAAGGAGAGGGAAAGGGTGATTTGGGCCGGCTCGTGGAGGTTTGGATGCGGCGTTAGGGTTGAGGTTAGTGTTGACATACTTTTTCGCTCGATCGATTCGATCGAAGGTCGTCAAGACAAAATTGACTCAAATCAAATCTCGATTTATTTAAATTAAATCAAATTAATTTAATTTAAATCAAATCAATCCAATTCAAACCCCGTCGAGCATCGTCGAGCCAAATTCGACGCAATTCGGCACCGATTCGAGTTCAATTTCATGAAATTAAATTGATTGAACCCAATCGGACCAAAACCGACCCAAACCGGTTCGGGTCGAGTCCAATCCGGACTCAATTTCAGCCCTAATTTCTCAATTTGGGCTGAATTTGATTTTCAAATCAAATTCCCAAATCAAGGGTTGAGATTTTATATGAAATCTTGCCCTAAATACCTCATTCCATGCGTGAGAGGGGATTGGCCCATTTGGGCGGTGCTTTGTGCGCCTCTAAGAGAAACGAAAGGGAGAGAGGGGAGCTCATTCGGCTCCCCTTGTGTTTTCCGCCCCCGACAGACAGCGAGAGAAAGAGCGAGAGATCGGGAGAGGGGGAGCATTCGGCTCCCCCGTTGCTTGTTCGTTTGGTCCCGTCCCGACAGAGAGAGCAAGAGAGCGAGAGGAAGGAGGCGGAAGAGGAAGGGTTCCGTGGGTTTCGTGCGTCCGACCCCGTCCAGACCTTCCGACGTCCCCAAGATGTCCGTCTCCCTTGGCCGCCGAGTCCTCCAGGTCCGGTTCTCCAAGGCCGGCCGAACCTTTCACTTCCTGCAGCATTTCTTTGAGTTGAAATTAAGTGAAGAAGGGATTTCTCCTGCTCTAGTTGCTGTTTTCTCCTTTCATTAGCTGAAAGGAACCTTTCTTTTGCTTCGATTTGCTTTCTTCTTCTACCGAGAGGAGGTAGGAAGTCTTTTCTTCCTTCCAAATCAGCTAAGGTGACGTTGGGATAGCAAAATCAGTGTTTTGGATCACTTTGGATGTCAAAATCAGTCTCCAAAAACATCAAAAACAGCAAAAATCAGCAAAGTTAGTGGCTTCTCCCTCTTTCTCCTTCAACTCCGGCGAGCCCGTGGTAATTTGGAGGCTGTTGGAAGATTCACACAGCAAAGCAAGCCTCCAAAACTTCCCAAACAGTGGTTTGGAGACTTGACATCGCCTTGGACAGCAAATCCACCCTCCGGAGTAGCTTGGACAACAATTGGAACTTGGAGCGGAGCTTGGACAGCAATTGGAGCGTGGAGAGGAGCTTGGACAGCGGATTAAAGCTTGGATTGGAGCTTGGACGGCAACTTGGACAGGAATTTGGAGCGCTAGGACAAACCGGGGAAGGTATACCTTTGAAACTTAGTGAAACCTAGGGTCCCCCCATGGCCAATTGATGTGTGGATGACGTCTCCAAGCCATAGGTCCCTTACAAGCTTCGTTTTATGCTTCCCTAAAACCCTTCGTTGGCTGTCCTCTCCGCAAAACAGTGAAAATTTAGTGTTGTTCACTTGTTTGCTCTCTTGTGAGAGCCAAAGAGGCATGCCAATACGCGTAGGGGTGTTGGATTGGTATCCAACACCCCCCAAATGCATGTAATAACATTCATGTTGTGCCTAATCCGTCGCCTACAATCATGCCCTAGGGTAGAGGCCATCATTTGATCTCAAAGTCAATGATGATGCATAGGTTTGGATTGTAACTAGTTGCATGCAGTTAGAGGGGCTGAGGTGGGCTGATGGGTGGGAGAAGAGAAGGGGTTCGGGTGGTGGGGGAAAGAAGAAAGATAAGAAGTTTTGGGGGAAAACCAAGAGCTCACTCGAAGGAGCTGTTGGGTATTTCGTTTGAGCCTCTCCTAGGCTTCTCCTCTATCAAGTGCACACACAAGAAGAAGACAAATATGAAAGTTTCATTTAATCATTCATTAACATCTTACAAAGCACAAGACCTCTATATATAAGCCTCAATAATAAAGAAAAGAAGAATTACTCAAATGCCCTTAGGGCGGCAATAAGATCTCATTACCCATAGGGGTAAACTAGGAAAACTGAAATGCAAAATAAATAAAACATAAAATACAACAAAAGTCCGTCGATCTACAATTCCGTCGATGGTACACTTGTCGAAATCTCTGGCTGATGTCCTCATAAAAAAGCTTCTTCCAAAGGTGATGGCTAGTTGAGAGACCTAAGAAAACCCTTAAATTTACCGGGTGGACATATCCAATCTGTTATTTATTGTTCTGTTCTCTTAAAGCTTAGCCATTTAATGATTTATTTTTCTCTCACATAGTTATCCATTTTCTGTAATAAAGGAAATTTAGATTTTCATGTGCTGGAAAATCACATGCTTCTCTTTACTGTTGCATTATCATTACTCTTTTATTGTCCAGGTGATGCAGCTCCGCAAAGTATGTAGTCACCCGTACTTGTTTAATGGAATTGAGCCAGAACCATATGTGGAAGGTGAACATCTAGTTCAGGTTTGTGGTCTTTTTTTTCCTCTACCTCATTGTGTCTCTTTTATGGTTTTTAATTTCAGTTTTTTTTTTTCCTTTTTTTCTAATGTATGAAAGATGACTTTGTTGATAGTAACAACTTGTTTCAAACATTCATTGTGCAAATCAGGCAAGCTGTAAACTTATTGCTCTGGATCTACTACTTAAGAAACTTCATGCTGATGGCCACCGTGTTCTTATTTTTGCTCAAATGACTCATACCCTTGACATTTTACAGGTAAACTATTGTAGGCTGTCAGTTGGCCTGATCATTTTTTTTGTCCTTTCCTTTTCCTAGTTTTGTTTGGCTACATAGGATTTTCTGGAACTGCGCAAGTACACCTATGAGCGCCTTGATGGATCCGTCCGTGCGGAGGAGCGTTTTGTTGCAATAAGGAACTTCAGTCTTAACCTCACTGGTGATGTCATCGAACCTCAGGCTAAACTTAATGGTGCTTTTGTTTTCATTATCTCAACCAGAGCAGGTGGTGTTGGACTTAATCTTGTGGCCGCGGATACTGTGAGTTTTCAGACACTCACTCTGTTTACCATTTTCCTGTTTAACTCTTTTTACCCTTTCCTTCTTTTTCTTGTTATATTGGATGGCGGAAGGTTACAAAATTAAATATGTTAGCATTTAACTTTTTTCTGAAAATTTTCTTCACCATTGTTAAGAGCCGCCTCATAATTTTCTTTATTATATGAAAATGTCCTAGTAATATTGTGATTTTGTAACATATAATGCAGCTTTCATGTCAGTCTTATTAATGAACAGAGCTGATTATTGATACTAAAAATGATAAAAAAAGATATCCTAACTACAATGTACCAGTTGTGTTAACTTCACATTTAAATTCGTAAGTATATTTTGATGGATATCTTACATATATACCATATACTTTCTCAGCATATAATTACTACTGATTAGAAGCACTTTCATTAGGTTATATTTTATGAGCAAGACTGGAATCCCCAGGTTGACAAACAGGCTTTGCAGCGTTCCCACCGCATTGGTCAAATTAATCATGTGCTATCTATAAATCTTGTAACGCAAAACACAATAGAGGAGGTGAGGGGATAATATACGAATAATGCTTTATTATTATCTAATATTCTTTTGGTACTTACGGTGGAGAGTGTAATGCATCAGGTCATTATGAGGAGAGCTGTGAAGAAATTGCAGCTCAGCAACAGTGTTATGGGGACAGAAGTTGAGTGCAATAAGGCAGGGAATGATGCCTTGATTGAAGCTGGCGATATGCGATCTCTTATTCGTGGTTTACAAGTCTTTGACCCCGTAGATAATAATGCCAACAATTTGAATGTGGATAACTTGGTAGAATTGAGTACAATGACAGAAAAAGTAGTTCAGATGCGCAATTCTGAGCTGTTAAACAAGGATGATTGCATATTTGAAATTAATCCCTCAGATGTTTTGAGTGATTGTCTTTCTGCTAGGAAAAAGGCCTCTTCATTCAATTTTGACGTTGGACTTGATGAAGTCTCTTATCTATCTTGGATTGAGAAATTAAAAAAAGTTGCACCAGCTACCCAGGAAACTAATGAGGAATTTCGAAAGAGGAAACATTTGTCCGAAGAAAGGCTGGTAAAACAAGAAGCAGATAGAAGGAAGGCAGAAGAGAAGAAAGTGGCCAAATGGGAAGCCCTTGGTTACCACTCATTATCTGTTTATGAGCCTGATGTCACAGTCGAGAATGACTTAATCTCAGATTCTGGATCAGTTCAATTTGTGTATGGTGATTGTACTAAACCTAGCAGTGTTTGTCCCACAGAACCTGCAATTATATTCAGGTTGGCTATTTTTCCAAGTTCTGTTATAAGATATCTTGATATGTCAACAATGAAAATGCTAATAATCACAAGTAATTTAATAAATGTTATATGCAAAAAAATTCTTATTGCAATTTTCAGGCATGTCTCATGTACATGCGAAAAACACATTTTATTAATCTTTGAGCTCCTCAAAAGCACAAAAGTGTTCTGCATTTGAATTTAGAATCGTCCATGTTACTGTCTTTTAGTTTAAAGTCGTGCAATGGGGCAAGAGATTGTCATTTTTTATTTTTTTTATTTTTTTAAGAGATTGTCATGTATGTGTTGACCACTAACCCACTAACCCGCAATCTCTCCCCCACTCACAGTAGTTGCGCACGCTAAAGAACCCCAGTCGAAACTGCTCGATCCCAAGGGACTCTCTCGTTTTCTAGGTACTGCAAGTAGGAACCAGCCCAGAGGCCCGAACTCTCGTCTCCCTCTGTCGCACGACCCCAGCCGAAGACGCACGAAGGAACCCTACTCGAGCTCTCGTCTCCTTCTCTGTTGCATAGCCCCAAGCAAAGCCACATGCAAGAATCACGCTAGTGACTCCCTCTCCTTCGTTTCCTATGTGCCGCATGCAGGAGCTATGCTAGTGACTCCCTCTCCCTCTAATTTTTTATGTGCCGCACGCAAGAGCCTGAACTGGCCAAACCTCCTGCGTCCCCATACAACCCGAGCCGCACTCCCTCCAGCTACATGACTCCCAAGCCGAAACCCCTCCCCTTCCTTTTTGTTTGTGTGACTCGATGCTAGCTAGCAGCTGCCAGTACCACTCACTTCACCCATAGCAACCTTATCTTCCGATTCTTAACCAACAACAACCTTATATATATATATATATATATATATATATATATATATATATATATATATATATATATATATATTCTCACTAACACGTCCGTTGTCGCCGTCATCATCACTCACCATGCATAATGGTATAAAGTTCTTTCTTGCTTGCTCAAAAGGTATTGAAGACCCGCATCCTTTGATCTTTGATCGGGCCGGGAAGAATGAGAACATATGAAGACCCTGTCACGACCCGGCCCGGTTAGCTCGCAAGTGCGAGGCGGGAACAGAGATCGGACATAAAGAAGATGAAAGGAACATTGCAAGAGACTCTACCATCCTAGGCCTTCCAACTGTCCTTTGAGGAGCACTACCTGTTCTGGCCTCTGGAGTAGACCTTTGTCCCAAGGTAGGGCAAGACTTTGCCATATGTCCTGGTTGATGGCACCAAAAACAGGTATTGGTGCCAGAAAGGCACTCTCCCCTATGAGCCCTTCCACACTTATTGCACATAACAGAAGGAGTGCTGCTCTCTGAAGTGTTGGGCTTGGGCTTCTTCCAATTAGGCCTTCCAGAATGAAAAGATTGGGCAGGCCTTGATCTATCTTCATTCTTCCTCTTCTGGAAGTCTCTCCTTCTCTGAGTACTTTGATAATCCAGCTCAATCTTCCGTGCTCTATCAACTAATATAGGGTAATCTTCAATACCCAAAGGAACCAATGGCTGTCTTATGCTATCCCTCAAGCCACTAAGGAAGCGGTGGCATTTCTCTTCTGCATTAGGGATCAGATGGGAGGCATACCTAGAAAGCATTGTAAATTCAGCCTCATACTCTGTAATGGTCTTATCTCCCTGCACCAGTCTATTGAATTTGTCTTGCATCGATCTCCTGGCAGTCATTGGTACATACCAATCTCTAAATACTTTGACAAACTCCTCCCATGTTATCTGGTTGCTAGGTCTCCCACCAAAAGTTCATTCCAACTGACTTTTCCACCATCTTTCTTCTTCCCCATTAAAAGCATATGCAGCTAAGGCGACCCTTCTATCCTGAGGGCATAGCATTCCCTCCAAAATCTTCTCAACTTTCATCAACCAATCCTCTGCTTCTATAGCTCCACCTCCCACAAATGATGGTGGCTTCATATCTTGGAATAATTTTAAGTTCTTATCCATAACAGTGCCTCCACTACCTCCAGCTTGAGTTTGAGTATTCCTTATCATTTGTGTCATAGCCGCCATCATTTGAGTAAAAGAATCCAAAGTAGCATTAATGCTACTATCTTGAGGCTCTACTACAGTTGGCAATACCCTCCTGACCTCTCCAGTGTTGCCATTAGTGGCATCAGGTTCAGGTTCCTCAGCCCTGAAACATAAGTTAACAAAACAATCTAAGCATTAAATAACACAAGTACCTTATACCTACCTTAACCTATAAGATCATCTTATTGGCTCTTTCATGAAAATCAATATCCTCAAATCCTTGCTCTGATACCACTCTTGTGACGACCCGGCCCGGTTAGCTCGCAAGTGCGAGGCGGGAACAGAGATCGGACATAAAGAAGATGAAAGGAACATTGCAAGACAATTAATATAACTCCAAAATGAAGCATCAACATAAAGAAAGAGCCACTAAAATTTTCAAACATAAACTTTTTCTTTTCTTTCTTTCAAGGATCACCAATAAAAATGTTTAGCTTTAAGATTACAAAAGATACAAAAAGGATCCATAAGTATAACATTTTTCTCTTTCATTCTAATTCTAATCTTTCACTACAAAACACCAAAACACAAAAGAACCTGCCGCCCGTCGTCTCCCTACGACGGTAGGTGCGCGGTGGTTGGTTAGCCATCTACCCCTTTCTAGTTCCTCCTGAAAAGTATTCCCACAAATAGGGTGAGTCTTACACTCAATAGGTGGGAATGGAAATTCAATTAAACTTAAAATCAAGAGAGAAAACTATAACATGCTTTGGGAAAATTTTAACAAAAGAATCATCAATCATAAAACAAGTTGTGCTCAAAGAAAAGCATACCTTTACCTCAACTTTCAAATGCATAATCCTTCCATAACCTTTTTTCTTTCTTTCTTTTTAAAATCATGCCTCAAGGGATAATCTCATTTGCATGTAACATGTGTATGAAACATTCATAATAGTTTAATATGCATATGACTATAACACCCGTCTCAGGAGTATCACTTGTACTGATCAGGTACATATAAATTGGTCATTTCCTTTTCCATTGGTTTATAGGAACCATCCTTTTCCATGGCTCATAAGAGCCTCCTTTTCCATGTGATACTCCCGCGTCAACATGCACATACATCTATTACTTAAATAATCATAAAGATGCTCCATGTAGAATTATCCATAAGCTATGCAAGTGTATGTTTCCTCAAAGATGCGTATGCTTGCTATGCTTATATGTACATTGCATGTAAGGTAAAGAGAGTCATGTAGAGCAAGTGTAGGAAATGAGTATGTAATCCAATCATAAGTTGAGCATTTCATAAGGGAAACATTTGTAATTGCCTCAAGTATCCATAAACTTACAAAAGAAAAGTTGAGACATAAGAGTTCAAATGGGCATAAATGATTTGGCAATTTCTATGTAATTCAATGAAATAAAAGTTGTCTAACATTTAAAAGAAAATCCATTCCACCTACCTCAATCCGTGTAATCCTTTTCTTTGACCAATCAATTCTTTCCCTCCACACGATTTATATCTAAAAGAAACATACAAGAAAAGCATAAGTAACTAGTTCCTCTTACAATTCCCTAAATTCTTAATCGGAAGTAAGGTGGAGTTCAATCTAATGTCTTGTATAAGTTTTAATTCAAACCCCTCCATACTAAAACATGATATCTCTCACTACCCTTCACTCTCAATTAGGGTTTAGTTAACAAAAACAAGGATCTTATATAAGCAAACATTCATCCTACTATCGAACATTAATTAAAACATCATTGAATTTCTTGGATTAAAGTAATCTACAATAATGAAAACTTGCCCTTCAAGTAAAAGCCATAAATCAATGTCAAAAATCTTTCTAAAAGTCTTTTTAGAACTATAGGAATCAAAATTTCTTCATTAGGGAGAAACCCTAAATCCCTAAACTCAACATTTAGCTTAAACCTTACAATGTCTTTACATAAAAGCTTTCTCAAGTCATTAGAAACAATGTTTGTGAAGACATTTCCAAAGAAACAACTTTTAAGCAAAAACTCTAATTTTCGAAACTCATATTTTTATGAAAGAAAATGCACATTAGGGTTTAGAAACATCCCCCTAACCTTCCCTAAACTTTTCTCAAAAGGATCTCAAAGAAAACTTAAGTTTTTCTCAAATCCTAGAAATCTTCTCATCCAAAAAATCTTGAGAATAAGAGAGAAAAACCTAGTTCTATTGCATAACTTTCACTTCCCTTAGTCTCCTCTACGATTTTCCCCAAGTTTGGCCGCCGGAGCCGCCCGTTCTCCTCTCCCGTCCGCCTACCCGTCCGCCTTCTCCCTCACGCGTTCGGTTCGGGCCGAACGAAATGAATGGGGAGGGCTCGGTTAGTTCATTTAGGGAGAAAGGGGATATGCCAAAAGACTCAAATGCCCTTATTTAAATAGATTTTGCTTAAGAAACACTTAGGGGTTGAATTGGCATTATGAGACTTCTCTTAATTTTAATTCCTAAAGTAAGCAAAATTAAATATAAGTCCTTTACATCAAATTTCTTAGAATTTTGCGTAGAATTTTTCAAAATTATTTCCATCGAAATCCGACATCCTCGAATTTTCCACTTAAAACTCGTCGTGACGCTTTGAAAAGCGTGCGAGGTCTAAAACGACGTTTTGCGGGTTTTACAGACCCGTCCATTGTATCTTGGATCCGGTCGGGAAGATTGAAAGACAAATGCCTACCCGATGCTCCCAACAAGAGGGAAAGGTCGGAAGGCTTCTGAAATTTTAAACGAAAAAAAAAGAATGACAAAACCATATATATCTAATTTAACATTTTAATCAAATGAAAATGTTTGCTTTCCAAATGATTATTTGCTACTAATGATCTTGGAGGTTTAGATTGAATGATTTATATAAAGCATAATTATGAGTTACAAAAAATAACATCCAATTTGCTAGAAAATTAGAACAAAACATGAAATTTTGTTTTGAGTTCTAATACTAATAGAAAGTGATGATAAATTGAACATTAATTCTAAAGCTCATAAGGGTTTTGAAGTCATTCGATTTTATAATGAATTGTTGCATATTTTTCTAACTGGAGAGACATCCATAATAAATTCTTAAAATGAAATCCATCACAAAAAAATGAAAAAAAAAAACTTGAAAATCAAAATCCATCCACACTTTACAATTGTTTGGTGAGGGCGATGAATTTAAGAATAACTTCATCTTACAAAGAATATATGTCTTGTTGAATGTATTACTACAATTCATTCTCAATTGATTTCTCTCCAGTAGGGACATAGCACGTGCCCTCTGATCGAGTGATTTTGTCGAAAAATGACACAATTATATTACATTTACAGCCAAAGCCTGTATGTTCCCTAATGGTTAAAAGCCCCTGGAGTAATGAATTATAAGGTACACTAGATATAAGATATAAAGCCATTTGTTAGCTAAGATTAACTCGAATTCATCCCCTTAGAAAAACATCCAACCCGTGTCCACAAGGTATCCTTGGACAAAGCAACTCATGGCTGCCAACAAGGTTCATGCTAAATGCATAGAATTGGAGAGGAAAAAGGCTTAGTTTTATTGCTCAAACATGTTTCTATTTATAGATCTGTATAAGATATCTTAATAAAGAAACAAATAATTATAGAATCATACATAATTGCTCTATTATAATCATTCCTGAATCAGCCACCTAAATATGGAAGGAGATTGGTGCAATTTAGGCAAGCCTCCCAAATATCCCCCCAAATATCCCCATCCTAGCTGTGGGATCAAAATGCCAAGGGATAGCTGGGATTTAATGCATTGGCACAATTCAGATTATATTTCATAATCGTGTTCAACATTTCAAGTGTAGCTACAAAGAAAAATTTTGAGCTATAGGAATTGTCTTGGTAATAATACTTCTGCATCGAGAGCACCATCATTTACAATTTTTGTAATTACACCGACTCATGAATTAGCTTCATGTGTCCTGGCTGATAAGGAAATATTTTCATCTCTCTCATAATGAGTCGTTCCATTTGTGCTAGAGTTAAACATGTGCATCCTTATATCATGTGCACTTGGAAATTGTACAGCTTAGAATAGTTGTTTTCCTTAAAAAATGTGTGTCCATGCATGGGGCTTGTCAGTGCCAATCTGTTGATTCCATTTTAAAAAACTGCGCAGTCACAAGAATTCTAAGCTTCTAAAAGCAACAAGAAATCATTAAAGACGAGGGACTTGCAGAAACATATTTTTTTTCCTTATGGTTTATGCATTTGAGTTGACATTAGAAAATTTATATACCATTGTAACTAGAATCTTGTATAGAAAGATCCATAAATCTTTTTGAAGGATTTCATTAGCCTATTCTCTTGGCAAGTTTAATTCCTACCTGAAATTTAAAGTTTTCAACCTATTCGAAGAAATCTATGTTGCTCATATCTGTTCCCCCCAATGGTATTTTTTTTAAACCTATTTTCTATCATATTGGATATGCAGTAAAACTTCTTTGGGGATTCTTTCTTTTGTACAAGTGATTATTGTGATGCAAGTGTAACTGTCACATTTTATTTTCAGCTGTGTGGATAATTCGGGGAACTGGGGTCATGGAGGCATGTTTACTGCATTGGCAAATCTTTCAGCAAGCATTCCAGATGCTTATCATAGGGCATCTGAATTTGGAGATCTTCATATGGGTGATCTGCATTTAATGAAGTTGAACGGTTATTCCTTGCTCATTTTGTTGTTTTGGTATTTAAGAACTTTCTGTTTTTCTTCTGTTGGTAATATGACCAATCAGCTAGAGAAATTCCTTGAAATCAATACAACGTCAAGTTTTTATTTCTTCTAAATCATTTGAGAATAAGTGATCTTCCTTGTAAACCTTTTTCTTTTCTCGAGAGGTATTTATTAACATAGGATGCTTACATGCATGCTTATTAGTTTGTGTGTATGCATTGATTATAAATTCAGTTCTTTGCGTGGCATTCTTATATTGAGGGTGGTTTAGAGGGATTGAGCTATGACGCCCAATATTTACCCCTCTTCTAGTCAATCATGAAGTATAAAGAAGCAGACGATTTAGTCAGGCGTACTCTCACCATGTCGATTGTTGACGTTCTTTTGTGTCAACCCTGCTCCGATCGAGCTGATCCGATGTCCAATTGGGCTCGATCGTGCTTGATCAACTTGATGGAGCGTCATCGAGCACAATTTAACTCAAATTGGGTCATAATTTTATCAAATTAAATTCAATTTTATCAAATTAAAATCAAATTAATTGAAATTGATCTAAATCGATTGAATCGACCCAAAATCAGTTCAAATCGAACCCAATCAAGCCACGTCGAGCATCGCCAAACCAAATTTGTCGCAATTCGGCTCCTATTCAAGTTTAACTTCGCAAAATTGACTTGATCGGACCCAAATTGGTTCGGGTCGAGTCACATTCGGACCTAATTTCAACGCAATGGGTTCAATCTCAGCCCAATTAACCTTTTCTAAATCAGTTCTTGCATCCAACGGCTCAGATTTGTCCAAATTTTCAAACTTTGTCACCATTTTCTCGGCAAATCTTTGATTTTGGCGGGTGACTGTAGCAGAAATCCCTTATCTAGCTGCAGAAATCTCTATCTTGCGGCAGAATGTACTTGAGCAGGCATGGAACTTCGATATCTCGCATGGAGAAAGCAGAGATAGCGCGAGGAAGAGCGGATTTTTTTTTCCATTCCATTCGGCCTCTTTGTTGTATCCTTCCGAACCAAAGCAGGAGAGAACGAGAACGGGAAGCTCCACGCAAAGCCTTCCGTTCCCGGCTACATCACGCGCGGAACCGCCGTCCGTGAACTTTCTTGCGTGCGGAACTGCTGTCCGCACCGAACACTGTCGTCCATGACCCTTGTCTGGGTGGAACTTATGTCCGCGCCAAACTATATGGTTCGCGATCCTATTTGCACGCGGAAGCCCCTGTCAGTCCCGCCATTTCCTTCTTAGCCGCTGATCTCCTCTTTCTCTTAAAAAATCCGGAACAAAGAACTGCTGTAGTTTTTTTCTACTGCCTCCAGGAAGTGGTGGAAGGCTTCTTCTTCCTCCTTCAATTCTGGTGAGCTCGGGATAGTGGAGGTGACTTCCAAAAGCTTTCAAACGTGAAGACAGTGATTTGGAGTGATTTGGACAGCAAATCTGTCTTCCGGGAGAGCTTGGGCAGTAGCGACGACATCCCTAGAAGCTAGGACAGCGGTCTTCTTCCTCCGGAATGGCTTGAACAGCAACCCTCTTTCGTCTTTCTCGCCTTCGGACAAGGCGAGTGCATTGTGGTTTGCGCCGTGACAACCCGCCGAGGTAAATTTCTCAAAAACTTAGGAAGAGCCCTAGGTCCCTTGGCCATTTGCTGTGTGATTGACGATCCAAAGCCTTAGGTCCCGAGAAACCTTGTGTTTTAATTTCCAAACCTTTAAAAATTGTTCATCTTTAATCGAGAGTTCTCTCTTACGTGTTAAGAGGGGTAATATACTATAAGTGCTTGCGCTCATAGGAAGTAAGAATCTCTTATGTAATTAAACCATGACACTACTCTCAAGGGAAATCTGATTAACTACAATCTAACCCAAGGAAGATGGAATCCTATATCTGTAAAGCGGGATTCGTGCATTCGTGTCATTTTTCTTGAGCCAACATTTGACAGACACACCTCCTATATCTGCAAAGCGGGATTCATCCTTCTTCTCCGTCTCAGTCACTGCCTTCTCGATTCCTTTCATTCGTTTGTCTAATTGGACGAAACAATTCGATAAAATAGTATGTGAGGAGCTGCATTTAGATGCTCATGAATGCTCACGAACTTGTGCTTGTCCAAATTGCAGCTGTTCGCTTGCCCTATTGCTTGATCGACCGCCCACTCGCACAGCTGCTCGCCCTCTCTTTTGTTTGGGCCGGTTTAGCTAAACCAGCTCGACCGGCCATTACATATTATAAGTTAAATTATTTATTTATCATGATAAAGTGATTGATTAAACTATAATAATTTCTTTGTACCACATTTATCAAGTTGTAAATATATTTATACTTATTGCTCATGATGAAGCAATATATTATGAATAACATGCAATGATCTACATGCATATTATATACCCTATTTTTTGAATTATTATAATTTAAAAATATAATTGATGTGAATCCAATAGGAATTGCAAAGGAAATAATAAAATTATTGTTAGCTTGCTACTTTAAGATTAATGAGTCATAGGAATTAATTTTAGGAATTATCCATTGACGTTTGCTTTGGCATGCAGTTACAATTTTAAGAGAACATAACAACTTAAAATAATTTCAGAAAATACAATAAAACTAAATGTGCTGTAATAAGAATCCACAGGTTAATATTTAGAGATTTTCACCTAGAGTTTCCTTTATCACTCACACTCTATGAGGGGCTTTAGCGGAGAGAGATCTTCAACAAACCAAATGATAAAACCAAAAAAGTTACGACGCCCATGGTTTTGATCCGTGGGAAGGTAGCCGGAGAAGGAGGTGCAGGTGGACATCCAACGAGTTGCCACTGTCCGGATGGTCGTTGTTCGTCGAACGTCTCGGCTAGATGAAATAGAATGTGGCCAACATAGTCTTCGATGGAATCTTCAAACTCCTAGTCGGGCTGTGGGAAGTGGCCGGCGGCTGGAGGAGCCAAGGGAGGTTGGCGATTATGGGTTGGGAGGCCTCTGTTAAGGGGAAAAAGGAGGGGACGGTGGGGGCGATCAGCCCGGTGGGTGTTAGGAGAAGGGGAAGTGGCCGGATGTAGGGGAAATGGAACTAAGATAATGAACTGCTAGCCTCGGACTCTTTCAAAGGCTGACGAGTATTGCAATCAACCTCACTTATGAATCTTTTCCTTCTCTCAAAGCTCACAACAATGAAGAAGAGAAAAACTCAAAATTTTATTCATAAAATCATCCTCAATACAATAGAAAGAGCCTTATATATAGGCTTCAACATGACAAAAAGAAAAAGACTAGAATGCCCAAATGGCTACAAAAGCAAACTAACTCTCCATAGGGGTAAAGTATGAAAACTGAAATAAATAATACATAAAAATGCATAAAAAATAAAGGCTCCTGATCGTGACCGTCGATCTCCGATGCCTCCTATGATAAACGCGCCAAAATCTCTTACCGATGTCCTTATCAATAATCATCCACTGAGTTGCTATTAAACCCACCTTAATAGTTGATAATTATTTTTCAGAAAAATCTACATTACTTTAGCTGGGTGAAAGAAGAAAGTATATCTATAGCAGGAGAGTAACAACTACAGATAGGTATTGATAACGCAAACATTTATGTTAGTTTTTATTTTGTAAGATTATGTATTAGCATAATGGTTTATCTTTGTAAAATGTTTATAAATAAAATCATCTTTAGAGATGGAAAAATTATGTTAAAAAGGTTCTTGAATATTTTAGAGAGATTAGTAATGGGATAGAGATTGCAGTTATAATTTTTTGTTGGATATTTTGTTTCCACCTTGATGTTCCAAACTTCCAAGCCGAGTTGTGATATTTATGATCCATTGTGAAGCGAATTTCAATCCTATTGTTTTCTCATAATTGTTTAGACCTGACAGCCGCATAAGTATTTTACTAGCGATTAGGCATTGTAAAGTGCAATTCGCATCATAATTGTATAAATAGACCTAATAAGTTTTGATGGAATATATTTGAAAAAGCTTGATATATAGTGCCTTTGATATATACTATGCTCTATTTTTTTTTTTTTTTTTTGAAGAAAATACAATTTATTCCATCAAAAGAGAAAGATTACAACCAAGACCAAACAAACACAAAGAAAGATACAAGACAAAACTAGAATATATGAGACCTAGAAAATAAAGAAGGCAAAAGACCAGTCGGGCTAAGTAATTGGCACAAGCTTCCAACCACTAGGCACAAACCATCCAGAGGAGGGAAAAAAATCCACCAAAAAGTCAAACATCAACCAACACCCAAAATAAGGCCACCAAAAGAACAAGAAGATTCACAACCAATGATTGTTAACAAGTCACGGAGCCCAGATGATGAGCCAAATGCCACATCATAGCCCATAAATGATTGGTACAACTGCAAAGCCAACCTCCAGAAACACAAATCATGTGGATGCATTTGACCTATCAATATCATTGATAATTGATTTAGTTAAAAGTCCAATTAAAGCCAATGGCACCTCTAAGGAATGACTGGAAAAGAATGTTAAGTAGAGCTAATACTAAATAAGTAAAATGAATTACACCACAGTTAAGCTACATCGAGATGTCCACACCATGTGATGCCTCCAATTTTTTGTCTTTCATTCTTCATTTTCTTGCATTTATTTTCTCTCTCTTCTTGTTCATCATTGATTGTTAAACTGTCTCACTCTTCTGCGGGATCAGATGGTGACAACGGTATCATGGCTCAGGCTCCTCTATGGGTGGCCTTAGCTGTGGTGCAGTCATATAGTTCAAGACGTAAGGTTCCAAGGAGCAATATCTCTACAGATGATCTGGAAAAATGCCTTTCAAAGGCCTCCGCATCTGCTTCTCAAAATTCTGGTAATTGTTTTACTATACTCGGATCTCTATGGCCGCATTAAAGTTCCTCATGGCTTTTTTTTTTTTTTTCTGAAGCATCTATTCATATGCCAAGGATTGGTTATCAAGATGGATCTCAGCGATCAGAATGGTATACAATCGAGCGCCTCCTGCGTAAATATGCCTCAATATTTGGCATTAGCATCTTTGTGTAAGTCTGGCTATTTAAATAAATTTGTTTCTCTTTGACTTCATTAATTTCCTCAATTTACATGTGCAGTTATTATTATCGGCGAACTCAACAATGAGAGAAACGAGATGACACCAGTCGTGTGTGCATAAGATGTCGCTACCCTTGCTTAGTGCAAGTAACTAGTTTTCATATTTTTCTTCTCAGACTTTGAATGATTTTTACAAAATTTACATATGAATTAAAGCTAATAGATGGTGTAGAAGAAACACCAATGTTACCTCTTATGTATCGTTCTGAAGGTGCTGCTAAAGGCCATCAAACTGGATTTTGAAAATTTGAAGCTCTCCTGTTTGACTCTATAATTAGAGTTTGAATGGTTTTTATTCTCTTTTATTTGGTTAGCATGAATGTCTTAGCCCAACCATATTCTGCTTAAAAACATTTTGATCATGTGTCAATGCACATAAAAATATGCATATTAGTATGTTGTGTGCTACAAATTTCATGAGTAGAGATTGAAATTGGTATGTTATTTTGTAGAAAAAGTTGGCGTATGCAAATTAAAAGGAAAAAAGTTGTGCACTTAGAGGATTCAAAGCTTTTTAAGCATAGCTTAGTTGAAATTCAACTAGTTTAAGTTTGTGGTTACGAAAATCTACCCTTGCTGGAGAAGGCTGAAGTACAATGTGAGAATTCACATTGTTACATGATATCTTTCGAGGTTGTGGCTGAGAGAGTTGAAGGCTGATGCCATTGATGTTATATGTGGAAATTGATTGTGTTGATCAATCTGGTTATTCTGTTGTCTCGGACTTCAAAGTTTGTCGTGTACGATGAGGGGTGTGGGGGGTTTACCCCCTGCTTGGGTGCAAAAAAAAAAAAACAAAAAACTCCGTACAGCACCCCAGCGCTGCATACTCGAGTGCTCTGACACTAAACGACAGAGAGAAGTGTACCACAAAAATATAAATACAACATTGTAATGGTACAAAACATAGGCTTGAGCGCCGCAACGCCCCAAACTGGTGACGTAGTACTGCGAAACGGATTAGATGGTTTTCTTTCTAGTTTTTCTAAAGTCCTACGTCCCTTGGGGTTATTTTATTTAGCTTTTTCTTGTATTTTGAGTGTGTAGATATTGAAAATTGTGCATGTGAGACAAGAAGCAAGGAGAGAGTGAGAAAAGAGAGATCTATACTTATTTCTCCTAATTTTCATAATGAGTTTCTTGTTGTGGTGTGGCTCCATATATATTTTTTTCCTATTTTAGGTTTTTCAACATTAAATCCTGTTGTCCTTTACTTTTCCGCTGCTTTTGCTTCCTTGTTTGTTTCGTCATTGTGGTGTTTACTCATCCTCCCCCAACAATTGACAAGAGTCATCAAGCTTCGATTGATGGTGTAGGTGATGGCCAATAGCAGGTGTCAGTTAATTATAGGTCTACTGCAATGTTGGCTAGGGAGTATTTAATGAGAATGAAGAGTATCATGGATAGGGCGGCATCGTAAGTTGTTCTTTGCGGGTGTTGTTATGACAAGCGGATTGTGCTGTGGAGAAGCAATGAAACAGTGCTGCAAGACAAAGAAGAAGAAGAAGAAAAATAAGAACCGGGAGAGAAGCCGAGAATAAGAGAAGCAAATAGCTTGTATTTTCTGTATATCCTGTAAACTCTATCAGTATAGATATATATATACTCTATACTTTTGCTATAATAACTAAAAACAGCAAAACAGCTAAAAAGGGATGGCAAACGAGCATGGGCGGATCCACCCTCAAATTTTTTTTAAAAAAATTTATAGGAGATTTTTTAGAATATTTTGAGTATTTTAGACATTTTGCCCCCCCTCAAAAATATTTTTTGTCCTAATTTTATCAATTCTAGGCATTTTTGTCCATCCCCATAAAAAAAATTTTTTTTGCCCACCCTGAAAAAAGAAGCTGGATCCGCCCCTGCAAACGAGCCACTACCAAAGTTAGTTAGAAATGTAGTGGGGGAGGAATAAAGTGATACGGTGCTGCAAGGCAGCATAGTGAATAACATATGTACCCATAAAATAGCGATAAGGTTTGAGTTTGGTCTTGGTTTATTCATCTTTTTCAGAGCAAGCCAAAAACACTAATTGCTCATAAATCAGAAGTTAATGTGAATGGTGTAGAAAGAGACGAATGGACAGAGAAAGGATAAAGTTCTGTCTTACCGTCAGATGGCAGAGCAGAGATATATTTATAGTTTAAGTTTGGATACAAATGTAAATACATGAAAGAGTAGTTTTAAATTATACAGCACAGCCTAATTAATATACTAATATTCTAATATGCTAATAGCCCCCCTCAAGCTTAGCCTATCTGAGATATGGTGAGCTTGTTGCGAAGTAATTTGAACCGATGCGTAGATAGCGGCTTCGTGAGAATATCTGCTGTTTGGTCCAGCGTGCTTATAGGTAGAAGTTTAATATGATGATCTTGAAGATGACTGCGAACAAATCTATGATCGATCTCAATGTGTTTCGTTCTTGCATGAAACACAGGATTAAGAGCTAAAGCAATGGCTGAGGTGTTGTCGCAGAAAAGATTGATAGGTTGATCGTGAGTGATCTGAAAGTCGTGCAGTAGCCGCTTGAGCCATACCGTGTCCGCCGTAGCAGCTGCCAAAGAGCGGTATTCCGCCTCAGTTGAAGAGCGAGCGACGGTGGTTTGTTTCTTCACGGTCCAAGAGATGAGAGTGCTGCCTAGAAATGTGCAGTAGCCCGATGTTGAGCGTCGAGTGTCCGGATCTCCCGCCCAGTCAGCATCGGAGAAAGTTTGAAGTTGGAGATTGGATTTTGAGATAGGTAGCCCGAAGTCAAGGGTACCCTTGATGTATCTCAAAAGCCTTTTTAGATCTTGAGTGTGAGATGGAAGCGGAGCATGCATGTGTTGAGATAAGTTGTTCACGGCGTACGCTATGTCTGGGCGAGTAATTGTTAGGTACTGAAGAGACCCAATGATCCTTCGGTAGTGAGTTCGTTCGGAGAGGAGAGAGGCAGCTGAAATGTCCGTTTGCGGTTTTGTAGAAGTTGGATTCGCTGCTGGGTTGCAATTGACAAGATTAGCAATTTGAAGTATTGAGTGAGCATATGACGACTGAGACAAGAAATACTTATCTGTGGTTTGCTGAATTTTAATGCCAAGGAAATTGTGAGCCTCTCCAAGATTCTTCATACTAAACCGTTGTTGGAGTTTGATGAGAATGGTAGATATGGCATTGTTATTATTTCCGGTGAGAAGAATGTCATCCACATATATGAGAAGGTAAATTTGTGTGTTCCCTTGTGAGAAGGTAAGTAATGAGGGATCTGCTTTGCTGTGTCCGAACCCGAGTGTAATGAGGTATTCAGTGAATGTTGTGTACCACTGGCGTGGTGCTTGTTTGAGGCCATAGAGAGCCTTGCGGAGAAGGCAAACATGCGTAGGATTGTTAGTATATTCGAATCCCTTGGGTTGGCGCATGTAGATAACTTCTTTGATATTGCCATGAAGAAAAGCGTTGGCGACATCAAGTTGCAGTACCTGCCAGTTATTAAATAATGCGATAGTTAACAAGACACGAATAGTAGGTAATCGAGCTACCGGACTGTAGGTTTCGTCGTAGTCAAGACCGTGCTCTTGACGGTTTCCTTGAGCGACTAGACGTGCTTTAAGCCTTGCGACGGACCCATCGGAGTGAAATTTGGTTCTGTAGGTCCATCGGCACCCCAGAATAGATGCATTAGCCGGTGGGGGAACGAGGCACCAAGTTCCCTGTGATTGTAATGCATGAAATTCTTCTGCCATAGCACGACGCCATTCCGGGTTTTTGTTAGCTTCTTGGAAGGAGATGGGTTCCTGAGTTATTGTGTCCGACTGAGTATGAATAAGGTTTAGCCGAGAGATCGGTTTGAGGGAACCAGTTTGAGATCTGGTCTGCATAGGATGTCGTATAGGAGGCGCGGTAGTGGGATGGGGAGTAGGTTCTGGCGGAGAGTAATGAGCATGCTGAGGTGAAGCTGGTGTACTCGGCATGGTAGAGGTAGGAGGCATAGTGAAAGATTGCGATGAAGATTGTTGGAGCGTGACTGTTGGAGCCAGCGAGGTGGGTGTGAGCAAAGATGGTGGATAGAACGTTTCAACAGGAGGTTGATTGATGCCATTCTGTTGAAAAGGGAACAAATCTTCAATGAACGTAACATGGCGAGAAACGGTGATGCGGTTAGTGTTCTTGTCCATGCATTTGTAACCTTTATGCTGATCTGAGTAACCCATGAAGATACAGGGAAGTGCTTTTGGTTGCAGTTTGTGCCTGTTATGAGAAGGAGTTAGAGGAAAACATGCACAGCCTAATGTTCGAAGGTGGCTATAATCTGGTTTAATATTAAACAGAAGTTGAAGCGGAGACTTATATGTAGTATTAGTTGAAGGAAGTCGGTTGATTAAAAAGGTAGCAGTAGACATAGCATCTGGCCAATACGATATGGGAATGCTTGCTGTTTGAAGTAAGGTACGTGTTGTTTCCACGATATGACGATGCTTACGCTCGGCGACGCCGTTCTGCTGGGGAGTATAGGGGCAGGCAAGCTGATGTTGAATGCCGTTCTGTTGGAAGAATGATCGTAGTTGATTGTTGACGTATTCACGACCACCATCTATGCGTATAGTTTTAACCTTGTGGCTCGTTTGGCGTTCAACAAATTTAACAAAGTTTATTAATATAGAAGGCACATCAGATTTAGAAGTAAGCGGAAAGAGCCAAGAAAAACGCGAAAAATCATCAATGAAAACAATGTAATATCTAAAGCCTTGTTGAGACTGAACCGGAGCTGGACCCCAAAGGTCAGTGTGAATCAAGGCAAGCGGAGTAGTGTGCCGTGATACAGAATGTTTAAAGGGTAAACGATGACTTTTACATTGAATGCAAGAAATACATGACACATTATTAATAGGTATATGAAGCTCTGGATTAGATCGAGCAATTGTCTGAGAGGTGCTCGGTTGCGGATGTCCAAGCCTATTGTGCCAAGTAGCCGGCGTTATTCGAAGAGCAGACAGGGCAGAGGATGAAGATCTGGCGGTGGAAGCAGCAATCGAATAGAGACCATTCTTACATGGTCCTTGAATCAAAATTTGTTGAGTCTTGAGATCCTTAACAGTAAACCCAAGAGGATCAAAAGTGACGGTTAAATTGTTATCTTTAACTAAATTTGAAATAGAGAGAAGATTGTAAGAAATAGAAGGTAAATGCAAAATTTGAGAGAGAAAAAGCTTACGGGACGGGGTTGGAAGAATTCCCGTGCCGGAGTGGGCAATGGGTAGAGTTCTTCCATCCCCGATGGTAACTGTGTCCGAGCCCTGATAAGTGGTGGCCGACGTAAGATTATTGGCTTCATTAGTCATGTGCGAGGAAGCACCGGAGTCAAGAAACCATTCAGACGTCGTTGAGTCGTTGGTGGCCAGAAGAGCATTGTTGGTTCTTGATTGCGAAGATTGCGGATTGTAGTTAGTGTTAAGCCTATGCCAACACACATCCGCCGAATGTCCACGTTTGTGACAGATCTGGCAAGAAACATTGGGCTGTTGATTCAATCTGATGTTTGGATTTGTATTTTGGGACGGACGTCCAGAATTTTTGCGACCACGGCCACGACGTGTGAACAACGCCGTTTGTTCATCTGGCTGCGAAGAAACACGAGCGGCATCATTTTGAACGTGAATTTCTTCACTCATTAACAAGGCATACAACGTATCAAGACTGATCGGAGTGGTCATAGTTCAGATCGAAGTTTTGAACGACTGATACTGAGCCGGAAGACCATTCAAGATGTAAAGAATGGTGTCTTCAGCGTCCACGGTGCATCCGGCAGAGGCGATTTGGTCCACGATTTTCTTGATTTCTGTAAGGTATTGAGCCATAGACAGATTTTTCATGGAGAAGTTGTGCAGCTCGTTTTTGAGCTGTATAACCTTGGAACGGCAAGAGGACTGAAATCTGAGTTCAAGAACCTTCCAGATCTCAGAGGTGAGATCAAGATGAATAATATAGGGAAGAATAGACGCCGATATGGTCGAACAGATCGCTGCAGCAAGGTTGCGATCGGTAATGGAAGATTGAGAGGAATCAGGCGCAGATTCAAGATACTGCTGGAAGCCATTGGCACGGAAGAGCTTCAAGATTTGGCTTCTCCAAATAGGATAGTTGTCTGTAGATAACTGATTTGGAACAAGGGTTTTGAGATGTGAAACCACGAATTTGAGAACTGGAGAAATAGTATGCGGATCATCGGAGTGCCCTTGAGTCACGCCGGATTGAGAGAGAGGAAGGGGATTATCCGCCATGGAAAAACAGGAGTCAGGATCGGTAGGAGTCTGATACCATGTAGAAAGAGACGAATGGACAGAGAAAGGATAAAGTTCTGTCTTACCGTCAGATAGCAGAGCAGAGATATATTTATAGTTTAAGTTTGGATACAAATGTAAATACATGAAAGAGTAGTTTTAAATTATACAGCACAGCCTAATTAATATACTAATATTCTAATATGCTAATAAATGGTAATGATTTCAATGTGTAGGGACCAAATTAGGATTGCTGGAAAAATGATTGCGGAATTCTGCCATTATTAAGATGAAACTTTTGTCATTCTTGAGAATAATTCATGTGGTAAAGGACTTATTATTTTCTCTCTTGTGGAGGTCACCAAGGCATCCAGATATTTAAATAATTAGGAGCCCAAGTTCATCGGTGCTTCCCTAGGCCTTATGGCAAAACAGAAAAAAATTATCCTGTGCGGATGTCCGCATGCGTTCAAAGACTAATCAGAGTTTGTTACGTCACCCAGTTACTGTGTACCATAGTTGTGTATCCACTGTGTACCGGATGGTGTGGCTCGCTCTGATTAGCCTCCGGATGCATACGGACATCAGCCAATGTTTATCACATCTTTTTTTATTAAATAAGTTGTGATTGGGGTTTCTTTGAAATTAAGATTTCATTTGAAATAATTTTATTTTTATTTTTTTATGAAGCAGTTTTTTAATATTATTATTATTTTTTAATTTTAAAAATTAATATATTAGTAAAGAAAGTGCTCCACAACTTAGCACATAATAAGACTGGCGGAATCCATAAAAGCTAATCTAACATTTTCAGATTTATATTCCGATTTTTTAAAGAACATAAAATTTTGTTTGCTGCGCTTTTGATCGAATAACTTACGATCTATAAACTGAAGCTTGATAAATGGAATAATATATGAATCGATGTGATGAGGTAGAACCATTTTCAGTATTATAATCTATACAGCTCGGTAATTAGAGATGGCATACAGATTTTGGCCTGGGTGACGGGGATATAATATATAATGTTTTTTTAATGTTAATTTATAATCATTGAAAGTTTTGTATATGTAGTTTTTTAATATTTTTATTTTTGCTACAATAAATAAAATAAGCTTTAATTAATATATCCGATTTTTATGTATTTTGTTTATATTTAAGAGAAGATTGTTTGATCTAGAAGTTACGAGATTTTGATTGTGTCAAATGTTTGATAAAGATTTCGACGACTTTTTTCATATTTTTTTAATCTCATTATATGAGCTCAATTACATAATTATATTTAAGTCATATAGCACGTCGTTTTCAAAAAATGCTCCTAATATTAATATAATTTATTAAATGATTCATGTTATGATTGATCAATAAATTTTGTGTTACTTGTTAACTATCTAATTATCACATACATGATCATCCATATATCAAAATATATTTGAAATATGCATTTCAGTAATTGAAGCATTGTTTTAATTAAACGTACTCTCCTAATTCTTTTGAAAAATGCTATGCTAATAAAAATTATGTTTAAATTCAAGGCACGTCAATTTTTGATTTGATTAACCAATAAAATACTATCCAAATATAATTATATTATATTCTCCCTATTTTGACCGAACCTCATAATAAAATATTAGTCTCTCAAATATTTTTTATATAATTGTGTTTGGATAAGTGGTATTTTTACCGGAATAAAATTCGAACTGATTCGATCCACATTCAAAATTCAGCTGCTCCCAAAAAAAAAAAACTTTTTGCTGCTCTTCTTCGGCCGTTCGGCGCGTCACCCATATTTCCGATTTTCCGTCGAGTTCTTCGTCGTCCAGCTCAGTCACGTCTTAGAGGACGAAGTCAGGCATGTACGTGTTGATCAGGCCGCCATATAAGGTCCCATGGCTTTTGGAGAACGTAACTCACTCCCGTATTCTCGTCGCTTCCTCGGCGAGGCTTTGGAGGCCGGCATTTTACAGCGTCGACATGTTGTAATATTTGAAGATTGCTTGCTCTGCGAATCAACATCCCTATTCCGTTCTATTGTTTTATTTTATTTTCCTGTTTTGCTGATTTGGGTATACGGTGTCTCTGCGCAGAGAAACAGAAGGAGCGAGGAATACTTTAGCCTTTGGGTAAGGCAGAAGATTGCTTTTAGTCTTTTTGGCCACTGAGGCGCGTAGTATTTCCTATGAGGAATAATTTCTTGCTGGCGGCAGCATTTGATGTTAGCAGGTGAAGTTCGATGTGGCGCCGAAGACGAACAGCAAGAACTTCGAACCAGTTGCGGCCAAGAGTTCCAACCAGCCTCTTAGCAGGTTCGAAAGAGGTTAGAATCAGCTTAAATATGTTTTTCAACGAATAAATATATATATATTTTTAGTTGGTGCCTTGGTGGTATTTTAGTTCGAAAACTAATTAGAAAGATATTAAATCAAATGAAAATAGGGGGGATTTACATACATATCATTTTATATCATGCTATTTATATATCTAACATAAAAAAAATAATATTTATTGACTATCTTTCATAGACAACTTTAACATCAAATATATAATTCTTATATTTCATTTCTATCATCCATAACGCCTTATAAATTTTAATATTTCATTCTTTGTACCTCTAGCATAAAAAAGAAAAAAATTGTGAATGTAATTGGGAAGCATGTTAGGAGAAGGCATAAAGACTCTCAATAATAAAAAAAGAAAGAAAGTTATATAGGTGGAGGGCTTCATAGAAAGTGAGAATATGTAGTCTTGATACTTTCAAGGATGAAAAGTGTTGAGGAATTTAGGAAAGGAATTGATAGCATAAATATAAAATATAAGAGGAAGGCAGGTTGAAGGAGGGCTTTGTAAGAATAAACAAAAAATTGTCTCGATATCTTTGAGGATGAAAAATGATATATCATTAAAAAATTATCTTGATCGGGCAAGAATCTCTATGCAAATTTTAGTTGAAAATTTTCAAAACTAAATTAGGGACATCCGAACTTTGATTTTAACAAACTTATTGTTGAATTGAACGTCTCGTAAAGACGAATCCAATGACACTGAATTCAATCCAATCCGAGCCCAAGTGGGCCCAAATCGAAGACTCGAAACACATTTTAGAAGTTCAAATCATAAATTGGATGATCAAACAATTTTCAAATGTGATATATTTATAATCGTGAGCAGCTCGACTAGACAAATCCAACGAGCTTAATATGATAGCTGATTATTATAATATGATTGTCCTCAACTTCAAGGATGAATCAATCATTTGTAATATATTTAAACACTAGTAGAATCATTTCAATTAGGTGTGGCCTATGATTTTTCCCTTTAGGGTTTTTCACGTAAAAAAAATTGTACTTTTTTTTTTTCTCTATTTGTGTGTTGGATACTCGTGTAATGTTAAGATGAATGATTTTTCTATTTTACGGCTACAAATATTATAGCCCGCAATAATTTGTCGTCGTTTGTTGAAATCTCTAATCCCATTATCCTAAGCATTACTTCAATGATTAACAATCGTGTCACGACCCGGCCAGATTAGCCCGAATTAAATGGACAGGAACTGACGGTCGTAAAGTAATTATAATAACTTAATATTTCCATTTTATAAATAACATCAATAAAGTAAACATCCAACAACAACGTAGGAAAGAGCCACTTAACTTTAATTTAAATATCTCTAATACATCAAAACATAACATGAAAACATTACAGTAGTCCATGACATATCATTTAACACATTACAATAATTATTCATAAAAACCTTCTTCATTGAACTGCTCTACATTAGTATGTAATCAGTCTCTCTACTATTAATCCTTAACATATTCTCCTAAAAATCATTCCCACAAACATGAGTGAGTCAACACTTAGCAAGTAAAAAATATTTAACATAAATTCCTGAAGCAAGAGAAAGAGGACATTATGCATGAAATTTTTTATTTGGTAGCATTGAAATTTAATTCAGAAGAATTACAAATAAAATAATAATCCTACTTTACATTTGGGTATGCATATATTGTATAACTTTTTACATGCTCAATTTTCTTTAACTTTTCTATTCTTCATAACTTTTCCTTTATATTCTTATATGCATAAAAGCATAAAATACTTAATCATATATTTATACATTTGTCCCGAAAGTACAAATATTTTGTACTGATCAGGTATATAATCAAAGTTAGCCAAACATTTTATTTCATTTACTCCGAGGAGCTCTTTATCATTTTGCTCAGAGGAGCCCTTTACCAGTTGGTTCTCTGGATTATCATGCATATTCAATCATAATGCTTATCATAGAAATTTAATCATTTAGAAATTCATATATGTTTTTCTAAATTGTTTCATGCTTAAATATTTTTCTAATAATGTTTCATGCTCAATCTCATGTCTACCTAAACTTTATTTAAAAGGCATAACACCATACTTAATCTTACATTAAAAATCATTGGGTTATAAATTTAACATTACTGTAACAATAAGTATAAATACATAATTAACCTTTCTTGAACAATAACATGAATATAATTCTAACATGTGATGGTTGAATGAATAAGAAAATTCAATAATTTAACATATGCATTATTTCATATAAATGAAAGTTTAGGAACATTAATTTAATCTAAATATAAGCACTTATCTTAAGAAAATATCGGACCTATGAGAATATTAGTTTAACTCTTTGATGCTTTTTCCTCTTCGACTTCCACCTCTTCCACTTCCAAAATCTATGAAAAACCCAACATAAACTTAATTCATTTATAATAAAGGATTTTAAATTTTCTAGTAGTCATCTTAATATTTCATGATTATTAATTAAATTTTCGGATTTTTCATTAACCCAAATTTTTGGAAATCACAATTTCCTTAGTTTTATCAAATAACCATGCCAAACTTTCCTATAAACCTAATTAATAATTAGGTTAACTTAATTTTGGATTTATTTAAAACCCAAATTTTTGGAAACATAAATTTCATTTCTCCCATCTTATAATAATGCCAAAGTTTCGCTTAAACTTAATAAGTAATTAGATTAAATTATTTTAGGATTATTTTAATTAAAAATTATAATGTTTAAAGTTTTATGAAAATACTAACTTTCATTCATTAAAAATGTTACCAAAATAATTTGGAACATAAATTGCTATGATGCACTGACACTTCTCCTCAAAGAGGTGTGCAGTAACCGACACGTATCCAACACGACACTCATTCGACACTCCTTCGACACTTGTCGGACACGCCGAAAATGTCTCCGATTAAAAAAATATTAACTACAAATTGGACACACGTGTCCGACACGCGTATTTTAAATATTTTATGATTTTTTTAAAATATAATTTCTTGTGTTTGGAGGGATTTAAACAAAATTTCTTATTTCCTATCCATAATGCCAAATCAACGTCCACACTTAATACCCATTCATCGAATATTCTCATTTTCATTTCTCTTTGGTAATGATGGTATTTTCATCTCCTATCTCGGTGACTGATAAACGACATCGAGGCTTGACTATCGACATCATAATACTAATCATTTTAAGCACAAATTCTAGTTATATGACTTATTATTTCTAAATTATTTTAAAAATTATACTTATTTACTTTTTTTATACTAATTTTAAAATATAAAAAACTATAATACCATATCCAACCCGTGTCCGTGTCCTATATTTTCAATAATTGACGTGTCCTGTGTCCGTGTCGTGTCGTATCTATGTCGCCGTGTCCGTGTCTGTGCATCATAGATAAATTGTTATGGGATTTTTCTTGAAATCCTAAAACATGAAAAGCCCTAATTTTCCAATCTAAAAAAAATTTGGGAAAAACTTCATTTTTGCGGTTAAAATACCTTCCCTAACATTCCCTATTAATTTTATTGCAAAATTCTAGATTTTAGAAAACCTAGATTTTTCCTCATACAAAAATCTAAGGAAAAAAAGAAGTTTTTCAATTAGAAACTCACATTCTTCCTTCCCAAAGCTTTCCCTTCGATTCTCTCCAAGAACCGCTGCCGGAAACCGCCGCCGAAGCCTTGCCCATCCGATTCCCTCTCTTTCTTTGTGTTTCGGCCGAACAAGCGAATGGAGGGACCGAATACTTTCGGTCCCTTAAAGGGTTTGGACGGTTAGGGAGAAGTCCAAATACCTTTTTTTTCCCTTTCATGCCTTAACCTTGCTTTAATATCTTTAAGGGTTCTTAAGTAATTTGTTATTCCAATCATAACTTCGTCGATTTTTAATTTCAAATATATGCGAAATTCATTATAAGTTCCTTATACTGATTTGCTCTGATAAATTGTAAAGCTAGAAAAATATCGATCGTAAGCATTGCATGCATTTCGATGTGCTACGACAAAATTTAAGTGGATTTTCAAAGTCGTCGAATTTCAACGAAAATAATTTTATAAATTTGTGTATAAAATTTCGACCAAGTCCTTCTAGACTATGCAAATTCGGCTATATCAGATTTCAGCCAAAACTTTTCCTAAATTTTTACAAGCACTTCTTATCATAATCCTTGTAATCCTTTTATGAATTCTAGACTTTATGTTGATTAGTTACAATTAGATTACTTATATTTTATTTTCTTAAACATAAACCCAATAAAATAAGCCCTTATTACCTTGAATTAACAACCTGACATCTGATGACAAAACCATATAATCTCAACCACAATTATTGAACTTATTTTTTAAATGATTAATTACTTAAGGAATCTAATATGAATGCTATTAATTTGTATAGAATATTATTATTCATGAACACAACTACCGTTGAGTTGTAGAAAACTCCAAACTATTTCTTAAAACTTCCTATATAGTTATCTTTAGAACCTCTCTCTTATATTAAACTTTATAGTTGTAATGAATTTTTTTAATAATTAATCATAAGAGAAAATCTAGGATTTTTTCTTGATTAGAAAACATGATAGGAAGAATAATCTACTCATGCATCCATTATACTTCTTCATCTTAAAATAATTAGCATTTAACAATCTAACTTAAATTCAATAAACCTTGATTTGAATTGATTACAATAAAAGACCATAAAATGCCCATAAGTGTTGACTATATATATAGAACAGAGAAATTCCGAATATACCTGCCTTCGAGTGGGTCCCACCTCGAGCAGTCTGCTTCCAAACGCAAGGACCCTTCATTCAAACTAAGGGGCTGTTTGGTATGCAGGATTAGCAGAGTAAAGTAATGTAATTACCTGTATTACTTAAATTAGAGTGTTTGGTTGCTTTTTAGCGGAACAAAAGGAAGTAGTTCGAAGTATTAGGCGTGTATTAGGAGAGGCCAATCCCGCGACTTCTAAACCCGCTCAATATGAGCGGGTTAGAAATTCTCTCGCGGGATTACCGGCACGAGCGATGGTGCTCAGCGTCCAAGTTCCCTCTTCTTCTCCGTTCTTCCCTCTCTCTCTCCCGGCTCTCTAGTCCGAAATTCCCAACAGTTGCTCTCTCCCTCTCTAGAACTCGAAGCCGCCTCTCACAGCTCACATGATTCACACGACCAGAAGAGGCGAATCCCTGTTTCGCCGCCTCCATTCACCGCATCCAGTTTTAATGAACTCGGATGCTTT
Organism: Dendrobium officinale; assembly: GCA_019514585.1. Classification (NCBI taxonomy): domain Eukaryota; kingdom Viridiplantae; phylum Streptophyta; class Magnoliopsida; order Asparagales; family Orchidaceae; genus Dendrobium; species Dendrobium officinale. Next base: position 90,465,085 of record CM033683.1, read on the forward strand.
ACCATCGCTCTCGTGGAACTGTTTTCCTCCGGACTCAAACGGCAAGCCCTTCAAATCACCATCACTCAACTTCTTTTGTCTGTAATCTCTGCTTGCCGTGGCAGAACCTTATCACAGAGAAACGAGTTTTGGTGCTTCGGTTCAGCTCATCAATAAGTGGAAATGGAGATGGCGCTTCAGCTTCAACAGACACTTGGTTGCATTGGACCGATGATGGACTCCTCTCGTGTGAGGATCAGCCGGACCATTGGGGTCTTGAATGTATGGCGTCTTCCCCTCTCACGAGCTTACATTTTAGTTATTGTCGATGATTTTCGTTTCCCTCTTTGAGTTCAGCAGGCTTGCGCGGTGGCTTGTTTTTGTTCAAGAGTTCAATTTTATTATTGATTTGGTTTTGCAACTGGCTAACTAATGATTTACTTAGTAGTGTTATCACCTAATATTTTTACTAAGAAACTCAGTTCTAGTATGTAGATGCTGGATTAAGTTGGTCGATTTGGGTGCTCTGTCCTTAAGTTTTTTTTTAGGGATGTCAGCTGACTTAGTGGATAAAGAGCTTGTGAATTCTTGTGAAGTTTGATCTTAAGATCAAATCACTTTTACATTAAAACTGTTCTTCAGCACTCAAACTTTTTCAGGTTTTTTTTTAGTAGATAATTTAGGTTCACTTGTAGACCTAAACAGATTGATTAAAAAGTATTAAAAATGGCTTTTTTTTATTAGATTTAAGAAAAATTTGACTCTTAATATATAGGACGTGATAGAGAAAATGATTCATTTATCCGACCTCACGCAGTGGGATGATGAATTGTCGTAGTAGAGAATTTAGGTTCACTATTATGCTTGCGTGAAGGTCTCCAAAGAGAATAAGATTGAATGAATTTTTTTATTATATTTGAATACTTTAAATTCTAACGAAATGTTACATCATAGATTGAACCAGAAATATACAAAACCTGAACATTTCGTTAGAATTTAAAGTATTCAAATATAGTAAAAAAATTCATTCAATCTTATTCTCTTTGGAGACCTTCACGCAAGCATAATAGTGAACCTAAATTCTCTACTACGACAATTCATCATCCCACTGCATGAGGTCGGATAAATGAATCATTCTCTCTATCACGTCCTATATATTAAGAGTCAAATTTTTCTTAAATCTAATAAAAAAGAGCCATTTTTAATACTTTTTAATCAATATGTTTAGGTCTACAAGTGAACCTAAATTATCTACTAAAAAAAAACCTGAAAAAGTTTGAGTGCTGAAGAACAGTTTTAATATAAAAGTGATTTGATCTTAAAATCGAACTTCACAAGAATTCACAAGCTCTTTATCCACTAAGTCAGCTGACATCCCTAAAAAAAACACTTAAGGACAGAGCACCCAAATCGACCAACTTAATCCAGCATCTACATACTAGAACTGAGTTTCTTAGTAAAAATATTAGGTGATAACACTACTAAGTAAATCATTAGTTAGCCAGTTGCAAAATCAAATCAATAATAAAATTGAACTCTTGAACAAAAACAAGCCACCGCGCAAGCCTGCTGAACTCAAAGAGGGAAACGAAAATCATCGACAATAACTAAAATGAAAGCTCGTGAGAGGGGAAGACGCAATACATTCAAGACCCCAATGGTCCGGCTGATCCTCACACGAGAGGAGTCCATCATCGGTCCAATGCAACCAAGTGTCCGTTGACGCTGAAGCACCGAAGCACCAAAACTCGTTTCTCTGTGATAAGGTTCTGCCACGGCAAGCAGAGATTACAGAGAAAAGAAGTTGAGCGATGGTGATTTGAAGGGCTTGCCGTTTGAGTCCGGAGGAAAACAGTTCCACGAGAGCGACCGTAAAGCATCTGAGTTCATTAAAACTGGATGCGGCGAAACAGGGATTCGCCTCTTCTGGTCGTGTGAATCACGTGAGCTGTGAGAGGCGGCTTCGAGTTCTAGAGAGGGAGAGAGCAACTGTTGGGAATTTCGGACTAGAGAGCCGGGAGAGAGAGAGGGAAGAATGGAGAAGAAGAGGGAACTTGAACGCTGAGCACCATCGCTCGTGCTGGTAATCCCGCGAGAGAATTTCTAATCCGCTCATATTGAGCGGGTTTAGAAGTCGCGGGATTGGCCTCTCCTAATACACGCCTAATACTTCGAACTACTTCCTTTTGTTCCGCTAAAAAACAACCAAACACTCTAATTTAAGTAATGCAGGTAATTACATTACTTTACCCTGCTAATCCTGCATACCAAACAGCTCCTACATTTATTTTACACTGCATTTACTTTACATTGTGTTTACTTTGCAGGCAACCAAACAGCTCCTAAGATAATCACACGCTCATGCTTTTAAAAGGATCGGTAGAAGCAATCGAAGGGAAAAACATACAGATCGCTCACTTCGCTCCTTCGACTCCGATGTTGCTGTTCGACTTCCTTATTTCGCAGAAGGCGTCTAGGGTCGCCTTTCATCTTCTCTCTTCCTCGTCATTGTTCGGCTTCGTTGCTTCGCTAGAGGGGATAGATCACACGAGTCGCTTCCTCCGACCCCTTCGTTGCCGTTCGACTACGCTTCTTCGGCTCCCCGTCACTGTTTGTCTTCGTTCCTTCGCAAGGGGTGCAGAGATCGCACGCGTTGCTTCTGCGGCTCCTTCGTGGTTGTCTGACTTCATTGCTTCGTAGGTGTAGAGATTGCACGGGATGCTTCTTCCGCTCCTTCATTGCTGCCCGACGTCGTTGCTTCATAGGAGGGGAGAGATCAAACGAGTAGCTTCTTCCGCTCCTTTGTTGCAGTCCGAATCCCTTACTTTGCGGAAGGAGTAGAAATTGCATGCGTTGCTTCTTTCACCCCTTAGTTTTGTTCTGCTCCATCGCAGGAGGCATAGAGATTACACTAGTGGCTTCTTCAGTTCCTCTGTTACTATTCGACTGTGCTCCTCCGATCAGACCCAAGTGCCCGAGCAGACCCGATTCAAACCCTTTCTATCTTTCTCTTTAAAATGTATATTATAATATATAATATTATATATAAAAATATCATGATATATCAATACCATGTTATTATTATTTATATAATATTATATATATCTAATATAATAAAAAAAAATAGAAAAGAACTTTCAAACAGGTGTTCAAGACCCGCGCCGTCGATTTTAGGCCCGGACAGGAATGCACAATTCGAAGACCAACGCCTTGATCTTAGATCAAGGCGGATGGTTTTAAATTTGAAGGCTTCGTGCCATTGATCTTAGATCTGGGCAGGATGAAAAAAAACTCGATGTTCGATTTTAGATCATGGTGGGATGACTTTAATTCGAAAACATCACACAGTCGATTTTAGATCCTGGTGGGATGATTTTAATTCGAAGACCATACGTCGTTGACCTTAGGTCCGGATAGGAAGAAATTTCAGCAAATGCCGTCCTGATTTCTCCCTTGATGGGGAGGGAATGCCGGGAGGCTTCCAATTTTTTTTGAAAATTTTGGACAACGTATTTTGGAAGACACGGATCTCTAAGAAAGAATTTAAAATGGGAGAACTTTTAATTTACTGATTTAATTAACTGACGAACTGGAATGTCGAGTAGTCAATTAATTGACTTAATAATTAATTAAACAACCATTTAAAATAAATAAAAATCAAATGTTTAGCTTAATTTGGAGCCTTAACATCGAATTGTAACTGATTAATTAATCTAAATGAATAATCAGTTAAATCTTAAATTTTAATATAATGCAATCCGATTCAATTTAGTTAACCAAATTAAAAATTTACAACTAATGCAATAATTGATTGCATAACTGATTAACTGAGGCTTGTAATAGAAGCTTGTTGTATCAAATTACATGACAATAAGGGATTGACAGGTTTGACCCTATATTGGAGTTGTACTTATTCAAGGAACATAAATTTATGTGAGAAGGTGTTCGACAATCTTCAATTACAAAACTGTTTACAGAAACTGAGCCTATAGTATTACATATGTGCAAGTGATGAATAATGTCAACCTGATCGATATTGCATGAAGGGAAAAACTCTTCCACATTTTTGGGCAAATTCTCTTCCTCTGATCTCTGAAACTTTCTTGCATGTTGAAAGTAAAAATGGTTTGAAAATAGATTTCCTAGGAATGAATACTTGCTTAAGAGCTTGAAGTTGTATGCAAATATATATATATCAAAATTGTTGGAAAAACAAACTCGCATTTTATGATAAAAATGTCTTTGTAATTTAATCTTCATAAATAGGCTATAAGAAATCAACATTTTCACTAATCCAATGTATGTACAAGCTTTCCAAATTACAAACTCTCCAATAATAATTCTACTCAAATAACATAGCTCTCAAACTCTTTTCAAACAACACAATTTAAACAACTTTCAACTCAAACAAAAGTTGTCAAACTCTCCAATACAACCCAACAACTCATGAAACTTCCCACACAAAACTAAAAACACTCTGCAAGTTCTACAGTCTCTCCTGTACAAGTTCTTGCAACTATCTGTGAGCTCTCTGAACTGCTGCAAGTATCGCGTTCTTGCAAACAAGTAGATAAAAGCCAACACAATTATAAATGGAAATCAATACTAAAAAATAGTAAATCTAGTTACTAGTAAGACAAAAGCACTGGAAAGCAAGAAAAGCTAAGTACTTAAAAACTAGTAAAGCAAAAGTGCCAAAAAATAAATAGAGTAGTGGACTACTGCAGTAAAAAAAATGCTACAAGCACAAAACAACTAAAATACTGACGCCAGCATCAAAATCACAAATTTAAACTAACTCACAACTGACATCCTCTCAACACAATAAAATTCAACTACCGGGCAACCTTATTTATAAGAATTTGGTTATAAGACCCACTACTCATTGATCACTTCTAATAGAAGGCGTAAGTCTGACATTTGAGAAAAATATTTAGGTAATAACATAATCCTAGACCCCTCACCTGGGCAGCCTAGTATATAGGGCTTGGTTGTAAGATCTACAACTCTGGCCACTTAGCTTACCGGGCTAAGTCGTAAGACCCATCATTAGATAACTTCTAAGGAAACAATAAGTCCTACCCAACTGAAATCTTCGGGCTACCCTTAGTAGAGGCTGTAAGTCCCACTAACTAGGCTACTTTCTAATGAAAGCCATAAGTCCCTACTTTGAATCTAATCACACGGATATCCCTTGTTAAAAAATCAAGGTGAAAGTCTTAAGAGAGAATTTCATCTTTAAATAATGCTTTGAAATACAGTAATTATGGTACTAATCCCATGTTGAAAGCATATGGAATTTCTATCGTAAGATTTTCTATAAAACACACAAATTTATGAGCATCTTAGTATAAATGATTAAGTTGTAAGACCCATTTTCAAGCAACCTCTTAAGGGAAATAATAAGACCTACCCCAAATCCAAACAAAAATCTCGGGCAGCCTTGCTGTAGAGTTAGGTTGTAAGACTCATCTTTGAGCAAATCATAAATAGAGCAGTAAGCCCCACTCTAAATTAAATATTCGGGTTACTTTCTACAAAAACCGTAAATCCCAACCTAAATCTAAATACCTGGGCTACTTCCTAAAGAAGCCATAAGACCCGCTTCAATCCAAACTCCTAGGTTACTTCTAAACAAAGTCATAAATCTCGAACTAAATTAATTTTCGGGTATTCTAATAAATGTAAATCCCAAAACACCTAATAAAATTAAAACTAAAACCCACTTCTAACCACTTCAGTCTACTCGGGATCTCTAAGAAGAGACAACCCATGACTGCTAATCAGACTCCCTGGACACTATTGTCAATGATTGTTAGTGTTGGTAGATTGAAAACTATGGTATACCCAGGACAACGGAACCATATGATCTTAATCGGGTTTACCTTCATTTTCCACACTATTGAGACTAAAAATATTTAAAATTTATTCATCCTTAATTAAGAGTTATCTCTTACGTAGTAAGAGGTGTATTTAACTATGAGTGCTTGCGCTCATGGGAAGTAAAGACCCCATATGTTTAGACCCTGACACTATCCTTAGGAAAAATCTGGTTAATTACAATCTGACTTAAGGAAAATGGAATCCAACAATTGCAAAGCGGGATTCATTCACTCGTGTCATTTTTCTTGAGCCAACAATAAGAAAATCTACCCTTTTATTATTTGTGGTCATAAATTAGCTAACAAGTCTCAAAGTTTAACCCAAGATTGCATTCAAGTTGAGTACCCTAACTAGTTCTTCACAAGTTGCATGCATTGATATAAACATAAAAAAAATCTTGGTTAGGATGCCCGATTTCACCTAAAATATAACATTGGGAAGCATGATCTTTATTTTCAATATAAGAAGAGAAAATGAAACTTGTAAAAGTTTCTTCCTCCTTCCCAAAATTGATCTTTCTTGGTGTTAGCCTTCTTGGGTCTAATCCTAATGCAATTCCAGCCTTTGAGCATGGTTGTCCATAAGTCTCGAGTGTTGCTTTACTTGCATGTGTGGGCTCCGAAAATTCATCCCTGGCCTCCGCTCACTGTATGCTTGCTTTTTCTTCTTCAAGGAGTTTTAACGGAATAAGTTCTGGGGTAAATTTTTGAAGGCAGATGTGTTTGTAGATAAAACACTACCCAGAGATTTCGCCCTCATTTTGCGAGGACTTTGTGATCTAAGTTTTAGTTTCCTATAGGTGCAAGCCCCTATAGTTAATTACCTCTCCCGATAACAAGAGAGAACTTTCGATTAAGGATAGTCGTCAATCAAATACGTAGAATATACATAGAATCTGACATATAGTAGCAACATGGGTTTAGGATTTGGGAATTGGGTTTGAAGTTGGGAATTTGAAAAGTTTGATATTTAAAATAGAAAATTTTACTATCTTGCTCTTAAAGCAGATGGTGGGGGAATGGATGATGGACCCGATCAAGATCCCATGGTTCCGTCGTCCCAGGCCGTCGTGGTCCCTGATCTACTTAGTCAGAGGAGGTAGTCGACCCAACCTGATAGAAGGATCCTTGTTGACAGCCATGGGTTGCTTCGTCCAAGGGGACCTTTGTAGACCTGGGTGGGTGTTTGTATAAGGGGATAAATTTGAATCCACCTTAGCTAACAGAGGGCTTTGTGTCCTATCGATCATATCCTATTGATTAATATATCAAAGAGTTGATGCCACTAAGGAACATGTTGGCTCTAGCCTTAACCGATATTTTGTGGTGCCATTTGGCAGCAAAATCACTCGGTTCAGAGGCCCTGGGTCATAACGCTTATCCTACGGTGCCATTTGGCGGCAAAATTGCCGGTTAGAGGACACGTACCACGTCCTTATTGGCAGAAGATTATTTGAGAATGGATCCTAGTGATATTTTCGACTAAGCATTAGCTCCATGTGAGCTGTAGTAAATTTTAATTTGTCCACCTCGACAAACTATTGCGGAGGGTGGATGAATTTTGCCTTGAGTGTTTTGATGATTGGTTTCAAATTTAAATATCTTAGAGCTTGATAATTTTTGGATTTTATGTGGAATTTGGATTTTGTTGAAGTTTTAGGGCATTTTGAAATATCCGAGATTAATCTCTCCAGTTGAGATTCATATTCAACACAGCCATTATCAGGGTGTGAATATGGGATCATTTCCATTTGAAAATATTTCTATTTTGTGGATGAACCTTGTTAACTTTGTTTACCTATCAATAGAGGATCGGGTTTCGTAGGCTTTATGCCTTCTGTTTATGAATTTTCTTTGTTAAAGGCTTTGAAAGCCTAATATGAATGTATAAAATAAATAATTTGATCAACTTCATGACCACATATTTATCCGTTGGTTCGAACCCTGTCTACTCCTATTTACTTGCTTAGGAGGATCGGGTTTCGTAGGCTTTATGCCTTTATTAGTGAATTCTTTTGATTATAGGCTTTGAAGGCCTAATATGAATGTATTAAAATAAATACACCGGTCGCCACAACTGTATATTTATTTGATGGTTCGAACCATGTCGACTTCTATTAATCCACATAGGAGGATCGGGTTCGAACTGAAATTAATTTATTAACCCGCGCAACATCCCTAGACGTCACGTGTATACTTATAACACGTTCACCAGAGCCCATGCGGGTGTTATGATTGTAGTTACTCCTTTAGTGTACCTATGTGTATACAAACTACAGTGCACGTGCAGGGGTATTTTGAAATATTTGTAATTATGCAAGTGACTGTCATTTAAATGCACGTAATATTTCATTTGAGAATTTGAACACGCATTCTGTCCACTTGTATGAGTGTTATGGATTCGGTGGTGTGGCGTAGCAGCTTCTGAATTGAATTATTTACTATTTTGTACAGGTAGATTGTCGTGCACTATTTGTTGCTTTCTACAGGTGGATCATTGTACACTAACAAATCTTCTGCTTGCTTGCATGTATTTATTTGAATGCATTAAGTTGTTATTTGACATTTGGATCTTGATCTTTATTGTGCATTTTAGGATTTGTGTTATATTTATTGTAGTTGAGTTCAAGTCCAAGTCCCCTGTTGTTCATACAAGTATTCTGCACATTTAGTTTAAGTTCTATGCTTTCAGTTCAAGTACGGGTCCTTTGTATTGCTGCTCAAATGATGTCTTCATATTATTCAAGTCTTGTTTGCTTCAGTGAAAATTTTGGCAGCATCCCGGCATATCCCTATTCTAGGGAAATTTAGGGGAGCTGGGCCTTCCCACCACGCTACTCGAGCGTATATAGTAGGTGTCCTTAGGCACCGTGGCCGTACATCTTTTCATCCCACCACGCTACAAGAGCATGTATGGGGCCTTCAATAGTACACGTACAAGAACACTAGTGACTTCCCCACCATGCTGTAAGAGCATGTATAGGGCTTACCCGTCTTGCAGCATGCGTCGCACCGGGCTTCCTCCTACTATGCTACGAGAGCGTGTATAGGTGATTCTCAAGTCCACCACAAATGTCGAAAGTTAGATTTGGAACATTATACCTTCCGTATCAGTCATCAACGGTGCTGATGTCGAGGTCGAGGCAAGGTCTCGTGGTACTCGAGGTCGTCCCCACCACGCTACAAGAGCGTGTATAGGGCTTACCCGCCTCGTCGCAACTGATTTTCCCCTACCGTGCTACAAGAGCATGTATAGGGGGTCCATCGACGCGTCAAGCGCATCGAGGACGGGATTTTGGGTTGAATAAAAGTGACCCCCCTCTCCCCTCATCTTCTTTTTTTTTTTAAATTAATAAGGAGTAATTAAAATAGTAAATAATTAATTATAATTAATTAATTATGATTAATGTTAATTAATTATAATTAACTTAATTAATTATAATTACTAATAATTAATTAAGTTAGAATAACTAATTATAATTAAAGTTAATTAATTATAACTAATTATTTTTATTAATTAATTATAATAAATTATAATTAACATAATTAATTATAATTAAACTTAATTAATTATAACTAATTATATTTATTGATGCGGACTAGAATATACGCGGCGGTAGAGTAAAAATATAGCGTCTTAACAATATACGTATATCCAGCACACCAACAGATAATTAAGGGAGAGAAACACCAGAAACTTTTTTACGTGGAAAACTCGAAAAGGGAAAAACCACGGGGCCTGGCCCAGATGAGAAATTTCCACTATATCTGGATTGGTTACAACATTTGATTCGCTCCTTTACTTGGAGATGCTAGAATTACAGCAAGTTAATAACAGACAAAAATATGATGATGATTAATGGACCGACCAAAATAAGGCAGTGATTGGGAAAAGCTCCAGCGATGGTCAGTAGAAAAACTCAAGCGATGGTTGGCAGGAAAACTGGCAGTGGTCGGTAAGAAAACCCGGCAGTGGTCGGCAGGAACTCCGGCGGTGGTTGGCAGGAACTCCGGCGGTGATTGGCAAGAAACCCGGCGGTGGTTGGCAAGAAAACCGGCGGTGGTCGGCAGGAACTCCGGCGATGGTCGGCAGGAAATCCGGCGGTGGTCGGCAAGAAACCCGGCGGTGGTTGGCAAGAAAACCGGCGGTGGTCGGCAGGAAAACAGGCGGTGGTCGGCAGGAACTCCGGTGGTGGTCGGCAGGAACTCCGGCGATTGACGACAGGAACTCCGGCGGTGGTCGGCAGGAACTCCGGCGATGGACGGCAGGAACTCCGGCGGTGGTCGGCAGGAACTCCGGCGGTGGTCGGTGGCAAGAGAGCTCCCAAATTCCTCCCTTCGTCATCTTCTTCCTCCTCTTCTTCCTCTTCACTTGAGCCCTCTTGTGAAGAATGAGGGCTCTATTTATAGTTTTTCTGGAGTGGCGTGGCTTGTAAATAGGTGTGAGATCAAGGGCGAATCGGGAGTGGTTTGAATGGACGGTCGATATTGAATCTCTTGATTGTGGACCATTCGTTAGACATTTGAAGGCCTTGATGATGTCGGAATTTGGTGATCTTGGGCTCGTTGGATTCGTCTCGTCGAGACGTTCGATTCGAGTATAAGCTCGTGAAAATCGGAGACCGTTTGGTAACTCAAATTGTGGTTTGAATCTCCCAACAGCGCTTTGGGTCTTTGATCAGACTCATTTGGGCTCGGATTGGGTTGAGTTTGGTGTCGTTGGGTTCGTATTTCCGAGACGCTCAGTTTGACTATTAGCTCGCTGAAATCGGAGTTAAAATGCTCTTGAATTTAATTTTGGAAGCTTACAACTCAATTTTGCATCGAGATTCGGGCCTGATCAAGATAATTTTTTGATGATATATCAGTTGCCCCCCATTTTCGGACGTCGAAGTCTTAGAAGTCCGAAAATACATATGATACCTTGTGCTGAAGTATTACATTTATATATTCCAATATTTATATATGAATAACTTGGTATAGGATGTGTATTTCATATAAATTATTATAGGTTATATGATATATAAACTTATATAATATATTACAGTTTATATAGTTTTGTTAGCTTTTTATTTTACGTCATAATTTATACAAGATATAAATATGCCCTTATGTATAATAGTTCTCTTATTGATACATTATTTCTTAATAATGAATAATATAGTCAACGTTATCTTCTTCCCACTAAGTAGTGTTATACACTGTTTGTATTAAAATATTAATATGTAACGCCTCTAACATATATTTTTAATGTTATAAAGGGAATTTTTTTTTTGGCAGATCGTTTGGCCTTCAGGCCGATTGGCTTCAAGCCATTTTCAATGTTTCGGCACAGTGCCGTTTCTATATATTAATTGTAATTATTATTATTTTATTTTACATTTAATTTTAACCTTTCAAATTCTAATGAAATTTTTAAGAATTTTATGGAATGACTTTTCATCTACCCCACATTTCTTCCTATAAATACCTCTTTAGGAGGTGGAGGAGATCACAATCTCTTGTGTCATTCCAAGCTCTCCTTTTGGATTGATAGCTCGGAGATTGTCAGCGGCGATCAAAACCTTACTCTCTTGTGCCGGTCCTAGCATTCCTTTGGATTGGTAGCTCGAGGAGTGTAGGTGGAGATCAAAGCGAACATTGGTGGCGAACATAGCCAAGCTCTCTTGTGCCGGTCCAAAATTTTCTTTGGATTGGTAGCTCGGAGAATTTTGGCATTTGTTAGTCTTTTTCAAATTTGGAGATAAATATGGCCGACAATCCCATATTTAACAATCAACGAAGATCCTTGGATATCGCATCAAAAAGGCCTTCATCCAAAAATCTGGAGAATACTTCTGGTAATAATATTTTGATTTTCTTCGCTCAAGAGTCTTGATATCTTATTTCATCAAAAAACTACATATTTTTAGGTGGAGGATTGACGGATGCCTCAAAAATTATTCCTTCTGCTCATGATGGTGAAAGGAGGAGATCTGATGATGTCTCATCCATCATTACATCTGATAGTTTGGTAGCAATTCGCAAGAAATTTCATGTGCCGAATGAGGTGTTGATTATTGCTCCAAAGAGAACTGACAGGACACATGCTCCTCCACAAGGATTTGTAGCAGTATATGAAATGACGATGCGTGCTGGTTTGAGATTTCCTCCAGCACCCGAGTTACTTGAAATTTTCAAAGCATGCGGCGTTGCTTTACCCCAATTTTTATGTAGAGCGATAACAATTATAGTGGGCTTGACAGTATTTTTTAGAGAACGTGGAGCGTCTCTAACCATAGAACATCTGTTAAAAATGTGTAAATTTACAAGTGATTCTTATGGCCGGATTTCGTGTCGAGCCAATAAGAAATGGTTGGATTTTGTAACGAGGGACCCTTCAAAGAATTGGTGTAATTCATTCTTTTTTGTGAAGAATGAGTGGGGTCTTCCTGAAAAATGGGATAAATTAAAAGATTTGCCAAGCTCTTTACATGTAGGAGATGAAGATATTTTGAGGATTTTGAATTTTCCTGATATGGAAAGTCTTCAACAGGAACTACGTTATATTAGTCGATGTGTGACAGAGGAATCTCTTTTTAAAGTTGGCCTTTCCATTCAGGCAGGAAGATCCCATGCAATTCGGTTGAAAAAATCTGAGAAGGTTCGTGAAATAACTTCTACCGCTCTTAAGCGTCCAGCAAGCCAACCTTCAGAATGTTAAAGAGTAACTGACTCTTCCCTCCTAAAGAAGAGGAAAATAAATAATAAAGCGATCCCACCGAGAGATGATGTGGGAAGTAAGGAAGCTGCACGTTTCCCGACCATTGATGCAATTTCTCTTGATTCGGATATTGAAACTCGATCCTCAAGAATACATATACCAGAAGATGTATTGAAGCATACTTGTAGCGGGCGACGACATGCCAACGAAATCGTGAGTAATTTCAATCTCTTTCCTTTTTTATATTTGCCCAATCATCACTTTTTTTTTAGCATAATTAAATTTCTTATTGTAGATGATTCAAAAGATGGATATGGAATCTCGATTTGAATCCATTTTGGATAATTGGAATGATGAATTTGTAAAAGTTAAATATTTACAAGGAGAATATAAACGAAGATTGGATGCAAAGATTAAAGAAATATCATACTTGGAGAGCCAATTGACAGAATGTAGAACTGAATTGGCAACAATATCCACATCTCTCTCTTTCCAAAATCGAGAAGCTGACCTTTCTCGCCATGAGTTGATTGAGGCTCATGCAGAAATTAACCAGCAAAAAGAAGCTTTGAAAATGCTTGCATTAGAGAAGAAAGCTCTTGAGAAAGAGAACAACAAGTTACAAGATCATCTTCAACAAAAAGAAACGATCACTTTGGATATTGAAGCCACATCATTGAAGGCCATTGAGGAATTCAAGAAGTCTGCAATTTATCATCAAGAGATTCAAAGTCGTGCTCAAGAGACTTATGAAAAATTATTTGATATTGAAGTAAAGGATCTAGAGCGTCAGAATCTCGAAGAAGGCTTTACTCGTGGTTTCCTGAAAGGTGTTCGATTGGTCAACCGTAAGACTGGGGTTGATATTGAAGGGCTTAACCCAAGTCAAGCATCTGAGGATTCTTCTCCAGACTCGAGCGATGAAGATATTGAAAGTGAACTAGAAAAGGTTCTTTTCAGCGATGATGATGATATTGCATAAGATGTTTATTACTGGTTGTATTTCATCTATTTTCTTAGAAATTTTTATATATCCATCTTATTTCTAGAGATGCATCCTTTGGTCTATATATTGATTTTATGAAATATTAAAGTTTTTAATTTTCTTAAGAATTTATGATTCATTTAGTTTAATATTTTATTATTATTTTTATTTGAAAGAAATAAGAGACATCCTTTTAGGATGTTAAACCTATTCAAGGTTGTGTTGTCAAAGCATCGCTTGATGACATTGACTTGTGTGGATGAGGTTGGATCGAATCCCCCTGGGATTGATTATAAAAATTTGAAAATATTGATATATATCCTCTTAGGATATTAAACCTATCCAAAGTTGTGTTGTCAAAGCATCGCTTGATGACATTAACTTGTGTGGATGAGGTTGGATCAAATCCCCCTGGGATTGATTATAAAAATTTGAAAATATTGATATATATCCTCTTAGGATATTAAACCTATCCAAAGTTGTGTTGTCAAAGACATTAACTTGTGTGGATGAGGTTGGATCGAATCCCCCTGGGATTGATCGTCTGTTGATTGAGATACAATGAATATTGTGTTTTTCTCAAATCAATGTTATGCTTAATGTTTTATTTTAGGACCACTTATATTCTTTTGCTTAAAGAAGATGACATAAATGATAATGATCAAGCAAAGTTTTACTATATAAAAGACAGTACAAAATTTCATGATGGAAATAAAAAGGCTACATAATAGTTCAATTTGAAAATAGTTTTACTGATAATATTTGCGGAGATTTCCAATATTCCAAGTACGGGGCAGCATTTTTCCGTCGCCATCTTTTAACTTGAATGTTCCAGGTTTGACCATGGATGCCACCATATAAGGGCCTTCCCATAATGGTGATAGCTTGTTACGTTGGGAGCCCTTTCCAACTGCTTCAAGACTTCGCAGAACTAGATCTCCAACTGAGATGCATCGGGATTTCACCCTTCGATTGTAGTTGCGAGCTATTCGTTGATGATATGCCGCAATTTTAAGGGATGCCATGTCTCTTGTCTCGGAAAGAAAATCCAAATTGTCTCGGAGTTTTTCTTCGTTATTGTTAAAGTTAAAAGTCTGAACCCTAAGGCTTGGGACTCCAATATCAACCGGGATGATTGCTTCCGTGCCAAAGCAGAGGTTGTATGGAGTTTCTCCTGTTGGATTTCTAGCAGTAGTGCGATAAGCCCAAAGAACATTTGGGAGCTCATCAGCCCATTGCCCCCCAGCCTTCTCAAGACGTGTTTTTAGTCCTTTAAGTATAGTCCGATTTGTAACCTCCGTCTGTCCATTTGCTTGAGGATGAGCCACAGCTGTATGCACCAGCTGTATATGGAGGTCTTTGCAAAATGCTGTAAAGATTTTTCCAGTGAATTGGGTTCCATTGTCAGTGATGATTTTTGTTGGAATACCAAAACGACAAATAATATTCTTCCATACAAATTGTTTTGCATTTGCTTCTATAATTTTTGCAAGAGCTTCAGCCTCCACCCACTTGGTGAGGTAGTCCACTGCCAAGATCATAAATTTTTGCTGTCCGGTGGCTATTGGAAATTGTCCCATTATATCAATCTCCCATTGGGCGAAAGGCCAAGGGCTCTGAAATGACGAAAGTTCAGTGGCTGGTAAATGCGTGAGATTGGAGTGTAATTGAAAATTGTTACACTTCTTAGTGAACTCCAGTGCATCCTGCTTTATTGTCGGCCAGTAGAATCCTTGTCTTAGGATTTTGTTGGCCAATGCTTTTCCTCCAAGATGTTCCCCGCATATACCTGAATGAACTTCTCGTAATGCATAATCGGCCTCTGAAGGCGGAAAGCATTTAAGATATGGCCCACTGAAGGCTCGTTTATATAATTCTCCACCAATGACAGTAAAGTTAGCTGCTTGCCTTCGGAGTCGTATTGCAGTTGTTGGATCTTCAGGTAGCACTCCTTCTTGTAGGAAAGATAGTATAGGATCAATCCAAGAAAGCTCCTTTGGCTTGTCGATTGATTGTATAACCCATGGTCCTTCGATGCTAGGAAAGTGTACTTCTTCGATATATTTTCTCTTGAAAAGATCACCGTTTAGTGATGTAGCGAGTTTCGAAAGAGTATCTGCACGAGTGTTTTGTTCCCGAGGTATATGAATAATTTCAAATTTCCCTATGCGGTTGAGAAGCAACTTCACCATATCACAATATCGTGCTAATTGTTGATTTTGAGCCTCAAATTCTCCTCTTACTTGAGAGACTACAAGTTGCGAGTCAGAATGTACTATTAAATTTTGCACTTCACATTCTATAGCTAGCCTCAGCCCGGCAATAAGAACTTCATACTCAACGACATTATTAGTTGCAGGAAATTTTAGACGCAGCCCATATTCAATAGTGGTATGATGAGGAGAGATTAACAAAATTCCAGCCCCAGAGCTTCCAGAAGCTCCATCAACATATAACATCCAACGATGAGAAGAGGAAGGATGAATTAGTGCTTCATCAGAAATGGGAACAGTGCACTCGACCACAAAATCTGCCAAGACTTGTGATTTGATATCTGGTCTGGGTAAGAAGTGGATGTCAAACTCTCCCAGTTCTATTGACCATTTAATTAACCTTCCTGAAGCTTCGGGTTTTTGAAGGATACTCCGTAACGGAAGATTTGTGTAAACCCCAATTGTATGAGCTTGAAAATATGGCCTTAATTTTCTAGTAGAAAATACTAACGCCAAAGCTGTCTTGTCGGTTAATGGGTAGCGCCCCTCAGTCTCAGAAAGAATTTTACTGACATAGTATACTGGTCGTTGAATAGCATTTTCTTCTTGGACTAGCACTGAGCTTATGACATTCGAAGAGACAGCTAGATATAAATATAACTTTTCTCCTTGTATTGGTTTTGACAGAAGAGGGGGTGAAGCCAAATAAGTTCGAAGTTGTTCAAAAGCTGCTTGACATTCATCTGTCCATTGAAATCCTTTATTTCGAGCGTTTCTTAGTATTTTGAAGAAAGGCAAATATTTATCTCCTGAACGGGCCAAGAAACGTGATAAGGCAGCTATTCTTCCATTCAGACGTTTAACTTCTTTTATATTCCTTGGGGGCACCATATCTCTCAAAGCTTTGATTTTTTCAGGGTTAGCTTCTATACCTCTATGAGTAACCATGAATCCCAAGAATTTTCCAGACGTGACTCCAAAAGCACATTTTGTAGGGTTGAGTCGTATGTTGTAATGTCGAAGGAGGATAAAGCATTGCTCTAGATCAAAAATATGTTTTATCCTTTCAAGAGTTTTAACCAACATATCATCTATATATACCTCCATTGAACGACCTATGAGGTCTTTAAAAACTTTATTCATGAGGCGTTGATAAGTCGCCCCAGCATTCTTGAGCCCAAAAGGCATGACCTTATAGCAATATAGCCCCTTATCAGTTTGAAAAGCAGTTGCTTCCTCATCTGCAGGATCCATTCTTATCTGATTGTATCCAGAGTATGCATCCATGAAACTTAACATTTGATGTCCAGACGTTGCATCAACTAATTGATCAATACGAGGAAGCGGGAAACTATCCTTTGGGCAAGCCTTATTGAGATCTGTAAAATACGCACATCCTCCATGCCCCACTTGCTTTTTTAACCATTACGACATTTGCAAGCCAAGTTGGATAATATACTTCCCTTATGAATTCAGCTTTCAAAAGCTTATCTACTTCTTGCTCTATAGCTTTTTGCCGATCTGGTGCAAAATTTCTCTTCTTTTGGATGATTGGTTTATACGTATGATTTATCCTGAGAGAATGCATAATAATATGTGGGTTAATTCCAGGCATATCTGCCGAACTCCATGCAAAAATATCTTGATTTGTTCGCAAAAAATCTGTATATTGTATCTTTTCTTCATCAGAAAGTAAAGACCCGATCTGCACCGTTCTGACTGGATCTTCTTCTGATAAAGAGACACAAATTAAATCTTCTACTGGGGAAGCTCTATAAAGGTCATCTTCATTTTGCAGATCAAAATTTTCAATGCTTAAAGTAACAGATGGGCGAGGTTGAGCTTGTCTGAGGTAGCAAGATTGTGCCTCCTGTTGATTTCCTCGCACTTCTCCAATCCCTGCTGGAGTTGGGAATTTCATCTTCAGATGAGGTACTGAAGCGATAGCTTAAAAAATTGATTGCAAAGGTCGCCCAAAGATAGCATTATATGCTGATTCTGACTTAACCACAATAAATTGAACTGAATGAGTAACTTGTCGAGGAAATTCCCCCATTGTGACAGAGAGCGTAATTGTTCCTTCTACTTCTACTGGACGATTATCAAATCCATACAATGGTCCAGCAGCAGGTTGAAGCTTCTCTCTAGCCAACCCCATATTAAGAAAAGTTGAGTAAAATAGGACATCAACAGAACTCCCATTATCGATTAAGATTCTTTTAACGTTATAACATGGATCTCTAATACCAGCATTAATGACAAGTGGGTCTTGGTGCGGAGTACGAATCCCTTCTAAGTCAGAATCTCTAAATGTGATGGAGTGATCAAATCGTGCCTTCTTTAGAGTCGGTTCCTCCGGGCTGGTGAGTAAGACTTGAGAGGATATTAAGGGCCCCCCTGCAATAGTTTCAATTTCTCCAACTATTTGACGATTGTTATGTTGTTGCCTTTGTTGCTGTTGATGATGTTGCTGTTGGTTCTGCCCCCCAGCAGGATTAGCCTCATTTTGAACTGGTGGATTTTGAGTGAATTAACGAAGATATCCCTGTTGAATTAGCCTTTCAATTTCTTCCTTCAATTGTCTACATGCTTCAGTTGTATGTCCGCGGCTTCGATGAAAGTGACAATAATAATCTTGATTTCCAGAAATTGGCTTTAGCGGTTGGGGCCATTTAATAGTTTGCTCATGTTGTATAGCCATAAGAATATTAACACGAGTTGTATTTAACGGAGTGTACTCCTTCTTTGGCCTGTAATCCCGATTTTGCTGAGGGGGCCGTGGTGGAAGATCTTGATTCCTCTTTTGAGACTTTTGAGCTCCAGCTTCGTGGCCATTCTTTCTCTTATTAGAAGGCTGTTCAAATTGTTTTCGATGAGCATTGATAGCCTCATCAGCAGTAGTAATTTGAGCTTCTACTCTGTGAATTAAGTCAGCATAAGAATGAACTGTTTCTCTCATTAATGCAGAGTAAAAAGGTCCGGGGCGCAACCCTCCAAGAAAAACACCTCGTAGTAATTCAGGATCAACGCCTGGGATTTGTCGAGCTTCAGAAGAAAATCTTTGAAAATATTCTTTCAAAGATTCTCCTTCATTTTGACGGATTCCAGAGAGATGTGATGAATCTTTAATAATTCTTCTATTAGCAACAAACTGTTCAACAAAGAGTTTTGCAAGATGAACAAAACTATGGATTGTATTTCTAGGGAGAGCATAGAACCAGGTGCGAGCTTGACCCTTTAGGGTCGCAGGAAAAACTTGACAAAGAAGCGCATCAGAAGCTCGCTGTATGTGCATAATTGTTCGATAATGATCAATGGAGATAAACACCAACAGATAATTAAGGGAGAGAAACACTAGAAACTTTTTTACGTGGAAAACTCGAAAAGGGAAAAACCACGGGGCCTGGCCCAGATGAGAAATTTCCACTATATCTGGATTGGTTACAACGTTTGATTCGCTCCTTTACTTGGAGATGCTAGAATTACAGCAAGTTAATAACAGACAAAAATCTGATGATGATTAATGGACCGACCAAAATAAGGCAGTGATTGGGAAAAGCTCCAGCGATGGTCAGTAGAAAAACTCAAGCGATGGTTGGCAGAAAAACTGACAGTGGTCGGTAAGAAAACCCGGCAGTGGTCGGTAGGAACTCCGGCGGTGGTTGGCAGGAACTCCGGCGGTGATTGGCAAGAAACCCGGCGGTGGTTGGCAAGAAAACCGGCGGTGGTCGGCAGGAACTCCGGCAATGGTCGGCAGGAACTCCGGCGGTGGTCGGCAAGAAACCCGGCGGTGGTTGGCAAGAAAACCGGCGGTGGTCGGCAGGAAAACCGGCGGTGGTCGGCAGGAACTCCGGTGGTGGTCGGCAGGAACTCCGGCCGTGGACGGCAGGAACTCCGGCGGTGGTCGGCAGGAACTCCGGCGGTGGTCGGCAGGAACTCCGGCGGTGGTCGGCAGGAACTCCGGCGGTGGTCGGTGGCAAGAGAGCTCCCAAATTCCTCCCTTCCTCCTCTTCTTCCTCTTCACTTGAGCCCTCTTGTGAAGAATGAGGGCTCTATTTATAGTTTTTCTGGAGTGGCGTGGCTTGTAAATAGGTGTGAGATCAAGGGCGAATCGGGAGTGGTTTGAATGGACGGTCGATATTGAATCTCTTGATTGTGGACCGTTCGTTAGACATTTGAAGGCCTTGATGATGTCGGAATTTGGTGATCTTGGGCTCGTTGGATTCGTCTCGTCGAGACGTTCGATTCGAGTATAAGCTCGTGAAAATCGGAGACCGTTTGGTAACTCAAATTGTGGTTTGAATCTCCCAACAGCGCTTTGGGTCTTTGATCAGACTCATTTGGGCTCGGATTGGGTTGAGTTTGGCGTCGTTGGGTTCGTATTTCCGAGACGCTCAGTTTGACAATTAGCTCGCTGAAATCGGAGTTAAAATGCTCTTGAATTTAATTTTGGAAGCTTACAACTCAATTTTGCATCGAGATTCGGGCCTGATCAAGATAATTTTTTGATGATATATCAGTTATAATAATAATAAATTAATAATAATAATAATTATTATTAAAAATTTAATAATATTAATAATAATAAATTAAAACATCATAAAGGCTGTTTGGTAAGAGGATTTGGCCGAAAAAGCACGTGAAAGGAGAAGGCTGCCTTCACAACCACGAGCTCCCGTTTTACTTTTGATCAAAAAGTTGTTACTCCCGATTCGACAAGAAGGGGACGTCGTCCAGAGAGCAAAGTCGACATCAACGAAAGGCTGGAGAAGCGCTCGGTAGGGAGAAGATTACCTTCACGCGAGCGAGCTCCTGTTGCGTCCGAGCAAAGTGTCGCTGCTTCCGATTCCACAGGAAGGAATGCCGTCGAAGGAAATTTTCTCCCCATCGGCCGGCGAAGCACTCGAGGGGGAGAAAATTTCCTTCACCGCGAGCGAACTCCCGTTCCTTCTTCCGATCAGGTTGTCGTAACTTCCGATCTCACAGAGGGAAAGTCGTCGAGGGAGCCTAGTCGAACAGCGACTAAGGAGCCGGGGAAGCAACGCGAAGGGGAGAGAGAGCGCGAGAGAGAGCCAGCGGGAACTAGAGAGATCAGAGGCCTCTCTTCTTCAACTTTTTATCGACAGGAGAGTGAGATCGTGCAGGCGACGTGCGAAGAAGCTACGTCGGCGTGCGAGCGATGTGCGATGTTGGACGCCAAAGCAGGTATGGAAATTTTTTTTTGTTCCACGGCAGTCAGGTCAACAGCGTGGTAGTTCGGTCTACCTTGTTCGACTGACCCCTTGCTTTCTTTCTCTCTCTGTCTCTCTTGCTTTTTCTTCCTTAGTCCCACTTTTGCACTCTCTTCCTCTCTTGGACCATTCTCCCACTTTGGGAGAATATATTATTTTCCAATGCCTTACTCGATCACACAATATCCCCGTTGAGGATGACAAAAAATCTCCCATCGCTTTTGTGTGCTACCCATTACCACCGTTGCCAACTACGAGTTCTCGCCACTTTCCACCATTGACAACCATCGTCAATGTCGGTCGCCCTTGCCGCCAGCAGTTGATGCCGCCGTGCTACCACCATTGGTTGCCGCCACTTGCTTACCCACCGCAGCTTTGCTAACCATTGTCATTGGGTTTTACGTCAAATTCTTTTTTTTTTTAAATCCAATTACTAGAAAATTATTTATTGCATTTGTTTTAAATGCAATCAAGTATCTTCCATGATGCACCGACACTTCTCCTCAAAGAGGCGTGCAGTGTCCAACACCGTATCCGACATGACAGTCGTCCGATACTCCTCTAACACGTGTCGGACACGCCAATAATGTGTCCGATTAAAAAAAATATTAAATAAAAATTGGACACGTGTGTATCTTAAATATTTTATAAATTTTTTTAAATATAATTTATCGTATTTGGCGGCATTTAAACTAAATTTCTTATTTCATATCCACAGCACCAAATCAACGTCTGCACTTAATACCCAATTATCGAATATTCTCATTTTCATTTCTTTTTGACAGTGAAGGTATTTTCATCTCCTCTCTCGGTGACTGATAAATGACATCGACGCCTCACTCTTGACATCCTAATACTAATCATTTTAAGCACAAATTCTAGCTAAATGACTTATTATTTTCAAATTTTTTTTAAAATTATACTTATTTAATTTTTATAAACTATTTTTTAAATATAAAAACTATAATACTGTGTCTAACCCGTGTCCGTGTCCTATATTTTCAATAACTAACGTATCCCGTGTCCGTGTCGTGTCGTATCCATGTCGTCGTGACTATGTCTGTGCATCATAGAGTATCTCTAAAATATTTTAAATATGGCACATTTATTCTATATTGTATTCATTTTCATTGTATTTATTTTTCCTATCATCTATGTTGAAGGAACATCTGCGTCATATAAAATTAGCTGTGTTTTTGGAGGTTTGCTTGACTCTGGCTTCATGTGTAGTCTTGTATTCTATTGTGTCCATGTTAACTTTTCTGCCTCTCTTGAACAACTTGTTAAGCAGTGATGAGATATCCTCAAGTATGTTATTGGAAGTTTCAGATGAACTAAATGATTATTTCTCTTTATTTCTAGATTGTGTGAGAGGGACATATGATTCTGTTTTCGACATATAATTTGTTCTAGCTTCTTCCTGGTAACTTTTCCTGTAGCTTGATGTTGCGGTTCTTCAATATCAAAATCAAAAGCTTTTTCAAGAACTGGAAGCTCTGAAGGTTGAGTACATTCTTTGTGAGGATAAGTGCAACAATCTTAAAAAACATCAAGAGACTTATGAGGGCATAGTAGCAGTTGTTAATAATTCCTGGGAGCAGGTAATTGAGCACTTTACTAACCTGTCTGCCCTATTGTAATGTACGTCTAATTAAGGAGGTTTCTTATGTTTCAACAGCTAGTTACTGATTTGGAATCATGCTCTATTAGCACCAATGAATCTGCAAATACCCGACGTGATTTACAAGGTTCCCAAAAGCTGAAGGGTATGAGTCGTATGACCCCAATTTACTTGGTGCTCATCGTTTTATAGATTCACCGTACTATTAACATCTAATAGTATTGCTTACCATTGTCTCTCATTCGTGAACTGTTTCTGCAAAATATTTCTTAGCAAGTTTCGCATCTCCTTGCCAAAGATCTGGTAGCTTAATTTGTATGCAAGCTTTTTGTGCTCTGATCCATTAATCCGGGCATGTGTATTATATTTGGTTCTGCATTTATTGGCAGTCCATCTCAATATTCTGTTATGCTAGATTTATTACTCAGCTTGATGTTGAAATTAACTTCTAAAGTTTCCTTCCACTATTTCAACTTTGCATATTTTAACTTCAGATGGAGCATTCATCCCCATTCAGGATGATTTTTTGAGCAAACTATTCGAAACTGGCGCAACAGAATGCTGCTCTTATAGTGATTCTGCTGGTCAAATGGAGTCTCATACACAACTAACAAGTGAAACAACCAAAAACATTTTACAGAACATAGTATCTTCTATTAATTGGACGTGGCATGTAAGGGAGGATGCTGCTTCTTCGCTTCAAGCTACTTGCTCTGAAGCTGGTATGACTTTCGATTTTTTTTTAATCGTTGTCTGATATCTTTAATATATGAAATATTTCTCATATTTATTTTCTTTAAAATATGAAATAGTTCTTATATGTATTTTCTTTAAATTTCTTTTTTGTTTGTTTTGTTTCCCTAAATGATATAGGAGCGCAACTACGGAAATCTGTTAATGATCACAGGATGGAAGTTAGGAGCCTTGTATTGGGAGTAAATGACCTGCATTTGAAGCTTAGACTGTTAACAAATAGCACTTATAATCTTAGAGACATGGATGCTGTTTTTAAAGCAGATCAAAAGTGCTTAGCAGGTATCTATCTGATAGATACTGATGCATCATCAAATCTACTACCCATGTATAGCTGGTGTTATATCATACTTGTTTACGATAACTGATGTGAATACATATGTTTTTAGCTAGCATAAACAATTATACTGGGAAATTTTGTAGGTGAATTGGCAACTGCTATGTCAGAATTGGAAGAAAGTAACTCCAAATTGGCTTCTGTCAAGGCACAAAGTGATGGATCAAATGTTGCACCAATTTTTTATTCAAAATTAGGAAATAAGCAATCTGCTATAGATGTGGCTAAAAATGAAAAGGGAATACAAGACATGGAGGCTTTCCTTAAGGAGATTCAGGTAATGCATTTTGTGATGTATATCATATTATACTTTACCTTTTAGCCTGATTCAATTTGAGCTCCTTTGCAGGTTTTAGTTACAAGTAGGATGGAGGAAATTGGTAATCTGCAGGAAATAAGAATAGAAAATTTAAAGAAGCTGGTGAACTTACAGGTTTGTTTACTTTTAAAATTCCATCTTTCGACTGTTCATGTGCGTATGGATTAAAAACCATGGAAATGCCTTTGCATAAATGGGCATTGGCTTGCGTGTTCAATTCATACATGTGTTTTTTGAGCTTGTTCAATATATTATTCAAATAATTGATGACGCTTTGGGAAAATGGACTGTCAGAATGTTTTGGTGGATATCAAGAGCGTCTCTTCTTCCGGAGTATTTCTAATGCTAAAAGAACAACTGGATAAATCAAAAATGGAAATGAATCAGTTTCGAATTTCCTTGAAGAAACTACAGGTTGTAACTGGTCGGTAGATGTATGTAGCCTGCTTGTTTATCTCATTTTAGTAAATTATCTCTTATTGTGTTAAGGTTTGCTTCCAATCACGTTTGATAGGTTGAAAAGGACAACTTCCTTTGGCATGAAAAGGAAGTGAACATGGAAGCTAATGTAGCTGTTATTTCTGGGAAGATTTGTGAATTTTCAAAATCTCGAATTGCTGAACTAGAAGAAGAATTGCCAAAGTTTATTCAGGATCGGATTGCAATGGAGACCAAGGTTGAAGAAACTTTGAGAGAACTCGGTACATATTAGTATTTTTGTGTTTCATTTTTTTTTTCTTCTTCCAAATCTCCTGTAATTTATTTTCTGCTTGGGATTTTTCTTAGCTGCTGCATTCTGTTTTTTTTTTTTTGTTCAGGTAGGAAAGAGATCATTGCAGGTTTCAAAGAACATGTATCTTCACTTCCTAAGGAGATGGTAGCCATGCAAAGTGAGTTGGAAAAATTAAAAGATTCTTCTTCTGAAATTCATTGCTTGCGAGCTCAAGTGCAGTCTTTATCTGCAATATTGCAACGGGAGGTAATGCTTCCTGATAGAATGCCACATGATTTGGTCATATCATGTACCTTTAAGTTCAATATTTTGAAAACTGAACCGTATTTGATGAAATAGGTTGACAAGTTGCAATCTATGTTTGATAAATCTGGTGGCCAGCTTCACGAGATAAAAAATCTGCATTTGGTGGTATAATCCCTCTTATACATGTATTTTCCCTTAAATACTGATTAGATCCCGACAGCTTGCTTTATTGTCCATCTAGTTAAAGAGGTGTGTGCCAAAAATCACTAAGTACTAATATGAGATTAATTATCTTCATTTCCGTATAGCTGGTTGCTGGCACCTTATAACCAACTATAAATAATTTTGCTTATTTTACTTTGTTTGTAATATGCTTATTTTGAGCTGTTCAACTTGTAGGCGAGTTTTTAAGATTTTAGTGTTCTTCTTTCATACTTCTTTCCTCATATTTTTTTCTCTTGTTGAAAAGCTATGGTCATCATCATCACCACCATAGTTTCTGATGCTTATGGTTGGTTTCTTGTGTCATCTTTACTGTGTTCATTTATTCAGAGCTAACGAACTAAGTGGGCTTTTGTGATGTCGGAATGTGCACCTATCTATATCTTATTGGTGATCAGCTTGCTAGTTTTGTTGATCACACTTGATCTTTGTCATCTCATTAATGTGGCGCCGAACCTTCCATTTGCTGAGAGGGCAATTTTTTAATCAGCTAACTCCTTTCCTAGAACTCCAAAGCTTTTTTTGCTAATCTTCCATCCTTGCAATTTCAGAAAATTTCGACCTTGTGTTATTTGTGCTTCCATGGCTTGTCTTTGAACTTGATTTTATTTATGCTTGCATATTTAGAAAAATTCTCATACTTGTTAGGTCCATTATTTGTGAATAGAGCTGAGGTTTTATTTATTAGAAAGAACCTTCAATGATTTAGCATACAAAAAATATTTTAGATAATTTTGTATTTATTTCAGTTTATTTTTTAAATGTGACTCAACACAAATTTGGGGAATCACAACCACATTTCGCCTTTTGTATTCGAAGGCTTGGAGTTGTTGTCTTGTCTTGTGATTTGCAGGCTCTTTGAAATTAAGTCAGGTTAAAAAGCAAGAGTGTTTTAGATTGCATGTGCATCTCTAAGCTTTCTTTGATGGCATGCAGGGGTGATAATAAGTATGAGATGCTTGCTTATGATTTTTTAAGCCATGTTTTAGAGGCTTACACTATATATTGTCACAACATGTATCTGACCAAGTAATTCTTGATCTCTCTTCTGACTTGGATTACCTCTAGACAACTAAGTTCTTGGATGATTTTTTATTTTTCATCGGTGAAAGGAAAAGAATGTTTAACATGGGTTTATCTTGGTGCTGAGATTAATTGTGGGGTTCTTCTTTGTCCGTGTGTGACTGCACTAGGGTTTTAAGAACAGTTGTGAGTATTTCTTCATTTTGTATGCAATTATTTTGGTTTGTGTACTTTTATTGGAGCAGATACTCCCTCCATACCCATGGATATATGCTTGGTTGAAAGGAACTACGTAAATGTTATTTCCTTGTGTATTTTTTCTTCTTTTTTCTTGTGGCTTTAAATTTTTTGGTACCTTACTAATGTAAGCAAGTTAGAAAGAAAAGCCAAATTGGAGAACAAAGGGCACTAAAACCAAACTCGATTCACTTTAGTTTGCAAACATTCAAACAAAACATCCGGATAAATGAAAAGTCAAATCAAACGAGACAAAATTATAACATAAAAATGCTATCCTGAGAACAACCGTCAAACAGTTTCCTCACATGTAACGAGAGTAGGAAAATATATGAAAATAGTGCTTAGGTTTGCAAACCGAGGGTCCACCACTGCAAAAGGGTCCAACGTCCTACCAAAATCTTCAGGCAAATGTCTCTAAAATCAGTCAACAAACAACTTCCAAATGCTCTAGAAGAAAGATACAGGTGGAGTGGAACTTGCATAGAGAAGAAGAGGTTCAAAGCCAAGACGAAATAGAGAGGAGGAAAGGGGGTGGAACAAGCTCTCAAGCTTTTCCAAGAGAAGAAACCCTCAAGTTTTTAGTAGAGACTTTGCTCAAATATTCAACAACCTTTTTCTTCTCAAAACATCTCCAATTTATAAGCAAAAGAAAGAAGCCAAACAGCCATAACACCTCCAACCAAAACCAATCCAATTAGGTTTGGGGAAATGAAAGGCCAAAAGATACCACAACAGCCCCCAAATTCTACACATAAAACAGGAAGAAAAGCCACGGGAAACCCAGCTAGAATGCCACGGGAAAGCAGCCAGAGAGGGACCCGAGGAGCTAACATAGGAAACGAGGCAGAGGATTCGCGGGAAAGCAGCCAAGGAGAAATCTCAAAAGATAACCAGCCATAGCTTTTATTCTCAAAGAAGAAACAAAAGAGACACAAGAAGGGGAAGAGACCAGATCCACTCCACATACTTTTATGAATTTATGAGTTAAGAAGTGCAATTACTCCTCCAAATAATGAGCTAAACTTCAGCTCAAGCATTAATGAGCGAGCACCAAGTAGAACCCAACTTTTAAGCTCAAAACCAAGCAGCCAAAGCCCAACCCGAGAGCAGCTAAGGCCCAAACTGAAATGTAGCAAACAACCTAAAGGACAACAAGGACCCAAATGCAAGCAAACCCAAGCCTTGCCATGCCCAAGCACATCCTACCATGATCATTGGATGTTCTCCATCATTAGATAGCTCAAAAAAAAAAAAAAAAAAAAACAAAACACAATTAATATTATTACATCAAAATAAAATAAGACAAAAATATAAATGCATCAATTTCCCCCTGGTGGGAGAATCTCATCTCCTGATGAGAAAGCTTTCACAATCTTTTTATAAAGATCCGAATGACGTTTCTTCAACTCATTGGCATCCATCCATGTAAAGTCTGTTAAAGGACGATTCTTCCATTTTGTCAAAAATCTCATGTGCTTGCCATGCCTAGTTTTAGTAACTTTGACATCAATAACATCTTCAACCTGCTCATCATTATTTAAAACTGAAGTGGAGAGTGGCAAAGTTTCAACTTCCACATGATCCTCGGAATTTTAGGAAAACTTTGGCGACGAAAGTAAGTCATAACTAAATCTTCCTTTTTGAAATAAACTTCTCTCCGATGTTTGTCAGCAGCAGATTTGTATTTAACATTAGCCATTCGGAGTTTTTCAAGGACTTGCTGTTGGACAGTTTTGATATGTTCAAAAGTTTCAGAAGCTTCAGCACTAATTTTATTTGGCAAAGACAAACAATTTCTATCTAAAATGTGAGATATAGGCTAGCCATAAATGATTTCAAATGAAGTTTTATCAGTTGAGCGATTAACAGAATTATTATATGCAAATTCAGCTTGGGGCAAAATCAAATTCTATTGGGATGGTTTTTGTTTAGCAAGGCATCTCAGTAAATTTCCTAAACTTCGATTGACAACTTATGTTTGCCCATCCGTTTGTGGATGATATGCACTGCTAAATTGAAGAGTAGTTCCTAATTTTGCCCAAACTATTCTAAAAAAAATGACTCAAAAATCTAGTACCTCTATCAGAAGTAAAAGTGAGAGGAAAACCATGAAGACGAACAATTTCTTTAAAGAACAAGTCGGTAATATATGAAATAAACATTAGAAGTTTTCTTGCAAGGAATAAAATGTGCCATTTTGCTAAAGCGAGTCATAACCACAAAAATAGAATCAAACTTTCTAGCAGTAACAGACAACCCCAAAACAAAATCCATAAAGATATCCTCTCAAAGTTTATTTTAAATAGACAGAGGAGTACACAAACTAGTATTTTGAGAAGTTCCCTTAAAAGCCTGACAGATTTTACATTGTTTTACCAACTTAGCAATTTGTTTTCTCATATGAGGCCAAAAATATTTCTGCTCAATCAAAACAATAGTTTTTCCTTACCCAAAATGTACACTCAATCCCCCACTATGAAGTTCATGCACACAAGTTGCTCTCTTAAAGAATTTTTCGTTATGCAAAGTCTAGATCCTTTAAATAAGAGACCCTTGATGAATAACAAACTGAGCAGAATGATCCGTTCCAGAAGCAAGACAAGAATCCCAAGTACTCTTAAAATCAGGATCATTCGTGATATATTCTCAAAAAAATTATCTTGATCAAGCATGAATCTCGAGGCAAAATCAAACCGGAAACTTAAAAAAAATTAAATTCAGGAGCATATGAACTCCGATTTCAGCGAGCTTATAGTCAAATTGAGCGTCTCGGAAATACGAACTCAACGACACCAAATTCAACTCGATCCGAGCCCAAGTGAGCCCAAATCAAGCACCCGAAGTGCTGTTGGAAAGCTCGTACCACAAATTGAGTTACCAAACGGTCACCAATTTCAGCGAGCTTATAGTCGAATCGAGCGGCTCAACGAGACGAATCCAACGAGCCCAAGATCGCCGAATTCCGACATCACTAAGGCCTTCAAATGTCCAATGAACGGTGTGTTTTGATTAAAAAAAAGATATTTAAGTATATAGTTTTGAAAATATATTAATTTTCTTTGGGAGAAATTAATTTTGAAATTTTGTTTTTGAAATCGAACGCAATATTAGGAACAACATATATCGTCTCAAAAAGATGAGACTATCGTTCATTAATAGGTTCAGATTACAAAGCTTTAAAGGATCATTAATTTTATAATTAAAATCAGGATAATAAAATGATATATCTCTCCAAGGAAAGAGGATATCATTTATTATCAATCCTTTGAATATAATGACAATGATCGTTTAATTGAGATTTCCCAAAGCTAATTAATTAGAGGTTTTGAAAATTTCAATTTTGAAAATTAGATCTGAGTTACTAAATCTCCTACGAGCGTAAGCCCTCGTAGTTAATTATATCGTAGGAAAATTTGAATTTTCCTACGAAAACTCTCGATTAAAATAGCGGTAGAAATTTTATTTAGATTTTCAAAGATCGATATCAAAGGAGAAAAATGATAGGAATTTTCAAATAGGATTGGTTCAATGTTGAGCAGTTATTTTCAGAGTCAAAGGAAGAGGAGTAGGGAGTGTTTTGGGATTCTGAAACAATTCAGAAAACACTCTTGTCTATCCTAAGTGTTGGGCTTGAATTTGATTGAAAGAGATTTAATGTTTAAATGATCAATTTTATTAGAAATTTGGGATTCAATTCCCGGAGGTTGAGGTCTTATAGCCCGAGCTAGCCTCAGAACCTAAGTCTAAATTGGTCACTTGAAATTAGTAACCCGAACCTAGCTAATGCAGTGCAAATCTGGACTTACCCCGGCCTGGATTGGGGAGCCAGCTAACCACCTAATCGATTTAAAATAAATGAATCCGGACTTTTATGAAAGAGTGGTAGGGACGTTTTATTTAAAGTTTTGGAGAGTTGGGGCCGACATCTAGAGATTTTTTCTAATTGGCCCCTTTGACTTATGCTTGGTGCAAAATGCTAAGAACTGATGCAATTAAAATTTTGACTCTTTCAAATCTGTTTCTAATGCAATGCATGTTAGTTAAAAACTCCAAATCAAATATGCTTGAAAGTTAAAAACAGGCTTAGAAAATAATTTTTTAGAAGACTGGGCTTTCCCAGGTCCGGCACCTCGTCCTCATAGGTCAGACTATCCGGACTCTACCCGCGGGCGGGGATGGGTCTAAATCAAGGAGAGAAGAAGTGCATAAATATGCATGCGACCCCGGGGTCGATCCCCGGCTAATTCCCTAAATTCGTTATCTTTCTATGTTGTTCAGACTCGCTAAAATCTTAAACTTTAAAGTTATGAGTATAAAAATTTTCACACCCTCACGAGTCTCACGAGTCCAGGCAAAAACAAAAGCGGCACACAAACGCCAAAAAACTATGAAAAACAGGTAATTCTATTCCAATCACATCAAACATCAATCAAATTAATTAAATTAATATTCTAATTGAAAGTCCATAGGCAAAGTTGCCTTGCTTATTACAAACCAGGGTCTGCAGAAAATAAAGTGGCCGGGCACCACTGCCAACAACCCAGATTTCTAATCCTAGGACTCAAGTGACTT
Organism: Dendrobium officinale; assembly: GCA_019514585.1. Lineage (NCBI taxonomy): Eukaryota > Viridiplantae > Streptophyta > Magnoliopsida > Asparagales > Orchidaceae > Dendrobium > Dendrobium officinale. The sequence goes on from CM033683.1 coordinate 90,496,144, forward strand.
TGAGATTTGGGATTTTCTCGTCGTCCATTTCTTCGTCTTCTCACGAACATCTTGATTCGTCGGTTCTGGATATCTAAATGAAAAGAAACTCCCCCTTGAACGGGGTGTTATCTTTCCTCTTTGGATATTTGAGGAGCATCCAAACTTGATCTTCCAAATGGACGAAAACTCTCCCCTTTAGGGATGTCTTCTCCTCTTTGGAATTCAAGTTGGATCTAAACATCCCAACTCAAGTCACTTTAAATACAACTCAAATTATATCAAATTACATTAAGCAAAATTTAAAAGTCTAGACTCGATCCTGTAGGGTTATCCTAATAATCAGCAGTTATATAAATAATCCCAAGCAGTTAATATTCAATCTCAAGCAGTTGATATTCAATCTCAAGCAGTTGATATATTTGAAATTTAAATACTCAACAGAGTGCAATAAATAAATAAACAGACATTCAATCAATTCTAAGCTAATAACCAACATGCAGTGAAAGCTCGAAAACCCGGCACACAACAGAAAATTAAACACCGGCCTATTCTAAAACTAGAGTTGGTTGTCCTATCAAACCATCTAAAGTGTGTGATATAGGCCGTGTGGTTTTGATATGTCCTAAGGAGGGTAAATTGTTAAAGTTGTTCGAAGTTCTAGTTGGTTGAAAGGCTCAGGAAAAGATTTAAATTTGAATTCAAATATTAGTGATTTAAGATTGATTTTAATGATTTTGGAGTTTTAGAGTGATTTTTGAGTTTTGGGAATTTTCTGGATTATTCTAATCACTTAATCAAGGGGTCCAAAATTGACTTTTCAATTATGAATGTTTTCTAGAAAGTTAATATTTTATTAAAATACTAGACCTTAATACGATCAATTAGAAGGTAAGTACGCTGAAATCGGATTTTTCTACAATTAGTTACGAAGGTTTGAAGTTTTGAACTGATTTTGACCTATGTTTGACCAAAAAGTTGACTTTTTGACTTTGACTGATTTTTGAAGGTTTGAAATTTTAATAAATACTAGACTTGATTTTGAATTGAATGCAATTGAGTTTGGTCAATTTGGAGTTTTCTAGAGTGAGTTATGACTTTTCAAAATTTGATGTATTTATTGAATTTATTTAATTGTTTAATTAGAAGGGTTTTTTTGATTTTGCTCCAAATGAATTCCAAACTCCTTGAAATTAACTCCAAAGGTCAGTAATGACCCAAAAAGAGATTATCAAGTGTTTGAGAATTTTTTGGAATTTTTAATTATTATTAATTATTTATTTTAATTAAACATTGATTTTCAATTAATATTAAATTAAGACTTGATTTGATGTCTGATCAAGGGAGTTTTAATTTTCATTGATTAAGGGCCTAAAGCTGGTCAGTTAGAGGTCTTTTTTGAATTTTTTTGATTTAAATTTGATTTATTGTAATTTTTGGAAATTTTAAAGCTCAATTAAAGGGTTAAGTTTGACTTGTCTAATTATCTGATCTAATGAACTCCAAATTGGATGAAATTTAAACCTAAGGTGTCAAATGTCATTAGGTTTACTATGTTCAAGTTTCACCCCTATTGGGTGTGTGTAGAATTTCCTAGGATTTTTCTAAGTTAGCTAGACCTTATCCTTAATTATTTTTCCTAGATGGCATTAGTATTCAATTGGGTCTAAATCTCTGTTCATCTAACCCTTAGCCATACACAAACACGCCACAGAAATTAGGAAGCCTAATTCTACTAGTTTGGAGAGTTATGAATTTCCAAAGTTTTGGGTCCAAAATGGACCCAATACTTTGTAAATTCACCCCACAGCAATCCACTGGACATCTGGACCTAGAAAAATTACAGATAATGCCTAAGATGTCCAAAATTGTTTCACCAAAATTTGAGCTTGATTTGACCACTGGATTGGGAGAAAATTGAAAAATAAGTATTTCAAACAAACCAAAATATCTCCTTATATAGTGATCAAAATAACTTAAATTTAATTTTAATAAATACTAGAGCTCAAGATCTTTCCAACAAGCCCTAAAACACTGATTTTGGTGAAAAATTGGATTTACTATGAATTTTAGAAGTTTTTGGGCATTTAAATGATTTTTTAAATCATTTTAGTCAAATTAGGCCGCCGGCGCCGCCAAACCAATCATTGGCAATGATTGGCTGGCGGCGGCGCTGCGCCGCGGCCTGGACACGTGGCACAATCCCGAAGGATCACTTAACCACGTCGGCATACACGAGAGCCGTCCGATCCGATCGGATCGGATCTGATCCGAGCGGATCGGATCTGATCCGAGCGCTCAGATGGCGCCACGTCGCCCGCGTGGTCTGGCCAGAGGACCTGGGTTCGAATCCCAGGAGGAACACACGGGTTCCAGATCTGATCTGGGCCGTCCGATGATCGATCCGACGGTCCTGATTTGCCGAAACTGGGCTTTTTCAAATGCTCATAACTTCTAAAATACTGAACCAAACTTAACGAAATTTGAAACATAGATTGATGGTAGCCTAAACTTACAATACCTGGAGTTTGGAGGCTCCATGCATTGTATTTTGGCTATTTTTTAAAAAAGAAGTTTAAAAGAAAAACTGGAATAACTTACAATCTAGCCGATGGATTTTTGACTTCTTGGGCTTGTTGGAAAGATGCTGAAGTCCTCTTCAACTTTGGTGAAGACTCCAAGAGCCGGATCTCTCTGGATTTGGAGTTATTAAGAAATCTCCTGATCCTCTCTCTCTTCACCAATGAGTGTTTTAAAGACTTGGATTTGATGGAAAACAGTTTGGGAAAGCTAGGGATTGGTCTGGAGCAGCTCTAAGAGGAGTCTTAAAGCATGGAGAGTTCTGGAGATGGGTAGATTTTTTGTTAATCCATGGATTAGAATCAATCTCCTCTTTTTAATCCCATCTCTTTTTTTTAAAATATCTTGGCCAAATAGATGGCTATGATAAACTTAGAAGCCTCCTTGATGCATGCCATCTGGCCTAGAAATTGGTGAGAGCAGGAGCCAAGGACAAATGCAAGGACATCTACATAGAAAGGTGGTCTTATCCTCATTTGTCCATGTGGAAGTCATCCAAACCATTGGACATTAATCCAAAGGTTAATAATCAGCCTAAAATGTCTTTAGAAGAGCTTAGAGCTGTTGAAGTCAAGCCAAATGGGCATTTAAACCTATTTCAAGTGAACTTGTTGACTAGGTTGACTAGTCAACCAGTCAATAGGGTGAATGATGTGGACTAGGAGAAAGTTATGGGTGTTGGTGAGGGCCATTCCAAAGTTTATGTAGGTTATTTAGGTCAAGAAGACTTAATGGGCCCTTAATGGGCCCTTAAGCCAAAATTGGTTGACTTGGTCAACCAGCTAGGTCTAGGGTCTGGAAATGGGTTCAATAAATTTCAAATGATATTTAGAGTCTATTGGACATGGTCCTAGGGTCTGGGGAGGTCATTTGGTTCAAAACACCTATTTGGACCCTTAAAGGGCTCCTTTGGTCAAACCTGTTGACTTGGTCAACCAAGTTGACCCAGGGGTTGGGAATGGGTCCAACAGGTTTGAAATGACATTTGAAACTTGCTGGAAGTGGTTGCATTCAATTCGGGGTTCATTTGGTTGGAAATCAATATTTGAACCCCATAGGGGGTATTTTGGTCATTTTTGAGCTCATGCTCATTGGGGCTGAGATGAGTCCGAAAAAATTCAGTTTATTGTTCAACATATCAGGATTAATGATCTGGAAGTGACTAGAGGCTTTGGTGAAGGCTCTAAAGTCAGAATCTTCAAGGTGATAGGTCTAGTGGCATAGGCCGTAAATATTTGAAGGTTTTACAGTCTTTGGATTTTGATTTAGATTCTGGGGTTAGAGACCTCAAAATGAGCTCAAATTTGGAGAGTAGCCTCTAGAGACATGTCCCATCAATATGCAACTGACAGACCTTGAATCAGAGGTCATTTGATAGGGTTTTGAAGTGTTTGAAAATTCACTGGAAAAGGCCTTTAGGACAAGGCTTCTAGACTTTGGATTTGAGTCTGGATTTTGGAATTGATATGGATTTTGAGTTTTATTGATTAAGTTTGAGTATCCAAATCATCTATAATCATTTGGGTGATTATTAATGTCTGGATAGGATCAGAGCTAACTCACAAGTAGGATCAATACCTGAACTGGAGTCTGAGTTCTGAACTGGGTTGGATTTTGGATTTTCATTAAGGCTTGAATTAAATTTATATATGGATTGGCTTGGGATCAGGATTGATCTGGAATCTGGATGGATCTAGGGTCAGGATTGGCCCGAGTGACCTCATACAAAAATGAGGTCAACACGGTGCACGATTGTAGGATTCAATATCGGCCGTCCATTCGACCACTCCCTATTCGCCCCTGATCTCACGCCTATTTACGAGCTATGCCACTCCAGAAAAACTATAAATAGAGCCCTCATTCTTCACAAAGGGGACTGAAGCAAGAAGAAGAAGAGAAGAAGTGAAGAGGAAGTAGAATCAGCTCCTCCTCGACCATCGCCGGAGTTCTTTCCGCAGTCCGAACACGCCGGGATTCTGCCGGATATTCGGGAGAACGCCAGAATTCTGCCCAATTTCCACGGGATGCTGAAATTCTTCTCAATTAACAATAAAGTTCCTTCCTGAGGCCGAAACTCTGCCCAAGTGATGCCGGAGTTCTCCTTGTCCACTAACAGACGTCGGACTTCTACCCGACACCGGACATTCACTCTTCGCCAAGTTTCTACCCGACGCCGGACTTCTACTGGTTATCGGACTTTCGCTGGACGTATATCCGAAGATGGATTTCTTTCCATTGTTGGACTTCTACCTGACGTCGTCCTTCTGACCTTCATCGTTAGATACAGTCATTCCAACCTCCATCGACTACGATCCTACTAACTTATGTCGCCCGCCGACTATAATATTTCCGACTTCCATCGCCCGCCGACCACGGTCCTTCTGACTTACGTCGTCCACCGACTACAGTCCTTTCTGACCTCCGTCACCAGACTATGGTCCTCCCGACCAAACGAACATGTCAATAGTGATTCTTTGTATTCACATAGTGTAATATACTCTATAAAATGTACATCAAGCTAAGGCCTTCTCCCAAGGAAGGGACTCATTTGTAATCGATTGCAATACTAGTGGATTCATTCAAACTGGGCTAGGCCCCGTGGTTTTTCCCCCTTTTCAGGGGTTTTCCACGTAAAAATCTTGGTGTCTTCTATGAATGCTACACACTCACTTATCTGATTGCGTGCCAGATTTTCGTACAACGCTAATACGTTAAATATGATATTTCTCTACCACCGCGAATACTCCTGGACGCAACAGTTTGGCACCGTCTGTGGGAACATGGTTCCCGACTGGGGGGCAACTTTTGCTCCAATCTCAAAAGATCGCTCTTATCAACTTCCTGACATCAGTCATTGTTGCATCAGATGCGGATTGGGGGGGCAACTTCGACCCTAATTCTGGTAAAAAAGATCCACCGATGCTTTCTATATCAAGATGATATTTCAGAAAAATCCCAGCGATAGCAAGGATACTTCCAATCAATTACAAGTTTTATACAGTCCCTTGCTGGACTTCTACTTCTTGGGCAAGGTCTTGATCTTGACCTCAAAAAGGCAGTAACGGTCTAAAGATAGCCCCTTTTTTTATCTTTGATACGGGATACACGCGGCGTTCGCTCCCTCCCAATCAAAGCAAAATCAATCCCAGGGGATTTCGATTCGACCTCTTCCACACAGGTTAACGTCGTCTAGCAAAAGCTCCGACATACAACCTCGGATAGGTCTTACATCCTTGGTGGATTCTCTTGACCTCTTCCATACAGGTTAACGTCATCGATAAAAAGCTCCGACATACAATCTCGGATAGGTCTCACATTATTGGTGGATTCTCTCGACCTCTTCCACACAAGTCAACGTCGTCGATAAAAAGCTCCGACATACAACCTCAGATAGGTCTTGCATCCTTGGTGGATTCTCTCGACCTCTTCCATACAGGTTAACGTCGTCTAGCAAAGGCTCCGACATACAACCTCGGATAGGCCTTACATCCTTGGTGGATTCTCGCAACCTCTTCTGTAGAGGTCAGTTCATCGAGCAACATTCTGAGTGAACAAAATTCTCTCTATAAAGATTTCGTAAAAGCAAGTGATTGATAAATTTATAACTTATACAAAGACTTCATTAGTTTAAAATACCCTCACAAAAATATGGGGGGCAATTTATTAAAGCATGTCTTAAAGATGCAATCGCAATTCAGCTTGCTCCGAAGGACAAGTTCTTAACTCCTTATTCAATGCCATTGGAGTTACATTGTAAAAGATGATACATGAAGTTCATTTTTGCAAGAATCTGAAAGTAAAAGCATATTTGGCATTATCCGTACAAGTTACAATCATCAGGCAACAAACAACTTCAAAACAGTCAAATATCCTTAGTGGATTTAGTGACTTCTTCTCTACTGCATATCATACATATCCTGCAACTTCTTCTTCAAAGGAAGATTATAATTTGGTCTTCATCAGGCCTCAACTTAGTTGATACTATAAGTGTGTCGCCAGAATACTCATAGCTTTGACTTCTTAAATTAGGGATATCTGATGTCGGCAAACTTCCGTATGGATGCTTATTATCTTTGCAAAATGCAACTAGACCACCGTCATCATCGGCTCTTTGTCTGATGTTCGTCGTCGGTCCTTTACTTCGTATAAGCCATCATCAGCTTCTCGCTCGACTGCTACTTGCAACGCACCCTCGAACTCTCTCCTTTGGCTCTACACTCGATCGTTGACTGCTGATGGGCTTCAACTCGATCATCCATCGTCGATGAACTTTCGCTCAAATGCCGTTGAAATTTGCCCAATCTGCTCATCGCCTCTGGTTCTCCTCCCTGACATTATCACTGCAAGATCTTCCCACCCTCGCATATAAGCAACAATTGATCTCTTTCTATCACGAGTTGTCTATTTAGAAGATAGCCTCCCATCGCGACTCCTTCTACACAAGAGAGGGGCACTGAAGCTTGATAGGGGAATGCCGCATATCTATGACAGTGGAATGCCTCCAATGCAAGAAGAAGAGGGGAAGAAATCCCCTAACTTCTGCACAAGAGGAGGGGCGCTAAGTCGAGCAGGAAAAATTTCCCACTCAAAAATAGCGGAAAGCCTCCACTGTCAGAAAGCCAGAAGGGGGAAGAAATCCCCTAACTTCTGCACAAGAGGAGGGGCGCTAAGTCGAGCAGGAAAAATTTCCCACTCAAAAATAGCGGAAAGCCTCCACTGTCAGAAAGCCAGAGGGGGGGGGGGGGGGGGAAGAAATCCCCTAACTTATGCATAAGAGGAGGGGCGCTAAGTCGAGCAGGGAAAATTTCCCGCTCAAAAATAGCGGAAAGCCTCCACTGTCAGAAAGCCAGAGGGAGAAGAATAGAAGGGGCAATTTTTCTAAAGGTCTTAGAGGCCTATTTATACTTTTTTTAGAGAGAGAAAGCAAAGTTTCCAGAGTTCTTTAGGAATTTTAAATTTTTCGAATTTTTTCAGAATTTATTGGGATTTTTTAAATTTTTTTCGAAATTTTTTGGGCCCCACATGATTTAAAAAAAAAATTAATTCATTATCGCGCGGTCACTGCGCGGATGCGCCTGTTAGCCAGTGGCGTGGGTGCCGCCGGCGGTTGCGGCCGGCCGATTTGGTCGCCTACGCATGTCCGGGCCCAATTTTCGGCCCGGACGGTCCAAATCAGACGTTTTTGGGGTACCCAGACACGTTTTTCGACGTTCCGGACTCAATCTTGACAGTTCCGGAGCTTAACGGGACCTCTATGACTAAGTTTGTGCAAATGTTCAATTTTTGGAACAGAATTTTTTGCGATTCGGCCAATGTAAAATTTCAGAACAAGTATTTTTAGACTCCTGGAGCTACGATGTCCGAAAATAAGGTGGCAACTGATATATTCTCAAAAAATTATCTTGATCAAGCACGAATCTCGAGGCAGAATCGAACCGAAAACTTCAAAAAATAAATTCAGGAGCATTTGAACTCCGATTTCAGCTAGCTTATAGTCAAACTGAGCGTCTCAGAAATATGAACTCAACGACACCAAATTCAACTCGATCCGGGCCCAAGTGAGCCCAAATGAAGCACCCGAAGTGTTGTTGGAAAGCTCGTACCATAATTTGAGTAACCAAACGGTCACCGATTTCAACAAGCTTATAGTCGAATCGAGCGGCTCGACGAGACGAATCCAACGAGCCCAAGATCGCCGAATTCCGACATCACTAAGGCCTTCAAATGTCCAACGAACGGTGCACGATTGTAGGATTCAATATCGGCCGTCCATTCGACCACTCTCTATTCGCCATTGATCTCACGCCTATTTATGAGCTATGCCACTCCAGAAAAACTATAAATAGAGCCCTCATTCTTCACAAAGGGGACCGAAGCAAGAAGAAGAAGAGAAGAAGTGAAGAGGAAGGAGAATCAGCTCATCCTCGACCATCGCCGGAGTTCTTTCCGCTATCCGAACACGCCGGGATTCTGCCGGATCTTAGGGAGAACGCCAGAATTCTGCCCAACTTCCACGGGATGCTGAAATTCTTCTCAATTAACGACAGAGTTTCTTTCTGAGGCCGAAACTCCGCCCAAGTGATGTCGGAGTTCTCCTTGTCCACTAAAAGACGTCGGACTTGTACCCGACACCGGACCTTCACTCTTCGCCAAGTTTCTACCCGATGCCGGACTTCTACTGGTTATCGGACTTTCGCTGAACGTATATCCGAAGATGGATTTCTTTCTATTGTTGGACTTCTACCTGACGTCGTCCTTCTGACCTTCATCGTTAGACACAGTCATTCCAACCTCCATCCACTACGATCCTCCTAAGTTATATTGCCCGCCGACTATAATATTTCCGACCTCCGTCACCATACTATGGTCCTCCCGACCAAACGAACATGTCAATAGTGATTCTTTGTATTTGCATCGTGTAATGTACTCTATAAAATGTACTTCAAGCTAAGGGCTTCTCCCAAGGAAGGGCCTCATTTGTAATCGACTGCAATACTAGTGGATTCATTCAAACTGGGTTAGGCCCCGTGGTTTTTCCCTCTTTTCAGGGGTTTTCCACGTAAAAATCTTGGTGTCTTCTATGAATGCTACACACTCACTTATCTGATTGCGTGCCGGATTTTCGTACAACGCTAAGACGTTAAATATGATATTTCTCTACCGTCGTGAATACTCCTGGACGCAACCATTCGCATTAAGTCTCTTTAAAAAAATCAGAAGAAGTGATAGTTGGGTAAACAGTTACCAACCAATGAGATATCATGTTTAAAGCATGAGCTACCTTGTTTAACTCACCAGTTTTATGTTTTATGTGAAAAGTATACTCTTGCAAAAAAGAAACCCACTTAGCATGCCTTTTTATTCAAATTTTTTTGAGAGCCCAAAAAATGTAATGCTTCGTGATCAGTATTTAAAACAGATTCTTATTGGATCAAATAACATCTCAAGAATTTCAAAGCTTGAACAATAGCATAAAATTTCAAGTCATTTGTAGAATATTTGGATCGAGCATCATTCTATTTTTCTCTAAAATAAACAATATGATTTCTTTCTTGACTAAGCACAACACCAATACCAACATGAGAAGCATCACAATCAACTTCAAAAATATTTTCAAAATTTGGCAAGCTAAAAATGGGAGCTTGACTCATTTTTGCCTTAATGATTTTAAAAGTTTGTTCAGGATGCTCAGTTGGACTTATCCTGTAATGTGGAAGGTTAGGTAAAGTGTCTCCAGGTATTAAATCAATATGATGTTGAATATCTCTCATCGGTGGCAAACCTATATGCAATTCCTCAGGTGATATATCATAAAATTCATCAATTAAAGCCGAATTTCTTTAGGAATTTGAAGAATATAATCAGTTTCCTTTCTCAAAACCAAGTAAGCTACCTTAGAATGTTTCAAATCATTTGCATTCAAAAGCAGTTCAAGAGTGTTTATTTTGGCAATTTATTATTTTTAGCAAGCGAATCAGGCACATATTTTTGAGGATAGAGAGTGAACTCATTATTTTGAATCAAAGTATAAGCGTTCTTTTCTCTGTTGTGAATAATTTTGTGATCAAATTGCCAAGGTCGACCCAACAAAATGTGACAGACTTCAAGAGGCACGACATCGAAAATAACTTGATCTTTAAAAGAACCCCCAATTGTTAAGTTGACAACACATTGTTTTGTTATTGGAACCTCACCCCCCTCCTTAAACCAAGAGATTTTATATGATCTGACAAGTGGTTTGGATTTTATCTTAAGCTTGTCAACCATTTTTTGATAAACAAAGTTTTCAGAACTCCCACTATCTAACATAAGAGTGCAAATTTTTTTTCGACCGTGCATGTTGTCTTAAAAATGTTTCTCCTAAGCCACCTATCCCCGTTGTCAATTTTAGTTGTTGACTTGTATTACCAAAACTCTTCACCTTTATCTCCCTCAACATCAATTTTTTCTAATTCAATGTCGTTTTCAGGTTCAGATTCATTTTTTTCATCTCCCTCTATTTCTTCATTATTTTCAATGAAATTGTTTCTTGGTGGGTTATTTTTTCTACAAGCCGCAGAAAGATGACCATAAAGTCCACATTTATAGCATGACCCAATTAATCTAGGTTGTTCAGAAGGTTTAAATCCCATAATTCCCTTTCCTTTATCCGCATTTTGATTTTCAAAAGACTTAACTTTCACATCCGATGTTCCTACAGAAGTTTGAGATTGATTTTTATCCCCGCCAGTTAGTCGTTGTTTATATGTTTTCGTTATCTTATTTTGACCCCTTTCCCTTTGATATTGCTTTTCAAGTTTTAATGTCATATGATACACCTCGTCAATTTTAATTACATGATGCAAATTCAGTTGATCTTGGATTGTCCACTTAAGATCGTTGATATACCTTGAGACAGTTTTCTCTTCAAACTCATCTAAATCATTTCTTGGTTGAAATTTGTAAAACATTTCAGTGTATTCTTCCACAGATTGAGTTCCTTGTCGCAAATTATTAAATTCTTGAAAAAGTGTTCGTGCGTGATCAGATGATAAGAATTTCCCCCTCATTTTTTTTTTCATTCGTTCTCAGTTTTGTATTTTCTCTTTCCCACGTTTAAGTCTATTATTTTGTAAGTTTTTCCATCATGTAAGAGCATGACCAGTGAGTTTTAAACTTACAAATTTTACTTTTCTATTTTTAGGAATTTCTTTCCAATCAAAGAATTGATCCATTTTTTCTATCCATTCGAGGAATATATCAGGTTGTAATTTCCCCTCAAAGTTGTAAACATCTATCTTAATGCCAAGATCCCAATTTCGTTGTCGCTTATTTTGGTTCATAGAGACTTCTTCGCTTTCAGATTTTTGGATATTATGTTGGTTAACGTTTAGATTAGCAAGAGTGTTAACCATTTCATTCATCTGATTTTGCAAGTCTGCTGTTGCATCATATTTTGCTAATCCCCCGGATCATTAGCCATCTTAGATTTCAAAAGAAAAAGACTCACCAACCATGAATATTTTAACTCGCTCTGATACCAAACATGATGTAAGCAAGCTAGAAAGAAAAGCCAAGTTGGATAACACAAGGGCACTAAAACCAAACTTGATTCACTTTAGCTTGCAAATATCCAAACAAAATATTCGGATAAACGAAAAGTCAAATCAAACGAGACAAAATTATAATATAAAAATGCTATCCTCAGAACAATCGTCAAACAGTTTCCTCACATGCAACGAGAGTAGGAAAATATATGAAAATAGTGCTTAGTCTTGCAAACCGAGGGTCCACCACTGCAAAAGAGTCCAACGTTTTACCAAAGTCCTCTGACAAATGTCTCCAAAATCAATCAACAAACAACTTCCAAATTCTCTAAAAGAAAGACAGGTGGAGTGGAACTTGCGTAGAGAAGAAGAGGTTAAAAGCCAAGATAAAATAGAGAGGAGGAAAGGGGGTGGAACAAGCTCTCAAGCTTTTCTAAGAGATTAAACCCTCAGGTTTTTAGTAGAGACTTTGCTCAAATATTCAACAACTTTTTTCCTTCTCAAAACATCTCCAATTTATAAGCAAAAGAAAGAAGCCAACAATCATAACACCTCCAACCAAAACCAATCAGAATAGGGGAAATGAAAGGCCAAAAGACACCACAACAACCCCAAAATTCTTCACATAAAACAGGAAGAAAAGCCACAGGAATCCCAGCCAGCAAGCCACGGGAAGCCCAGCCAGCAAGCCACGGGAAAGCAGCTAGAGAGGGACTTGAGGAGCTAACATAGGAAACGGGGTAGAGGATTCACGGGAAAGCATCCAGGAGAATTCCCAAAAGACAACCGGCCATAGCTTTTATTCTCAAAAAGAAACCAAAGAGACACAAGAAGGGGAAGAGACAAGATCCACTTTACATACCTGAATTTATGAGCTAGGAAGTGCAATTACTCCTACAAATAATGAGCTAAACTTCATCTCAAGCATTAATGAGCTAGCACCAAGTAGAACCAAACTTTTAAGTTCAAAACCAAGCAGCCAAAGCCCAACCCGAGAGCAGCAAAGGCTCAAATTGAAATTCAACAAACAACCCAAAGGACAAGAATGACCCAAATGCAAGCAAACACAAGCCTTGTCATGCCCAAGCACATCCTACCATGATCATTGGATATTCTCCATCATTGGATAACTTTTAAAAAAAATAAAACACAACTAATATTGTTCACATTACATCAAAATAAAATAAGACAAAATATAAATGCATCACTTACCTACAAAAAAAACTTCTCTCACTTTTACTTATCCAAAACCTCCTTGAATACAACAACAACAACATCAAGCCTTTATCCCACTATGTTGGGTTAGCTACATGAATTTTTTTTCTCCATTTTGCCCTGTTAAAAGTTAAATTCTCATTTAAATCTAAAAAAGAAAGGCCATTTCCAATATTTTTGGAACAAGTCTTTTTTAGGTCTACCTCTATCTTTCTTAACTTAAGTAAAATCTAATACATCTACTTTCCTAATCGGGTCATATGAAGGCTGCCGCTTTATGTGACCAAATCATCTAAGGTGACTCTCTCTAATCTTATCTTCCACTGGAACTACTCCAATTGTTTCACGTATATGCTCATTTCATATACTGTTTCTGAAAGTAAATCCACTCATTCACCTCAGCATCCTCATCTCTGCAACACTTAACTGAATATTATGTTTCTGTTTTAATTACCAACATTCTGCACCATAATGCATTGCAGGTCTAACCACCTGTGGGCTCCAAAATTTCGGCCCCGGTCTCCGCCTGCTGTGCTTTTTTTTTTTCGAGGGAGTTTTAATGGATTAAGTTATGGGGTAAATTTTAGAAGACAGATGAGTTTATAGATAAGACACCACCTAGAGATTTCACCCTCATTTTGCGAAGACTTTATGATCTGAGTTCTGGTTTCCTATAGGCGCAAGCCCCTATAGTTAATTACCCCTCCTAATCACGAGAGAGAATTTTCGATTAAGGCTAGTCGTCAATCAGATATAGTATACCCATAGATACGTAGTATCAGACGTATAGTAGCAGCATGGCTTAAGGAATTTAAGAATTTGATAATTTTGATATTTAAAATGAAAATTTCACCATCAAAGAGGATAGTGGGGGGAGTGATGATGAACCCAATCAAGATCCCATGGTTCCGTCGTCCCGGGCCATCGTGGTTATTGGTCTACTTAATAAGAGAAGGTAGTCGACCCAACCTGACAGAAAGATCCTTGTCGGCAGCCATGGGTTGCGTCGTCCAACGGGACCTTATAGACGTGGGGTGAATGTTTGTCCAAGGGGACAAATTTGTATTCACCTTAAGTTAACATAGGGCTTTGTGCCCTATCGATCATATCCTATTGATTCATATCTCAAAGATTTAATGTCACTAAAGAATGTATTGGTTCTGGCCATAACCGGTATTTCGTGGTGCCATTTGGCGGTAAAACCACTAAGTACAGAGGGCCCCGAGTTATAACCGTTTAACTTGCGGTGTCATTTAGCGGCAAAATCACCAGTCAAAGAACACATATCACGTCCTTACTAGCAGGAGATTATTTGAGAATGAATCCTAGTGATATTTTCAATTAGGCATTAGCTCTATGCGAGCTGAAGTAAAGTTTAATTTGTCTACCCCGGCAAATTATTACGGAGGGTAGATGAATTTTGCTTTAAGTAGTTTGATGGATTGTTTCAATTTTAAATATTTTGAATTTTGGGATGATTTTTGAAATTTTGGATTTTCAAGTATTTGGGATGACATTTTGAAGATAGTTGTGCACCCCTCCGGTTGAGATAAACCTTCAACACGGCCATCATCTGGGTGTTTGAGGTCATTTTCTTTTATGGATTGAACCCTATAAACTTGTTGACAGAGGATCGGGTTCGTCGTTAGTTTTGTGTCTTTATTAATGAATTCTCATTATTAAAGGCCTTGAAGGTCTAATATGAATGTATTAAGATAAATATAATGATCGCCGCAATTGTATATTTGTTTGATATTTTGAACCCTATTGACTCCAACTTATCCGCATAAAATAACATGCTCGCTAGGGCCCATGCGGGTTTATAACATGCTCGCTAAGGCCCATACGGGTATTTGGGGGCATTTTATAATTATATGTTGAACCTTGTTGACTCCTATTTACCTACTTATGAGGATCAGGTTCAAATCTACTGACCCGCGTAACATCCCTAGATGTTACATGTGTACTCATAATACGCTCGTCGGGGCACATGCGGCCGCAAACATCGAAAATGGGATTTTAGGAGATTACCAGCCTTGTCGTAGGCACCGCATCAGGTTTCCTCCCATCGTGCTATGAGAGTGCCTATATGGGATATGCCAGTCCACCGCAAATGATGAGAACTAGAATCTGAGTTAAGGAGATTATACCTTGGTGGTCGGTGAGGACCTCCCTTTCTTGTAAAACTAATTATAATTGACATTAAGCAATTATAATTAATTATCTAATCATAATTATTTTTAATTAATTAAAATAATTAATTATAGCTTATTACAATTAATTAAAATAATTAGTTATAACTTATAATTAGCTTTAATTATAACTAATAAACATTAATTAAATTTAATAAATTATAATTAATAATAATTAACTATTATAAATTATAATTAATTAAAATCTATTCTAATTAAAGTTAATTATAATTAAATTAAATTAATTATAATTATTTAATTAAAATTAATTGTAAGTAATCATAATAATTAATTTTAATTAAAAATAATTATAATTATATGATAATCTCTCTCTCTCTCTCCCTCAATTATTACGTCCTCTGACCTGACGTAGAGCTACGTTCGGCCGCCAATAACATGTCGCCGCGTGCTCTTACTCTAAACCGCGCGGCCCGACTACTTGACCCGGAGCGGAACCCGGAAATGCTATGTTCGCGATTTTCTCGATATTTCGGTATTTGCTAGGTATTGCTTTTTAAAAATGAGAAATACCGCTCTGTGAAGAACAATACCATGCAAATACCGAGTTGTACCGAGTTTTTTACAACTCGGTACAACATGGTATTTGCTCAGGATTTGCTCGGTATTGCTAGAGATTTGCTCGGTATTGCTAGGTATTTGCTCGGTATTGCAAGAAAAAACTCAGTACAACTCGGTACAACTCAGTATTTGCTCAGGATTTGCTCGGTATTGCTAGGTATTTGCTCGGTATTGTTAGAAAAAACTCAGTACAACTCGGTATTGCTCAGGATTTGCTCGGTATTTGCTCAGGATTTTCTAGAAAAAACTCAGTACAACTCGGTATTGCTAGAAAAAACTCAGTACAACTCGGTGCTAGGTATTTGCTCGGTATTGTTAGAAAAAACTCAGTACAACTCGGTATTGCTCAGGATTTGCTCGGTATTGCTAGGTATTTGCTCGGTATTGTTAGAAAAAACTCAGTACAACTCGGTATTGCTCAGGATTTGCTCGGTATTTGCTCAGGATTTGCTAGAAAAAACTCAGTACAACTCGGTACAACTCGGTATTGCTAGAAAAAACTCAGTATTTGCTCAAGATTTGCTCGGTATTGCTAGAAAAAACTATTATTTTCTATCGACTCCAAGGCAGCGCAAGCCGAAGCTTCTCCGACCCTATCTCCTTCTCCATATGTTGATCTTCCACTAACCTTTCTCCATTTTTTCAGCAAAGTCCGACGCCTCCACCTCTTCAAGCCGAAGGCAACCCTTTCGATCCCTTCAGCACAGAGAGAGAGAGAGAGCTTCTTCCCCATACTCTCCGACGTCATTCCCTTCTTCAGGATGGAAAGTTACTCCATTTTGATCGCAAGCAAAAACGGGAGCTCGCTGTATCTCTTATACGCGGTTCTTCGGCCAAATCCTTTGGGAGAGAGAGTTAAAAAAACGCATGTGCGAGAACCCAAAAAACAGCGGGTCGGATCGGCGTCTTTTCTTCCTGCTACGTGGCGCTAATACATTGGTGGCCGAACGTAGAGGAACGTACGTTCACCGGACCAAATAAAAGTTCCTCGACTAGGCGGGATTTGACCGAGGAAGCGCACGGAAGAGAGAAAGTTACCTTCACAGTTAGCTCCCGTTGTTGCTTGCGATCAAAATGGCGTAACTTCCGATCCGTAAAGGACTAGATTTGATCGAAGAAGCACACGGAAGAGAGAAAGTTATGTACACAGCGATCTCCCGTTGCTACTCAAGGAAGGGAATGTCACCAAAGGAGCGAAGCCGATCGACAGCGAAGAAGCATGCGAGAGGGAGAGGTCATCGAAGGAGTCAAGCGACTCGGCTAGGGCTTCAGCCGATTGAGGAATTGAGGAAGAAGGATGGCTAAGGCTTCGGCCGTAAGGGAGATCGCGAGTGGGAAGGAGGAATTGGTCGTCTCTCGTTCGCCTTAATTCCTCTTATAGACCGAAGACGGGGTACGATCGAGACACGCAAGGTGATGTTTCGGCGCCGTTACAGGGAATGGGTTGCTAATTCGAGCAGGATTCGCGAGATGGGCTTCTGACTTCGGCAAGACTTCGGGCGGCTGGCTACAGATAATGATTCATACTTTTTTTTAATACTGCATAGGTCAACACCACCATCTTATAGAATTTTTCTTATGTTTGAGGGGGACTTTTCTATCACACAACAAGCCCGATGACCCATCCAACTTGAATTCTACTAATAAAATTCCCATCTATTTCACCATTACTCTGAACAATAGACCCAAGATATCTAAAACATGTACTTTTTCTTATTAATGACTTGATCACCCAAAGTCACATCCCCCCACAAGAACTGTTATTTCTATAATTACACTCAATATATTTAGTTTTAGATCTTCTCAAATGAAAGCCTTAATATTCTAAGGTTGACCTCCATAATTCAAGTTTACCTTCAACTCCCTCTCTAATCTTATCAACAAAAGAATATCATCAGGAAAAAGCATACACCATGGTACAACCTCTTGCAAATGTCTAGTGAGAACATCTATGACTTAGGCAAAAAGGTATGGGCTTAAGGCTGATCCTTGATGTATTCCAACAAAAATTGGAAAATACTTAGTCAAACCACCTTGTGTTTGAACACAAGTAGTAGCTTTTGCGTACATATCCTTAATGACTTGAATATAAGCATTGTCCTCTCCATAACACTTCTCTTGGAACTTTATCATATGATTTCTTTAAGTCAATAAATATTATATGTAGATCCTCCTTATTCTCCCCATACTTCTCTATCAAGCCTCTCAATAAATGTATAGCTTTCATAGTAGACATACTCAACATGAATCCAAATTGATTTTGAGAAATATTAGTATCACGCTGCAACCTATGCTTCATAACTCTCTCCCATAGTTTTAAAGTATGACACATTAACTTAGTTTCTCTATAATTCGTACAATCTTATGCATCACCTTTATTCTTAAAAATAGAAATCAATATACTCATTCTCCACTCATCTGACATTTTTTGTCTTCAAATTAATATTAAAAAGTTTAGTAAGCCAAGAAGTTCATTTATCTCCCAAGCATTTCCACACCTTTATTATAATATTATCAGGTCCAATTGCTTTTCCACAGTTTACTTTCTTTAAAGCTCTCTAACTTCGGTTTTAATAATATGCCGATAAAAATAAAAATCTTTATTTTCATTTAGAGTGCTAAGGTCGCTAAAGTCAACACTAAAATCTTTGCATCACATATTGCTTTCTTAGACTCCTTATGGGCCCCTTTTTCTCTTTCTCAATTATTATAATTTTTATGTTTAAACCAATTTTTATAATAAATCTTCTTTTTTAATCTTTTCTTATACATTTGATTTCACCACCAATTATTTTTACTATTTAGAATTTTTCCCTTTGATACTTTATGCACAACTTTTGCAACATTTTTGATACCATTAGTTACTTTTTCCCACATAATATTAGCTTTCTCATGCACATACAAAATCTTAAAATCTAGTATCATACACCAAAAATATTTTTGTTAATATTCTTTAAATAACCCCATCTAATCCAAGAATAATATTTTACTTTATTTTTTATTTTATACCCTTACATCTTAAAATTCAAAACTAATAAGCGATGTTGTGTACATAAACTTTCAATTGGAATAATTTAATAATCTTTGCAATCTAAACGATCTATTTTTTTAAAAGAAAATAATCAATTTGAGTTTTATTATATCTATTCTTATAAGTGAGGAGATGCTCAATTCTTTTCTTAAATAAGATATTAGCAATTACAAAATCATAAGCCAAAGAAAATCTAATTTAATCTTACTATCTTCATTAGTCACTTCAAACTCATAGCCACCATGAATGCTTTTAAAATTATTTATCTCTCTACCTACATGTCCATTTAAATTTACTCTAATAAATTTTTTTCTTCAAGAGGTATCTTTTGTATTAATTCTTCTAAATCATTCCAAAATTTTAATTTTGAACCCATATTTAAACTTACTTGAGAAGCATAAGCACTTATAACATTAATAATTTTAACATCAACAACAAATTTAAAGTTATAATTCTATCTTCAATTCTATTAATTTTTACAACATTATCCTTTAAACTCTTATCTGTAATCACACCTACACTATTTCTAGTATGACTCTTATCAGATTACCATAGTTTAAATCATAAACTATCAATCTCCTTAACCTTCTCTCCAACCTATTTAGTTTCTCGAATGCATCGAATATTTATTTTGCTATGAATCATAATATATGTTAATTCAATTATTTTGCCTATAATGGTACATATATTCCAAGTTCATATCCTAATTTTAGTTTCATAGACTAGCTTCTTTGCCTACATCCGTCCATGATGTGAAAACCCTTGCCTATTTAACACTGCACCCGAGCGCCGGTGTTGCAAGCCTTGCACTCTTGTTTCTGTATTCAGGCCATATAGCACGCCGCTTTCAGGGAACATCCTAGCATTATCACAATGTATTAAAGAATTCATGTCATGATTATTCGATAAGTTTTATGCTGGCTGTTGACTACCTAACGCAATCCTCCACTTTTCTCATCCAAAAGCTCCTTGAATAGTACTAAAAAGTCATCTTGTGTTGCTTGAATTGTGGAGATTACTATGACTTAATCAAATCTTGAAATAAACTCCAATTTTCAGCCTCATTACTATTTTGGATAAAAATCATGTATGAAGTTCTTATTTTGGACCTATTCAACATGTATTAAGGTTACAATTTGATATCATATGTTCGTTTGTCTATTTAAACTTGTATGGAACATGTTCTTGATTTGACATTATTAAACTCTAATTTTATTGGAGTATAAATTTTAGTTTTAAATTTGATTGAATTAGCATTTTGAGAATCTCCTAGATTATACTAAAGGCACACTGATACAAAAATTATATACAATGAAATATAGTTTTATTGAAGAAACTAAAGTTCTTGAATATTCTTTGAAGATGCATTAAATTGATATGGATTGGAGAAACGTGATAATTATGGGGACTTTTTCGGCTTTTTCAGATATATATATGTATATATATATATACACATTTAATTGAGGCCAGCATTGTGAATCCAACTGATCCCTTCATTATTGTTGAATGTTGATGAGTTATTTCATAATAATATTTACTTTCGTTATTCAATTACTTGTTAGTGTTGTAACAATTTTTTATCAAACAACCATAACCTTTACAAATATTATTACAATAGTCTTGCCAAACAGTCAATAATACCAAATATTCAGCAACTCGTCACAATGCAACATAATAAGACGTCCATATCAAACATAACCTTAATTTGGCCATCCATGTATTTTTTTTGGGCTGAACATCCAAATTAATTTAATTTACTCGTTCTATGTATGATTTTATTGTACTTATTCATTGTCCTTTATATTCTCTTTGGAAAAAAATTGTGTTAGGATATGCAGATACAATTTATATCAAGAAGGGGCCTGAGCACTATTCAATTTTCTTTGAGATTAGTATTGCGTGAGAATAGTTTGTATTGCACTAATTTCAAAATAAATTCAATGATATTTAAGACTATCTATCGTGATACAAACTATCAAGATAACTTGACACAATTTTTTTTTCATTATTTTCTCTCATCATAACCTAATTCCTCTTTTTAAGTATACAATGCTAATTGAAAGTATTTGACACTCTCTAGAATTGCGTGTTTCATGTTTTATTTTTATCCCACTAATCCTATGGCTATTTCGTCTAAAACTTCCAACATTATTACAAGTAGTTCACTTGTTTATACAACCCTCTCAACTATTAGAATTACAAGTATGCCATTTCTAAGTAGTTTATACCATGAAATCTAGGTCTGAATATGTTTAGCAAGCTTTTTATAACCAATTAAAAAAATATAAACGTAATGTTGATCTTTGATGTGATTTTACTGTGATTTGATTTGAAATTCTTTACTTAACAAATATTTTTGATATTGGTAATTTTTTTATATATCTCTATTAGAGTACACTATATCAACTCGTAGTATTCAATCTTCTACTAATCAATTTAAACAATATGAAGATATTTTTTCCCTGTACTTTTTAATAATTGCTTTAGGATGGCATAGCTTCCAGCATTAAAAGCAGCACATGTATAATATATAATTTTCATTCAGGAACTTATTTTCTATGTTACAATGCTGGTGCACTTCCCAAAGGCGAATGAGTTTGAAAGAAGATCATTCTTTGTTTTTTTTTTTTTTTTTTGTCTTTTTTGTTGCTTTTGTTTTTAGTTTGGTTTGTAATTAGTTGTGAAATATTTTGCATGCTAGACAAATGATGTGATCCAATGCAATGTGTAATTAATCTCAACAACAACAACAAGCCTTTATCCCACTATGTAGGGTTGGCTACATGAATCCTTTTTCTCCATTGTCTTGTTAAGAGTCAATGTGTCATTGATCTCATTAAAATAATAATGAAAATAAAATTTATTTGCAAAACTGAAGTGAAGGCCTTACTTTGAAGCTATTTTGTTGTGACTAAATGAAGAATATTTTTCTAATGATGATGATTGATATAGATATTGCCTATTTGTTCGAACTGATGCCAGCATGCTTTTCTGAGGCTCACCTGAAATAAGCAATCTATTTTTAATTTCTAAAGCCTGATTGATATCTTAGCATCTTGCTTTTCTGAGGCTCAACATGAAATGAGCTATCTTTTTTTAGTTTCTAAAGCATGATTGATGTCTTACGTATTTTTCTTTTAATGTTTCTAATTCGGTTTGTATTTTCTTGTTTTCTTGAAGTTTTACTGACATACTTTCATTAAAGCTCTTACTCATGTTTTGTATTGTTGAAATTTATTCATTAAATTGTATAATATTTGTTTAAATGTTATTTAATGTAGTATTCTCTGTGTTTGAAGCACATGGTCTTTCACTAAAATCATGCTAACATAATTATCTATTTCATATTGTAGGTGGTAGATTTAAGAGAGAGTGAGCAAGAGTTGAAGCTTTTTTTGGATATGTATCGGCGTGAATCCACAGATTCTTGGTAGGAATTTATTTCTCATTAAGTTAACCATTTAATAGTTGTAGCTTTTATTTTTTTTCCTTTTCTGAAAGCATTAAATATTTTGTTTCCTTGGATGTGTCTGACTTATATATCTGAACTGTGTTGGGTTTAAGGATTTAGTATTGAGTTGCCACCTTTTCATATTACCTAAGAAATTAGTAATTGTTGGTGAAATTTTGTCATCTTCAATGGATTGTAAATTTTGTGATTGAACACGTCATAGAAAATGATACATTGTCCCGAAAGTTAATAATATCATTTCCCTAAGGACTCAATAACAAAATTTACAATTTGAATTTTACACATAAATTTTCCCTCATTTAATATTTGGTTGAATGAGAATTTTAATCAGGGGTATAGATTCACACAGGCTTCTATGGTTTATTACATCTCAAATGTTTGTTATTTAGAATTTTTTTTATTAAACTAGTTGTTTTCTTTCTTTTGAAAATCATCAAAATATTGGCTATAGATCTTCATTTTGAAATTTATAAAATGCTTGTTTAAAGATTTTACTCTTTAGGAATTTCAAGGATGAATATATCAACTTTAAATTAGATTTTTTGGAATGAGAGCCAAATGTGCGAGTGTAGGAGTACTTGATTTTGAGGGAAAACTCAGAGGTACTCAAATTATTCTATGTTGGGCTTTACATTTTAGAATCAAATTTTGTTTAAGTTGATCATTTTTATTTAGAGTGCTGAGGCATATTCCAACGATACGTGTTGGAGGAAATGCCTGGAAGGTGAGTGCTTATGAATTGACTGAAGTTAACATCTGCCTCAAATCCTAGAACTAAGATGATGACTACTGAGGGATAGTGGCTCGAACCTAAATCTAATAGTGTAAATGGATTTATAAACTACACATCAACTGCGGCATAGTTAGCCCGACCTCTAGATTTATTGTGCTGTCTGAAAAGAGCTACCACTAGATGCTTTGAAAACTATAAAATCTGGTTTCAATGTATACGAAGATTATAAAATATTGTTTTGTTTAGAGGATATGACTTACAACTTTGCTTTGAGGTCATGACGCCTGGCCATGTGGGTATGCACAATGCTAACTCACAATGAAAACAAATTATTATTATATAGTTCTTAAGTGAGAGTTTTCTACATGTGACACACTGGGCTATGTATGATTATTTTCAATTTTGAAAAAGTTGGCTCTTTGAAAGGTGCTATGCAATTTTTTTTTAATTAGAAAAATATTATTTCTTATAATTGATTTTAAGATTGTTTATATTTTAATGAGTACAAAAATTAGTTTTATACTAAAAGTCTATCACATAAAATATGTCCAGGCCACCCCCAAGCAAAATAGAAGAAGAAACCTAAGAAAAATTATGCATTTCTATTGCACAATTAAGTAAACAATCAATGCATGCTTTTGTATATAAAATCAATCAAGATTGGAATGTAAATAATCTCTCAATTATTATAATTTTGATTATCAGCTGAGTTTTCTGTCATTATACAATCAAGTTAAATTTATTACAGACTTGTAGGGATCTTCAAATTTTGCCTTCTAGGTAGGTCTTAAGCTTCACCTTTACTAGGCTCGTCATCTTGATCTACCTTTCCTTTAACTAAACCCCACAAGTTCATATATACATCATAAGTCCAATCAAATCAATTTTGAAAAGAAAATACTCACATCAAGGGATTAGTAAAATAGTTTGTATGACAGAAATATCACATCCAACATTGTCTAGCATTTGAAGTGCTAGCACTTGAAGTGCTAAGCCCTGTTTCTATCCTATTAGACACATCTACTTTGAGGATTTAGTAGCAACTATTAGCAAGCATTTTTATTTATTATTTATTGCACCCCCACTTGGATATGGCCACATGCAGAAAAGAGTATGTATATGTCTAAACTGACAAATTAGGGGCAAGTACCCACAGCGCAGACAATCTAATATTCATCATACCACAACATCAAACACATGCGTGAAAAAAATTCTAATCCTAGCATGCCTAGGAGCTGTGCACCTAAGTGTGTGCAGGCTGTGTGGTATGTCATTACAAAAGCCCTCACTTAAGGACTATATAACAAAAGTCTACTTTCTTTGTGAGTCAGCATATGCATGCCCTAAATAACTAGACATCTTGACCTCAAAGCCAAGCTATAAGCCCTACTTTCTAAATAAAGCAACCCTCCACCCCTTATATGTATTGAGACTGGAAAACATGGTTTTAAAAGCATTTAGGGGTCTAGCTGGTAGTCCTTTCCAGGCAGGATAATAAATCCAGAGGTCGGGCTGGTTATGTCTCATGTGAGGTGTAGCTTATAAGTCCCTTTTGCATTCCGTTTGACTTAGGTTTGAGACACTACCTCTGGGTAGTCTTCACCTTAATTTTAGGATCCGAGGCAAATGGTTGATTCCAATCACCATATAAATCCTCACCTTTCGGACAATTCCTCCAATATGTGTTGTTGAAATGTAAGCCCCAACCTTTTATTGAAAATATCAACTTAAACAAAAATTAGATTTCTAAAATGTAAAGCCTAACATAGGATAGTTTGAGTACCTCTGAGTTCTCCTCATAATCAAGTACTCATACACCTCTTTCCTTTGGCCCTCATTCCAAAAAATCTAATTTTATGTTGATCCTTTCACCTCTTAAAATTTCTAAAGGTCAAAACCTTTAAATAAGACTTTCATGGATTCTAAAAATTAAATTTTAACCAATGTCTAAAATGACTTTCAAAAGCAAGAAAACTACTAGTTTAATCAAAAGTTTTCTCAAGCATCAAAGCTTGAGATGTAATTAATCATAGGGGCAAGCCCCTATGGGACGTCTGTACGTCAGAAATAAATAAACCCCATTCAACCAAACATTGAATGGGGGAATCTCTGTTTAAAATTATAAATTTTATCATTGAGTCCATAAGGAAATGATATTTTTATCTTTCGGGGTAATATATCATCATTTTTATGCAGTACTTAATCATAAAGTATGCAATCCGTTTGGGGACAACAAAAATTCTCTACCTCAAATTCTGATCAGACCCTTTAAAAAATTCACCAGTGGGTTCTTTAAATGTTTATCTATACTCCTATAGTTTATATAGGTCCTTTATTTTGAGGATGTATATGTGTTCATAATAACTTAAGGGTCATTTGGTGAAATGTTGAAATTACTGAACCTAATTTTTTTACGTGGTTCAAATTTGGTGGATCTATATTTAATTTCAACTCGTCTCTTTCATAAAGCATGCCCTTTTGTCTCGTTTACCTTTTGCCATTGAAGTGCTTTTGATTTTACTAAATCCCTTTTTTGTTTGTTTGTATTTTTCAAAATTCTTACTGAATTATGCGACATTTTTGGATATACATTTATTTGTTATTTTCTTTTTTAGGATTTATTCATCTCAGAGCTTCTAGTTTCTCATGCATAGTCTACACAGGTTTCTTTTTTGATTGAAGAACTTTGCAGGCATTTTATGTGCTTGATTTAAGCAGCATTGCATTGTGGTATTCACCCAGCATTGCATAACTTCTTATGCATATTCACAGACATTGCATAATGGTGTTCACCCAGTTGAACCTTTTTTGTTATTTAGGGATATTATGGAGTCTCGAGGCATGGAATACAAGGCATTGGCTCATGTTCAAAGTCTTAATTCTTCCCTTGACGAGCATAATTTGGATTATCGTGTAAAGGTTGCTATTGAAGCTGAGGGGAGAACACAAAAGAGGCTTACAACTGCTGAAGCTAAAATTGCTGATTTAAGACAGAACTTGGAATTATCTCTAAGGTATAGTGCTGAAGGATACCAAATTTATGCCTTTCGAAAACATGATATTTGGTCTCTCAATGCTGTTATTTTATTAAAACTTTGTTTTCTTGATGTGGGTGATTTTTTGGATGGAGATATATGTATTTTTTTACTTGTTCATTGTTAAACACAGGCAAATAGTAAAGTCATCAGAAAATCTGACATCTAAGCATGAAGAGGGTCTAGTCTATCTTTCTGAGATTGAGGTTACTTTTATGATCCCAATCAAATGTCTTGTTCCTAATGTGTATATGCATTGAACTTATTATCTAGCTTTAAATTCTTGCAGAGTATTGGGCAAGCATATGAGGATTTACGAACTCAGAATCAACAACTGTTGCAGGAAATCACAGAGAGGGATGAGTACAATATTAAGGTGATTATCCTTAAAATCAGTAAAACTATATTCCAGTTTTTGTTTCTGCCAATTGCCTATCCTTTATAATTAGAATCAGCTTAAATAGTACTCAATTGGACCTTGTGGAAAGAGCTGCTTTTCTGAAGGAGAAAGCAGTTGTGTCGATTCTGAATGCCAGCAGTTATGCTATTTACTAGATCGTTTTACATGCCTTGAGCTGTGTTAGTTTTGACATCAGTATTCATAGCTTCTATTATTTTACTACTTCGGAAGAATTACAAATCATTAAAGATATGTATGCAACAGCTATTACTTGTGTTCAAACACAAGGTGGTTTGACCAAGTATTTTTCTATTTCAGTTGGATTACATCAAGGATCAGCCTTAAGCCAATATCTTTTTGCTTTAGTATTGGATGTTCTCACTAGACATTTGCAAGAAGATGTACCTTGGTGTATGCTTTTTGCTGATGATATACTTCTTGCTGATAAGACTAGAGATAGAGTTGAAGGTAAACTTGAATTATGGAGGTCTGTGGGCTTCGAAAGTTCGGCACCGGCCTCTGCCCGCTGTTGCTTTTCTTTTTTCGGGGAGGAGTTTTAATGGATTAAATTCTGTGGTAAATTTTGGGATGACATATGAGTTTGAAGATAAGACACTACCTAGAGATTTCGCCCTCATTTTGCAAGGACTTTATGATCTGAGTTCTTATTTTCTATAGGCGCAAGCCCTTATAGTTAATTACCCCTCCTGATAACAAGAGAGAACTTTCGATTAAGGCTAGTCGTCAATCAGATACGTAAAGATACGTGTTAACTGGCATATAGTAGCAGCATGGGCTTTTGAAATTTGGAATTTAAAGGGTTTGGATGTTGGAGGTTCAAGATTTGATATTTAAAATAGAAATTTTCATCATCTTGCAGTTAAAACGGATGGTGGGGGAATTTTGCTTTAAGTGGTTTGATGGTTGAATTTAAATTTTAAATATTTGGATTTTGAGATTTTTGAAAATTTGGATTTTCGAGTATTTGGAGTGGCGTTTTGAAATACTTGAAATTAACTCCTCCGGTTGAGATGTACGTTCAACGCGGCCATCATCAGGGTTTTCGGGGTCATTTTCATTTGAAAATATTTGCATTTTGTGGATGAACCTTGTCGACTCTGTCGAGCTGTCGACAGAGGATCAATTTTCATAGGCTTTATGCCTTTCTTAGTGAATTCTCATTGTTATAGGCCTTGAAGGCCTAATATGAATGTATTAAGACAAATATACTGGTCGTCGCAACCGTATATTTGTTTGATGGTTCGAACCCTGTCGACTCTTATTGATCCACATAAAAGGATCGGGTTCGAACTTGAATTCACCTATTGACCCGCGCAGTATCCCTAGATGGCACGTGTGTACTTATAACACGCTCATCGGAGCCCATGCGGGTTTTGATTACACTTACCCCTTGTGCATCTATGTGTATAGAAATTATAGTGCATGTGCGGGGGTATTTTTGAAATATTTATAAATGTCATTTGTCCGCTTGCATGGATGTTGCAGATCCGGTGGCGTATTGTAGTAGCTTCTGAATTGACTTGTTCACTTCTTTATACAGGTAGACTGTCGTGCACTATTTGCATAATTTATGCAGGTAGATGGTAGTGCACTAACTAATCTCCTGCTTTTGCTTGTGAATACTTGCATTCATCATGAGCTTCTATCTCTTGCCTCCTAGCATTGGATGTGAGTGATATTATTATCTGTGATTCCAATTTGTTGTTATTACTTGCGAGTATCTGCATTTGATATAATTTATTGTATCGGATGTATATATGATGCATTGCGTACATCATAATTCTTTCATGTACATTGACTAGTGAGTTGATATGTTTGCTTGTGCCTCGACTTTCAGTATAGATTGGAGATTGATATTCTTGCTTACAGGATCGATGTGAATGTTACACATCAAATGTACTCACCTGTAGGTGATATATTTAGTAAAGATCTTTGCTCCTTTAACTATGATTAAGTTATATATATATATATCCCTTTGATTTTCATTGCTTGTTGAGTTTGAATGCAGGTGAATTGATGCATTCATGCATATTGATCCTTTAGCATTTGTAAGAGACTACGACTTTCATTTGCTAATTTGCTTAAGTTGGCCGAGGGGATGTTGTGGTGTCTGCTGCATATTATTATTGGTCACTGGTTAAGCTACACACACCAATAACTTTTATGTGCATGCCGGTTAGTAAGCTACTACCTTAGCTTATATGTCTTTCATTGTTATCTATGAACAATTCATCAAACATGTATCAAGGACCCTTCATGGTTCACATCGTTTATTGTTGTATGGTGGCATTGACATTTTCATTAGAAGTGTATTGCCTTTGCCTTTGGAGAACTATGGCATATGCAATATAAGTCTCCCTTTCTACTTACAGGTGGGGTATCGTATACATGATAAATCTCTTATGATGATTCATAGAGGCTCATATCTATCTGCTAACTATTGGTTCATGCCTGTAGATATCATCGGGAATAATCATATTTGTATCGAAAGCAAATGGACCATTTCCTTTGCGATCTTCTCATTTTGCTTGTAGACAAACTGTATTTACAAACTCTTTGCCTTCGAAACATGGCTTGTTTTATGTACGATGAATTTGATATCATTTGGTGATTAGAATGTGCACTTCCATTGATGCAATCACTTCTCAATATTCCATTAAAAGTCTTGTATTGTTAATTACAAGCATATCATTGCATTCTCCCCATGATCCTTGCTTTCATGGTTAACTTTATCATCTTGCCAAATTACAAGTCTCATTTTAAGCATTGAATTACATTCCCAAGTTGTTCATTCAATGTTCAAGTACTCCTGGTTTAGTTTGATTCAAGTCCTCATGGGTCAAATTGCAAGTCCTTATTATTGTTCAAGTCATGATCAAATGAGGTTCAAATTATAGCATATCCTTTTGTATTTTTTTTATTATTTAGGTTCAAATTGAATTAAAGTTCTTTATATAATTTTCAAGTTCATTTTAATGTCCACTTAGGTCCACAATCATTTAAATTGCAATCTCGAGTCCCTTAATGTCCTTTATACTTCAAGTCCTTGTCTTTAGACAAAATTTTGGTAGCCTCCCAGCGTCTCCACTGTTTATGGGAAAAACCAAGAGACAGCCTACCCCCTATGTCAAGAAAGACGTGCATGGTCGATGTTGTGAGACACCGCGGTTGTAGTCTTTGTCATCTACCTCGCCAAGAAAAGCGTGCATGGGTTTTTAAAAGCATATGTTTGAAAAAGCAGTTCTTTCCCCGCGTATGGGTACTTATATTTTTGCTCTGCCGCGCTAAAAAAAGAGCGCACAGGGATCGTCTGCTTCATTGTAAGCACCGCACCAAGTTCTCTCCCACCACGCTAAAAAAAGCATGCATGAGTGGTCCCTTGGCGCATCACGAACACGGAAAAAGGACTTTAGGGGAATTGCTCGCCTCGCCACAAGCACCGGAGCGAACTTCCTCCCACCTTGCTAATAAAAGCGCGCATGGGTGGTTATTCGCCCCGTTGCAAGTGTCGAGGGCGGGTTCTCCCAAGTTTAGTATGTTATATCTTGGTGGACGTCGGTGACGCCAGAATGCAAAAGACCTGAAGAGTCCAAGCATAGTGGCGACCCAAACTACTGTCCATATCATCGGGTAGTTAGCCATCCAATTGAAGATTGTTATGTCTTCAAAGATTGGTTGGAAAAGATGTACAAAAGGGGAGAATTAACATTATCAGATAATGTGTTAGTTCGTCCCGGAAAGGGATCCACCCGGGTAGTCACGTCCTCTTCCGTACTCCCGTCTAAAGAAACAATAACAAAAAAATCTGTTCAAGGTGAGCAATGGGAGACCGTGGTCTCCAAGAAGACAACAAAAATGCTGAAACAGCTAGAAGGAGTTCCTGGTGTCAAGTGGAAATCTCCTACTGAGCCGATACTGAATCTAAAGTGGTTGCCTGCATCCAATGCATCCAACTCTAAATAGCAACCTGGCCAAGCTAGCTCGTCAAAGTCTGGCAAATTAAAATCAAAGTCTTCCAAGAAGAAAGCCAAGTTGAAGAAGCCTATGGCGAAGAAGACTGCGACTCAAAAGGCTATTGATAGTCTGGGTGAATATTACCAGACTACCAGGAGGCCTATTAAGCTCGGTGATTTTATGAAAGAGCTTAAAATAGATGAAAAGGAAGAAAAAGTTGAGGATGAATCTCTTCCTACGGAGATATGCCGAGTCATCTCAACAACATTAAAAATATCAGATAGGGAGAAATACGCTGAAGAAGCGGCCCCTGAATTCTGTTTAATGGTGTCATCAATGGAATTCAGTTCCAATGATCTATGTTTTCCAGAGGATGAAGATTCAGATCCAAACATAGAATCACAAATGAAACAAGTGAAGTTGGGAGACGATTCTGAGTCTACAGATGAATCCCCAGACACAACAATGGTTGATTCTGAAGAAAATGCTTCATCAAACAAGTCTGAATCAGATGAGGTGGCCCAAGTACAGTTGAGAAGTGGCAAGGTACTGCCGCCTCCACCAAAGAAAGGGATCCCTAACAAAGATAAGGGAAAGGAGATAATTATCAATGAGAATATTATCTCTGAAGACTCCAAGAAGAAAGAGACTTCATCCAAGAGGATAGATTATAATATCTTATCCCATTTGAGAAAGATCCCAGCGCAACTTAGCATATACGATGCTCTCTTGATGTCTAAAGACCTTTGAGAGACTTTGATCCTAGCTCTCAAGGACCCCGAAAGATATGAAGCATATTTTGCTAAACGCAACTTGACGGAAGTCTTGCAAGCTCGAAATGAGCCCCTCATCACCTTTGCTGAGGATGATATGATGCTTGGAACGACAGATCACAATCGCCCTTTGTATGTTACGGCAGAGAGCGACGATATGATGATCAGTCGAATTTTGATCGATCCTGGATCTTCCGTAAATCTCATGAGCTTGAAAGCACTGAGATTCCTCTGTCTCGATGTGGAGCATCTTGGGCAAGACAAGTTGATGGTACACGGCTTCAACGAGAAAGGGCAGAAAACCCTTGGTTCGTTTATGCTTCCTCTTGTATTTGGAGAGCTTCACACGGAAGCCAAATTCCATGTAATTGATGCGGACACTTCGTTCAAGGCATTATTGGGTCGCCCCTGGCTGCATGAATACGGCGTTGTCCCTTCAACATTACACCAGTGTATGAAGTATCTCAGAGAAGGAGAAGAATTCAGAATTTCTGGTGATATTCAGCCCTTTGCAGTACATGAAGTAACAGTTTATGAGGATGCTAAGTACTTCATGCCAAAGAAGCAAAATTCGTCAAGTTCTCTTGAGACTAGAGCATCAAATTCTAAGGCTGCAAAGAAATCCAAGCAAGAAGATGAAAAGAAGCGTGTGGGGAGAAAGAAGGCAGCGCCGACTCTTCCCAAGGCACCGACCATTCCCAAAGAGAAGAAACATGTACCTCATCTTGGAAGTGACACAGATGAAGATGATGTTACTCCTGCCAAATCTCGAAAAGTATGCCAGTCCACGGATGAATGGAACAGGCAGGTCGAATTTTCAAATGATGATTATGACTACGACTCCATCTACATGAACTCAGTGTAGAGTGTGTTCTCCAGAAGAATAGACAGTCTGTCAATTTCAGACAGCGTACTCGTAGTCACACGTGTTCCTTTACAACACTTCAAAGAAATCATTTCACGTGAGGTGCATAGGATCGAAGAACTCTCCACTCTTTATCTGCCTCCCCTGAAGAAGGGGACTGCACCTGGAAATGTATTGTATTCCACGGGAGTTTGTGAAGAGGAGAATCATGACTGGGATTGCATGCTCCTCGACTCCGAGGAATTATTTCCTACGAGGCTACCCAAGTTCAATACCAAGAATATTCAAAGAATGCTACGAAAGCAAATCAATATTCCTACTACCAAACGACAGCTTCGTACAAGCTTGGGCCTCTGGTATGGGAGAAATCCGCGTCCATTATGACGAAATGATATAGATGCATATAAAGGCATCGGGTTCATCAAACGAAAATTCCTCCGAAAAGAGATTTGTCGAGCAATCACATGCGGAGAAATTAAAGCCGATGATTATGATAATCATCCAGTAGAAGCTGAGCCTGCACCAGAAGAACTGGAAGATGGTGGACAAGCTGCTACGATGGACGAGCTCAAAGAAGTCAACTTGGGAACTGAGGAAGACCCTCGCCCAACCTTCATTAGCTCTCTTCTACCAGAAGATCAAGTGGAAGAAATGAAAGAACTTCTTTGTGAATTCAGGGACTGTTTTGCCTGGACATATGCTGAGATGCCTGGCTTATCCCCTGATGTGGCAGTTCACAAGTTAGCAATCAAGCCTGATGCAGCACCCGTCAAACAAGCTCCAAGGAGAATGAGATTAGAGATTGAAGAGCAGGTGGTTGCAGAAATAAAGAAGCTCATAGATGCAAGCTTTATTCGAGAAGAAAAATACGCCGACTGGATTGCCAATATCGTCCCTGTAAAGAAGAAGAGTGGCCAGATTCGTATCTGCATCGATTTCAGGGACCTCAATAAGGCGTGCCCGAAAGATGACTTTCCGCTCCCAATATCAGAGCTTCTAGTTGACAATACATCCAACTATGATATATTCTCCTTCATGGACGGATCGTCGGGCTACAATCAAATCAAAATGACGCCTGAAGATGAAAGACATACATCATTTAGAACGCCTATAGGCATATTCTGCTACACAGTCATGCCCTTCGGCCTGAAGAATGCTGGTGCCACCTACCAGCGGGCGATGACTCGTATATTTGATGATTTGATTCATCAGAAGGTCGAATGCTATGTAGATGACTTGGTCATTAAAAGCACAGACCGAAAAGACCACATTGATGATTTGAGAATTGTGTTCGAAAGGATCAGAAAGTACGATCTGAAGATGAACCCTCTCAAGTGTGCATTTGGGGTATCCTCAGGGAAATTCCTAGGGTACGTTGTTCGACATCGAGGCATCGAAGTCGACCCCAACAAGATCAAGGCGATCGTGTGAGATGCCACCTCCAAAAGAATCTTCGACAACTCCGCTCCTTACAAGGGCAGTTGGCTTTCATTCGGCGATTTATATCGAATCTGTCGGGTAGGTACCAGCCATTTTCAAAACTAATGAAGAAAGATGTCCGTTTCAAATGGGACGAAGAGTGCCAAGAAGCATTTGACAGCATCAAAAGATATCTGTTGAATCCTCCTATTCTCGCAGCACCAATCCAAGGGAAGCCTCTTATACTGTACACGGCAGCACTAGAAGAGTCCCTCGGAGCACTATTGGCCCAGCATAATGAAGAAGGCAAGGAGAATGCACTATACTACATCAGTCGAAGATTGATAGGAGCAGAAATTCGCTACTCTCCAATCGAGAAGCATTGCTTGGCTCTGATTTTCGCAGTTCAGAAGCTCCGCCACTATATGTTATCTCATAAAATCATCTTGATTTCAAAGATCGATCCGCTGAAGTTCTTGATGACAAGACCAGCGTTGACAGGTCGTTTGGTAAGGTGGGCAGTGATACTCCTGCAGTTTGATATCACATACGTGCCACAGAAAGCAGTGAAAGGGCAGGTGTTAGCAGACTTTCTTGCAGCACATCCTATACCTGCTGATTCTCCGCTCAACGATGATCTACCTGACGAGCAGATCATGAATGTCAAAGAGGAGGAGATGCTATGAGTATGGGAAATGTACTTTGATGGAGCATCGTCAATCAAGCGTGCTCGGCCTCCAAATCTAGAGAAAGCTCAAGCCGGAATATGACTCATTTTCGTGGCGCCCGAGGGAGGTATAATGAGGTTCTCATTCAGTCTGACTGAGCCTCGGACCAACAATGAAGCTGAATATGAAGCTTTAATAGCTGGGTTGGAGATTGCAATCGATGTTTGAATCCGAAATCTCCAAATCTTTGGCGATTCTCAACTTGTTGTAAATCAAGTACTTGGAGTTTACAAAATTACCAAGTTTGAGTTGGCCTGTTATCATCGGCGAGTTCTTGAGCTTATGAAGCAAATTCCAGCTGTTAAACTAATTCAAGTTCCCCGAAGTCAAAATGCCAAAGCCGATTCTCTTGCCAAATTGGCTAAAGAAATGGCGAATATGGACGACGAATGGCCTATAATAATTATGGTGCACAATCGGCGGATCCTAGAGCCAGCATTACTACAATTCCCGCAGGCAGAGGGAATACCAAATTCAAGCCAGCAGGATATAGCTCCAGTTGATCCTCAACCTCCCCAAGCAGTTGATCTCGAAGATCAACTTGAAGAACATCAAGTTCCTAAGAAAAGACGCAAGGCCAGTCAAGCTTCAGAATCATGGTGGCATTGCCTAGATGTCGAGGAAGAAAATGACTGGAGGCAACCTTTCGTTGATTACTTTAAGGAAGGTATACTACCAACAGAAAAATCATTAGCTACTCAAATCAGAAAGAGAGCACTACGATATGCTTTTGTCAACAACATATTGTATCGACGTGCTTTCGATCAAATGTGGCTAAGATGCCTAGGGACTCGAGAAGTTGATAAAGTGGTGGCAGAAGTTCATGAAGGACTTTGTGGAGCGCACCAATCAGGTCCCAAGATGGCAATCAAAATCAAAAGAATGGGCTACTATTGGCCAACCATGGTCAGAGATTGTATCAATCATGCTAAAAGGTGCCACGAGTGCCAGATTCACGGTGGTGCCACGAGTGCCAGATTCACTGTGATGTTATACATCAACCGCCAAATCCACTGCACCCTACAATAGCGTCCTGGCCATTTGAATGTTGGGGTACTGATGTTATCGGGTCAATAGATCCGCCGTCATCAGCAGGACACCTCTTTATCTTGGCAGCAACCGACTATTTCTCCAAGTGGGCAGAAGCGGCTCCATTTAAAGAATTTACGTCCGAGCACGTGATTAACTTCTTCACCCGCAATATTGTTTACAGATTCGGTGTGCCACGCCGCATAATCTCAGACAACGGAACTGCTTTCAAAAGTACAAAAATCTACAAGTTCGTTGATCGGCACAAAATCGATTGGCGATATTCCTCCATATACTATCCAAGAGCAAATGGCCTAGCAGAAGCCTTCAACAAAATATTGGTGAAATTATTGAAGAAAATCCTTACCAAAAACAAAAGAGAGTGGCATACGAAGATGGCAGAAGCGTTGTGGGCATATCGTACGACCTATAAAATACCGACTAAAGCCACTCCTTATTCTCTAGTATTTGGAGTTGAGGCCGTACTGCCGCTAGAAGTTGAACTTCCATCTCTTCGAGTTGCTATCCAGAATGAGATGACTCAGGAACAAAATGCCCGATTAAGAATGGAGGAGCTTGATGCACTCGATGAAGTTAGGTTGCAAGCTCAACAAAACTTGGAAATCTACCTGGCAAGAATGACAAAATCTTTTGATCGAATGGTGCGTCCTCGATCATTTCAAGAAGGGGAATTGGTCCTGGTGTAGAGAAGACCAATCATCCCACACCGAAAAATCGGTGGCAAATTCGTTTCCAACTGGGAAGGACCGTTCGTCATCGAGAAGGTATTTCAAGGAGGAGCTTATCAACTGATCGATCTGAATGGTCAAAGGCCCATGCCGCCGATCAATGGCCGTTATCTGAAGAAATACTACGCATGAAATGCTGTGTTTAATGTATTATGTTTTTATACATTATTGTTAGCACATGCATTTCAATATTTTGAAAAAACTCATGTCATGAGGACACATTTCAAAATTCCCCATCAGACTGGGGGCATTTTAAATATTTGTTCAGGTCGACATCGCGCTGCGTGCCGAGATCCCCAAACAAATATTTAAAATCTCAAGATTCCAATTCTATCCTGCCCTAAAATGTCCCTGTGAGACAGGGGGCATTTTAAATATTTATTCGGGTCGACATCGCGCTGCGTGCCGAGATCCCCGAATAAATATTTAAAATTATCAATTCATATTTCTTTTATGCTAAAGAACACAAAGATCTTCTTTTTCAAAGCCTATGCAGGTGACCTCTCAAAAGATCGAGACACCTTCTCCAACAAACTAAGACTCAAAAGATCGAGAAAGTGACTTTTGTGGCTACACACTCCTATAAATTGAGCCGAAAAAGCTTGAAGTCTTTCGACAGCCTGAAGCTTAAGGTTCGAATGGGTGTAAAAGGTCGGATCCAACAAGCCCAAATATGGCCGGATCGCTGGCAGCTCCGTCTACTTAACAAGCCATAAAAAAGGCCGCAGTAGAGGAACCCCCATTTCAGCAACCAGAGGATGAAGAGCTGTCAAATACCAGCTCTCCCGATCTGATGAACTCAAGTGATTCAGATTAAAGTCTTCTCAAGTGGTTAAGGATTAAGATAATACCTACATTCAGTATTATCAACTAAATCCAAAATCTGCAAATCCTTCAACAAATCCGTAAAGCACAAAGCGAGGATCGAAGGAACTTTTCTTCAACAAGTCCACCAAAGCACAAAGCAAAGGACCGAAGAAAACCATCCCAAAGTTCATGAAAGGCCATAAGCTGAACTAAAAGGATTATGTCATCAATAAGTCCGCTATGTACAAAGCTCTGAACCGATGACTTTTTACCATCAACCTAATACAAACCTAAGGGTTTAGGTCATTGGCATCTACTCCTTCAACAAGCCCGCCAAAGCTAGAAGCAAAGGGCAGAAGGAATACAAAATTTCTGACAAGTCAGTAAAGACAAATCAAACAATCCTTCACCAAGTCCGCAGCACAAAGCACAGGACAGAAGGATCAAAATCTCAGGGCTCTAGCTAAAGTTGCAGAATGAGTATCCCTGAATGACGTCTACAAATATCCATAAAGATTGAGGGCATTTTAAATATTTATTTGGGTCGACATCGTACTGCATGACGAGATCCCCAAATAAATATTTAAAATTCTATCAAAATGCAGCCAGATGATTGAGCAATCTTGAAGATATGCTATCCACTAGCATCAATCCATAAAGACAAAATATCAACCATATGTGGATACATTTAGAAGAGCAAGTGGAGAAAGAAAGTAGTGTGACATCCAATCAAATTTTTGGAGATCCACTAAAAGAAAGTTAGTGTGACATCCAAACGACTTTTGGAGATCCATTAAATGGAAACCCTAGTGTGACATCTAGAACAAATATCTAGAGATCCACAGGGTCAATCAGCATACAACAAACGTGGCTCGCTCCAGACACGTGCCACATTTGTTGGGGGGCATTTGTTGACCCGTTACTGTATCCAAAAAAGAAAAAAATATACGTACCTGTCCGGCGCCGAATTCAGCACGTCGTCGCCCACGACCTCGCACGATCGGATGTCCCTCTACGTCGTGTTAACGGCTCTCTCCGCTCTAACTCTCTCATTCTCTCCCGACATCTCTCTCACTCTCGCTCTCGTTCTCTTTTCCCTTACTGTCGAATCGAAAGTTACGACATTTTAATCGGAAGAAGCAACGGGAGCCGCTCACTGTGAAGATAGCTTTCTCCCTTTCGATCACTTCTTCGACATCCTCCATTGCTGTTCGACTTCGCTGCTTCGACGACGTTCCCCTCCCTGTCGGACGGAAGTTACGACACTTTGATCGGGACAAGAACGGGAGACTCGCCGACTGCAAAGGTGACTTCCTCCCTCTCGACCGCGTCTGCGGCTCCCTCTTGGGCATTCGACTTCACTACCCGCCGGCCTCCCTTCTCTGTCGGATCGAAGTTACGACATTTTGATTAAAGGCGACGACGGAGCTCGCTCGCAGTGAAGACGACTTTCTCTCTTTTGATCGCTACTTCGGCTCCTCCGTGACTGAACGACTTCGCTCCCTTGGCGTCGCTCCCACCCCACTGGACCGGAAGTTACAACATTGTGATCGGAAGCAGCAACAGCGGGAGCCGCTCGCTGTGAAGTTAACGATCTCCCTTTCGTGCGTTGTCTGGGCCAAATCCCGCAGCTCCTCCGCTTGATCCCGTCGCTACTCCAGCTCCTTCGTTGGTGTTCAACTTCGCTCCTTTGCCGACTCCCTTCCTGTGGATCGGGAGTTAGGACATTTTGATCGGAAGCAGCAACAGGAGCCGCTGGAGGTGAAGGTAACTTTCTCCCTTTCATGCACTTGCTCGGCCAAATTCAGTCAATCCGCCGAACAGAGGGATTTAGGTTAAAAAAATTATATGATATAATTTGATTATAATTATGTTAATTAATTATAATTAATTATAATAATTATTTTTAATTAGTTATATTTATAAATTAATTATTAATTAATTATTATTTATTAAAATTAATTAATAAGTTATAATTAATATTAAATTAATTATAACTTATCGTATTACTTAATTTTAATAAATTTTAATTAATTATTTTAATTAGTTATAATTATTTATAAATTACTAATTAAAAAAATTATTAGTTCATTAATTTTAATTAATTAATGATAATTGTAAAAAAAAAATGATGGATGAAAATGAAATGAAAGCATCCCCTCCTTGCCTCGATCTTCGAACCGACACTTCCAGACCACCGAACTCGAAGGTATAAATTTCTGACTTAAATCCCGTACTCGACGTTTGCAGCGGACCGGGGAACCACCTATACGCGCTCTTGTAGCACGGTAGGAGGGAGCCCGGTGCGAAACATTCGGCGAGGCGGGTAAGCCCTATACACGCTCTTGTAGCGTGGTGGGGACAGTCCTCGACACCGATACCGACACCGCCGACACTGCTACGCAAAGGTATGATGTTCCAAATCCCATTCTCGACGTTTGCAGCGGACCGGAGAACCACCTATACGCGCTCTTGTAGCACGGTAGGAGGGAGCCCGGTGCGGAGCATACGACGAGGTGGGGAAGCCCTATACACGCTCTTATAGCGTGGTGGGGAGAGTCACTGTTGTTCTGGTACGTCACTGCTGTTCTGGTACGGATACTGCTGAAGGCCCCATACGCGCTCTTGTAGCGTGGTGGGATGAAAATTACTACGGCCGCGGTGTCTACGGACACCTACCATACACGCTCTAGTAGCGTGGTGGGAAGGCCCAGCTCCCCAATTTTCCCCCAAACGGGGGATATGCCGGGGTGCTGCCGAAATTTTCACTGAAATCTACAAAGACTTGAACAATATAAAGACCTTCTTGAGCAACAATGTAGAAGACATGTACTTGAACAGAAATGTACGGAACTTGAACTAAATGAGCAGAGGACTTGTACGACGAACAGAGAACAAAGATTTGAATTTGAACAAATTCAAATGATTTCTAAAGACCAAAATCCAAATAAAATGAAATCATATTTGAACCAAAATCAAATCATTTGAATATGAAAAGACTTCAGAAGACTCTGAACAAGCACTTGAACTTATTCTTGGAACTCAAACTGTGCAACATCAGGGGATCCGAATACATAACTCAAACTCAAATGAACCCTAACATGAATTGAATAAGATCACTCAAGCTCACTACTTGAACTCAAACTGGAACAAGATGTGGAGAGTAGGGAACTCAAATTGAACTCAAGTTGGATTCAAATTTGACATGAGCAATAAAAAACTTGAACTTTCAAGAACAACACACAAGACTCAAGCATGAGTTGAACCTTGGACTTGGGTTCAATGGAATACATAGAACTGGGCTTTGGATGAATGAACAAATCAAGATCTAAGTGCACAGTCGTCCAAGCTAACAACAAGTTGCAAGGAGGAGATGAAATCTCGATGCACACGAAAGATGAATGCAACAAACTCCTACGACAATCCCTATAATGCCTGTTGATTGAGATGGCAATACGGGAAACTAATAGTGGAGGACCGCCCTCTACAAACAAATGCTACCCAACAACAACCACCTGAGATTAGCGACAGGTGGGCATGATGTAGGCAATAATGGGTCTCCTACGAACATTCCTAGGAGCTCGTAGCAAACACAACGGATCCTTACAAACAAATACGAACCGCTTGTGGATAACAACAGTGGGTATATCGTAAGCACAACGAATCACTGTGGACACAAGTATTGATACCACCTACGACAGTGATGGTCAAAATCTACAAGTACACCGGGTACAAAGGCAGCCCGTTGTACGGAAAAAGACTCCCCCTGGCAGAAGGGAGGAAATGTTTGAACAAATTAGAACCAAACCTCCTGGTGTCCCAAAGCTTTTTTTTGGTTCTATAATTAAGAAGAGAACAGTTTGGGTGCCCACAAACACCGGAAATAGCAAGTCCACTACGCCGAAGAGCCTAAAAGGAGTTCTTTCCAAATCAGCAGTCTTTGACTCCAAAATTCAGAAAATCCATCCCCGGTGATTGAGAAAGGGGAATTAATGTCAAGATGAGGAAATACCTCATGACATCCAAATAGCTACGCCACCGGATCTGCAACACTCATACAAGCAGGCAGAAGGCGTCTACAATCTACAACGCACCGCCACCGGATCTGCAACACTCATACAAGCAGACAGAAGGCGTCTACAATCTACAAAACCACGCCACCGGATCTGCAACACTTATGAAAGCAGACAGAAGGCGTGTATAAGCTTTTCAAGGAAATGCTGTGCATTCAAATGACAAATACATGCACAACTACAAATATTTCAAAATACCCCTACACGCGCACCTTAGTTTGTATACACATAGGTACACAAGGGGTAAATACAATCTCAACCCGCATGGGCCCTGGAGAGCGTGTTATTGGTACACACGTGACGCCTATGGATGCTACACGGGTTGACAAGTGAATTCAAGTTCGAATCCGATCATTCTATACGGATCAATAGAAGTCGACAAGATTCGAACTACCTGACAAAATACACGGTTGTAGCAACTGGTGTATTTATTTAAATACATTCTTTTTAGGCCTTCAAGACCTAAAATCAAGAAAATTCATAAACAAAGGCACAAAGCCTACGAGAAACCCGATCCCCTATCGATAAGTTGATAGGGTCGACAAGGTTCAATCAAATGGAAATGACCCCCAAACACCCCGATGATGGCCGTGTTGATTGTCTATCTCAACCGGAGGGGTTCCACAAATATCTCAAATTCCATTCAAATGTCTACCAGAATCCAAACTCTACAAGCCCCAAATCCAAAAAAATATTTAAAAATGAAATATATCCATCAATGCTTAAAGCAAAATCTATCCACCTTCCGCAACAGTCTGCCGGGGTGGACAAATTCAAATAAACTCTAGCTCACAAAGAGCGAAATGCCTAGTCGAAAATATCACTAGGATTCATTCTCAAACAATCTCCTGCCAGTAAGGACGTGGTACGTGTCCTCTAACCGGCGGTCTGCCGCTAAATGGCCACCGCAGGATAAACGGTTACGACGACCCGGGGCCCTCTGAACCGAGTGGTTTTGCCGCCAAATGGCACCACGATATACCGGTTATGGCCAGAGCCAATACGTTTCTTATTGGCATCAAATCCTTCAGATATGAATCAATAGGATATGATTGATAGGGCACAAAGCCCTCTGCGAGCTAAGGTGGATTCAAATTTGTCCCCTTAGACAACATCCAACCCAGGTCTACAAGGTCCCCTTGGACGAAGCAACCCATGGCTGCCGACAAGGATCCTTCTGTCAGGTTGGGTCGACTACCTCCTCTGACTAAGTAGACTAGGGACCACGATGGCCCGGGACGACGGAACCATGGGATCTTGATCGGGCCCATCATCCATCCCCCACCATCCGCTTTAAGTGCAAGATGGTGCAATTTCTACTTTTAAATGTCAAAATCTTCAAATCTTTCAAGCTCAATTCTTCAATTTCCAAATCCAATTTCTACCAATATCCTAAGCCTATTGCTGCTACTGTATGCCAGATAACGTGTATTCTATACGTATCTGATTGATGACTAGCCTTAATCGAAAGTTCTCTCTCGTGATCGGGAGGGGTAATTAACTATAGGGGCTTGCGCCTATAGGAAACCAGAACTCAGATCATAAAGTCCTCGCAAAATGAGGGCGAAATCTCTGGGTAGTGTCTTATCTACAAACCCATCTGCCTTCCAAAATTTACCTCGGAACTTAGTTCGTTAAAACTCCCTCGCCGAATAAGAAAAACGCGCGGGGAGGCCGGGGCCGAATTTTCGAAGCCCACAGATTTCTGGCGACTCCGCTGGGGAATGATTTCTATTTCCATCTCTGGCTAGTCACTTATACGCTATAGTAGCAGCTAATCTATACTGAGTTCTGTACGGTGAACATCAGGATGTGACATTTGATCCTTATGTCCAAATATCCATCACTGAAAGGTCCCGATAGAGCTAAAAGCCAACCATCTATTATGATGATAAAGTAAAGAAAGAAACAAGATATGTACGATGAGCATTGGGG
Source organism: Dendrobium officinale (assembly GCA_019514585.1). Classification (NCBI taxonomy): domain Eukaryota; kingdom Viridiplantae; phylum Streptophyta; class Magnoliopsida; order Asparagales; family Orchidaceae; genus Dendrobium; species Dendrobium officinale. Next base: position 90,538,739 of record CM033683.1, read on the forward strand.
TGTGACACTTGGATGTATATCCAAGAACCCACTGCCAAAAGGTCCCTACATAAGGGAAAACAAATATAGAGACTAACATCTCTAGAAAAAAAAAATATATTCAAATAATGGTGTGACATCTAGTGTGTACCCCTAGAGATCCATCATTAAAGAAATTTATCAAAGTGGGTCCCCAAGATGGCTCATACAGATAATATTCTTGATGGTAGACACCTTGAATAATCCTTCAAGAAATTCCAGCGCTTTTCAACTATATCTTCTCAGACTAAGGAAGATCTTTATCTGACCTTCATCAGTGTCATTCTATTAGAAGACTAAGTAGAAGAAGTAAAGAAGCTCGTCTATGAATTCAGGGACTGCTTTGTCTGGACATATGCTGAGATGCCTGGCTTATCCCCTGAAGTGGCAGTTCACAGATTAGCAATCAAGCCTGATGTAGTACCTGTCAAGCAAGCTCCAAGGAGAATGAGATTGGAGATTGAAGAACAGGTGATTGCAGAAACAAAGAAGCTCAAACCACCCGAACTATGATTAACATCATCTAGTAACGTGGGCTTGGGCCTTCTGTTTTTATTGATTATTTTTTGGTTTCTACATGACTTTTTTGAGTACATCTTTTAGTGTCAAGAGGGAAAGTAGTAATCAGGGCTTGTGTTAGTAAATTCCTTTTTGATATCTTTTTGATTGCTTTCTTTGGGTCTTTGGGTATGGTGTATTGCATAGGAAGCAGCCCATTAATGATGCGGTGCATCATAGTTCAGCTGTTAGTATACTTATTTTTCTATTTCTTAATTTACTGTTATGTGTTGCCTTCCTACTATCCTAGTTTGCTTCTTTAGGTAAAATAGTACAAAGTAGCTTTTGGTGGTGCTTAGCCATTTTCAACGTGAGGAAAGAACTTACGATAATAGCTTTTCTCCTTGTTGGGGAGGGAGAAAATTTTCATACTGGAAGATTATGCTTTCTGAGCTTTGCTCTAGTTCTCAGTTTCTCTATTTGTTCTTCCTTAGTTCTACCCTGCTTCTTCCACAGCATACCACATCAGTTTTGGTATCAGAGCCAGCGGCTTGGTGAGATGGCAAAGAGTAGCAAGCGTGTGTCGGGCGATGAGGATCGCAGCTTGGAGGCTCTTTGGGACGCTCACGTTGATGTTGTGAAAAGGTTGGATGGCATAGCCTTAAGCGTCAATCGCCTGGCGGCGAAACTGCGGCGAGATCGTGTAGGGGGAGTTCCGGCAAGAGAAACTGCTCCCAGACCTTTGCGTCTAGTTACGCCTCCTAATAGGCAGGGTGGACGTGGATTTCGTGGACGGCGGCCATTCCCCAATGTTCAGGAGGCATCCGATTCGGAAGATGAATTTGAAGACGACTTTCCAAATGGATTTCAGGATTCGGACGGAGACCATGCGGCACCGCAATACCAACAGCGGAGACCGATGGCGTTTGATAGGCAATGCAGTGAGTTTCGAGCTAAGCTCGACATTCCCTTCTTTGAGGGGCGATTGCACATCGAGGATTATCTCGATTGGGAGAGGGCTGTGGAAATTTTTTTTTTATTATTTGGAGGTTGAACCCGAGAAGCAAGTCAAATATGTTGCTTGTAGATTGAAGGGAGGGGCAAGTGCATGGTGGTCGCACTTATCTCAGTCCCGTCGGAGAGAGGGGCCGAGGTAAAGTGCGAAGTTGGGCACATATAAAGAAATTGTTACGCTCAAATTTTCTCCCAACCGGCTACGAATAATTGCTCTACCTGAAGTATCAACAATGCGCCCAAGGCGGTTGCTTTGTGAGTGAATACACCGAAGAATTCTACAGACTGTGCCCTAGAAATGACCTCCATAAGTCTACTAATCAATTAAGAGCCCTGTATGTTGGGGGTCTGAAAGACACCTTCTGAGACAAGCTAGAATTGAATGTGGTGTGGTCATTGGCAGGCCGTCAACTTTGCCCTCAAGGCGGAAATGCAATTGGACTGGCAGTCCCGCAGTCATTCGTCCAGGCGATAGTATTTTGAGCAAGGCACTGATTCGGGCAAACAGTCTAGCACGGCAGTCCCCAGGGTAGCTTGAAAGCAATCCTCAAGGAAGTATTAGTAAATCACCAATGGAGCCGAGAGTACAGCCAAAACCTGTAACTATAATTAAGGAAAATCCTTATGCAAAGCCCCAAGTCATCAAATGCTTCCGATGTTTTCAAGTCGGACACAAGTCTAATGTGTGTCCCAATCAGCAGTAGTTTCAGCTCTTAGATGCGGAGGGTGAAGAAGATGGCGGAATTTCGGAAGAAAATCAACCTATGGATGTAGAGGATGTCGAAGGCGATAAGGGTGATCCGCTTGTCTGTGTTCTAGAAAAGCTATCGCTGGCACCTCGACGACCAAACAACTCACATCGCCACTCCATTTTTTGGACACGATGCACGATTAATGGAAAGGTTTGTGACTTGCTTGTAGATAGTGGAAACACAAAAAACATCGTGTCCCAAGCCGTCGTCCAAGCACTTCACCTCAAAACGACTAAGCATCCGCAACCATACAAGATAAGTTGGGTGAAGAAGGGAATGGACATTATCGTGTCTGAGATGTGCCGAGTTGTGTTCTCTATAGGCAAGCATTACTCTTGTGAAGTACTTTGTGATGTCTTGGACATGGACGTTTGTAATTTGATCTTGGGACATCCTTGGCAATTCGACGTCGGAGCCTTATATGATGGCAGAGCTAACACATTCTTTCGAGTGGAAGGGCAAACGGCTGAGGTTGATATCGAACTTCACTGATAATCAAGCCAAGGATGTTGATGCGAGAGCCGCCATGCACATTGTAACAGGTAACACACTCCTCTCTTCCTGGAAGCAACAATTACCTATTTGTGCATTAGTGGTTCAAGAACAGGAGGCAGAACATGGGGCAGTGGAGCCGAATTCCAAAATCCAAAAAATGCTGGAGCATTTTCGGGATGTGCTGTCCGAGACACTACTGTTTAAAGTCTAAACTACCTCCGCTAAGGGAATTGCAACATCAGATTGACTTCCATCTAGGTGCGACCCTTCCAAATCTACCGCACTACCGATTGAGTCCTAAGGAGCAGCAAATCCTACAACAGATCGTGGAGGAATTATTGAAGAAGCAATTTATACAACCCAGCCTCAGCCCCTGCGCCGTTCCTGCATTATTGATGCCCAAGAAGGATGGGAGCTGGCGTATGTGCGTGGACAGTCGGGCTATTAATAAGATTACGGTGAAATTTCGCTTCCCAGTCCCACGAGTGGATGAGCTGCTTGAAAAGCTCATGAATGCCACCATATTCTCTAAATTGGATCTCTGAAGCGGTTATCACCCGATAAGGATTCTACCTGGTGACGAATGGAAAACCGCATTCAAAATGTGTCATGGCTTGGAGTGGAAGGTGATGCCATTCGGGCTCTGCAACGCGCCCTCGCCTTTCATGAGGTTGATGACGGAGATCCTCAAACCATTTCTTAACAAGTTCTGCGTCGCCTATTTCGATGATATTCTTGTCTACAGTAGCTCACTGTGGAACACCTTGAGCATTTGCATCAAATCTTAACAGTCTTACAACAAAATCAACTTCACCTCAACCTTGCCAAGTTCGCAGTGTCCAGTACTTATGTCCTTGGCTTCCTGATATTCGCAAGGGGTGTGCAGGTTGATCAGAAGAAGATAGCAGCAATAACTCACTGACCGGTCCCGCAATCCTTCTTTGATGTGCGTAGCTTTCATGGCCTCGTAGACTTCTATCGTCGGTTCATCCGTGGGTTCAACATTCTCATGGTGCCTATCACAAACTGTTTAAAGCTTAAACAGTTTCAGTGGGCGGAGGAACAGTAGCGCAGCTTTGAAGCCATAAAAGTCGCGTTAACCTCAGCTCCAGTACTTTCTCTTCCAAACTTTGGAAAGCCATTCTATGTGGACACCAATGCCTCTGCCACCGGCATTGGTGCTATTTTGAGTCAAGACAATAAGTCGGTCGAGTTCTTTAGTGAAAAACTGAGCCCTGCGAGACAGAAGTGGACCGTCTATGAGCAGGAGTTATATGTCATCGTCAGGGCGCTAAAGCAGTGAGAACATTATCTTTTGAACGCGGACTTTGTGTTGTGTTGTGATCATAAGGCCTTGCAATATATTAATAGCCAAAAACACATAAACCAGCTAGTTGTTGTATCTACAACGATTCTCATTTGTTTTGAAGCATAAAACAGGCTCTCAAAATGTCGTCGTGGATGCTTTACGCCGAAGTTGCTCGCAGTCGAAGCTTACCCTTCTCACACAATTACAAACCGAAATCACAAGATTGGAATGTCTCAAAGAATTGTATGCTGGCAATGAAGATTTATGTACCATTTGGAAGGCTTGCCAAGATAATTGTCCTATAGCAAATTACACCATAAGGCATGGCTACTTGTTTAAAAACAATCAATTGTGTATTTCTGACTCTTCCTGGAGGTCGCAGTTGATTAAAGAGCTCCACTGTGGAGGCTTAGCTGCTCATGTCGGCCAAAGCAACACATTAGCTCAGTTGCAATCAAGGTTTTTTTGGCCTCATCTCCGGAGAGATGTGATGAGATTTGTGGAGCGCTGCCCAGTTTGCCAGAGTTAGAAAGGGGGCGGACAAAACCAAGGCCTATACTTGCAGCTGCCGGTACCAGAAACTATTTGGGAAGATTTAAGCTTAGACTTTGTTGTAGGCTTGCCTCGCACCCGATGAGGAAATGACTCCATAATGGTCGTTGTGGATAGGTTCTTAAAAGTGGTGCACTTCATTGCATGTCGGAAGACATTCGACGCTCTAAAAGTGGCCAAATTATTCTTAGGCGAAGTCGTTCGCCTCCACGGTATTCCCCGCGGTCTCACGTCAGATAGGGATGTCAAGTTTGTGAGCCATTTTTGGAAGGAATTATGGAAGTGGTTGCAAGCCGAGATCAAGCTCTGCTCAACCTATCATCCACAAACCGACGACCAAACCGAGGTGGTGAATCACACATTAGGCAATATGCTCAGGTGTCTGGTCCAGGAGCACTCAAAACAGTGGGATGAATTATTGGGACAAGCTGAGTTTGCCTACAACATCATGCCCAATTGGTCCACCGGAAAGTGACCGTTCAAGGTGGTTTACCCCAAACCGCCCAATCACACAATTGATATAGTTGTATTGCCTAAGTGCCATAGATGATCGGCTAGCACACTTGCGGACCAATTTGCCACTATGCTTCAGGACGTGCGCCAGCTCCTTCTTGAGTCTAACAATCAGTACAAAGTGGCGGCGGACAAACACAGGCGTGCCAAGCTCTTTCAACCTGGAGAAGTGGTGATGGTTCGATTGAGGCGTGAGAGATTCGCACCTGATACCTATTCCAAATTAAGTTGTCGGAAGATTGGTCCTATACCAATTGTTCGCCGAATTAATGATAACGCTTACATTGTAGATTTACCGTCGGGGTATAACACTTCCTCTACGTTCAACGTGGCAGATATTTCAACTTACCATCCTCCAGATCAGACTACAACCGTCATTTCATCCACCGAGTCGGACTCCTCAAACTGTGGGAGGGAATGATGCGGTGCATCATAGTTCAGCTATTAGTATACTTATTTTTCAATTTCTTAATTTACTGTTATGTGTTGCCTTCCCACTATCCTAGTTTGCTTCTTTAGGTAAAATAGTACGAAGTAGCTTTTGGTGGTGCTTAGCCATTTTCAGCGTGAGGAAAGAACTCACGACACAGTAGCTTTAATCCTTGTTGGGGAGGGAGGAAAATTTTCATACTGGAATAGTATACTCTATGAGCTTTGCTCTAGTTCTCTGTTTCTCTATTTGTTCTTCCTTTGTTCTACCCTGCTTCTTCTACAGCAGACCACAGCAGTTTGGGTGAGGCCTATGTTTTGATGAATCTGCCCATTTCATATGTTTAGAATCTCATTTCTATTCAGCTTCTCAGCCATTTCAAATTAGGGATCATGCTTGGTATTCTTGTTCATCTGAACTCATTGCCTTTTCCTGTTTCAGCTTTTAATGGAGGGTATCAAAGCAAGACAGCTGCATGATGTTGTTTATAAGGAAGTAGGAACCATGGATGAAAAGCTTCAAGAAGCAGATTTGTTGATGCATCTCTATGGTCTGAAAGCTTTGAGGTTTGATGAGGAGGTAATTTTCTGGAAAAGAAATTGCAAAACTAATAATCTACAGCAGTTACGTGGGGTCTGACTTGCATTCTTCTGTAGTTGAAAGTCTGTTCAGATCAGGTTGCAAAACTAGCTGATGATGGGCGGCAAAGTTCTATTGCCTTGGGTAATGCACAAAGAATACTATCTGATGTTTGCACAGAATCTCATAAGTTGAGGAATTCTCTGAATGAAATGCAAGTACAAGTGGAGAGAAGTAGATTGGAGTTCACCGACATTCTAATAGAGTTAGAGAGGGAGAGGTAATCTAGTTTTCTTGTATTGTATGGTTGATGAACCTTGCCTGATTCTCATTGAATGCATGCTAACTTGAGTAGGTTCAACAAAAGGACGATAGATGAGGGGTTAGCAGTGATGAAAATTAAAGCTACATCGCTTAGATCACAAACTGAAGGCTCAGTCGTGTTGGAAGAGCTTCAACAAGAGAAAAGTGAATATAGGGGAATCCTGAAATGTTACATTTGCCATGAACGTCAGAAAGAGGTAATTTTCATCATGTGCTTTTGCTAATTGTTTGAACTCCACTTCTTTATGTTTTCTTGTACACTTATCAAAGCACTAGAACCCAAGGGAATTTTGCAATTTGAAGAGCCACCTCATCATTATCAACAACAGCTTGGCGGTGCCACCTGAACGCCTTATCTGTCTAGGAGATTCATTTTTAGAATATAAGCATTTAGCCTTTGTTTAATCTAGACAATTCAGGCGAGACTTTTTTTAATGTGGACAGTTGAGGCTAGTACATTCTTAATCACAGAATTCACTAAATTCTTATCCCTCCTGTTGCCGTTTGTCTTCCAGTTTGTCGTATTTGTTATTAGTTCTTTTTATGCGTTGTCAATTTATCATAGCTTTTGTTGGAGGGTTGATCCAGTTGTTTTCTTCTTTGCCTGATTGGAACGAGGAAGGTAACACTCTAGTGAAATAGAACCTTGAAAAAACACCTGAATTGAGAGTAAGACTAAGAAGAGAGGGAGAAGAATTCTTGTACACAACTCGGAGTGAACTTGCATACGACATGGACTGATGAATGGTGGGGAAGAAACCGGAATCTTCTTCCCCACTCATTAATCAAATGATCATGATAATAAAGTCCATCATAAACTCTATTTAAAGAAAAAAATCCTGACATGCTCAAACGCTTTGTATTCTTGTCACATTCAAAATAATAAAAAAATAATGCACATTTGGCTAAATATAGTATGGGCTGCGAAACCTGAATATAAGTCTAGTTTATCTCTTTTGTTTTGTAATTAGGCTATTTGTAGTTGGTCCATGAGAAATTGAGCTTATTTAAGTGATTTTGTTTGAATGATCGATCAATAATAATTATATTGTATTGTCTCTTCTAGGGTACAAATAATGTTTTTCTCAAGAGTTTGGAACAATATAATAGTTTAAGATATCAATCTTTTTTAATTCCTTATTCGTCAGCTATGAGATCTGATAGATGTGTACCTTTACTACTGATCAAGAATATGCGCTTTGTATCTCATTCCTCTCATTCCAAGGGTAACCTGTTCATGACAATAAAGAAAGCTTGTGTGCTAGGAGCTATAGAATCAATAACAATAAATATAGTATAATCCCCTCTTTTAGATGAATGAATTGATGATTTTAGAGGCTCAAAAGTTTCATGATGAGGCATAAATTTTTTTGTTGAAAATATAACAGTCATCTCGGGAGGCAAATCTAGAATAGAAGCATTAGATTTAATCTTCGTACTTATTTGAAAAGGACCCCAAGTGATGTGAAACGACCACGAATTGTAAGGAAACAATAAAATTATTGTAAGCTCGCTTCTTTAAGATTAATGAACCACATAAAATAATTTAAGAACTTTTCGTTGAGGTTTTTCTCTGGCATGCAATTACACTTGTAGGAGAACATATCAATTTAAAACAACATCAAAAAATACGATAAAGCTAGATGTACTCGTAATAATAATCCACATGTTAATATCAAGAGCTTTCACCTAGAGTTTCCTTCCTCACTCACGCTCTATGAGGGCTTTAGCGGAGAAAGATTTTCATCAAACCAAACGATGCCACAAAGATGGTTACGACGCTAACAGTCTTGATCCACAGGAGAGTAGCCAGAGAAGGAGGCGCATGTGGACGTCTGACGAGTTGCCACTGTCCGGATGGTTGTTGTTCGTCGATCGTCTCGGCGAGATGAATGAGTATGCGATCTATGTAGTCTTCGACGAAATCTTTGAATTCCCAATCGGGGTCAAAGAAGGGCGATTGAAGGATGTCGATTTGTCCTTGAGAGTTGTATGCAAATTCGTGGTCGGCTTCAGGATCGGCCATCCATGAATACGGGGGTCTTCTTTATTGTGCATCTTGGATTTGTTGAAGGTCGGCGGCTAATGTAAGAGGGAAAGAGGAGTGGGGAGCCGACAGTGTAGGTGGGTTCGGCTAGAGAAAGGGACGGGTAGGGTTTGGGATTTTAGAATAATTACCAAGGAAGGTAATTAATCTAAAGGATTAATGAGTGGAGGGAAATCGGGATTCTAATTTGAATACTAAATTAGAGAAAGAGAGAGGGTGGGCCGGCGGCATGTATGGGGAAAGAGGAGATTGGTGAGGGAATTAAATGCTTCCTAATTCATTATCTTAAATTAAGAATCAAATAATGGGATCAAATCTAATTTAAATTAAATTAGACTTTGATTTAGGCACTTTCCTAATTTAGATAGGTTAATTTGGGAAAGTATTTGAAAATTCAAATTTGAATTTCAAATAGGATTAAAGTCTTTACCAAATTGACTTAGCTATTTTAGGCAAGCAATTATGATGATTGAAATCATCATCAAGAGAATCCAAGGAAGGGGGCGGCGGCTAGGGCTTGGGTTGGGTGAAGGAGGGTCGATTTGGGATGGGTAGGCCGGCACTATGGTGGGTTAGGGAGAGGGGCCGACGGGGGAGGGGAGGTTGGTTGGTGGCCGGCGAGTGGAGTCCGGAAAGGGGATGGTCGGCGGATTTGCCCAAAGGGTGGATTTGGCCGGCGGTTTGAAGCAAGGGAGAAGTCGGACCAATAGCCCGAAGCACCTCTGCGACTGGTGGGTATTGTTTTGCTCACACTTAGGGACTTCACCACTCAAGAACTCACAAGCTCGAGAGAAATAAATTCTGAATTTTATTAAGGAATCATTACAAAGACTAGGGTCGCTATATATAGGCCTCAAAAATGAAGAAAACTCAAAAACACATATGCCCTCCAAGCTACAACTCATTAAACTCCCTCATAGGGGTACAAAGGTCAACTAAAACAAAAATAAAAAAATACTAATATAATAGCATAAAATAACTCATAAATAGATGCTCCTGATCGTGGCCGTCGATCTGCGATGTCTCCTATGATAGACACATTGTAATCTTCTACTGGTGTCCTCGTTATTCTCCTCGGGTGGGAGAAAGCTTGACCCTGTCGATTAATTGTCTCGGGAGCTCTCGTATAACTCTAGAATATCGGGGTCCAATCTATGCAACTCTTCGTGATCGATCAACGTGTTCTCCGTTTCCGGTTTACCTGCCCATTGAACCAAATACCTTTGATGTCCACCTTCTTTAGTGGAAATGATTTTATCGTCTAGTATTACTTTGATCTTCTCCGCATTAGGTAAATGAGGCAGATTGGGGAGTGGAGGTAGGCTAGGGTTCTCACTATGTAGGTTTACACAAGGCTCGTGTAGTGGATTGGCAGGCAGGGGCGGAGGCAGGGTGGGGGCACGTGCTCCCACTGGCTGGATGATTTTTTTTTTGTAAATTTTTTATATACAAGCAAGCAATGGAAAAAAAGCTAAAAATCATTCGGTTGAGTTCTCTCATCTATGAATATTCTCTCTCTCTCTCTCTCTCCTCCCTTCGTAGTTGTATTGCAAATAAAAGCTAAAATTCACTTCGTTGTACATACAAAAAGCAAAAAACCCTTTAACCAATAATTTTTTTTAGTTTTTTTTTTATGATTCTTTTATCAAAAATTGTTTCAATTTTATTTTTAGGATTCTATTTTAACTTGTAAAAATTAAATTAAATTTTAAAAAAAATTAAAAGTGAAATTTTATTTGAGTTAAAATATTTTTAAAATTTTAAATGAAAATTCTTCATATAGTTTGTGTTTATTTTTTTCACTTGAAAAAATTTTAATTTTATCTATGAAAATGATTTTCAATTTTTCTAATCATTTTTTTTTGTCCATTTTTTGTTTCACAACCCAACTTCTTTTATGTAGCCATGTCTTTAAAATACTTTATTATTCATCACAATTATTATTTTTCTTAATTCGAACTCAAACAAACTATTTCATTGCCTGGATATCAACTCATTTAATTGATAAAAATCTCAAAAGTTACTGCTAAGATCTAAAATTTAAATTCCATCTATATTAAATTTATGATTTTATATATATATATATATATATATATATATATATATATATATATATATATATATATATATATATATATATAACACAATTATTATTTTAGCCATGCAAAAACACTCTGATTGCTATAAGGAGCATAACAAAAATCTAACCCTCTATCTGGCAACTAAGGCTTTATCTAGTATGTCTTTCTTAATGCTTCTTAAAATAATTTTTGAAGTACAGAAATTTTAATTTTTATACTATAAAGCTACTTTAAAAGCTATAAGAAGGATATATTTAATAACATTTACAATTAATTGATTGTACAATGGTTTCAAAAAATGAAGACTCGGGGGAGAAATTATTGATAATATGTAAGTTTTTTGTTTTATCATATATTTTATCTTTTTATAATGAAACTAACTATTTAAAAAAAAAAATTAAACCTGCTATGCCGATTCCAAGCCCGAATGAAAAATGTTTAGAATTTGTTTACATCAATGATCTTCGCCCCCACATCTAAAAAATTCTGGCTCCGCCCCTGTTGGAAGCGTAAAACTCTGGTCCCTCAAAGGCTACTAGATTTTCAATATTAAACGCAAAATTTATATTAAAACCTTCAGGAAGGTCTAGCAAATAAGCATTAATGTTTATTTTTTAAATTATTTTAAAAGAACATGCACTCATAGCATACAGCTTTTTAACGGATCCTTGAGAGAACCGCTACGAATGAATCCGTATCATTACAAAATCTCAAACTTCAAATTCTTTAAATTTTTTCTTGTGATGAGCATTAAGCTTAAAGTTGGCGTTGTTTTGTTCAATTCTTTTATTAATTTCCTTATGCAATTCCTGGATGTGAGATGCAAATGCAGATGCAGATTCAGATGTTCTAACCTTAGGACGCATAGGGATTAAATCTATAGGTTGTCTAGGCTGGTACCCGTATATGATTTCAGCATGACTTAGCCCCGTAGTACGGTTAACAGAGTTGTTGTAGGCAAATTCAGATATAGAAAGTCTAGATTCTCAATCCTGGATATTCTCTCCTACCAAGGTTCTTAACAGATTTCCTTGACTCCTATTCACAACTTCATTTTATCCATCTGTTTGGGGGTGAAGGCCGGTAGAGAATTGAAGTTTGGTCCCCATTTTGTGCTATAATATTTTCTAGAAATAACTTGTAAACTTAACATCTCGATATGACAAAATGGTTTTAGGTAATTCGTGGAGCCTAACAATTTCATCGAAATACAATTTAGCAAACCTAGAGGCATCGAAAGTTTTGGAGCATGGGAGGAAATGTGTTATTTTAGAGAATCGTTCCACTACTACACACACAGAGTCAAGTTTCCTAACAGTTTTGGATAATCCTAAAACAAAATCCATGCTAACGTCCTGCCAAGGGCAGTTGGGTACAAAGAGGGGGGTGTAGAGTCCGGTATTTAATTTTTGTTGCTTAGCTAACTGGCACGTGTGACATCTCTTTATTAGCTGGCTAACATCGAGCTTAAGACTAGGCCAGAAAAATCTATGCCCAACCGCAGGGATGGTTTTAGTTTGTCCAAAGTGTCCAGCTAAACCTCCTGTGTGTAATTCCCAAATGAGGAATTATCTAAGTGAGGTGTTGGGGGTGCAGAGTCTTTGGGACTTAAATAGATATTTGTCTACCAAAAAAGAATCATCAATTATATGTCACTTCCAATGGTCAACAAGGCGAATGTCTCTTTGAAGTCAGGGCAATCTATGTAGTTTTCCTTATTTTCTGACTTAATTTGTTCAAATCCAATCACTTCTGCCCTCATTTTCTTAGTTATCATTATCCAACAGCTTAAGGCATCTGCTGCCTTATTTTCAGATCTAGCCTTGTGTATGATCATGTAAGTATACTCTTGAAGGGATTCAACCCAACGATTGTGTCGTGCATTGAGTTTCTTTTGGGAATTTATATATCGCATGGCTTCATGGTAAAAAAAATAACAAATTCTTGTGGGAGTAGGTAGTGTCTTCAATACCTAAGGGATTGGATGATGGCGTAAAATTCCTTGTCTTAAGTGGAGTATCGTTGCCTAATGTCATTTAACTTCTCACTAAAGTAGGCAATAAGGTGTCATTCATGAGATAAAACTCCGCCTATGCCGATACCAGAAGCGTCACAAGTTACTTCAAAGACCTTGGAAAAATCAGGTAGACGTATAACTGGGACCTCTACCATTCTCTTCTTTATCTCCTCAAAAGCTTTAGTGGCAAATACAGTCCAATGAAACTCTACCTTTTTTAGACAATTAGTTATAAGTGCCACAATAGTGCTAAAGTTCCGAATAAACCTCTGATAAAATGTGGTCAATCCATGAAAACTCCGAACATCTCTGATATTCTTTGGTTTGGGCTATTCATTAATTGCTTTCACTTTCTCAGGGTTAGTAGATATGTCTTGGAACATACACTTCTTAGGATTAGCATATAATTGTTCTCTCCTCAAAACTTCAAAAACTTATTTTAAATGATTTAAATGTTGATCCACCGAATTACTATAGACCAGAATGTCAACAAAATAGACTATTACGAACTTTCCTAAGAAGGGCTTGAATACCTATGTCATTACTCTCATAAACGTACTTGGTGCATTACTCAGACGAAAAGGCATAATCGTCCATTCGTATAACCCGTCCTTAGTTTTAAAGCAATTTTTCATTCGTCTCCCGGACAGATCCTAATCCGTTGATAACCGCTCTTAAGGTCAATTTTAGAAAATAGGGTGGCTCCGGTCCTCGTATCTAACATGCCATCAAAAATAGGGTGGCTCCGGTCATCGTATCTAACATGCCATCAAGATGAGGAATGGGGAAATAATATTTGACCGTGATTTTGTTGATAGCGCGGCTATCAACACACATCCTCCACAAGCTATCCTTCTTGGGGATCAAGAGGGTCGGGATAGTGCGAGGGCTAAGGCTTTCTTTAATAAACCCACGATGCAGGAGTTCATCTACCTGTCTCTTAAATTCAGCATACTCCGTAAGGTTCATGCGATAATGAGGTAGGTTAGGAAGGGAAGCTCCTGGTACTAAATTGATGATGTGTTGGATGTCCCTTAGAGGTGGGAGTTGGTTGGGTAAATCCTCTGGGAAAACATCAGTAAAGGTCTCAAGGAGGGGCTTAACCTCATTTGGAATAGGTTCTTCCAGATCTGCGCTCACTTCCCGAGCTACTAAGGCGTAAATGGGTGAACCTAACACTAGTTAAGTATCCAGATCTTTAGTAGTTAACAGGTTTAGGCCTGTGCTAGGATTAAGGGGAGTGGGTGTACGTCCTCCTTGGTAGACTTGGGTTGGGAGGGTAAGAGCTTAATCTTCTTATCTTCATGCTCGAACACGCATGTGTTAGATCTCCCATAGATATGAACGTCGTTATCGAACAGCCATGGACTTCCAAGGATGATCTGACCAACATCCATGGTTAACACATCGCACCAAATATTTTTCTTGTATCCCACAAATTCAATGGGAATAAGGCTCCTTTCTTTCACTTGCAAAGCGGTTGAGTTGATCCAAGCGACGTTGTAGGGACTCGGGTGTGGAGTAGTTTTCAGGTGAAGCTTAGAGATCATAGTAGATGACACAACATTAATTCAATTTCCATTATCGATGATAACCTTACAATTCTTATCGTTGATTTTGGTAAAAGTATGGAAGATGGAGGTTGTAAGCCAATCCTTAATCAGTTTAGGTTGTGATAAGGCACATCTAACAACTTGCAGGTCTAAGGGGTCAATCTTTTGCAGACAGTGGATTACGGCGGTGTCTTCATCACAAAAAAAACCTTCCTCGTCATCGTTGTGATGAACTAGTTCGGTGTCGGGTTCATCATCCTCATCGATAACTTCTTCAATTATGGTTACCTTATAGGAGCTGGAACATTGAGAGGCAATGCGCCCATACCCATGACATCTGAAGCATTTGGTTCCCACAGGGGTTTTGGGTGTCTCACGTTTAAGGGTTTTGTTTTAAAGTCAAAACGGGGTTGGAATTGTCCGGCAGTGGGTCGGCCAGTTGTGGGACCAGGTGATTTGTTTTGGGGTTGGTTGGAAGGAGGTTTAAAAGGATTTGAGCGGAAGTCTTGGCCCTTCAAATGGGCATTATTCTTTGATTCTTCCAGGTCTAACACAGGACTATAAGCAGCCTCTAAGGTGTTAATTCCTCTTGCAAAGAGTTCATTTTCAAGGTCTTTCCTAAGTCCCGCTCTAAACATGGATAGAAGTTGGGCGGGGGTAGTGGTTTCCTTGCCACTACAACAAATCATGAAGTCATCAAAAGCAAAGATATAATCCTTCACAGGTTTACTATCCTGGGTTAACCTATTCCAACGATCTAAGAGCCTGGGGGAAGATACTTTTGCTTGAGCTCTTGTTTCATTGTCATCCAATCAGCGATAGGGTATTCTCCTCGAGTCTCATGCATATGTTCTAGGTTAGTCCAGTACTGACTAGCCCTACCAGTCAACTTCATTTCAGCAAACCTCACCTTTCTCGCATCTGAAATGTTGTACCACATAAAGTAACTATCCATTCCCTTAAGTCAATCCAGGAAAACTTGTGGGTCAAGAGTGTTGTTAAAGGAAGGGGCATCGATTCGGATGTTCTTGAGTAACTGAGCATTGTTATCTATCCAAATCGAATCATGTCATACACGTTCCTGATTAGGTCTATGGTTTTGACGGTATTGGTCTCGGGGTGGTCCGTAGTTAGCTCGAGGTTCGTCGACGTACGAGGACGGAGGTCTAAAAGGGGTATACATTGTATGATTTCCTAACCGTTCAATGTGATCTAGACGGTCTCCAGCTTGTCATCTAAAATCAGCTAACTCGCCTTGAGTTTCTCTAATTTGTTGGGTAACAGCACCTAACTGACCTACGATCAAGTCTAAAGTACGATGAATTTGTTTCAGATCCATTGGGGTACACTAGGTGACACTTGGGGATGTTAAAGAATAGGGGGGCAGCACCTAAACCTATATGCCAACACTCCTAAAGCTCACTAGATAATGCAACAATGTATGGATAGCAAACAAACAAAGTGTTATTTCAAAAGGATGCAATGTGACACAACTAAGTAAATTTAAATATGACTATTTAGAACTCTAAGATAAATCCTAGCACATGCAAAAGGAGCAAACCATGCTCTGATACCAAGATGATGTGAAATGACCAGGAATTGTAAGGAAACAATAAAATTATTGTAAGCCCGCTTCTTTAAGATTAATGAACCACCTAAAATAATTTAAGAAATTTCCGTTGAGGTTTTGCTCTGGCATGTAATTACACTTGTAGGAGAACAGATCAATTTAAAACAATATCAAAAAATACGATAAAGCTAGATGTACTCATAATAATAATCCACAGGTTAATATCAAGAGCTTTCACCTAGAGTTTCCTTCCTCACTCGCGCTCTATGAGGGCTTTAGCGGAGAAAGATCTTTAGCAAACCAAACAATGCCACGACGACGATTACGACGCTGACAGTCTTGATCCACAGGAGAGTAGCCGGAGAAGGAGGCGCAGGTGGACGTCTGACGAGTTGCCACTATCCGGATGGTCGTCGTTCGTCGATCGTCTCAGTGAAATAAATGAGTATGCGATCTACGTAGTCTTCGACGAAATCTTTAAATTCCCAATCAGGGTCAAAGAAGGGTGATTGAAGGATGTCGAATTGTCCTTGAGAGTTGTATGCAAATCCATGGTCGACTTCAGGATCGACCATCCAAGAATATGGGGGTCTTCTTTATTGCGCACCTTGGATTTGTTGAAGGCCGGCGGCTGATGCAAGAGGGAGAGAGGAGTGGGGAGCCGGCGGTTTGGGTGGGTTCCTCGAAAGAAAGGGACGGGTAGGGTTAGGGAGGGGTTTGGGTTTTTAGAATAATTACCAAGGAAGGTAATTAATCTATAGGATTAATGAGAGTGGAGGGAAATTAGGATTCTAATTTGAATCCTAAATTAGAGAAAGAGAGAGGGTGGGCCAGCGGCATGTATGGGGGAAAGAGGAGATTGGGGAGGGAACTAAATGCTTCCTAATTCATTATCTTAAATTAGGAATCAAGTAATGGGATCAATTCTAATTTAAAATTAAATTAGACTTTGATTTAGGCACTTTCCTTATTTAGATAGGTTAATTTGGGAAAGTATTTAAAAATTCAAATTTGAATTTCAAATAGGATTAAAGTCTTTCCCAAATTGACTTAGCTATTTTAGGCAATCAATTATGATGATTGAAATCAGCATCAAGAGAATCCAAGGAAGGGGGCGGCGGCTAGGGCTTGGGTTGGTGAAGGAGGGTCGGTTTAGGATGGGTAGGCCGACACTATGGTGGGGTAGGGAGAAGGGACGACGGGTGAGGGGGAGGGGAGGTTGGTTGGTGGGCGGTGGGTGGAGTCAAGGAAGGGGATGGTCGGCGGCTTGGCCCAAAGGGTGGATATGGCCGGCGGTTTGAAGCAAAGGAGAAGTCGGACCATGAGCCCGGAGCACCTCCGCGATTGGTGGGTATTGCTTTACCCACACTTGGGACTTCACCACTTAAGAACTCACAAGCTCGAGAGAAAGAAATTCTAAAATATTAAGCAATCATTAAAAAATAATAATACAAAGACTAGGGCCGCCATATATAGGCCTCAACAACGAAGAAAACTCAAAGGCACATATGCCCTCAGGGCTACAACTCACTAAACTCCCTCATAGGTGTACAAAGTTGAACTAAAACAAAAATGAAAATAATACTAATACAATAACATAAAATAACTCATAAATAGATGCTCCTGATCGTGGTCGTCGATCTGCGATATCTCCTGTGATAGACGCGCTGGGTATGACTCCTACTTGCATAGCATAGTTTAAATCATAAACTATCAATCTTCTTTGCTTTCTCTTCAACCCATTTAGTTTCCTAAATGCATAGAATATTTATCTTCCTTTGAATCATAATATCTATTAATTTCATTAATTTATATATAAGAGAATCTGAATTCCAACTTCCTATCTTAATCATGTAAAAATGAGTGATACTGAAAAATTCCTAATGAATTAATTTCTTAAATGATTTTTGTTAATCTAAGTTGTATTTGGATTGGAATTAAGAGTGATTGTGATGATGTGGCCAAGGTATATAAGTTTTCTCAATATTATATGGGTTGCATTAGTTGTCTTATGATGTGCAACATCTCCCTCTCCCCCACATTATATGGGTTGCATTACTCTTTACATGGTTGTCATCAATGCTTGAACCGTTACCTCTCCACGAATTTAGCTGTTGCTCCAGTGATTGCCCTCTTGCTCTCACACAACACTTTAATGAGGATGAGAGTGATGAGGCACAATGCAAGATAGTTCGTGATCTTACATGCGCCTACTTTATTGCTAATTTTTTTAGATACTTACGAGACTTATTTGACACTTCAAAAAATTGTATAGGCTTTTTATCCATATTTGAGCAGTTATAAATTCTTAAATACTAAAAAATAGTGAACAATTCCTTAAGTGGAAAAGATTTCATTGAATATATTCCTTCCATTCAAAGCTTTTATTGAATTAAAAAAAAAAAAAAAGATGAAAGGAATATATGATCAATTATTTTATCATGCTGCATTATTGCTGTCGTGCTGCTTGCAATCCAAGTGGATTTTGCATGCTTGGCATATTATTTTTTTTCCGTACTTTCAAATAAGAGCCATGAAAGTTCTTTTATTGGTGTAAGGCTCTATTATATTCTATTTTTGAAAATATACACACATAGATACAATATATATACTATGTGCGTTTTTGTTTTGTTGTGTGACAGCATATTTGTCTGTATATATGCGAACCCCAATTTGTTGCTATGTGATATATATTAATGATAATTTGTTACAAGATTTAATTTTCTTTAACCTAATCTTTTCAATAAAATAACTACTTTAGCCTAATCTTCATATTAATTGGCTCAGGTTGTCATCACCAAATGCTATCATTTATTCTGTAGCCAGTGTATTCGCAGGATTGCTGAAAGTCGTCATCGTAAGTGTCCTATTTGCTCGGCAAGCTTTGGGCGGAATGATATAAAGTCTGTCTATTTATGATACTGAACATCTTATAGATTACACAAAAGAGCTTAGGTTGGAATTACAGCAGCCTCGCATACCTGTGAGAACTGCTGGGTACCAAAAATCCTTTTGCTCTCGCCAAAGCTTGACTGGTAGAGAATTTGTCTCATACATTGCATCAAAGAGTGGCCTATACACTGGAGCTTAACAAAACCTCATTGATTAGGATAAATGGTTTCGGTATAAAGTATACTTTTATTTTTTTGGGGGAGCGGTCGATCGATGACCATGTAAAATTTTGATTGTTTTTCGTTCTCTTCCTAACATTTGATAGAATTTGAAATTGGGTCAACTATTCTATGATTTGTATAGTTCGATTTGCTTTTGTTTGCACCTCTATAGCTCTTCTAAAGTGAAAATTATTAGGTGCAGAGACCGGACATATCTCTACGTCCGGACATCTACTTAAAATTTGACACATTGAGTGCACTTTGGTTGCTTTTTTTTGTGCGCTTTATCCACACTTTACCTGCATTTTAGTTGTGTTTTGACTGGCCTTTTGTTGCGCTTTTTTTACTGCACTTTGACTGCGCTTTACTTGCGCTTTGACCGCGCTTTTAGTGCGCTAGGCATAAAAGTTCTGCGGACACATTAAATATATAAAGTAAAAAATAAATCCAACGTGTCTACTTCATTTGTCAAATTTTAAGTGGATGTCCAAATGTATCTCTACGTCCGGTGTTTGCACCTAATAATTTTCCCTCTTAAGGTGTGTTTTTTTTTATGTTTAATTGTATTGTATTGCTTGACTAACTCGCTCTCTTTTGCATTGTGAAATTACTGTCTTTTCTCACCTATACAAGAGGATGAGAGCATTGAGGTAAAGTGCAAGATATCCTGTCATGGTCTACCACGAATTACTAACTTTGTTGGGTACTTATGAGTCTAATTTAACCACTACAAAAATAGTACAAGAATTAGGATGGGAATCCCAACTTCATAGACTACATAGATCCATTAATCTGGTTTTAGTCTATATGTAAATGCTTCATCGCTGCAATTGGACTACATTGGAAAACCAAATTGATCTGGCATCGCACTTTGTTCTTGTTATGCCACTATGCATTTTCATGAATTTTTTATAATAACTTGTTAGGATCAAACATCCAATAATGCATACAATAGTGGTATACTTCAATCGACATCACATGCATTTTTAAGAAGGAATTGGAGGATCATTCGCCAACCTTCTTATTACTGAGGCTCGCAATCACAGACAAAGGAATGGAAGATCAGTCACCAGCTTTCTTTTAAATACAGCTCGCCATCATTACAGTAAAAAAATTCATCTGCTTTAATTTAAACTTCTTTTGTATTTGATCCATCTTCTTCGCCAACAAGGTGTAATCTTCCTATTGCTCCCTTAATCTTCCTCTCTAATTAGCATATATAGCCAAATAAAGTTGAAAAAATGGCTATTGGTATCAACAATAAAAAAATCTTATTGAAGGTGTTAGAGATAGTTGTCATTGATAAGATCTATATTTAGACTTGATGTATCATCAAAAAATTATCTGGATCGGGCACTAATCTCAAGGCACAATCAAGTTGGAAACATCAAAAATAAAACCGGGACCATTTGAACTCTGATTTCAACAAACTTATAGTCGAATTATACGTCTCGAAAATACAAACCCAACAACATCAAATTATACCCAATCCGAGTTCAAATAGATCCAAATCAAAGACACGAAGCACATTTGAAAGGTTCAAGCCATAATTTGGATTATGAAACAGTTTTCAAACGTGGCATGCTTATAATTGAATTGAGCAGCTAGACGAGATGAATCCAAAGAGCCCAAGATTGTTAAATTCTGATATCGTTTACACATTCAAATGCCTAGTAAATGGTCCTCGATAAGGGATTCAACATCGGTCGTCTATTCAAATCACTCCCAATTTATCATTGATCTTTCTCTTATTTATTGGTTATGTCACTCTTAGAAAATTATAGATATATCATTCATTTCTCATTAAAGAGGATCCAAGCAATAAGAGAAGAGAAGTAAGCAAATAAATAAGAAGAGAAGGGAGAGAGCTCTTTTGCCACCAGACTCCTCCTCGACAACTATCAGACTTCCCCCAGCAGCCGACCGAAAGCAGAGTTTTGCCAGACAGCCGACTGACGTTGGATTTTTGCCCGACCGTCTATTGAAACCGGATTTCCGCTCTATCACCAAATGTCGTCAAATTTTCGATCTCCATTTGTAACTAAATTTCAACATGGGAGTTAATTATTGTAATATGATCGTCCTCAATTTTAGTGATGGGTCAACCACTTGTAATCTAAGCAAACACTAGTGGAATCTTTTTAACTGAGCGTTACCCCGTGATTTTTTTCTTTTCTAAAGTTTACATGTAAAAATCCTGGTGTTACATTTTTTTTCTTCTATTTGTGTGCTAGATATCCGTACAATGCTGAAACGAAAATTTTTTAATGACGTTTGGTTTAGTTCTTTATGAATCCTACTTAAAACTTGCTAAAAGCATAAATAAACTAATTTAGGGATAAAATATCGTTTGGTTTACTCTTAAATTTAATGATTATTCTGTCAACCCAAATAATAAAAATTCAAAATATTCGTTTCCCTCTTATTTTTTATTAAATTAATAAATTTTCTATTACCGTACCAAATAAAAATAATATTTTATACCAATCTAATGACTAGAAACGTTAGGCAGCAGAATTTTAATGTGCGTAATAGTCGCTTCAGACCATATACATATATACATAATATATAATATTATTTTTTTAATTAATTTTTTAAAAAATAAACTCTATATAGCTCATTAATACAAGCAGGTGATTAAGAATTTCATTTTCATGTTATATAATTTCAATCTCACAATTTATTTTGAAAAAAAAATATATATTTTTTGAAGCATAACACAATAGTTTTGCTTACTGGTAACAAAATTTATATAATTTTTAGTCGATAAGATAAGATAAATTGAAAACTAATCGAGAAATATTATTATTCTTATTGCATCGATTTAAAGCTAAGCAATCTGCACATTCTTGTTATTTCCCTTCTCCTCATCCAATTCTACAAACCTCTTCCAAAACCAATGGTCTTCCCACACCTTCCCCATCTCCTCCAACGGCAACTCCTTCGTCTCCGGCAAAAACCAAAACACAAACAAGCTCATCAACACCACAAATCCTCCAAACAAGAAAAAAACACCAAATTTCATGTAACAGAGAATGGAAAGCATGCTCTGCGCAATCCAAGCTCCGAAAAAGAAGTCCGAAGCGACAAAAATACTCTGCCCCGTCGATCTGATCTCCAGCGGAAAAATCTCACTCGCCACAAGCCATGGCAACAGCCCCCACGACCAAGAAAAACCAGCCACATAGATGCAGAGAAGGGCCAACACGAGGTAGGCATAGCCGTCTTCCATTGCGCCCTGATCTCCCAATTTCAATGCCATTATTCCTCCCACCATCACCAACGCTACAATCATTAGCGTGCCGCCGAGGAGGAAGAATTTCCGGCGCCCGAGCTTATCCACCACCGCCATGGTCGCCAGAGTGCATATCGTAGCTGTAAGCCTTGTCATCCCCGCTGACATAAGTGAGGCGCTTTCCTTGAACCCGATGGTCCGGAACATCACCGGCGCGTAGAAAGTTATGAAATTTATTCCGGTGAATTGACGGAAAGCAGGGAGAAGGAAAGCCATGACGATGTGGGGACGGTAGTTTCGTCGAAGTAGTCTGCGTAGGGGATGTTCTGATGCCCCGCAGGAGGCGTCGGCGGCTGCGGAAATCAGGCTGTTGAGTTCGTCGTGGACGTCGTCAGTGCCGCGGATCTTTTGCAGAATACGGGAGGCTTTCTGTGAATCTCCATTTCGATGGATTATGCAGCTTGGGGTTTCAGGGAGGAAGAGAGCGCCGATGAGGAGGAGGGAGGCGGGGAGGGCGGCCAGGGCGAGGGAGAGTCTCCATCCCCAACCGGCCTTGATCTTTTCTGTGCCGTAGTTTATGAGATTTGCTGCTAGGAGTCCGATGCTGATGCAGATTTCGAAGAAACCGTTCATGGCTCCTCTGTACTTCGGCGGGGCCATCTCTGAGATGTATAAAGGGATGCTCTGCAAGAAGAACATTTCTGTCTTTAGTTTCATTAATAATTAAACGTAATATTTGTTAAATCTCATCATCAATAAAACTTAACAAATCTTACAATTTTTCTTTTTATAGATCTTAATTTCTAAACTAAATATAGTCAAATAATTTATCAAAAGTCAACAAAATTGAAAAATTATCATGCAAAAAAAAAATTTAAATTTTAATCCTGTAAAGACTTTAATCAATCTAAGTTTACAGGATTCACTACATCCTACTTATCCGTAGCCAAGAAGCCCCTTCAACGTAAACTGTAGCCTGACCTGGTTGGTAAAGCCGATGCTAGCCCCAAAAAGTATCCGGCCAAGGATAACAGTTAACAGGTTGAAGCCAGCACCACTGAGTCCTGCTCCGGCAAGAAACAACACAGCTCCGAAGAGCATGGACGGCCTCCGGCCGAACCTCTTAGTCACCGGCGAAGCCAGCAGAGAAGCAAAGAACCCCGATATGTAAAGTGACGATGTGAAAGCCATCAGCAACTGGCTATCAAACTTACAGTAGTTGCTAACATTTCTATCATTCTTCATCTTCGCAAGAATTTCGGGGAAGAATTTGCTCAGAAAAGAATCCATGGAAGTGACACCGCCTGAACGCGCCGCCGAATTATTATCTTTTGAGTTTAATTGCGATAAACACGAATGCAAAAAAACAGAGCTTTATGGAGAAGAAGAATTAATTAACCAGAGATGCCGAGGTCGTAGCCGAAGAGGAGTCCACCGGAGCCGGCAACCATGCAGGTGAGGACCACGAAGAGCGTGATCCTCGGTTCTTTGTCGGCGGCAGCGTTCTGTAGCTTGGCTGCCATAGCTGCGCTCGTTCCTGGCTTGGGAGTAAATGAAGACCAGCTGCCTTATATAGTGAGTTTTTAAGTCCCAACGAATTTTGTATTATTATGATTCATTTCTTCTTGTTATTTCTCTCTCGTCCCTATTTGCCTTGACGAATGACTCATTTGACACAATGATCATTAACTTAGGATAAATTATTCATTGCAGACACCGGATGAGGGGTGCAACCGAGTCAAGCCGGTTCGAGCTCGACTCGTTAACGGGCTCAACCAGTCGAGCTTTTCGAGCTCGAGAGTCGAGCTAAAAACACGAGTTCGAGCTCGATGGCTAATCGAGCTCGAACACTTGGCTGCTCGACTCGATAGCTCGTCGAGTTGCTCACATAAGAGGAGCGGGATTCGCCACTTCGCCGCGAGAGCGGGTCGCAGTTTCTAAGTCGCGACAATGGGCTTTGCCGCGATAGCGGGTCGCTAGCTGCAACGGGCTTCACCGCGAGAGAGCGAGAGCGGGAGCGGGATTCGTCACGAGAGCAGGAACGGACTTCGTCGCTAGAGCAGAGCAAGACGAGCCGCTCGACTTGACTAGTTTCGTGAGACGAGTTGAGCTCGAGCTCATTTTTCGAGTTCGACTAAAGCTCGAGCTCGAGCTTGGTATTTGGCAGCCGAGCTCAACTCGAACACCTCTTGGCTCGAGCTCGAGCTCGACTCGTTTGCACCTGTACACCAAACTGTTCGGAGACGAATAAGAATGTGTCACATCACCCGGTACCGAGTGGCATCACCCTGTACCGAGTGGCACCAAGCACCTGTACCAAGCAAAAAAAATGACGTGGAGCGTTCTGATTGGTCTCAGAACATCGTTCGGGGTCCGCGCAGATTTATATTTCAAAGTTGGGGAGGTAGAAAAGAAAATAAAGATTTGAGGAGTATTTCATTATTCTTATATTCTTCCCTAATATCTCTAAAGAGACTGGTTATAGAAAAACAAAAGCTACTAATGGCTCAAAGATATTAAATACATAATTATACTAACTCAAATCAAATATCTATTACATTTATTGAACTATAACATATGGAGCCTATTCCAAATATCTAATTATATAACAGCCCTAGAGTGATAGAGCTTGACCAAGTCAATCCCAAAAGCCCTAGGTCTCTTGCTATAATCCATTTAAAAAAAAAAAAAAGGAGGTTATTATTGAGGCCATATATCCCATAAAGAATAATGCTTGGAGGCTTCGCTTATAATATATTTCGATTCTTATTCTATCTCTTCTTTTGTTACCTTTATTTCATTCTCTCCTCATCCAATCTTTAGTTGTCTTTACTCTATGTGGCTTGTAGGAAAATCTTTTTTTATAGCAAATTTTTTCTTCTACTTTTGAGATTTTACTACTAAAAATAAAATGTTAAATTTATCTCAAGCTTGTTAGAGCAAGGCCTAATTATATTGACCACAGTATGCAAATAATTTTTTGCAATCTTGATTTTGATATGTACTTCTGATTTGTTCATTGTTTTGCTATATGATTATTAATTAGCTATTTACTTATGATATGTTCTCTAATTTTGTTGGCGTTAATGATTCATAAATGATCTTTAAACTACTTATGAGTTTTTTTATTTTCACACAGTCTTTGCAGACGATCTGAATTGGTACTTGGCAATCACAGATGTATTCTTATTGTAGGTTGCAAAGCCTTAGAATGATTCAGTATATATCAAATTACTACCGCACGTCTAACATTTCCAAGTGATCCTCATGATATTTTGGCATGCAATGGTAAGTATGAATGTATATATAAAGAATAATCAATTTTATCAAACTATTTGGGATTAATAGATATTGTTGGATCTAGATTTGTTCGTGAATGATACTCAAAGTAAATTCTAAGATGAGTGATATGCCGCTTATGTGAAAATGATGAGAAAGAGAGATGCTACAGAAAAGGTGTAATATTAGCTTTAGCGGGTTGGCAATTGACAGAATCAACTACAGTTGTCTTTGATTTTTTTATTCTCCTTCCTATAGAAAGACCTTGCTATGGATAATGAAAGCCCAGTCTAAATTATTTTTAATTAAAAGAGGTTGTGCGCATAAATTACGTAGCTGTAAGCAACTGGCAAAAACAAAGGCTTTGTAGCGCCTGAGACCATTTGCAACGAATGAAATAAAAAAAAAAAATATATTCTAATGCCAACATATATTCTCATAATTTGATTCTACAATATTCGTGTAAAAGACCTACAACTTATGAAGAATAATAAACCTTACAAATAACATAAAGGTGATTGCACTACTACTACTTTAATAGCAGGCCAGTATATAAGTGATTGGAGTTGTGTTTGTACCGGACAACAAGCAAAGTAAAATTAAAACTCGAATTGTAAATCTTGTCAATACGGAAGGTTTAAAAACTTCATTCGCTTACCTCCAGCCAAGAACTTCCTCATTCTTTGTTTATATACAAAAAAAAAAAAAAAACTTAGCAAGATCTCAAGGTCGATAAAGAATGAGATTTTCAAGATCAAGAGGTGGCCTTTCAACAACGTTCAAACTCCCACCTTCCCTTTCACGGTGTACCTCGTGAAAATGAATCTGAAGAAAGTGAGAACCAACTAAGGCTTCGTTTGGGACGGCTTTTTTACTTCTTTCTAAAACAGAGTTTTAGTACAAAATTTTTTATTTTTATACTAAAACTCCGTTTTAGAAAGCAATAGAAAAGCCGTCCCAAACAAAGCCTAAGTGACAATCTTGCTAAAAAAATTTAGATTCCACATATTTCTATCATCTAGCATTTAAAAAATTTTCAATTCTATTGCCCTCTACCTTTATCGCATTTGCATGCAAACACCAAAGTATACCACCTCTCTTCCTATTTCAAAAAAAAAAAAAAAAGCTACTAGAGAAATCTACACTCAATGCTCACCTCTAGTGCTACAACACATATTAAAATAGCTGAAGTTCAACTATGAAAATATGTTCAAATTTCTCCTTCAATAACATCCATTAAAGACATTTACAAAGAATTCTGACAATGACATCAATATCCAATGTTGGAAATGAAAATGCTGCTTCTTCTGGTGACAATATTATTTCCTCTGATTTTGTGGCTTGTAACGTTGTTGGCTCCATGGCCACTTTGGTTTTTGATATGGCTGTGGATTGTGATGTAATTGGTAACGTTTCAGTTGGTTTGATATGTAAATTGAATGGTATGGAGAAGAGAATTTCATTGATGCATGTGTCATAATGCTATATTTTAAGAGGGCTTTGGAATATTTAAGGACTTCTAATTTTGTTCTGGTATTAATGCGTAGACCTATTCCATAAGGTTTTATCAAAAAAAAAAAAAAAAAACTGAATCTACAAAATTAATTGAATAATATTACTATCAACTAAATTCGTTTATAGAATAGTATAAATGATAGAAATTTTTATTTTTATTTTCAATTATAAGGTCATCAAAATTTTATAAATTTTTTATTTTTATCTTAGAACCCAACAACTAGAAGAGTTAATAAAATTTTTCCATCATAGTGGCCCGTTCAACTAACGACTACGTCTATTTTATAACTTTTTTAACATGTTTTATTGCAATATTTAGTTACTAATGATACCTGCACTTGCCTTCACGAATATTCTATTTATTTAAAGAAAATCAAACTGTTATTTTTCAACAATATAAAAAAAAAATATAAAATAACCTGAAAAGTTTGTAAGCATTATTGAATTGATCAATCATACTTAAATATGAAATTTTATCTTAAATTATACTATTCGTTTTGTTTTTTTTAATATTAATGTATTTATATAATATGTTTGTCCACCTTCCAAAAAAAAAACTATGCTCTTGAGCTCTTCTTTCTTGGGGGAGTTTTGTTAACTAAATGAAAATAGAATTTAGAAATATAATTCAATTAAAATTAAGGCTTCATTTTCACATATTTTTTATTGATTTTTAAATTAATTTCCTACTATAAAATTTTTAATTTAAAAAAAAATTATCTCAAATAAAACCTAAATATATGAAGCAATGATTTATGTCGAACTACATTTAATTTCATATTGAAACTTCTATTTATCAATCATCTCAAATGCTGGATTACATAATTTCTCTTTTTTTGAATTTATTAATTGATAGTTAAAACTCCTAATAATTAACCGATCAAGATGAGGTGTGTGAATTAATCGGTTACTTGATCATATCCTCTACCTTGTTCGTGGTGACAAATTTCTTCCAATACCAATGATCGATCCACACGCGACCCATCTGCTCCATCGGCACTCCTTTCGTCTCCGGCACAAACCAGTAAGCAAAAACCGTCATCACCATTACGCCTCCGGCGAACAATAAGAAGAGGCCCGCCTTCAGTCCGCAGAGCACTGCAAGCAGGCTTTGCGCCACCGCAAATGCCATCAAGAAATTAACGGATACCTGAATGCTCTGCCCCGCCGACCGTATTTCCAGCGGAAATATTTCGCTCGTCACCAGCCACGCCATCGGTCCCCACGACCAACCGAACGCCGCCACGAACACGCACACCAACGCCACCACCACGTACGCATTCTCCTTGCTCATCGTTCCGTGGTCGGGCATTTCCGACATCAGCACAGCGCCGAGAGTCACGTGCGCTCCCACCATCGCCACCCCGCCTGTGCAATGGTTAGTTCGAAATTGCTCAGCTTAACGAAATGAAAAACACTTGAGCTAGCTAGCTGAGCGGAGGTTCAGCTCGTTTAATTTCTCCCGTACCTGTGATAAACAGAACCCGCCTGCCCACTCTGTCCGCCAAGACCAACGTCGCCGTTAGCGTGCAGAGCAAGTTGATGACCCTGGTGATAACTGCAGACATGAGTGCCGCGCTTTCCTTCTGCCCGATTGTGCGGAACATAACGGGAGCGTAGAAGTTGACCGCGTTGATGCCGGTGACTTGAAGGAATAGAGGGAGGGCTATGGCCATCACGATGTGTGGGCGGTAATTTCGTTGAAAGAGTAGGAAAAATGGATGTTTGGCGGAGACGGCTTTGGAGGCTTCGGTTGTGGCGACGATGAGGTCTTCGAATTCCTCGCTCACATCGACGGAGGTGCCGCGGATCTTTTGGAGGAGAATTCGGGCGTGATGGAGATCGCCGCCGCGTTGGATAATGCTGCTGGGTGTCTCCGGTAGGAAGATGGAGCCGACGAGGAGGAAAGTGGCGGGGATGGCGGCGGAGGAAAGTGAGACTCGCCAACCCCAACCGGCTTTGATCTTTTGAGTGGCGTAGTTGATGAGGTTTGCGATAAGGATGCCGAAGCTTATGCAGGAGTCGAATCCGCCGGAAATGGCTCCTCGATGACGAGGAGGGGCCATTTCTGAGAGGTACAGTGGAATTGACTGAAACCACGTTGTATGCGAGAAATTAGTTTAACCAGGATTTGGTCATATCCATGCCCCTCTCTTCCACCATTTTTTTTTTTTTTAATTTTCCTCAAAATATTAAACTTTTTGATAAAATTCTAACTCATTCTTTTTTTCTTCTTTCAAATTCACAGCGATTTAAGTAGGAGACGTGTAAATATATACGTTCAATGGTTAGAAAAAATGGTATATAAGTGCTAATTTTATAAATAAATATAATTTATCTGGTATTAATGTAATTCTCTCAAAATAATTTTAAATATTAAACAAAATTAAATATTTTGTAAGAGTTAAATCTATTTTATATATAGGAATATAGTAAGTAGAATATAGTTAAAAAAGAAGTCATTTAATCAAAATTTTGGATTAAAAATATTTAAAATATCATAATAAATCTATAATTTCAAGAGCTTGAGTGCATTACAAGGAATTTCACCTTTCTTCTTTGATCTCTTACCTTTTGGTGCTTAATTGTTGTTGATGTATTTGTTCTTGTAAGATGACGAAGGATGATTCTTTATTTACTTTAATTTAAACAAAATTGTTTATAGAAATTCAATGAGCTTAGATGCATAAAAAATTATTAGAGCAATCTTAACCCATTGAATCTTTCCCTTTAAAAAGTTATCATAATCATGTATTTCCTCTATGTTAGGTAGTAGCTATCAAGGAGGTTGCATAGCTAAAGGAAGTTGCTACCATCAAGGAGGTTGCATAGCTAAAGCAGATCTTGTATTATTGGCCACTAAATCCTCTCTATATATACTTGTCATCTATATCTGGTTAAACAACGAAATACATTCTCTATTCTTTCCTTTCTCTGTTCAAGATCTGCTTCTCTCTTTATTCATGGTATCATAAGCGGTGATCGATCCACGCTCATGGCCAACTCCATCTCTTCTCATCTAAATGAACGTATCGATTCCTCTTCTTCGGAAGACACATCTATTCCATCGACGCTCAAGTTCGTAGTCTCTAATCTCAAAAATTTTGTCATGGTTCCTCTTACAACGGACAATTACGTCTTGTGGCGATCTCAGATCACGAAAATTTTCAGAGCAAATGGCTTTGAAAAATTTCTTGATCTTACTCGCAATCCTCCTTCAATACATCTACAACAACCGAACGGACCTTCTATTCATAATCCCTTACACACACAATGGATTCTTATTGATCAGAATCTTGATGCGGCTATTTGCTCCACCATTTCGGCAACGGTGCTACCATACGTGGTAAATCTTGAATCTATCGCAGAAATCTGGTTCACTCTTGAAACAAGATTTCAATCAACAAATTGCTCCAAAGTCATTCAACTTAAGAATGAACTCCACAATATCACCCTCAAGAATTCCACAATGACACAATACTTGTCTAAAATCAAAGTTTTAGTTTATCAAATCTCGCGGCGGGATCGCCGGTAGACACGGAAGACATAAACTTGTATATACTCAAAGGTCTGCCAAATACATATCAATCATTCAAGATCGTTATAGAACAATGCTAATGTCAATCTCTCTTGACCAACTCTACCCCTTATTACTGAGCGAAGAAATAAATCTTGCCTCCGATAACGCCTTTGTCTCTTCCCCGAACGATCCATCCACAGCTATGGTCTCGTATAGAGGCCGCGGACATCGTAAAAGAGGTCGAAACTGTGCGAATCAGAAAAATACTCCTCATCCACCCGTTCAATCCATCACTTGCCAAATCTGCTACAAATAGGGACATTCTACTCAAGCTTGTTGGCACATACTCAATCTGTAATATGTGCCTTCATTCAAGAACGAACAGAACATTGCCCTGGTCGCAAGCTCGAAAAATTTTCCAAACAAATTGGTATTTGGATTTGGGCGCTTCGTCGCATCTCACAAATTCCCTTAAAAATTTATCTGTTTCGGCTCCTTATCAAGGCCAGAACTCAATAACGGTTGGCGATGGTCGATCAGTCAATATAGCACACTCAGGTTCGGAGTTGTTACTAACCCCATCTCGAAAGCTTTACTTATCTCACATTCTTCATACATCATCTCTTCAATACAATTTATTATCTATTTAATTTTAATATCATTTCTCATTGTAATCCTAGCTTACATATAGATAAACTTTTCTTTTCTTGCAAATCTTGTAAAGAGGCTAAAGGACATAAACTTGTTTTTGATAAGTTTGAACATCATCACAAATCTCTTCTTTCTTTAATTCACTATGATGTCTAGGGTCCAGCTCCGGCTATATCTACTCAAGGTTACAAGTACTATGTAATTTTTGTAGATGATTTTTCTTGATTTACCTGGATTTTTCCTTTGCGCCACAATTTTGAAGTTACTAATATTTTCATTCAATTTAAAACTAATATTGAAAAGTATACTTCTCATCACATCAAAATGCTTCACACTGACGGTGGTGCGAAATATAAGAATCACTCGCTAACTCAGTTCCTTAGGACTCATGGAATCTCTCATCAGGTTTCATGTCTTTACATGCCTAAGCAAAATGGTGTTGCTAAACATAAACACATACATATCATTGAGACTGTCAGATCTTTGTTGGTCACTTCCTCTGTCCCATATAGATACTAGCCTAATGCTGTCTTGACCTCCATTTACCTTCTTAATAGAATGCCCTCCCCTACTACGAACAATGTCTCTCCGTATAAACTCTTACATGGCATAATTAAAACATGAGTATAATCACCTTCGTATATTTAATTGGCTATGAATGCTTTCCTTTAACCTCATCTCATTCTAGACACAAACTTCAACCAAAAGCCAAATCGTGTGTCTTTCTTGGATATTCTTATATTCACAAAGGATATAAATGTTTGGATATATCCACAAACAAAAATTTTATATCTCGGCATACTACTTTTCATGAGCACTATTTCCCGTTCTTCAATACCTACTCACCAATTCCAAATCAAACTATTGCTGTTCCACCCTCTTTTTTTAACACATGTTTCCAATCAACCTGTTCTCACTCATCCTATTCCTATGCTTATTAGAACTTAAGAGCATATTGAACATGTTCCTCCTCATTTTAATCCTACCATATCTTCTTCTCATGTTCTCACTCAAGCCGAAATATCTCAAGTATAAAAGAGAATTAAAAATATAACAAAATGAAATCATACTTACTCGAGATACGGCTCAACTTCATCACAATTAAGCAAGATGTACAATGTGATAACTGTCATCTCTTTATCAGTCAAATAACGCACGGTGCTAGCGCCTAAAGGATCCCCAATTCCACTAAATACAGATATATTAGAGGATTTACCAACATTCTGAGATGTTGAACTTTCACCTGGTTGAGATATTGTTTCAAAATAATACGAGCAAAACTGAGTAGTCTCGTATGTTAAATATGCTTCACAGATAGAGCCTTCGGGTCGTGCTTTGTTCTTAGCGGTCTTCTTAAGTTTATTTAAATATCTCTCAAAAGGATACATCCACCTATATTGAACAGGTCCACCAACCATAGCCTCATATGGTAAATGAATAGGTAGATGCTCCATAGAGTCAAAAAAGCCTGGAGGAAATATTTTCTCAAGTTGACACAAAATGAATGGAATTTGCTGCTCCATATGAATCAAATTCTCCACATTTAATTTAGAATAGCATAAATCTTTGAAAAAGATACTTAACTCGACCAAGGGCTTCAAAATCTGATCTGGCAGATAACTGAAAGCAGTGGATAGTAGACATTGCATGAAGATGTGACAATCATGACTTTTCAATCCAAATAATCTCCCTGATCTTATGTCAACACACCGGCTTAGATTGGAAGAATATCCATCAGGTACTCGTAGAGTCTTCACCCATTCACAAACTGCTTGTTTTTGCTCTAAAGTTAATGTGAATGGAGCTTTTGGTTTGAGGAATTTTCCCGCTCCACCATCCTTCAATTCCAAAGCTTTCCTTCTACAAATCTCCTTTAAGTCCATCCTTGCTTTTATATTATCTTTTGATTTCTCTTTGATGTCCATAACTGTATAGAAAATATTATCAAAAACATTTTTCTCTATATGCATAACATCCAAGTTATGTCTAATCAAGTTTGTTCTCCAATATGACAACGACCAAAAAATACTTTTCTTGGTCCAATTATGGTAGACACCATATTCCGGCAATCTGAACTCAGCTAATCTTGGAGATTCCATTATGGTGGGCAAGAACTCTACTCTTTCAAAAATTTCTTCACTACTGAATTTTGGTGGAGGAGGAATCATCACCATTTTATTTTTAGTAAAAGCTTCTTTATTTCGCCTGAAAGGATGACTTTGAGGCAAAAACATTCGATGACAATAGAACCAACTGTTCTTCCTGCCATACTTTAAAGTGAATGATTTTGTATTTTCCAAACAATATGGACAAGCTAACTTGCCTTAAGTGTTCCAACCTGAGAGCATATCATATGCAGGAAAGTCACCAATTGTCCAAAGTAATGCTGCTCTTAGTGTAAAATTCTGTTTGGTGGAGATATCATATGTACTTACTCCTTCTTCCCATAATAAACTTAAATCATCAATCAGAGGTTGTAAGAATACGTCAATCTTTAATTTTGGATTATGTGGCCCTGGAATTATAAGTGACAAAAACATATAAGGAGTAGTCATACATAACTCTGGAGGAAGATTGTAAGGAGTGAGTATCACAGGCCAACATGAGTACGGTGTAGCCGACTGACTGAATGGAGTAAAACCATCTGCGCATAAACCTAATCTGACATTTCTTAGTTCTGCCGCGAATGTGGGATGTGTACGATCAAAGTGCTTCCAAGCCTCTGCTTCTGATGGATGTGTGATAACACCTTCTTGTGGAATGTGATCATTATGCCATCTCATATGTGCAGCAGATCTCATGGATGCATATAGCCGTTGTAGTCTTGGAATTATTGAAAAGTAGAACATCTTACTAACAGACACATCCTTCCGCTTTCTTCTATTTCTAGATTTGGGTTTAAATCTTGGTGCATTGCAATGACGGCATACAGTTTCTGCAATATCTTCTTTAAAGTATAGCATGCATCCATTGACACAACAATCTATCTTTGTGTATGTCAAACCAAGTTTCGAAACTAACTTCTTTGTCCGATATAGATCTGTAGGAATTAAATTATCTGTCGGATTGATTTCCTTAAGCAGCCCAATGAATTGATTAAAACATTCACGAGCAACATTATATTCAGCCTTGATGCTTAACATCTTCACAGCAACAGATAATTCTGAGTGAGTCGTGCACCCTTTCTAGATTGGTTGCTGTGCAGCATGCAATAAATCATAAAAGTTTTGTGCCTCCGTATTCGGTAACTCTTCATAAATTCCAGTTGCATCATGAACTAATTCCTCAAGATTTGGACGGATATTTTCAGCCTCAGCAACATTACTACTTGTAGAAGGACCGCATTGATAATCAAATTGTGGCTCATACTCACCATGACAAGTCCAATACTAATATCGTGGCATAAATCCTCTGCGATACAGATCAACAGTTACGTCATCTGGTTCTAGGATCACTAGATTTTTGTGTTTAGAACATGGACATCGAAACTTTCCTTCAGATATAAAGATCGGCAGCTGTTTCGCTTGCTGAATGAAAAAGTTCACCCCATTGATGAATTCATCTGTTAATGTCTTCCGACTTTGAGATAATCGGTTATACATCCAACTTCGTTGATTTCTAATATCCATAACCTATAAATAAGAGTAAAAAATTAATGGATTTATATATTTCTAATATCCATAACCTAAAATTATGTTACACTTATTAATGAATTGATTGCTCAAAATCACAATCCCCTCACTAAGTCTACTAACCACTAAAGCAAAAAGATATGGAGTAATGCTGATTTCCATAATCCAACTTTACCTTCAACTCCCTCTCTAGTCTTATCAATAAGAAGAATATCATTAACCAAAAGCATGCACCAAGGTATATCCTAAAGCAAATGTCTAGTGATAACATCCATGACTAAAGCAAAAGATATGGACTTAAGTTTACCTTCAACTCCCTCTCTAGTCTTATCAACAAGAAGAATACCATCAACAAAAAGCATGCACCAAGGTATATCCTATAGCAAATGTCTAGTGATAACATCCATGACTAAAGCAAAAAGATTTTTCAAATTTACCTTCAACTCCCTTTCTAGTCTTATCAAAAAAGAAGAATATCATTAACCAAAAGCATGCACCAAGGTATATCCTCTAGCAAATGTCTAGTGATAACATCCATGACTAAAGCAAAAAGATATGGACTTAAGCTTACCTTCAACTCCCTCTCTAGTCTTATCAACAAGAAGAATATCATCAACAAAAAGCATGCACCAAGGTATATATCCTATAGCAAATGTCTAGTGATAACATCCATGACTAAAACAAAAAGATTTTTCAAATTTACCTTCAACTCCCTCTCTAATCTTATCAACAAGAAGAATATCATCAACAAAAAGCATGCACCAAGGTATGTCCTCTAGCAAATGTCTAGTGATAACATCCATGACTAAAGCAAAAAGATAGCAAAAAAAAAATGCAATACCGATTGAGAGAGGGAGATGCTCGGCGGCGCGCGACTAGGAGAGAGGGAGATGCTCGGCGAAGTCCGGTGACCGTCAGCGGCGAAGTTCGGTGACCGTCGGCGACGTCAATCCACGGCGAGCGACGAACGGCGACGGGCGAAAGAGGCGAGGTGAGAGAGAGTAGCGAAAAGAATGACGGCCCAGAGGGCTCCGATTCGCATTTTAGGGCTTTTAGCGGCGGAATTTTCGGCGGAACGTCTGCCGGTAATGTTACCGTCGGACAATGCGCCGGAACATTTTCGTTGAGTTTAAATAAGCCGGCGCACAATCCGCCGGTAACGTGCGCCGGAACGTTTCCGCCGTAATCTGCGCCGGAAATAATCCAGAGCCCTTTTCACCGGCGTAATTTCCGGCGCAATGGACGCCGGTACATTTCCGGCGTCAGTTCCACCGGAAATAACGCCGTAAACTTTACGTCGCATCATTCCGCCAGAACCTGCGCCGTCAATACCGGCGCAAAAATATCCGCTGGAAATTCTGACGGTAATCGCGTGTTTTCCCGTAGTGATTACCATCTAATCCTCTCCTATCGTCTCACCCCATGATTACTAGGAAAAAGACAAGTTCTTTAAAATGTGTTACCAGATTAAATCTACTTCATCATCAAACTAATCATGATTATATTCCCGACCCGACATCTTACATGGAAGCTGTTAAACATCGTGAATGGCATCAAGCCATGTCAAATGAGTTCCTTGCTCTCCAAAATCCAAGAACATGTAGTCTCTTCAAGCCACGATCTGACTCATCTATTTTGGGTTGCATGTGGACATATCGCACAAAAATTCATGCTGATTGATTGGTTGCCACTCACAAAGCGCTTCTTGTAGCATAGGGCAATCATCAAGAATATGACATTGATTACTCAGAGACATTCAACCCAGTTGTGAAATTGCCTACAATTCATATTCTTTTAACTATTGCTCTATACAATAACTGGCAAGTTCAGCAATTGGATGATGCAAATGCTTTCCTACATGGCATCATTTATAAGACAGTTTATATGAAACAATCGAAAGGATTTGAAGATTCATCTCATCCTGAATATGGCTGTTGTCTCCACAAAGTTCTCTACGGCTTTAAACAAGCTCCAAGATAATGGTTCAACACATTTACATCATACTTGGTATCATTGGGGTTCATGTATAGTCAAACTGATCAATCTCTCCTAATATGTTC
This sequence comes from Dendrobium officinale, assembly GCA_019514585.1. Lineage (NCBI taxonomy): Eukaryota > Viridiplantae > Streptophyta > Magnoliopsida > Asparagales > Orchidaceae > Dendrobium > Dendrobium officinale. The sequence continues at coordinate 90,575,496 of CM033683.1, forward strand.
AATCAAACACTCAAATATTCTTACTCATATATGTTGACGATATCCTAATAACTGGCAACAACCAAGATGCAATCACTGAAATCTTGGCTCAAATAAACAAGAAGTTCATGATGAAGCATTTGGGTGAGGCTAACAAATTTCTTGGTATTAATATAGCTTACGACAAGAAGCAATACTTTCTGTCACAATAGAAATATGTTCTACATATTCTATAACATGCAAATCTCATGAATTGAAATTCTTTATCCAACCCGACATGTACAAACCTTTCCGTCACATTCAAGGAAGAGTACGCTTACCAATCCTACTACTTACAGATGAATTATAGGATCTCTCCAATATTTAATGCTCACTCGTCCGGATATTGCCTACAGTGTCAACTTACTATCTCAGCATATGCACTCAAAAGACTTCTACGTTACATCAAAGGTACGCTTGACTATGATATATCGATCACTAAAACTAATCTTGTCCTTTCAATCCTTTTTAGATGTCGATTGGGCTGGTGATCCTATATCTAGCAAATCAACTTTGGGGTATTGTTCCTTTCTAGGGAAACGACACTCATCTCATGGACTGTTAAGAAGCAACACACAGTCTATAGATCTTCTACTGAATCAGAATACCGTGCCCTAGCTGCCTCAACCTCGAATATAATTTGGATTTGAAGACTTCTTATTGATTTTGGAATACCACAAAACTCGCCTACCGATCTCTACTGCGACAACACCTCTGCAGTTAATTAAATGTTTCGATGCCACGAATTCATGGACACCGTAATAAATATTCTTATCTAAATTTAAATAAGCCCAAATCAAATATTTAAAGCATATTTAAAAAAAATTAATATTAATTGAAGATCTAAATGACCACCAAATATTATGTGCTATTAGTCAAATCAAAGCTTGATGAGATCAATCTAACAAATTTGAGATCATTTGATTCGGATATTATTAAGACACTCAAATACTAGATAAATGATCTATAATTAAGAAAATCAATGTAAATTGCTTACTAAAGTGTTTTAGATCACCGCCGACAGCCACCATCAATAATTGGGCAAATTATTGGGTCAGGTGACCGGAGCCAAAAGATAAGTTCGGACAGCCAATAAAAATTTGCCGCGTCACCTTGCGCTTTAGTTGCGCTTTTTGACTTGCGCTTTAGTTGCGCTTTGGTTGCGCTTTAGTTGCGCTTTGGTTGCGCTTTAGTTGCGCTTTTTGACTTGCGCTTTAGTTGCGCTTTGGTTGCGCTTTGGTTGCGCTTTAGTTGCGCTTTGGTTGCGCTTTAGTTGCGCTTTAGTTGCGCTAATTTTAAAATAATATTTTATTATTATCCGAACCTATCTCTGCGTTCGGTCACCTGACCCAATAATTTGCCCAATAATTGCAGCCACAATCAGCAAGCTTATGTCGTCCTTTTATTGTTGTTTTATTATTAACATCTAACCATATTGTCATAGACGAATAGATAAGTGCATAAATCCTATCGGGCTACGAGTTCAATCGATGAGTTCTGATGACCGAATAGGTTGAATCTCTTAAGGTGATTTGAGATTTCGGCAAGCACTGAGTTTAATCATAACTAAAGAATTGATTAATTAAATTTTAAATTATCTTGATGACTAATTAGGTGGCTTAGGTGGCTTAAGTACGTAAATATGATTGTATTTTTATACGACTAATGACTCATATAAGACAAAATGAAACCATCTTATTTTAACCTAGCTACCAAATCTCCTCAGGTTGGCTTATTTTATTAGCGTCACTAATATTGTAATTTAGATTTAGTTTGGGACGACTTTTTTACCGCTTCTTGAAACAGCTTTTTAATACAAAATTTTTAATTTTTGTATTAAAAAATTGTTTTAAAAAGCAGCAAGAAAATTGTCCCAAACGAAGCCTTAGGCTTAGGCTTTACTTGGGATAGCTATAGATCACTAATTCTTTTCCTATTTTTTAGAGATTTTTGTACTATAAATCATCTTTACAAAGCAGTAAAAAAACCGTCCCAAATAAAGCCGTAGTTTGAGACAGCTTTTTTTATTACTTTCAAAAAAAACTTTTAATGCAAAATTTTTTATTCCAAAAAATTTTATACTAAAATATTATTTGAAAAATCAATAAAAAAAAAAAATTGACCCAAACTAACACTTAATTAAAAAGGTATCGACAAATAGTGTATAATCTTCTTAATGATTAGGAATCTAAAGTTGTGTGACGTACAAAAAATATAAATTCTTTTTTAATTATGCTTGTTTGTTTTACTTTCTGTTTTATCTGAACTTGGCAACGCTTAATTATGAAGATCCGACAAGCGGGAAAAAAAAAAAAAAGCCCCATTGGTAAATCATATTTAATATTTTCAGAAACAGCAAAATTTTAAGTTTATTATTTGATTGAGCGTACTTAAAATTTTATATTAAATTTTTATTCCACTAAATTTTTAAAATTCATAAAATGAACAAAAGAAGAATTTTTTATTCTAGAATGATTTTTTTTTTCTATCTAGTTTGTAATTGTAAATGAAAAAAAAAACTAATTTGTGCTTACATAACCATATAATTAAAAACAGAAAACGCATTTGATAATTAAATGATTAAATATTTTCTAATTTTAAATAAAAATGTATTTTATTTAGCATATTACGTACATGATCTGAAGGTATAGCTGTGACCATTGACTAAGTTATTATTTATTATTTTTAAATCTAAAGTCATAAAATAAAACTACTTGATTCGTTAATTATACTTATCATGAGTTCCCCACACCCTCAAATAAACTTAACCCAAACAATTGGACCATTTTTTAAGCTCCCTTATATTTGAATGCTATTTTTAAAACAAAATATATTATATTTATGCATTTATTTAATTAAGAGATTAGTATTTATAATGTATTTCTATGTTAACAATTTAATAATATTTACAAAACAAAATAGTACATAAATCACTCCCATCAGAGACATTATTACGTGCGGATTGCGGATATAACTCTACGTACAAACTTCCAATTAAGTATAGACACGTGAATTTTTTTATATTCTGGCACGATGACCCGACCCTGCCTAAAAATGTATATTATAAATTATCCTTGTACATATACTATGTACAAGTTGTGCACAGTGTGTATACAAGTGGGTTGGATCGTCGGACCACGTTAGAGTTACTTGTCTTCATTTAATTAGAGTCCAGACATAAAATTATGCCGAAGACGTAATAATTTCTCTACCCATGGAGTACCGAATAAAATTAATCGTTAAATTTTTCATAAGGGATATTCTTTAGTCTTTGTTCGCTGTAAAAATTGAATCTTTGGCTTTTGAATGATAAGATGATTAGACTGACTATATTGCAACTAGCAAGATGCCAAGATCAAATATCCATAAGCCACAAATTACCTGATTGGTGAATCCGACGCCAAAACCAAGCAGGATTCTAGCCAAAATGAGCATGTAAACATTCATGGCAGCTCCACCCATCGCCGATCCGGCCAAGAACAGAGCACCTCCGATGACCATCGATGGCCGGCGGCCGTACTTCTCCGTTATCCTTGAAGCAAACAGAGATGAAAAAAGCCCTGCGATGTAAAGAGAGGAAGTGAACGCCGTCAGTGCTTGACTGTTAAACTTGCAGTAGTTTCTGACATGAATATGGTCTCTCTTCATCTTAAAATAGACGTCGGGGAAGAACTTGTTCAGAAATGAACCGGTTGCCGTTACTCCGCCTGCATATAGCAATTTATATTTACTCGGATGGAATTGAACGGAAAACTAATCGAATAAATGATCAGTTAAATGCCTGAGATGCCGAGGTCAAAGCCAAACAAGATGCCGCCGGAGGCAGCCACCACGCTAGAAAGGATAACGAAGGGGGTGATTCCACCGCCGTAGAGCACGGCGGGGGATTTGGCCGGAGGGGAAGAATACTTAGGCGAGGATAAGTCTCCTGCCATTGAAGAAATCGTGTGAACAAACTGAGCCACTAAGTTCTCAGTCGACGAGCAGATTCCCTCATTTTATCGTCGGGGTAATGAAACAAATACGGTGGACCCCGCGACCATGGAAAATTATTTTGTTGGCATAAATTTTATTTAATAATATAAATTTTTTATTTATTTCAATCTTAAATATAAATAAATTAATCAGCAAATTATTGTCATGGAGTGCCAAGAAAATATTATATTATTGATGTTATTGAGAATTCTATTAAAAGGTTTAGAATCTTTTATATTTTAGCGGATTATAAAAGTCTTTATGCGATGTTTATCTTAATGATATTTAGAATGAGCTAATTAGTAGTTGGATCTTGAAATTTTCTTGTTGTAACACAAATAGACTTTCTCTTATCATTTTATACAAGTCAATGTTTAGCGCAAATAGTTTGAAATCTTTTACCTTCTTTTTCATTTAAATTTGTCACTTTCTTCTTCCATCCTCCACATATAATGCCAATCAAAGTAATATCATGATATGATTTGAAGAAAGATGGAGAGCACTATGAAGAATGAACCTCCAAGTACCTCTTCTCAGTGAATTGAAGTAATCAAATAAAAGTTTTACTTTGAGTTTCAAGATGAGCATATTATGTACAATTAGTCGACACTCTTCGAAGGAAAGTAGAAAGAATTATAAGAAGAAGCTCATTTTCATCTTTTAAGTCTCTTGCCATTGATGAAAAGCGGTCAAGGAAATTGAGACATACATTCCTTAGTTGATGGATGAATTCCCTTATATTATCGTTATAGTGTTTCTAATAAAGCATAAATGACAGACCCCCTAACCATGAAAAATTAAATTAAGGCATAATATTGATTTTTTATATACATTTCAGCAATTACAAACTATCGCGAAAATTTCATAAAGGGCCAATGATGATTGTCAGGGAGTAAAGGGCCGACGGCGATAATCAAGAGGCAAAGGGCCAACAGTAGCGATGAAGTAAAGGGCCAATGACAGCAGCGGTCAGGTTGCATTCAATTGAAGGTGGAGGGTATCAATGCTGATGGGGGTAGGCATCGGACAACCCAATTGAGGGTGGATGGTTGGTGTGTCAACAATGGCGGTCAGGTGATGGTCATCAAGGGTTAAAGTGCTAATGATGATGGTTGAGAGGCAAAGGGTCAATAGTGGCGATCATTTAAAGGGCCAATGATAGTGGTGGTGAGGTTGAGAGAGATGTTTCAAAGTCTTGATTATTATAGAATATGTTATGAGAAATCTACTTAGAATATATGACATATACAAGGTTATTTATCAGAGTATCACATAATGATGTTAACCAGCATGGAAGGTTGATAAAATCTACTAATGATGCTTGACTTATCTAAGGTTAATTATCAGCGCATTGCTCAATGATGTTAATCTGCATATGAGAGGTCAAGAGAAATTCACCAAGTATATTTGAACTATCCAAGGTTATTTGTCAAAACATTGATTTATGACATTAACATGTGTGGAAGAGGATGATGAGATAGATCCATCAAATATGTTTAACATATCTGAAGTTATTTGCCAAAGCATTGCTTTATAGCGTTAACTAATAAAAAAGAGGTCGATAGAAGGAATCCAACAATGATGCTTGATCTATCCAAGGTTATTTTTCAAAATATTGTTTGATGGTATTAACCTGTATAAAAGAGGTCGAAAGAAGTCCAGTAAGAATCTTTGACCTATTTGAGGCTATTTATCTTAATGTAACTCGATTATATTAACATGTTTGAATCAAATCCCCATATGATCAATTATACCTTGATTGGGAGGAGGCCAATGGTGCATGTATCCTGAATCAAAGGTGAAGATTAGTCTGTCTTTAGATTGTTACAACCTTTTTGAGATCAAGTCTAAGACCTTGCCTAAGAATTAAAAGTTTAGCTGGGGACTATATAGAGTTTGAGATTCTCTCAAAGCCTCCTTATATTTTATGGAAGCCTTACAAAAGATTATTTCCAACAAGATTACTATGGACATTGAAAATATTGGAGGAACTTGCTTGGCTACAATCATGATTAAGATTTTGACATAAATATCTCTTTAATGTTGTAATAAAGATTGCCTTAAAAATTGATGCAACAATGGTTGATGATTGAGAGGTGATGAAAAAAATTATCGTTGTAGTGAGGTTATCCTCGCTATTGAGGATGTTGACCTCATTTTTAGCTATGGTCATTCAAATCCTAAATATCTGAATCATCATCTTGCTTTGGATCTAATAACTAGTTTAAATGCCCTATGCTTAGCCATTGAACCCTGAGCTCCTTAAACTAAAGTCAAGCACCCATGAAGTAGTTCATAACCCAAATTCACACTCAAGATGCATATATAGTGGGATGCAATCTGCATCACACTGGCTCTTTAACTTCAAACCTTGTATGAGCACCTATCATAGGAGCTCCATATACTAAATTCATCACTCCTAGCTTCCCAAGCCAAATGTTGACCCAGTTGACCTAATTAAGCTAGCCCAAACTAACTTAATTAAATATTTAAGGAGATGAAAAGTAACAAACAACATACTAAAGCATTCTCTTTAATGTTATAATCAAGATATATCATTACATTAAATATATAAGGAGATGAACAAAGTAATAAACAATATACTAAATCATTTCAGTATTTTCCATGTTACACCATTTCCATTACTTCTTTTCACCATACTAAAGGATCACATGATCACAATTTTAGAAGTTTATCACAGAAGCAGCACAACACATCAATTATTTGAGGAGAAAAAAATTACCATTAAGGTAACTTGAGAATTACGAGGCAACCGAGCTCCAACAAACACTTAACTCCTAATAGTAATCTGCAACGATAGTTGATGCCACAACCTAATCAAAAATGAAAAGCAGTGTTGGCCTAGGGTTAGGGTCAACCCTAACCAAAAATAATCATCCCACCAATCTCTATTCTTCAATAACAACTAACCAAACTAATAACCTGCACACTCCATACTAAATCAAAAGTAGTTGTTGGTAGTGCATCATATCTCAAATGGCCAAACTCAAAAAAAAAAAAAAAAATCATTGCTCAAAGAATCCAAGTCAAATATTAAAATTACAAATTGAGCAATTATCTAAAAATAAAAGAACAATATGAGTTAATCTACACATTCTTCATTTTACCTAAACCAGAGAAATACTGATTAAAGAAATGCTAAGAAGAATGAAGATGGAGAAGGGAGGAGAGAACTTGCAATCGGGGAGTCATCTCACAATGCCTCATCTACTACTTGGTAACTGAGAGAACTAAAGGAAGCAGAAGCATAAGTGTCTCATTTTTTGCCATGGAGAAGGAAACCCTGGCTTTAGAAATTAGGTATCAAATAATCGGGCGAAGCAGAGGGGTCTAGTTATTAGCATTTATTTAATTGTTAGAAACTGCTAGATGGGGATGTGGGTCAAACTCGTGTTATTTTTGGGTTAACGGGTTGACCAAAATAAAACTCGATAAATGCTTCAAAAATTAAGACCCGAACCAGACCCATTTGTTAAACGGGTCAACCCAAACCCAAATTTTCTAAGTCTGGTATAGATTCGGTTATCATGATGTATCATTTGTTGACTAACGTTGTAAGTGTCATAGTCGACAGGAGATAGAGGTCGGAGAGATTGTTGCAGGGTGAGCGAGGCCGGAGGGATTGTAGTCAAGAGATGGTGGCCCAAGGATCATAATCGTTGAGCGATGAAGATCAAAGGATTGTAGTCGGGCGACATAGGTCGGAGAGATCATAGTTAGGCGATAGAGATTGGATGGACCATAGTCAAGCGATATAGGTTGAAAGGATATGGTCGTGAAACAATGGTCCGAGGACTATATTATGTGGGCTATCGAGGACAGAAGGACTGTAGTCAGATGGCGATGCTTAGAGAACCATAGTCGGGTTAGTATGATCTGATGATTGTGGTTTGCTGGAGGTGCGATGGAGACCAGGAGATTTGTGGTCCAGCGATGGTGGCTAGGTAGATATTTGGTAATGATATGTTGGTTAAAGTTCTGCATTGATGGTTGGGTGGCAAGGATTCACCGTCGATGGTGCGTGGGTGGAGCTCCAAGATTCCTCATGTCTTAGAGCTCTCTTGATCTCCAACTCCAGAAAGTCCTCCCTAATTTATAGAGTAATGGTATATTTATAGTTTTTGATATATAGTGACATGCTCCGTAAATATAAAGAATATATGGGGCAAATTCGAAGTGTTACATCGGATGTCTCATATTTATTTGCATAATAATAGAGCGTTCGCCAAGTATTTAAGTGTCTTAATGATGTTATAATTAAAATACCTTGGGCTCTTTAGGTTTTTCTCGTCGAGCCGCTCCACTCAACTTAAAGAATTTCATATTATGTTATCATTTGGTTGCCCACTTAATATTCTGAAGCTTCTGAATATATATATCAAGTCAATGATTTGGGCCCATTTGGGCTCATATTGGACCGATTTCAATGTCGTTGGGTTTGTCTCGTCGAGACGTTCACTTTAATTGTAAGTTTGTTGAAATCATAGCTCAAATGCATGATTTCATATTTAATTTTGAAAGTTTTTGATTTAATTATACCCCGTTATTTGTGCTAAAAAAAGACCAATTTTTGATGTCATATCATATACGTATTGATAATGATGTAACGTTATATTTTTTTCTATGTAATTATTAAAAATATCTTATTTTAATAGATTAAAAGGACATTTATCTATTTATTGAAAAAGAGAAATAATCAAAACTAATATAAGTATAACTATATTTTTCTACTAAAATATAATCCCACAAAATAAAATGATTAATTATCCATATAATTTATAATAAATGACTTACATATATATAAATCTATTAAGAATATCTTAATTAAAACTATACATATATATTTCCCATCCAACTAACGTCGTACCTTCCAAATGTGGATGCCCACTCCTCATCTTCCAGTACTCTTTTCAGTAATTTTGCACTCAATCCCAACATTTTTCACCCGTTCATCCCTTCTCGACCCGGCCCGACCCGACCCGAACCCACATCCTCTATGCAATTATTAATTAATTTAATACACCGCGTCCGAAGAGGCATGTGTGCATTTCCCACTGCACCCTCGAGGAAGTAACCAATTAATCAGCCCCCGCCATGATCGATCTCTCCATGGCCGCCTTCAACCCGCCAAGCGCCCTCGATCTCGTCCTCTTCCACAGACAAGAACGCGACTTCTTCATCCGTCTCGTCCATGGCCTCGGCCAACCCCCGACTCGCCATGCATTGGGTCATGTCCCTCTGGCTCTGGTTCGAGTCCATTGGCCACCACGACTTCATCCGCCACGTCTCCTCATCTCCCGACCATGTCGTCCTCCGCTTCCTCGCCGAAGCCTACGCCTGCCTCCACCGCCTCATCTTCAACACTCCATCAGATCAAGAGGAAGATGAACAGCTTCCACTCACCAATACTCATCTCCTCGGCGCCGACACCATCGGGCTTAGCTTCTTCGATCATCACCGCCACGTTGCTCTCAAAGGCGTCGTTTATTTCCTCAAGAACGTTTCGGAAATCATATTTGATGATCATATTATGGAGACAGCAACTCGACAGGCTCTGTCTAGTGACCGGCTTCATATTTCGCGGCCTTCTGTTCTGCAAAGCGTGTGGGAGGAGCCTTCGCATCAGTTGTTGCAGAAGCACTCTTGCTCATCTTCAGCGTTAATGTTGAATCCGATCGCGAGGCCGTGGTCGCCGGAGACCGAACAGTCGCCGGAGGAGCAGAGGTCTATGTTCATCACTTTCTCGAGGGGGTATCCGCTAACTCGGGACGAAATCAAGGACTTTTTTAACATGTAATCACTTAACTTTTTGTTCTTCTCACGCCCTCAAAATCTGGGAGAATAATTTGATGTGGGATTCTAATCAGAATTTGATTAATTATGATGGGAAATTATTATATATATGCGCTGTTGGTTGGTGCGGATAGTCAATTTTGTTGGAGCATATAAGATTGACTATGCAAATATTTTTGAACATATATATCAGTATGCGATAAAAAAAATATCAGCATATAATTAATAATTTCCCAGCTTTTAAACTATTTAATTTGTTTGCAATTAGCGCATTATATATACAAAAAAGTCTACTCATTATTGTTATTAAAATTTTCTAAAATGCTCTCCAAACTATTCATGTATTGTCAATTTAATTTAAAAGTATCATTTGCTCTAATTTAATTTATCGGCTATATAAAATTAATCTAAAATAATCTCTCCTATTATATCTTTTAGTGAGAAAATACTTTATAATCATGATACTTGTTGTGAGATGGATATATTATATGATTAATTAATTGAAATTTATATTATATTCAATTCAATGTAAATTTATTGGCTATAAAATAATCTAAATAAAAATTGAAACCTTGACCCATGTTTTTGCATGTATATACATGTTATTTCATATTTAGTGTTGAGAGGAGAAATTTTACTATTTGATTGATCAATAGTAATTGGAATTTATTTATTAATAAATTTGAATGCATTTGCACATATGTAGGAAGTTTGGGTGGCCGTGTGTGGAGATGGTGATGATAGAGAGGGCACCAATGGGGATGGCGCCAATGTATGGACGAGTGGTGTTCACGGACGCATCAATGATAGTGGCGGTGCTCGATGGACAAAAAACAGCCAAATTTATGATTAAAGGGAGACATCTCTGGGCACGCATGTATGTGCCACGCCATTCAACTAAGTAATCTTTAATTTTATTTAGGATAATTTTCTTAAGATTTTATTTTTCACACAAATAGAGTAACTTTATTTGAATATATATATATATATATCATCTTTTTTAGAAGAAAAAAATACATATTTTTGATACTAGTGGTAATTTTTAAAATGTCTACTTTGTCCCTTCTACAACTATTTTTAGAGAGAGCTGCAACTATTTTTATTTTTTAGAGAGAGCTCCAACGCCAAAAACTACTTTCCTCTGCAAATTTCTTTTTTATTGAGGCCATGCTGGTCAATACTTATTTGCAAAGTCACTCAGCTTAGCACAAATTACATCAGGATTTTAACCCTTTTCACAATGTTAGCACACATGGACAAAACGGTTGCAAGTATTACCAAGTTAATGTGGATTACCTGCTCCAACCGCCTCCATTCATCCATATTTTATACGATTTCAAACTGCTCTAACTGATGACACTACGTCCTTCTTTTACTTAAAGTTACTCTTATATATATATATTTATATTAATACATTAAAAACTGAAATGCCATGAATGAGAATACAAAAGGAAATTATTAATTTCTTCCTACTCTGTTTTTCTTCTTATACTACATATATGTGAGTTTCTTCATGGTATCATAGCAACAAGCTTAGCTGCCAATCTCTCCAATGGCCGATCAAGACGCATCCTCAGCCAATCCTCCAGCCTCCTCGTTGTCAACTTCCATGGCAGATTTCATTATCTTAACTCCTCTAAAATTTCTTATGTCTAACCTAACGCTTATAATTAACCTCCAACTAAATACCGAAAACTATGTCATCTGGAGTTTACAGATATACAAGTTGTTTGTTACAAATGGGTTCGAAGGATACCTTAATTACTGGACATCAGAACCAACCCATGGAATCCTTTGACCACCCTGACCACCGCCTATGGCATTTGATAGACCAAAATCTAGTTTTTGTTCTACTTTCCACCATTTCACCATCTGTCTTGCATTACATTCTTAGTCTCTTCACTACACACAAAATATAGAGCACATTGACAACTCGTCTCCAAACAACCAACAAATAAAGGGTGATCCAATTGAAGAATGAACTCCCAACATACAAATTAGTGAAGGATAACACAATGAACCAATATATGGCCCAAATGAAAACTCTAGTGGACAATATAGCCACTGCTGGATCCCATGACGACTCTGATGACATCATTCTCTACATTCTGAATGATGTGTTGCCAACTTATAACTCATTCAAAACTATCATTCGTACCACTTTACAACCTATAAGTCTCGATGTCCTATACTCGCTCCTATGTAGTGAAGAAATCAACATTCAAAATGAAGCTCAAAAGGACATCACACCATCTCCGAAATACCTAGCTCTTGACTCTGATCGCTCTCGATCCTTCAGAGGCAGGCCATACACCGCCAATCGCACTCGCAGTTCTTCTTATGAAAACCCTTTTCTTCCATATTCCGCTTTGTTTTGAACATTTTTTTCTTCCAGGTTCATCCGTACGAAATTGAGTTCGTCCAGGACGAACAATTGAAAGTTTTTGACAGAGAGCATCGTCCTGTGACGAAATTAATTATTGTCTGTACGATGGCAACCCGAGGAGATCGTACCTGTACGAAAATTAATTTTCGTTCATACGAACGTTGTTTGTGAACAATCGAGCCGGTCGTCCCGGGACGAATGAAAATTTTTTTCGGGACAATCGTAAATATCTTTTTAAGCACAATTTGATTCTTTTTTAGGAAAGAGAAAGATGAGAGATAAGAGGAGAAAGGAAAAAAGCTTGGTTTCGGAGGCCGCGGAGTCATTTTCGTCCGTCAACACAGTTAGAAGAATTCTTCGCCTCGCAGTAAGGAATCCATATCCTATTTCTGATTTTGAAAATTTCGTGTTTTGGTATATTTTTGTTCAGATTTGTGTTTTTATTACCAAAAAATGTGCATAACTTTGTATTGACAAAACTTTCACCTCGTAATTTTTTGTATGTTATAGAGAATATGATTTTGCACTTTTTAAGTATTTATTTGGAAATTTTGCATCGGGTATTCTAAATTCTATGAGATTTTTATCGAATAGAAAATTATCTGTATATTGAAAAATAGTGCTTCAGTGCAATAAAAACTTTGAAATGTTATCTTATACGATCTCTAGTAATTTGGTAATTTTCTAAAACTGTTCATTTTACAACGACTTCTATCTACTGTATGATATTTTAAGAGTTTTCTAAATTAAGTTAAATTATTTCTATTTGATGCAATGCATTGATGAGATAAAAATGAATATGGTTATATGATTGAAAGTACTGTTATATTACTGTGATACGATTGTGTGTGTAAAGACAAGTGAAGACTGGTTGAACCGTTGGTTGGAGACATTGACTTTTATAGGATGTTGGGTCGATGGGCTTTTCTTTAAATACGATTTTGTGTTATCCTCTACTGATCGTGTGATTATTGATTGGAAGTTATAAGGAGATTATTACTATGCCGATGGGCAAAGAGAGATGACTCTGTTTATTGAGCCAATGGATATAAGATAATGATCTTGATACAAGGCTGAAAAATAACGTAATAGTCAACGCTTTTACTTGTTGAGTATGTCTACTGTACTGAAATGTATGTTTTAGAAGTATTGTTCTTATTGATATTGTACAAATTTATCGTTACTGTACAAAATTTTTTGTTACTATACGATTTCATTGTTTTAGCATTACTGTTCATGTCACTGGATTGTTACTGATATTAACACTAATATAGGCACTAATACTATTGATTCCCTGTACTGATATTATGCATGTGATATATTGAGCAAGTAACATGTGATTCACTGAACACGTGATATAGATTACTTGGTTGTATGTGATATATTGAGCACGTGATATTGAATAGCTGGATTTACAAGTGTACGTTTTGATACGATTCTACTGCATTAATTGATTCCAACTATCTCGAATGATGTTGTGATTTTATTTCATTGATCTGATTGCAATAATCATTACTGATGTATTGATTTGATGCTTTATACAATTTTATACCGACTGATATTATTGACCCGATGATTTCTTTATTGATTTAACTGATATTATAGATACGACAATTTCTTCATTGATTTTAGTGACATTATTGACCTATTTCTTTATTGGTTTAACTGATATTACTGATACGATGATTTCTTCATTATTTCACTGATATATTGACCCAAGGATTTCTTCATTGATTTGATTGATGTTATAGATACGACGACTACTGTAGATATGTGATGCACGTATTGATTCATTGAGCTTTATGGATTTTTATATTGTTTACTGATTCTTCAAATGTCGATTGTGGATTTTATTATTTTTAAATTTATACTGATTATACATTGATTACTATTTCTATACTGATTTATATTTCTGCATTGACTCAATGATCATGTGAAAGTGATTGCTATGATTTGACTGATTGACATGCATATTGTTTCTATACCGTGATTTAATTTTAGTTATAGGTATTTGGTGACTTGCTGGGCTTTTTAAGTTCATTATATGTAGTTGATGATTTCAGGTCAGGTCAAGGGAGCAGGAGTGTGAGATTGATAAGAAATTTTCAGGTTTTTGTTGCTTTTGTTATAGTTATTCTTTTATACTTATGACAGGATGGATATGCGATAATTGTGAAGATCCTGAGTAATGTAAATGACTTTTGGTAATGAATATAAATGTGAATATTGATGTTTTTAAATTATAGAGTTTGTTGTATTGTTTATCACTGATAGATGACTATAGATTACTCTGGTAGTTGATTGATTTAAAGGATCGATTGAATAATTCTTCCAAGTTAGATATTGGGATTGTCACAAATTGGTATCAGAGTAGTGCTATTGAAAGAATTGATTGTTAAAATCTAAAATGCCATGAATGAGAATACAAAAGGAAACTATTTATTCCTACTCTATTTTTCTTCTTATACTACATGTATGTGAGTTTCTTCATGGTATCATAGCAACTAGCTTAGCCGCCAATCTCTCCAATGGCTGATCAAGACGCATCCTAAGCCAATCCTCTAGCCTCCTCGTTGTCAACTTCCATGGAAGATTTCATTATCCTAACTCCTCTAAAATTTCTTATGTCTAACCTAAAGCTTATCATTAACCTCCAACTAAATACTGAAAACTATGACATCTGGAGTTTACATATATACAAGTTGTTTATTCCAAATGGGTTCAAAGGATACCTTATTGGACATCAGAACCAACCCATGGAATCCTCTGACCACCCTGACCACCGCCTATGGCATCTGATAGACCAAAATCTGGTTTATGCTCTACTTTCCACCATTTCACCATCTGTCTTGCCTTAATTTCTTAGTCTCTTCACTACACACAAAATATGGAGTACATTGGCAACTCATCTCCAAATAACCAACAAATCAAGGGTCATTCAATTGAAGAATGAACTTCCCAACATACAAATAAAGGATAACACAATGAACCAATATATGGCCCAAATGAAAACTCTGGTGGACAATATAGCCACTGCTGGATCCCATGTCGACTCAGAGGACATCATTCTATATATTCTGAATGGTGTGTTGCCAAGTTATAACTCATTCAAAACTGTCATTCGTACCTTTCTACAACCCATAAGCCTCGATGTCCTATACTCGCTCCTACGTAGTGAAGAAATCAACATTCAAAATGAAGCTCAAAAGGACATCACATCATCTCCGAAACACTTTGCTCTTTACTCTGATCGCTCTCAATCCTTCAGGGGTAGGCCATACACCGCCAATCTCACTCGCAGTTCTTCTCACCCACCCCTCCCCTCAGTCCACGTCCTTCACCTCCCACCAGCAATCTCCTCCCAATTTGCTAGATATGCGGAAAGAGGGGACACACCATCCTTACTTGTTGGCACTGATGCAATCTCCAATACGCAGCTCCTTTTACACCCCATCTAAAGCTCTACTCTCCCATCCTCCCAACTCCTCTACAATAGAATGGGTATTGGAATCAGGAGCTTCTTCACATCTAACTACAGACGTTCACAACCTCCAGCAACCTACGCCCTACTTTGGTCCAGATTCTGTCGCCATAGCAAATGGAAGCACTCTACCAATTCAAAATCATGGCCAAGGTATCCTGCCATTATCGAACACACCCCATAAGTTGCTACTCTGTAACCTTTTACATGTCCCCTTCCTCTCTCATAATTTACCATCCATCCACAAGCTTACAATTGACAATCACTACATAATATCCTTTGATGCTCATGGTTTCACCATTCAGGATCTTCTAGGCAATCAAATCCTCCTTCATGGACAAATATGTGATGGTCTCTACTCAATTTTCAGCACCAATACATTTCCAATCGCTGCGCTTCATTCCAAACAAGTCTCCACCTCTCTCTCTAGCATAATAGACGCCTCGACCACCCTCATCTTCGAGTCTTACAATAGCTCACTAATCTCATTCCTACTTTATTTATCTCCCCAAGTTCCTTTCTTTGCAAATCATGTAATATGGAAAAAAGCCATAAGTTAATTTTTAATTCCAACTCATCTCTTGTAACAATATCTTTTTCTCTAATCCACTCGGATGTATGGGGTCTATCATGTTCACTCAATCAATGGTTATAAATATTATTTTATTTTCATTGATACATATTCTTGCTTTTGTTGGATTTATTTAATGCATTCCAAGGATCAAACCTTTTCTAAATTCTTACAATTCAACCAAATGATTAACAATTCCTTTAATTCAAACATTAAAACTCTTCGCTCCGACGGTGGGGGTGAATTCACAAGTTGTAATTTTCAACAATATCTAATTGACAAAGGAATTGCCCACCAATTAAGTAGCCCATTTACTAAATAACAAAATGGCTTAGTCGAACGCAAACACAGTCACATATTGGAAACAACTCGAACATATCTTCACGCCGCCAATTTACCTTTGCACTTTTGGGCCGAAGTCTTACTTACATCCAACTATCTCATAAATCATTTACCAACCACAACTTGCAACTCAAACATTCCCTTCCAACTTATACATGGCAACTTACCCACATATAATCATTTAAAAATGTTTGGTTTTCTCTATTTTCCTTGGCTTCGATCTTTAACCCCCAATAAACTTCAACCCCGCTCTCAAGAATACATATTTCTTGGCTACTATTCAACTCACAAAGTATATCGTTGCTACAATCTTAAAATCAAGAAAATTTACATTTCCCGACACGTCATATTTCATGAAACCATCTTCCCTCTTCAAACAGAACATTCAAAACATCAACCCTCTCAGCCATTCATTCCAACATCTCCTCTCATGCTTGTTCCCACTTCATCCATACCACTCTCTACTATACCCTCAAACAATTCTAACCATTACACTATTCCAACACCACTTAATCCAAATCCCTCTCATTCTACTTCAAGTTACTCTTATATATAGTAATACATGTAAATATGAAATGCCTTGAATGAGAATAAAAAAGAAAACTATTTCTTCATGCTCTGTTTTTCTTATTATACTACCTGTATGTGAGTTTCTTCACACAAGGTTAACTGTGCTTGTTAGTTGCTATAAAATTTGCAGTAGCAGAACATATATATTTAAGACTTTAACTTTAAACAAAAATTTAGCATGCACAAAAAAAATTGCAAGAAATTAAAGTTTTTTACTTGGAAATCTAATAGCATGAAAATTTACAAGGGCATGACCCGGTTACAATAACCCAATATATAATAGGAGATACAAGAATTCTAACATCACAATTGAAGAAGATAGATTATACATAGTTGAGTACAATCACTTGTTTTTCATTGTAGGGATTAAAAAAATTAAGTGTTTGCAAGTGGATTTTAAAAACTCAATGATATAGTTATATGTTAATTGTTAAATTACTAAAGCCAAATAAAGGAAGCTTGATGACGGTGGTGGTGATTGTTAACAATGGTTTTCGACAGTGTTCGCCAAAAATTGTTATTGAGTTTTTTTATTCTTTGCTCTTGAACTTCCTCCATGTAGAGAATGATGCCCTATATGGTATTTTTATGGGACATTTTGATAAATTTATTCAACATTCAAAATATTCTTTCATATGATTCATATTGATCTGCTTGATCCATATCATTTTCAAATATTTAATTTTCTTAATGATGCCAGAATCGAATGATATTTGACGTATTAGATTTGTTTGGTCGAGCCGCTCAATTTGACTAAAGCGCGCAATATATGAAGACTATTTTATCTCTCAAATTAATAATATTCAAAAGTTTCCATATATATTTCACATGCTTGATTGAAGCTCATTTCGACTTAAATCAAATCATTTGCGGTGTCAATAAGCTCATCTCATTGAAATGTCTTGTTTGACTATAAGTTTATTGAAATCAAAATTTGGGTGTCATAAATTTAACTATAAAAGTTTTCAGTTCAAATATTGCCTCAAGATTCATGCCCATGATTTGTGTCGATCATGTGAAATTTATGGAGATATCATTTACCCATATTTTCATACGTCAAATCTTATGTCATCCAAAAATATTCTTAAATATTCAAAAAAAAAAACTTCATATATAGTGCAAAATTATAATTTAAAAAAAAAATTGGAAAAATTATGAGGTATCAATATGTATCTCACCTCAAGATTGTTAATCAAGCAAAAATTATTTAAAATTTGAATTTGCATTTGATCATAGAGGCTTCGCCCGAAATGTGGAAAAAAATTCTAAGGAACCCCAAAAATCAATGATGGAAATCTCAGTCATAATCATGAAAAGTCTATGCATATTCTCTCATATAGTCTGCAGGTGGGGCATATACATATAGAAACAAGTCACCATCATTTTGTTAAAACTACCTATAGATATAATTGACGATGACCAAAAGTTGCAAGATATATAGTCAGTCTCTCGTATAGAAAAACTTATCTATCATCTAACAAGTCCTAATAGCCCATAGACGCACATTGAAGCTTAGATTGTCTCCGGACAGTTTTTATTCATGATGGGTCATGGCTATATGAATATCACATCTTGGATGAATATTTATATGTGGACGCTGGACGTAGAGTTACGTGCAGACTCAAATAAAAATATTACGTATTGACTAGCATATTACTATATATTATTAGGTATTACTTTGTATTACGATACGTGTATTTAGCTATATATTGGTGTGTATTAACTAGTACAAAATAATATACTGCTAATACACATCAATACACATATGGTCGAATTTCAAGATGAAAAGATATGATTAATTGAGCATAATCCTATATGTCGCTGGATGATCCAAGGATTTATATATCATAAATAAATTAGCACCCTTAACCAACAATTCGATAGCTAGCTTTCATCTTCTGCACGATTAAGCATATCAATTATATCATAAACAAATTAGTAATTAATAAAGCTTGGTTTTTATCAATAATAATCACATGAACTTTCGCATCTTGAATTGTTGCGGAGTGCACACAACAAGAACTCCAGAGGACTTCGATCGCTGCGGTTGCATGCATCTTTACAGACGAACAGAGAGCTCTATATACAGATTCTTGAAAAATGCAAGCATACCAGCAACAAGAAAACTGAAACGAGGGAGGGCATCTATTTCCCACTCCCTGCTTTCCATATTATTTCTGCTTGATAAGAATCATCCCATCTTATTTTAATTTACGTGGAATCCTATTGTGTTGATCAATCAGGCTATCCTGTTGACTTGGACCTCCAATTTTGTCGTCTTTGTTGAGCGTATATAATGCTTTTCATATTCTGTAAGATTATATTATAAATTTTATTTAAGGAAAGTCCGTCGGTCCATCCTCTTCTTTAGTATAGTATAGTATATCATTTTTTATAGTAACTTTTTCAAAATAAAATAATTATAATTTAATCAACACTAACTAAAAAATTACATGATTCAAATTTGCATTTAATTTTTCTCGTTCATTCAACGCTTGTTTAACGACATTTTTGCATTTAAGGCATATTTTCCGGTGTAACTAAATGTACAATAATATATAGTCCACACGTCATATTTTCCGGTGTCCGCACATAATAATTTCTCCTCGCCTTGAGGTTTGCTACATTATTAATTTTTTTATGAATGACATCAAATCTCTTACATTATTAAGAATGACCATTTTATGATTCAAAATCAAAATTCACTGAGAATAATTTGAACTACATGTTTTCTATTTGCCGATCTTTAATTGCAAAATATCTAGATGCAGAATCCTGGAAATCTGAAATCTGACGTATACCAGAAAATGAGGAGGTGAATTACGCTTCAAAGTGTGCCTGAAGCCAAGACGTCAGAGTACTAAGCTTCAGCGTTTTCTTGAAGACAGAACTGTAGATTGTGCTCCTACTACGTGTGCCAAAAGCCAGAATTCGAACAGAACACTCGCCATTGTATTACAATCTCATTAAGAATTCATCGCTATCATGCAACTCGACCTGATGGAAAAAAGACTTCCATGAATAATTCAGGGCATCTTAGAGCAAGCTCGCTCTTAGAGAAACCCCTCACGTGAACATTGCAGACAATAACAAAATTACTTTTTTAGAATTTGCTTATTGAAATTTACTGGAGATGAAAGGAGTGCCGAATGGGCAGATGGGAGAGATTTGCGATCACAAATAAGATAGACTAATTACAATCTCATTTCTGCATTAGTACTTTATGGTCGAATTTCAAGATGAAAATATATGATTAATTGAGGATAATCCTATATGTCGCTGGATGATCCAATTTAGTTTTGTTCCGTTCCTCCTCTTCATTGCCCAAGTCATCCAGCACAATTATCTCAGATTTAGGATTCTTTTGCAAAGCATAAAGTGTATCCAAAGGAGGTATCCTTATTTTAAGAGATTTCAGCATATCTGCAAAGATTTTGTCCTCATTAAAGTTGTTGAATACACAAACCCATTCTTTAAGATCAGTTTCCTTTATCATTTCATCTTCATAGATCTGTTGCAATAGAGTTGTCTTTCCCATAACACCATGCCCCACTATAGCTAGAAGAGAAATGTTTCTGTACAAATCAGTTCCGGGACGATCATTTGATGGGTTCCGTAGCCACTGCATAACAAGCTCCTTGTCCTTGCCTCTACCGAAGAGATCATTTCTAGGCAATGATCCATCTTCACATGCTTTGTACAACTCATGCTGCTGCTCCTGCTTTGTGCTTTCTAATAGATGAAGAGATGTACTAATCTCAGCTGAAACTTTATCAAATTTCTGCATAACCTCCTCTAGCCTCTTCAAATTTGGTTCGGATCCTTTAGCGACATTTCGTCGAACAGCTTGGGAGCGTTGAGTTGGATCAGCCTTGTCACTAGAATTTATACCAGGCATTTCCACACCTGTAATGAAAACATCCTCAGTACAAACAATATAGTTGGCATTTAACTCAATCTCCTCATTTCCATGATCCACCAATTGTCGTTCAATTCGTTTGGCAGCTTCAACCGCTAATTCTTCAAGGGCATTATTCTCACTATAGCCATAACTACCTTCATTTGTTCCGCACAACAATTGAAACGGAACCGAGCGGGCGACGACGTGTGGACGTAGCAGATCGGGAGTGGTTACGGTGCCGTCGGCTTCGAAGTCTTGCCCGGCGGACACTTCAACCATAGTTGTCAATGAGACGACACCAGAGCTAGAAGCCCTCTCTACCCTTCCAGATAAGGATGCGTCAGAAGCCGATGCAGAGAGCGGTGATGCTCTAGCTGAAGGCAAGACCTCTCCATCTCCTGCCATGATCGATGAGCCAGCTGACCCAATAGGTGAGGATTCGATTTCTCCATCAAATTCCAAAGAGCCTTTGGACGATGTCGGATCGGGATGATGGAAATGTACGTGATTTGGACGCCGGATTTGGTTTGGCGGGGTTACCGGAGGCAACTTCGCAGCCAGGGGTAATCGCGAGGCAGCGCTGGTGAATCTTAGGCGACAGGGCTGCGCGGGTGAAGCGAGAGCATCCCGCGAGTTCGGTCGCGAGATCAGCCCGCGTTTTCGATCGGGATCCCAGAAGGCGGATCGCTGAAGCATTGTGGGAGGATCGTGTCAAGTGTTCGTTCGTGGTGATAACTTGTTGCTGATCGGAATGATGGAAGGCATCTGTCACAGGCGCATGGAGTGGGTGCTCTGTCTGAGTGGGCGCCAATGAAGGAGTGATAACGGCGGGATTGGGTTGAATGTCGGGTATGATAATGTCCACAAGTGGGTTTGGGAGTTCTGGCATACTGAAGACTTGTTCGATGAAGTCGAAATCAACGATGGAAGAGATTTGTTGGCACGGCTTCAGCTCATTGCTCTGGTTGTGATCATCGATCTGTTGCATCTCGCGTATTGCAGGTCTGGTATGGTCGCGATCAGCGTCCATCTATCTTGGACGGGAGGAGTTGGGAGACAGAGGATGTTGGAACGAAGGGGGGTCACGCCACCGAAGCGGGAGTTCGAGCGGAGGGTAGTCATTACGCACGGTGAGTATATTGCAGATCGATGGCGTTGGCGTGGAGCGGACGAGAGGAGCGAAGAAGAAGATGAATACCTCGGTATGGTTGCCGACGACATTCACATCTTCCTTATTGCCCGAAGGTTTTTGTCTATCGGATTAAGGTTTCTGTCTACCCGATCGAGTGATTCCTTCACTTGAGCTTGACAGAAGGCGATCCGGCTTCGAGCATCGTCGACAACCCACCTTCCTCGGCGTCGATCGTCGTCGACCGTCAATCTTACTATGCGGCTTCGATCGTCGTCGACAGCCGACCTTCTTCAGCAGTCTATCGATCTTCACAAGCTCCAGGCTCTGATACCAACTGATGTAGTGGATCGTCGGAAGAATCGACCTGCAAGAAGGATTTAGATACCAATCCAGGGAAGAAGAAGAACCCAAAGCTTCAAAGCTTTTAAAAGAGAGTAATATCATTCAATGAGCTCAAAACCTTACATTAGCCAACTATTTAAAGAGTAAAATAGAATTATCTATAACATGAAAGATAAGCTAGTCCTTAGACTTAACAATAGCTAAGATGTTCCTACATCATATTTTTATCAATAATAATCACATGAACTTTCGCATCTTGAATTGTTGCAGAGTGCACACAACAAGAACTCCAGAGGACTTCGATCACTGCGGCAGCATCTTTACAGATGAACAGAGAGCTATATATACAGATTCTTGAAAAATGCAAGCATACTAGCAACAAGAAAACTGAAACGAGGGAGGGTATCTATTTCCCACTCCCTGCTTTCTATATTATTTTTGCTTGATAAGAATCATCTCATCTTATTTTACTCTATGTGGAATCCGATTGCGTTGATCAATTAGGCTATCCTATTGACTCGGACCTCCAAGTTTGTCGTGTATGTTAAGTGTATATAATGTTTTTCATATTCTGTAAGATCATATCACAAATTTTATTTAAGGAAAGTCCGTCGATCCACCCTCTTGTACAGTATAGTATATCATTTTTTTCATAGTAACTTTTTCAAAAAAAAATAATTATAATTTAATCAACTTAACTAAAAAATTACATGATTCAAATTTGCATTTAATTTTTTTCGTTCATTCAACGCTTGTTTAACGACATTTCTGCATTTAAGGCTCCCATCACCAGGAACTTCAAGATAAGGCTGAATGCGCCAAAAGAATAAGCCAAATAGAATGGGTCGAAACTTTTGGCTTGTTTGCTCCTCGTAAAATTTTTGAAAAACTTTATTCCTACTACAAATTGAATTTTATCAGCTGCTCTTCTTAAAATTTTGCCGAATTTTAATTACATGATTTTGTGGATGTTATATATGTAGGGAAAAAAAGCGTCACTTTCAAGTTAGGAAGAATAATAAATAAAAAAGTATGACCACTTTGGATGGGATGGATCATCTTTCCTCGCATCCAAAGCATTTTGCTTTCACAAAAAACTTTTGTCAAGGCCAATTTAAAAATATAATTTTCAAAGAGATTTTCAATAATTATAATTGATACGACATCACAAAATTATCTTGATCGGGCATGAATCTCGAGGCAAAAGCTAGTTGGAAACTTCAAAAAATTAATTTGGGAAGCACTTGAACTCCGATTCTAGCGATCTTATAGTCAAACTGAGCGTCTCGGAAATACGAGCCCAACGACACCAAGATCAACCCAATCCGAACCCAAATGAGTCCGAATCAAGGGCTCAAAGCGCTGTTGTAAGGTTCAAACCGCAATTTGAGTTACCAAACGGTCTCTGATTTTGACGAGCTTATACTCGAATCGAACAACTCGACGAGACGAATCCAACGAGCCCAAGATTGCCGAATTCCAACATCATTAAGGCCTTCAAATGCCCAATGAACGATACATGATCAAAGGATTCGATATCGGCCGTCCATTCAAAACACTCCCAATTCGCCCCTGATCTCACGCCTATTTACGGGTTATGCCACTCCAGAAAAACTATAAATAGAGCCCTCATTCTACACAAAGGGGGACTCAAGTGAAGAGAGAGAAGAAGAAGAGGAGAAAGAGAAAAAGGAGATTCCTCACCTCCTCGACCACCGCCGGAGCTCTTCCTACCACCTGAAGATGCCGAAACTCTGCCGGATTTTCAGGAAACGCAGGAATTCTGCACAACTTCCACATGATGCTGAAATCCTTTCTAATTAACAACAAAGTTCCCTCCTGACGCTGAAACTCCGCCCAAGTGAAGCCGGAGTTCTCCTCTGCCACCAAAGACGTCGGACTTCTACCCGACGTCGGACCTTCACTCTTCGCCAAGTTTCTACCCGACGTCGGACTTCTACCGGTTATCGGACTTCGTTGGACGTCTATGCGAAGATGCATTTCTTTCCATTGTTGGACTTCTACCTGACGCTGTCCTACTGATCTTCGTCGTCAGACTATAGTCCTTCCGACCTCCGTCGCCAGCCGACTACGGTCCTCCTGACTTACGTCGCCCGCCGACTACAATCTTTTCGACATCCGTCGCCCGTTGAATACGGTCCTCCTGACTTATGTCGCCCGCCGACTACAATCTTTCCGACCTCCGTCGCCCGCCGACTACGGTCCTCCTGACTTACGTCGCCCGCCGACTACAGTCCTCCGTCGCCAGCTGACTACGGTCCTCCTGACCTACGTCTCCCGCCGACTGCAGTCCTTCTAACAAAGCGAATATGTTGATAGTAGCTCTTTGTATTTACATCATGAATGTACTCCATAAGATGTACATCAAGCTAAGGCCTTCTCCCAAGGAAGGGCCTCGTTTGTAATCGACTGCGAATACTAGTGGATTCGTTCAATCTAGGCTAGGCCCCGTGGTTTTTCTCCCTTTTACAGGGGTTTTCCACATAAAAATCTTGGTGTCTCATAAATGCTAGACCCTCTCTCCTTATCTGATTGCGTGCCAGATTTTCGTACAACGCTAAGACGATAAACTTTATATTTCTCTACTGTCGCGTATATTCTAGCACGCAACAGTTTGACGCCGTCTGTGGGAAAGTGATTCCCGACTGGGGGGCAACTTTTGCTCCAATCTCAAAAGATCGTTCTTATCAACTTTCTAACATCAGTCATTGTTGCATCATATGCGGACTGGGGGGCAACTTTGACCCCAATTCAAGTCAAAAAGATCCTCCGATGCTTTCTATATCAAGATGATATTTTAGGAATATCTGAGCAAATGCAATGATACTTCAAATCAATTGCAAGCTTTATACAGTCCCTTGTTGGACTTCTACTCATTGGGCAATGTCTTAACCTCGACCTCAAAGAGGCAGTAACGGTCTAAAAATAGACCATTCTTCACCTTTGATTCGGGATATACACGGCGTTCGCCCCCTCCCAATCAAAGCAAAATCAATCCCAGGAGGATTCGATTCGACCTCTTCCACACAGGTTAACGTCATCGAACAGGGCTCTGACATACAACCTCGGAAAGGTCTCACATCCTTGGTGGATTCTCTCGACCTCTTCCACACAGGTTAACGTCGTCGAGCAAAGTCTCTGACATACAACCTCAGATAGGTCTCGTATCCTTGGTGGATTCTCTCGACCTCTTCCACACAGGTTAACGTCGTCAAGCAAAGCCTTCGACATACAACCTCAGAAAGGCCTCACATCCTTGGTGGATTCTCTCGACCTCTTCCACACAGGTTAACGTCGTCGAGCAAAGGCTCCGACATACAACCTCGGAAAGGTCTCATATCCTTGGTGGATTCTCTCGACCTCTTCCACACAGGTTAACGTCGTCGAGCAAAGGCTCCGACATACAACCTCGGAAAGGTATTACATCCTTGGCGGATTCTCCCAACCTCTTCCACACAGGTTAACGTCGTCGAGCAAAGGCTCCAACATACAACCTCGGAAAGGTCTTACATCCTTGGCGGATTCTCCCGATCTCTTCCACACAGGTTAACGTCGTCGAGCAAAGGCTCCAACATACAACCTTGGAAAGGTCTTACATCCTTAGCGGATTCTCCTGACCTCTTCCATACAGGTTAACGTCATCAAGCAAAGGCTCTGACATGCAACCTCGGATAGGTCTTACATCATTGATGGATCTAATATCGGTTAACATCATCGAGCAAAGGCTCTAACAAACAACCTCTGATAGATTATACATCCTTGGTTAACGTCACTAGAATGTCGTCAATCGACTTCCATCGAACTTCTGCACAAAGTTTAATTTCTACTTGATGTTGAATTTCCTCCTCTCGCTGAACTTTTGCCTTGCAGGACTTTCAACGAACTAATACCCGACGTTGTACTTCTACGCGACGCCGGACTTCTGCTCGTCGTCGGACTTTTGCTCGTCGAAGAACTTTCGTCGGTCTTCTACCCAACGTTGAACTTCTACTCTTCGTCGGACTTCTGCTCGTCAGCGGACTTCTAATCGTCGTTAGACTTCTGCTTGTCGACGAATTCTCGTCGGTCTTCTACCCGACGTTGAACTTCTACCCGACGTTAGACTTCAGCTCGTCAGCGGACTTTTATCTGACGTCGGACTTCTGCTCGTCAGCGGACTTCTACTCGTCGTCAGACTTCTGCTCGTCGACGAACTTTCGTCGGTCTTCTGCCCGATGTTGAACTTCTACTTTTCGTCGGACTTCTGCTCGCCGTCGAACTTTCGTCGGTCTTCTACCTGACGTCGGACTTCTGCTCGTCAGCGGACTTCTACTCGTCGTTAGACTTCTGCTCGTCGATGAATTCTTGTCGGTCTTCTACCCGACGTTAAACTTCTACCCGACGTCGGACTTCTGCTCGTCAGCGGACTTCTGCTCGTCGACGAATTCTCGTCTGTCTTCTACACGACGTTGAACTTCTACCCGACGTCGGACTTCTACTCGTCAGCGGACTTCTACTCATTGTCATTGTAACAGCAATTTTGTTCCTATCGTCCGGGCGGATCGTGGATCGTCCCGAGACGGTCAGTTGAAATGTTGTTCTAGAATATGTACAGAAGTTACAGGAAAGTTTTCCTGTAAGCATCGTCCGAACCGATCTGGGATCGTCCCGGGACGATCAGAGCATGGCATAAGTCAGAGAGTAGGGTTTTTATCGTCCAAGAAAATTAATTATCGTCCTGAGAAATCGTCCCAGGACGATGTGATTTTGGTCAGATCATCCAGGACAATCGTGCGATCGGCCGGGCCGATCAGAAGGTTATTTAGCTGAAATCAGCTCATTTTGAAGAGAGAGAAAGTCAAAATTATAAAAATATCTTTTTGAGGAGAGAGAATGTCGAGGGAAAAAGAAGAAAAGTTGATTCTTGGGCGACGCCGGACCGTTTTCGTCCGTCGAGACAGTTCAAGAAATTGGTGTACGCAAGGTAAGGCACATTCCGCCTTTCTTAATTTTCAGAACGGTGAAGTTTGAACGATTTTTCTGTCCGGATTTCATTTTCGTTAGCGAATTTCGTCCGTATTTTCCGATTGGTTCAATTTTTACGGCGTAACTTTTGATATGTTTCTGAGGTGCCAAGTGCGCACATTTTGATTTTTTTCTGGAGAATTTTGACCGGATAGTTTTGATTTGGCGGTGTTTTCTTTTGACTGTAATTTCTGATGATGTCTGAATTTGTCTGGGCAGTAGAATGAAAGTCTTATAATATTGTTGTGAATGTTCTGTGGTAAATTGGTAAATTTTTGATTCGGTGAATTTTGTGTAAATTTCGTATACTGCCGTTATGCCGCTGGATTTTCGTACGATTTCTGAAATTGTCCGGATTTGTTTTGAAATGACATGATATGATTGTGTTCTTTGAAAATGGAGTTATAAGGGGTCAGGATCCTGTGAGATCCTGTCTGTGTCAGGGAAATTTGAAATGAGATCTGAAATCTGAAAACAAGTTCTGTTCCGGATCCGATGATAAGTTCTGTTCTTGTGCTATAAGCACATATGTTCTGGTGCCATGAGCACAAAGGGAGGCATAAGGGGCCAGAATCCGAGAGATTCTGTCAGTGTCTGGGAAGGGAGGCATAAGGGGCCAGAATCCGTTGAGATTCTGTCAGGGTCAGGGAATCTGTTCTGACTTTTGATATGTTCTGAATTGATATGATTTGATCTGATCTGTACGATTCTGTTCTATTCTGATTTGATCTGATTCTGATATGATTATGTTCTGTTCTGATTTGATCTTATCTGTATGATTATATTCTGATTCAATTTCTGGAATGATGATTTCTGTGATTTCCGTTCTATTCTGATTCGATATACGATTCTGTTGATCTGATTGCTGTACGGATTTTTGTCTGATATGTTTGATGTGGATTCTGATTATTTTGATTGGAGGTTTGATGTCTTACTGAGCTGTTGTAGCTCATCCTTGTTTTCTGCGTGATTTTCAGGTTCTGGGAAAAGGAATGAAGTCTTGGAGTAGAAGTTCAGAGTCTAATCTGTTATAGGTATTTTGCACTTTTGATTTTTGTACAGTCATGACCTTTCTGTTCTGTTTTTCTTTCTGTTTAAAAGCCATGAGCTGTATTTGTATATGATTCTTTTGAGGAAGAAAAAGATAGATGATCTATTCCGCTGTATTTTGATGTTTATAGTAGCTCTGTGTGTCTGTTTCGGCGTGTAAATGTTTAGAATAAAGTTCTAAAACAAATTCCAAAGTCAGATCCTAGAATTAGTTCAGTCAGTTTGAGTCTGGATCACGACCCGATGCGAGCGGGATCCGTGCCGGTCGGGTTGGGTCGTAACAGTCAGACTCCTGCTCGTCGACGAATTTTCGTCGGTCTTCTACCCGACGATGAACCTCTACCCGACGTCGTACTTCTCATTGTCTTCGGACTTCTGCTCGTCAGCAGACTACTACTCGTCATCGGCTTCTCGCAACGCACTCTCGAACTCTCTCCTTTGGCTCCACACTCGATCGTTGACTGCTAATGGGCTTCAACTCGATCGTCCATCGCTAGTAAACTTCTGCTCAAATGGCATTAAAAATCTCGTAACTCCTGCACGATATGAGGGGCGCTAATTCGAGTAGGAGAAATTTCCTGCTCGCAAATAGCGGAAGCCTCAACCGTCAGAAAGCCGTGGGGGAAGGAAGAGAAATCCTGTAACTCCTGCGCACGAGGAGGGCGCTAATTCGAGCAGGGGAAATTTCCCGCTTGCAAATAGTGGAAGCCTCAACCTCCAGAAAGCCGTGGGGGAAGGAAAAGAAATCCCGTAACTCCTGCGTGTGAGGAGGGGCGCTAATTCGAGCAGGGAAAATTTCCCGCTCGCAAATAACGGAAGCCTCAACCGCCAGAAAGCTGTGGGGGAAGGAAGAGAAATCTCGTAACTCCTGCGCACGAGGAGGGCGCTAATTCGAGCAGGGGAAATTTCCCGCTCGCAAATAGCGGAAGCCTCAACCGTTAGAAAGCCCTGGGGGAAAGAAGAGAAATCCCGTAACTCCTGCACGCAAGGAGGGGTGCTAATTTGAGCAGGGGAAGTTTTCCGCTCGCAAATAGCGGAAGCCTCAACCGTCAGAAAGCCATGGGGGAAAGAAGAGAAATCTCGTAACTCCT
The DNA here is from genome assembly GCA_019514585.1 of Dendrobium officinale. NCBI lineage: Eukaryota > Viridiplantae > Streptophyta > Magnoliopsida > Asparagales > Orchidaceae > Dendrobium > Dendrobium officinale. The sequence goes on from CM033683.1 coordinate 90,605,194, forward strand.
ACACGCGATGAGGGGCGCTAATTTGAGCAGGGGAAGTTTCCCGCTCGCAAAATAGCGGAAGCCTCAACCGTCAGAAAGCCATGGGAGAAGGAAGGGAAATCCCGTAACTCTTGCGCGCGAGGAGGGTGCTAATTCGAGCAGGGGAAGTTTCCCGCTAGCAAATAGCGGAGACCTCAGCCGCTAGAGAGCTAGAGGGAGAAAGAAAGAGAAGTTGTAAATTTTCTAAAGGCCAAGGGGGCCTATTTATAGATTTGGGAGAGAATAGAATGGAGTTATTGCCATTTTGGAATTTCCCTATTTTTCTAAAAAAAATCCAATTTTTTTGGGATTTTTTCGGAATTTTTCGGGACTAAAAATAGCAAAAAGGCTATTTTTTGACGTAAATGGGGCCTACAATGGCGGTACAGCCGACCGGCCGCGTCGTTTCACACGGCCAGCTCACTAATCCGCGGTCGGAGACCGCGGATCGCGGCCGGCCACAGCCATCGCGCGCTAAGGCAAGCGACAGGCGCCCGCGTCGGCGGGCGCGGGAGATCCACGCGCAGCGCTGCCCAGCGCGGGCTCGCGGCGCGGCGCGGCCCATCGCGCGCGGCCGCAGCGCGAGCCGCGCGGTTCCCTCCGCCGGTTGTTGGCGGCGGCGACCGGCAGGCCGGTTCGACCCGGTTCGGCTGCCCGGCTTGTCCTGAACCAGTTTTTCGTCCCGACAAGTCCGAATTTAACATTTTTTGGGTCCCCGGACACATTTTTCGACGTTTCGGACTCGATTCTGACACTTTCGAAGCCTTTTGGAGCTCCTACATACAAGAATAATTTTGACTCGCTCGAAAAAATTCTCAAAAACTCGTGACGCATATTTTCGGACTTCTAAAGCTCCGACGTCCTAAAATAGGGGGGCAACTGATACGACAACACAAAATTATCTTGATCGGGCACGAATCTCGAGGCAAAAGCTAGTTGGAAACTTCAAAAAATTAATTTTGGAGGCACTCGAACTCCAATTCTAGCGATCTTATAGTCAAACTGAGCGTCTCGAAAATACGAGCCCAACGACACCAAGATCAACCCAATCCGAGCTCAAATGAGTCCGAATCAAGGGCTCAAAGCGCTGTTGGAAGTTTCAAACCGCAATTTGAGTTACCAAACGGTCGCCGATTTTGACGAGCTTATACTCGAATCGAACGACTCGACGAGACGAATCCAACGAGCCCAAGATTGCCGAATTCCGACATCATTAAGGCCTTCAAATGCCCAATGAACGATGCATGATCAAAGGATTCGATATCGGCCGTCCATTCAAAACACTCCCAATTCGCCCCTGATCTCACGCCTATTTACGGACTATGCCACTCCAGAAAAACTATAAATAGAGCCCTCATTCTACACAAAGGGGGACTCAAGTGAAGAGAGAGAAGAAGAAGAGGAGAAAGGGGAAAATGAGATTCCTCACCTCCTCGACCACCGCCGGAGCTCTTCCTTCCGCCTCAAGACGCCGGAACTCTGCCGGGTTTTCACGAAATGCAGGAATTCTGTACAACTTCCACGTGATGCTGAAATCCTTCTCAATTAACAACAGAGTCCCTCCTAACGCCGAAACTCCGCCCAAGTGAAGCCGGAGTTCTCCTCTGCTACCAAAGACGTCGGACTTCTACCCGACGTCGGACCTTCACTCTTCGCCAAGTTTCTACCTGACGCCGGACTTCTACCAGTTATCGGACTTCGTTGGACGTCTATGCGAAGATGCATTTATTTCCATTGCTGGACTTCTACCTGGCGCTGTCCTACTGATCTTCGTCGTCAGACTACAGTCCTTCTGACCTCCGTCGCCAGCCGACTACGGTCCTCCTGACTTACGTCGCCCGCCGACTACAGTCTTTCCGACATCCGTCGCCCGTTGAATACGGTCCTCCTGACTTATGTCGCCCACCGACTACAATCTTTCCGACCTCCGTCGCCCGTCGACTACAGTCCTCTGTCGCCAGCTGACCACGGTCCTCCTGACCTACGTCACCCGCCGACTGCAGTCCTTCTAACAAAGCGAATACGTAGATAGTAGCTCTTTGTATTTACATCATGTAATGTACTCCATAAGATGTATATCAAGCTAAGGGCTTCTCCCAATGAAGGGCCTCATTTGTAATCGACTGCGAATACTAGTGGATTCGTTCAAACTGGGCTAGGCCCCATGGTTTTTCCCCCTTTTACAGGGGGTTTCCACGTAAAAATCTTGGTGTCTCATAAATGCTAGACCCTCTCTCCTTATCTGATTGCTTGCTAGATTTTCGTACAACACTAAGACGATAAACTTTATATTTCTCTACTGCCGCGTATATTCTAGCACGCAATAATAATTAAAAAACTTATATCAACTAAATATCGACTATTTTTTATTGCCTATTTTCTTATCAAAAATTTGTTTTAACGCATGTTTGAATAATTTTTTAAATCATAATTTATTTTATAATAAACCTCATTTATTAATTTAGCTTTTTTTTGTTATAACTTAAAAAAATTTAATGCATGTCATAACTTAAGAAAAAATTAATAACAATATTATAATTAATTTTAAAACACATGAATTTCTTTTTGTGTTAAATGTATAAAATAGGAGTAAATTAAAAATGAAAATTTGAGGTCGTAGGACATTATTAGAGTTGGGATCATATCCGAACTACTTTTGACCGCTAATGATCTTCATGTATTAGGTTTTCATCATTTGGATTTTTTTTTAACATTTAGATCAATTAAGACAAACACACATCACATATATATTTTTTAAATTCAAAATCTCTTTATTCATACTTAAAACCCTCAAATCACCCTTCGGATACTTAAGAGTTACATATGTGTAGAAGAACTTTCAAGCGTGAATGGAGGGGGTGGTCCACGCACAAGGATTGATTTAGACAAGAAATTAAAAGCCATGTGTGCCCACTACGGCACTACCTACTTTTTTTTTTTTTTTTTAAATCTATAACAGTGTTATGTTCCAAATAGCAAATAGCAGCTACACATAAAAGATTCATAAATGATATATTAGGCTTTTTTTATTGTACCTTTATTTTCATTTTTTAATCAAATTGGCATGGTATATCACTAAGCCACTAGCGAAGAAAATTTCTGCCATAAATATAATAATTTCAATAATCTCAAAAACCTAAGGCAACCAATGAGCTACAATTTTTAAATATCCATAGGATTCTTTATCATTATACCAATTTCAACATCAATAAAATACCAAAAACAATATACAAAATCGGAGGGACAAGTTACTTTAATCCAAATTATTCAGAAGAAATAAAGCAATGTCACTAAACAAAGGAATCCAAAACAAATGGATTGTTTTCAGCCTACAAGTTCACACACCAATTAAAAGAAATAATATAGTTAATGCATACTAAAGAATAGCTTCAATCATCGCTAGCACATCAGGAGATTATGAAAGATGCATAAGAATTTGCCCAAAGGAAGCATAACCCAACAAAGTCGTAGTTGATGCTAGCTCATAGCTCCCACAAAGAGATCATAGCACACAGGCTTGTCCTAGGAGAGTAGACCAAGGGTGCAATCATTCTTAATGATCTCCTCCATAGGATTTGCTAACACCAAACCATACCCTAAGGATCAACCAAGCTCGCTCACCCATAGTAATTGTTGTGATCAAGGATATTCGTCTATTGCAAATATCTCTTATTAAGCTACAGGAATAACACACCATTGAAGTCTATGACTACTACTTTATTGAATGAACTCATCCTTGGCTTGTAGATACTTTCATAAGGGGATTTGTTATTCACTCATAAAGATCTAATAGTCATTCCTAGTAACTCGCCTTTATTGAATCATCCCACGAGCTAGATCCCGAAGGCTATCCAAAGTCACTTGCCCATGAAGACTCGTCCAAGGCATTCACTTCAGAGGAGAGAGCCATATTAGAGATAATGATTCACATGTACATTGTCCAACTAATTCATGTGTCTATATAAGTTTGTAGATATCGCATTATTAATTATTTTCCACATTATATTCTATGTGTAGTCTTTCAGACTATAACTAAAGAGTACGTTACTCTTTGAGATGAGACAAACTTTCACTAACTCTCAATACTTATTAATTTCACTAAATTTTTTAAACTCTTGTTGCATCTTGGAATATTCCTGATGGTAGAGAAATATAAAGTTTAAAATCTTAGCTTCATATAAAGATCCATCACACAATCAAATAAAAGAAAGGGTGTAACGTTCATAAGAGACATCATAGTTTTTATGTGTAAACCTCTGAAAAAGGGGAGGAAAACCATGGGAACTGACATAATTTGAACGAATCGACTACTGTTTGTAGTTAAATATTACAAATGAGGCCTTCCTTAGGGGGAAGGCTGTGACGCCCCAGAATCAATAGTGAAAGAATTCGTCTGACATTCTGATCGAACTCCATTCCAGTTGCCTTGCTCGGACCTGAAAATTTCAACCACATATAATGAGCTTACAAAGTCCAGCAGGTCACCAAAGCCTACAACTAAAATCAAAGCACGGCGATGCTATCAATATGCAAGTCAATCAATGGTCAATGAGTCTATGCAATACGGAAATCCATGATCAATAAAATCAAGTATGCACAGCGGAAATCAAATCAATAGTCAATGCAGTACAAAAATCAATAGTCAATAATCGATACAGCGGTAAAAACATCGATAAATCAATACGTCTCAGCAATCAAATCAGTAAGTGCTTCAATCAATATCTATCCATCGTAGCAGTGTCTATCAATCAATACTATCAGTTCAATCAATCGTGTCGTCTAATCAATTCATTGTATCTATATCATCTATCTAATCAATAGAATATCTGTGTCAATAGCGTCAATTAATTCCATAAGGGACTCGTGTCAGAACGTACTCTTGCAAATCAGTCAATCCAATTATTCAATACGATTTACTCGATATCAATACAATATTCAATGACACCACAGCAGCGAGGACAATTCAATAAGAACGACGTACAATGCTACAACAGGGAAATCATCTCAATCAATAGAGCATTTTACAATCAATTATATCTATCATCAGGGAAATCGACAGTCAATAGTATCAATCGGCTCAAAATCCCAATAAACGATCAAGTCAATACGGCAAAAGATCAATTGAAATCAAATCAATACAATGAAATCATCAGGTCAATAGAAATCAATACAATCAGCTCTATAAAGAAATCTATTCTACGATAAATCAAATCCATACGGCAACAATCCATTCAATCAATTAATCGATAATCGGTACGACAAATCAATATATCAATGTATCAGTAACATGTCAAGATATGTCGTATCAATAGTATCCATATGTCAATATCATATCTATATCAATGTCGATGTCGGTATCTATCAATCGGTACAATCTATATTAATACCGGTGTCAATATCTATGAATCAATACGCAGAATCCATATCAATATTGGTGTCGGTATCTATGAATCAATCAATCCATATCCATAATCCATAAATCAAGTCGATAATATCAATCGAAAAAAGCAATACAATAAATCCAATCGGAAAGGCAATACGATAAATCAATAGTAGCAAGTCAAATCAATGAAGGATCAATAGAATTAATGAGTCTATAAATCTATGCCGTCCATGTCCATATTAATGTCAATAATCAATAATCAATAATAGTCATGCTCAATGATCAATCAATGAATCTGTACGATACAGTAAAGCCGATCAAATCAATAAAGCAGATATCGATAAAACAATAAATCCGTTCAATCCAATAAATCCATCAATATCAATAAATCAATCGGAAATCAATAAATCAATGCAGATCAGGAAATCCATACGATGTCATATCGTATACATGCAATTCCATACAATGGTCTTACTCGACAAGCACAAACACTAGCTATTATCAATAGTGCTGTTGTAGAAATCCATAGTGCTGTTGTAGAATCCATATTGCTGTTGTAGATATCCGCACGTTGGTTTCTATCAAGAAGAGTCGTCACTCTTTTGCCCGTCGGCCGCCCGTCGGCATATAAAACAACTTATGACTCCCATCAATAGTGCTGTTGTAGAAATCCATGATCGATATTTAAAGGAAAGCCCATCGGCCCACCATCCTGTACAGGTCAAGTCTATCTCCAACCAACGTTGAACCAGGTTCCCACTTGTCTTTCAGTAACAATCAATCAATGCAATAATCGATGCAATAAGCAATAATAAAGAAATCTAGAACAATCATATCAATAGACATACGCATATCAATGCAATCTATCAATTTCGGGAAAATCAGAAATCATACGAAAATCGGGCAGTGTAACGGCAGTCTGTCAAATTTACACAAAATCCTACAAAAAGCACAAATTCCAAATTTCTCCAAATTACAGTAGAATAACCACAACATCAATACAAGACTATTATTCTATAGAATCCAAATCAAATCAAGTCCTGATATTTTTCTATTCGATAAAAATCGCGTAGAATCAATTCCGACCGGTGAAATCGTCGCAAAATATACTCAAATCGTGTACAACAATCATATCTATAACATACTAAAAGTTGTGCGGTGAAAGTTGTGTCAAATCAAAATCGTGTCCAAAATTCGACTACGAAAACACAAAACAGATCACAACTCGGTCAAAACACAATATCTTTGAAAACAGAAATAGGATTCGGAGTCCTTACCACGAGATCTACACTTTTCCCAACAGCAGCGTCGGACGAAAAGCGCTCCGCGGCCTCTAAAATCTAGCTTTTCCTCTTTTTCCCTTTCTCTTTCTCTCTCTAAAATCAGATATTTTGTTTTAAAAATGATTTTCTCTCTCCTCAAAACGAGCTCATTTTCTTATATCCTTAAGCTGATCGGCCCGGCCGATCGCCAAATCGTCCCGGGACGATCAGACCAAAAGCGATCGTCCTAGACGGTTCCCATAACTTATCTCAGGACGATATTTTAAACAGTATAGATCGGCCTGGACGATCTCATTATCGTTCCGGACGATCCTGGGAGGAAAATCCAAGCCAGAAAGGAACAGTAAGGGAACGGGATCTCACAAAGGCCTTGGCTTAGTGTAATAAATATGCATTATATATAGTGCATTATATGGTGGGAATTTGAAGAATTAGTATTGATATGTTTGTTTGGTCAGCAGGACCATAGTCAGCGAGCAACGAAGGTCAGAAAGACCGTAATATGATGACGGAGGTTGGAAGGATCATAGTTGGCCGACGACAAATGTTGAAAATATTTGTTGTATAAAGACGAATGTCATAAGGTCTGTAGTCGGCAGGCGAAGGTGGTCAGAAAGACCGTAATATGGCAACAGATGTCGGAAGGACCGCAGTTGGCGGGTGATGGTTGTCAGAAATATCATAGTCTAGCGATGGAGGTCGGAAGGACCATAGTCGCTGGGTGACGAAGGTCGGAAAGACCATTGTCAGTGATGGAGGTTAGAAGGACTGTGGTCGGCATTCGATGAAGGTCATAAAGACTATTATCAGGTGACAAAGGTCTAAAGGACTATAGTTAGTAGGTGACGGAGGTTGGAGAAATCATAGTTAGCAATGTTGGTCGGAGAGGCCATAGTTGGAGAATATCGATGGCCAAGCTAGAGTCCGGCAACATGTTGTGGTCGAGTGGAAGTCCGACAAAAAGTTGGTGGTTGTCCATAAGTATGGAAACTGTTGGTGGCCAAGTGGAAGTTTGGTGACAGTCGATGGTCGGCAGGACCATAGTCAGCGGGCAACGAAGGTCAGAAAGATCGTAATCTGGTGACGGAGGTCGGAAGGACCGTAGTTGGCCGACAACAAAGGTTGAAAAAAATTGTTGTATGAAGACGAATGTCATAAGGTCTGTAGTCGGCAGGCGAAGGTGGTCAAAAAGATCGTAATATGGCAACAGATGTCGGAAGGACCGCAGTTGGCAGGTGATGGTAGTCAGAAAGATCGTAGTCTGACGATGGAGGTCAGAAGGACCATAGCCGCTGGGCGACGAAGGTCGGAAAGACCATTGTTAGTGATGGAGCTCAGAAGGACCGTGGTCGGCATTCGACAAAGGTCATAAAGACTATTATCAGGTGACAAAGGTCTAAAGGACTATAGTCAGTAGGTGACAGAGATTGGAGAAATCATAGTTAGCAATGTTGATCGGAGAGGCCATAGTTGGAGAATATCGATGGCCAAGCTGGAGTCCTGCAACATGTTGTGGTCGGGTGGAAGTCCGACGAAAAGTTGGTGGTTGTGCATAAGTATGGAAACTGATGGTGGCCAAGTGGAAGTTTAGTGACAGTCGGTGGTGGGAGGAAGTCCAACAACGGCCGGTGGTCGGGCAGTGATCGAGGAGGAGCTTGGTGGCAAGAGAGATATCAAATTTCTCTTCGTCTCATCTCTTCTTTTGCTGCTCTCTATTCTTCCTTGTTGTATGAAGACGAATGTCATAAGTTCTGTAGTCGGCAGGCGAAGGTGGTCAAAAAGACCGTAATATGGCAACAGATGTCGGAAGGACCGCAGTTGGCGGGTGATGGTAGTCAGAAAGATCGTAGTATGGCGATGGAGGTCAGAAGGACCATAGTCGCTGGGCGACGAAGGTCGGAAAGACCATTGTTAGTGAAGGAGGTCAGAAGGACCATGGTCGGCATTCGACGAAGGTCATAAAGACTATTATCATGTGACAAAGGTCTAAAAGACTATAGTCAGTATGTGACAGAGGTTGGAGAAATCATAGTTAGCAAAGTTGGTCGGAGAGGCCATAGTTGGAGAATATCGATGGCCAAGCTGGAGTCCGGCAACATGTTGTGGTCGGGTGGAAGTACGACGAAAAGTTGGTGGTTGTGCATAAGTATGGAAACTGTTGGTGGCCAAGTGGAAGTTTGGTGACAGTCGGTGGTGGGAGGAAGTCCAACAACGGCCGGTGACAGTCGGGACATATCAGGAAGAGGACTTCCAACAACGGCCGGTGGTCGGGCAGTGATCGAGGAGCTTGGTGGCAAGAGAGATATCAAATTTCTCTTCCTCTTATCTCTTCTTTTGCTGCTCTCTATTCTTCCTTGCTCACCCCCCCCCCCCCCCCCCATGAAGAATGAAGAGTATATTTGTAATTTTTTGGGATTGGCATGGCTAGGGAGGAGATCAATGGCATATTGGAGTGTTTTGAATCGATGGCCGATATCGACTTCTTTGATCATAGATATTTTATCGAGTATTTGAGTGCTTTAATTATGCCATACTTCAATGATCATAGGCTCGTTGGATTCTTCTCATCGAGCCGCTCGATTCGAATATATGCATGTCATGTTTGGCAACCGTTTGGTCATCCAATTTATAGTTTGAACTTTTCAAATGTACTTTGAGTATTTGATTTGGTCCCATTTGTTAAATGTATAATAAAATCCATCAATCTATGAGTGTTCTTCATTGAAATAAATTTGTGCACATACAAATTTCGTCAATGTTGAAAATTTTAAAGAAAATTTAAGAAGGAAATAGTACTAATTTACTTATAAAATATATGAATATTTTAATCTTTTACATTACAAAAGCACCATCAAATAGCTTAACCAAACAAATATATATAATTTTTTTAAACAAATAAGGCTTTTAAGCTTTTACCGAACAAATTTTGATGCGCTGTTTTCTCAGCTTTTAAACCAGCTTTTCTAACATCAACAAAACCAAATCAGCCCTGCATAACTAAAGAAACTTTTGTCTCCCTAAATTTGGGATCGCAGATCCAAATCACCCAACAGGAAGCGGATTTCACCGGCGGTAATCTAGTGTCCTAATGTCGGCCGCCGGCGTGGAAAACAATCTTCTTGGCGGTGGTCATGAGGAGAGGATTACACTACTGCTCCTCTTCTCCTGCTTGGTCGCCGGCTCCGGTGGACTCTTGTTCGGCTACGAACACGGCATCTCCGGTTCGCTCTCTGGCTATCTTGAGATCTTCCCTTACCACTTTTTCAAGTTTTGAAACAAAGCTACTTAATTATGCAGGAGGAGTTACATCCATGGAGTCGTTTCTCAAGAAATTTTTCCCCGGGGTCTACGCCGAGATGAAACAAGACAGCAAAACCAGCAACTACTGCAAGTTCAACAGCCAGATTCTCACCCTCTTCACCTCCTCCCTCTACATTTCCGGATTCTTCGCATCCCTCGTAGCTTCCCACGCCACCACGAGATTCGGCCGCCTCTTTTCCATGCGCGTTGGAGGCGCCTTCGTCTTCACCGGAGCCGCCATCGGCGGCGCGGCAATCAACGTCTACATGCTCATTCTCAGCCGTATCCTCCTGGGTTTTGGCGTTGGTTTCACCATTCAGGTTTGAAATTTGAAAAAATATAATAATAATAATTTGCCTTTTTTCCCGGCCTTCAAAACCCGATTTTTTTTTTTTCAGTCCGTCTCCGTCTACCTATCGGAAACGGCACCAGCTAGGTACAGAGGGGCAATTTTCAACATCTACGACATATGCCTCACCACCGCAGTGCTGATAGCGAATCTTGTCAATTACGGCAGCCAAAAAATCGAAGCTGGCTGGGGCTGGAGAATCTCCCTCGGTGCTGCTGCTCTTCCTGCCGCTTTCCTCGCCGTCGGCGCGCTCTTTATCCCCGAGACCCCCACCAGCATAATCCAACGCGGCGGAGATATCAATGAAGCCTCTAAAGTACTCCAAAGACTCCGAGGCACCTCCAACGTCGGCGAAGAGCTAGAACAACTCATCGCCGCGGCCGCCGAAGCTCCGACATCAACGACAACAGGCCTTCGCCCTCTGCTCAGAATCTTTCGACGAAATTACCGTCCCCAACTTGTAATTGGCATCGCCCTCCCCATCTTCCAACAACTAGCCGGCATCAACTTGATTGGAGTCTACGCTCCGGTGATGTTCCGCACCATCGGACTCAAGGAAAGCGCCTCCCTGCTTTCGGCGCTTGTAACGAGACTAACAGCCACGGCTTCCAATCTCGTAGCAACGCCGCTCATCGACAGGCTTGGACGCCGCAATTTTTTCTTCATCGGCGGGCTCGAATTGTTTGTATCGCTGGTGACGGCGGGCAGCATAATGGCAACCCATCTCGGAGACCACGGCACGATGCAGAGCCAGTACGCACAAATTCTGCTGTTTGTTTTCTGTGTTTTTATTTCAGGGTTTTCGTGGTCATGGGGGCCATTGCCAATACTGGTACCAAGCGAGATCTTTCCCCTTGAGGTCAGATCAGCGGGGCGGAGCATTGGCGTGGCTTTAGGTCTTCTATTCACGGCGGCGATGTCTCAGATGATGCTCTTCCTGCTCTGTTACCTAAAATGGGGGATTTTTTTCTTCTTCGGTGGGTGGATGTTTCTTATAACAATGTTTGTCTTTTTCTTCTTGCCGGAAACCAAAGGTTTGAAGCTGGAGGAGATGGATCAACTTTGGAAACAACATTGGTATTGGAAGAAATTTGTGAACGACGAACCAGAAAACGAAAGGCTGCTGAGTGGTGCTGCTTCATTCGAGCCTATCAAGTAAATTAAGTGTGTAATATACTGATGAAACTATTTGTTGCAAAAATTACTGTGCTTAATTATAATAAACTATTGAGATGGATGCCTTCATCAATCCCAGAAGTGTGGGGCTTTGGGCGAGAATCCTCTATGCTACGACTTTGTCTTTTTAGTAGGGCAAAGTAAGTGTGTGTGAGCATGGGTGGAAATCCCACATCCCGGTTTGTCTCTTCAGTGGGACAAAATAAGTGTGGTCCCGATGCCGGTGGGTGGCTTTGTTAGGTTCCGCCGAAAGATTAGTTACGCCGTCAAACACTTTCTTTGAAAAGTGGCAGCGTGTAGGTACCCCCATTAAAAAAATATGTGCTTACTTGTTTGGCAATGATTGGGGAAAAGTTCACGAAATATATTGGTTTGAGTTCATTTGTAATAAAAATGTGATTATAGATTATGCTGTGAACATTTTTTTCATAAGGGATTTGTCAATAAACTTGAAAAAATGTAGGAAGTAATTGCATAAAGAAACTTTCTCATACATGTGAACGTCACTTTTGCTTCCAAGATTTGATAAATATAATATTAAATAAAATTAAATGAAATAGAAGTCGAGTATATTCTTTAAAAATAATGCTATCCTATGTTCTCATGAATTTCGGAGAAAACTTCTATCACAAAATTAGTCAGATTGAATAATATTAAGTTCAAATCAACATTCTTGGCTTTTTAATTTAATGCTCGTCATTTAAGATAAAAATATACCATCTAATCATTAAAGAAAAAAGTATGACTGCAAGTGAACCAAACGTTCGGCGAGCTATTCGTTGTTCGGTTCGATTAAAGCTCGTCTGTGATCATTTAATTAACTAAACAAACAAACTTGAACCCTATTTTAAATATTAGATTCTTAAATAAACAAACTTGAATACTAAAGTGTTCGGCTCATTTATGTTCACAAACAATATCATTTGAATCTTGTGAACAAGCTTGACATTAAACTCGATAAGAAGCTCGATAAAAGTTTGATTCGTGTTCGATTTTGAACTCGTGAATAAGCTTGATCAAAATAAATAATATTTGATTTAGAACGCTTCTCCTTTCCATAAGAACGCCCTTTCAGATTGCTGCAGGTATAAGATATTACTTAACTTGATGTCTAAGTAATTGTAGCTTTATATAACTATTTATTTATAAATCATTGCATTTGTTAATGCTGTTGTTAGAAAAATTCTGTGAAAATGAGATTTGTTTATAAATCATTGCATTTGTTACGTAAACAATTACTTTTATTATAAATGTGTTGTTCATAGATATGTTCATGAACGTGTTGGTTTGATAGTTTTAAAAAAAAATTCGTTAAATATGTTCGTGAACATGCTCGATATAATTATTTGTTAGGAAGCTCGATAAAGCTCGTTAGTTAAGTTAATGAACATCTAAAAGTAGAGCTCATTTATAACTCGTTCATGTTTGTTTGTTTAAAGCTCGATAAGCACTAAACGAATCGAAGATGAACTGAACACGAACCAAACACGAACACTCATTAATTTAATGAATCAAACATGAACACAAACAATAAAGCTCGAACAAACATGAACCAAATTTGAACAAGTTGATATTAAATGAACACAAACATGAACACTCACATACTCGGCTTGGCTAGGTTCATTTGCAACCCTAGAAAAAAAGGATCATACAGAGGGGTATTTACGACCTTCTTCCATCCTTTGCTTTGGTCTCGTTGTCTCATCAACCAAGCCGTACGTGCTGCGTGCCTTCAACTCAACCATTACTTTTGCTCCCGAGTTCCATCTAACCAGCAGATTATCAATCGTACCCCTCATAGAGATTCTTATTTACTTATTACAACTTTAAGTCTTTAATGATAAATATCTGGCTAGACTTAATTACACGCCAATAAGAAGTTAAGAACCATTATTCCACATGATGAAAGGGTCACCATTCGATTGCCTTGGATCCTGAACATGTAGTACAAATTTAGAGAATTATTGGGCTTATGAATATTATCCATATCTATGAGCACAAATTTTAAAGCGTGTATAAAAATAGAATACAATTCAGTTCAACTTAAATGAATCAGTGGTCCAAATTAATTAGGTAAATTTTGATGTTATGGGAATAAGAGAGAGGGAGCATGCATGTCTAGGTAATCACACCATATTAAATTGTACTTGATCTTGGTCTCTTGGCCATTCTTATTTGACACCCGTTGTTATCAATAATGTCGATGCACATCATTATATATAGAATCGATGCACGCAGTCGATGTCATCTCTAACATCCGTTGTTATCAACAATGTCGAAGCATGAAGTCATAATAAGAGTGAGGCATGCATGCTATCCACACTAACTTCAACTTCTTATGTCAAAACTTCTTAGTTTCTTATCTTCTTTTCTTAAAATAAAATGATCAAACTTATCACAAAGGATCTCAAAGAAATAACACAAAGGTCTCATGGTTCCTCTAACTTTCAACATAAATTTTATCCTCCACATCTATCTCTTTCCATTGTATAAAAAAAGTATCTAATTATGAGAAAAGTTATGATCATTTATAATCTAAGGCATGCGCTAGTGTGATAATTTTAAATAGGTCAAACCCCCATAATTTTTTTTCCTTTCTAATTTTTTTATGAGAAATCTGATATTTTTTGCAACCCACTTTGAAATCTTTATAGAAAGCTACAATAGTAAATTTTTACTCTTTATTGCAGCAAATAACGGCTCTTACTATCAAAATTTGCTTATTCTCTAACAGTGAAGTGATATTTTGGAAGAATAAAGCACAAAAGTGAAAATATGAGATTAGTTCTCTTATAACCATAATGGGAATCCCTAGGTACTTAAAACCATTAGCTTCCAATTGAAAATTAATAATGAAAGCTAACTGTTGTTGCTAAAATTATAGTGAGAGAAGACAATAAAATTTTTGCAATGATTTATTTGCAAACCAGAGATAGCTGAGAAGTGAGATAAGATGCTCTTAAAGGGCATGATGTTAGAAGCAGAGGCTTTTCCAAACATGATAAGATCATTAACATAAAGGATATGAGAGAGATTCAAATTGCCCAACTTAATGTCAGATTAAACATTATCCATAATAATCGAGTCTAGAGGACAAGATAACTCATCAATGACAATGCTAAATAAGTTAGGAGAAAGCAGACAACCTTTTTTGAGACCAACTAGGGAATTAAAAAAACCTTGAAGGGAGCCATTAATATAAACTGAAAAGAAAACATTATTGATGCAAGTTTTAATCCATGACATGAAAGTGCCAGGGAAACCTTTTTGTTGCCATATTTGAGTAAATAATTCTCTAGAAATCGAATCAAATGCTTTGAAAATATCCACTTTGGCCCCAAAGAGGCCATGATTTTGCTTTCTTTTGAATTTATAGAAGATTTATTTAGCCAACACCACATTACCAATAGAAATACAATTAGCAATAAACCCAGTTTGAACTGCACAATGATATGCATAAAATGTTAAGTTTAATTCTATAAGCAAGAAACTTAGCAATAATTCTGTAAAACACATTGTATAAACATATAAGTTTGAAGTCACTAATATTGTTAGAGTGATTCCCTTTAGGAATCAAAACGATCCGAGTAGCTTTTACCTTTTTTAGGGAGATAAACTTTCAAAAAAAAAAAAGTTTTACAACCTCGTAAACCTAAACACCAATAATATCTCGATTATCAAAATATAAGCGAAATGTAAATCCATTCGACCTAGGGGGTGAATTTTTGTTTGCAAAAAGAATAATTTTTGAGATCTCAGAATCTTAAATAGGAGCCACAAGTAGAGAAGCAAGGTGTGAAGTGATGACTTTGTCATATTGGTGTAACTTCCCAAGAGGTCATCCATCACAGGATTTCTCTGGGTAAGCACACTTAACATCCTAGGAGATGATTTTGGGATAGGCATACTGATGAGGATGTTAATTATTTAAGTGGAGATTGTGAAATCCCTTAAGAAAAAAAAAAAAAAACTAACATCTTAACATCGATGCACCTTTTTGTATAATAGTTAGAATTTTATTTAAAAACTTTGTAGTTAAGCATACTCATCCCAGAGAAATCCTACGATGGATGACCTCCTAGTAAGTTACACCAATATTACAAAATCAAGAGGCCTTAGGCCAAAGCAGTTAATATCTCTATAATTATGAGTTTGGGCTGTAACATAAAATTTGAAGAAAAAAAAAGCTAAGGGTGTTGGTTAAGTTAGAACCTGTAGCACAACACTCTATCAAGTTTTATATGTTTCAATTGGCCTTGTCTTTTATTGAATAGGGTGAAAAGTAACCTAAAGTAAGCAAATTTATTCAAAATTATATTAAAGATCATGGTGTTAAAGTTGTGGAAACCTGAAGGTATAAGGGAAACCACACCTTGCTTTTCAGCGATAGATCTGCAATAGTTAAAATCTCCTAAAATAATCTAAGATTGATTAATATCATTGGAGATGAGTGCTAATTTTCTCAGCCGCTCCCATAACAACCTCCTATCCTCAATAGAGTTAAAAACATAAACAATAGTAATAAGGAAAGTTTGGGAGGAAATAGATGATATAAGTTCATGTGTCATCTAATTGTTAGCATAAATGAGAGTGAAGTTGATACAATCCCATTTCAACCAAATCCTTCTAGGATTATAAAGGTAAAAATTATTGTAACTATCTTCCAAATCAAATAACTTATGAGAAAGCAAGAAGCTTGAGTCAGATAAGAGGTTGGATCCAAATTTAGCTCCTAAAATACATATGAGACTTAGATTGAACTCTTGAATAAAATTACGACAATTTAAAACCTTATCCAAGTCATTGAAGCCTCTAATATTCCAAGAGGTAAAATTATAAACATAAATTTATTTATTTTCGTGGTGGTTGGCCAATTGCTTGGCCTTGGAGGTTGTTGGGGCTTTTAGTTGGTCAATTTTGATTTTCAGGGGGTAGGATAAAAGTTCTGAGTATCTAGTAATATACTTTGTATGGCTGTTGGTGGAATTTTGGAAACATGTTTTGAAAATATTGGTTTTCTTTAGGACTTAAAATTGAATTCTAAAATCGAATTGTCTCGTTAGAAAAAGTATATCACCTCAAGAGGTGAAAATAAAATTTCATAACGCTATTCAGATTTAGAATTATGAAATTCATCTTAAATATTGTGACCGGATGCTAAAGAGAACTTCATATGGCCCCGAAGGGTCAAAATGCGATTCTACTGAATATCCAACCACAATATTCAAGAAATGTGATCGTTGATTTCACATCCAAAGCCTTATCAAAGAAAAGTGTATCTCCTCATAGGGAGAAAATATTATTCGATGATAATTCTTTAATTGTTATAATAACGATCACTAATATTTTAAGTTTTCCAAAGAAATTCAATTGAACTTTGAAAAATCAATTTTAAAATCAGGTGTGTGTGGTTCTAAATCTCCTACGAACGCAAGCCCTCGTAGTTAATTACATCGTAGGGAGATAAAATCCCCTACAAAAACTCTCGATTAAAATAGTGGCAAAATTTTGTCAGATTTTCTAGGAGTGATATCAAAAAAGAGATGAATTTTGGAAACTCAAAAGAGAATGGATTAGAATTGAGCAGTTATTAACAGAGTTAAAGGGGGAGAGGTAAGGGACACTTTGAGATTCCGGAACCATCCGGAAGTGTCCCAAATTAATCTAAGTGTTGGGCTTTATGTTTTGGATTGAAATGATATTTAATTAGAATTGAGCATTTTATTAGAAATTTGGGATTAGATTCCCGAAGTTTGGGGTCTTATAATCAAAGATCTGCCCCGGATCCTAAATCTATTTTGGACACTAGACCACAGTCGTCCGATCCTAACTAATGCAGTGCAAGGTCTGGACTTACCCCGGCCTGGATTGGGGAGCCAACTAACCACCTAATCGATTTAAAAGAGATGAGTCCGGTCTTTTATGAAAGAGTGGTTGGGACGTTATATTTAAAGTTTTGGAGAGTTGGGGCCGACATCTAGAGATTATCCTAATTGGCCCATTTGACTTATGTTGGGTGCTAAAATGTTAAAACTGATGAAATTAAAATTTTGACTCTTTTAATTTGTTTCTAATGCGATGCATGCTGGTTAATAACTCTAAATCAGATATGCTTGAATTTTTTTAAAAACAGGCTTAGAAAATAATTTTTTAGAAGACTGGACTTCCCTAGGTCCGGCACCTCGTCCTCATAGGTCAGACTATCTGGACTCTACCTGCAGGCGGGGAAGGGTCTAAAACAAGGGAAGAGTAATGCAGTAATATGCATGCGACCCCAGGATCGATCCCCGGCTAATTCCCTAGATTCGTTATCTTTCTATGTTATTTCGACTCACTAACATTTTAAACTTTTAAAGTTATGAGTATAAAACTTTCACACCCTCACGAGTCTCACGTATCCAGGCGAAAACAAAAGCGGCACACAATCGCCAAAAAACTAAGAAAAGCAAGCAATCCTAAAGACGATCAATTCAACACATCAAATATAAATTAATTAATCAATAAATGTCCATAGGCAAAGTTGCCTTGCTTATTACAAACCAGAATTTTGCAGAAAGTAAAGTGGCCGGGCACCACTGACAACAACCCGGATTCTAAACCTAGTAATGACGCAAGTAGTTTTGAGTGAGATATTCTTAATCTTCAAATCTTCAGTCTTGTTCTTCTTTGGGCTCCTTTTGCTTCAAGCTCCTTTGATTCTTCGTACTGGACTACCCAAATGGATAAGAGGGCACTTCCTTTAAGGGGAAGGCCACTCTTTCCTCTTTGGGTAGGGAGGAGTGTGGCCCAAATTTGGATCTCCAAATAGAAAAGGTCTACTCCCCTTAGGGACATCCTTTTCTCTTCGAAGTCCAAGCTTTGGACCTATATATCCCAACTCAAAGCTGACTTTCACAACACTTAATAATTACATAAATTATATTTATTTGAAAATAAAATCTAGACTCACCTGCAGGGTTATCCTAAGCAGTTAATAAATAAGATGCAGTTATTCCCAAGCAGTTATATATGTGCAGAAAAGAAAATAAAACACATTGGCCACGCTCTTTTTTCTTGGGGGCTTTAGCAGCTGAAGCACCTGTGCAAGCATTTATAGCAATTAATATTTTTTTATTGATTTAGCCCCCTTTTATTACCCTGTATGAGCATGACCAACTGCAGAAAACTGTGTGAACATCCAGATCGTACCTAACCTAAGGGTAATCTAATCGCCAAACACATCAATCCATCCACAGAGTGCAGAAAAAGTAAGCAGACACAGCAAAACAATTTCATCCACAACATGCAGTGAAAACCATAAAAAAATCTGGCACATAGCAGTAAAGTAAACACCGGCCTAACCTAGATCTAGAGTTGGTTGTCCTAGGACATCATCTAAAGTGTGTTTAAAAGGTCGTGTGGCTGGGGTAGATCCTAAAGTGGGTGATTAGTTAGAGTTGTCTAGAAAAGTTCTGAATTTGTTAAGGCTCAAAAAGAGATTTAGATTAAAATTTAAGTATTAGTAGATTAAGAATTTTAATTAAACACATTTTAAAAGTTAATTGATTACTACCTTTGTTTCACACTGAGGCCGTGAAGTTTATTTCACCTTCCTTGGGGCTAAGCTAATAGCCTCGTAGGCCTAGGTTACCTAGTAGCAATCGGGGTTGATTAAGTTATTTAAGTTGGTTGGAATTTAAAGGAGTGGATTGATATTAAAAGGAGTTGGTTGTTGATTTTAATGGGTTGGTTGAGAATTTTATTAACCTATTAAAAAAATTCTGGAATTTAGGAGAGTTAATAAGTTTTGGAGGTTATCCGGATATGTTAACTAAGGGGTCAAAATTTGATTTTTAAAATTAGGATTAATCTTAAGGGTTTCAGATTTTTAACAAATACTAGACCTTATTATGAGTTGTTAAACAGGTGGCACATTCAATTTGGAGTTTTCTATCAAAAGTTATAATTTTTAGAAGTTTTGACCCGATTTTGACCTAGAGTTGACCAAAATGTTGACTTTTTTACATTGACCAGATTTTGGGGGTTTGACATTTTTGGAAAATACTATATTTTAATTAGATTCATTAGCCACTGAGTTTGATTGATTTTGAATTTTCTTCAATTAGTTGAATTTTGGAAGTTTGTGTATTTATTGAAATTATTAAATTGTTTCAATTAAGGGTCATTTTAGTGATTTGATCCCAAATGAGTCCTAAACTTCTTGAAATTAACTCCAAAGATAAGAAATGATCTAAGGAGAGATGAGCAAGTGTTTAAAGATTTTTTGGGATTTTTAATAATTTTTAATTAATTAAAAGTGATTAAACATTGATTTTGATTAAAATTAAATTAAAGTGGATTTTAATGTCAAATTAACGTAATTTTAATTTTCAATGATTAAGAGTTTAAATATGGTTGATTAGAGGTATTATGGGTATTTCTTGAAATTAATATAAATTTATGATGATTTATTGAATTTTTTAAGTCCTTAAAGGGGCTGAAATTTAACATGCTCAATTTTCAAACCTAATGACCTCCAAATTTAGTAAAATTTAAACCTAAGATATCTGGTGTCACTAAGTTTACTGTGTTCAAGTTTCACCCCTATTGGGTGTGTGTACAATCCCCTACGAATTTTTTAAGTTTTCTAGACATTTTCTTAATTATTTTTCCTAGGTGTCTCTACTATTTAAATAGGCATGAAACTTGGTGCGTCTAATCCTGACATACATTTAATCATACCACATAAATATCACAGTAAAATACTAAAACCCTAAGGAGTTATGAATTTTCAAAGTTTAGGGTCCAAAATAGATCATTTACCTTAAAAATTCATTTCATAGAAATCTATTGAGCATATAAACCTAGAAAAATTATTAAACATGCCTAAGATACTCAATAATCATCCACCAAAATTTGGGCTTCATTTGATCACTGGATTGTGAGAAAATAACAATAAATAAAATTAATATAAACTCAAATATCTCACAATACAGAAATCAAATCAATATAATTTTAATTTTAATAAATACTACATTAGATTATCTTTCCAACGAGCCCAAGAACGCCCCATTTAGTGGAGAACTCGATTTTCTGTGAATTTTTGAAGATTTGGAGCATTTAAAGCATTTTTATTCAAATTTGGGTCAAATCAGCTGACGGTGACGTGGCGGCGTGGCGTGACGCCACGTCACCCTCCCATACCGTGGGATGACCCACGTTCAAACCTGGAGGAAGGCACGCGGTATGCCCAGATCTGAGCCGTCTGATCGTCGATCGGACGGTCCAGATCTTCTCTAGTTCATTTTGAATATAAATCTTTAAACGCTCATATCTTTCAAAATACTCAACGAAATTGAACGAAATTTGAACTGTAGCTAGAGGGAAATATGATCTTGCAATGTCTGGAGTTTGGAGGCTCCATTCACTGTAAATTCGTTACAGTTTCAAATTTAAATTTAAACTTAAAATGATCATAACTTACGATCCCACCGTCGGATTTTTGAGATTTTTAGCTTGTGGGAAAGCTCCAGCAATCATCTACAACTTTGCTGAACACACCAAAAGACGGATCTCGCTGGATAGAAAGTTATATTGGAAAGTCCTCTTTCTCTCTCTAAAATGTTCTCTCCTCACTAAAATTGTGATTTGAGGCTTGAAAATGGTTGGGAAAAGCTTGGGAAGGCCTTGGAATGTGCTGGAGTGTATGGGAAGAGCTCTTAGAAGGTTGGGGGCTGCTGGAGTTTAGAGATTTTGATGATATCAAAGGGAATGATCAAGAAGCCACCTTTAGGTCAAGTTTTTCCCCACTTTTCCTTTGGCTTTTGGATTGGATGGTTGAGATTTAATTTGGAGTGGTTTTGGATGAGTACCAAGTGTCCCCTATGCTGCCCAAAGCTATGGAATAGGATTGGTGGTGAGTGTGACTTCTCTTGGTCCATGGGAAGAGGGGACCATACCTTTTTCCCCATTTGGATGAACCAATGCCAAGCCTTGTTAAAGGGGGCTGGTTTAAGCTCTATTAGGGGAGGAAATGTGTCACATCACATCATGTTTGAGCAGGTTCTAGACTAAGCCATGGATTGCCAAGGTGGCTTGATGATGTGGCCAAGAGTTTGAGATCAAGGATTTGAAATTTTAAGCAAATACATGAAGTTAAAGAGGGTTTTGACCTCTCCAAATGAGTTGACCAAGTCAACCTAATATGAGGATTGACTTGAAAGTCTTTGGACATGTCATGGGTGTCCAATTGAATGATTTTGAAAGGTTGATTTGATTCAAATGGGTTGAATAATTGAATTTGACAAGTGTGTAGGTTAAAGGTTGATTTGGTAAACCATGGTTGACTTGGTCAACCTGGTCAAACCAGAGTCAAGTTTGGATTCCATATGTTCCTAAAGTCATTTAGGATCCATTGGAATAACATTTGAAAAAGATTTCAAAGGTTGATAAGTCAAATCAAGTTAAATTTAGGCCAAAAGTCCAAAAATCCCCATTTAAGGGCATTTTGGTTATTTTGGTCTCAAGTCAATTATGGGTCAAATTGAATCTAAAAAGATGTAGATCATTGCTTAACAAGTCAATATCAAAATATTAGGAGGGATAAAAAGATTTGGAGAGGGATCGAAAGTCAAATTCTACTAGGTGAAAGGCCTAGTGGAATGGATTGTAAATATTCAAAGGTTTTGCAACATTTGGAGTTGGATTAAGTTTATGGGGTTAGAGTTCTCCAAATGAGCTCAAATTTAGAGGGTTTCCTCTAGAGTCATGTCACATCAATATGAAATTGATAAACCCTGAATCAGATGTCAAAAGACTGGATTTCAATGTGATGGAAAAATCACTTAGAAAGGGCTTTAGGACCTAAGTCTTTACCCTAAGAGTTCTGAGTTTGGATTGAGTTAAGATTTAGATTGGGCCGAAGGGCTAAGAACTAAAAAGATCCTAGGATCTAGAACTTAAGGAGGATTTAAGAGTGACCTCATAAATAAATGAGGTCAACAATGGCCATTTCCATTACAGGGGATAACATACCAAACTTTTTAGAGGAGCTGATGTTAATATCATTATCTATCCCAGATTATAGATCTGAGGAGGAGGCAAGATCATTTGAACTTAGGTTTAGATTAGGAAGGTTTTTGTAATGGAGGTTTTGGGTGGAGACATGGGCAACAGCTGGGCGGGTAGGTTATTTTAGATATTAAGGGTGAAAAGCCCCTAGGTTAGCATTGTTGAGAGAAACTAACATAGTTTTAGTAGGCTTGTCTACAATAGACGGGGTAAGAGATTTGGGTATTCTTATTTGGCTTCCCCCTTAGTAGTGGCTTGGGAATTAGATTCTTTTTGGGGCTTAGTGGGGCAGAGGTTGGGGGGGGGGGGGGGGGGGGGGGGGGGGGGGGTCTAGAGAGTCACAACAGGAGCAGGGGAGGGGATTCCATTTATATTGTAGATGTGGGCTTTGAACTTTCCCAGCCAGAGAAAAAGTAATAAACTATGGAAGAGATGCATGCTTATCAACCTGAATACAAACACTAGCGGAGATAAGATTGGTCCTAACTATCGTTAGAGAGTCTATAACAAGAGGGGGAGCAATAGAGCTTGCAATTTTGGAAATACTCAAAGGGTTTCAACATACTATGGATGTCATGGATTTTGATCGAAAGAGGTATAAATGTAAATTCCTCATGAATGGGTCTGAAAGAATGAGACCATTTTTTGAAGAATGAATTCCTTCCCAAAGAAAAACCAAGGGCCACCAGCCTAATTTGTTTCATAATCTTCGCGGTAAGAGAATTTAAATAATAAAAAATTTTCCATTCAACAAGACTAAAAAAGGTTACATTCGAGCCGTTGTGCCCTTTTAACTTGGGAAAGAAGAGCTTCATAAAATGGATGTTTACTCATGAAGTGACCGAACAGGCAAAGATCTCATACTTTCAAACTCTCAATTACTTCGTGCTTAGAGAAATGGATGGTAGCTTTAGAAGGTGGGATGTAGTTAACTAAAAATGGGGTTGTGGTAGGATTTTTTTAGGATAAGAGAGACTTTCAATTTAACATATTGGAATGGGTGGTAGCCTCAAGATATTTTGAAGAGGTAGATGAAAGGATGGGAAGTCTAGGTTAGAAAACATAATGAGAAAAGAAAATATAGAAAACGTTGTGTAAACTCCCTTTGGCAATGCCGAAGAAAAAGGGGAAACAAGGCGGCCAAACAAATAGAGGGGTTGAGGAAGCAAAACCCTAGTAGAGCCTCGACAAATTTTTTCGACAAAAAGATTATCATATTTACATTATTTTGAATCATATTGATGTTATACACATGGGAGGTATTAATCTGATCCATTATATTAGTCATCAAGAAATCCAAAAAAAAATTAAAAAAATAAGCCTTTGTATTATAGGACAAACCTGGAATCATTATACTTTAGGTTATATATTGATGTAGTGGATCGTCGGAAGAATCGACCTGCAAGAAGGATTTCGATCCCAATCCAGGGAAGAAGGCAAACACAAAGCTTCAAAGCTTTAAAAGAGAGTAATATTCATTCAATGATCCTTTCCTCTTACAATACTTGATATTTATAAAGCCAAAAGAACATTCTAGAGGCTAGTAATAACAAACTTAGATAACATATTCCTAAAGCTGCATTTAGTTAAGATGTTCCTACATCATACTCCCCTTGGGTCAAAAGGGCTCGACTCCGTCGAAGCTTGTCATTGGTAGGGAGGTAGGTGTAGAAAACCTAAACAATCCTCCGGGATCGAAAATTTTGCATATTTGTGAATTAGCATATCCTTGTTCAAAGGATGCCAATCTAGAACAAACTGGAATGTTCATCCCTATAGTATATGTATCGGGGTTCAAACCAACAATTTGGAGTTCAAGTAACATTTCTAGAACAAATTCATTGTGCCCATTCTCCGTGCAACAAGCGATTAATCCATTCCAAGCTAAGATGATGGGCTCAAATCCATCGTTCCTCATTACGTAAAGCAACTTTTGTGAGCGATTTAGTTGATTTGTTTCTACAGCTTCATATTTCCTTCCAAGCTCTCCGTTGTTAGCTGCTCAGTCAACAAACGAGTCATCTACTTCATTATCAAACATCCCGCTTCTTAGATTTGTGAAATCACCATTCTTCCACCATACAGATAATATCAAGAGTAATATTGGGCTCTCATCGACAAGGAATCCCTTAGCATAACTAAACTTATCCTCACGAAGTGCAGGCAAAGAAGCATCCCTTCTAAAAATATCATTGCAACACGATTTGTTCTCACAAAATATCATTTTTGATAATAATTTATGAGACCATACCTTATCAGGAAGAAGGATTTCACCAATTGTAATATAACATAGTGTATCATCTCTTGCCCTTTCTTTAGTGTATTCAGTGTAAGCTACAAGTTATGCAGGTATGGTGACCAATTGCTTCACTATTTGCTGAATTTTTGCATATGTAGTCAAATGGACATTCATACAAACATCTGAAGTGCATTTTTGGAGTTCATATTTCGAAAGCACTATCCGATTACTTTTCCCACACTCTTCAAAGCCTTTTGGGATTTCATATTTCTCAGAAGCCTTGGATACCTCATGTAGCTCTTTCTCTATATTTTTTTATTCATCTCCCAAAGTGATCTCATCTGATTGGCAATTAATCATCTCTGATGAAAGCTTTTGAACATCTTCATCTACAAATTTAAAATTGAATTTAGTAAAGTCGGAATATTCCTTCTCAAATAAATGTGACCGGGAAATTCCACAAAAGTATCCATCATTAGAGAAGTTTTCTTCAGCTCCTGTGATGACGCCAAACATCAGATAAGTTTTCTTCAGCACAAATTTGCTCTGAAATACCTTATCTGAATCGGAGTTTGTGTGAGTGAGAGGCTGACATGGTTCGACGAATTGTTCTTCACTGCAAAAAATGGTTTCTCTTTCAATCAGGA
This sequence comes from Dendrobium officinale, assembly GCA_019514585.1. Taxonomy (NCBI): domain Eukaryota; kingdom Viridiplantae; phylum Streptophyta; class Magnoliopsida; order Asparagales; family Orchidaceae; genus Dendrobium; species Dendrobium officinale. The sequence continues at coordinate 90,630,638 of CM033683.1, forward strand.
GTTCGCTAGCCTCGGCCACACTATTGCTAAGGGTAATCCTTGTATTGGCCTCCGAAACTTCAGGTTGAAGGTTAGATGATTCTATGACATCTGAAACTGTCATTACAGACTTACAGGAATTCTTTCCATGCTTTAGATTATTTCCAGGGAGTGTTGTAGATATTTCAGAATCTCCAAAAGTTGTGATCGCGTTGCCGTCGTTCTCCGCTTGTTTTGATCCTTTGGTTGTTGGTGTTGAACCGGGCAAGTGAGCCACTGCTCGATCAAGCTTATCCACATCATCTTCGACTTCTTTAGCTTCTTTTTCAAAAAACGTGGGATGTAGGGAGAGGCCGGGTGTTGAATCGTTGCAGCAGAGCGGGAGCGAGAGTAGAGTGGCGTCGAGGCTGAAATCGCGTTGGAGCGCGGGAGTGGTCAGGCTGGATTTAGGCGCGGTCCTCTTCGGAGGCAGAGGAAGTTGTGCGACCGGCAATGGCGGAGTGGTAGCAGCAAGATCGGGTTGAATGTCGGGTCTAGGAATGCCATCATGTGGGTTTGAGAGTTCTGGCAGACGGAAGACTCGGGTGACAGAAGGATTTGGGGAGTTTCCCACTCCCGAAGATGTGTCTATTGGAGCGGAATCGAGCTGGAGGAAATCAAGAATGCGGGTTTGTTTGCTAGGCGAAGCATAGGGAATTTGCGAATCTGGCAGAGGACGTTGGAACGGAGGAGAATCCCAAATCTGGTATTGAAGCGAAGGGGGGTCGCGCCAGCGGAGAGGAAGCTCGAGTGGCGGATACTCTGGCGGCGGGTCACGCCATCAAAGAGGGAGTTCGAGCGGAGGGTAGTCGTCAACCATAATCGGTTGATTTCAGATCCCTTTGTGGGAAGCGGAGTAGAAGAGGGAAGGCGAAGACGAATATCTCGATATGGTTGCCAACGACATTTGCATCTTCTTTATTGCTCGAAGGTTTTTTGTCTACCCGATCGACTGATTCATTCGCTTGAGCTTGAAAGAAGGCGATCCGGCTTCGAACATCGTCGACAGCCCACCTTCCTCGGCGTCGATCATCGTCGACCGCCAATCTTATTCTGCGGCTTTGATCGTCGTCGACAGCCGACCTTCTTATGCAGTTCATCGATCTTCGCAAGCTCCAGGCTCTGATACAACTGATGTAGTGGATCGTCGGAAGAATCAACCTGCAAGAAGGATTTCGATCCCAATCCAGGGAAGAAGGAAAACACAAAGCTTCAAAGCTTTAAAAGAGAGTAATATTCATTCAATGATCATTTCCTCTAACAATACTTGATATTTATAAAGCTAAAAGAACATTTTAGAGGCTAGTAATTACAAACTTAGATAACATATTCCTAAAGCTGCATTTAGTTAAGATGTTCCTACATCATATATACTTTGATAATTTTATTTTTTATATAAAATTATATTGTTATTTATCTATACATCTTATTCTCCTTCCTTTTTTTTATTTATTAGAAAGTCCCATCAAATTTTGGACAGCATATAAATTCGCAATGATTCGTTTAAAAAAATATAATGAATAAGTGTACTTTATTATGAAAAGATAAAGATTTCATGTGCTTATTTTTGTGAGGGGGTCGATCCATTAGGGGCAAGTGGTCAATTGCATCAAAACAAAAATGTTATGATAATTTGGGTCATCCTGCTTGAGTTGCATGTAAGAAGTTCTAACTTTTAAGAATTAACAAGTCACATTTATTTTATTTTATTTTTTAATTACAACTAAATAATAATAAATTAATAAAATTAACATATTTTTAAAAAATTCGTCCGATCGTTATGAGTCTTGATTTATTATTTTGTATTATAAAATCTCATAAATAAATTAAAGACGATCGAAACTTTGATTTCAACAAATTTATAATCAAGTTGAGCATAACGATTACACAAATCCGACGAAAAAAAAAATAATGCAATATCAATCCAAATGAGTCTGAATCAAGCGCTTGAAGTATAGATAGAAATTTTGGGATATTAATTAATTGAACAACTAAAGGACTCCAAATATTACATATTCTTAGTCAAATCAAGTGGCTCGAGGAGAAGAAAAATAAAAAGCCCAATATCAACAACAATAAATTCAATATAGAGGTTTAATCAGGCTTTTTATATATCAATTCAGTCAGAGATGTGTTTATGAATTTTAATTTCTCTCATCCCTTAATGTTAGTAGGTTCAATCCAAATCAATATTAGAATCTTAATATCTTTCACAAACTTTATTAATTTATTAATCTTAATACCAACAAGTTAATATATTTACATAAATCAAAATCAAATCATTGACAATTTCACCAAAAAGAAAGATGCATGCTAAGCAAAATTTTATTGTTAATTTTAGTATTCAAGTGAGAATTTAGGCTTTATTTGGGATCATTTTTTTACTGCTTCTTAAAACAGCTTCATAATAGAAATTTTTTAAAAAATTGTTCTGTATGATTGTTTGAAAATTTTGGCCTTTCACAAACATGGTTGTAAACGAATTTAGTCGAGCCAAACATGTAGTTATTCATGTTTGAGCTCATTTATTGTTGGCTTGCCCAAATTTTATTCTAGTTTGATTCAAATTTTTTTATTTGTGTTTAAGCCTGTCCATTTAAATTGGTAAATGTTCAAGTTTGATTTTTGTTCGGCTCATATCTGATTTATCTCAGACTTATTGAGCTTTAAATGAGCTACTCGTATAAAATAATGAACGTGCTTTATCGAGTTATTTATGAGCTTTATTTTTAAGAACTTTATGCAACAAATCAAACTCTTAATCATCAAGATATTGCTCGCTTTGACCTAATGGCCTTGCGATTTTGTCCCCTTAGTGTAACTTCCCAAGAAGTCACCTATCTTAAGAATGCTTTGATACAAACATGCTTAACTTTGAAGTTTCTAATTAAATTAATTGAATTCTAACAATTACAACAAAAGAGACCTCAAAGGTTAAAAGTTTAGTATTATTTTCTTATGGGATTTCAAAGTTCATCACCTTAACAAATGAGCCTTATCGAGGCTTTGTTTAAGACGGCTTTCTTACTGCGTTAAGAAGCAGCAAGAAAGTCATCCCAAACGGAGCCTAAGTCTACTAATGAATAATTCTATGGAGCTCATTAACAAACCTATACGGTGAGCTTTCTTGAGCACATAAATGAGCCAAACCATGGAGCATTTTCAAGCTTAGAACGAGTAGCTTGTCGAGTTAAAAAAATGATACTTTTAATTTCCGAACTTCTTAATCAATACTCAAAACAAACAATCTAACAAACTTGAACAACTACCTCTTGAGCATGAATAAATTCAATATAGTAATATAATGTAACATAAAAATGAAATTAAATATTTTTATAATATAAAAATCATTTATTATAGTAAATTATAATATAATAATATTAATTTAATATATATTTATGATTTCTCTAATTAATAAATATTAATATTCAAATGATATTAGTAATTATTTTTTATAATGAGATTTAATTAAGCCCCATATAGAACTGCTTGAACTTTATTTTTATTGAGCTTCTTCATCAGCTTATTTATGATTATAGATAAGTCGAAAAAATCATTATTTAACTTTATTTGATTATTTAATCAACGATTATGAGTTAGGCTTGTTGAATCTTTGGTTCGTTTGCAGCTCCATTCATCAATGACTCCTTTGCAGTGACGATCAAGGTAAACACTAGCTTGGGGCTCTTTGGCAACAAGCAGGATTTCATAAATCTTGTAAATTCAAGCTTAGTAAATTTTGAATGTGTTAAATCTTAAAAATTGTAAATCCTAAGTATGTTAAATCTTAAAAATTGCTTGGCAAGAGAACTTTTAAATCCGATTGAAGTCTATAAAACAGTTTGAGGAAATTCAGGATTTAAAGAGGTTAGTTTATCAAAAATCAAATTTAATTTGTATTTGAAATAATAATTACAAATTAATTTCATTTTTAATAAATGTCAATAAATTATATTTATAAATGATATAATTAGAGGTTGGTTTAATGATTAACTTATTTAAATAACTATTTAAGTACTACTTAAATAATTGTTTAAATAATTAATAGTATACTCAGATATTAAAAATTATTTAACTATTATATTACTTCTAATTAATTATTATTTCAGGTATTTCTTGTTAATTATAATATTAATGATTTAATTACTTATACTTGATTCTTTAATTAATATTTTACATAACTAATTATTTGATTATTAAGTAAAATGCTAATTATTTAAGTATTTTTAAATATAATTTAATATTTAATTATATCATTAATATAGATAGTTTTATATTATATTAATTAAATTAAATTAATTTCTAATTTAAATGTAGGGTTTTCTTTTCAACTACTCCCTTTCTTCGTTGCTGTACTTCTCCTCGCGGCCATTTCTTCGTCATTTCTTCGCCTCGTTCGACGACGTCGGATTGGAAATCACAACGGGAGCTCGCTCGCTGCGAAGGTAACCATCTTTCTCCACCATAAGGCTGCCGCGCGAGAAGCATTCGCTCGCAAGTGCATAAATCCCGTAGTTCGTATATCCCTTAAATCCGTAAGTGCGGTATTTACGATCGATTCGGATTTACTGCTCGCTCTTAAAACGTTTGACAGGGTTTACGATAAATCCTCAACTCCGCTAAAACAGCTCATTAGGGTTCGCCTCACTATTACTTGGCCCGTAATCTAGATCCGCAGTTGAAGGGGCTGTTTGGCAACAAGTGGGATTTAACTCTAGTGGGATTTAGTAAATCCTGTAAATCCGGATTTAGTAAATCCGAAATGTGTTAAATCCTGAAAACTGTTTGGTATGTCAAATGTTAAATCTTATTAAATCCTTAGAAACTGTTTGGTAATATATTTTAGGATTTATGGCAGTTAAGGATTTAAATGTGAAGAATATAATTATAAATTAAAAAATAAATTTATAATTAAAAATAAAAATTAAGGTATTATAAATTTAATAACATATTAAGTACAAATTATTCATTAATTATTATTTACACTATTAATTAAATATTTAATAATACAAACATATTAAGTTATATTAATTAAGCTAATTCTATTAATATTTAATTACTAATTGTACAATTAAGTTAAATTAGATAATAAATTTATGCACTAATTATACAATTAATTATTTTACTTATTTATTAATATTTTATATTAATTAAGTTAATAAATAATAACTTAGAGGCGTCTAGGTTTGCCTTTCATCTTCTCTTTTAGTCGTTGCTGTTAGGCTTCGTTGCTTCGCAGGAGGTTGTTGCTGTTAGGCTTCGTTGCTTCGCAGGAGGTGTAGAGATTGCATGCGTCGCTTCTTCGTTTCCTTCGTGACTGTTCAACTTCGCTCCTTCGACGTCTGTCCCTTCCCGTCGGATCGGAAATTTCTACATTTTGATCGGAAGCAAGAACGGGAGCTCGCTGGCTGTGAAGGTAACTTTCTCCCTTTGGCGCGCTTCTTCCGATAAATCCCGTCGGATTTAATAAATCCGGCTACCCCTCGGATTTATTAAATCCCGGATTTAAGCCCTAAATCCGTAAATCCGGGATTTGCCGAATCCCGGGATTTAACGCGCGCACAAAAACTGTTTGGCTGGATTTAGCGTAAATCCGACTTAAATCCCGCTGTAAATCCGATACCAAACAGCCCCGAAGGTTGTTGGCATATTGCGGCAAAGATCGATAGCCATTCGAAGTCCGAGTTCTACTGGTCCTGTAAGCTTTCGTGCTCCACTCGGTCCCCATCTTTACAGTTTCCTTCACTTGTTGGCAAGCTCTGCACAACGTCGGCACCGTCTGTCATTGCTTCCTTTTGTTGGATCAGTGGAGTCTATAGCTTCCTTTTTTCTTCGTATAAGTGCGATGGCAGGACTGGTGAGCGTGTGCTGTGCGCTCGTCGGTACCTATTTTCCTCTTTTTTGAGTCTAGTACTTGTTCGTATTTTATTAAATGCTTGAATTTCTTTTGTAGCGTTCATTCCACTTTTAGGGGCTACTTGGCAACTTGTAGGATTTAGCAAATCCTATAAATCCGGATTTAGAAAATCCTAGGTATGTTTAATCCTGAAATCTGTTTGGTATTATAATTGTTAAATCCTATTCAATCTTATGAAACTATTTGGTAACCTAATCCAAGATTTAGGATGGTTGATTCATTTAAAAATAAAATTTAATGTGTTTTGAATTTAATTTGCGTGTTAAGTACGAGTTGCTTAAATTTATGTACAAAACATCGCTTATTAGTTTTGGAATTTAAGATAAAGCTGCAAAAAATAAAAAATAAAGTAAATCGTTATTCTAGAATTATATGAGAGCATTAAAGAATATTAACAAAAATATTTTTAAGAGTAAAATTTTAGATCTTAAGATATTGTCTGTGCAGGAAGCTAATGTCATATGAGAAAAAATAACTAGTGATATTAAGAATGTTGAAAAAGATGTGCTTGGAGTATCAAAGGAAAAAACTACTAATAGTAAAAATAGTTGGTGGTTGAATGAAAAACTGCAAAAAAAGATAAAAAATAAAAAGATTTGTTATAAAAATTAGTGTAACTGTAAAAATTCTGATAATTGAGAAACACGTAAGGATTCTAAGAAAGTAATTTGCAACATGAAGATTTTAGCTTTTAATGATTTATATAATAGATTGAATACTAAGAATGACGAAGGATATATATATATATATATATATATATATATATATATATATATATATATGAGTTAGCTAAACAAAGAGATAAGAGTAGTAATGATTCAGTTCAAGTGAAATGTATTAAGGATGAATATCAACAAATGCTTTTATATTAGAAAAGAATATTCAACAAAGGTGGATGAGATATTTTGCTAAAATTTTAAATGAAGATTATGAGATTGCGATTGACTTTAGTGACCTTAGCACCTTTAATGACCAAAAAACAATAAATTTGGATTTACGTCGGGTGCAGATTTACAACGTCTATTTTTTTTTCTATTTTGCAGGATTTAGCATAAATTCAGCATAAATCCTAATTAAAATCGGCTACCAAACATCCCCCTAGGGTTTGTTTGGCAACAATTAGGATTTAATAAATTCGATAAATTCATATTTATCAAATCTTCAGGGTGTTAAATTTTGAAAACTGCTTGGCAAAAGAGATATTAAATCCTATGAAATTATTTGACAACGTAACTCAGGATTTAAAGCCCAAATAATAAGGCATGTGATGCATGTTAAATACTAAATTGAAAATTAGTTTTGTAAAGACTGTATACTTCTAAATCAACCTTGAGCATTTATCCCTATAAATATTGATTTTGATGAGGTTGCAAGACTTCTTAATCAAACATGAAAAATCATATTTCACACAACTAAAGTGATAGTTTGTGTAATAAGTGTCTAAAATATGTTCATGGTCTATTAAGAAGTGGTTAAGAAGTATTTGAAAGTATCGTTAGTTTTTTTTATTGTGCCATAATCACACATTGTTGTCCTTTTTGCTTTTGATGTTTAATTCATGTTAGTTATGTATGATGTGTAAGATGGTGAAACGACTCTCTAGAAAAGTCTGTGCTTGATTTCACCTCATTTATGTCCTTTTTTAAAATTTTATTAATTCATGTTATGGTACGAGATAAAATGGAATATTACCAAATAATATAGGGGTTGTTTGTTTGTAAGCATTAAGAATATATTGATTTTCAAAATGTAGAGTAAAATAAATGTTGTTTATTCAACAAACTCAAATTTTATTGATAGCTAGTAAAGTAAATGCAAATAACTTATTTTTCTTGTTTGTTTCAGTGTAAAGTGCAAAGAATGAAGTTTCATCATATACATTGGGAAGATTACTTGCTCGGAACTTTATATAAAACTTTATCACTATATATAAATGAATACTTTTCTCAAAATAAAAAATAGTAAGTGCTAACATCCATATCATTAATAACCAAAAGTTTCAATTATAAATAAAAGTTATAGTGACTTCGACATTAGAGAAACATAAATTTATAGAAAAGTAGAAGAATTACTTTAAATTTTATTATTTTATTATATACAAAGTGTGAAGGTATATATGAATTTATCCATAATTCTTACAATGGAAATATTTATAAAAAAGAAAAAAAGTTCGCAAGAGGTGCTGATAGTTAGAAGAGGAACAAGAGGCACACATATTGTAATCTAAGATTCATAAGAGGATTGATCTAAGAGTTAAAACCCTTTATCCATTTACTTGAAGATTCGTACTAAGATTGGTTAACTTTTGGGTCCCATGATTATTTAATCTTCCATTCAAAGTTTAGTTACAATATGTTGGACATTGGGGTTTAAGAATCCTTTAGTAAGTTAATTTCCTATTTTCATATAAAGAGTGCAAATCAGCTCAAATTTTTGTTTTTCTTTTCTGAAATGTCTATTTATCTCTACATGCTTGGTACAATTATGAATTATCAGCAATGCTGATAACAAATTTAAAATCACATTATATCTTTATTGGCCATTCTCATTTTCGTTTAAATTTTTTAAAATGATTTTAATCAACAAAAGCTTGTAGATTCATTGGGCAATAACTCTAAATTTAGATTCAACACTACATTTTGAAATAACATATTTTTTGCTCTATGTTAATGAGATTTCCTCTAAAAAATATACAATATTCAATTTTTGGATCTTTTGCTCACTGTTGATCATGAATAGTTTGCATCATTATACCTTTCAATATATAAAACATCATCCTTTTTATAAAGAATTTCTTTACTAGGGCTTGATTTAATGCATCTAAGAATTTATAACTAGCTTGAAGGTGGCTCTTTGGGTTTGTACATGAATTGACTGATGAGACTCAATGCAAATGCAATGCTTGGATGGTTGTGAGATAAATAGACATTTTTTTCCCACTAATTTTTGATATCATCATATTTTATTTCTGTTACTTCTACGTCTTCATCCAATTTTGTCATGCTTTTGTCGAGGTTTAATGAGATTTGCAATTAGTTATTTTTGTTTCTTTTAGTAGTTTGATGATATGAACTCTTTGATCTCAAATTCTCCAGCAAGTTTTTTTCTTGAGAGATTTCTTTTCTCTAATATTATGACTTGTGACTGTTATAACATCAACATATATGATACAAATTGAGATTTTATTATCTGTAGATTGTTTTATGAAGAGGGCATGCTCTTTTTTCTTTGTTTGCATTTAGCTTCATTCATGACTTTTGTGAATATGCCAAACTATACTCTCATAGATTGTCTAATGATATACAATGCATTTTTTAATTTACATACATATTTCCTTGTGTTGTCTCCTATTTTTAAGAATAAAGGTAGTGCATAAGAGTGTATGAATTATAATAGATTAATTAAGTTTGTGTCATACATTAAAACTATGGGAGAGAGTTATTGAGCATAGGTTACGATGTGATACTAATGTTTTTCAAAATTAATTTGGGTTTATGCCAGGTAGGTCTACTTTGGAAGCTATATATTTATTTAGAGGTTTGATGGAGAAGTATAGAGAGAATAAAGAGGATATGCATATGATATTTATTGATTTAGAGAAAACATATGGTAAATTCCAAGAGGTGCTCTGGAGTGTTCTAGAAAAAAAGGAGTTAATAATGCTTATATTTAAGTCATGAAGGATATGTATGATGATCTGTTACTTGTGTGCAAACACAAGGTGGCTTATTTCCTATTTCAGTTGAATTATATCAATTATCAAGGATCAACTTTAAGCCCATATATTTTTGCCTTAGTCATGGATGTTCTTACCACACATTTGCAAGAGGATGTAACCTGGTGTATGCCTTAGTCATGGAATTGGAGGTCAATCTTAGAGTCTTAAGGTTTTAATTTGAGTAGATCTAAAACAGAATACAATAACAACAACAACAACAACAACATCAAGCCTTTATCCCACTACGTGGGGTCGGCTACATGAATCCTTTTTCTCCATTGTGTCCTATTAAAGGTCAAATTCTCGTTTAAATCTAATAAAGAAAGGTCATTCATAATATTTTCTAACCAAGTCTTTTTAGGTATGCCTCTACCTTTCTTAACATAAGTCAAATCTAATACCTCTAATCTCCTAACCGGGTCATTGGAAGGCCGCCGTTTTATGTGACCAAACCATCTAAGGCGACTCTCTCTAATCTTATCTTCTACTGGAGCTACTCCAACCTTTTCACGTATATGCTCATTTCGTATCATATCTCTAAGGGTAAAGCTACTCATCCACCTGAGCATCCTCATCTCTGCCACACTTAACTTAGTATTATGCTTCTCTTTTAATGGCCAACATTCAGCACCATGAAGCATTGCAGGCCTCACTACCATCTTATAGAATTTTCCCTTAAGTTTGAGGGGTACTTTTCTATCACACAACAAGCCCGATGCATTCCTCCACTTCAACCATCCAACTTGAATTCTGCTGATAATATCTCCATCAATTTCACAATCACTCTGAACAATAGATTCAAGATATCTAAAACGTGTACTCTTATTAATGACTTGATCGCCCAAAGTCACAATCCCCTCACTAGGTCTATTACTACTAAAATTACACTCCATATATTCCTTTTTAGATCTATTCAAACGAAAACCTTTAGTCTCTAATGTTGACCTCCATAATTCAAGTTTACTTTCAACTCCCTCTCTAGTCTTATCAACAAGAAGAATATCATCAGCAAAAAACATACATCAAGGTACATCCTCTTGCAAATGTCTAGTGAGAATGTAATTTTCGTTGTAATTTTAGTTTTGGGGGGGGGGGGGTTGTATCTTTGGGCGATTAAGTTATTAATAAGAGTATACATTTTAGATATCTTGGGTGAGGGTCTATTATTCAAAGTGATAGCGAAGTAAATGAAAATATTATTAGTAGAATTCAAGTTTGATGGTTGAAGTGGAGAAATATGTCGGGCTTGTTGTGTGTTTGAAAAATACCTCTCAAACTTAAGGAAACATTCTATAAAATGGTGGTGAGACCTGCAATGTTTAATGGTGTAGAATATTGGCCTTTAAAAGAGAAGCATAAAATTAAGTTAAGTGTTGTAAATATGAGGATGCTCAGGTGGATGAGTGGCTTCACTCATAGAGACAAAATGCGAAACGAGTATATATGTGAAAGTTTTGAAGTAGCTCTAGTGGCAGATAAGATTAGAGGAGCTGCCTTAGATGGTTTGGACATAAAATGCAGACCTTCCGATGACCCTGTTAGGAGAGTAAATGTATTGGATTGGGCCTATATTAAGAAATGTAAAGGTAAACCTAAAAAGATTTGACTAGAAAATATTAAAAATGACATTAAATTTATTAAATTTAAATGAGAATTTGACTCTTAACATATCACAATAGAGAAAAAAGATTCATGTAGCCAACCTCGCGTAGTGGGATAAAGGCTTGATGTTGTTGTATACTTATTTCTTTGTGAACGAACTATCAAATTTGGGTGGTGTATCCATATAAATTTCTTCAACATCCTCATGTAGAAGGCATTATTTACATCATACTGGTGCATGAACAATTATGATTGATTTTAATAGAAATTAAGATGCATATTGTATTCATTTTTGTAACAAGAGAAAACGAGAGCAAAAATTTCATGATAGTCAATTCTATAGGATTAAGTACATCGTTTAGCTACCACTCATTTTATCTCGTTTTAGGCTTCAATACGCTTTATATTCTACAGAAAAACAAATTATACTGTTTCCTTCTCTTTTGGTAGTTAACATTTTCTAAACTATAATTGTTTTTACAGAACATATATATCTTCTCTCATGATGTTCTTTCCAAGTGTCTCAAATAGAGTTTGTGGCATTATAATAGAATTAGACTTGATATTTGCAAGGAAGACTTTATGGGCAGGAGAAAAATTTTAGAAAGATATGTACTAGAGATTAGATTTATAGTGAAATGTGTAATGATGAGTTGATTATTATTACTTAAAAAAATGGTTTTGAGTTTTGAGCTTTTTGGAGATTTTTGCTGAGCTTATTCCTTATTGTATAGATTTTAAGGGATATAGTGTCTGGATTTTTTAGAATTTGTATTGTAGGAATGTCAAGATAAAGGTAGATGTTTTATTAAACTTATCTTTTAGTTGAGAGTTCTCCCCTTAAATATCAATTTTTATGATCAAGTTTACTCTTATATTGTTTGTTAATGCAGATTTAGGAAATGCACCTAAAGATTTTTGGATCGGAAGCTGTTTGTGGAAAAGAATTTTGCTATATATTTTATAGCTCCTTTAAAGCCAATCACCCTTGAGTGTACTACATTGATTAGGTATGTATAGTCTTGATTGCTCTTCCCTAGTATCTTTAACCTTGTAGTTGTGGTCTTCAATAATTTTATGAATTAATAGAAGATTTACTGCAATATGAGGAATATTGTTATGCTTTTTGATGAATTAAGAAGGTTGGAGCACATTTGGAGTAGGTGTGAACTTGTTAAGAGAAGAAATGAGAAGTGAGAAGAAACTTATTTTCATTTTCTGAAAAAATAATTACAACTTTTTGGAGCTATATATAGGACTTTACATAACTGGTTTAATGGGGTTAATAGGGTGAGGTCGACTGCTATTTAGAAAACAGAAAATAAAATAAGAAAAAGGTTCAAGTGGGTTTGGTATGGTTCAGTTTTTCCTGGACCATGATAAACCATGGGCTGATGCCTGAACCTACAGATGTTGGGCCGAAAGCTTTTGTTGTGTTGAGGATAAGCTATTGTGGTTTGCTGATTTTCTGCAGCTGATTGTGTATGTTTTGTAAATGTTTCTTCCTTCCTCTTCGGTGATATACTATAACATTTGTAGTGTTGCCTTTAGCTTTTTCTTTTGAGTTTTTGATCCATTCTTCAACTTGTTTATGTATTATGTCTGTATATAAGGGAATATATTGTTGCCTAACAGTCCCGTCCCCATAAAAACAAATATTATCCTCAAGGTTAAGAGATGTAAAAGCAATAGAGAAGGCTAAAAAATTCTCCCAACTGGAGTCTTTCAGAGTAGTTAAAAGTACCCATTTGTGAGATTGTCCACAAAGTTAAATAATCCGGGATGCTAAAATTGCACTTGGTAGACTTAATGGCTGGTTTTTGTGAGTTAAAATCGGTAGACGTGAAAGCACAAAGATATTGTTCTATGTGCGTCTATTGAGTACCTTGTTATGGCCATCTGCTGAGGATGATAAACAATGCTATAATGGAATGTTGTATCACTTAAAGAAAAAAGGCGAAGCCAAAAATTGCTTAAAAATGCTTACCTATTTGATACTATTATTTTGGAGAGATGACCAATGACAATTAGAATAAAAGTGTAACATTGTGAATTTGGTAGATCCGTAATGAAATCCATAGACAAATCATCCCAAATTTGAGATGGTACAGAATGAGGAGAAAGGAGGCTAGCGGGTGCCATGGTAAAAGACTTGTTTTCCTGACAAATGAGACATTTACAGACAAATTTAACATCTTTATGGAGTCCCGGCCAGTCAAAACTTGCAGTGAGCCTTTTTATACTTTCCAGGGTACTGCTGTGACTTGCAAAAGGTTTAAAGTGAAATTAAGTAAGTAAAGAATTTTTGAGAGCGATGCTTACTAATATAAATGTGGTTTTTAAAATAGAGAAGGTTATCCTTGATTTGATAATCCGTGGCGGATAATTTACCCTTTTCCAGTTATGAAATTTTGTCTTAGGGCAATGATGTTGAGTGCTAAATTTTGAGTCATAACTAAAACAAAGTCCTTTTTCACGACAAAATTGAATTTTCATAGGGTATAGCTTGTGGATAGGAAGGGAGGTGTTTGGCCAAGAGATATGGAGGGTTGGGGTGTGAGTTTTTGTTGGTGGTAGTGGGAAGAATTGTTTTCCTCCAATGTGTGGAGGGAAGTGCAAGGAAATCTTGAATTTTTGATTTGAACTAATGAATGAAGGGGCGGAGTCGAACGAGAGGGATGGAGTTGATCGAATTGTTGGAGGAAGCAGTGGACTCGAATGAGACAGACAGATGAACAAGATGGAGTGGGCGAACGAACAAGGGCACCAATTTTTTATGCTTCTTGATGAATTAGGAAGGTTGGGGCACCTTTGGAGTTGGTGCGAACTCCTTAACAGAAGAAATGAAATGAAATGAGAAGTGACAAGAAACATATTTTCATTTCCTGAAAAATAATTATATATATATATATATATATATATATATGTCGTATTGATTCACGTAAAGGATAAGCCTAGTAAAGTAGACCACGCTGTCTGGGTATCAAAAAAACATTAGTCACCCGGTTTAGGATTTCAGCACAAGTCATGCCAAAGGATGAATGAATATAGCGCCAGCAAAAGCCAAGTTATAGGCCTGGAACGAGCGCTACAGGAGAGTATCTCCAAAAAGTCTCACTTCAAAAAATAGAATGATTGGTTACAGCCATATTAACAGAAACTAGAGAATACATAGCCATGTAAGCCTGCCAACTTACTCCAAAAACGTATCCAAATAGCCAGTGGAACTCCAAAGCATGCCCAAATTGCTGTAGGAACCACAGGATGTGAACTCAGCAACTGAACTGATATGTCCAATCACTTAAATCAAACCAAACGATAAGTTACCTTGACCAAAGAACAATAATTAGAGAGAGAGAGCATATCCCATTCTCATAGGCATCATCACCTACACGTTCAAAATTCCTTAAATGGAGAAATTACAATATAAAATCAAATTGAAAAATTGAAATTACTTAAGCTTAAATTGATCATTTATTTGCTCAATGTTTCTATGTATTTTAGCACAAACACAAAGATCCCCATTGCTACTGCTCAGAGCATGGCTTAAAATTGCGCAATATGAGGCTCGCCTTGAGGCCCGCCTTTGCGCAATTCCAGTAAAAAACACCTCGATGCTTACGCCTCAAGTTTTTTTTATGAGGCTTGCGCCTCAACTTGGTTGAGGCCCGCCTCGCCTCACTGGCATGAGGCTTACGCCTCATGCTATATATATTAAAACTTACATAAATCTTGAAGTAAATGCCCGACATTGGACTCTATAGGAGAGGAGGAAGGGGAGAGACAGTTCATCATAATGATGATTCAAATGAAGAACTCCTTAGTGCTGACAGTGCTGATGACTTATGAGTTCTTATGTGATATGTCATTTCTATTTTTTTTTTTTGAAATTTGAATTATATGTTAATGAAAATAATACTGGGATTTGGGAAAGATAGAATTTTGAGTTGAAATATATTTCGTGTTGTCTTATTATTGGGATATTTTGATTTCACTTCATATCTTATGTTTTTTTATGTTTTTATATTATTCACTCATTAGTATATAAAAAAATTATCATTTTGTGTTATGCAATCTTTTGATTTTGAGGCTTACGCCTCAAAACGCCTTGAGACTTACGCCTCGCCTCACGAATGAAAAACACCTCAATACCCGAATACGCAATTTTAAATATTGGCTCAGAGTATGGTTGATTGGTCTTATGTTTTCTTTTCAGGTTAGATTATTATTAAAAATTGCTATGTGCACTTTCAAAGAAGTAAATTTGTTAAAACACATTGTGTAAAAATTGTCTTAAGTTTTTGCACAACGGTATACACCCACTTTGCGGTAGGCAATCTCGTTGTAAAGCAGGCAAAAAATACTAAACCAAACGGGCTTAAGGTATTGTTCTGAGGAAGAGTTAATAGGGAATACAAAGGTGGAAATTCTTACCAAATTCTAAGAAAATTAGCGTCAAAATCCCCACAAAATGTCTGTTGAGGATTGCCCTTGGAGATAAGTAGTAAGCAAGAGTCCTCATCACGTCCTAGCTGAGTTTGGCAATTTGTCACAAAGATTTGCTAGATTTGAAATACACTGAATTTTAAGATTTGAATAATTAGATATGTAATGCTATATGTGTACTTATTCAATAATATTTATTTCTTTTCTTCTGCCCTAAGTTGTTGCTGGCCCAATCATAAAATGCAGTAATTTTTAATTGTTTGTCCTTCTTTTTTCTTGCATGACTTATTAGGTCTTCATTGCAGGCATGTCTGCGTCTGTCGCATAAATTGCTATATAAAGAGGATCTATTTATTATTGTACTGTCTCTAACTTAATTGGTATTCAGTAATGTAATCTTTTGATGTGTTGGTTGTTTGCATTTTTCAGAATTGTTTGTGAAGAAGAACACTTCAAATAGGTGCAAAAAGTACACGTGAAACTCACTCGCAAACTTGCCAACACAACTTCTTCAAAGCTGCCTCCTTTTGGACTTTTGGGTCACGTATCGCTCAGCTTCACCAATTTTTAAGAGAATAATCACATAATTTTTTTTATCCCTATCAGCCTCTAGGGCAATGCACCAATTCAAGAGCAAGGTGAGGGAATTAGGTTATTTGACTCAGTATAAAGCCTTCTTTTCCTCTTCTTGGGGATTAAGCTCAGCTGGTCTTTACCCAGAAAGCAGTAGGAGATTCGAGCCTCTAAAAACGGGTACTGCTTCTGTAATTTTGATTCTGTAGTTTCTGCTTATTTTTATTACATTTCTTTAATTTTTTGAAGTGGTGCGTTGACCTCTTCTTTTTTCTTTTGTCATCAGAACTTAATTATTTAAGGATCCAATAATTGCAGGTGGTAGTGATCTCTGGTTATGGAAGTTGTTGTACTTCTACCACAAGAAGGATTGTAAAGGTGGGTACATAAAACTTGTGCGGTGTATTTGTGCTAGTTCTCCGCTCCTAATTCCTTGTCCCTGTTTTCTTTTGCTGTAGGATATAACGAAGGCAGAAGGTCAGTTTTCTTTATCATTCTTATAACTCTCCTTATCATATATGTTTCAATGTACACATTTTCTTTCTTCTGTCAATCATTTTTGAAATAGCCATAAATTTTTCCTAACAAAATTATAGCAAACGCACTTTCTTACTTTTTTTTTTAATTTTTATTTTGCCACTCCATAGGTGTCCTTGTGTGATCATAATATCATATAATTTGTTTTTCATTATTTGATTGTTTTTCTTGAGCTGTATTAATTCCATAATGTGCTTAGTGAGTTATCATATAATATCTGTCCTTTTATGATCTGGGACGTATTTTCTTACTTACCGTATTTCTTTTTTTCTATGGTTTTGAAGTATCTGAGGATGGCAATAATATCTATTTATTTTATGCAGAAAACACATGAAAGGACTGCATTCAACTCTACCTCTATCGTAAAGTTAATATTGAAATCAGCTATGCAGCAGCAGATGAAGTTAAATAATACAGCTAAAATTCTAAATTCAATTGACACCAAAGAAAACAAGAGATAATTGGATTAAATATGCTAAACTGCATCATAGTCCTTTGATCAACTAAGCAAATACGCACATGCATGTTGGTGGGCTATTCAGTGTTTACATCTGTCATGACCAAGCCTGGGGGCTTGGATACCGTGGTTGAAACAGATGCTCAGATGGAGTTCTCTCTCATTAACAACCTTTAATATATATCAAAAGAGCTACTAATTCATAGTATTCTTTCAAATCCAAAAATATAAAAATTTTAAAGTAAATACCTTTCTCTTATAGTGCAACATTGATAATATGCAAACTCCCTTCTCCCACTTATTAATTATTAAGCTTTTGCCCCAAAAATAATAACTACTCGGACAAGTCATTAACAAAATTCAGTTGGTACATCATATCTTTAAATTATAGTAATAAAAGGAATTTATAAGGCAACATGTTTGCTTGTTAAAATAAATAAATCAATATAAAGTTGTTTGGCAATTAATTCTATTTGAATATGACTGTTGACGTCCACTCAAAATAGAGAGAGAGAGAGAGAGAGAGAGAGAGAGAGAGAGAGAGAGAGAGAGAGAGAGAGAGAGAGAGAATATTTCTGCTGCTTGCTCAAATCCCACCCCTTGTTACAGTGTCCCATCTTGCAGTCTTGCAAATGGCACCAATTGTAGTCGTCCATCCTCGTGTGTGAAAATCCAGCCTCGATCGCACTCCCGCTGTTGTTAAAATGACTACAAAATAGAGCTTTTGTCTTTTTTTTTTTCTCCCCATGTACAAGTCTCCTAATGCAATCAAAAATTTTGGGGAGGGGCCCAAGTTTTTGATCACAAAAACACAAACAACTTCCTATATAAAAGAAGACACAAAATGCTAAAAAAGAAGTGATAACTTAGAAATTTTAGAACAAACTCTTACATTTCACATAAACGAACACTTTTATAAATAAAGACTTACAACTCTTAAAATTAAACGACTTACAAACAAAGACTCTAACAAGACACCCTAAACTTGCTTACTTTGAGAAGAGGGATACGGGTGAAGTGGTCACTTGCGGAGAGACGAAAGAGATTAGAAGCCGAGAAGAAGGGTGGAAAGATCTCGCAAGATTTCCTAGAGGAGAAGAGAAGAAGAAGTGGACAAAGCTCGCAAGCTTTTCCAACAAAACCCGCAGGTTTACATTTCCAAAAATCAATCACATAACATATTCCTAACAACCCAAAATATCTACTATTTATAGACATGAGAGGGGAATACAAATAGCCACAAAACATTATTTTAAAAGTTAATTAAATAGAGAATATGAAAAACCAACAGTCAATTCCAGGAAACAAAGCATCAAGCCACAGAAAAGCCCCCATACACTCACGGGAAACAGCCCAGCCAGGAACCGAAGAGGCAGCCGCAAGAACCAAGGAGCCAAGGCACGGAAATCCAAGAGCCAACCATGGGAACCAAAGGAACAACAAATGGGGGAATGAATCTCAATTTATGAGCTAAAAAGGCTCTGTACTAGACATTCATGAGCTGATATCTAGTAGAGGAAAGCATTTATGAGCTTGAAACATAAGAAGATGCTCATTAATGAGCTGATTCAAGTAGAACTTACAAAATTTTTAACTCAACTTGTTTTGATCCATTCCTTGCCTACATCAGACTCCCCTTCTTGAGAACTCATCTCCCGATAAGTGGCTTTTGCTTTCTTCGGAGGAGGCAAGGACGGTGCATCCAGCTCTTGAATTTTTTTTTTCTTCAAATTTTTTGGCACTTGAGTGTAGCTGCACTTGAATCTTGAAAAGCTTGATCTGAATCGGGTCAAAAGAACTTTCTTGTGGCGAGGTCCATTGGTTTACTTTCTTGCTTGCTTTCCACTTGATGTTTATCCAACTTGACTTAGAAAGACACAAGATTTAAGATGCAAACCTAGGAAGACACAAAACAAGACTCACACACAACTATTATGACACATCTAGAACTCACAAACAAAACTTACATGACATCAAGACACACAAGATTTACAAGACTCACAAGACTTACACAATAAGACTTGACTTGACAAACCAAATTAAAATTCTAGGACTTCCTAACTTGCTCTGATACCAAATTAATACAATAAAAAATTTTGGAGAGGGGCCCAAGTTTTTGATCACAAAAACTCAAACTTCCTATATAAAAGAAGACACAAAATGCTAAAAAAGAAGAGATCACTTAGAAATTTTAGAACAAACTCTTACATTTCACATAAATGAACACTTTTATAAATAAAGACTTACAACAAGTAAAATTAAACGTGATGCGGACATCGGCACGAAGATTTGGCGCATCTATCACAGGAGGCGTCGTAAATCGACGGCTCTAATTTAAATTGTCATTTATGAGTTATTTTATGAATTTTAGCTCTTATTTTATGTTATGTCCTGTTTTACCCCTATATTAATTTATTTGAATGTTGTGGCTCAAGGGGCAATTTTGTAATTTTTGATTTTTCTCATGTTGTGGCCTATATATAGGGCCTTAAGCTATTGTAATGATAATAAAGAATTGATATTAAAAATTGGTGTCTACACTTGTGTTCTTGTGAGAGAGCGTTAGTGAGATTCCTATGGAAATGAATCGGGGATTTCACCAGCCGCAGGAGGGGTCCGGGCTCGTGATTTGAAGCCTATTGGAGAAGGGCAAAGCATCATCCGTCAGTCTTCGGAAGAGTCCGAGGCTCGCGGTTTTTATCTTCTATTTTGTCTTCTATCTCTTGTTTTTATTTTGTTCCTTTTTATTTCCCCTTCCCCATTGCCAACCTTAGTTTCCTCGTCCATCACACACCGCCGGCTCCCTAATCCGGTCCCCCCACCTTTTCCTTCTCCACCCCACGGCATACTCCCCAAACTCGAACCCATACTGCCGGCTCCACCTCATTAGCCGCCGGTCGAACCTTCCTCTCCACCCCCTTTGGATTTCCTAATTTGGTTGGGTTAATTTAGGGATTAATTTGAATTTGAATTATTCAAATTCAAATTTCAAATTCTTTCCTAATTTGGTTCATCTATTTTAGGAAAGTACTTAATTTAAATCAATTTGAATTTTAAATTCAATTAAATTCAAATTGGATTTATTTCATTACTTTCCTAACTCATTAAACCAAATTATGAAGCCTTGAATACTCTCATTAAATCCCTTCCCCTCACCATGCCGCCGGCCCCCTTGGTGGTCCCCTCTCCTTTAATGTTTCATTAAGGGACTTGATTGCATGCTTTTAAATTTTGGGAAGAGTTTCAAAATTTTAAATTCAACTAATTTGAAATTTGAATTCTTTTCTAATCTATCATTCTATTTTTGGAAAGTTATTTTAAATTCAATCAAATCAATTTATGAAATATTGGGATTTAAATCTACCTTTCCCTATTTACCTATCTCACATTAGCAGGCATTAATGATTTGTTCTAATACCTTTTCCCATTACTGCTGCCGCCCCCTCTCCTTTGGGATTTAGAATAGGAAACCTCTTCTACAACCAAGTCAGCCCCTTGGAAATTTTTTCCAAAAAAGAGATTCTTTTCCTTGGCCGAAAATTTCAAGGCCCCACTGCCATTATGCTTTACCAAATCCGGTTTCTGTTATGTCTGGAATTAATCCCGTGAGATTCAAAGCTCCAATCTTTAATTACTTCCTAATTCCCATCCCTGTTTAAGGAAGATAATTGCAATTTCCCTTAATCTCAACCTAGCCGAGATTTCTTTTCACCCCTTGGCTCTAATTTATTTCCTAAATCTAGATAGTGGATTTATGAAATAAGAGCCCAATCCTTCTCAATCCCGCTGGCCATTTTTTTTTGTCACCCGTCTCTCCCGTCCCTCTCATAACTCCTCTCCTCCTTTACTTACCTTTGCTGGAACACCATAGCTCTTGCTGCAAGTCCTTCCTCCCCCACACATAGAGTTGGGATTCCTTTCAGATTTCTGAAAGCAGAAAATCTGAAATATTTCAGAAATTGTTCTCAGATTCGGAGAAGAGTCCCTCTCCCTAGCAAAGCCTCCTACCCGTTCTACATCAGTTTGGTATCAGAGCATGGACTCGGATCGACTTGAAATGACTTTAGACTGGTTGGTAGGTCAACTGGGCGCCGTTAGTCAACATCTCAAGGAGAATCATGCGGACTTAACCAACATCCATCATCAAACAATCGAACGATTCGATCACCTAGAGCGAGGTAGGACTAACCCACCGTTTTATGCAAAAGCCCCTTCATCAAAGGATAGAGAACGGGCACTAAAAGACAGAGAGATAGTGGATAGAGTGGACAAGTGGATGGAGGCCAATGAAGCCTTCAATTTCCCACTCACTGTGCAAATCAAAGAGAAATCTAAGGTGATCAAGTAAGAACGTGAAGAAGAAGATGAATTGGTTGATTCAATTACAACTCCTACAGAAGCAAAAGTTTCTTTTGATCCCGTTAAAACTCCTACAACGGAGAAGGTTGATGAAGTTCTGGAAGTGATATCCATAGAACTCAATATTGCTCCTATCGCTTGTGAAGCCATCTATGAGAGTAAACAAGTTCCTGCAGGCGAAAAGAAGTGCGACAATCTGGAAGGTGATCCCTTGACTATGGTTAAGGAACTTGGCGAGCTAAAGTGCAACAAGCAAATTGACCTTGTGGGCAACCGGGGTGGATTGAAAATCTTTGTAAATAACATTCCGGAGTTGTACATGAGCAGTTGTGATGCTAACTCGACGGAGTCGAGTATTCTCCCACCTGGGGAGAATGATGCGGACATCGGCACGAAGATTTGGCGCATCTATCACAGGAGGCGTCGTAAATCGACGGCTCTAATTTAAATTGTCATTTATGAGTTATTTTATGAATTTTAGCTCTTATTTTATGTTATGTCCTGTTTTACCGCTATGTTACTTTATTTGAATGTTGTGGCCCAAGAGGCAATTTTGTAATTTTTGTTTTTTCTCATGTTGTGGCCTATATATAGGGCCTTAAGCTATTGTAATGATAATGAAGATTTGATATTAAAAATTGGTGTCCACACTTGTGTTCTTGTGAGAGAGCGTTAGTGAGATTCCTATGGAAATGAATCAGAGATTTCACCAGCCGTAGGAGGGGTCCGGGCTCGTGATTTGAAGCCCCTTGAAGAAGGGCAAAGCATCACCCGTCAGTGTTCGGCAGAGTCCGAGGCTCGCGGTTTTTATCTTCTATTTTGTCTTCTATCTCTTGTTTTTGTTTTGTTCCTTTTTATTTCCTCTTCCCCTTCCCCATTGCCAACCTTATTTTCCTCGTCCACCACACACCGCCGGCTCCCTAATCCGGTCCCCCACCTTTTCCTTCTCCACCCCACGGCATACTCCCCAAACTCGAACCCATGCCTCCGGCTCCACCTCATTAGCCGCCGGTCGAACCTTCCTCTCCACTCCCTTTTGGATTTCCTAATTTGGTTGGGTTAATTTAGGGATTAATTTGAATTTGAATTATTCAAATTCAAATTTCAAATTCTTTCCTAATTTGGTTCATCTATGTTAGGAAAGTACTTAATTTAAATCAATTTGAATTTTAAATTCAAATTGGATTTATTTCATTACTTTCCTAACTCATTAAACCAAATTATGAAGCCTTGAATACTCTCATTAAATCCCTTCCCCTCACCATGCCGTCGGCCCCCTTGGTGGTCCCCTCTCCTTTAATGTTTCATTAAGGGACTTGATTGCATGCTTTTAAATTTTGGGAAGAGTTTCAAAATTTCAAATTCAACTAATTTGAAATTTGAATTCTTTCCTAATCTATCATTCTTTTTTTGGAAAGTTATTTTAAATTCAATCAAATCAATTTATGAAAGATTGGGATTTAAATCTACCTTTCCCTATTTACCTATCTCACGTTAGCAGGCATTAATGATTTGTTCTAATACCTTTTCCCATTACTGCTGCCGCCCCCTCTCCTTTGGGATTTAGAATAGGAAACCTCTTCTACAACCAAGTCAGCCCCTTGGAAATTTTTTCCAAAAAATAAAATTTGAGATTTTCTTTTCCTTGGCCGAAAATTTCAAGGCCCCACTGCCATTAATGCTTTCCCAAATCCGATTTCTGTATGTCTGGAATTAATCCCGTGAGATTCAAAGCTCCAACCTTTAATTACTTCCTAATTCCCATCCCTGTTTAAGGAAGACAATTGCAATTTCCCTTAATCTCAGCCTAGCCGAGATTTCTTTTCACCCCTTGGCTCTAATTTATTTCCTAAATCTAGATAGTGGATTTAGGAAATAAGAGCCCAATCCTTCTCAATCCCGTTGGCCATTTTTTTTTTCTGTCACCCGTCTCTCCCCTCCCTCTCATAACTCCTCTACTCCTTTACTTTCCTTTGCTGGAACTCCATAGCTCTTGCTGCAAGTCCTTCCTCCCCCACACAGAGTTGGGATTCCTTTTAGATTTCTGAAAGCAGAAAATCTAAAATATTTCAGAAATTGTTCTCAGATTCGGAGAAGAGTCCCTCTCCCTAGCAAAGCCTCCTACCCGTTCTACATCAAAACGACTTACAAACAAAGACTCTAACAAGACACCCTAAACTTGCTTACTTTGAGAAGAGGGATACAGGTGAGGTGGTCACTTGTGGAGAGACGAAAGAGATTAGAAGCCGAAAAGAAGGGTAGAAAGAGCTCGCAAGATTTCCTAGAGGAGAAGAGAAGAAGAAGTGGACAAAGCTCGCAAGCTTTTCCAACAAAATCCGCAGGTTTACATTTCCAAAAATCAACCACATAACATATTCCTAACAACCCAAAATATCTACTATTTATAGACATGAGAGGAGAATACAAATAGCCACAAAACATTAATTTAAAAGCTAATTAAATAGGGAATATGAAAAGCCAATAGTCAATTCCAGGAAACAAAGCATCAAGCCACAGAAAAGCCCCCATACACTCACGGGAAACAGCCCAGCCAGGAACCGAAGAGGCAGCCGCAAGAACCAAGGAGCCAAGGCACGGAAATCCAAGAGCCAACCACGAGAACCAAAGGGATAACAAATGGGGAATGAACCTCAATTTATGAGCTAAAAAGGCTCTCTACTAGACATTAATGAGCTGATATCTAGTAGAGGAAAGCATTTATGAGCTTGAAACATAAGAAGAGGCTCATTAATGAGCTGTTTCAAGTAGAACTTACAAAATTTTCAACTCAACTTGTTTTGATCCATTCCTTGCCTACATCATCTCCATACGTTTGATCCCCCGCCTTCTTCTTCCTCAACCTGTTGCAAACCAACAAAACACCCTGCTCGACCTTCGTCTCCTCCTAGCAGCCCCAATTTCTTCCCTATTCGAACACCACCACCAAACCTCTGATCTCTCTTCTGTCTATGGGCCGACGTAGCCAACTCGAACCCCCAACTGACCTCCCAACCAACCTTCCTTTTCGAAGCCCAACCAGATGTAGATCCCGCCAGCTCCTTCCCTCTATTCGGTTGAAATCCACACACAAAGCTCCCAATCCATGATCTACCGATTGAACCGCCCACCTATAACCTCTACCAGACCACATAGCCCGTAATCATATCCCCAGCCGCTTGTAGACCCTATTCGACTGGCCTCGTTCTCCTATTCCCTCCTTGGGCCGAACTCCATAGACCATCCACGATTCATCAGCCTTTCGATTACACCTCTCTCGTCCATATCCCGTCGGTCTAGACCTATCAAATCGGCCTGCTGTGCCAAGTTTGACTGCCCAACTTTGTTCCCAATTCACAAATCCTCCAAGCCACTGCCACTTCTTCTATACTTGATCCCTCATCCACTGTCGAATCCCTATCCCTGTTTTGTGTAACATGATCTACCTGTCAGCCCCAACCACAATAGCTCTTTCCTCTTCTCCCATTCCCCTTCATCCAACCACTCATTCGCCTCCTCCCTATCACCATTAATTGCTATTACTAATCATTAATATTAATATTATTATATTATTATTGTTATAAAAAATTAAAGTGTTTAAAAAAAAGGAAAAAGAAGAAAATTTTTAAAAAAAGAAGAGAAGGAAAATTCCAAAAAAAAAGAGAAAAAAATGTGTTTTGTGATCGTCATTGCCATCGACATCAACACCGCATTCGTTGTTTCACAGAACGTACAATGTTTTCAAACTAACCCTCCAAAAGTCCTATTTTCAACAATTGCGGCGCACCAGAAAACCAATTATGTATGCTTCTCTCTCGCGTGGTGGGAGGGAACTCGGTGCAGCATTTGTGGTGAGGAAGGCGAGCCTTGTGCATGCATTTTTTTAGCATGGCAGGGTTTCGGTGTCTGCGGGGAAGAAATTGCATTTTCAAACAGGTACCCCTGAAAACCTATGCACATCTTTCTTTGGTGTGGTAAGATCGAAGACTATAGACGCAGTTTTACTTGACATCGACCATGCACATCTTTCTCGATGTGGTGGGCAGGCTAAGACTCCCCACATTTCCCCAAAATAGGGAGACGCCGGGAGGCTACCAAAATTTTGACTGACAAGGGACTAAACTTAAATAATTAACATGGAACTAAACTTGCAAATCAAATCGAGGGAACAAAACTTAACTAAAATGACATTGAACTGAACTTTAGCAAAAGCAGGGAACTAGACCTTAAGCTTTAATACGCACAATCATATTAAAATGTAAATGCTAGCTAGTAAGTCGGATCATTCAAATGAGTATTAATGAATAAGCATAAGAGAACTAATGAACAAGCTCTCAAATGCCTACTAGCGATAGACAATAAAAATTAAAGCGGCTTGTGACCTTCAACCTACTAATCTGCAAATAGGAGCAAATGACTTGAAAACACCACAAGGAAGGGATCTTTGATGAATGCACTAATCCATCAAAAAAATATCAAGTTCAAGTTGAGGTGTGGTCCTCTCACAATTAACACTAGCCGACTTGCAGAAAAATACAACGGTCTTCTATGAACATTGAAAAAATCAATTTGCAATGAATGTAGCAACTCACCTGCTAGCATGCATGAAGAGTTTAGTGATGAATGAAGCAACGCCCTGCAATCAACATAAAAATACAAGCAAACATATCGACCTTGCAAACAATGAGATTGAGAAAAAAATGTATAATTTGATTGCGAGTAGATGTACAAATTCCCTAAATGATACTGTAAGTTGAATACGAATGACGGTAGTTGATGTGTGATGTTCACCTAAGTCATGCAAGAAAATACAATAATCCCTACAAGCAACAACAATGTATACATTACAAGGATGTTCAGTCCTCTGTGAACATAGATATACACACAACATATCATATGCAGGCAAAGGCAAGTATGCAACATATTTGCAATACATACAAACACCCCTGAAGTTGTTGTGACAAGAGGCAGTGAATGAAACATCACCCTTACAGTCAACCACCGCTCAATGTCAGGCAAATACACACTGATTCCCCCCGTAAGCGAGGGTAGTCGATATGCAACAAATGCAAGTACGTGTAAGTCATGATAGAAGACCCGTTATGTACACGAGATGCCATATACTATACAGAAGACCTTCATCAAATACTGACACTTATGAGTCGTTGTAGGAGACTCGTTATGTAGAGGACATGCTATCCACCAGCAAATACAAAAAGGTTGTGATAAATGCAAATACCTACAAATGACTGCATGAGATTCGTTAATGCACGACAGTCTACCTGCATAAAGTAACAAATGACCCATAACACAACGCTATGATTCATCTGTAAGCAAAAGAAGGGAATCGATAGTAAAAAATTGTGGGCCATTGGTAAGTTGAGGAAGTAAATTTATGGCGTCAGGCTGTCACACCAGATAAATTAGTTTACTTGCAAGCGATGGATAGGAAAAAAACCCTATTCTAATCGTTATTCGATCTCGCCTCTCTACTCTCGCGACCGCCTCTGCTCCACACGATTCCCTTCTACGTTTACTTTGTGCGACTGTGCTCCGCTCCACATGATCCCATTCTTCATCAGCATAGCATGACAATGCTACGCTCTCGCTACTGGAGACAAAGCTTTGATGCGACTGCTGCTCCATCGGGCATCGACTGATCTTGAGAGGAAAAACAACAAAATAAAACTCATTCAACTTCGAAGTGTTCAAGGTAATCTTGTTATTCTTCAATAGAGGTTTTCATCTTGCATTGTCTGCTTTATATTTATCCTATATCTACTGCACCGTTGCACAAGCCACAGCTTTTCCAGTATCGTCGCATAAAGCTATTCTAGTCATAGATGAAATTTGCTTTGATTTTCCAGTCATAGATGAAAATATGAAATCTTTTTTGACATTTGCTATGATTATTAGGTTGGGAAAGCATCAACTTGTTTCTAAGAAGTTCTAACATTTTCAACTTATTTTGTTTGCCTCTGTAGTCAGTTCTCTGAAGTTCTATCATTTTCAACTTATTTTGTTTGCCTTTGCAGTCAGTTCTCTGTTTTTAGCATAATATTTATAAATTTAATTTGCTTGGTTCATGAATAGACCATCAAATCACAGGAATTGCAAGTAGATTAATTTTTTATGATTTCAAGGCCAGCTTATACACTTTCTTAAGGTAATAATTGTCTCTGCTTTAATTGAGCTTGGTGAATGCAAAATAGACTAATTTTTTAAAAACAATTTTAAAACTGTCGATGCCAATTCCAATCATGCTTGAAAAAGGTTGAGGGAAATATTTTAAAATAAAATTTTGGGTCCCCTCTAGAAAAATTTTCTGGCTCTGCCACTGCTTGTAGAAGGCAAGATGAACTA
Source organism: Dendrobium officinale (assembly GCA_019514585.1). Taxonomy (NCBI): domain Eukaryota; kingdom Viridiplantae; phylum Streptophyta; class Magnoliopsida; order Asparagales; family Orchidaceae; genus Dendrobium; species Dendrobium officinale. The sequence continues at coordinate 90,658,625 of CM033683.1, forward strand.
AACTGCACTGCCAATGCGCAATGAACAGAAACAACGCTACGCCGCAGGATCCGGAACACTCGTACAAACGGACATAAGGTGTTTATAGGTTTCTAGAGCGTTGTCCACACTCAAATGACAATAATGCGCACAACGGATCAGTGTCAAACACTTAAAATGCCCTCCCACATGCATTGCAATATACTGAATATATCATTCTAGCGTACATTCAGCATTGCAAGATGGATTATGCTATAGTAACACATTTCATTTACATGCAAATATATTATACATACATGCATTACAATATGCAAAATATATTATGCTAGCATATCACCCAAAGTGCAAAATATGTCGTGCTGCGTCATTGTATTTCATTAATATGCAAAATGCATCATGCATATATATGTTCCAACATACAAAATGTACCATGCAGGTGTATGAAATAAACATGTCGTAACTGTTTGTAGTTAGAAATGACTAGACATATTGCAGGCGTCCTCACTTAACATATAAATATACAAGATGCATATATATTACTATATACAAGATATATGTTGCAATTTGCAACATGCATCATACAAACATATCATGTAAAATGCCAATACATATGCCAACATACTTGTATACATGTAACCATTGCATATATATATATAGCATGTTATAGGCACATACGTGAAGTTTGAGGATGCTGCACGAGTCAAAAAATGAACCTAAGTTTAAGCCTGATCATTCTATGTGAATAAATAGGAGTCGACATGGCTCAAAACGTCAAGCAAATATATGACTATAGTGCCGACCAGGATATTTGTTTTATACGTTCATAAACCTTCAAGGTCTATAACAAGAAAGATTCACTAATAAAGGCATAAGGCTGACAACGAACTTGATCCTCTGTCGGTAAGTTGACAGAGTCGACATTGTTCAACTAATAAAATGAAATTGCCCATAAGCACCCCGATGATGATCCTATTCGTAGAAAATTTCAATCAGAGGGGACCCTAAATACTCGAAAATATCTCCCAAATTCATATAAAAATTCTGAACAAAAAAAATCATCAAAACATAAATATTTGAAATTGAAATTTAAGCACCTAAATAACTTAAAGCAAAATATCCATCCACCCTCCGCAACAGTTTGCCGGGTGGACTGTTGACATGTTTTTTGCATCGACTCAGTCCCGATCGAGCCAATTTGATCCCGATTGGGCTCGATTATGCTTGACCAACTCGATCGAGTGTCGTCATACCAAAATTGACCAAAATCTAGCCATAATTTAATTAAATTATGGTAAATTTCATCAAATTAAATCAACTTGGTCCAAATCGAACCCAATTGAGCCTTATCGAGCATTGTCGAAACAAATTCAATGCAATTCAACATTGTTCATGTTTGATTTCATGAAATTGACTTCATCGGACCTAATCAGATCTAAATCGACTCAAATTGATCAAATTTGGGTTCAATTCAGGCTCAATTTGGTGTGAAACTTGTAGGAGTTACTTAAGAAATTAAAATGGTTAATTGATCAAAACGTACCAATATAGGATTATTGCTTGTAATAAAGATAGATTTTGGAATTCAAAATCTTTAACTCGCTTAGGCAAAGAAGTGCTATTGAGATTAGCCAAACAATTCAATCAAAAATTCAAATACAATGGTAAATGTTTTATGCTCATAACAAAAACCCAACACTTAATAACGAAAAGTTCACCTTGAGCAACTTCTCACTCTTTCACTCTTAGGCTTTAGCAGAGAAAGACAAACCATACATGGAATGAGATTACCACTAGGAAGATGGCGTTGAAGACCTTCGTTGATGGAGAAGTAGCTGGCGGTGGAGGAGGCGGTGGGTGATCGATGATTATCCAACGACCCGATTGAAGATGCTCTTCAATCGATAATGTTAGTTGGTATAAGATGCGGTCAATGTATCCTTCAACAGTCTTGTCGTTTCCAAAGAAGACGTCAAAGAACGGGGATTCGAGAGTATCCGTCCTCCCTTGCTCGTCAAAGACAAATCCGTGGTCGACCTCAAGGTCAGCCATCCACCATTGGTAGGAGGGAGGAAAGAACTTGTTTCCTTATCTTAGCTTCAAATAACATGAGAGTTTGAGGTCTTCCAAGGGAGAGGAGGCAAGTGGAGAGGGGCGGCCAAGGGAAGAGAAAGGAGGGGCAGCTTGGTTGAGGGGAATTAGGTTAGGTTAGAGGAGGGGAGATGAAGTTTTAGTAAATCTGAAATTAATTCAGATTTAAGTGGGTTTGGAGGGAATTAAATTTGAAATTTTGATTTCAAATTCAAAGAGGGTAAGGCCCAAAGAGGAAAACACAAGGAGGAAGTCCAATAAAGGGTGGCCGGCGGCATTAAGTGGGGAAGGAGGATTGTGGGGAGGAATTTAAGGGTTTCTAAAATAACTCATGGGAATTATGAAATGCATTAAGAAATCCAATCTAATTTGAATTTCAAATAGGATTGATTTTATACAATTTCCTAGTTAGGATTTGCAAATAAGGAAAGTATTTGAAATTTGAATTTCAAATTTTAAATTTCAAATAAAATTAATTTCTTTCCTTTCCTCCTTGAGTTAATTTAGGAGGGGAATTATGATGAGTGGAATCATCATAATGGAATGGGGCAAGAGGGGAGGTCGGCGGTATCAAGAGAGGAGGGGTATGAGGAGGATTTCAAGAAGTTTCCAAACAAGGTTTGCCAAATAGGAAAGATAATAAATGACCATCTCTAATTTAAATTTAGATCGGATTGAAATTTAAAACTTTCCTTATTTAGAGTTTTGTAAATTAGGAAAGTTTTTTAATTTCAAATAATTGAGAACCTTCCTATCTTGCTTGATTCAACCTAGGGAGCCATGGTGATGTTTGGAGTCATCATCACGGTGGGGAGCCATGTGAGGGGTGGCGGCAATGGGGAAGGGGTGGCTAGGCTTCGGATTGGGTGGGCTTGGGTGGCGGGTGGGATTGAAGTGGTGGAACTAGGGGAGGAATTGGGTGGAAGGGGTTAAGCAACCAGTGGTGGAGGGGCAAGAAGGGGCCAGCGGGTGGAGTGGGGGAAGGAAGAAGAGAAAAACACAAATAAAATAGAAATAAACTAATCTCGAGCCGTGGACCCTTCCAATGACTGGTGGGTATTGCGCTTGCTCACCTTGAGCTCTCTCTCTCTCTTCTCTCTAGTGCTCACACAAGAAGAAGAAGAATCACAAGAAAATTTTCATTAATCAATCATCATCCCCTTACAACAAATAAGACCACAATATATAGGTCTTCAACACGAAAACAAGAAATGTATGCAATTGCCTTCCGGGATACGATAACAAGACACTTACCCATAGGGGTAAATTCGGAAAAAAACAAAACTACATAAATCATAACATAAAGAAATGCATCAAAAGTAAAGGCGTTGAATCGTAGCCGTCGATTTACGATTTCGTCGTCGGTACACATGTCTGAATCTCTGAACGATATCTTCATCATAATTCTACCCCAATTGATCCAAACAGGTTAAATTTAGTTCTTGGCATTTTGTAATCTTTTTCCCATATCAGGAACTTAAATCAAATGGATGGAATTCAAAAAAATCGCTGTTTACCCTTCACTTCCCTTTGATTTGAGCGGCTACATCAGGGATATCGAACAAAAGATCGTCTTGAGCAGAGGGGGATCTCTTGTTTAGAGTATAGAGAAGGTGGGAGAGAGAGGGGAGATTGATTCGGTACATCTTCTTTTGTGCAAGTTGAGTGGAAAGATTAACAAGCGACTAATCGCTCCATCACATAAAATCACTAAAATTTGAGATGTTTGTTCGTGTTTCGAATGCATCAACATAGAAGAAAGTTCTCAAGCTACAACTCAATTGATTGCATGCACCTCTCTTTCAAAGCTTAGATCATGACAAAAGTGACTTATGAATACAAAGTGTGTGTACGTGTTGAAGCTTGTAAACTTCTATGGAATTTTGCAAATGTTTGGAGGTGAATTTAATCAATTTGGAAGACACCTTGTTTTGTGAGATTTCTCATTGTCTAAGGTCTATGTTGAAATTTCCACATATAGGGCTTAATTGATTAAGTTCATATACGATATCTTGGAAAAGTACTAGATTATTACATGTTTGAAGATTTGCAAAATCACTAATATGTTTATCAAATTTGCAAATACTTGTAAAGCTCATAGATTGTACTCCGCTACATCTTAAAATTGGTAAACACATTTAATGCAATTCGCAAGTTGGGAAATTAAGGGTAATGATAAACAATTGAGGCATTTGAACATCTCCAAAAGAATAATGAACCTGATCATACATACTCCTAGGTTTCTTCTAGATCATATCAAAATTGATCTTTAGGATATTCCTAGAAGCCTTCAATCATCCAATCATGTCAAAATTGATTGAAACTTTCTCTAAAGCCTTAGATGTGCTTTCCTCCCTTAACATGAGTCAAAATCATGTTTCCTAAATCTCTTGCTAGGATCATTAAACCTCCAAATTTCTTAATCATAACAAAATTGGTTTAGAAATCTTCCCAAAGCATTAGGAAATCAACATTTTCCCCTCTCCAAAAGAATCCAAAGCATTCATACAAACGTTAGGAAATTTTTTTTCCTATACAACTCTCCTTCATATATGATGTTTGGAGCATCCTCAAAGCTTCAAATGTTGGATTATATGAATTTTGGCTCTACATTAGGAGCTACCACCAACCATCCTCCCCCTTCATGTATGATGGTTTCGAATCTTCCAAAATTTCATAATATCATTACATGAAGACTTTGGAGTTTAGAGCAAATTCTAAGCTTGCTCTTTCATTTTTTAAGACAAATCAACAAGCAACCATTTCTTCTCCTCATGTATGACAATTTGAAACCTCCAAAAGTTCCAAATAAAATCATGACATGAGTCATTAGGTCTTAGAGCCAAATTCTATCTCATCTACCACCTCGTTTGTTGAAACACAAAATCAACAAACAATTATCTTTCCCTTTTATACATGATATTTGGAGAGTTTTCAAGGCTTCAAAATTTTCATTTCTTTACTCCTAGTATGCCTTAGGAATTACCACCTATCCTCCATGTGTTTTGTATTATGGATTTTTCTGAACAAAATCCTAAATATATCATGTTGCAAGCTTTGGAAACTTAGAACCAAACTCTAAGCTTCCCTTTCCCTTTTTGTTGGAGCACAAAATCAACAAATAATCTCTTTGCTCTTTGCTTTCAAAGCTCACATAGACATTCTCAAATCACCTCTAAAGAGTCCAAAGAAAGCATGAGAAAATCCTAGGGCCAAAAACCTATATCCCATTTAGCCTGTTTGTTGACAAAAATTCAATAAATAACCATCATTCTTTCTCTCTTGCATGATGATTTGAAGTCCTCCAAGACTTCAAAGCATGTAATCATATGAATCCTTTGAACATTAGACCAAATCTCATTTGCTTAGGCATAAATTAGGCAAATGAACATCTCCCTTTGAACACCAAATATTTAAGAATATTCATGAAATTGAAAACCATAAGTTGCATTTTCTCTTCTCTTTCCTACAATTCAAAAATTGTAGAGAAATCCCTCTCTTTCTACAACCCAAAAGTTGTAGGAAACTGATACGCTGCCGGCCCAGGAGGGGCCGGCTGGACCGGTCCAGCCAGGACCGGTCCTGTGCTACTCACGCCGAAACAAAACAAAAGGGGGGGCGGGATTCCCTAGTGGGCTCAGTGGGTTGTAATTGCAATTAGGAGGGAATTTTTGAATTTGGGGGGCTGTTTTAGGAAGTGTTTGATTGTCCTTTATGAGGAATTTGTTTAATTAGGAGTTTTGGGGGGATTAGCTCCTCATCTTGAGTTTGAATCTAATTTGAGATCTAGGGTTTTTGTGTTATTGGGCTCTAGGCTACGGCTAGAGATTTGGAGAGTTTTTCCTTCCTCTCGAATTGAAGGAAAGTTGTATCTTGCAAGTGCTTTTCATCCGTTATCGAAATAAAAGTGTTTGCAGTGTTTTTCCTACATTTTTCTCTTACGTTCCCTCTCAGATTTTCGTGCAGTTGGCTGTTTTTCTGCTGTGGACAGCAGTTTTCCTTTGGATCCTCTTGGTTTTGGTGTGAAACACTTGGAAATCCAAGTGTTTCCTATCAGAAACTCTCACATTCACTTGGCTCGTGTTAAGTGAATCAAACCTACACCAAATCATCTATTTGTTGAACCAAAATCAATAAATAATTCTACTTAAGCATATGAATCAAAAGTCGTATCTCCAATTTATTCTTCAAACCCTAGTTGGAAGGGTAAATTCCTCTCTTAGGACACCCCAAAGGTCTAAATAATTTCTATTGATTTGCAGCCTCAAAGATACAAATCTCCCCTCACTTCTATGGGTTCAAAAAAGCCTAGGAAAATTTCTATTCTTAGGCCAAAAGCTATAGGTTTCCTCTCTTTCTTTCATAACTTCCAAGTTGTAGGAGATCTCCTCTCTTCTTAGCTTCAAAAGCTAAGGAGAATCTCTAACATTTAGCCTAAAAGCTATACATTGGATTCCTACATCCTTTCCTCTTTAGCTCGAAAAGCTAAGGAGGATCTTCCAACACTTAGCTCAAAAGCTATATGTTGGACATCTTCTTCCCTTCCTTTAGCTGCAAAACTAAAGAGAGTGACGCCGGAGCTGAGCCGCTTATTCATCATAACTTCAGGCTAGTTTTATTTCATTTGGTAGCTTATATGGCTACATAGGATTAGTACTCTCTTGTTTTGAGTATATAAATAGGTAGCATTTACTTGTAATAGAGATTAGGTTGAGATGAATAATATTTGAGTAGTTTTTACTCTGTTTTTGGGTTTTTGTATCCTGAAGGATTTCATGTGGTGATTCCCTCCCAAGGAGTTCTTGGGTTATACATGGGTTGCGAGTTCCTACAGCTCTCGCATTTGTATCCGTCGCCCCGTCACCGCCCCCCCCCCCCCCCCCCCTCGGCGTCAGAGAGCTCCTTCATACCTTAGCCCCAAAGTTTTAGGTCTATTTTCTTCTCCTCCAACCTCAAAGTTGTGTGAGATTTCCCTCCCCTAGATCCAAAAGCTAAGGGGAATGTCTCATTTCTTTAACCTCAAAGCCATAGGTTTCATCTCATTTCCCCCAACCTTTAAGTTCTAAAAATTTTTCTCTCTATAGCTCCTTAAGTTAAGGATAGTCCTCCAACATCCAGCCTAAAAGCTAATGTTGGACATCTCTCATTTAGATCCAAACTCTAAGTGAAACACCTCTCATAGTGTGATATGCCACACAAGCATCACACTTAGGTGCATCATCCTCTAGGCATGCAAAGATTAAGATTTTTTTTTTTTGCTCTTGTGTTTGATAATGTGGTGTGGTGAATATTATATTGTCTATGTTGTGGGCACATGCCCATAAGTGATTAGTATACACACACACACATGCTTTTCTTGTAGGTGGACATGTCAAAAATGGGGGCATAATAAATAATAAAGTGCTTGCATGACAGGTGCTGCTTAAACCCCTTAAGAGATGTGGCTAATAGGAAAGAAACAGGGGCTTAGCACTTCAAATTCTAAGTAAATTCTTATGATGTTTTTGTTATATAAATTACTTTCTATATTTTGTTTTGCAGTTTTTAATCTTTTCCTTTTCAAATGTAAATGATTAGACTTATGTTGTATTTAAACTTGTGGGGTTCAATTGAAGGAGAAGGAACCAAGAGGATGTATATATTAAAAGTGAAGCTCAACATCTACCTGAAAACCAAAACTTAAAGACCTCTACGAGTAGAGTCTGTAATAATTTAACTGGGTTGTATAATCGTATGCAACTTAGTTGTCAAATTTGATTGTAATAACGAAGACATTATTTACAGTTCTATTTTGTCTGATTTATTAATTTAAGCATGTGTTGATTTGTTTACCTGACTGCACAATAAAAAAATATACTTTTTACTAGGTTTCTTCTCTTATTTTCCTTAGTGGTGGTCTCAATATTTTAATGCGGGTGGGCTTTGGGACAAAATTAATTTTTCTTCCCATTAAAATGTAAGCAATCTAAAATCAACATTAGGCTCCATGATTTTCAAATATAAGAAAATGCATGGCTTCCTTGAATGAGGTAAGTTTTCGAAAGAATTTAAAATGATCATGTAGTGCCTAGTGAGTTTCATGTAGAAAAACCTTCACTTAAGGATCATATAACCAAAAAAACTATTTATATGAGTCAGCATTTCTGCATACCCATATGGTTAGGCATCTTGGCCTAAAAGCTAAGCTGTAAGCCTTATCTTCTAAACAAAATAGCCCCCCTATTCTTTATATGCATTGAGACTGGATATTATGATTTTAAAAGCGGCTATGTGTGTTAGTTGGTAGTCTTTTTCAGGCAGGGCAATAAATTTAAGAGGTCAGTCTGTCTATACCTCATGTAGAGTGTAGTTTTGTAAGTCTCTTGTACTCCGTTAAATTTAAATTTGAGGCACTACCACTCAGTAGTCATCATCTTAATTTTAAGATCTAAGACAGTTGTTGATTTCAATCATATTATAAGCCTTCACATTTCAAGCATTTTCTCCAACATGTGTTATTGGAATATAAGCCATAACATTCAAAATTAAAATGGTCAACTTAAACAAAAAATTATATTCTAAAATATAAAGCCTAACATAGGATAGTCCGAGCAACTATGAGATTTCTTAAAATCAAGTTCCCCTACTTCACTCCTTTGACACTCATTCTAAAATCTGATTTAAAGTTGATCCTCTCATTCTTGAAATTTCTTAATACCAAAAAATCTTTAAATAAAAATTTCATTAAATTCGAAGGGAAAACCTTTAGTCAATATTTTGATGATTTAAAAAAAAAGAAAACCACTAGTTTAATCAAAAAAATTTTCAAGTACTAAATGTTTTAGATATTCTTAACCATAAGGCTTTTGCCCTTGGGCATCTGTATTCCAGAATAAAATAAATCCATTCAATCAAATATTGAATGGGAGAAAATCTCTGTTAAAAATTAAAATTGTTAATTTTGTCATTGAGTCCATAAGAAAATGATATTTTTAACCTTCGGGGTAATATATCATTTTCTATGTCGTACTCGATCACAAAATATGCAGTCCGTTGAGGATGACAAAATTTCTCCAACATATACGAATTTAAAAATCACTTCAGCTTACAAAGAGTGAATGTTTAGTTGAGAATATTATTAGGATTCATTTTCAATCTGTCTCTTGCCAGTAAAGATGTGGCACGTATCCTCTAACTGGTTGTTTCGTCGTCAAATGACACCACATGTAAATAGTTATGATATGGATCTTCTAACCTTGTTGTTTTGCCGCCAAATGACACCATTAAATTATGGTCATGGTCAGAGCTGTATGTTCCCCAACGTTATTAAATTCTTGAGCAATGAATCAATAAGATATGATCAATCAGACATAAAGCCTTATGTTAGCTAAAGTGAATTCAAATATGTCCCTTTAGGCAAATATTCATCCGAGGTCTACAATGTACCCTTGGATGAAGCAACTCATGTTTGTCGATATGGATCCTTTTGTCAGGTTGGGTCGACTACCTCTTTTGACTGAGTAGACTAGGGATCATGATGACACAAGACTACAAAACCATGGGATCTTGATCGGGTTCATCATTATTCCCCTTACCATCCGCTTTAAGTGCAAGGTAGTGTATTTCCAATTTTAAATATTAAATTTCAAATACCTAAATCCTGCTGCTACTATACGCCTAATACCCTGTGTCTGTTTAACGACTTGCCTTAATCTAAAGTTCTCTTTCACTATCAGGAGGGTTATTTAACTATAGGGGTTGCGCCTATAGGAAACTTGAACTCAGATCATAAAGTCCTTGCAAAATAAGGGTGAAATCTCTGCCTTATGAAAATTTGCCTTGAAACTTAAACATTAAAAAGTCTTCTCGACGACATGTAAAAGAAAGAAAGGAGCCTAAGAGAGGCTGGTGTGTGAATTTTCGGAGCCCACAATGACAATGTAAGAGTATTTAAACATTCTTTTGTAGAATTAAAATATGAATAAAAAAGAACAATGACTTATCATATCTATTTCATTTTTATGTAATGCATCCGCATAGGAGTACCATTTAAGGTACTTCAATATAAATAACCCTTTTTCACTTATACAAGTTTCCTTAGGGTTGTTTGATAGCATCATAAGAGGGTGAACTCCATCAGTCAACTTGCACATGCAAATATTTTTATATAAATCATTTCTTCTATATTCTCCATATCATTCAATATCTTTATATTGAAAATATTATATAAAATAGGATAAGGAACTAATGCATAACAAGAATTATTTTCATTCATTTCAACATGACCTATCTTATTAATAATAAACTTAAATTATAAGTAAATTTGTACTAATAACCAGTTGAATGAATATTAATAAAAATTGATGCATTTGATTTAGAAGAGGCAAAAGTATTACTTTAAATTAGAAATATGAGGACCCATCTCAACCTCAAGTGGCTTGCCTTTGCTCTTTTGCCCTTAATTTTGCCTCTTTTAGATGAATGCCTATAACCATTCATATAAAATGTCCATATTAATAATTTTTATTTCAATTATATTTATTTCTCTTTAGTAGATTTTAACCTCATTACTTACTAATATCATCTTTAGAATTTAAGTAATCTTCACCCCCTTATTCAAATGCTTGGCCCTTTTTTGAGTTTATGACTCCCTATGCTTAACTTGCCATTATGCTATTAAACTTTCATCCTTATTTTTAATCTATATATAAAATAACTTTTCAATATTATTTTGAAGGCTAAAAAGATGCCTTGTGAGTGGAGGAATGTGTTGATTCATATTTTTAAGAATAAAGGCGATGCACAAGGCTATGTCAATTATATAGGAATTAAGTTAATGTGTCATGCATGCATAGTTATTGAGTATATGTTACGATGTGATACTAATGTTTCCAAAATTAATTTGGATTCCTGACGGGTAGGTCTCTTATAGAAGTTATACATTTATTGCAAGGTTTGATGGAGAAGTATAGAGAGAATAAAGAGGATCTACATATGGTATTTATTGATTTTGAGAAAGCATATGATAATGTTTCTAGAGAAGTCCTCTGGACACATAAAACAATGGCGTTTCGATGACCCGATTTGGGAGAGTTGATGTATTGGATTTGACCTGTTTTAAGAAAGGTAGAGGGAGACCTAAAAGGACTTGGTTAGATAATATTATAAATGACATTTTTTTATTAAATGTAAATGAAAATCTAACTTTTAACATGATACAATGCAGAAAAAGGATTTATGTGCCGTGCCCCATGTAGTGGAATAAAGGCTTGATGTTGTTGTTGTATAGATTTAAATATAAATTTGCCCTTATAGATCATATACTAAATTCACATTATAAAGTTGCACCTATAGTTTGTTTACATTAGTTCATATACTAAACCCTAAACCCTACACCCTAAACCCTAAACCCTAAACCCTAAACCCTAAACCCTAAACCCGAATCTTGTGTAGTGTTTACTTAAATAGATAAGTAGTAATTAATATGAAGAAACATCTCAATTAATCATTAATTAGTAATTTATAAAACTAGCTAGTATAATTTTTATTTAATTAAATTAAAGTGCTAATAATATCAATTTATTTGATTTATTATATTTTAATTAACTATCCATATTCTTGTATTTAAGGTAAAATGAGAGAGAAACGAGATTTATATTATGTAGGATTGAAGTTGCCATTTTTTTGGTTAGGAGGATCTCGCTACCAAATAGCCCCTCAACTTAGTCGCACGTCACTAGATAATTTTATGTTTACGTTGTTTATGTATTGCTTTTAGCTTCTATTGAATGAGCTGATGGCTCACGTGGGGGTGCTGTGGGGAAATGCGCAAATAGATAAAAAATTGTTAAATTTAATTATATTTTTAAGCTCAAACATCAATAAACTTGACTTGGGCTCTTCTAGAATTATACTAAACAAGCTTCTCATTTCAAGCTTGATAATCACCAAATGAGCTGAGCTCACTTCAAAGTTTAACAAGCATGAATGTAAATGAATTGGGCTCTAATATTATTACAAAGGCTTGGATTGAGCTCAAGCCAAGCTTGAACAGGTTTTAGGTAAATGACCTTGGGCTCAAATACCCTACGACTCGACTCGACTCGGCTCAATTTGTTTGCAATCCTAGTCACACTCTCCACCATAACATCTTCCATTTTATTGCTACACAAGCATAAAACAGTCATTACTTATAAATCAATTAAAAAGAATGTTGATTTAAAATATGTAATAATTTCTTCGGTTCATTAAAAAACACTATATTCTCCTGCAACAGACACGAAGTACTCTTTGGTTTAGTGGATTTTATAACTATTCTAGAATTATTTTTGAACAGAGATATTAGACTTTCCAAAGTATCACTTCTAAATCATTTTATGGCAACTGACCCAAAATGATATGCACTACATTCATTTGCTAAACATCACACTAAATCTAATCACTACATGTAGTAAGTTGGATTGCCTTGTATTGTGGATATAGTTCGAGAGTTAAATTCATGCGATCAATAGCTGATTCAACTCAACATTCATACTAACATCATCTTTAATAAACTTGCTGAGTTTATTCTCATGCTTAAAATAAAATTAAAATTATTCAGTCTCAGTTTTTTAGCTGAAACTTCTTAGAAAGTAAAACCTTACGAAGAAGTAGGGAGGGAGGAACAGGGTGAAGTCCTATTGAAAGAAATTTATCTAGTATTTGGAAAGATTTTAAGGTCATGTCTGATGGTTAGGATTTAAATATGCGAGAAGACTAATTTTCTTGAAAAATAGTAAAACATTTGTTAAAACAGATTGTTGCATTGGAAAATCTCCAATGGAGAGGTGAGCGTGCCATTGTTTATAATTAGATCACTAATCCATCAATTATTTAATAGATAAAGTCTCTTTCCATTCTCCCTCCTATTCCCTGCCAAACTGTTTTAGCTTCCTCCACTCTTTCTGAAAGATCAATTGCATATCTTGAGATACAGTTATTCGTCATGCTTCATATTGCACCAAAGGAATGTGGTTGGCCTTGATAAAGTTTTGACTGTTGTTGATCCCTGAATTTTGCGGCAATATCACAATCGCTTCTATGCGATTACGCTTATTGCATAATTGTAAGTTTGTGTGATTAGTGAAAGCCTTCAAAGAGGAACACAACGAGGTTATATTTGTTTACAAAATATATTTATTTTACTTGTGAAATTACTAATTAATGGAAGTTCATATATATATATATATATATATATATATATATATATATATATATATATATATATATATATATATATATATATATATATATATAATTTATTACTAATGTTATTGTTTTTAAAATAAAGACCAATTAACTACTAATTATGATGATTTAAAAGTAAACATGTTAGCAATTGGTTGATTACCTTGTTTAATCCTGTATATATTATTGCTAAAAACCCTACAATTAGTCTCTCAATAAGCATTTTGTCAGTATTTATAACTAACAACATAATTATTAGACTAATTTCAACTTAATACCCCTTAATAATTGCTTGATTATTCTTAGAATCTTCTTTGATCACAGCACCCCTTAGATTAAAGTTAAATTGTGCTGATTATAGAAATTGATTATCAAGCAGATTAGTAGCCTAACTTTACGATATTATTGATTAATAGATTAATAGACTTAAGGAATTCAGATTTATTGAATTCTTAAGAATTATGTGTTTAGCTGGTTGACGAATTAATTAAACGCACCCAAAGTTCATATATAAACAGTATTCATTGCATTCCAACAGTAGTTTGTACATTTAATTAACGTTTCAATCTGCCCGTACGTGTTAAGCATTTGCCGTTATCAGCCTAACCCGGATTGAAGTTATACTGAGAAGATTTCATGAAACTATATCTGATATGATATGCATGAAGTTGCAACATTTTGAACCTCTCCAATGTTTAATTTTGTCTCATATCTTGTTGCATCATTTAAAGGGTTCTCTGCATTTTTCATGGTAGTAACATAGTTTTTCTGAGTTAAGGTTATATGTTTTGTGATGCTAGATCAACCTCTTACAACTGTCTTTTCTATAATGTTTTAACTTTATCATGCCATTCTGAAACATCTTGTATCAAATTTTTTTGATCGATGAAGTTTTTATTATGCTCTATGCAGCTCTTCACGTTACTAATTTGTCAACCCTTGTTCAAAGAAATTATGGGCTTGTAAATTACCTGATCGTTACATTTTGGAATTTCTTTTTTCTTTAATTATTATTATGGTTTTGTCTCATTTAACTGACAAATATTTGTAAATGCTGAAAAACTGTACTTGTATTATTTCAAGGAGAAGAAGCTAAATTATACTTTGAAAAAAGAGAAATCATATGCCATGTTGGTTTTCTATTTCTTTTCAGGCACAATTTTAACAACTGTCTGATGGAATTTTAAGGCAGTTTTCCCTAAATTTTTGGTGTTTTGATTGTAATCCTGCGGCAGGTAGCTCAGTACCGTTTGCTGAACTCTTTAGCCGGTATATAAGCTCAATCCCTTCAAAGCAGCTGAATATAAACGATACCAAGCACTGCATGCTTCCTAGTTTTACCAGACCACTTTCATCAAATTACTCTTCACAATCATCACAGCAGGCAAAAGAGGTTTGAAGCTTCAGCCACAATCATTACTCTATTATTTCATTGCAAATAATTGCAATATATGACGTTTGTTTTGCTTCAATTGTATAACCTGCTGAAATCTAATGTTGTTCATATGCAAATGGACATTAACAATTTGTTGCTTCACTTTTTAAACTGGCAATTTAATATAGCGAACTCTCCCACCAAACTTTCGGTGAACATTCTAATGCTTTCCCTACATGCTCATATTTTCGCAAATCAAAATGGCTCAAATGTTTCCACACCTCATTTAATTCTTTAAATTACTTTTAGTTAATGGAGTTAGTGGTTCAATTAATTAGATAGAAGAATTTTGTACAGTTAATAGCACTGGTGTGAGTTCCTTGAGATAAGTATGATTGGTTAAAACTCTAACTTATTGTTTATCACGAAAGAAAAATCTCTGATGGGCATCTTTTGTATGAAAGCATCTTTGTGTTTTGGTTTTATTTTACTTGATTGCTGTTGGTGTCCATCTAAGCCTGCTGCCTAGTTGTTTTATTTGGTAAAAATATTATTGATAATTAAGTTGAGCATGATAGAAATGAGAATATTAAGATGTGTAAAAAATATGAAATATAGGTTAATGAATGATTACATTAAATGAATAGTTGGAGTGGCATCTAATGAAGATTCGATTATGAAAAATAGACTTAGGTGATTTGAACATTTACAGGTAGATAATGAGCACATTAGATAATAAAATAAAATTAGTGTTGGAAGATTATGTCAGACAAAAGGGAAAACCTAAGATAGAAGTAGTTTAAAATAATTTGTAAATTGGAGGTTTAGCTCTTCAAGTGGAATGAATGAAAGATGATGATTCATGAATCAGACCTGAAATTTTTGGGATAAGGCCAATGGTGATGATGATGATGGTGAGCCCTATTGGTTCATCAAAGTTTGCGGCTTGTTTTCTTTATTGAGGGAAACATTTGTTTGCTGGCTGAAACACTTTGAAACCTACGTCCATTAATTAAAGTGGATTTATTCAGTCAAACGCATATAATTACGTTCTAAGCATTTGCTAAAGCATTTTTATGAAGTTTATTAGTCTGCTCTGACTTAAGTAGGGCTGAGTTAGAAATGCCAAGAATATATTCACACCAAATATAGTGGAAATTGAGCGAATTATTTTCAAATTGAATTGATTGTAATTTTTCAAATGCTTCTGTTTGTTTTTAAATTTCATGTCATCTCTCTGTTTTGTGCTGCTAGCTGCTTTTGATATAGCGTTCGATTCTGAGCAATAACTTAGAGCACTTAAAGGAGCTCTAAAAACTAGCGACAAGCTTTATAGATCTAATGCGCAGAGTGTCCTACCGAATATTCATTGTGTGTTTGCACCAGGAATCAAGGAAAGATATCTCTACAATTGAAGATCCATTTGATGATGCTCCCACGTATAATATTCCAGAGAAACCAGTGACGTTTGTCGAGGGTGCTTCATATGGTGTCATAATACTTGCAGGCCTTGGAGTTGCCGCCTTAGCTGCTTATGCTGTATTTAAGGAGCTAATCTTTGAGCCAAAAGAGTAAGTTCCTTTGACATTTTTCTTGCTAAGAAATTATTATCTTATAAAGTGAATTATTTTAGGATGTTACCGATGCAGGACTAAAATGTTTATTTATTTATTTTTTATTTTTAAATGGATGAGTTAAGAATTGCACGATTTCTTGAATAAGCAAATAAGATTAAAACTGTTAGCAATCAAAACGACAATAGAAAACAAAAGAGGGGTGCCTACGTTTAGGCTGAGCCACATACTAGGTACTTGGAGAATCAAAACTAGTTAGAAATTCAATAACATGCAAGGTAAATAGCTTTCAACAAAATCCCTATTCTAACAATTAGATTAGAATCAGAGAAAGTGCACTCAATCCTACGTTTACTAAGATTTGACAAAGGTGAAACAAAATCCTACGTTTACTAAGCTTTGACAATGGCGAAATAAAATCCTACGATTACTGAGCTTAGGCATAAGGAGAAACTCAGCTCCTTGGGATTCGTCATCACCTACAAGATTAGGGGATTAGAAAGGTAATTGAAGAGGGGGAGAAGTTCACCTTAGTCAAAGTCCAGAAATAAGTAGTCGAGATGTTGAAGAAGTTTGTCGTAGGAGAGGCCATATTCTGTTTCTGGGTCAGCCATCCATTCGAGAAGTCGCTGTTTTGACATTGGGATTAAAGTGCTGGACAGTAAGGAGAAGCTTCCCCGATGGTGCTACGGTGAAAGGAGCCGACGGGAACTATTGGACAGCAAGCTGTCCCCTCAAGGCAACTGTTTGTGAACCTTCAGGTTGAAGGAAAACCAAGTGGCAGATGCAGGAACTTCTGGCAGCAAGCTTGGGGAGCAGGAAATATAAACCGGATGGAATTTAGGAGGAAATTGGAGACGTAAACTCAGCAAATCTGCCAGGGAGGCGGCAGCTAGATTTTGGCCAGATTTGGAATTATTTCCAACTTGAGGGGGCTGAATTTGGTGGACAAAAATTGAAGTGGACCTTGGAGATTTAGACCAAGAGAAGAGGGAAAGAATTTGAATTGTTTCCAAGAGAGGAGGTGGCTTTAGGAAACAAATCCAATTCCAAAATCCAAGGGGGGGCCGGCGGCTTATAGGGGGAGGAGGGACTTTAATGTGGTAATTAATGCTTGCTTAAATTAATAAATCAAGATTGGAAAGAAATATCCCATCCTCTCTTAATTTAAAGTTTAAATAAGATTTTATTTAATAGGTTTCCTAAAATAAGATTTATAAATTAAGTAATTATTTTAAATTCAAATTGATTTGAATTTAATCAATAATGAGTTACCAAATTTATGAATTCTAATTTAGGAAAGAATTGATAGCAAGTGGGGATGGAGGGAGAGGCCTAGGGGCGGCCGACGATGGGGATTGGCCGTGGATGGGTTTGCGGGTTAGGTGTAGGCGACGGGTGGAGGTGGGGTTTTAAATGGCCGGCATTAAGGGTTTGGGAATAGGAAAGTAGTGCCGGCGGTGGTGGTTCGACTAGTGAATCCGGCGGCTGGGAGGAAAAGGAGAAGGAAAGAAAGAAAATACAAGAACGATAAACAAACCATGAACCCGACCGTCTCCAAGGTTGGTGGGTGATGATCCGTTTTCCCTCTCTTAGGGATTCATCTCTCAAACTCTCACAAGAACTCTGCGAAGAAGAAATCTTAATCAATCATTCATTAACTTTTGAAGAGCAACATGAGGGCTATAAATAGCCTCGTACAAAAGGACTCAAAATAAAAAAGATGACAATGCCCTTAGGGCTTACATATGACCTCCCTTTAAATATGGGGTAAAAACAGACAAACATAACTAATAATAAAAGACTAATAACATAATAAGACAAATACATGAAATAACTCAAAATACATCGACGAAATCGTGGTCATATATCGTTGGCGACGCCTCTGATATACGATTCATGCGCTGATGTCCCCATCAGTTACACTTCAATATGCTAGTTTCCTCAACTTTATATACATTGAAGAGAGTACGAAGCCTTATCCATGTAAGATGTATAGTTTTTGTGTAATGGAGGCAGATTAAACACCAATGTTGGTTTACCTCGACTCTTTTTACATAAGCACACTTAGTTTTATCATCTATGTTATATAAATATGAGTATTGGGCAATAAAAAGTCATTAATATTCAAATTAAGCTTGACAGAAATGTCAATGGCTAGATAGATATGCGGCAATCTTTAAGAGGCTATATTGAAAAATGATTATGTTAAGAGGTATAATGGGAGGTGGCATCGATTGAATTTAAAAATAAGTTCATTTTAAACATAATTATTTAATATGAGTGTGTTAGACCGGTCCTATAGGAGGCGGGCAAGTTCCACCTAGGGGTGCAAACGAGTCGAGTCGAGCTCGAGCCAGGGGTTGTTCGAGTCGAGTTCGGCTGCCAAATACCGAGCTCGAGCTCGACTCGTCTCACAAACGAGTCGAGTCGAGCGGCTCGTCGAGCTCTTGTCGCGATCCACTCTAGTTCTCGCGGCAAAGCCCGCACACGCTCCTGCGGCCTCGTCGAGCAAGCCCACAACCTATGGCACTCTACCGTCAGATGGAGGAGGACGTCGAGCCTGATCGCTTCACCTTCCCTCGCGTCATCAAAGCCTGCGCCAGCCTCTGATCGGTCCCTCATTGCGAGTCCGTACACAGTCGCCTCGTCCGCTCCAGTTTCGCTACCGACCCTTTCGCGCTCAACGCACTCCTCGACATGTACGCCAAATACGGCGACATCGCCCGTGCCCGTCGTATCTTCGATCAGATCCCTGACCACGATCCCATCGCCTGGAACTCCATGCTTAACGGTTACATTCGTCATGGCTTGTTTCCTGAAGCCACTGAAACCTGCAGAAGAATGCTAGTGGCTGGGTTCAAGCCAGATACTGTGACCGTTAGCCGTCTCCTCGTTTCTCGCCGGTTGTGCTTCTGCGAAGTCAGCTCCCGCGGCGAAGTCCCCACCCACTGCGAAGTCCCCTCCCGCGGCGAATTCCGCTCCCGCTCTCGTGTTCGAGCTAATCGACGAGCTATCGAGTCGAGCAGCCCTGTGTTCGAGCTCGAGCTCGATTAGCCGTCGAGCTCGAACTCGTGTTCGAGCTCAAACTCGTGTTCGAGCTCGACTCGCGAGCTCGATAAGCTCGGATCGTCGAGCCCGTTAACGAGTCGAGCCCGAGCCGGCTCGCGAGCCGGCTTGACTCGGTTGCACCCCTAGTTCCACCTCAAACATCCTCCCCCCTTTTGGGGTGGGTTTCAACAACAGTTAGAGAGAAATTAAGAGAGATTAGGAGGTAAACTTCAAA
The DNA here is from genome assembly GCA_019514585.1 of Dendrobium officinale. Classification (NCBI taxonomy): domain Eukaryota; kingdom Viridiplantae; phylum Streptophyta; class Magnoliopsida; order Asparagales; family Orchidaceae; genus Dendrobium; species Dendrobium officinale. The sequence goes on from CM033683.1 coordinate 90,678,132, forward strand.
AGAAGGCTTGTTTTGGGATTTGCATTTTTTTTGTATGTTTTAACTAGGTTATTTTCCTAGGGTTAGGGCTATGTATGTGTTTGCTGAAATTAAAATTCCTAGGAGGTTTTGGCTCTAGCTGGCAGCTAGAGATTTGGGAGAGACGGATCTTCCTTTCCAATTGAAGATCCATTGTATCCTATTCATTTTCTTCCATATATCAACAATTAAAAATGTGTTCTCCTAGTTTTCCACATCATTCTTCTCAATTACTGTTTGAACTTTGCTGAAATTCAATTTTAGCCAAGGTTTTCTTCTATTTCTACTGAAGTTTATATATATTTTAGTCAACGAATTCTTGTTATCGTCTTATTAATGGTACAATGAAATTGTAGTCCTCAGTATTTAGGTATTATGTTTGCTTTTCACCCCGCGAGTCATTTTATCCTTTATTCTTTCATGATTGATTGAATACCCGGCTCCTTGGATGGTTGGACCCTTTTGTGCAAGTTTTCATAGGTGCAATTGCTATTTTTTTTCTTGAAGCATTATCTTTGGTGAAATCCACATTTAATGATTCATCACTTTTTAATAAAATTGTCAAATGAAACCATTTCAAACAATTAAAAAACCTTTTAAATCAAAGTAACTTAAACCTTTTAAATCAAAGTAAATTAAAAAACCTTTTAAATCAAACCCAAGTAAATTTTAAAACCCAATTTCTTAAGATTTGTGTTAAATCGAAAACCAATCTAAATCAAACCAGATATCTTGATTTGGTTTGGTCTAGTTTGCCATAATAGCGGTTATGTTTTGATTTTAGTTTTAGTTTGATTTGATTTTAAATACTAAGAATTTTTAGAACAATCCGTGTGCCTAGGTGGGACAAGGCTAAGGAGAATGATATGTTTGGGTTATTGGGCTCCAAAAAGCAGATCAAGATCATAGATTATTTATCTAGTTGATTAAATCTTAGGTAGGGATCAACCTTATCAAATTTCAGGATTGACGGCAAAAGAATTCAAAATCAATATTAAAAAAAATTCAAAATCAATATTAAAAAAACATAAAACGTCTGATTAAACATTTACTGTTTTCTATATCTTGTTTCTCAATTTGTTTGAAAGTTTCTGTATGTTTAACCTTTTAACTTAGAATTAAGTTAATGGTTTTGATCTCCAGAAAACCTTTTTTTTTTATCCTTTTAATTTTGGCATTCATTTTTTATATACGCTTGACGCTGATACAAAACACTATGAAATAGGAGTTTCTTTATGTAGTTTTAACATTATAGATCAGGATCAATTGATTTTCATTTTGCATTCCACAGCCAAAATTCAATGCGATGAAATATGCAGGAAACACTCTCACAATCAGCTAGATCTTACTCTGCAGGTACAAGATTTTTGGCAAGGCGCTTGACAGGGTTCAAAATGATAGCCAAGTTAGTTCAGTAGACTCTTCTTACTTCTTTGCTGCATGCAGCTCATCTTTCGCACCCTCTAAAACTTTTAACATCTTTCTCAGAACAAAATTGTCATATTTAACGGCATTTTCAGGTTAAAGTGAGGATTGGCTCCCCGGTGACTGGCTATGGCCAGGAAAGTAGAAATCGTGCTGCTCGTCAAAGGATTTCTAATAGGGTTTGGAAAGATGAAGATGGTGTTGAACATGTTGAGGTAATATACTATTTTACTTTTTATATGGATTTCATTTCAGCAATTTCCAGATCCTTCTTTTGGTTTCTTAGAGCTTTATTTTCGCTCCCTTCAATTTGTTATTTGGGCATCCATCCACCAAGTGACTGAGGGTCCATTTGGTGCAGGTTTTTTATTATTTCGTTTTGCAAACCACTGTCATATTGCTACACTGTTGCTTGGGTACTATTTTTTCCTTCTGCTTTGCTGTGAGAAACAACTTGTTGCTAGGATATGGTAGTTCCATGAAAGCTGTTCTTCCACTTTCTCAGAAGTGAAAATTTAGATATTCATGGAAGCTTTGAAAAAAACTGTTTTCCTCTCAATAACTCTTATAATTATTTTTTAAATAACTACAACTGAACCAAATAAATCCTTAGCATGTTAACTGATAATGCCAACCATATCTTCAGTTTATTCTGCCATTTAAACATCTATGTGCCCATCTACAATTGCAGGTTAACTTTTACATCCGAGGCCCTCATGGAGCTGGAAAGGTGTTTGCTGAAATGTTCAAGGATAACTCAGACAAGCAATGGAGGTTCACGTATCTGATTGTGGAGATTATGTCGCCAACACATACGCAGCTAATGTTAGAATCCTATGTTCCAGCTTAGAATTTTGGGCACGGAGCAATTTACTTGCTCTCAATCCTAAATCCTAATGTTCTGCTAGAAAATTTGCAGAGGGCCAACGTAGAAATCTTATGTTCCAGCACAAGATTTTGTGCTTGCCCTCAATCCTAAATCTTAATGTTCTGCAAGAAAATGGAGGAAGGGCCGTTGAGCGCCAAGTCAGACTGTCTCTCTTTATATTATTTTTAGGTGCCTGTTCCAACCTTACCATAAAATTTCCTGCATATTTTCTTGAAGATGACCCTCATGCGACAAGCGTGCCAAATGTTTCTTGCAGAGATAAATTTTGAGCCCTATTTTCCAATAAAGCTTTTGATTGATTTGATATATTCTTGTACATTTTTGTTCAGAAAATAATGTAGAATTGATTGGTGTAGGATTGCCTGTCGGTAGCCATAATTGAACTGGAGATCCTGTGCATGGTCTGAGCTAGCCTTTCTTTTTAATATTTTAAAGATTGATTATGAGATGAAATTGTACATGAGTAGCATATTATGAGATGAAATTTTATAACTTTTAGATTTATTTTGAGATCAGTCTGCCGCATAATTACAATTTCTATTATATTTACTGGAAAGTAAATTAACATATTTTTTATCTAAGTTAAGTCAGAATATTTCGGGACAAATTGTTTGATCTAAATTAATAAGAAGTAGCAATGAATTTTTACCATTCAAACAAATTAGAATGCTAAACTATATGAAATAAACATATAACTCATTCAGTATGATTTCTTTTGAAATTGGAGCTAAATATTCACAAATATATACACTTAAAAAAAAATCTGTTCCTTTTGAAGCAAGCTTTAACACTTTAACTTATGGCTGTTCTACTGTTGCGCAGTCGCCGTGTCACAGGAATAATTATTAGGTCAGGTGATCTGACGTAGCTTTACGTTCATACGTCAATAATATTTCGCCACGTCTTTTTACTTTTTATCGCATGAATTACAACCTGCAAGTATATATACAGACATTAACCCAATCAAGTTTTTTTTTTAATGAGTAAATAGGATTTAAGTGCACAATTTTATTATAATTAAGAGCTGATACTTGTCCTCTTGAATCCTTTGTCACCAACTGTGGTTTGGCATGCTAATCTCCATGTTTTTGGCTTCTGTAATTTCCATACGAATAAATCTTTCTATTAGTAAGGTACTGAGAATATTAAAGAATAAGCATCATATTTAAAAAAATAATAAAATTTTATTATTATTTTCAATGTAATGACAAAATCAACATAGCAAGCAAGCAGGTCATCAAATGGACTCAATTAAAAGCAATGAATGTAAAAAGAAATTTCCTTCTCCTTATCAGTGCGCGAACTCAGCTACTTCGTTCCCTCAACAACCTGCATGCATGCTTTCATAAAGTTCGCTCAACTGAATTTTTAATTTTGTTGAAGTCCCAAAATAAATTTGAATGTCTGAAAAATTTATTCCATATGTATGTTTTGCCACAAACACAGAATACGAAGCAAACTATAAAGTTTTTTCTGTGCCGATGGAAATATTTTTTTTTTTTTGGACAGTACCTGATGAGATCAATGTAGGTGTTGCGGGCTAGGATATTCACGCGGTAGAGTGAGTAAATTTCTCGTCTTAGTAATGCACAGATATCCAGAACACAAACATATGAAAGAGAGAGGGTGCAACATTTATAAAAGACACTAAAGTTTTTACGTGGAAACACTTGTAAAAGGGAAAAAACCACGGGGCCTGACCTAGTTTGAAAGAATCCACTAGTATTTGTAGCTGATTACAAAAGAGGCTCTTCTTGGGGAGAAGACCTTGGCTTGATATCGCAAATGTACATCATATGGAGCGCATCAACAAAGATATATTTATTTGATTGGCAAGACCATAGCCGATAAGACAGAGGTCGGAAAGACCGTAGTTGGCAATGAAAGTTGGAAGGATTGTAGTCAGTAAGAGATAGGGGTCAAAAAGATCGTTATCTGATAAGGGAGGTTAGAAGGATCGTAGTCGGCAGAAGATCGGGGTCAAAAAGACCGTTGTCTAGCGAGGGAGGTCACCTTAGTAGTAGGGCGGTACTTCAGTAGAACTCCGGGCATCAGATGGTTGTTCGACAGAAGTTCGGGCCTTAGGTGGTGATCCGGGAGAAGTTCGGGCCTTATGTGGTGGTACGGTAGAAGTCCGGGCCTTAGGGGGTGGTCTTGCAAATCTCTAGTGACAGACGGTGATCCGGTAGAAGTCTGGCGTCAAGTAAAGATCCGATATAACTCTAGCGACAGGCGGTGGCTCGACAATGTTTCAACCACACTTCGATGTCAGGTGGTGGTCCAAAGGCACTCCGGCGTCAGGCGGTGCTATGGCAGTGACACTTCAGCTTCAGGGGGCACTCCGACTTCAGGTGGCACTTCGACGTCCTTGGATGGTCTGGTAGTGATTTGACAGAACCTGGTGGTGGTGCGACATAACTCCCATGATGGTGCGGTAGAACTCCCACGGTGGTGCGACAGAACTCCGGCGTGGTCGAGGAGGAGCTAGGCAACTGGAGCTTTCTTCCTTCTCTTTCTTCATCTCTCTTGACTCTTCCCCCCTTTTCAAGAGGAAATAGGGTTTTATTTATAAAATTCTTGAGCAGCATGACTTGTAAATAAGTGGAAGATCAAGGGTAAATTGGGAGTGGTTCGAATGGACGGCCGATCTTGATTCCTACAATCATGTATCGTTCAATGGACATTTGACTCTCTTAATGATATCAGAATTTGATAATATTGGGCTCGTTGGATTCGTCTCATCGAGCCGCTTGATTCGACTATAAGCATGTCATGATTGAAGATCGTTTGGTAACCCAAATTGTGGTTTGATCCTTCCAAAAGTGCTTCGAGTATTTGATTTGGACTCATTTGGGCTCGGATTGGGTCGATTTTGGTGTCGTTGGGTTCGTGTTTCCGAGACGCTCAGTTCATCTGTAAGTTTGCTGAAATCAGAATTCAGATGGCCTCCGATTTAATTTTGGAATCTTTTAACTCAATTTTGCATCTAGATTCGTGCCCGGTCAAGATAATTTTTTTTATGATATATCAGTAGGCATAGAGCATATATGATATCCCTAAGTCTCGGCGGCGCAGAGCCTTCTGAGCCGAGGAAACAGTAGTAGGTTGGTCTGCTTCTTCTGAAGTGGAAGTCGAAGAAAACAACTTTGGCTGATGAGATGAGAATTCAGCTGAAGAAGAGTACAAATATTCATTTTTTTTAAACAGATTACAGAGAGACCACGAAGAAGAAGATGATGATAGTTGTTTTTTATATCTTTCTGTGGCCATCGTTTCTTTCTCCGTATCCTGATCAATCCATAGTTATTTGAGTATGAATTGGGTGCTTGAGCCGGTCGAACCGGGTTTAATTTGCTAGCAACATGCGGGCCAACTCAATCAGATCGAATCAAAGCCGTACGTGCAACTGGCCACTGATATTAATTGCTATTCAGGCAATGGACGGTGATGGTGCGCGTTGTCCAACACATAATCAAAACACAGGTATTAAGGGAATTTTTTTTTTTTTTTTGGACCATTACTCCATTAGGGGAATTCAACATGAGTCGCATGTAGGAGGAAAAATTTCGCTTAACCAACGAGCTGCACCCACAATCTCGGTATTAAGAATTCACATTCAAGTTCATTGGATAGCTATCTCATTGATTTTTATAATTTTTTTTAAGAAAATTATTTTAAAAAATAATAAAAAAATTATTTATCTTATTGTTTCTTACCATAACCTTTTACTATAAAAATTTTAATCATTATACTGAAAAACTATTTTTTAAGTAGTTAAAAAGCCACACATGCTTTATGATTACTCTCGGCATCCGAAGCTAGGGATTCTCCACGTTCGGAGCTAGGGCTTTTCCTCCCAGCTCTGCCTGGGCTTCTCCAGGCGGTTTCTCTCCGGGAACGCCCCGCCGTTGCCGCATCTCTGGCTTTAGGAAAGTTCTTTCCTCCCTTTTGGTTTTCTTTTTGTTATTTTTTGTTTGTTTTCTGCTCCGTTCCCTTCGGCCCTTCGTGGCCTGAATGGTGACGAATCGGTTCTTGGATCCTAGTTTTTTGGATGGATCCAAGAAGTCGTGTTCTTTCTTGGATGCTTTGTCTGTTTCTGCATCGGATGTTTGTTTTTCGGTTATTAAAATGACTACCTATCGCGATTTACCTGCTATGTGGATTTCAGAGGAGAAGATTATTTCGTTGGCGGCACCCTTCCAGTTTGCCTTACTTGATTTTTTTCCTTCCCGTCCTCCTAGATTGGATACCATATGTAGTTTTTTTTTTTCAATCTTAAGTTATCCGCTAATTTCTCTATAATCTTGTTTTACTGCTTTGGATGTTTTATTAGGATAACCATACAGGAGTCCGAGTCTAGATTTTCTTTTTCATAATGTAATTTGATGTAATTCATTGAGTTGTGAAAGTATTTAAAAATCTGGCATTTCAAATACTTAGTACACAAAGCGAATAAGAAAGGCCCCCTCTCATGTGATAATTTAATTGACGAGTGGCCTGAATTATAGCAGGGTTTTCTACCACCATTCTTACCTTGTTTATAATTGCTACATGAAAGTTATCAAATGGTTTCCTTCCATTGATATAGGTGTTGAATCCCCTATTATTTTCATTTAGATTTCCTTCCCTATTTTACGGCCCATTTATTCGCTCCATAAATCCTTCATGCGTTGGGTTCTTTTTTTTAACACCACCTCCGTTGGTTCTCGACCCTCTCTAACGCGTCTTTGTTGAACTGGACATCACTAAAAACTATCCGGATAAAGTGCGGCTTGGTCTTGATAAGTTGGGTTACATCCAAACTATGCAAAGTAAGCCTTTCGTGATATCTGTAAAGCTTTTGGGCATGGGAGGGGGGAGTGTCGAACCTTGTCCTCTGTCACCGTTTATGCTACTTCTATGAATCCTCTTAACTTGCTTATGAATGAAACTTATGCTGTGAAAAATGTTGTTAGTGATGAAAATGTTGTTGTTTCATCTAATATGTTGGGTCATGTTAAGTCTTTAAATGATGTTCTTAATTTGGTGAATAATGTGGTGGAGGCAGCTGGGGTTGTTGTTCCTCCCTTGGGTATTTCTGATGGTGGGTCTCCCGTTTCTCTAGTGGTTCCGATTGTTGATTTGGTTGCGCCGGTTGATGTGTTTGATCCTCCTAACCAATATGTAAATGAAATTGAGGTGATGTTGTCTATTGATGTGCCGGTAGTACCTTCTTCTGGTAATTTTATGGACGGGGTTGATGTTTCTGATGTTCCTTCCGGTGGTTTACTAGTCCTATCGTATCCCCTGACTCTAATGTTGATGTTAATAATGGTGAAACTGGATTTTCTGATGATGATATTTCTCTGGATCCTGGAAACAATGGTGTTCCATATGCGGGTGGGTTTTTGACTCTTTATTGTGGTGTGGGTGCTACTGCTTCTGCTCTTAAGGGTGATGGTCATATGGTGGGAAATGGGGGAATGGTTGATGTTCCCATTTCAGTTATTTCTAATTACGCCGTGCTTATTCATCTAACTTGCAATGTGAGGGATCATGAGGTCATACATGGTGATTGGTTGAATGATGAATTTTTCTCAACTGCTAGAGAAGAATTTGATGATAATTATTTAGATTCTATGGACAATTTTGATCTAAGTATTCTTTTAATTGCCAATGTTGATCTTCCTCTTAAAAAAAGTTAGAAGAAAAAATATAAATCAAAGAAAAAAATGAATTTCCATCCGGATTCAGAAAAGTTGTTGTATTTTCTTTCTTTGTCAATGGTGTCCTCTTCTACTGATTGCGATATGCTTTGCCGATGTTTTTTTTGTTGTTTGGTGGTTGATTTAGGGCAATGATGATGAGGCTTTGGTGTACTAACTCTTGGGCCCAGCTTGTTGGCAACCTTGGTGTCCCTTTTGCGGGTTGGGATTTGTGGCATCTCGCTCTTCATTTGTTGCCTCCAATGGATGGCCCTTGTTTGGCTTGATGGTGGGCGTGCGTTGCCTCCTGAGTCTGGATCTTCATATATGCTTATTTTGTACTTTGATTTTCACTTTGTTTTGTGGTTTGGTTTGTCGGGTATTGCTGCTCTTGGGAGCTTTAGCGAGCCCTATGTCTGTTTTGTACTTGTATCCTTTTATTGTTTAACATGGAGGCCTTTTGGGTTAAAAAAAAAAGTAGTAAAAAAGCCGTCCCAAATGAAGCCTGGACGGGTTTCTTATTGCTTTTTAAATTAACTTTGCAGTCCAAAATTTTTTTAAAGTAAAATTTTTATATTAAAAAATTGTTAAAAAAAAAAAAAACATAAAAAAAGTCATCCCAAACGAAGCCTAACATGATTTTAATAATTTATTTGACTTGAAGACTCACTTAAAATTTCAAAAAAAAAAAATTTTTTTGAAATTTTTTATATTATGGAATGTTCAATCAATTGATAATAATAATAATAATAATAAAACCGATAAATATTGTTAGAAAGTGATTAAAGGCAAAGCTACTCTAATTTTTGAAATAAATTGCATAACAATAATAACAATAACAACAACTTCCTGTACATATCTCCAACCGACGCTTTGAATAGCTTTTAGTCTTGAAATGAATTAATATAAGTCTTCTGAGTTTGCTTTGAAGATATAAGTTCTGCTATTAATATGTTATTATAATATCATAATTATTGTACGCATAAAATATAATTAATATCTAATTAATTATAACAGCGAGCGAAGCGCAGTTACAACTTAATTACCACTTAATTACAACTTAATTAATTTAAATGTTGTTAGGCCTTAAATTATTTTTTAAATCTCGGCGTAATTTCTCAGCTCGATGCGGAGACTTTCATAGTCAATATATATTTCAAACCTCCCGTTTGAAAAGTAATACAATAGAAATAAGAACCACAACACCAACATCAACTTTGTATCTCATTACACCATAGGCTAGGTCAACTACATGAATCTTTTTTCTCTATTATATCTTATATATTAAGAGTCAAATTTTTATTTAAATCTCATAAAATCGAGGAGCTATTATTCCGTGCGGACACTGGACGGGAAAGTCGTCCGGTTAAGCGCTTGGTACCGAGCGCAGGTACTGTGCACGGTACCAAGCGCGATACATTTTTGGAATGACGTGACACATTTTTATTGATCTTCAGACGCCCTCCGGACTTTACATAAAATAATAAATTCATAAAACAGGTCATTTCTAATAATTTCAGACCCCATTTTTTATAGGTATAACTTTACATTTTTTAACACAGGTTAAATTTATCACATATACTCTCCTAATCAAGTCATTAGAAGTAGGGGTGTCAATATTTGACACCACACTAAAACCCGACCCGAAAATTTCGGGTTGGACCCGACCTGGCTACCCGCGCGGCCTCCAAGGCTGCATGCGCCTTGCTAGAGTCTGCCCGTGCAGACGTTGCCGCTCGCCAGTCGCGCCCGCGTCAGAGTGCCTGGCCGCGTGCCCGCCTGGGTGTCTGAGTCCGCGCACCCGAGCGCCAGAGTGCGCGTCAACGTTCCGCCCGCCTGTGTTCTTGTGTCTAGTCGGGTCAACCCGACAACCTGACGGGTTGGGTCCGGATCTAAGTTTTCGACCTGTTTACCTACCCGGGTAGGGTTAGGGTCGACCCGATTGAACCCGGGTCAGTTCCAAGTTCGACCCGCCCGACCCGTGACTCAAAATTGACACCCTAATCGGAAGGCTAAAGACCCCTTATGAGTCCAAACCATCTAAAGTCACTCTTTCTAATATTATCTGTCACTGCCTGAATGAGAAAATTAGAATATTGCGTCAGGTAGTTAATGTAACGCATGGCAAATGATCATGACCGAAGAAATAAAAAAGATAAATTTATTTTGTTTACCGATGCTACTTTCGCCTTTTGCATTAATGTATATCCCAATCAAAATGTAATTTTGAATTTCACTCAAACAAAATTTAAATATTTATCTAAGAAAATGGAAGCACTATGCTCCCATTTATATGGATTTTTTACATGCTTTTAATGACCCTAAATTATATAATATGAAGACTTTTGACCATGTTTTAGTTCGGACTCATTGTTCAAATGAGGTTTAATGACCTCCATTTGGGATCCAAAATAAAAAGTCACGTCAATTCACTTTAGCATGACTACACACTAATAAGTCTCCACAAATGCATGCTAAAATACAAAGTAAGAGCGACAAAATGTCTACTAGTCTCTAATAATACTAATAATTATTATAATTATGATTATAGAGCTGTGTGAAAAATATTATAAAATATGTATTTAATATTTTTTATCGTTAATTTTATATATTTTTCTAGTTTATATGAAAAGAATATCTATGAGTATAAATAACGATTTAATCATTTTTTTATAAACGGCATGATCATTGTTGCGGGCTAGAATATATGAGGAGATAGAGTTAAAATTTTTTTCATCTAAGCCTTGTATAGATATCCATCACACAAACATAATAGAAAAGAAACATCATAATTTTACGTGGAAAACCTTGGAAAGAAAAAAACTACAAAGTCAAGCCTAGTTGAAAGGATTTAACTAGTGTTCGCTTAGATTATAAGTGGTTGACTCGTCCCTGAAATTAAGGACGATCATATTATAATAATCAACTCCCGGGTTGAAATTCAGTTACAAACGAAAATTGAGAATCTGACGGCATTTGGTGGTCGAGCGGAATTTGGCTCCAATTGATGGTTGATCGTGCAGAAATCCAGCACCAGTCAGCTATCGGCAGAACTTCGGTGTTAGTCGGCAGCCAGACAAAACTTCTGCTATAGTTGGCCGTCGGGCAGAACTCTGGCGTTAATCGGCGGTCGGGCAGAACTCTGACGCTAGTTGGAGGTCGAGCAAAACTCTGGCATCAGTCGGTAGCCGGATGGGAGTCCGACTATGGTTGAGGAGGAGTCTGGTGGCAAGAGAGCTCTCTTCATTCTCTTCCTTTTATTGCTTTTCTTCTTACTTCTTTGCTTCCTTATCTTTCCTTCTTGCTTGGGGTCCTCCCACTTGAGAAAAGAGGGGTCTACTTATAGTTTTATCAGAGTTGTATGACCAGTAAATAGGAGGAAGATCAAGGATAAATTAAGAGTTGTTTGAATTGACGGCTGATGTTGAATCCCTCAATCGTGGACCGTTTACTAGGCATTTGAATGTCTTAACAATATCATAATTTGACGATGTTGGGCTCGTTGGATCGTCTCGTCGAGCCGCTCGATTCAACTATAAGCATGTCACATTTGAAAATTGTTTGGTAATAAAAATTATAGATTGAATCTTCCAAACGCACTCTATGTCTTTGATTTGGACCAATTGGAGCTCGGATTGGGTTAAATTTGATGTCGTTGGGTTTGCATTTTTGAGACATTCAGTTCGACTGTAAGTTTGTTGAAATCAGAGTTTAGATGATTTCCAATTTAATTTTTGAAATTTACGGCCTGATTTTGCGTCGAGATTCGTGCCTGATCAAAATAGTTTTTTTTAATGATATAGCAATCATAATACAAAAAATAGTCATATTATTCCTTCTAAGAAATTACGATTATAAGGAAAAAAACATGTAATTTGAAGGGGGAAAATATAAATTTATATTTAAATTTGATGTGAGATCAAAATTATTAAATAGTATTTAATTTAGTATCATGATCATATATAAAAAATAAAAATAAATTATTAGACTTTTCTGCACCAAAATTGTTTTTATTTTCAATTTTATAAATTAAATTGGTAGGACCTGTAAGCAACAATAACATGTTTCGACTTTATTGGAAAACACTGATGGATGAAAACAAATCACTATAATTTTTATAACATTTTATTATTATTTTTTAAAGAAATTTTGATCGTTTTAAAGAGTTGGATGGCCTGGTTGGTGGAGGCTGGAAACCTCCACCTAACAACAAGTTTAATTTTTTTTTTTATAATTTAAAATACCCAAGCCCAGCTCAACTATATAATCCGGTCAACACGTTCTCTCCTACCAGCTCTGACTTTGACCACTTAAAAAAAAAATCTTTTTTTTTTTTAATTTATTTTCATAATTTTAATTTTGAATTAAATCATATATAGAATGATAGTATACAAACATTTCAAAGAAAGTTGGCGGAATGTTCAAACTACAGAGCTTATATAAGTAATACATTAAAAAATATATATATATTTTTTTTTAATTTATGATCATTCATTTTAAATATTTATTTAAATTAAATTCTTGAGGACAAAAAGCTTTGCGTCTCGACAGAGAAATTTATCGACATAGGACTCTGCATGCTGCTGTGAGCCTATGTGCTGAAGCTTTCAGATTCTGAATTTTTTTTTTTTGATAATTTTTTAAAGTATTTTTAAAATGTTTATAATAAAAATTATTTTAGAAAATAATAAAAAAGAAGTCTCCAAACGAAATCTCAGTTGATGCTAAAATAACCAATAATTTAATTACATAATGAATTTTAACCTAATTTTAATACCACAGAAGAATTACTAGATATGTCACAATTTAAGGGAAATGAAGATATATTCTTATGTTGATTAAGACAAAAAAGGATATAATTTTAATTGTAACATTTTATGTATCTTTACAAGTATATCATATTTTATTCTAATTATATAAAATTAACTTTTTTCTTAGTTATTTTATATTGTAAAGATTTAAAAATTATCTTTACAAGTATATTCTTAGTCTATCTATCTATCTAATATTTGTTCAATAGATTTATTTATTTGTATAATAAATAAAATATAAAGTGATTAATCAGAATAAAAATAATTTACAATATAAAATAATTAATTATTTTTCATTAAATTTGTATTATATCAAGCACGACATGGATTACTTCTCAATCAATAAGTGAATTAATATTTAAATATATTCATTATATGGAATAAAAAAAAGATTTAATAATATAAATAAAGAAAAATAATAATTCTCTCAGTGGCCTACTAAAGTTGAAGAAAAAGGATATATAGCTGCAAAGCCCCTTCTGTCTTACCTACCCCTCTCTCTCTTAAGTATCATAATTAATAAATACCTTACACACTTATTGAGCATTCTTAGTAAATTAATTACCTAAGAAATTCAACCAATAACTGACCCCACTAACACAAGTGCTCCGAAAATGGGCCTAATTCACAAGTGTTCATGATTCAAATATTCTCCCAAAATGTTCAAAAAAATCATATATATATATATATATATATATATATATATAGAAATATTTAATATTCTTTTATGAGAAGTTATTACAATTTGTTGGCTATCTAAAAAAATCAATATAACTAAATTGATACAAATAAGAATCCAATTATTACTAAAAAAATGCTAATTCAATCAAGAAGTGATGAAATTATTCTGTGCGGATATAAATGTCGTTTGGAGGCGAATCAAAAAGTGCCACATCACTAGTTTGCTATGTACCATAGATGTATACTCGGTGATGTAGCACGTTCTGATTTGTCTCCGAGCAGTCCTCTCCACAAAATAATTTCTCTAGGATAAATGCCTAATGATGAAGGAAAACGGTAGCTGAAAAAGTCTGTCCTATCTCACCTACCCCTTATCTCATGAACTTATTATTATTTTCGTAAGCATCTTATTTTCAGAAATAATGAAAATAATTCATTAAATTGCCTCTATAAGTCACCAATTACCGACCCCACAAACACGAGTCTCCCAGTCGTGTTACCCGAAAATTTGGGCCCACATATGGTCAGTCATCCATAGATAAGTATGGGTCTTAAGATCGAGTCTAAGTTTGATGTGCGACTACTGGCCACAAGGAGAAAGTGCTGGGTGACGCCGTGCTTACAAGAAACACGTCTCGCCACCAAACCCTCCCATCTCGTGGATCATTCGCTACCAACAGCCGAAGTAGTCTTCCCTTACACGTGTTCTATAAATCAGCCGTTTATCTTCTTGATTTCATTCGACGACCGAGATTTTCCCACAACTAACACCATCCTACCATACTATTTAAGCCCATCTAGTTGGTGTCCGAACTCAGGAAATTCGCTCCTTGCAAGCAAGAGTCGATATTTCCAATAAGCCAATTTTCCTCTGCTCTCGACCTGCTTGGTTCTTCCACTTCCTCTTAAGTTCTTCTTCTCTTTGGGAATGGAGAACGGGCACGCAAACGGGATCGCGGTGATGGAGAACCTTTGCCTCAAAGGGCCGGACCCACTGGGATGGGTTGCGGCGGCGAAGGCGGCGGAGGGGAGCCACCTCGACGAGGTGAAGAGAATGGTTGAGGACTTCCGGCGGCCGGTGGTGATGCTCGAAGGAGCGGAGCTTAAGATATCCCAGGTCGCCGCCGTGGCCTCCGGTGCCGCTACCTCCGTTGAGCTGGCGGAGTCGGCGCGCGCCGGCGTGAAGGCCAGCAGCGACTGGGTTTTGGAGAGCATGAATCTTGGCGGCGATCACTACGGCGTCACTACTGGTTTCGGCGCCACCTCTCACCGCCGCACAAAGCAAGGCGGCGCTCTTCAGAAAGAGCTCATCAGGTACAAAAACAGTTCAAACGTCTTTGGTTAGGAAAAAGCTAGCTCGTTGACCAAGATCGTTTCTTTTGCTTTTTTTAAATTGTCGTTCTTTACACGTTCACTTTTTTAAGAACATACCGTACCATAACATTCGGATTGAAACTTAAAAATATATATTTTTAATAATAATTTAAGAATTATTATAATAATATAAATATATATTTATATATATTTTTGGTGGTAGGTTTGGTGTTCTTGTGGTAGGTGCAACAATGGTGAGAAGATTAATAAGACATTCCATCAAATTCAGTAGGCGAACAATTTTATTTATTTATCTATTTTTTTATTGTCAAAAAAGATCTCATCGTTTTGGATTGGAACTCGTATGTTTTCGCGAATAAAATGATATTGATGTGGCTATATTTCCCAAAACGTGATTTTTAGAAAGGCTTCATCTATCTTCCTCCTGCTGGCCTCTAATTTGATTGAATTTGTAGTCAAGATTGATGAATTTTAGCAGTCCGATTTAGGTTATCGAACTATTTAAGTAATATTTAAAATATTTAATATTTAAATATATATGATCGATTTATTGGACCATTTAATAAAAAATTGTTAATCAGTTCATGGCCTGATAAAATGGAGTTTTGCGACTTGAAAAGATGTATTTTATCTCTATGGACTATTCGTTTTTTTTTATTTTTTTTTATTTTGAATCTTTCTGGGTATTGGCTGGCTAAAACTTGCAAAATGTCCTAAAAGAGCCGTCTTTGTCTTGTTGCAGATTCCTTAATGCAGGAATCTTTGGATCCAATCCTGATAACACGCTGTCGCCTTCCGCCACTAGAGCGGCGATGCTAGTGAGGATCAATACCCTCCTCCAAGGCTACTCGGGCATCCGTTTCGAGATCCTGGAAGCCATTGCCAGCCTTCTCAACAAAAATATCACACCTTGCCTCCCTCTGAGAGGCACCATCACCGCCTCCGGCGACCTCGTCCCTCTCTCCTACATTGCGGGAGTCTTAACGGGCCGACCTAACGCCAAGGCTATAACCGCCGACGGCGCAGCCATTGATGCTGCCGAAGCCTTCCGCCTCGCCGGAATCTCCGGAGGATTCTTCGAACTGCAACCAAAGGAAGGGCTTGCCCTTGTCAACGGCACAGCCGTCGGCTCTGGCCTTGCCTCCATTGTCCTGTTCGAGGCAAACATACTAGCTGTCATGGCAGAGGTTTTGTCCGCTCTGTTCTGCGAAGTGATGCAGGGGAAGCCGGAATACACAGACCATCTCACCCACAAGCTTAAACACCATCCCGGCCAAATCGAAGCCGCCGCCATCATGGAACACGTTCTCGAAGGCAGCTCTTATATGAAGATGGCGAAGAAGCTCCATGAAATGGATCCATTACAGAAGCCGAAACAGGACCGCTACGCTCTCCGCACCTCGCCTCAATGGCTCGGCCCTCAGATTGAAGTAATTCGCGCCGCGACGAAGTCTATCGAAAGGGAGATCAATTCAGTGAACGATAATCCTTTGATCGATGTCTCGAGAAACAAAGCTCTCCATGGTGGCAACTTCCAGGGGACTCCCATCGGCGTCTCCATGGACAACACTAGGCTTGCCATTGCTGCTATCGGTAAGCTCATGTTTGCTCAAATCTCAGAACTAGTTAATGATTTCTACAACAACGGTTTGCCTTCGAATCTCTCCGGCGGGCGAAACCCAAGCTTGGATTATGGTTTCAAGGGAGCAGAGATAGCCATGGCTGCTTACTGTTCTGAGCTTCAATACCTCGCGAATCCGGTCACTAACCATGTGCAGAGCGCGGAGCAGCATAACCAGGATGTGAACTCTTTGGGATTGATATCATCGAGGAAGACTGCTGAAGCGGTGGAGATACTAAAGCTAATGACTAGCACTTTCCTGGTTGCAATCTGCCAAGCCATTGATTTGAGGCATTTGGAGGAGAACTTGAAGAGCGCTGTGAAGAATGCGGTGAGCCTAGCGGCGAAGAAAACTCTTACAATGGGGATTAATGGAGAGCTCCACCCCTCGAGGTTCTGTGAAAAAGACTTGATCACAGTGATTGAAAGGGAGTATGTGTTCGCCTATGCGGATGACCCCTGCTGCCCGACCTATCCTCTAATGAAGAATCTGAGGCAAGTGCTGGTTGAGCATGCCCTCAACAATGGTGAGAAAGAGAAGGATGCCAACTCTTCCATCTTTCAAAAGATCACAGCTTTTGAAGAGGAGATCAAAGCTGTGATTCCGAAGGAGGTGGAGGCAACAAGAGTGGCTTTTGAGAAGGGATCGTCGACAATAGGGAACAGGATTAAGGAATGCAGGTCTTATCCTCTTTATAGATTTGTCAGGGAGGAGCTGGGCGCCTCCTTCCTCACCGGAGAGAAAGTGACTTCGCCGGGGGAGGAGTTCGACAAGGTGTTTGAGGCAATTTCCAAGGGGGAAGGCAATTGATCCCCTGTTCGAGTGCTTGAAGGAGTGGAATGGTGCTCCTTTACCTATCTGCTAGATTCAGCGGTCAGTGGAGGAAATTATCACTAAAAAGAACTTTTTTTTTAATTATTATTGGGACTTTTTGTGTGTTTTTATTTGTTGTTTATTACTTTAATTACCTGTTGTTTATGCTTAGCAGGCATCCACGTTGATGCAAGTTCCTGTGTACTTAAAAGAATCCTGAATAAAGTATTGATATTATTAAATCAAATAATATACTAAGAGATTAAAATCAGTGGCGACTTAATTTTAACAGAAATGAGTAAAAATTTGAACTATTAAGGTTGAAGTGCGGGCATGTGGCTGTGTTTTAATGTTGGTAGGTGGAAGCGTGAATGGTCCATACAGAGACATATGGCCATGAGAAGTGGCTGGGTCAGCGACTATTATGCTTGACCCCGTCATAAAGAAAAAATTATTCTGTGTAGATGCTGAATGCAGTTTATCATTTGGAGATCAATCAGAATGCGACATGTTAGCGGTACCGGGGGTGACGTGGCGTATTCTGATTGGTCTATGGATGATGTTCGACGTCCGCATAAAATAATTTGCCGCCATAAAGACAATGATCATGTAGTTCAACAACATCTTTCCTCCTTTAATTCAACCAATTTGTAGGTCATTGGGATTTTAGGATAAGGCTTATAACTTCCTATCTACCTTGTGGAATTTACAACAAAAATATATGCAAATGTTTTGCTCACCATAATACATGTGCCAACTTCATAGCATGACACCTCGCTTTAATTCATTATACTTTTTATGTGAGTTGGAATTACAAAATTTCTTTCTAATTAAGTTTAATTTCTTTTATGTGAAGTATATATCTTGAAGAGATTTAGAAGGTCGAATCGATGCTAGATTTAATTAAGCTGAATTGATGATGTCATAATAATATCAAAATGTTTTGCCTCTCCTTGATAAAAGGAAAAATGTAGTGCAACTTGCTTAATAGTATTTCATTACATGTTTTTTTTTTTTTTTTATTTTATGTAGAAGGCATTGATGTAGTAGTTTAGTATGAGATAAGATTGAAGAAGGTGATACAAGAAAATAGAGGAGAAATGTATTGCATTTCAAATCATTCTTGTGGCCATCAATCTAAAGTGAAGGATATATATTTAAATACAAAAATTAGAATTATATTAGTGTATTACGCTTGAGGACAATGTCTCATGGTTGGATTGTGTGGATGAGCCATGTGCTCTGAGATGGATTGTTGCATGTCAGAACATTTATGGTGGTAGAGAGATGGAGAATTTAATATCCTAGCCTTGTACGAAGATCCATTACACAAAAAATAAGAGAAAGAGATGTAAGAGTCATACGAGACACCAACATTTTTATGTGAAAACCCTAAAAGGAAAAAAAACCATGGTGCCTTATCCAGTCAAAATTATTCTAGTCATGTTTATCGTTACTTACAAATAATGCAATTCCTTGAGGGAAGCCATTGACACAATGTATAAAATATACATCTTATATTACACATTACATGGTGAAGGGATAATCCTATGTCATGAGTGTTGTTCTTCAGAGATTGTTATTTACTTGGTTGGAAGGACTATTATCTTGCAACAGAGGTTGGAGGGCCGTAATCGGTGGAAGAAAGAGGTCGGAGGGACCGTAGTCGAGCGAGGGAGGTCACAAGGACTGTAGTCCAATAATGGAGGTTTGAGGATCGTAGTTGGTGGGCTACGAAGGTTGGAGGGACTGTGGTCTGAGGATTGTAGTCGGTGGACTACGATCCCTTCGTAGTTGGGCTATGGAGGTCTGAGAGATCATAGTCGAGCAATGGAGGTAAGAGATGTAATTCCATGGAATCTAAATTGAAAGAATTTTCTTATCTATTAATAAACAACACCATAGCTATTTAGCTTTATTTATCAGAAATAAACAACATAAATAATTCTAGAATTCAAAACATCAACTTATACATCTATATTCATTGACCAAAATTGAAATCATATACACTACTCTGGATAGAATAGTGGTAGTCAATCTCAATGTACTTGGTATAAGCATAAAAAATGCGATTGCTTACTATTAGCATGGTGAAGTCATTATCACACTATAACATTGTAGTTGTGGGAGTGGGGGGCCCAAACTGTTGAAGTAATGTCCAAACTCAAATGATATCAGTGGTTGAAATAGTGTGGATTTGATATTAAGATTTTGGTCAAAATTTAAATTTAAATTTTATTTTAAATAAAAAAAACCAATAAAAAAGAGCTTTATATGAACGAGTATCAAAATTTAATTTTATTTTAATATTTTTACTTAGAATAATATTCATAAGATTATAGAATAAGTCATCAAAAAACCAATAAAATCATCATTAAATGAGCATTTTATCAAACTTTTAGTGAGACACTTGTTAAATAACAAATGAATATAATTAGAAATACAAATGAACAAACAGATCAATTTTTAGATTTATTATGTACTATGAATAATTTATTAAATTTTATTAAAATATGCTCAATTATGTAAATAAATGAACATAGATAAACATTATATATTCATGTATGTAAGTATTCATCTAATGGATTATTTTGCTTATAACCCAAATACTTGCACAACTGTATTCTTAATCAACTAAATGGAGACTCTTTACCTAGAAGGTAATAGAAAAATAATTTAGACACCATAGATAGTGTTAGCTTGTTACACCATTGAAAATCCCATTGCTTAATCCCTTTGATCATGCACAAATCTAGAGTCATATTTGAATTGAAAACTGTTCAAATTAAATTCGAGACCATCAAATTTTTTATTAAAAAAAAACTTAATAGTTGAACTAAACATTTCAACAAGATGATTCAACACAAAAAATGGTCCAATCCAATCCTGATCCGCCCAAATCAAAGGTCTGAAGTGTGATTGGAAACTTCATGACATTAATTGGATGCCTATAAGATCTCCTAAATTGGCATGCTTATGATCGAATCAAGCATCTCAATGACCCAATGAGTCTAAGATTGCTTAATTCTAATATCATTAAGACAACTAATATTGAACGAATATCTTATGGTCAAGAGAATAAATATTGGTTGTCATATGGAGTGTTATAGATTTATCCATATTTATTGGCATTACAGCTAAAAATTCTACAAATAAGCTCCCGATCTTTCCATGCAGAGGGAGGAGCTTGGAGCTGGTGTAACAACCAAACTCTTAACTATCTAGGTATTGTACGCTTTGGCCTAATAACTGTATGATTTTATCCATTTGGTGTAACTTCTCAGGTGGTCTCCCATCCCAAGATTGCTTATGCACGAGCAAGCTTAACTTTAGAGTTTCTTAATGAAATTTTAACAATTACATCAAAAGATATGTCGATGTTTAAGAGTTTAGCTTTTTTTACTGTAGGATTTCACAATCTCCCCGACTTAAGTAATTGACGTCCTCGTCATTATTTTTATCCTAAAATCATCCACCATACAAATAAGATTCTAAAGGTGACTTCTATAACTTCAAGTGGTAGCTCCCGCCATGTAGCTCTTTTGTCCCATATAGTGTTCAAGAGGTGGCCCTCATGGCGTAGCACTTTTTCATGTATAACACTTAGTTCCCATCTTTTGATTGTTGTATTTCTCTAATACCATTTGAAATCTAGTATCAAGTCTTTTGATGTATAGATCATATATAAATTAGATTATTGTATATATTTTTTTTGTTAAATGAAATCAAATAATGTTTAGATTGATATTATTATTTTGAATTTTAAATTAGCTCAGATTTATTAGGCATTATGTTTGAGTTAAAATTTTAAACATTAGAGATATAATCCTTCATTAGCCCAAGGCATCAAAGTTGGAGCCTAAACTATCTTGAGATTAAAAAGAGCTCTTAGACTCTAAGGATCCGGTAGCTCCACTCAACCATCACAATCGAACCATTGTTCCTACCATCGTTGTTAGGCCTTCATCAACTGACCATTATGATCCTCTAACAGCCATTACCCAACTAACATCCTCGGAACCACAGTCACCCAACTATAAACATCTTACCTCCATTGCATGCTGACGATCCTACGACCACCATTGCTTAAAACAGTCCTCTGAAAATCATCGCCTGACTATGAATCGCAGACCATTGTCACTTTATTACCATCCTCGTATCATCGATATTCGACTATCGTTCTCCAAACATTAATGCCCAACTATAGTTTATGAACTACCATCACTTGCCGACTATAATCCTTAGACCTCCATCAACCACCAACTACAATTATTCTGACCTCCGTCACCCACCGACTATGGTTCATTTGGCCTTCGTTGCCCATTAACTGCAATGCTCCACTTTCTATCTCTTGAAGATGGTACTTAGCACTTCGTCATCTAGCTACAATAATTTGACCATCGCTGTCTAAGTAAGGTAATGGAACCTCCATCACCTGTTTATGGCCCTGGAACCATCATCTCCTGACTGCTATCCTCTGAATCCCATTGCCTGAAATATAGTCTTCCAAGGACTGTAGTTGGAGACCACCATCACTCAACTACAGTCCTCAGACCATTGTTGCTTGATTATAATCTTCCGACCATTGTTGCCCAAATATAATATTTATGACCTCTGTCACTCACTGACTAATATCCCCCTACCCTCATTATCCATCGATTAGTGTCATGCAAACACCGTCACTCGACTACATTCATTTAACCAATGTCACCGATCAATTACGATAATCCAACCATTATCACCTTATAAGAGTCCTTTGACCTCCATCACCCAAGGATGGTTCTTTGGACCACTATCAGTCGATAGTGGTCGATAGTGGTCGTTTGATCTCGGTCATCTAACTACATCCCTCTATCCACCATCAAATGAGTACGGTCCATCGACCAACAATGTTCTAATCATTACTATATCACTACTCCTACACATGTTGACTTCATTATGTTGCACCACTATTAATGCTAACTCCTAATGTTAGCAATTGAAATTTTGTTGGATTCCTTCCAAAGGGTTCATTCAACTTCAATCAACCATTACGTTCTTAAAGTGTATCAATGACCTCCACTGAGGAAGGAATTTGCTTATAACCAAATACAAATACTAGTAAAATCATTTTAACTAGGTCATGTCTCATAGTTTTTCTCTTTCTAGAGTTATCCATGTAAAAAATTTGATCTAGCTTACCATTATTATGCTCCTCATTTATTTTTGTGTTGGATATTCATACAAAATTAAGACGTTAAACCCTTTATCTTGATGCTGTCGTAAATGTTCGAGCACTCAACAAGCTTAAAGTAGCGAATACCAAATTTGGATTCTTTTGACTGACGACAGTTGGACTAATGCAAGCATTTTAAATTGAGAATACTATTTTCATAAATTAAGTTAATATACGTTTTAACATTATTTTAATCATATTTATATATAATTGTAAGAAATATTATTTTTGTTGGCCTAGATTGGCTGGTGAACATAAATTATGACAATTACAACGCATAATAATTTTAGTAACATGTATGATATGATTTTTATCATAAAAATAAAAAATAAAAAAATATGAATTATTTATTAAAAAAATAAAGTATTAATTTAAATTAAAAAATTATTTACAATATATTATGATACCCGAAACTAATGAGAAGTCCTACAAAACAAGCGATTATAAATTTAGATGATTTATTTTTCATAGAAAATTGAATAAGAAAATTAAATAATGGGTCCCAATTTAAACAGCTAACTCAGAGCTGTATAATTACTTGAATGATGTTATGTACGTGAGGTAAGTAGAGGTGTCAAAAATTGTCACGACCCAAAACACAATGCGAACCCGACCCAGAAAAAATTGGGTTCGGATTAAACCGTTTGTGAAACTGGTCGGATTCAGGTTCAATTTTTTGACCCGTTTAAAAAAACGGGTCGGGTTCGGGTTAACCCGAAAACCAGAAAACCCGAAACAACCCGAAATTGACCCGGGTCCGGGTCCAGAAGTCTGTGCCACAAGCCCGCCCTCACGCGAACGTGGTCATGCGGTCACGCCCAGGCCCATCCATCTCTGCAGTTTGCACGCGGGCACGGGCCGCACGGTGCCTCGGCCTCGTCGCCTTCAGGTCCACGCGACACACGGACACACCTGCAAGAGGCAACGCGGCAGGCCGCAGTGATACGCCGCCTCGTCTCCTCGGCTGGACCGCAGGAGAAAATGAGGGACGTGACACGCGGCACGCGGGCACCTGGCCGTCGTCCGCCTCGGCCTCGCGACCCGCGATTTTTGTGTCGGGTCGTGTCAATATTACAACCCGGC
This sequence comes from Dendrobium officinale, assembly GCA_019514585.1. Taxonomy (NCBI): domain Eukaryota; kingdom Viridiplantae; phylum Streptophyta; class Magnoliopsida; order Asparagales; family Orchidaceae; genus Dendrobium; species Dendrobium officinale. The sequence goes on from CM033683.1 coordinate 90,701,708, forward strand.
GGGTCCAGGTTGCAGTTTCTGACCCGTTTGCAAAAACGGTTCATGTGAAACAGGATCGGGTCACTTCCAGGTTCGACTCGAACCCAACCCGTTGACCCGAATTGACACCCCCCTAGAGGTAAGTAATAAATGAGGCATCTTAGATAAATAATAAATAATAAATCGTATGTAAAAGGCTTATTTTATTATTTGGTACAACGAAAATATATTTTATAGATTATAAAATCTGTTATAATTGATTTGTGTATAAATAAAATTATCCATTGTTAAACCTAATGCCTAAAGCTATTCTAGATAATGGATTGGATAGGTTTTTAAGCCTCTCGTATTTGGGCCTTCCCTTCACAGTTGCTGGGCTTTTGATAAATATTGTCTTTTCTTTTTATTTGAGAAAAATTAAGAAATAGCCAATCTGTTGAAAAAAAAGAAGAAATTATTTATGTCATGAAGAGAAATTTGAATTTAAGAAGGTCATCTTTATTACAATTTATTGTCTTAATCTCCTGACCACATCTCTAATACAATTTATTGCATTTAGCACTAGAGGAATAATATACTAGTTGGCAATATATCTACCTTTAATTCCCATTGCTTATTAATTTAAATTGTCGGTTGCTTATGAGTTAAGAAGGTCAAAAATTAAGGAATCTGGGCCTCATAATGCCAAGAATTTGATTCTAAATTGGATTGGAGAAATGCCCCACTCTTAGTTGGCTAGATTGATGAACAAGCTACATTGGTTGTGGTAGAAAAGGAAAATTGAGGAGAAGAAAGAGCATATTGATAATGACCAAAACATTCATTCATTCATATTACCCTCCATTGTTTCAGTTCCTTGGTTATATAATAAAGATATAAACTAAGTATCATTACAGCTCCTTGATTTTATTTGGGATAAGATGTTGATATTGTTGCAATCGATTTAAGCGAATAGCTGCGATAATTATATGACACATAGTGCTATACTATTGTCAATATAATTTATTGAGTTGATATGATTATTACCTCTACTCAACCTAAGGGTTTGAACATTAAGCAGTACATTAGAAATTAGTAAGCTTTCGACGAAGTACTCTACCTAGCCTTGAGAGGAAACTTGGTTAACTGCGATAGTTTTTTGATTTAATGCCTTTACTTATGAAGTGAGAGTTTATCTAAGTTTATTTCATATGAGAATGGAAGATAGAGTTGTTTGGAAGAGATAGAGCCAAAAATATTTTTTTTTTATATAGTGGCATTAGTGAGGAGACTAGAATCTTGAATTCATACAGAAGATGTCAAATTAAGCCATATTATGTGCATGTTGTAACTCTTTTTCGAGGAGTCATATGTGAGAAAGAAGCAATTCAATGATCTAAGAGAGTTTAGGTGAGTGTATTGAGGTTCTTTGGGGTGTAGGAGTTTATATGGTGATCAATTATTGGTAGTTTTAGAGGGTAAGCAATTGATGAGAAATACTAGCGCGAGTAGGGCTTGAACTCAAAAGAAACGAGAGAAATTTGCATTATGTTAAAGTAGGCAAACAACTTTAATAATATTTTGGTATTTAATATATATATTGGTATTTTTGTTCAATTATCATCTTCCATTCTAAAGTGTTAGGGCATTTGGATTGGTGTGTAATGACATAGTTGGAAAGTAAATATTGGTGAGTATTATTAATGTATTCCTTACCATATTTTAAGTAGAGATTTTTTATGGGACTTTGAAACCATTTTTTCTATAATATTTTTTAATTGAAGAATTTTGAAATTGCTTTTTCTACCATATTTTTAAATTAAGGAAATTTTATGAGCATCATATATATAGCTGATAGTACTGTGAGTGTTCATTTATTAAATTAACTTAAGAGTTATAACCTTGCAAGGAAGTGGATTGAGGAAGGTCTTAAACATCTGAGTGAATGAGTTTAATAGCTCAATAATAGTGAGATTTAAATGATTTAAATGTTAATTTGTGACTTTAACACTCCATTTAATAACCATTTTTCTATAGGTTTTGACCGATGAGAAGCAAATGTAGCATTGAATGTTATGGGTAATATATATTTCTATGTTAATGAGTTGCTTGGGTGGATATAGTGTGTTTCCATTGAGGCACCCTTCGAACCCATTTGCTTGAAAATTTTTTCGCATTCTAGACATATTTCTAGGATAATTCTTGGAGATCAGAGGTTGGTTATATTTTCAAAGTTACAGATAAAAAATTGATATATGGGGATGGGTGTATCTAACATCTTGAGTGGTGAACTAATGTTAGTATGGGAGTTGTAAATGAGTGAGGTGGTTGTGTTGTTCGTGCTAAAAGCATGGGTTAGATGATTTGTCTATTGAAGGCATGATGAAGATGAGAGTTATAGTTTCACTATTATACTCTGATATCATGATAAACAAACTATATTGATTTTGAAAAAAGTGAAAAATAGAGTAGAATAAAGAGCATATTAATAGTGATGAAAGTATTCATTCATTCATACTGCGCTTCATTATTTCATTGCCTCGGTTACGATTAAAGTCATATCCAACATTATTAAATACGTGAATTGAAAAAAAATCACAAATATGAAAGTAGAAACAGACTAAAAACCCCAAAATATACACGGTATATGAAAAAAATGCAATTCAAAATCAAGAAACATATCTTTCAAGCAAGAAGAAAGCAAAATAAAGGGAGCCCCAAAGAGGATGCCAACATCAAAATTCAGAAGTTTTTTTCGCCGAACAGCTGGCATGAATAGCAAGATAACTACAAACCATGATTGCCAGATGGCCATCCATGCGAGCATGGCTACTAGAGAATAAAATCCACCCAAAAAAAGCAGGAAGAAGGCTTTTCATCATTATCCGACGCTGAAAGTTGATTAAAAAAATTCCTTAATAGTGAGGAACTCAAAGTTAGAGCTATAGTAGGATTGAATGGATTCTTAAATCTTCTCCCATTTGCGACTTTTGATTTGATAGCGCGACGAATTTTCAAATATAACATTGTGAAACTACTAATATTATTATCAAATCTTCTACCAGATAGTATAAGCTTTTAGTACTGATACGCCACCAGAAATTGTCTAGACCGTGTACGATTCTCGAGGAACATTCAATTTGAAAACTTTCAAAATTAAATTCAGAGCCATATGAACTCCAATTTTAACAAAAAACTATAGTCAAATTAAACATTTTGAAGAGACGAACCCAACGACACCATCGTCACTCGCTGACTTCAGTCCCTCTGATCTCTATTGCCCAAATACAACCTTATCAACCAAATGAACATACTAAAGTTCTCGAGTCTGGCTTCATTATTATTGGAATATTCCAACCCCACTATGTAATGTGCTTTATAAGATACATTGAGGAAATGACTTCCCTTGCGGAAGGGCATCATTTGTAATCGACAACAAATACTAGAGAAATCATTTTAATTGGGCTTTACCCGGTGGGTTTCCCTTTTTAGGATTTTGACGTTAAAAACTTGGCGTCTCTTATGATTCTTGAGCCCCTTATGTTTATCTGTTTGAATGCTGGATCCTCATACAAAACTATGACGCTAAACCTCATATCTCTCTATCGCCGCGAAATTTTTGAAGATGCAGCAACAAGTAGCAATTGAAATAACAGCCATATCATTAATATGAGAGTAAAATTAAGCAGGCTCAGGTTAGCAAAAAAAGAAAGAAGCCCGAGAGATACATTTGGTTAAGAGGCTAAAGGTGTAGAGACGCTCGAGGGAAAAAAAAAAAAAACATTTTTTGATTTGAAGTTGTTATGAGTTGTTTTAGTTTTAGGCTATGTTGCTCATGCATGTTATCACACCTTGGTAATGCTCTATAAATAGAGGGCTTGGGTTGATGTAAGATTTGGGGAAAAATCTGAAAAGCTTAATTTGTATTTCCTCCCAAATTGTTGTCTCCCTCTCCTTCCCTCTTTCTCTCTCTCTCTCTCAAGAACATCTTCCAAGATCCTAACAAATGGTATCAGAGCTAGGGAGATGGAGGAATGCGTTCATGAGGTGGAGCATTCAGCCTTGGATACACAAACATGCGTATCAGACAAAGTCTGATCGGAAGGGTCACCGGCGTGGGCTTCTTGATCAGCAGGAGGTGGCGTCGCGGGTCTCGCGAACATGAGAGGTAGGATGGCGTCGGGTTCGCGGCGTTCAGGTTGGCCGAAGGCGTGGTGTGCGCGGGCTGAACGAGTTGAAGCCTGGATCACTGCAGACCGCAGTGGCTGGCAGGCGCGGTCGAAGCTGGGCGCAAGGTGTCGGACAAGCTCGGGGAGCGAAGGCCGTGCGAGAGCAGGCCCACTGTGGTCTTCATGTGGCTAGTGCAGAACGGAGACATGGGTCATTCGTTGGATCCACGTGTGTTGGTGTGATCGGGGGAGGACCGGTGTTCAGCAAGATTGTGCGGGGTCGCTGGAGTCGGAAGGCATCTTGGGTGTTCAGTGCTGAGATCGAGCTGGCGAGGCCCGGGCACATGAGCATTAAGATTGGGCAGGAGACCAGTTGGATGCAGATCTTTCTGTTCTTGATTAAAGATCGGTCAAGAACGCAACGAAAGATCGGATTGGATCTTTGAGGTAGAGTCGGCTTGTTCTTGGGGAGTAGTGTCGGGAGTGCGGGGCGCCTGAAGGTGCGAGGTCGTGCGGTGCACGAGGAGGTTGCACAAGAGTGCAAGGCACGGTAGAGGAGCTGGAGGCTCAGGGCGCGAGCACGAGGCGCAGAAAGACAGTCAGGATTGGAGAACTGGCCTTGTTGGTTCGTCCTGGTTCTTGATTACGAAAGGCAGCTGAAGAGGCGGAGAGAGAGACTCTTGATCTTGGATTCGATCAAGGTGGAGAATTATAGGAGCATGTTGAAGCATCAAGAACCTCGTGGAGGCAAGATGGTCGCAAACTTGGGATTGGACAGGTGGATCGTGCGAAGTCGCTGGTAGGAGCGCGCACTGGTGTCCAGGGCGATCGGTTGGATTGCAATAAGTTCGAGTTCTTGTGACGAGTGGTTCTTTGTTTTTTGTAAAACTAAATCAAGGTGGAGATTGTTATGAGTTGTTTTAGTTTTAAGCTATGTTGCTCATGCATGTTATCACACCTTGGTAATGCTCTATAAATAGAGGCCTTTGGTTGATGTAAGATTTGGGGAAAAATCTGAAATGCTTAATTTGTATTTCCTCCCAAGTTGCTGTCTCCCTCTCCTTCCCTCTCTCTCTCTCAAGAACATCTTCCAAGATCCTAATAGAAGTGAAGGTTACAAAATCATCAAATTACTTTAATTGTGTATGGCTTTGAAAGCTACACTACAATTAGTGTGGTGCTAGTGGCGATGTAGCGGTACAGTGGGCTGCATCGATTTGGCTATCATGGGTCTCGCTTGTTTCTGTCCATAGCTTTCATGATTTATTTGGTATTTTTTCAAGGCAGTCGTCCTAAGGCCTTTTTTTAATGTATTAGTCTCGCCTGAAAAAATTATTCTGTGCGGTCAGGACTTTAGACGTGAATCAAAGCGGTCATATCAGCTGGAACATAGCGGGTATACAACTACAATCAAAATAAAAAGTTGACGTGACGTGCTTTGATTCACCTCCAAACGACATTAGCATCCACACAGAATAATTTTACCATCTGTGAGGAATTTTTATTATGTGCGGAGTTTGGAGCGGTCAGAGACCAATAAAAATGCATCACATCATCTCAAAAATAAACCGAGCTTGTGCTTTGTACCCGTGCGTTTCCACTTTCCATCCTGTCCGCACATAATAATAGATAGATGTGTTTTTGTTTGGCTGTTGTTGTGACCACGATCAATTGTTGCCTTTTATCGCTCACTGCTCGTTCGTTCTCCCCATACTGCTGCAGCCTGTTTTTTTTTGGGACATTTAGGCCATTTAAGACAAACTCACACATACAATGCATACACAAAGACTCGAATCCAAAACCTCTTAGTTGGAAGCCTAAGCTCTCAACCAACAGGCTAAGGTGAGCTGTATGCTGCAACCTGTCAATTGGTTGGATTTTTTTTAATCTTTCGACGTATCTGTTAGCTCTAACGGGCTTTAGTGCTACGGGAGAATTTTTTTTTTTTTTTCCGGGAATGTGTGGTGCTTGTTCTTCCACATAAACATCCCAAACGTTTGAGGTCTAAGTTAGTTTGGACCAGCGGCGATTATACTTCACGTGGTTTGCATTTATGATGGCATTAATTAATCTACTAGCCCTGTCCTCCTTCCCTTTTAAATTCGACTTCATTGCCGGACTCTTCTCAGATTTCATATTCTTGTCCTACTCTATTAAAATAAAAATCCAAATCTCCGGTGCTTGATGGCGAAAGAAGAGATTGTGGTTCCAGTGATCGACCTCGCCAACTTCCCCGCCGAGCTTGAGAAGCTCGCTGCTGCGAGCACCGAGGTGGGTTGCTTTCAGGTGATCAACCATGGTATTCCTGTGGCGCTTCTTGCCGATATGAAGGAAACCGCCCGGACACTGTTCGACTTCCCCGAAGAGGTTAAGCAGCGCAACGTCAACCTCAACGTGATCGATGGCCACTACAGGCCGCGTAATTTCGAACCCAACGGCAAATATCACGAGTCCTTCAGCATCTACGACGCCGCCTTACCCTCCGACGTCCTCTCTTTCTGTTCTGCTCTGGACGTCACGCCACAGCAACGGTGAGCTCTTCTTCTTTCTACTTTCCTTGTCATTATTTTATTTGTATTCCTTAAAACAGTACTAATACTAATTCTAGTGAAATTAATGAAGCGAACAGTAAAGTTATTACCGATTATTTTGGAAAACTACATGGCTTGATCTTGGAAATGGCCTCTAAAGTAGTAGAGAGTTTGGGCTTGGTTGGCCGTTCTTTTGAGGAATGGTCTTGTCAGGCGAGAGTGATGTCTTACAAGGTTACTTCTCAAGAGGATATTGGCTGTATTGCTGCTCCTCTTCACACGGACTCCAGTTTTCTCACCGTCTTGCAAGCAGATGAGTGTGTTGGTGGCCTTCAGATCATAGATGCTAATGGCAACTTTGTAGACGTTGATCCTCTCCCGGGAGCCATTTTTGTTAACATAGGTGATATGGGAAAGGTAATTCATCAATTCCTTCACATTTCTAATCTCTCTATATCTCTTAATTATGTATGCATTAATTTGTATATGGTGAAGGTTTGGAGCAATGGGAGACTGCACACTGTGAAGCATAGAGTGGTCTGTAAGAAAGTCACGACGCGATTCTCCATCGGTTTGTTTCTACTGGCACCAAGAGACGGCTACATAGGGACTGAGCCAGCCTTTATTGATGCCGAGCACCCGCAGCTTTACCAAAACTTCATTTACAATGAGTATTGCAAGCAAAGAAATAAATGTGAATATAAAATAGGTGATCTGGCCCTTCGTGGCTTCAAAGCGGATCAAGAAGCAATATGATCGATGCATATCAGTTCAGTCCCTATAGTACTATGGATATATATATATCTGTTTGTTCTGCATACATCTCCATGCTGGCATGCAAAAGTCTGACAGCACAACTATATGAACATTCATGGATACATATATATATGTATGTCCATTTTATTTGTTGTCCAATGTAATTTTAGCAGAGAAGCATCTAAAGTTTTCCATGAAATAAAATTTCTCTCTTTGAATAAAATCTTTAGAAATCTCAAAGAAGAAAGATGGTAATGTTGATGTTTTGTGATGCATTAGAGAGGATCAAAAATAGAAAAGTTAATAACAAATAACTTATTAAGTGGTCCCCTTTTTTTCAATATTACTATGAAATCTCCTATAATCACCCACCACGGGTTGTCTTGGTGTTAAAGAGCTGGCTGGCCTTAGGCCAGGTACCGAGTTCGAATTCCATGGCAATTCGTGCAAAGCCTTAAGTGTTGGCCTTAGATTTTATTTCCAAATTTGGTGACACGGTTTTTTTTTTCTCTCCAAGAATTTTATATGGATTAATTGGGTTCAGTAGCATAAATGTGTGTGGATTGGTTTTGAAAACTTTGGATTTATGTATGTGTAATGCATTACATAGCATGCATAATAACATTCACGCTAATATATATGATAGAGCATTAATTAAACATTGATATAGATATGATAGAATATTAGAAGTGCTTATACTGATCCTTTCTATGGTTACTGAGTTACAATGATTGTATAAATACAAATTGATATTGTTCATATTAATTATCACATGTTTTTAATGTTACATGCATATACTGATATTAATTGAATGAATGAAGCATATTATTTTTGCTTTCGTGCATTGAATGCAGTTGTAGGTTCTAGGGTTGTCGGCTCATTATATGATTTTTTTTTTCATAATTTCATAAAATGATAAGGAGCCAATGGAGTGAGACTATTTTTAATTTGTTGCTAGTTTAGGATTGTGTTGTATTTTTGTAGTCATGATAGTTCACGAGTAGTAAGTGCAAATGGAATGTCTTGCTATCATAAGTATTATATATGTATTTCTAAGAACTTGGTCGATGTATATTGATGTTTATATATGTAAAATGAAGTATCTTCTTTTAGCTGCTTTATTTTTAATATAGGTGTCTATTAATGACTTTGTTAAATGACGAGAATGTTTAAAATAAGCAATTATTTCAAATTAGATTTTTGAGTGTCACACATATTGTCTCTTGATACCTCATAATATAGATCACTCAATCCATTATATGCTGATAAGATTTATTTCTTAGTTTTTTCAATATTTCTTCCCAGACTCTCATGCAATTAATTATTCTCATATTAGCCCTTTTTTGAAAAAAATCATTAATACTTTTAGGCTTGGCACTAACTTTGTCCTCTGTTTATGATCACTGATTAACCAACTAACACCACTATAAAAACTCAAAAAGCTTAAGTAAATTTGTTTGAAAACATGAAAATTTTGATCCAGGAGCAATGTTGTGGTGCCACTAAGCCCCGCCATGGTGCTGAGCTACCGTGGATTTCTTAAAATAATTGTGTACAATGGCGTTGAGGTGGTGTTATGTCCCATTGCTATTTGACATGCAACACTGGGACATGGGAGCGCCATGATGCTAAGTACTAAAAATGATTTTTTTATATTGATTATTTAATATCCCTCATCACCACCCATCACCTCCCTTTTTTTGTTGCTTTCCTGCAGAGGGAGAGAGAGAGAGAGAGAGAGAGGAGAAGGGATGAGATTATTTGTCCATTGTTCCTCTCACAAAAATTATTCTACTCATTTTAGGTAACTATACTCTTACTCCTATTTTTTATGATTTTAATTTCTATGAATGTTATCTCTCTTGACTCTGCCAAAAAATCATTTTTTTTTTCTAATTTATTGAGATGGTGTAACATTTATATATGATAGATATAATTCTCATGGGTATTTTGATTGTAATATTATAGAATTTCACAAGGAAGATTGGTAGTTATGATACGGGCTTGTAGAGAGAAAATTGTATAAATGATAGAAGATCACAGTGACTTTTGCATCTGAGCAAGGAAGGCTGGTTGTTAACATTATAATTAATTCGAGTTTACTCTTAAAATATAATACCATATATATGAGGGTGGGTCGATGAGCTTTTCTTAAAATAAAAAGTTTATTGTGTAATCCTAGATATTATTTTGTAACTGATTGACTAAATTATAATGATGGGTAGAGGGTGATGACTCCTATTAATTTATTGAAAGTAACATGTGAATTGACTTAAGATAATGATTAATGATGGCAAGATAAAGATTGATGACCAATTGGTCAACAATTAAAGTTAACTTAAAGATTGATGATCAACTGGCTAACAGTTCGGTTAAACTAAATAATAAAAACATCTCATTAAAATTGAATGTCTTACATTACTATTCATAATTACATTCATGATTACATTTATATGATAACATTTTTAATTTATTGATCGATGCAACTTAATTAATATTGATAGAACTTGTATTAATACTGATACATCATGACATAAATTATAATAGAGATATTGATAGATATAATGATACACCATCTTGATATAACAAATTAACATGACATATTAATAGACAGCTATACATAGCATAATGATTGATAGAGGCATGTGATAGACCCATAAACAAATATATAATTGATAGAAAAGTTTAACTTATTTCACCATACAACACTTATTCTAGATTGATAGCCTTTAGCCTTTTTTTTTAATTTTCCTTATATATTTGATATGCTTCTTCTTATTAAAGTTATTTAGTTTCAATGATCATATTAATTTCATTATCGATTGGTAGTGACCGAAACTAGAACTGGCATATTAATTCATTTGCCTTCTAAAATATTAATAAAACATCTCATTTTTTATGAAAGCCCATCTTATAAAAATTTAATCTAATTATTGATATAAAAAATGTAGTAATTAGTACTTGATCTAAAACATATTTAATTTTTCACTTACAAGAGCCCTTAGCAAAAACAATATTTTCAAAGATATTTTAAACTTCATTTTAGAACTCCATTAGCAATGTTTAAATAACATACCAATATAGATATACATTTCTCCATATAAACCTCCTTCTACCTTTGAGTTTGCTTGCATTTGTTTTTTTTTGTTTTTTTTTTTTATATCAAAATACACAAATTTCATGTTCCATTTCCATAAAATTAGATTGGAGCAGTGTTGCAAATATGAATCTATCTAGCTAGGTAGACACAGTGATAGACATCATGATGATAATTGACAATGCAACTGTTGATGTGGTAGTGTGATCATCACAATGGCAATCAGCATGGTGGGCAAGAGCAAGGGAAATTCGTCTGTTGGGAGGAAAAAATGTTAAAGGAACGAGCATCTAGGGTACAAGGTGAGCAGGGAAATAGAAAGAAATGAGGCTTTTGTCATAGTTTTAACCGCCACAAAATTAACGAAGTTTTTTTTTTTTATTATTTATCAACGATTTAAATCACTGCCAATGGTGGCGTTTAGCAGCTATTTGAAAACTACTGAAATGATATATTGCGATAGCTACCTCATTTTGATAGTGATATTATTGTAGGTTTGTGATGCGGAGCATTTTTAGCTTAAAAATTTTTTTAGACTATCTAATTTAGTTTGTTATAAGTTTATTATAGGCTTCTAAAACTTTCTAGTTTTCTTTAGGTTTATACCTAATTATTATATATATAGTATGATGAAAGAAGAGGAGGCATTGATAAAATATTATTCTCTTTGAAGCTTGGTTTATCTTTGTTCCATAGATTGAGATTTTCTTCTTACTAATCTGATTCTTTCGACGATCCACTATATCAGTTGGTATCAGTGCTCGGAGCTTGCGAAGAACGATTGATTGCAAAAAGAAGGTGAGCTATCGACGAAAATCAAATCCAAAGAATAAGATGGGTAGCCGACACCAAAAAATATATTTGCTGTCGATAATGATTGAAGCCTTATAGATGTTTATGAAGCTCAAGTGAATGCATAACATGATTGAATAGACAAAACACTTCATTCCATAAGGAGAATGTGAATGCTGTCGGCAACCATATCGACATCTTTGTCTTCCCTCCTCTCATCCGCTTCATGCGAACGCCACTAGTTCCACGATAAAGCTGCCATGGTTGACAACTACCCTCTACTCAAACTCCTTCTCTGGTGGTGGAATCCTTTCCTGGCCATTTATTCCGCAATCAACTTGCGCCTCCGCTCCAACCCCATTTCGTCACCCATGGTTCCGCCTCCGCCTTCCCCTATAATCTGACCCTACTCCCGTGGGCACCAGCTGAGCCCATCAAACCACTTCTGTCACTCACTTGTGATCCACTATAGCAACTTCCTGTTGATTTTGCTTACAAGTAGCTCATGGCATTGTCTTGGAAAAATCAAATGGCAGCAAATTCAGTTGTTCTTGAGAACAATGGGGACGCTGCACCTGCAACCATACCAGTAGTGAAAAGGGCTTTTTATTCCACTATTGAGGAAGCTAAGGAAGAAAAGGATGTGGTGTCAGCTACAGAGTTCATCACTGTTGATCAAGTAAATTTTGAAGCAGAGTAGAGGAAATATTCAATAGATATTAGAGAAGACCGTATGAAAGAGAGGTAAATTGGTGGTGTCCTCTATGCCATCGTCGGTGTTGTACAGTGAAAGAAGCCTACAGAGTTTGCTTCCTATGGCTCCAGCGATGGTGTAGTCGCCGGTGGCATGGGTAAACCAGAGTAGAAAACTTGATTGAAACAGTAAATTTATTAGGAAGAAGAATAAGTCTATTATTTGCTTTCCTTCTCCATCAATACAGTTATATAATTCTACTAGCTCAAATAGTGCTAATTACTAGATTAAGGTAAGCAAACTATAAGAAAGGACAATAGTAATTGACGTAGGTAGTCGGTAGAGGAAGTTTCCTGCAGATAAATGAATAGAACAGTAACACAAAACAAGGCAAAGGATTACTTGGCAGCAAACAGAGGAGTATATTTTCTTTCTACCGAGAAACTAAAGCAACACAGCTTTTGTATAAAGACGAAAGGCTAAAAGCATTAACCCATAACAGAAAGTTGCCTAGCACTATTAGTTACTAAAAGAGAAATGCAAGTAGTGGAGATTCAACTAATAAAGCAATAATAAGACTATGCATAACGGAATGATAAGATACTCCCTGCGACTAAGATGATCTGCAACAGGTAAGATGATCCGCATCAGGACTCCCCCGCCGGGGTAGAGTCTGCTATCTCAGCAGACATAGTCGTTGTCGCCTCGTCTGTGGGGTAGTATGAATGAATGTCATTGATGTATGCATTGTCATTGATCTTTTATAATATGGGAAAGGGGCCAACTTTGCGGCGACCCAATTTAGAATACGTGCCCGCAGGTAAGCGTTCACGACGAATGGGAACCATAACTAGTTCACCTGGTTTAAAAAGTCTTTCCCGGCGATATGAATCAGCAGCCAACTTATAGTTCTCATTGGAAGATAGTAGCTTGAGCCTTATGTTCTGTAACATTTGAGATTGAACAACCAAATGAGCTGCTTGCCGATTATGACACTTCGGAAGGATTGCAACGTCAACCGTATGATTAGGTGCCTTGGTGTACACAATATGAAATGGGGAGGTACCAGTTGATCGGTTAGACATGCTATTGTAAGCGAACTCCGCCTGGCTCAAGAGTTCATCCCACTGCCGAGGTTGTTCCTGCACTAAAACTTTCCAGCGGTTTTGTAGTGTTCCGGCGGTTGAGTTTCCGCCGAAAAAAACGGCGTAGGAAAATAAATTCCTGCGGTTTTTTTCGGCTGGTAAATTATTTCGGCGGCTTCCCGGCGGTCTAAAACCGTCGGTCAAATTTTTTTTTTTAAAAAAAAATCCAATTCCGGCGAGCTCCCCTCCCCCGCGGTTACCGGAGCCAGCCAGTCCCAGCGAGCTCCCCCCCCCCCCCCCCCAAACCCGTCCCGGCGAGTTCCCGCGTAACCCCGTCCCGGCGTCCCGGCGAGCTCCCGCAAACCAAAGCCGTTCCCGCGCAACCGGAATGCGCGAGCCGTTCCCGCCTCCCGGCGAGCTCCCCGCTCCCGCGTCAAGGCGCGCGATGTATCTTTCGTGGGTTTCGAACTGCGGTTCGCCATGGGATTATTAAGCAACCAACCAAAATGCCGAATATGTAAAAGCGTTTTTATTGTGAATATTTTTTATTTAAAGTATATTCACCCCGAAAATAATTTTTTTTAATTTTTTAAAATAAAAATAATTAATTTAAATAAAAAATAATATTTTAAAAAATTAAAAACTAAAAAATAATATTTAATAAATAAAAAATAAAATTTTTAACTAACTAATTAATTTTAAAAAAGTGAGAATTAATTAAATAGTTAATAAAGCAAGTTTTAATGATCAGTTTTTTTCTGTTAAATCATTTAAAGCGAAGTAAAAAATTCAGTTTTGATTCATTTTCTAATAAATTTAACATTCCTTTAAGGTCAAACTACGAGGAATGCCGCACACTGGACAATGTTCCACAAAACGGGCAACATTATCCCTACGCAAGTGCGGCCAGAAGAAACACAATTGTAGTTGCTCGAGCGTCTTATCACGGCCCACATTAGCGGCAAGGCTGCCACAGTGAATTTCTTGGATAATTTGTTGTCGCCACGGCGAGTCAGGAACACAAAGAGCATTTTGTTTGAATAAAAATTCGTGCCGGATGGAGTATTGCCCAACTGAGTTCTTCTCCAAGCATTCAGCCTAGATTTTTTGGAAATCTTTGTCCGTTGCGTACAGATCCTACAAACATTGGAGACCCGTAATCTCGGTATTAAGCTGAGTCAGGAGTGTAAATTTTCAGCTTAAGGCATCAGCAACCCTGTTTTTAGCTCCCGACTTGTGTTTAAGAACAAAGGTAAACCTTTGTAAGAATAGGATGCACCGTGCGTGCATCCTGTTGAGCGTTTTCTGATTGTTAATATACTGCAAGGCCTTATCATCACTGTGTAACACAAAATCCTTGTGCAAGAGATAATGTTCCCATTATTTGAGGGCACGCACCACGACATATAGCTCTTGTTCGTATACACCACTTTTGGCGAGCGGGGCAGAGTTTTTCACTAAAATACTATATTGGTCTGTTCTGCTGCATTAGAATGGCACCAATTTTGATAGCGGATGCATCAGTTTCAACCGTGAATGGTTTGTCGAAGTCCGAAAATGTGAGAACAGGTGTTGACGAGAACGCGGCTTTGACTGCTTCGAAACTCCTTTGTTGATCTTCCGCCCAGGTGAACTATTTGGACTTCAAGCAATCGGTCAAGGGTGCAACGAGGATACTGAAACCCTTGATGAAACAATGATAAAAAATTTGCTAGGCCATGGAAACTTCGCACATCGAAGAAGGATTGAGGAGTGGGCCACTCAGAAATGGCCTTAATCTTCTTTGGATCTACTTGCACGCCACCTGTAGAAATAATGAAACCCAAGAAATACACAGTGCTAGTGGCAAATTCGCACTTGGGTAAGTTCAGATACAACTTATTAGCTTGTAGGATTTCAAATACTTGTTGCAAGTGTTGTAAATGAGGAGCCCAAGACAAGCTAAAAATAAGAATGTCGTCGAAATAGACGCAGGTCTTATTTAAACAGGGCTTCAAAATCTCATTCATAAGCCTCATAAAGGTCGAGGGCGCATTACACAGCCCAAACGGCATGACTCGCCATTCATAAAGACCTTGCCACATTTTGAATGCGATCTTCCACTCGTCGCCTGGTCGGATACGTATTTAGTGATACCCGCTACAAAGGCCAAGTTTGATCTCCCGTCATAGATCGCAGCAACATCGAATTGCCATGGACGCCCCAGAATGATGTGGCATACATCTATATCAAGGATGTCACACAACACTTCGCATACATAATGCATACTAATGGAAAATGTGACTCGACACATTTCAGAAACTTAGATGTCTTTCCCTTTTTTGACCTAGCCGATCTTGTATGGACTAGGATTTTTAGTAGTTTTGAGCTGTAGAGCCTGAACGACTGAGCGAGCAATGACATTTTTTGTGCACCCGCTGTCAATTAATAGATCACATACCTTTCCTTTGATCGTACATCTGGTTTTGAAAACAGCATTTCTTTGTCGAGGTGCCAGTAGCATCTTCTCCATGATGTAAATCAACGGCTCGCCAGTATCCGGTGTCACTTCTTCCACTGCAAGGTTCTGTTCTTCATCTTCAACTTTTTCCTCCTCCCCCTGATCAACTCTCTGATACCAACACTGACGTAGGTAGTCGGTAGAGGAAGTTTCATGCAGATAAACAAATAGAACGGTAACACAAAACAAGGAAAAGGATTGCTTGGCAACAAACAGAGGAGTATATTTTCTTTCTACCGAGAAACTAAAGAAATACAACTTTTGTATAAAGACGAAAGGCTAAAAGCAGAACCCATAACAGAAAGTTACCTAGTACTATTAGCTTTTAAAAGGGAAATGAAAGTAGTAGAGATTCAACTAATAAAGCAATAATAAGACTATGCATAATGGAATCATAAGATACTCCCTGCGGCTAAGATGATTCGCAACAGGTAAGATGATCTGCATCAGTAATTATGCCAAAAAGGTAAAAGTAGCAGTAAGGATAATGGGTCGTTAGGAGGAAGTGGAATGTATCTAGATACAGACACGTTGGGTGTGTGGATGGCCACATCAGGTCTCCCCTGGTTCTGATCAGAAGCTTGACTCCAATGAGATTTTTGAAATGTGTATGTTGTCTGGTGGATGATAACTATAAATATCAGCTACATTGAATGTATGCGAAGTGTGGACATCGGGTGGGAGGTCGATAACATATGCATTATCATTAATTTTGTGAAGGATGGGGAATGATCCCATTTTCCAAGGACTAAGTTTATAATACGTTTCTTGCAGATACCCTTAAGTTTCGTTGCTTGTAGGAGTTTAGTATATCAGCTCATGTATGTAAAACTTGCATATTTCTTTTCTCTTTTATTTGTCACATTCATATTGATTGTTGCTTGTGAGTAAAAACAACAAATCATGCAAGCCAAAGCTCAACATGAGTTCTCCATAATTTTCATTACTCGTCACTTGCAAGCAAGTGGTATGTAAAAATTACTAATCACCAATCCTTTGATTATTGCATGTAAATGAGCCATGTTGAATATTGCAAGTCTCCCACTGTCATAGGAGGGTGACTCAAATCTTGTATGAAGAGTTTACTTGATGACATTTACACTCCAATTAAAATGACAATTCCTTAATGTTCATTGAAGATTTGGCATTGTAACTCATAGGTAGATTACTATATTCCTTACAATACCTCTCAATTGTTGCTTAGGGATGTATCATGTCACCATTTCAAGTGGACTATCATGATATCCAAAATGATCCCCTCATACCATAGCTTTATGATTAAGCCATATTCCCACAATCTTTTGTTATTTAGAATCAAATTATACTTACAATTAAAATAGATTGCAACATGTATGGTGAGCTTGACACCATTGGTCATTAGTATTTGTCATCCAATTGAAGTCACGGATTCTAAATTTTCAAAGAAGATTTTGTGTCATTAGTTATAAACATTTCATTGTACCTTTTTTTTTACTTGGCCCTTGTTTGCATGTTGCCACTTTATCAAATCATAATTTTTTTGTTTTAAATTATGCTTCATATCATCCAATTGGGTCCAAGCTTGTGTTAAGTTCAATGTGATCACTATCCACTTGTTCATTTGAGTTTGGTTCAAATCAAATTCAAGTTCCATGTTGTCCAAGTAATTCAAGCTTAAATGCATATCCGAGTCCCTATAATTCGTTCAAGTTTGTAAGTTTGATTATTGTTTGAATTGAATTAAGGTCATTTTATTCGCTCAAATTTGAGCCCAAGTTCAAGTTCAATTTGTCCAAATTAGATCTTTTGTTTACTGAAAGATCAGGCAGCCTCTCGGTGTCTCTCTTGTTTAGGGAAAACTACAGGAAACTAGGCCTCCCGCCACGATAAAGAAAAGCATGTACGGTAGGTGTCGGGTGACACCGTGGCCAAAAAGTTTTTAATTCTACCATGCCAGAGAAAGCCATGTATGGGTCCTCAAGCACCTGTTTCAAAAAAAATAGTGTATATATTTGTCTCTTCCCACCACACTAGAGAAAAATGTATATAACATTAATATTAACTAGTAAATATATAACAGTTAATATATATATATATATATATAAGTTTTAATATACATAACTGTTATAATATAAACACATAACAATGGTTGAGGCTTTACCTCTACTGACATTGCTTAACAATAATAGCCATACAATTATACTGATCTTATATCCATAGCCAATCACTTGAAAAGAAAATTCACTGTTTAAAACTTCTCCATTTCTTTTTACAATTATAACAATAGCAAAAATTATCAAACAAATATTTACAAAAATAATTAATCGTTACAATAATATCTAAAGTTAATAATAGTTAACTGTTAACTAATAATAGTGGCTAATTGATATAGCAGTAACTAATATCAATAAATGGAATTAAAGGTGGTGGAAGGAATCTCTCCTGATATTGAGGAGAAAGCCAACACTTGAATGCGTTTCACGTGCAAGATAAAAAATAAAAAAGCAATTAAGTTGTTAGCTTCCTATTGGCTATTAAGAAAAAAGCAGTTTTTTTTTGTTCAGATTTGGCGTGAGAGACTGAGAAGAGAGGACTAGTTTTGCTTAAAAAAATAAGAAAGTATCAGAGAGAGATTGTCCTTGGCCGAATAGGATGCTCAAGCTTAAATATTCAGAAGTTGTGAGAGGCGTTTAGAGAAGTTCGGCTTAGAAACAAGTGGAATCGGAAAGATCGGAAGTTTGATTACTGGAGCTCGGCAAGAGTGAAGGTTTGGATTGCGATTGCGTGGAGAAGATCAATGGTAGAGAGCTGCAGTTCGTGTACGTCAGGTGCAAAGTTTGGTGGGGTTTAGAGTCGGAACTGAGGCCGGTGCAGCTGCGGTGTACTTGAAGCGCTTGGTGGAAGTCAGTTGCTGTCTTGCTGCTAGGAAGGAAGTGAAGTTGGAAGAAGGACTTTGAAGTACAAGGGTTGCCGAGGGATCTCAGTACAGAGTTTCGGACGGACGGCTTTTGCGAACTGGTCGTCGGTGAGGAGGATAGGGGCGGGTTTAGAGGGAGTTCAGCAGCGAGTGAGCAAAGAATCAGACGGTGCTGAAGTCGCAAACTCACGCAAGGAAGAGGGTCGGACAGTTGGATTCTTCAGAAGATCAGAACTCTTTCTTGCTTAACCGAAATCTTCTCGCCAGAGATCTTAACGGGATTTGCTGCGGATTTTCGGGGACTTGATCAGAAGTTTCGACTGAAACGAGGTAATCCCATTGATTTCAAAATATTCACTAACACCTTTTGGTTTAATAAAAATATAACAAACTAATTTTGCATTAATTCAAACACAACCCCTTAATGCAAAATTCCTAAACCAAGATTTGATCTAAATCTCTCAAATTTTTTAAAATTAAGAGCTTTTGTGAATCCATCAGCAACTTGATCTTCAGTAAAACAATACTTGATTGCAATAGTTCCTTTAGCCACAACTTCTCTTACAAAATGATGTCGGAGCTCTATGTGCTTCGATCTATCATGAAACACCGGATTCTTCGTCATAGAGATTGTGGATTTATTGTCACAAAATATATCTGTCGCCTTTAATTGAGGTTGATGAAAGTCTTCTAATATTATTCTCATCCAAATTGCTTGACATGCTGCCGATGAAGCTGCAATATATTCAGCTTATGAAGATGACAATGCAGTACTTGCTTGCTTCTTTGTGCTCCAGGATATTGCTCCAGACCCTAGATTGAATATGAATCCACTTGTGCTCTATCTTCTATGGGAACCTGCCCAATCACTATCAGTAAAACTAACTAAATTAAAGTTAAGAATTGAGATATAAAAATTCCATCATCTGCTTTAATAATTTGTAAGTCCAAAAAATAGTGCAGCAACCCCAAATCAGTCATATCAAATTCTTTAATCATATCAGCCTTGAACTTTTCAATTAACACATTAAAAGATCCATAATAAGTAATATCATCCACATAAACACAAACAATAAGAAAATCACCATTTTTAGCCAACACATACAAAGTAGGCTCACTTTCACTTCTATGAAATCCCTTCTTTTGGAAGTATGAATCAAGCCTCCAATACCATGCCCTTGGTGCTTGTTTAAGCCCATAAAGTGCCTTTTTAGTTTGTAAACTTTCTCCTCTTTGCCTTTAATAATGAAACCTTGTTGTTGATCAATATAGTTATCTTCTTCCAAATCACCTTTCAAAAACACAGATTTAACATCAAATTAAAAAACCTTCCACTTCATTTGTGCAGCTAATGCAAGCAATAGTCCAACAGTTTCAAATCTAGCAACAGGAGAAAATGTTTCATAGAAATCAATACCATATTTTTGGGCATACCCTTTGACAACAAGCCTTGCTTTATATTTTTTGATGCTTCCATCTGAATTGTACTTCACTTTGTAAATCCACTTTACACCAATTGGATCTTTTCCTTATGGCACATCAACAAGCCCTCAAGTATTATTTTTCTCAACACTTTGAATCTCCTCTTTCATGGTATTTTCTCATTCTTATTTTTCACAAGCATCTTCATAACATAATGGTTCTGTAACCATAAGATCAAATGTACAATCATAAAACTCATGCAAAGATCTCATCTTTCAATGATGCCTCTCTTTAGAAGTGCTTGAATCTGCTGATCTTGGACTTAACAAAGATGAATTAGATGATAAACCATCACTAACTTCTTGATTGTTAGTGATAAAAATTTGATGATTCTCCTCAAATTCAACTGTTTCT
Source organism: Dendrobium officinale (assembly GCA_019514585.1). NCBI lineage: Eukaryota > Viridiplantae > Streptophyta > Magnoliopsida > Asparagales > Orchidaceae > Dendrobium > Dendrobium officinale. Next base: position 90,722,022 of record CM033683.1, read on the forward strand.
TTTCCTTTATCATGAATTATGGATTCACTCCAATCCACTACAGGAAATTCAGTGATTTTCGGCGGAATTTTCCGGCGGCTTTTCGATGCATTTCCGACTGTTTTTTCCCAAGGAATTTTCCGGCGGAATTTCCGGCGGCTTTTTCACTTTTCCGGCGGCTTTTAAACATTTAATGAAAATGAATAAAATCTTCACTATTTAAATGATTTAACAAAAAAATATTAAAACTAATATTAACAATTTAATTAATTTTCATTTTAAAATTAAATTATTTAGTTAATTTTTATTTTATATTAAATATTATTTTTTATTTTAATTAAAATAGTTTCATTTTTTAAATAATTAAAAAACTAATTGATTTTTGGTCTGAATATACTTTAAATAAAAAAAATTGACAAAAATTACGTATTTGCATAATCGGCAATTCGGTCGGATGCTTGAAATTCTTCACAAAGGATCACGGTTTGAATCTCACGGTCGACGCAAGAACGGGCGTGACGGAGCGGGAGTGGCGCTGGCAACACGGTAGCAGGGGATGGTGGCAGAGCGCCAGCAGCCGCGGGACGTTGGCGTGCGCCGGCAACGCGGAAGCGGGAGCGCGGGGGCTCGGCGCGGTGAGGGTTTTTTTTTTTAAATTTGACCGGCGGTTTATAACCGCCGGTAAGCCACCGGAATAATTTGTCGTCGGTAAAAATCGCCGAAATTTCTTTTCCTACGCCGTTTTTACCGGCGGTAACTTAACCGCCGGAAAACTACAAAATTGCCAGAAAAGGCCACCGGAAATGGGTGATTTTCCTGTAGTGATCCCACATACCATCTTCATCAAAAAATAACATCTCTACTGATAATGAGCTTCTCAGATTGTGGATCAAACAATCTGTATGCCTTTGGCTGAATGCTGTAGCCAATGAATATCAACTTTTTAGATTTGCTATCCAACTTGCTTCTATTGTGACCATCCTCCAATGCATTGGCAATACTTCCAAATATTTTCAAATGACTGACAACAGACTTTCTATCATTCCATGCTTCATAAGGTGTAATATTTTGAACAGCTTTTATAAGAGAAATATTCAAAATATAAATAGCAGTTGCAACAGCTTCAGCCCAAAAAGCATTTAGTAAATTCTTTATCTTCAACATACTTCTTGCCATTTCTACAATAGTTCTATTCTTTCTTTCTACGACCCCATTTTGTTGTGGTGTATTTGGAGCAGTTAATTGCATGAAGATTCCATACTTATCATAAAAATTTGACAATCTCATTTGATATAAATTCTCCACCTCTATCTGTGCGTAGAGTTTTAATGTTCTTACCACTTTTTGATTCTCCACAAATGCTTTAAAATGCATAAATTTTTTAAAAGCTTATGATTTATGCTTCAAAAATACACCCAATTCATTCTGCTATAGTCATCAACAAATAAAATAAAATATTTACACCCTCCATGAGATGATCTATTCATTGGGCAGCACAAATCTGCATGGATTAACTCCAAACATCTTCTTGCTCTCCATGATTTTTCATATGGAAAAGGCTTTCTAGTTTGCTTTCCCATAACACATGCTTCACAAATACCACCATAGTCCACTTTAGGCAAACCTTAAACCTTCTTTTGATACAATAATTTCAAACCATCCATATATAAATGACCATATCTAAAATGTCATAATTCTGCATCAAATATTTTCTTGGCTATCAAAACTTTTTCTTGAACTATTGAAATATTAAGTGGAAAAATTTTATTGGGAGCCATCTGAATTCTTGCAATTTGTTGCTTATTTTTTTTATCTTCAATTTTACAAGCCTTTTTATCAAATTTAACTTTATACCCATTATCAATTAATTTCCCAATGCTTAGTAAATTATGTGCAAGCTTTGGAACATACAAAACATCATGTAATAGCTTTACCTTGCCATCATTTGTCCCAACAACAATGCTCCCCTTTCCTTCAACTTGAACAATATTATTATCACCAAATCTAACTTCTGATTTCTTTGACATATCAATCTCTTTGAAAAGAGATTTCATTCCAGTCATGTGATTAGAACAACCACTATCAAGGAACCAAATTTCTGAATTACTACAATCACCTTGGAAATGTGTCATAAACAAATTATTTTGATCTGTTGTCTTCTCTGCAACATTGGCTTGTTTTTGTTTGGACCAACATTTATCTTCTGAATGTCCAAACTTCTTACAAAAATCACACTACACTTTATCTTTTCCTTCTTGATTCCTTTGTTTGTTCCAACAATTTGTCTCAATATGACCAGACTTCTTACAATAATAGCATTGCTTTTGACCTCCACTTGATCTTTTATCTCCATAAGATTCTCTTCCAAGAAAAGCACCACGACCACCTCTTCCTCTATAAGCATTTCATACTCCTCTACTACGACCTCCTTTTTTGTTGCCACTAGTTGAAGTTTCCTTCACTTGAAATGCCTTTTCAACTATCTTCAATTCTCTTCTGTTTATTCTCTCCTCGTGAGACATCAACGAACTCATCATTTCATCAAAAGAATATACAGCAAGATCTTTAGATTCTTCAATAGTAGCCACCACATGTTCAAAATTTGTTGGAAGACTCCTTAGAACTTTGGAGACTACCTTCTCATCAGATATTTGCTCTCCAAATGATCGCATTTTGTTCACAATTGTTGATACCCGGGAGAGATAAGTTTGAACACCTTCTCCTTCATTCATATTCATAGTTTCAAAATCACATCGCATAGATTGCAACTTTACTGTCTTTAATCTTATAGAACCTTGAAATTCTTTCTCCAAAATATCCCAAGCTTCCTTTGATGTCTCTGCCATAAAAATTCTTGAAAATACATTATCATCCATAGCTTGTTAAATGAAAAATAAAGCCTTTGAATCCTTCTTCTTGTTATCATTATTTCTCCCTTCATCTTCTCCAATTTGCACACCATTCATCACAAGATCCCATAAATCTTGTGACTTAAACAAGGTCTTCATTTTGATACTCCAAAACTCATACTTTTCACCATTGAAGATGGGAATCAAAGGTTGAGAAGAAGTGCTTATTGCCATGAAAAATTTCTCACAATACTTGAATCAGAATCACTCACATTATTTTTAGAAGAATACACAAGATCTTCTAAAAATTTACTTCACTTCAGAAATTTGACGCCCACTTCAATCGAAACCAGGCTCTGATACCACAATGTTGAAGAAAATTGAGAAATTGGAGAAAAGCAAAGACAAAGATAAGGCTTCGCTTAACAGAGGAAAAATGAGAAAAAATGCTTAAATGCTTAACGTAATAGAGGAAAACAGTAGTAGCAACAGTTTTTTTCTTACAGCCCTTTTAACACACAAAACAACAGTTTTAAACGAAACTAAGATAAAGCAAGCCGACATAGCAAGCAATGTTTCACTAACACCTTTTGGTTTAATAAAAATATAATAAACTAATTTTGCATTAATTCAAAATATATATATTAAATTTATTAAATTTACTAATAAATCAAAATAGTTGGAGTGCATGTGATAATATATATATATTGATTTTGTTAGATTTAACAATAGTATTAAATAATAAAATAAAATTATTAAATTTACTAATAAATCAAAATAGTTGGAGTGTGATAATTATCCCAAAGAGGTCTCGATTAAGGTGTATTCGTCTCAAAATGTGTGCAATCGCCTTAGAAATTGCCTCGATATATGCATCAATTTCACCTCGTAGTTTTCTTTGGGCAAGTTGATAATGAATCTTAGGCTTGTCAATGTTTCGGTTACAACAATGCAATTCGTTTCGCGATCGGACATCACTCGTCGTCAATTACGGATGTCGATCGTCCCTTCGTTCCGATTTTGCATGATTTGGCTGTAAAGGGTACGTCTCGACCTAGGAGAATTCGATGTTCTGATCGTAACGACACAATCTGTTTGGCAATCAGAGGTCTTTTGAACCTTCAAGTGGTGTGTTGTGTCAAACTGCATGCTGATTGGTTCGTCCTTTTTTTACACTTAGTTTGAATGATAAGGGTCAACAATATTATTCAATATGTGGATTTACCTACATATATCATAGAATCCTTATCTCTTCACATATCTAACACGTTCTCTAGCATTCAATTATCATTTTGGGTAGTTCATGAAAAAATAAAAATTATATAAAACTGTAACGATATTATTTTGGGTTTAGATATGAAAATCAAATATTCAAAATAAGAGCAGAGACACTTCTCCTAAACCTGTCAAGAGCCAGCACTCCTTTATTCTGAATTAGCTGTCACCGACGCTTTCAAAATCTTAGATTTATTTTGACAGGCTGCTATGATAACTCATCCTCTTATCATTCAAATTTCATTTCATTACCTGTTACTTGAATCACATTCGTAAACGGTCTGAAAACTGAATGGTAATCCAAATCCCTGTTCAGTAATGGCAAAAGATCAGGAGATTGTGGTTCCGGTTATTGACCTTGCTAACTTCCGCGCTGAGCTGGAGAAGCTGTCTGCGGCGAGCACTGAGCTTGGCTGCTTTCGGGTCATCAATCATGGTATGCCTATGCCACTTCTGGCCAAGATGAAGGAAGCCGCGCGGTCGCTCTTCGAGATCCCTGCCGACGTTAAGCTGCGTAACGTCATCCACAATTTGGAAGATGGGGGCTACAGGCCGCCTACTTTCTCACCGAAATCCCCATTTTACGAGTCCTTCGGCATCTACGACGTAGCCTCACCGACCGACGTTCACTCTTTTTGTTCTACTTTGGACGCCTCGCCACTGCAACGGTGTGCTTGCTATATATGCTCCTTCATTCTTTCCGAGAAATTTATCTTCTTTTAAAACTGTACTACTAATTGTGTTCCTATAAAACGATGCATACAGTAAAATTATTACCGATTATTTTGAGAAACTTCACGGAGTAACCATCGAAATAGCTTCGAAAGTAGCCGAGAGTTTGGGCCTGAATGGCTGCTCTTTCAAGGACTGGACTTGTCAAGCAAGATTAATCTCTTACAAGTTTGCTTGTCAAGAGCATGTGGGTCGTATTGGAGTTCCTGCACACACAGACTCCAGTTTTCTGACCGTCTTGCAAGAAGATGAATGTGTTGGTGGCCTCCAGATCATGGACGCTAATGCCGACTTTATAGACATGGATCCTCTGCCAGGAACCTTATTTGTTAACATAGGAGATATCGGCAAGGTATTGAAATCTCTCTCTTCTCAGTTCCAAAAATGTAAAAGAAATATAAAAGCATGGTTGACAAAAATGTTTGTCTTTGCATATGCTGAAGGTTTGGAGCAATGGAAAACTGCAAAGCGTGAAGCATAGAGTGGTTTGTAAGAAAGCCATGCCACGAATCTCCATCGCATTGTTTCTACTTGCCCCAAAAGATGGCTCCATAGCGACTGAGCCTGCATTTATTGATACGGATCACCCGAAGCTGTACAAAACATTCATTTACAATGTTTATCGCAAGCAGAGAAATACATTTGATTTTAGAACAGGTGAGACCCTCCATGCCTTCAAAACAGAGGACGATCGAAGCAAAGACGATCTCTGATTTATAAATCAATGCCCATCGACTATATATGATCTGGCTGTCCTACGTAGATCTCGATGCATTTTTAAATATTCACGGTATTAGAATTTGTTATGCTTTTTCTACGTTTGGAGAGCGTTGCATTCATCTTTGCCTCCTCATATTTTACTGTAGGTTTGATTTGTTAAAGGACGCTATTCAGTCAACATTTTCGATATTCTTATTTTATGGGGAGTTATAATGATTTTTATTTTCTTATGCTTAATTTATGGTATAACGGCTCAATGAATGATTTAGGAGAATATATATTCAAATTAAGATTAGGGATCGAGTTTGGGTGAAAAAATAAAAGAAAAATCTTAAAATTACATTGATATATATATATATATATATATATAATGATTTTATTGATGATGATGATGATGCCAGGGAAATGGATGATGGGTAGGGCTGCAAGCGAACCAAACGTTCGACGAACTACTCGTTGTTCGGTTCGATTAAAACTCGTTCGTGATCGTTTAATTAACTAACAAACAAACTTGAACAATATTTTAAATACTCGATTCTTAAATAAACAAGCTTGAACACTAATGCGTTCATCTCGTTTATGTTCGCGAACAACATCAGTTGATGTTCATGAACAAGCTCGATAAAAAGCTCGATTCGAGTTCGATTAAATATAAAAACTTTAATTATACCATAATATAATATAATTATTTTTTATTAATAAATTTTAAATTAATAAAATATTATAACATATGTTCATATAAATTAATCATATTTTCATTTTAAATATACAACTGCTTTTATTTTAGAAATTTCATTTCATGAACAAGAAATATTTCATATTTGTCCATGTTTGTTAGATTGTTTGTTTAGAATGTTCATGAAGAAATTTAATGTTTGCTTGTTCAATAGATTGTTTGCGAGATATATATGTTCACGAACATAGCTCGTTTAAAGCTCGATAAGCACTAAACAAACGAACATGAACCAAACATGAACACCCTTAAATTAAACGAACCAAACATGAACACAAATATAAAGCTCGAATCAAACACGAACCAAACATGAACAAGCTAATGTTAAACAAACACAAACATGAACACTCACATACTCGGCTCGGCTCGGTTCGTTTGCAGCCCTAATGATGGGATACAGCTAATGAACATGATGATGATGTTTAAGAATTCTTTATTTCAACTAAAACAAATACAGATAATTATTAAAGTTTTAAATAAATAACTTTTGTTGTGATTTGCAGCTGTTGGTCCGTAGTTTAGATTAGTTTAGTTTAGTTTGTAATATATATTTATTCGAACGGACGGCAGCTGCACGTTGATCCGTAGTTTAATTAGTTTGTGGCATCTTTTTTTGGCTTGACTTCATATGGGCAAAGGCAATATTTATGCAATATTATATATATATAGCTCGTCTATACTGTAGGGCGGGTTTTAACTTTGAAAATTTGCACCGCTTAAAAACATGGCGAGCAACAGTTTGATGCCCTTCCAAGCGGCTGTCTTCTTAATCCAAGCGGCTTGAAGAAAGACTTTAGCTCGTGTTCAATCCAAGCGGCTATCTTCTTAATTGTCAACCACATATATGTGCCTAAGTGAAAAAAATTAAGCATTCTAACGTCTTTTATAATTTATTTTTTTATAAGATAATGCATTTTCAACAATCTAAATATACGTTTTGATTTATCATACTCCAGCTAGCAATGCTATGAACCCAATACATTTGCTTTCAAATTAATTTGTGATAAAGAGGTTCAAACAACATTTATTGAATGAAATTAAAATTAGGCACTTGTGCTACAATTACGACATTGGACAACATTAATGGCAAATCGACATACATATTTGATTAATATAATCCAGTAGATTAAAGTTTATATATTTGATTCAAGGCATCTTTGCTTGATGATCTGCAGTCAAGACAGGGAGGATCTCACCTGCCCTAAGACCTGTTATTCTTCTCTGCATGCGATATTCATTGTAGATGTACGATTCGTAAAGTTTTGGGTGATCAATATCAATGAAGGCAGCTTGAGGCTCGATCTTGTCATCTTCTGGTGCGAGTAGAAACAGAACGATGGAGATTCGTGGCATGGCTTTCTTGCAGATCACTCTGTGCTTCGCATTCTGAAGCCTCCCATTACTCCAGGCCTTGGATGATCATATACACATGCATGGCGTACATTTTGTCAACCATTTTTCTTTTCTTAACGTTTTTAAAATGTAATTAAGAGGTTAATTAGAAAGATTAATTACCTTTCCGACATCACCTATATTAACGAAAAAAGTTCCTGGAAGAGGATCGACGGATATAAAGTTGCCATTGGCATCTACAATCTCTAGCCCACCAACACACTCATCTTCTTGCACGACCGTTAGAAAGCCAGAGTCTGTGTGAGTAGGAACACCAATACAGCCGATATCCTCTTGAAATTTAAACTTGTAATAGTTTAACCTTGCATGACAGGACCAGCCCTTAAAAGAGTACTTGTCAATAAGGCCCAAACTCTCTGCTACTTTAGAAGCTAAATCCATGGTTAGGATATGAAGTTTCCCGACATAATCGACAATGATTTCACTGCATGCATATCATTAAGTGCAAGAATTAAAATAAAATAAATGAATGAAGGAACAAGAGCTAGCGATCGAGCTACGGCACCGTTGAAGAGGCGAGGCGTCCAAAAGAGAGCAGAAAGAGTGGACGTCGGCAGGCGAGGCGGCGTTGTAGATGCCGAAGGACTCGTAAAAGGGGACGTTGGGTACATAATTAGGCGGAACGTAGCCTCCATCTACAAAGTTGCCGGTGACGTTGCGTAGCTTAGCGTCGTCAGGGATATCGAAGAGCGACCGAGTGGTTTCCTTCATTTTGGCCAGAAGCGGCAGAGGAATACCATGGTTGATGACCCGAAAGCAGCCCAGCCCGCTACTCGCAGCGGCAAGCTTCTCCAGCTCAGCGGGGAAGTTGGCGAGGTCGATCACCGGAACCACAATTGCCTCGGTTGCCATATCCGGTCATAGAAATACACGGGAAGACGGTAGGTTAACTATTTGTTGTGAATAGCTAGGATTATTTTTATTAGACATTCTTAATATTAAGCATTATTATCGTTTAATTAATGTGATTAAAATATTAAATAAAATTGTTATTTAGTAATTGCTGCTATCACACCCATATATGTGAAGTATGCCGCGCAAACTAAATTTATTCTCATTTATCCATTAATTGGGAATATAAACATATATATCTCATCTATGTATTGAAAACCGATCGAGCTTGAACTAATTTTTGGAATTTATTGATCATGGTATTCAACACTTGTTGCATTCTGCCAAACAAGCCGGCTTCTTATCTGTTTGCTGCTTTATTTATCATGTATGGAGAGAAAGAAACAACATGAGCTTTGGAAATAGTACTCTCTCGGTCTTCTCTATTTAAAATGGTTATTTTGGATGCTATCTGTATATCTATTTCACTCGTCGGAAATTTGGAATCGGACTATGATGAGACACGTTTCCTGCACGCCTCTTGAATGGCTTCGCTTGTTAAGCAACTTTGGTGGATGATTCACTACTCAGTTTTTAGTAGCATTTTGCTTGGTTTTAGTTGTTTATTTGGGTCTTCTGGCTATTGCTTTCTCTTTTTCCAATGATGATCCTGACCTGGCAACCAGGTGACGGTTCTGAGTCCAGCAACCTTCGGGATTGTGCTTTTCATTTTATTTCCAAACTGATTTAGTTTCTCTCGCTTTTTCTAGTGCTATATGCTGTATTTTTTTCTTAATTAGGCCTCCTTTTGGCCTTGCTTTGCATGTTCCTTTTCATATTAATATCATCAGTATTTTGCCCAAAAAAAATTCTTTAAAAAAAAATCATCATGCTATTTTAGCCAAATTTTATGTAGTTTGGAAAATTTTAACTATATTTTAAACTACTCCATTTTTGTTATTTTTTATGCCCATATATTTTCTTTTTCTTTTTGTCACAAAGCATTTATCGGCAATGCAAAGTTTTTGATATATAGCAACTCATGGGTTGTAATTTCATAATCTTAATTGGAGTTATATTTTTTTGTCAACTCATCTTGTGATTATTTTTCATAGCGTTTATGAATGATTTAGATTTAAATTCTTCCCCGAACAAAAAAAAAAAAAAAAAAAAAAAACCTAAATAAAAATTATAAACATACGACATATATCTCACAAAATAAACTAATATTTATTTAAAATTTGTTAATTTTACATATATATTTATAATTAGGATAAATTGTTTTAAATAAAATAAAGAATTCTAAAATATCATCATTATTAGCTGCTCATTTTCTCATTTTACCGGCCTAATATAGTCTCGATCTTTTTGGTCAAACTTTTTTTAATACATTGCCATATAATAAATAAATATTAATATCATAAATAGGTCAGGACGAGTCATTTTGTTGAATGTTTCTAAAATGCATATATTTTTGAAATGTGGAATAATTGTAATGGATAAATTATTTTAGAAACACATGAATTATTTGATTGGATGTAATCAAACCCATTGAAATATTTTTTATTTATTAAAATATATTTTAAATACATTGAAATATGACGCTAGCTATGTTTGGGGGTGCCAAGCCACATCAACGTTAGTTGATTAATGTCCATGGGAGGTTGACCAAATCGAAACCGTCCAACCAATATAAATTAACAAGAAAATAAAATCTTATGATCGAGCTATTTGGTTTAGTAAAAAGAAATGCACAGTAAAAAAAAGATGCATGGTAAAAAGAATAAAATGTATTTGAAAATTTTGAAGTTATTTGGATGAAAGAAAAAGATAATATAAGAGATTTTTTTACGGTAATCTGGAGTAAAATGAATGCAAATATAAAGTAAAATAATGGTGGTAGTGAGTTCTAGTAGAGGTTGGTGGTAACATGATGGGTGAAGGTGATTGGCGGCAGTAGATATGGGTGAGAAAAAATTCGAATTTGACTTATGATAAAAAGGAAATTATATGTCATTTTAGAAAATTTTAACTTGAAATTACTAACGAAAACAAAATATCTTGATTATAATAAAAAAATTTGTCCGGTTCATAATAAGGAGTTCTTTGTAATGTTATGAAGAATGAATATATATATATATATATGATTAATTAGAACAATAAATAAATAAGGAGATTATGAATCCGTACACCCACTCACTAAATGAGAATAAATTATTTCTTGGATAAATTAGATAAGCAAGATGCAAAGAATAGTCCACTATTAGCTGCATGACTTCACAAGATTAACATAATAATATTATTGGCCGGCCGGCCGGCTGGTGGGCCCGACTATGCCCAAGTCGACCATGCATGTAATAGTGATATGTAAGAAAGCCATTAACTATAATATCTTTTCCTTTCCCATGTACATTTGGCTGCCATCAATGACGGATTTATGATAGTTATATTTGTCGTCTCATTACCGGACGGTCTCCATTTAAGGACGAGATTTAAAATTTTTAAATCTCTTATTTGATTTCATATCTATGAAGAGATTTCATATGCATATATGAAAAGAAATAAATTTGTATGATTAAATTTTTGTATGTATGATTAAAATTTATTTTATAATCATTAAACTAATCTAATAATTCTCAATCTTATAAGCTCACTAAAATTTAAGTGACCGCCATTATATTCATGAAATAACTTTTAAGAAAGAAATATTTAGAACAAATGTATTTACTGTCAAATGTATTTTAACAAATTAATCTTCAAAATTAACTTTAGCCCGAATGGCCTGAATTATAGATTTTAAGAAAGAAATATTTAGAACAAAGAAGCCTATAATTCAATGATCTCGATATGCTTTGCAAGAGTGGTCCAATTTGTTATACATTTGACAGTAAAAATAGTCCAATTGAATTTTACATATAATAATACCTTTCTGTATGAATGGCTTTCTATTACACCTCAAGATATAAATTCATCAATAATTTAGCTCAACCAAAATCATATAAATTAAAATCATTCACAATAAATTCATTTCATCAAAATCTGATACATATCAACAACATCAATATATCACAATGCTCCTAACTAAAAAAAAAAAAACCTAAAGATCTTCATTAGTCTCTCTCCCACAGATACATTCATCACCACTATCTCTGATAGAGTCATTTATGAATGTCGCATCAGTGTATTCACTCTCTATCATTTCCATGAGTGTATTCTTATGCAATATTTCATGAATGCAAATCAATGCATGTGTTAATATCATATAGATTTATTCAGCAAGACATGACATACAACTTTAATATGATAGTTTTATTCTTTCATTTGTATTCATTGTATCATTATATCATCATCATTGTCATTGCTGACGACTTTCAATAATCAATAAAGAGTCGTCACTATCTGTCCATCAGAAAAAACACTCATATGTTATAAGCTAATCAGGATTATACCATAAATTATCTTTGAAGGAAATCTTGTCAATTAACCCATCTTCCCTATGCACGGCATTAAGTCTTAGGAGTCAACACACATTAATTATAGTCTTAAAAACTAACCTTCTTTGCTTACATGCAATGATGATGTTCATCAAGCATTTGTTATATCATTTACATGAAATTTAGTATTCATATGAAAATTCAAATTTACTACTATGAAGTGCATGCTAATATTCCAGTCAATTCTATACCAAAACTTTAATTTACTACAACTCAAATATACCCTACAAATAAATTTTACCAAACATTTTATTCTTAGATACAATTCAATAAACTAGTCAAATCACTCATAAAATCATAACAATCAATATAACTAGCAAAATTCAATAATATTACAATCAAAATGTCCATATAAATTATATTCATCATATAATATACAAAAAGTTATATGATAAATATTTAATAAATTCAGAGAAAATATATTTTTATCTCGTGGGGGAGGATTTAAATCATAGAAACAAAATCACTCAAAATAAAAGTAGGTTTTGAGTTACTTATAATGATTGGAAGATTTTTATTTTCTAAGTGTAGCAATGAGTAAAAATGATTGAAACTCGACTTTGTCTCTCTTCATATAAAACAAGTTTTTTTTTTTTTTTTTTTTTGAATGAGCATCTCGAACCACCGTCATCTGGCTATGGTCTTCCGAACAACCTGTCAATCGACTATAGTCCGTCAACCACCGTCATCCAATTAAGACTATAGTACTTTCAACCACCGTTGCTCACCAATTATAGTCTGTCTAACCTATATCGTCCACTCATTATGATCCTTTGACCTCCATCACCCTATATGATCCTCTTACTATCATCACTCAACTATATTCCAAACCTCCACTATATGACTATAGTAGTACTTCAGCCTCCTCGTCATTGCAATCCACTAACTTTTGATCTTTTAACCCTTAACATTGGATGCAACTGCTTTCAATTCACCGAACATACAAAAGAACCTCAAATTATTGACGCACGAAAATTTTATGAATTATTAAGTCCAGCTCAACAACCACTTTAAGAAAGTTGCATCAATCATATCACTCGTATGATAGTTGCCAAAGGAGATATGTGGGTAGCACAATGATCAAACTGGAAGACTCAAAGCTAATCAAAGTGTGCATGCAATGGTCAAGCTCAAGCATATCTCCTTTGGCAACAATATTGAACTCATCATACAAGCTTAATAATATACACTATCCTAAACATCAAGCCCACGGAATTTTTTTTTTTATAATCCTATGGAAAAAAACTAAAATAAAATTTAATTTTGATTTTGTTATGTATTGATAACTGCTTTTTTTTTTTAATGTTTTTTTATTATTTAAACTTTATTTATTTAAGTTTTTAAAGTTAATATGTATTGATTACAGACAAAAAAAAATTAAATAAAGCTAATAATGCATAAATTTATTTAAGGTTTTTTTCCTTATTATTATTAAAAAAAATAGAGGCCACTAAAAAAATTGTTTTAATAGACAAGAAATGTAAATTTCCCAGTAAAAATATATAATAAATATAAAAATTAAGTTTTATTTAAAATTTTTTCTTAGAATTTAAATTTTATTTAATTAAATTTTAATTTTGATAGTTTTAAAATATTTATCTCTGTTTTATTTTAGTTTAATAAATTTTTATTTAAGTTTTTTTCTTATAATTTTAAAAAAGCGATTATATCTATTTTTAAAATTTATTTTAATATATGTTTTGTTAATAATTAAAAAAAAAAATTCCGACGTCCAACAGAAAAAAATAACTCACCAAGTAAACGTCCTCCCATTTAGCCATCTTACCGTCCTCCCATTTAACTATTGTGCCTTTAAATTTGCTGATATTTCCATGCCTAATGATTGAGTATCTCTGCCTCTCTAACACCTAAAATATGATAACAGAGGCGATTGTGGTTCCGGTGAGGTTCCGGTGATCGACCTCACCAACTTTCCCGCAGAGCTGGAGAAACTTGCTGTTGCGGCCACCGGGCTAGGCTGCTTTCGAATCGTCAACCACGGGATTCCACCAACTCTTATGGCAGAAATGAAAGTGATGCGGGCTACCGCCGACGCTGACCGGCAGAGGGAGGGCCGGCTACCCCGCGGCGCGCGGAAGCAGTCGGAACGGGCGCCGCGCCGTTCAATCCGCCGAAGCAGGGACACGGGAGGGGACGCGGAGCGGGACGGGGACGATTGGCTTGAGCGGAACCGGTCAATTTTTGGACCGGTTTGGCTCAGGTCTAGCCTGAGCTGGGCGGTTCAGTTTGGGCAGCCCACTAGTGGGTTTGGTTGGGTCTTTTGCTTGCTATAAGTAGGGATTAAGGGGGGATTTCTAGGGTTATGCAAGATTTAAGTTTCCTCTTAGCCTCATTAGTTTCTTTCTCTTGTTTTTCTAGGGTTTGTAGTGGGAGACCTTGTCCTTCTCGAAGTGGACAAATTTTATCTTGTTTTCCCTTGGATTTTGAATGCAAAGGTTTTGATTCTTCATCTCATCCCTCTTGTGTTGATTTTTTCCTTGATTTGGAGGAGAAATCTTTTCTTTGAAGGAGCATTAGGGCAAACCCAAACTTGAGAACCCTAGGGCGTATCAGAAAGCCATCGTTGCGTCACTCTTCGACATCCCAGCTGAGGCGAAGCTGCGCAACTACTTGATGCTTGCAGATATTTATGGCTTGTTGGGCAAGACAGAGAGTTCAAATGCTGTTTTGAGATTGTTGAGAGAAAAGGGATTTGAAAAGAGACCAGGCTGTAGTTGGTTTGACGCTGGCTAGATGTTCCCCTCAAAAAAAAAAATTTTTTTAATTTTAGAGGAATATTTTGAAATATTTTCAATATTTTGGGTATTTTGCCCCCTCTCAATAATTATTATGTTCTGTTGAGGCATGCAGTGAAATTATTACCGATTATGTTTCAAGAGTTCATGCTGTGGCCATGAACATAGCTTCTAGAGTGGCTGAGAGTTTTGGGTTGCATGGCTGGCCGCTCCTTCAACGAATGGGCATGCCATGTAAGACTAAACTCCTGCAAATTCAATGAACAGGAGGATATTGGCTATATTAGTATACCAGCTCACACAGATTTTAATTTTTTAACCGTTCTCCAAGAAGATGAGTGTGCTAATGGGTTTGAGATCATGGACGATAATGGAAATTTTGTGGCAATTGAGCCAGTGCCAGGCACCTTCCTAGTTAATATTGGTGATCTTGGAAAAGTTAGTTCACTCTCTCTCTCTCTCTCTCTCTCACTCTCTCTCTCTCTCTCTCTCTCTCTCTCTCTCTCTCTCTCTCTCTCTCTCTCTCTCTCTCTCTCTCTCTCTCTCTCTCTCTTTCTCATTTTTATATTTTTTAAAATGTCATGCATGCTCATGCATATTCTAAGCAAATTAGTAATCAATATTGTTCTCGGCGTGATAAAGGTTTGGAGCAATGGAAGAATGCATAATGTGAAGCATAGAGTGGTGTGTAAGGAAGCCATGCCTCGATTTTCTATGGCTCTATTAATTCTCGCACCGAAGAGTGGTGAGATAGAGCCGGCGGAGACTTCATTTATTGATGGGAAGCACCCAAAGATCTACAAAGCAGTCAACTATAAGGAATATCGCAAGCTCAGAAATACATCAGGTCTGTTGGCTGCTGAATTCCTTTCTCGCTTGAAAATAGATCAAGAGATTGTCACTTCAGATCATCATATATAATTAATCTCATCGATCATATCGGTCTAATTATGATAATATTGGCTTTGAAATAATGTGTTCAAAAGGTGCAATATCTTCTGCAATTAATGAGCGTTCTTCAGCTTTGTTTTCACGAATTAATATTCGTGGCGGTGGAGAAATATAAAAATTAACGTCTTAATTTTGTACGAAGATCCAACATGTAATTAAATAAGAGATAGGATACAACAAGCTTATTAATTTCTCTTCATAAAATTAAAATAATGAATTTACTTTTGAGGCACAAATTAAAACTTACATTTGAACTTTCATGATCTCAAGCAATCAAAATAATTAATGCACAGACATGCTATATATACCCACCACTATTTGTCCGGGTGGTGAAGAGCCGGCTGGGCAAAGCCTAGGTCTCGGGTTCAAATCCCTTGGCAAACAGTGAAAGCCTTAAGTGTTGGCCCGTGTAAATTGGTGTGGGTTGAATGCTAGGTCGACCGGGATTTTCACTTGCCTAAGGACAGTGCTTCCTCGTCACAAAAAAAAAAAAAAACATGCTATATATACATTGGTTAATTTTGTTAAGTATATATTAATAAAAGTTAATATCACCCCAATCGAGTTGGCCGGACAAGAAAAGATGCCATCTACGGTTAATCGACATCTCTAACAATATGCTTTAATCAATTATCCATCACTTTTATTTTTCTTACTTTATAACATCACAAACTAAAGTACTCGAGCCGATGAACATTATTTAATTAATTTTGATTTAAAACAAATATATTTTATTCAAAGCATTGCTTGCTTGTATGATATATCAAAAAATTTAAATTTAAAATATATTATATCGTAAGAAATCAAATAATTAAAGACATAAATTTTTTTTTTTTTTTTGCACTAAGGAATATACATGTGCATGACTGACAATATATATATATATATATATATATATATATATATACTCTGTGTGTGTGTTAAAACTCTCTGCTTGATCTATGTTTTAATCATCAAATAAAATTGAAAGTCCTTAAAAGAATCAAATGCTCTTTAATGCTCATATATAGACCCTATATTTGTGATGAGTAAAAGGGCTTGAGATAAGGCACTCAAAGGAAAAGACCCTCTTAGCTTCTTAGGATCTACTTTTGGGCCTTGGTGAATTTTTGAGAAGTGGAAGAAGTCCTTCAAAATTCTTTAATTTATAATGAATGATTTGATAAAGAGCTAGTAAGTTTGGCAAAGATGTTAATGGTCCCTCCTAAGAGAGAGTAGAACTAGGCGCGAGCCTATTGTTTGAGGATGCTGGGGAGGATATAATAGATGAGCATATCATATGCATGCTTGTTAAATATTCATGATAGTCATATGTGCTTGATGTGCTCATAGAGATAAGACACCCCATCATAATAGTCATATATGCTCGTAGTAGGGATAAGACACCCAATCATAAGAGTATGCTCAGTAGCATGAACCCCTTAGTAATGTAGTGTTTAAGGATAGCTTTTGTTAGAAGCAAAGTCTCCTAAAAATTTTGATTAGAAGGGAGCTAATTCAGTAATTCTCACGCCTTAATTAAGGGAAAACATTCTCAAACTAGGCATTATAGTTCATCATTATGATATTATGATGGGTGTCAGCAAGATGCGGTTGACTTAAGTCCCTAATAATTATTTGATGATTACATCTTGGCTACGCTATATATAATTGATAGATAAAAGTTGTAATGTCAAGGAAATTGACATCATGTTGTGGTAAAGTAGGTACTCTATCATGATAGGGCGGCCTTGTCCTGGTGTTCTCAAGTTGAACAAACATGATTAATGGTTGATCACAAGGGAGGCAAGTCCATTTGTGTTGTACTGGCATTGATTTTAATTTAAGCCTCCCATAAGAGATGAATGATTATTTTGAGTTTAATTGTAAGATTTAATAACGCCTTTTCGCCCATTAGATGTAGTTTAAATAATTTTAGAACGTCGAAGATGATCCAAAGTGTGAGAATCACCAGTTACTGGATTCTCCAATTTTTTTCTATTATTTTGTTTAAACCCTAAAATACTCTTGAATCTTGGCATAGCAACGTACACTTGTTCCACCATCCTCAACCAAGACCGGTAAAATCAACTTTGCCGAGAAAGTGGACCTTGTCGTGCCTAAGTTATATCTTCTTTAATAAGTTCAATATATATAAATATGTATATGTTAGCACAAATATAAATTTAATAATTATATATTAATACAAAATTTTAAATTTATTATGCTTCCCATCAAACAAAATAATAATTTATTGGACTATATATTACAGCCAACTAACAATCATGAGAATCTTAAATGTATTTAGTTAATTTAATAATATATTTAAAATATATCTAAATTATAATCACTTGCAACCAACTAGCCCCTAACTAAAAATAAAATAAAAACAGGGGGAAAAAAATAATGTCAAAAAATCTATTTGGATAAAATGAAAAGACCTATACCTGTTGAAACAGCTTAGACTAATAACAAAAAGGATTACAATTAGGTACCAATTTTTTCTATAATTGCAGATATCGTTAACAATATTAAGTAATGCAAAATTGCCGTAATTGTAATGAAATTCTAAACACGATTCCAAACAACACACAATTCATCTATTTAAGGTAATTAGCATCATTTTATGCAATAAATTGAAGTAACAATCTTCGGTAACTGAAAAAAGAAAAAAATTATACATTTTAACGGAAAAAAGATTGCCAAAACCACCTTTAGCCATTGATAGATCACGAATTTATAAGAAAATAAATAAATAACAGTAAACAGTAGAAAGCCTGCTAAGAAATCCCTCCTGTAATCTGCTTTTGGACTTGATTGTTTCATGCTTGATTAATAACTTATTTTCCTGGATGGCTTTTAACTTTTGAATATTCTTTTAAGGTTTTTTTTTTTTTTTGCCAATTATAGTATAATTGAAACTTAGTGATTGTTCTCTATTATATAGTCATCAATTGATCTGATCTAAAACTGTATTGATCTTTTTAAAGATATTAAGAAACCTTCAAATAAAAAACTATTCAAAGAATATTCTAAAAACATTACAGAAAATCACCCTGTAACACATACTTTTCTCGATCAAAACCGGCCAATTAGTCCAGAGGTGCCAAACAGAAAAGATGACATTATTCCAAGGTAAAGGGTCTGGTTAGAGTAAGTTTTAAAAAGATAACACATTTTTTACCACCTGAGAGCCCACCGCCCTTCACTGGTATGCAACAGTGTGCATCAAAATACAATAAATATATAGTTCATAATCTCACAGGGAAAATAAAAACTGGTGGCAGTTCAACAACTTATAAACCAGTTGTTTCAGTAAAAAGTCTATTTTATTCAAAATTCAACGGTGCAAAACCTGACTTGCTGAATGGCGACTCAGGGATAATTTATGAGAGGCATGAGTACGCCAGAGCCTTTTCCTCGGTAAGCTCTTCAGCCGTCGCATCCAGCTTCTTCCTTGAGAATTCATCAATTGAGAGTCCTGAACAAGTATGAACATATAGCATAAACTAAAAATAAAAATATACATACTAAACGAAATAAAAGAAAATTAAATAAAGGCACAGAAAGACTTTATATTGAATAGAAAATAGATTAAACTAATAAAAGACATAAAATACAGCCAACGTTGCTTATGCTTCAGCATTTGGGTTTTACTAAAGCAGGCTATGTATGGTATGCACCAGAACTAAAATTGTATCACTAGGAAATAGTTAAGCGGGTTCAAATTTAAAATATATAGAAATTATCTCACAGCTTAATTGATTAGTACGTTGAATGACTTAGGAATGTAAGTAAAATTCTTGGGATGAGAAATACTCCGGACAAACCGATTAGTACGTTCAAATTATCTCAGCTAATTCTATTAAGAAAGCATTAAACAGATTCAATATGTCCACAGCAAAATCTGTAACTACTTCGCCACTCTAAACTCTCTTAACATATAGCAAAAATTCTCTCTACCTAGCTAGATGGTTAATTAATGTATATTAAAACGAGAAGCATTAAACTTGATATTACATCATTGGGAGATGTTTTCAAGTTATTATTCTTATAAATAATAAAATATCAATTCTCCATTTTTCAAACTTCATCACATCTCCTTTTGCCACTTGCATTGACTAGGCCACCACCTCCCTATACATCAAAGTAAAGACTCCATACAATAGGAAGTCCAACATTCTCTATAAAATGATCATTCTAAAGAATATCTTGAATGACTAATAAAAAGAGCATAATATTTTAATAATATTGCTACGAGAATAGAATTTCATTCCAATACAAAACATATTCATCTTAAACATCACTTTATCTAAGGTCCATTCGAAGAAAGTATCATGCTATTGAAATCATATATAAATATGCTTAGCTCAAGCAAACAAAATCTAGGCTTAGCCTAGATATTCAGCCTGAATCAGCTTCTACATACCTAAACAGGATTGAGCAATGCGATGTTTAATCCTAATCTATATCAACCCCTCATCTAGCTTTAAAGGTTTCATAAACTTAATTGATCAGAGTTGGGAGATGAACAAAACCGATGTAATCCTAACAACCATATATTTTTACTTTTTGCTAAAAGGATGGGATTTCCAACCCTTTCTTTATAGGACCTAGCATGAATTATGAGTTCTCATACCTTAAATTCATACACAGATGAAAAACGGCCCATTTTGTTAATAAATCAAAGCTTGTAGTCAGCCGTTCCTATCGCAAATTCTTCAGGAATAAAGACACATTTTTCTCGGGACATTTTAGCTCAAGGCTTCAGAAAAGGAAAATAACATTGAACTATACAACAAATTATTGACTAAAAGAAATCAAACAACAGAAATCAGGTACGTAATTAATTAGAGAATTCACAGAATAATTAAACATACCCTGAACAATAGACCACTCTCCATCACGGCATGTCACAGGGAAAGAATAAATCAACCCAGCTGGTACATTGTAAGATCCATCAGAGTATACACCCATGGAAACCCAAGTTGCCTGCATTGAGAGAAGTGTCATAAATTTGTATGGGAAATAAAGGAATCAGCTTAAGAAAATGACCTCTGGGGTCCCAAGGACCCAATCACGAATGTGATCACAAGCCGAACTTGCAGCAGAGAGTGCACTCGAGAGTTTCCTAGCTTTGATGATAGCGGCACCACGTTGTTGCACAGTTGCAATGAATTCTCCTCTCAGCCTGCACAAGAAATTTCCATGAGTGTATTGGCAGCGTCATAATTGCTTGATTTCCTTGACGCTATAAACAGTACCCACAAGACAACCATTATGCACGGGTTGCGCTAGTTTGGTTCACTGTAAGTGTCCAAAGTGATTGAATTTCACTTCAAGATGAATGTTTAAACGTTTGTTGAAAGTGGTGGAATAGATTTCAACTTCTTGAAAATTATCTCCAAAAAAAGTAAGAAGTGTGCTTCAATCTAGAAGGATATAAAGACATGTTCAGTTTTGCTTTTTGATTTTAATAATACTAATGATAAACTAAAATATTACTTATACTTTTAATAATAATAAAATAATACAAAATTAATATGAGAGGGTAAAAATAAAACCTCTTAAAATCCAAACAAACACAAGAAATGAGCTACTGCAAAACAAGCAAATGCCAATTCACTTCAATGCAACTCCTACAATTGAGATTTAATACTTCCAAACACTAATAACGAAACAAACTAAACCTAACAGTATCTTATGTATTATTCATACCACTCATCATCAGCAACAAGTTCGCGGACATGCTTTTCACCATGTTGAGCTTTCACCGTAGCATGGCTTACATCAGGGTATTGAGTAGATGAATGGTTCCCCCATATAATGACATTCTTAACATCACTGACTTGAACATTTAGTCGCTCAGAAATCTGTCCAAGTGCCCTGTTGTGATCTAACCGTGTCAAACAAGTTATGTTCTTCTCCGGTATAGATGGAGCAAACTCCTTCAACATGAGGGCATTGGTATTGGCTGGATTAGCCACAACCAAGACCTACAGAAAAGTACACCATAAAGTATCATCATAAAAAGCTAACTTCGCATATAATTATTGTTAAATCAGTACTTCTACCACGGAAATAAAGAGAGTCCAAAGAATGGCCACAAATAATTGGCATTAAAAAGATCAATAGACTTCAGCCAAGATGACAATAAGCCAAAGCCTTGTAAATTTCTAGACGAAGCCACTAGAAAGAAGAGAAAGCATAGCTAAAGCATAAAAAATTTTGCATCCAAAAAGGAAAAAAATTAAAAAAATGAACCTTGCAGCCGGCTGCTGCATGCTGTTCAAGGGCTGCAGCTTGTGACTTGTAGATAGATACATTCTTTGACATCACATCCTTCCTTTCCATACCTTCCTTCCTTGGGAACCCACCAACCATCACAGCTATATTGACTCCAGTGCAAGCCTCAATAACATCAGTTGTAGCAACAACTCCTGTAAAATAAACATTAGAACATACCTTCAAACAATCTTTGATGACAAATATTTTAAGAGAGAAAAAAGCTATGCTGGGAAAGAATACTGAATTTCAGGTAGCAACAAATTACCCTTAAGGAGTGGGAATGCAGCATCAATCAACTCCATTTTAACGCCATTGAGAGCTTCTGCAGCGGGTGGAATGTCAAGCAAATGCAACCTAACAGGCTGGTCAGGACCAAGCATTACACCCCGAGCAATCATCGGTACAAGAGCATACCCAATTTGCCCTACAAATTTGTTGTTCAAGATTCAAGATAAGAAAAAACTACATGCTGCAACTAAAAAAACAAAATATTAAAATAAAAGAAAGCTATATC
The DNA here is from genome assembly GCA_019514585.1 of Dendrobium officinale. Taxonomy (NCBI): domain Eukaryota; kingdom Viridiplantae; phylum Streptophyta; class Magnoliopsida; order Asparagales; family Orchidaceae; genus Dendrobium; species Dendrobium officinale. The sequence goes on from CM033683.1 coordinate 90,744,536, forward strand.
TAAACAATGATCTTTTTTATAAAATAGTTATCAAACAGACAAGCTATTTCCATTTGGAGCACGAAGAAATTTCCTTAGGAATTCCTCAATAATCTTTATAAGAGGCACTTTGAATGAAATATTCTTATTACTAGTCCAGAAACTTTACACGACTGGAAAGTTGAAAAGACAATAAACGTTATAGCCCACCAAGCCAAAAGGCTATACACCCATTTTAAGGTCTAACATGCTGGTGATCAGTAATGAAACTGCCATGGCTAAATACCAGTGCATGATAGTTCACAACCCGACAACGGTGTTGCTTGATATTTTAGGATAAAGCTCTACAGAAGATAAAAAAGAACTGTCGGATTCAATCAAATGAGCTAGAGCTCGTAGTCTTAGGTTCATAAACCAGAAGCAGAGTTTTCTGCTTCCTTTATAAATGCCGAGTGGATTTTGATGTATGCCCTAAATCAAAACCAGATTTTAAAATTCAATAAACACAGCCATGATTAAAAATAGAGGATAAAATGATAGCTTGGAGGATGTAACAAAGTTTCTAAACTCTAGAAAACTGCTAGCTCAAGAGAACTAAAATGCCAAGGGAATGGCTGGTTTCAGCCAATGTCTAAAATGTAGTTACTCTGTTAAAACAAGTCGTCACAAAAAACACCCAAACTTTATGTGAAAGCACCAATTATGAGTGAATACTATGAACAACAAAATAATACCAAAAAGGGTCAACCAACACAACAAAGATACCAAAATTTATATGATTTGGTCAAAGCAAGCCTACAGCTATGAGAGGTGAGAGAGGATCTGATCCATAATAAAGAATTTGCACAAATGTACAAATAAAGTAACAAAGTCCCTAACAGAAATACACACAACCTCACCACAAAACAGAAGCTCCAAACCCCTCAAGTCTACAAAATAGAGGATGACGTAAGAGATGTAAAAAAAAAAATATTGAAAAATATCAAAAATTACTCACTTCAAAACTCCTTAAGAGAGCATCTGGTGCAATTTTCACACTCAACAGTGCTTTCAGTTCATTGAGATAGTGTTCCACCATTATAAAAATGAATTTTATTTGCATCCTCTTCCTATTTCTCTCTTCACTAAGTCTATTTCTAAAAACGATCAACTCTTTTGCTACTCACAACAAATTATTCAAGCCCAACCACAACCCTTTACTCAAGATGTTAATCCATGCATGGCCACCTAAGGCACTTTATTTATAGGATACTATGGAATTATTTTAATATAATCAAATTTAACTTTTAATTCTCAATGATCTAAAATAACAAATTATGCCACTAAATCTTCAAAATTATTATTATTATTATTAGAGAAGACTTTGCAATAAAACCATCTCCAATAATCTCTCTCGACTTTGTCCTTGTTTATTTCCAAAAAAAGTATAACCTTTTCATACGTAAATAATAGTGTAAAGTGTTCCAACATGAATGATGAAATTAAAGTAGCTTAACTAGATGTTGCATCCAGCAAAATACAAAGTCCACTAACTCTCTTTGCCTTCATGATAACTAGTGCCACTACAAGAAAATCGCGTATTTCCGACGGATTTTCCGGCGGATTTTCCGGCGTATTTCCGACGGATTACAATGAAATATTTTCGACATGTTTTTTGTAGCTTTTCCGGCGAGTTTTTCGCCTGATTTTCGACGAATTTGTTTCCGGCGGACTTTCAGACAGATTTTGAATTTTACTAATTTCTAAAAAACTATTTTTGCAATTTAAATGATTAACAATTTTATAGCTCATTTAATTAATTACTAATTATTAATTATTTTAATTAATTAATAATTTAATAATATATCTGTAATATATCTTAATTATAATAACTTTAATTTTTGTTTTTTGTAATTTATTTTTTCTTAATTAAATAATTAAAATAAGTTATTAAACTACTAATCAATTAAATATTGATTTAATAACTTATTTTAATTAATTAAATTAATTGAATGGCTTATTTATTTTAATTTTATTATTTATTAATTTTTTATTATTTTTTTTTATTAGATTTTATTATTGCTACTATGATTTAAATATAATATAGATCAGATTATATCGTTTTTTGTAATGCAGCAAAGCGGAAGACTCCTTCAAAATTTTTCAACAGGTTCAAGGTTCGAACCATGGAAGCGACGCGTGGGGGCAGTCTGGCGGGGCCCGTTCGGGCTGGCCTGGTGGGCCGGGCGGCCTGGGTGCGTGGAGAGTTTCGGGCACGGGCTGTGCTCGCGGGACAAGGCGGCTGGGCAAGCGTGGGGAACGGGCTGGGGGTAGTAAATATTTTTTTTAATTGATTTTAAGTTATTCTAGCGGAGTTTTTCCGCCGGACCGTCGCCCGAAAAAATTCCGCCGGAAAAATTTTCCGGCGGATTTTTTTACGACGGAAAAGTTTTCCAACGCTCAAATTACCATCGCAACTTTTTTCGCCGGAAATTTTTGAAATCCGCCTGAACATTCAGTTTTTTTCCGCCGAAAAGACGCGATTTTCCTGTAGTGTGCACCCAAACCTTAGAACTTCAACATCTCTTGTAAAATGCATCATGCATCACTGAGTGCACTCAAAGATATCAAATTCTTTCTCACATCCAGTACATGCCAAAACATCATCCAATATCTTAATCACATCATCATCCACCCCCAAGTTCACAATTTCATAATTAACTATCTTGCACACCAAGTTGTTTCTCATTTGCATATAGCCAACCAAACACAGCTTATGAGTGGAAAATAACTCCTTATTAAAGAACATATGCTATGAGCAAGCTGAATCTAAAATCCACCAATTAGTGCTATGAACTCTATTAATCCTCAAAAAAAAAGTATAACTTATAATTGAATTAGACCAATCTATAACAACAAGCATCAAATGACTTGTCCTAATTATAGTTTTCATTCGAATGCTTACACCCTTTTAAAAACACGGGGATTTTCCCTTACCATCATTTCTTCTAATAATTGATGCAAGTAATTTCCTTGACCATACCATGAAAATTAATCTTATCATGATTAAAAATATATCCTTCTTAGAAGATCTCCCCCTAACCAACAATCCTTAAGGTAGCTTTTTATCTCCTAACACCTTAAGCTTAGCAACTACATCTTCAAAAAAAAGTTAATTCTTAACATCATGTAATCTGACTGTATATCTTCCATGCAACATTGTGTCATGAAAATACCTATTAGTGAAAGATAAAGACCATAATAATAGAAACTTTTTATTCTTATTACCAATCATCAATCACATCAATATTCCACAATCCAAAATAATTGAATTAAACTCATTATGGTTTAATTGGCATACCTTCCTGCATTTGTAGCAAGTATTTGTAATAAAATTTTTAGAGATGATTTTGATCATGTGCAACAACATTAATTTAATCCACAACACCTTCGTGGTTATTTCCTCAAAGACCCTATCAAGACCTTATTTGCAAAATTTATTGCTATAAAAGAAAGAACTTATAATCCACATCTATATTATATTATTCAACCATGATCTCAAGCATGTTTGCACGCTGTATAAGTGACATCACAAGTTCCTATTGGATTAGACTACCATAAATCTTGATTCTCCAAATTCTAAAAAATTTCAATCCTACAACGTTTAGATCTCAAACTTTATAGCCATTATATTACGCATCAAGCTCCAATATAAATTGTCAGTAAAACACTAACTTTTATGTGAAAGCCCAAAGTAGGAAAAAAAGCGATTATATATAAAGTGGAATTAAAAATGACCAAGCATCACAAATACAAAAAACTCATTTTCATGGAAAAGAATAGATGATTCATTTCACCAAAGAGAAACCACACAAGTGCAAATGAGGGGTGGAAGAAAACACTATTCCCCAAAATTAAGTACTCTTAATGTCAATGACGATGATGATTTGATGAAAAAAAGAAAAAAAAAAGTACTCTTAATGTCAACATAAAAGAGAAGGCTTAAATTTCTCAAGTCAACCAAATAAAGAATAACTCAAAGGAGATGAATAAAGAAATACCAAAAGCTACCCACTTCAAAAATCCAAAAAAAAAAAAAAAAATGAACGGATCCATATCTTTATGGTATCGATAAAAATTTTATGGCTTCCCCAATCATATTTCCTCCATTATTTTTTTTTTCTCTCCTCTTCTCTTTCTTTTCTTCTTCAATTATTTTCCTCACTTCCCCAATCATATTTCCCACAGGTAGGAGTGTAAACAAGTTAGAACTTGTAAACTATGGAGACAAATATAACAAGCTCAAGTATGTTGAAAAGCTAAAAATCTTGTATCTGATGATTATCAAGTCAATCAACACATTTTTAACAAGAAAATGATCAAAATTGTCTCTCAACTCTTTGTGAGGGATCAAAATAGCCCCCAGCTATTTTGAGGGACTAATTTGGTCATTCAACTCCTCCAAATGAGACTTTTTTTTTTTAGTCCTGCCATCTAATGGTAAAATTGATGGTGTTAAGTACAAGGGTAATTTAATCTTTTTTAATTAAAATATTTAATAAATGTAATTTTTTAGGATTATAATTTTTGTAAAAATGTTTATTAAACTTTTCTTTAATAAAAAAATTATACATAATTTTAGTTTTAGTAATTATACATAACTTCTTTAATAATAAAAATTAAACTTTTCTTTTCTCAACTCTCAACAACTCTTAAGGGTTGTTTATTATATTTATAATTATTAATTCTAATTATTGTTACAAAATAATTAATATAAATAATATAATTAAAATTTAAATTAATTATCAACTAATTTAAGTAAATAATTATTTATTTATTTATTTATTTATTTATTATATTCTAAATTAATTTTTTAACTTTTCTTTACCCCTTCTCCACTATTTGTTGCTCTTCGACTTCACCTCCTTCACGTGACGTGTAGAGTTTTGAACGACTAGCTAAATAAGTTCTTTGCCTCCTTCGAAGACGTTCCTTCCTGTCGGATCTGAAATCACACTTCATCATTCGTCTGTTCGATCAGAAATAACAACGATGACCGGAGCCTTCTCGTTGTGAAGGTAGCCATCTTTCTTCCCATCACGTGCTTCTTCGACTAAATAGACTGCGATCAGAAGTAACGACGATGACGAGAGCTTGCTCGTTGCGAACGTAGCCATCTTTCTTCCAATTGCGCCCTTCTTCAGCCAAATCGATTGCGATCGGAAGTAACGACGATGACAAGTGCTTGCTCGTTGCGAAGGTAGCCATCTTTCTCCGTTTGTGCACTTCTTCTTTGCTTGCTCCGATAATACCCTCCTGTCCATCTTACTTTTCTGTTTAAAATTGATGGCATGACCAAAATAGTCCCATTTGGAGGGGTTGAGTGACCAAATTGGTCCCTGAAAATAATTGGGGACAATTTGGTCCCTCACAAAGAGTTTATGGATCATTTTAATCATTTTCTCCATTTTTAACTTATGAATTTGTTTGCATGAAAATTAAATTTATGATTTTTTATAATAACATATCCATTAAGATCCATAAAACTTTAAATATATGTTTTCTTGAATATATTCAATGGATTTAATAATAAAATGCATAAGTAAAATGAATTTTATGCTTATGTATACATATATACACCAACTTAATAATTTTTAATAATGAACTCTTATCAAGCCTAATATTATCGAATGGGTTTCTTGTTCATGTTCAACTCATTAGCAAACAATCTGAAAAATCTTATTTCAACTCAAATTATTTACTTCAACAACAAAAAACATGAACAATTATCTTGCTTAACATATGTTGTTTATGAATATCCACCCCTGCTTACAACAGATAGCTCATCTTCACAAATCTTGCTAAACTATTCAAATCTAGTGGTCGATGCTTCACTAAAGATATTAATCCATGCATGGCATACATAATGTATTCTTATTTACATAATACCAAGGAGGTTATTTTAAATCTAATCAAATTTAAAATTATCTAAAATAGTAAATTCAAATAGTTTTCAAACTTGCTTTACAAAACTAAGAAATAACTATTTTTAATCCTAAAAAACTCCCTACTTAAAGTTTTTATACAACAAGGAAAAATGTATGGATTAATCAAACAATGATTTAAGGGATTAGATAGATAGTAGAGCATTTAATTAGAAACGTAATCACACATTTTTAATAATTATATGATCATACATTATAAAAGATTAAAACAAAATATTTAATGCAATGATTCCTTTCCAATATAGATGTTAGCAATTACTTAAAATATGCCATATACAGATAAAAATAATAGACAGTAATCATGTGTTGCATGATTGAATATAGGAAAAAACAATAAGTTCAATTAACATTAAATGTTGCTAATTATTCACTACGACCAAGAAATTAACTAATTAAGAAATCATATTGCAAATAAAGTTAAAAATTGAACAATTAATGATTGTTATAATCAATGTTTAAAATTGCATATTCGGGTATTGAGGCGTTTTTCGTTAGTGAGGCGAGGCGTAAGTCTCAAGGCGTTTTGAGGCGTAAGCCTCAAAATCAAAAGATTGCGTAAACATAAAATGATAAATTTTTTATATACTAATGAGTGAATAATATAAAACATAAAAAAGCATAAGATATGAAGTGAAATCAAAATATCTCAATAATAAGACAACATGAAATATAGTTCAACTCAAAATTCTATCTTTTCCAAATCCAAGTATTCTTTTCATTAACATATAATTCTAATTTCCAAAAATAAATAGCAATGACATATCACATAAGAACTCATAAGTCATCAGCACTGTCATCACTAAGGGGTTCTTCATTTGAATCATCATTATGGTGAATTGCTCTCTCCCCTTCCTCCTCCCCTATAGAGTCCAATGTCGGGCATTTAATTTAAGATTTATGTAAGTTTTAATATATATAGCGTGAGGCGTAAGTCTCAAGCCAATGAGGCGAGGAGGGCCTCAAGGCGGGCCTTAATCTAGTTGAAGCACAAGCCTCATAAAAAAAACTCGAGGCGTAAGCATCGAGGCGTTTTTTACTGGAATTGCGCAAAGGCGAGCCTCATATTGCGCAATTTTAAACCATGGTTATAATAGCAATTAGTCATATTAACAATACAATAACAAAGTTGCTAAACAAAAATAAAGTTCTATTACCATGATTAAATTATAAGAGAAGGGTTAACAAAAAGGTGATGAGAGAGCTACTAGAAATGAGAAAAAAAATAGAAAAGTACCCCAACAGTACTCCCATTAATTTTAGTGCAAATCGGAAAATGCAAGAAACAAAAAGAGATCTTGCATAAGAATTACATTGACAAGACCATGAACCCAATATCATTTTAGTTTCTGTTAAATTCAGATAATTGGAGAGGAAAAAAACTTAATTTTATTAGACAAAAAAAATATCCCTATTTATAGATCTAAACATGATATCTTAATAAAGAACAAATAATTATAGAATCATGCATAATTGCCTAAATATAATCCTTCCTAAATCACC